>OX463238.1:93690606-94942273 GCA_949820135.1 Sylvilagus floridanus
TATGCTGGCCAGATACCTGCAGCCCACGGCACCTCCATAGGAGCTGCTAGCTGCATGCTGATCAGAGCCATGTGCTGGCGCTCAGGGCTCTCACTGCAGAGGGGCAGCACAGGGATCCACCGTGAGCTGTCTCAACTGCCAGTCACAGCAGGTCTCAGGGGGCTGGGGACCATCTACGCCTTCTTGCCTCTCCATCCTGTGATACCCACCGGGGGGGTCCACCAGGAGGAGGGGGGTTGCTGAAGAGGGTGTCGCAGACAGTCAAGCAGGATTTTCAACTCACGTCATTTCCATGGAAGGAGCTCAGGCACAAGCTGTGGTTCAGGTAAACTGCAGCTGCCTCAGCACGGGGCAGGAATTGTATTTCCCCCGACACTCAGTTCTGAGTGTGAGCCACAAGCCCCTCCACCCCCTTGCTGGCTCCTCCTTACCTGGCTCTATTTTTTCCATAGCAGTTATTTACCTTCTAATATCTGAGAAAGTTTCCCAAGTATTGAATCTTTTATTTATGTGTCCTCTACTCCCAAAGCCAGGATCTAAGCAACCATAAGCTAAATATTGTTGTCTATTTTGTTTACTGATATATCCCTAGTGCTTTAAAAAGTGCACAGTACACAGAAAACCCTTCCTTCCTTCCTTCCTTCTCCCTCCCTCCCTCCCTCCCTCCCTTCCTCCTTCCCCCACCCCCTTCCATTTCTTTGAAATGGTTCCTTTCCTCCATGGTCTCCCATCTCCAGGTCTATTTAGACCCAAAGACCTTCCCCCACCCTCCTGTCTCCCCAGCTCCTGAATAATGGAACAGCCAAGCCCCGGCTGGTACCTGTGCCGGTATTCTCGATGCAGCCGTATTTGGGCAAGGCACTTAATTTAATGACAGCATCTCCTTGGAGGTTGTCCTGATCATCAGTGGCAAAGAAATGGTGAAATGAGAGGGGGGCTCTCCCTCCCTCCTCAACCTAGGAGAGAAAAGAACACAGGGAGTCCTTGGGCGGTCACACAGAACTGCAGTAGAACAGACCTGGGTTGCAACGTGCTGCCTGCATGACGTTCGGGCGCGAGTTCCACTTCTGTAGGAGGCAGATCCTCCACTGACGAGATGAGGAATGTGCGTGCTGCGGAGGCCCCGCCATCGTTCAGTGCCTCTGCAAGCTACACTCGGGCACGACGACTTCCATGTCTCCCTTCAAAGCTGCGCTTCATTCAATGATGGATCTGCTTATAAAGCAGCTCCGGCCCATTCCAATCAGCGACCTCGCTGCAGGTGCGCGACAGGATGCTGCCTTGCCTCCCCATCAACATTCAGAAGCCCACAGCTCGAGAATGATTGATGCAGTCCTCCTGTGGACACTGGCAAGGTAACTGTCCAACACAGCATTCCCACCCAGAGAATGAAAGTCCCACCCACTCCTTTATAGTGCACATTGACACGGACATGGGAAGAAAGGAGTCACCACACCTGAAAGCTAGTGCTTATCCTAACATCAAAGAGGGCAATAACTCCATCTAAGTAAAAGCAGTCGCTCAAACAACCTTTTTCCCTGAGGGCTCTGTTTCATACGCTAACTCTGCAAGCAGTGCCTGGTATTTATCACTGGCCTGCTGGAAGCGGTCAAGTCATTTCACTTGGGACAACTCTTGGCTAACTGCAGTAAGGACTGGAAGTGACTAAGCAGACTGTCGCCCTGAGTCTGGGAAGGGTGACAGCGCAAGTGGCTTTTGCAAGATGTGGAAATGGAAAAATCAGGGACATAGCAGAACCATGTAGAAATAGCTCAGAGTTTCATGTATATTCAGCTGTCTGCCAAAGCCTGAAAAATGCTTGGACTTTTAGCATTGTGGTGTGTATGAAGAGCAGGAAGAAGAAAAAAAATCAATGAACTTTTGAGAGTGGCAAGATGGCGGAATAGGAAGGGAGCACACCGATAGTCTGGGGAGAGACAGTTTAATAAAAGTGGAGATACTGCAGGTTCAAGGAAGAGTAGGGGAAGAAACAGCAGAGGAAACCCTTCTGGAACTGGTGATTCACAGTGGACCTGCGTGGAGAGCGTGGGAGCCCGCAGTTTGGGACACCAGCAGCAGATTCAACACACCAGCGCTGGAACGTGAGGTGAGCCGAACCTCAATAGCCTGAGATACCATAAGGGAAGTGGAAAGAGGAGACTAGAGCGAACAAGGCTTGAAACCCTGCGGGGAAAAGTTCACCAGGCTAACTAGAAGAGAGAGAGAGAGAGAGAGAGAGGGAAAAAAAAAGTGACCCATATGGACACGAGTTTCTCTTTCCGCTCACCTCTCAAAGGTGAGCAAGACAAAGAGCAGGCGCCATTTTGGAATACGCCATAAGCAGGGCGACCTCGGGTCGGCACCAGCCCCGAGCCTAGCAGAAAAACCTGACTCTGGGTGGGAGGGGTGAAATAACAGGCGATTAGAACCTAATGAATGTGTGGTGCTAATGAACTGAGACTGTGAAAAAAGAGACGGTGGGGGAGAGAACTCACGGAAATCACGAATTCATGTGAGTACTCTCCAGAGATGCTACAGTTCAGTAGCCTTGGCAGCCCAGTGGGAGACTACAGGAGAATCTGAGCCCACACTAAGGACCACAAAGATTCCCTCTCTGGTCCTTGGGAAAGAGCTTCCGATCTCTGGCTCCTGTGGGTATATCATTCGCCTGCTAACCACCCCCAATTCCATTCAGCTGTGTGGAATTACTTCCCTTTTGAACCAAAAAAAAAAAAAGTAACAGAGAGAGATTTACCATGCCTAACCTGGGAGTGTCTCCTTTGGCACACCCTCAACCCCGAGGAACCAAACAGAGCTCTCAGGCCACACCCATCTCAAGCCTCTAAGGCTCCATCAAAAGCAGACAGTCCACTTAATCTAGAGTCATAGTATAACAAGAAAAAAACACCACAGTGAAGAAACCAATATGCCAAACAACAAACGCAAAATCTGAGGTAATAAGAACAAGGAAGACACTATGACACCCCCAAATGAAAAAGACACCCCAATTCAAGATTACGAAGATGATGAGATAGAAGAAATGCAAGAAGCAGATCTCAAAAAATTGATAAGAACACTAAGAAGTACTCAAAAACAAATTCTTGAACTACAGAAATCCTTAATGGACAAGAAAGAAAATCTCTCTCGTGAAAATGAAATATTAAGGAGGAATCAAGCCGAAATGAAACAACTAGTAGAACATGAAACTGTGATAGTGACGAGAAATCATAATGAAGTGAAGAATTCAATAGATCAAATGAAAAACACATTAGAGAGCCTTACAAACAGAATGGGTGAGGCAGAAGAGAGAATATCGGACTTAGAAGGCAGAGCACAGGAAAATATACAGTCAAACCAAAGAAAAGAAGAGGAAATTAGAAATCTAAAAAATATTGTTGGGAATCTACAGGATACTATTAAAAAACCCAACATTCGAGTTCTAGGAGTTCCTGAAGGCATGGAGAGGGAGAAAGGATTAGAAGGCCTTTTTAGTGAGATAATAGCAGAAAATTTCCCAGTTTGGGAGAAGGACAGAGACATCCTAGTACAGGAAGCTCATAGAACCCCTAGGAAACATGACCAAAAGAGATCCTCATCACGACACATTGTAATTAAACTCACCACAGTGAAACAGAAAGAAAAGATCCTAAAATGTGCAAGAGAGAAACGTCAGATTACTCTCAGAGGATCTCCAATTAGACTCACAGCAGACTTCTCATCAGAAACCCTACAAGCTAGAAGGGAATGGCGAGACATAGCCCAGGTACTAAGAGAGAAAAACTGCCAGCCCAGAATATTATATCCTGCCAAGCTCTCATTTGTGAATGAAGGTCAAATAAAGACCTTTCATTGCAAACAGAAATTGAAAGAATTTGTTGCCACTCGTCCAGCCCTGCAAAAGATGCTTAAAGATGTGTTACACACAGAAACACATAAACACGGCCATCAATATGAAAGAAGTTAAACGAAGGGAACCTCACAGCAAAAGATCACAGGGAATTCAAAGCATACATTTGGATAAAGAAATTATGGCACATGTACTCTATAGAATACTATACAGCAGTCAAAAACAATGAAATCTGGTCATTTGCAACATGATGGAGGAATCTGGAAAACATCATTCTGAGTGTATTAAGCCAGTCCCAAAGGGACAAATATCATATGTTCTCCCTGATCGGTGACAACTAATTGAGCACCAAAGGTGAAACCTGTTGAAGTGAAATGGACACTATGAGAAACAGTAACTTGATCAGCTCTTGTGCTGTTGTTGCACAATGTAATACTTTATCCATTTTAGTATTTTTTGTATTCTAGTACTATTGGTTGAACTCTGTAATTAATAAACAATTATTCTTAGGTGTTTAAATTTTAACTGAAAAGTGATCCCTGTGAAATATAAGAGTGGGAATAAGAGAGGGAGGAGATGTACAATTTGGGACATGCTCAATCAGTCGTGCCCCAAATGATGGAGTTAGAATCATGCCAGGGAATTCCAATACAATCCCATCAAGGTGGCATGTACCAAGGCCATCTCACTAGTCCAAGTGATCAATTTCAGTTCACAATTGATCACACTGATAGGTATAAGAGTCAAAGGGAACACACAAACAAGACTAGTGTCTGCTAATACTAACTGATAGAATGAAAAAGGGAGAGAATGATCCAACATGGGAAGCAGGATACACAGCAGACTCATAGAATGGCAGATGTCCTAAATAGCACTCTGGCCTCAGAATCAGCCCTTAAGGCATTCGGATCTGGCTCAAGAGCCCATGAGAATATTCTAGGCATGGAAAGCCAAGACACTCTGGAAAAAAAAGAAGACCTAAATGAAAGATCTCTGCGAGTGAGATCCCAGTGGAACGAATGGGGCCATCAAAGAAGGAGGTACCTTTCTCTGAAGGGAGGAGAGAACCTCCACTTTGACTATGACCCTGTCGGAATAAGATTGAAGTCGGCAAACCCTAAAGGCTTCCATAGCCTCGGCAACTCATGACTAGACCCTAGGGAGATTACTGACGCCATAAACAAGAGTGTCAAATTGTTAAATCAACTTCAGGAGTCACTGTGTACTTATGTCTCATGTGGGATCTGTCCTTAATGTGTTGTCCAATGTGAAGTAATGCTATAACTAGCACTGAAACAGTATTTTACACTTTGTTTTTCTGTGTGGGTGCAAACTGATGAAATCTTTACTTAGTATATACTGAATCAATCTTCTGTAGATAGATAATTAAAAATGAAAAAAAAATCTTGGTGTTAAATTGGAAATTGCATAGAAAATTAATCAATTTAAAAAATATATATCATGTAGGATCTCTGTCCTTAATGTGCTATACATTGTGAATTAATACTATAACTAGTACTCCAACAGTATTTTTCACTTTGTGTTGCTATGTGAGGGCAAACTGTTGAAATCTTTACTTAATATATGCTAAATGAATCTTCTGTATATAAAGAGAATTGAAAATGAATCTTGATGTGAAGCAAGGGGAGAGGGAGTGGGAAAGGGGAGGGTTGTGGGTGGGAGGGAAGTTATGGGGGAGAAGCCATTGTAATCTATAAGCTGTATTTTGGAAATTTATATTCTTTAAATAAAAGCGTTATAAAAAAAAAACAATGAACTTTTATGGAATCCATTCCATGAACCAGGTACTGTGCTAGGGGTTTTGTGCTATTTTTTAACTCAGAGAAATCCTTTATGTAGTAGGAATATTAGTATTTTAAAGAAGAGACTATAGCTAAGAAAGATTAAATCCTTGGGTCCAAAGTCAACCAGTTATTAGGTAACAACATTGGCACCTGAACTCATGAATGGGTAACGTCAATGATCAAGATATACTATATTATCCACCCCTCTCCTCAATATCCTGTCAATATTGTTTATAGTGATAAGTATTGGTTTGAATTAAAGAATGTTTGGGGGGCACTGTCCATGTCTTAGTTACTGTCAATCAGTATTAGCTTATAAATTCTTCAAAGACACATTGTAATTCTACTTCTACACCCTGGATTCAACATCTGGCTACTTTCCTCACTCCTGCTTCAGGCCAGTGTAGACCCTGGGAGGTATCTGGTGACAACCCAAGTGACGAGATTCCTAGGACCCACTTGTTAGACCTGATTGAGTTCATGGCTCCCGACTTCAGTTCCAGCCGGGACCCACTGTAGGCATTTGGGGAGTGAACCAGCAAATGGGAGTTCTCCATTTCTCTGTCTCTCAGATTTTTTTTTTGAAGGGGAGAGTGACTGGGGGGTGGGATGGAGATATCTTCCATTCACTGGTTCACTCTCCGAATGGCCACAATGGCTAGGGCTGGTCCAGATGGAAGGCAGAAGCCAGGAACTCCATCTGGGTCTTGTTGCATGGGTAGCAGGGATACAAGCACTTGGGCCATCCTCTGCTGATTTCCCAGGCACATTAGCAGGGAGCTGGATTGAAAGTAGAGTGGCTGGGACTTGAACTGGTACTCCATTAGGAGATGCCAGCATTGCAGGTGGCTCCTTAGCTCACTAAGCCACAAGGGCAGGCCCCTGCCTCTCAAATTATAGAAGAAATATATACTAACAAAGTCTAGCATAGTGTCTACCACATAAGTCTTTGTTGAGTAAATAATACGGCTAAAATGACTTCATCTCTGCATATACTTATTTTTATACTTTTTGAAAAATCCATGTTTGGAAGCCACACGTATCTTTTTTTTTTTTTTTTTTGACAGGCAGAGTGGACAGTGAGAGAGAGAGAGAGAGAGAGAGAGAGAGAGAAAGGTCTTCCTTTTCCGTTGGTTCATTCCTCAATGGCTGCTGTGGCCAGTGTACCACGCTGACCCGAAGCCAGGAGCCAGGTGCTTCTCCTGGTCTCCCATGCAGGTGCAGGGCCCAAGCACTTGGGCCATCCTACACTGCACTCCTGGGCCATAGCAGAGAGCTGGACTGGAAGAGGAGCAAGCGGGACTGAATCCGGTGCTCCGACTGGGACTAGAACCCAGGGTGCTGGCTCCACAGGTGGAGGATTAGCCTATTGAGCTGTGGCGCTGGACAACCACATGTATCTTGATACCCTTGCCTAGATAGCCTGGAGGAAGAACTTGGCAGCCAAGTTAGGCAAAAGCCTTTATTTCCATCACCAAATTCCAGCTCTCTATAACGCCCCCTGTCTGTTGACCTGAGAATTGTTTACCGTGATGAGGTCAGCAAAAGCAATGACTGGGGGTGGATTCTCAGCAGGAGTGATCAGGATGGTGAACATCTGATTGTCCAGATGGTTGTGGTCTGCATCAGACACGGAAAACTGGAAGCTGTCAGTAACCAGACGGCCATCTGTCTCAAACACAGCCGAGTACCTGTGAAGGCCAGAAGAAGAACCACAGGAATGAGCCGCACCAGCAAGCCAGGGAGAATCGGTGCCTACATCTGTAAATATGAAATACAAGCAATGTGTTCACCTCATATAAATTTAAACAATTGTTCATTAAAAAAGTGGAAAGGAGGAATGGGGCCAGAAATAATATATTCTCTTAAGCAGGTGCAACCAGTTGCTTAAATATCTTAACACAGTTTTTTAAAAAAAGTCCTGTCAAACAACACAAAGTGGCAGTGTACCTGATGTTCTTATTGTTGATGTCTTCCATTGTGAAATTGGAAGCCTCTGAGAGTTCTTCCACCTCGGATCCTGAGGTTTTTAAGAGAGCGCCATACGTGGGCAGAGAACGTAACTGAATCCAGATCTCAGAATCAGGCGAAGAATCATCCTAGTGAGGCAAATACGAGTTAAGACATGAATGCACATTTTAGGAATAAATACTTCCAGTACCAAAGCGTCCACAGGGGCTTCCTTCTCTGTTAAGTAGTAAAGTCCCTTTCCCTTTTGTCATAAAGCAACACCATTTTAGACTGCATGAAAATGCCAGTATGTATTCCTCCAAAACACCCCTCTCATAATGTCTGCTTCCAAAAACAGCTCAAGACAGCAGTGGGGAAGTGCACTTGAGGTGTGGGACCTATTGTTACTATAATCACCATCCACGGTTATGTGGTTTTGTATTTTTACCAAACATCTAGTGGAGAACAAACTCCGTCAATTGTTAAGTCATTCATACACAGAAATGCAGCATTCTTCCGGAGTTTCAGGAACAAGTAAGGTTCCACTGGAACACCTGATACACCACACAATGGTAAAATTTTGTGAAACAGAAAGAAGTCATTTCGCTCAGTCAATGACTCATTTTAATATGTATAAATGTGGAATTCACAAAAGAATTCATGAAGTCTTAGGGATTCCATTCTATCAGGACTGAAACCATAGCTGAGCTGCCTCCTGTGTTATTTATTGAGAAATAAAATTGACTTTCTGTGTTTCTACTGAGCATTTTAATGGACAATTTCCTCTTTCTTCAAGAATATTTTTGGAAATATCTAGAAGGCAGGCAATGTCTTGGAAAGTTTCCCCGAGTCATCCATCTTTGGAGCACTGGATTGTGATCCTGGGGGTACTCTACACTTTTCTACAGCAACGGAGAAAATGAATGTTGCACAGTTAGCCATATGTTCAAATGTGGGTTGGCACGGCGATGCCAGAGAGTTAGGAGAGGTAACTGGATCAGGAACGCCCACGGCGGGCTAGGGATAGTAGTCTTCAGTCTGCTTCCATTATCCCCAGGGGCCGTTTGATGTGTGTGGAGTCACAAAGCAAGATCACAGAATTTCCTCACATCACTTGACACTGGCAAGAGGGAACTAAAAGTCATTGAAGCTGCAGGACTTCAGAAAATGTCTCCTAAATGCATATTCTTTTCAAGTTTCGCTATTTCTCCACATGAGGTACCAAATACAGCATGCAGACTTCCAAAAGAGTATTTCCTAGTTTAACTGCGAGCTCCCTCGGAGACTGAGTTTCAAAAGCCATCTGAATCTGATGGTTTTATCTTCTGGGAGGGAGAGAGTTCCCAGCCCCCCATTGGCATGAATGGCTTCTAAATTCCACACTGGCACATTTGGCAACTAAATGATTATTTTATGTCAAACAAATCTATCTTCTTTCAGATCTCAAATGATTATTGGGGGTAAAAAAGTGGGAAATCTGTTAGACACATTTTTCCCCATAAAAATACCCTGTCATGATTTAAAGAAAATCACCATTTAGGATCTCCAAGATATCATGGGCATATAAATTTTATAAGAAATAGACCTGGCTCTCATGCAACTGGTCTTCTCTCTTTCTTATTCCTTTGGTATTGATTCATATTTGTATTTTCCTTGAACCACGTATATAGTCATTAACCCATCATTCAATACAGGGCAAGAATTTTGATAACAAATACTTAATTAATGTGCTTTTCCTTCATTCTGTCCCTGGGACTGCCATCACCATGAATCTTGTTTTTCATTTCATTGAATCTCTTAATATAATTTGATACATTACTGCAGATTATATTTTGGCATTTTACATAAACTTAACAAAAGTAGAGTTAGACTTCTCTTGGGGGATTTCTTTTTCCTTTTCCTCAACTTCAGACTGCTGAAGATCTATCCTTATTATTGTTTATATCTGTAATTTACCTACCCTGAGGCTAATATTCCACAGAGTAAATACACCATAGGTTATCTCTTATCTTGTTGACAGACACTTGGCTTGTTCAATATTTTCACTATTACGAATAGTACTGCAGTAAACGTTCTCATGCATGTCCTTAGTGTATATGTGGAAGTCTCTCTTGGGCAGGAATCTAGCCATAGAATGGTGAGGTGTATGACTGTTCATCCTCAGAAGACAATGCCAAGTTCTTTCCCAAAGTGGTTGACCCAGTTTAAACTCCCACAAGCAAAGTAAAAAAAAAAAAAAAAAAAAAAAAAACCTCCTGTAGATTCACTTCCTCTCCAACACTAGTTATAAAATGGTAAAGACTTCATGTGCTTTCTCTGAGCAATAACATAGGCAAGGATCCCTCCACAGTTGATGGACCATATGGACTCCTCTTCTGTGAAATCCCCACTCATGTCTCTTGCTTATTTTTCTATTGGATTATCTTTTTCTCCCTGTTCTGTAGGCATTCTTTACATTTTCTTTGCAATTTTTGTTTCTATAAGGGTGCTCCAAAAAGTTTATGGGAAATGGAATGAAAAGTTTATTTTAGTGCAAGAACTTTAAGCTCCATGCATAGTTTTTTTATTTTTTCAAAATGTGCACAGTGAACTTTGGAATCTTACTTGGATATGCAATTTTAATTTTTTGCATGAAAATAAACTTATCTTTTAATTTAATTTTCCAAGAACTTTTTGAAGTACCTTCATATGTGCTGCAAATATCTTTTTTTATTTGTAACATGCCTGCTTTCTGCTTTTATTATTTTGATGAATGTAAATTTAATATTAAGATAGTTAAATTTTTTAATCTTTCTTTTTATTGTTAGCACTGGTTTCTAGTTTAATAAAGTATTCCCTTTCCTAATACCATGAAAATACCTACATACATCCTAACGATGACTGTACCCTTTTACTTATGACCTTGTACTTGATCCATGTGGGGTTGGTATCTGCGTGGGCTCTGAAGGAATGCTCCAGGTGCCTTTATCAACCTGCGAATGATCACTTTGTGCAGTTCCATGTTATAAGTGGTTCCTCTGTTGTCACTGATCTAGCTTCCCTGTTTTTCTATTAGCATACCCTATTGGGTTGGTTTTAGACTGTCAACTATATTCTTGTGTTACACTGTTTCAAACACACCTGATAGCTGGTAGGGCAAGTCTTCCTGCCCTCTGATTATGCTTTTGAAGAATTGTAGCCCTTTGTTCTTATGTATTTCAGAGATAGTTTACCAACTGGGCTTTTGATTGGAAATGAACTGGATTGAAAGGTCCTTTTATGGGAGAACTGATATTTTTTCAATATTAAATAGTTCGACACATGAATATGTAAATCTCAGCAGTTTGGTGTTTGTCACTGAAGTGTATAATATTCCCTGTAGAAGTACTGCCTGCTGTTGTTAGATGCAGTCCATGGCACATGATTTTCTGTAATACTATTTTAAATGGTATCATCTTTTGATTTATATTTATTGGCTAATTTTTTTGCTTATGAATACCAAGGCCATTGCTGTTTGTTGACATTATGTCTGGCCTCTCAGCAAATTTTCCCTTTATTTCCAGTATCTTGTCAAGAGAGTCTTTTGAATTTTCCACATAACCAATCATAGCATTGATCTCTAGAAGTCACATTTTTTTTTACATTTATTCCTAGACAGGTGATATGTGATGATGCTGTGTTATCATAGTTTTGCATTATTTCATTATTTTATTTTTGGTTGATTCATAGAGATGTTATTAACTTCTTAAAATTAATTGTATTTTTCGTCTCCTCCCTTCCCCCCCATATTACAGACAAGAAAACTGAGGCCTAGAGAGTTGAAACAATTGTCAAGGTTCCTTGTGGCAGTAAGTGCTGAGGCTAGATTAAAGCCCATCCATGCTAACCCCAGCACCCATGCTCTCTCCCAGGCTTGCTTCCCTGCGATGCACAGCAAATGGTGTTTATGAAACACTGTTAAGAAGCAAAGCAGGAAGAATCTCATTTTTGCCTTTTGTTTCTTCCCAGATCCTATCACTGTCTTCCCCTTAAAGATACTGAGACCAGACTCACCTGCTCCTCTCTGCATAACCTCTGTGCCCCGCCCCATTGGAGACTCGGATTGCACGTGGCTTTCCCAGCTCCTCTGAATGTTCATAAAAACTCAGTAACTATGCATATCTGAAAAAATTTTCCTGTGACAGTAAGTATAAAATTCTTTCACAACCCTCAGAGAAAGTTAGCATATAATATAGCTAAGTCTTTAAAATATACGCTATGCTTTTAGCAGGCTAAATGGTTCTTTTGGAGGCTTTCTGCTCTGGTGGGTAAATTCACATTCAATCAATTTCTGCAAATACATGTTCAGTCGCCAATGGGCTTACATTTTGATATGCAGCTTATAATATGCAGTTAATGGCTAGGAACTGCTCCTAGAGTGCTATTTTGGTCTGTCACACATTTTTCAGGCCTCGGTGATCTATTGATTGAACCTGAATTCATACATTTTTATGAATTCATGAGTTTCATAAGATTCAAAGACTATAACCTATGGTAAAAATCATTTATGAATTAAAAAAAAATCAAAGTTATTCTGAAACTTGAGTAGACTCACGAGAAAAATCAAGGTGAAACTCAGTTTCTCATAATTTAAAAAAAAAAGACAATTTGAGGGGAAAATCTGTATAAAAGCAATTGTTCCCTGGCTGATTCTTTATCTCAAATGCTACTGTTCGGGACTGGAGTTTAAAGTGAAAGCCTTCAGCCTAGAAAAATGTTGCTAAAAACTATATAGTGCTAAAAGAAGGGGGGGGGCAATGGTCATTGGTTGAAATTTTAATGTTACTGAGAAAAATTCAACACTAAGGATGATTACCATTCAGATAATTACTCTTCCTTTCAAGACACTGTAAAAACTGCTGGTTGTTTTATTTACACAGAGAATACATACCTGTTTACAATATCTGTAACTGCAAAATAAAATTACTTATTATCCTTAGCTCCAGAGGTAGAATCAAAGAAAGGCGACTTTCATCACCTAGGATCACTTCCCAAGGCAGAGCCAGATGAGAGAAGAGACTCCAGTGCCCAGAGTCTCCTCCTGGTTCCCTACCCACAGTGCTTTTCCTGGGGCATGAGGTAGGGGACAAGCCAGGGATTCTGCCTAGGCAATCTGCAGAAAGTAGTGCCGAAGAGGGTGCTGATGAAAAGCGGGATTTGTCTTAGGGGACTATGAGACACTTTCATCCACTAGTCACTGACCAGCAAATTCTCCCAGAATGCTCTTTCCCTGATATTCCTATTGGAAATATTATGAATGGCACTTACACAATGGGCATTTGGGGTTGTTTCTGGTCGACAAATACCCACCCCTACAAATCGTCACTGTGTTCCATCACACCGTGTTCATTCAATTCCAGGCTCCTAAGATGCTGGGAGAGGCCAGAATCAATAGTGTGACTGCCTCTAAAAGCCAAACTGTAGGGAAGATGGGGACACACGGCCATCTCCCTGCTGCCCTGAATATTCAGACCTAGAACTGCCCTCTAGTCAACCCAGCTGGAGGGGGCCACCAAGAACAGGAAGAGCAGTGTCATAGCTTACCACGTATGCAAGGTGCGCCCTGGTGATCACGGCTGTTCGTTGACTAGCAACGGTGATGCTCAGAGAGGAAGTCGCGGCCAGCTGAGGTCTTCGGGCCTCGGATGGTGACACCTCCACTCTCACTTCCAGCGTCATGGCTGCGAGGCCATCTGTGACTGAGATCTCCATGCTGTCTTCCTGGGCGGAGGAGCCATCGTGCACATACTGCACAGCATTTTTCTCCATTTCCTCCTGAGTGAAAGTGTCACCTTCCAAGAACAAAACAGATCACAAAACCGGTGGCTTCTGGGAATAATACTTTTCACTTATATGACATCTTGGTTCTCAGGGTTTCAAAGCATGTACAGAATCATCCATGTTGGGGATGATAAGCTCATCATAACCCACCAACACAGGTTTCTCTTTACACCACTCTCCAGGAAGAGTGAGGTAGCCTGCTCTTCACCACTTCTTGAGATGGGAGGCTGACTGTAACAAGGCAGCTAATTCCTCCTGAGATAGCTCTAAGGTTTAAGTTCTTAGTCCTACTGAGCTAAAATATGCCTCTACAAAATCCATTCTTTATTCCTACTTCTAGAAAAATAAAGAACAATCTTCTATTCTTTATGAGAGTTCCTTTGGAATCTAGTGTTTGATTTTTAAATTTGAAAGGCACAGCGACAGAGAGACAGAGGGAGACACAGAATGAGAAAGAGACCTTCATCTGCTGGTTCACTTCCCAAATGGCCATAACGGCAGGGGCTGGGCCAGGCTGAAGCCAGGAGCCCGTAACTCCATCCAGGTCTCCCATGTGGGTGTAGGGGCCCAAGTACTGTGCTCATCTGCTGCTGCCTTCCCAGGTGCACTAGGAGGGAGCTGCATTGGAAGCAGACCTGCTGAGACTAGAACTGGCTCTCCAACTTGGGATGGAGGCATTAAAAGTGGTGACTTGACCCACTATGCCTCCACTCTAGCCTCTGGAATATAATCTTAATACTTGAAAACAATCTTTGAAAAACTTAAGAAAATAAATTACACCTGATAAACCTGTAAGAGGGAGAAATGCAAAAGTTTTTTTGAAATTAAAAGCTGAAAAATATACTTGAAGTTAGAAACCCAGGCTGTGTAGTCTAGAGTATTAATACATAATAGATTAGAAAAGTATTGTGTGAAATGTATCATTTCACATAAGCTTGGAGAAAATGGGATTAAGTAAAATTTTAAATTAAAATTTTTTAAACTGTAGGATTTATTCAAATTTTAGAATCTTTAATACACAAATATTAAACCTTTTTAAATTTGTTTGTTCATGGAATTCTTTTTTGACAAATGCCTCTTGGTGCCATGGCCTTAATGATGGCAAAAAACACAGTTGAGAAATGGCTCTTCTTGGATGTTACATTCAACTCCATTTTTCAATAAATTGTTGACTCCAGTAATGGATGTGATGGGATAGAAGAATTAACATTCTCTATAATCATTCTCAACTTTCTCTTTCAACATTGTGCTACTGTATTCTATGGTGGTAGTAGTATTATACCTAAAAAAAGATAATAAAACTTGCTATAAACATCTTTAGATTTTATGTATAACACAAATGTAGGCTAACTGTAATGTTAAAAAAATTGAGCAAAGACTATTATGCTCTTAAAGTAGTTCCCTTGGGATCCTATAAATCTATTGTAATGGCACTTCTTTTGTTCGGTCAATTTTGTAAAGTCTATGTATGTGACTCTTACATGCCCATGAGTTGTTGTGAAAAATTCAATCTCCTTCAAGGACAACAATTTGTGCCAGCAGGGATGTTCTGAAGAATGCATTAGTAAATCTGTAAAAGGATTCTTACAAAGGCTTTGTGAAAGTACAGGTTGTTGGACTATGATACAGCATTCTGGGGAGACTACTTTGAAAGCGCAAATATTCACTCTGATACACAAGGGTTCACTATTCAGAAGTTAGATTGAGTTGTGTTCTTTTTGCTTTTCTGTGCTTCCTAAATAATCTACATCCTTTTTTTTTATTAATCAGAGAGAACACAATAAATATTTTGGAAAGCTGGTCACATCACAACACTGCTACACTGCTTAGATAATACTTCAGAAACGTACTCAGCTTTTTCTTTTCAAAGATGCATGTAGCCAATGCTAACAGAGCCATGATGCTAAAAATTCTTGTAAGTTTCATATATCAAATTAATACCAATAGGGGCTGGCACTGTAGTGTAGCCGGTAAACTCACCATCTGCAGGGCCCATGTCCCATATGGGCACCAGTTCGAGTCCCAGCTGCTTTACTTCAGATACAGCTCCCTGCTAATGCGCCTGGGCAGACGGCCCAGGTCCTTGGGCCCCTCTATACACATAGGAAACAGAAGGAGTTCCTGGTTCCTGGCTATGGCTTGGCCCAGCCCTGCCTGTTGTGGCCATTTGGGGAGTGAACCAGCAGATTGAAGTGTGCGCTCTCTCTCTCTCTCTCTCCTTTTTCTAACTCTTTCAAATAAATCTTCAAAACAACTTAAGACCAACAAATGCCTTTTCATGAACAGTGAAGGAAAGTGGCAGCTGACATCTCTTCTGGCTTTTTTTCCCCATGCATTTACTCCAAGTTCTGGAAGTAAGCAACCAACTTCACCTAGAACGTGAGGAAAGAGCTTCATGGGTTTTGAGGTGGGGATGGGGGCAGGAAGGGATTGGAAGGCAGGAGCAGGCAGAGGAAAAAGGTCTGAAGTAAATACCTAGTGAGGTCAACATGAAAGGCAGCAACTGCTCCTAGTTTGCTCAGAAAGACACCTGACTTCAGTGACCCCGCGTGCAGCTACCTGTGGCCATGGGCCCCTGGAACTCAGCTGTGTGCTTAAGGAGCACCCCATGCTCGGGAGGCCTCCGGAGCTCGAAGAAGAGGTCTTCAGCTATGGTCTCAGCAGCTCCCACCACCAACCGAAGCCCTGCAGCAACAGAGTAAAGTGGAGTGAGAGCCAGGGTTCCTTGGCAACCAGGACTCCGCCCTCTAAAGCCACAGGCCAGGCTGCAAGCCAGGCTGTAAGTAACCTGGGAGTCATCACACGGTGCTTCTGAATTCCAATCAAGACAGGATGAAAACAGTATGGGACCGTACTTCAACAGGCTCATGGAAAGATGGAATTTAAGGGAAAGTTCAATTCTGGTACAAAAAAACATCTTTGAAATAAATATGAAGGGTCTTCAAAGAGTTCATGGAAAATGCATATTGTGAAAAAGGTATGGATTTCAAGAATATTTTGCATCAAGATAAACTTATCTTTTAATTTCATCTTTCCACGAACCTTTTGAAGTATCCTTGAGGTCAACACCCAAATTGCAATAGATCTTTCCCAAAGTTCACTTAGACGTGTTTCTGAATCCGTAGCCCTTTCTCCCCCTGGCACACATGAGGGCATACGTAAAGGATGCCCACAGGTCAATCAACCCTGGCTAGCTGGGGTCGATTTTTTTCCAGAAAATATTCCCACAGCCTGTGTTTAACTGTCATTGTTTCTCCCCTTTATATTTTTCTGAATTCACAGGAGTCAAATTTAAAGAGGGTTGCTGGGGCCATCACGAAAGTGAGCAGGGGTCAGTATACTAATAAGTAAATAAAATGATGCACAAAATAGCTGGGCCAGGTCTCCCACTTCACAGCGTCTGAAGGTCACTGTCATCTGTCACTTCTATTATTTTTCACTTTCTGAATAGAAAACAAGAGCAGCTACGCAAAACCATGTCCCTCTCATCCTTTCTGCTCTCTGTTACTTTATATTTTAGGGATGGTCCACAAATTAAACTCCTGGAGGCTGGAAAATAAGCCACTGAGTGGTGGCTCCAAAGGGTTCATTCCCTTCTCTCTGTGCTGCTTGTACAGGCGTGGAAATGGCAGGAGGAAGACACGGATAGAAAGGCATGCGAGAGGTGGTCACTGCTGTCTGCCAACCCTCCAGAGGCTTGAAGAGGGACTACTGTAGAAATACGGCACCATTTCCAAAGCCATGGTTCCTACCTAGAGAAGTGCTGCCTCCTGGGCTGACCCGAAGCAGGGGAGCCGTGACCTGCAAGACGGGAGGCTGCCGATCAGTGCGAAGTAAGTGAATGGTGAGGACCAGCTCTGGACCTGTGTGCTCTCCATCTGAAACTAGAAGGCATAAACACAACACAGAGAGACTCACACATGCAAATAATGTAGAGTCTGCTCAGCTTCATGGTGTCTCAACAAACTAGTGACCTTAATATTTTGAAGAGACTCTTACCAACGGAAAAAGAAAGCAAACAAGGAAGATGCTGTGAGTTATTCTAATCAAACTATTCCTATGGATAACAGCAAGGATAAAGACCCTAAGAACATAATCATTCTAAGAAGCCGCTTTCACAAGATGATTTGGACGGTTATTCGTGGAAAAAGAAGTCACACAACTTATGTACTCTTAAGACAATGCTGGAATAGGCTTTTATTTATGGAGATTTTTTCATTCAATTTATTCTCCCGTACTCCAAATAAATATTCTGCTTAATAAGCTCTCTTTTAGAGATGACATGGCTGTATCTCATTAGAAAAGACTTTTATTAAAAGACAAAACCACCCAGGCAAATGTCTTCTACAGCCTTTGTTGGTAAGGAAGCAGACACATTTTTCCTTGATCTTTATACATAATGCCAAAGATAGAAAACGCCCCATGAACAAAACAATGACCTTAATGTTTTATCTTCCTGAACTACCTGACACTCAAGAAGAGCACACTGATCAGATCCTTAGAGAAATGAAAGCAGATACTTTCTCATGACTTCTTCTAAAAGCCTCACTTGGAGGGATGGCTACAACACCAGCCCATCGCTGTTTTTATCTGTAGTAGCTATTGGAAGAACCACACCGTTAACCATGTTAAGTGTCTGGTATGTTTATGATATTCCTATGGGTTGGTTATGTGAAACTGGGTTGCCTTCCTCGCTTTCTTCTGGACTTGGTGACAAGTCAGTAGGAATCTGATCGCTTCTTAAGCCAATCAAAGCATTGCTCAGAGACTCCTGCTACAGATCGCATTCAGGTTTTAGCTTTGTCTTTGACTTGTGACAAATCTAAAGATATGGTTTGTTTTCATAAGGTACACTCATGTCCTAGAGAGTCCAGAAACAGCACCCAAGGAGCAGGGGAGACACGGTGCGTGTGAGAATGCAGGCATAATGGGTTAGGTCACTCAGTCAAGTGTTGAAGTCATTGCTATTGCCTCTTTGTTTATGTTCAGTTTCCTCCCTAGATCATCAAAAAGAGAGACAGATTATTCTCAACTTTTAGGGGTTGGTGGATAAACTTTTCCATGTATTTTAGTGGATTCAGGATTCTCTGAGGCTCCTAGAATCTAAGTTAAGACCCTTTATGTTAAATAAAAATAAGTAATTGCACAATGCAATTTTATCTGCTTTTCTATATTTTACATTGGTTTTATTTGTAAATCAAAGGTCAGCAGGCCCTCAACATCCTTACTTTACCGAGGAGATAAGAAAAGTCCCTAAAACTTGATGAAAAAGCTTTGTTGATTTCACAGCAGCTTCTCAGTGTAACCAGGCCACCTCCTTACCTCTGAAAGTAAACGGAAGAACTCCGTCTCCCGGTATACACAATAAAACAAGAAGATTTAGCACTTGGGTGAAGCATTTGGTAAACAAACATAAACATTTACAATTAAAATAGTAGCAGTGATACGTCTCACACCCTCTTTGAGCAACACTTCTGATTTCTCTGAGAAGCAAAGTGCCTCTTTGAGTTAAATGGCTCCTGTGGGCCCCACTGGCCTCGTGCACGTTACTTGCTCAGAACCACTGCGCAGAGCGTCTGTGCTTGTCCTGCAGCCAACCAACTCAGACACATCAGCTTTCCTGCTCATGTGAGCTGACGACCCAAAGGGAGCTGTCCTCCCTCATCTTACGGGTTAACGCCAGGACTGGGCTTGCAGCTGCCTCGGTTCCTTATCTGCCCAATTATAAATTCTCTCTCTCACAAAACTCTTCAAGAGAGTTGGCTTCCTTTCTACCAGATTCCCAAAGCTTTACTCCTTAGGCAAAAAGAGAAAAGAAAACTTGACCTTGGGTAGAAGCAAGATAATTTAAGGTCAGCCCACGGTCCATTCCCTTCATTGTTTAATACATTTAAGGATCATTTTATCTAAGGTTCTAGAGAAACTAATTATGAGCTCTTCACCTATTTAAACTTCCAGGCAAAAGTTAGGGCATGGTACAATGACACCTGTTTTTCACGACCAACACATATAAACGCGCATACACACACACAAGCGGACTAAGCCAACTATGCCATACTCAAAGACAGAAACTTGCATTAAAATCTTGGTTCTACAAAGTTTGTCAGGGGTAGAAACCTGGAAGATTATTGACTTTTTATGGTTTTCAGTATCTCCAGCATTAAAATGCTTAAAATAATATCTGTTCTTGCAATACTCTCATAAGGATTAAGTTAGACAACTTTTATCATAAATTGTTTTATAAAGTGTAAACAGTTATTATACATTATTGCTGATTCTATGAATTATGTAGTGGACTGTTACTAGAAATGAGCTGAGATCAAAAGGGCTGAGATCAACAGTTGGCACCATTCTGGAACTTACTGTTGATTCAAGTGTGATTTTTAATTCTCAGAAAGAAAAGAGGGCTGGGAGTTTGATGGAGTCAATTTTCTGTCCCACTACTGCTTTCTTCCTATAGGATATGTAGCAGGACATAGGGCTGGTTGATTATAATGCAGTAGTCAGTACTATTTATACACCTCTGTGAGGATGCTAATTATGGTCAAGCATCCTCACTCTACCCTGACAAGAAAGGTTCTCCCTAGAGTGTTCACACATAGACACCAAACATGCCTCAGCTTTTGCTGACAGCTTCTACTGCCCTGTGAACTACACATAGGATGCTGAGGTCTTCGCAAGAAGCTTCCCAGCTCATGCTCTGACGTACACTTTTCTCTCCAACAGCAAGGCACAGAGAAAGAAAGGACTGATACAGGGGGAAAACATTCCATTTTCGAATAAGGTTAATATTAAAGACTTTACCTGTGAAGTGTAACTTTACTGACTCTGGCAGACCTGAAAGAGCAAGAGAGTAAATCAGTATATTAAATATGTTGGAGTCAGAGATAGATAAGACAGACAGGAAATATGGGTCAGAGGTTAGGAAAGTAAAGAATATTTTACTCTAAATTATTCTGGCTTAAGGAAAGATCACCAGATCATTTGCTAATGTTATGTTGAATTTAATGACACCAGCATTAATTTTTAAGTTGAAAAGAGAAGCACACAGTGGAAAAAATTTATATCATAGCAGCTGGAATGATTTATAACGCATTCATTCTGATCCCATTTTATCAGTACATAAAACCCTACAAATCGGTGAATGTGGGTGATGCTGTATATCACTGACAGGGCTCTCAGGTGGGTCAATTCCATTGTAGACTTGAGTGATGCCAGGGACATTGATTTACACACTGTTACTGTGGGAGAGATTTATCTCATAGCATTTATCCCATAGCTTACAAACGACAGGATTCTCTCTCCAAAGAGGCTCTGAGAACTCAGGCGAGTAAGGTTTGGAAGGAAATGACTTCAACCATGGCTGACATGCTTTCTTTCTCTCTAATCCCAAGATATCCTGAGTTTCTTGTAAAGTAGAGCTTAGAGAACCATGAACATTTCCGTGGGCTATTAACCCAGTTACTAAACATTGGGGGCACTCTGTCGAGAAGAAGCATATTCTTGCACTGAGAGATTTTCAATCTAATCAAGAAGTTAACCATTTTCTGGACAATTGTCCTTAAGTTACATAAAAGCAAATATTGTTTCATAATTTACCATAATCCGAAAAGAACTTTAAATTATTTAACGTATGTCCAAATTACCATAAGAAATGTCCAAATGCTCTGTGTGAACAAACATCACATAAAGGCATTTCAAAAGATTTGTGGAAAGTGGAATTAAATGGTAAGTTTACTCTGGTGCAAAAAAAAAATAATTGAAATCTCATATAAAGGAGTCTTCAAAAAGTTAATGAAAAACATGTTTTAGAACAAAATGCAGAGTTTTCAAATTCTTTCACCGAAGTAAACTTATCTTTTCAGATCATTTTTCCAAAAATCTTCATGAAGTTCTTTATAAAAATAATATCATACATTCATGTTATATGGTATGTCCAAGATCATAAAGAAACAAGCTCTAGGATTTTTGAAGGCATAGAAAATAGTTAGAGGTAGAAGCTCAAAACCCTGCTCTCTGGTCACAACTTTGGTTACGGCATTAAGGGAAGAGATAAGGAAAGAAGGCCTTCCTGGCTTGGCAGAAGGGTTCACGGAGCTTTAACGATAAGATATTGTTCTTCTGTTCAGTCTTCCTCTAAAAGGCTGTCTTCCGTCAAATCCCGGTTTTCATGTGCATTTTCCATCCCTCCATGACACATGTCCTGAGGTACTATAGGGTCTTCCTCATTGGACTCCCCCAACCCACACCCCCAAGGCCACTGACATCACTGCAGAGTTCCTTATGAAATGCTAGCTTACATAGCTCCCTCAGCTGGGCTCCTCTTGTTCTGGGAATGAAAACACAAATCCTGGGGCTGGCTTTGCAGAGTAGCAGGTTAAGCCACCACCTGCAATTGTTGGTATCCCATATGGGTGCCGGTTATATCCCAGCTACTCCAATTCCAAGCCAGCTCTCTGATAATGCACCCAGGAAAGCAGCAGAAGATGGGCCAAATGCTTGGGTCCCTGCACCCATGTGGGAGACCTGGAAGAAGCTCTTGATTCTCAGCTTTAGCCTGGCCCAGCTCTGCCTGTTGTATCTAGCAGATGGAAGACCTCTCCCTTTGTCTATCCTAATTTCTTCTAACTCCGCCTTTCAAATACATAAATCTTAAAAAAAGAAAAAGAAAGCAGAAATCCTTAACAGCGTCCTCTGACCTCTCTCTCCCACCAGGCTCATCCCTAACTATGCTTGACCCTCAATACTGCACGTTCAGATGTTTTTAAACTCTCAGAAGGCCATATTCCTTCTTTCCCATGCCTTTGCACAGGGACCCATGGACTTCTTTCAGGAATGCTCTCTGACCATCTCAAGATGTGTACTTGACCTCATTGGCTTCCACCCTCCCCTCCACTGCCAATACTTCCCTGGGGCAGCTCCCACTCATGATCAGTCTTGTTTGGTTTAGTGCCATTCTGAACATTCTTCCTCCTTTCCAGAGCTCTTATCTCAAATCTGCAGTTAAACTCTTATTACTGGAATTATTTATCAAACTCTGTTCCTTTCTAGATCCCCAAACTTGCTAAGAGCAGATCCGTGCCTCCTTTTGCTCACCGTTTTAACTCCAAGAGCTCACTCAGTGACAGGCACACAGCCAGCAGAAAATCCAGACTTACTGGAAGTATGCCTCCATCCATGCATGAATACATGAGCAGAACAAAACAGAACTGAGCCCACGCTACACACTTGACATCATGCTACATATTAAGTCAACAGGTCTCAACGCGATTTAAAAGAGCTGCAGGGCAGTATCACGGAACTGTCCATAAGATCATGGGAAAAGTTAGGGGGCATCTGTTACTGGCATCTCCAGGCAGAGGAGGGAGCATTACCAGCGAAGGAGAAGGCCATGATCTCCTGCAGGTGCGGGGCTGCAGCGGGAGGACGGTATAGGATCTTGCCCTGGTTAATATCTTCCTGCGTGAAATACCGGATGGGAACCTGAGGCTGGTCCCGGTGCTCGATGAGTCCTGCGGGGGGAAGAGGCTAGCATGAGCGTCACCAGTAACCTGAGCCACAGCGCCCCCCTCTCCTGTTGCTGGTGGTGGTGATGTTGGGGCGGGGGGGGGTGTCTTTCATCCTTTAAGAGCAAACAGCCTTGGCCTGTTCTTGGTAGACTACTCTCTAGCTATGTAAGAGGAGGGAAACCCACAGACAACTGACTAGGATGCACTGAATATAAACCACAATAAGGTACTAACCACTGCCCCTAATGTGCCTTAGACCAGATTTTTTTCTGAGATGATTATGAGATTCTCTCACTGAGTTTCATTTCAACAGCCAGGGTCCCTGAGAAAATGGCACAGACTTGTCTTCTACTGAAGCCACAAAGAGATTTTTCTCAATTCGCCCTCTTTCCTTCAGAAACTCCTTTGACTCTGAGGTCATCTTTGACGACGGCCACATGGATGTTGATTATTCTAAGAACTGCATTTGTGAGGATCACCATGCTTGTGAGAAATGCTCCGGGGGTTGCAGAGTTGCCCATCATTTCGAAGTTCTGCAGGTGCACAACTGATGCCATGGTAACCTTTCCCATCTTGCTCGCTGTCTGAAAAGAGGGCACGTGTGACACCTGGTGTTGAGCTAACTCTCCTTCCTGGGGGCTGAGGGACCAGAGGCCATTTTCCAGGAGAGTCTAGGCTGCTGGCCTGGGAGAACTCCATCACTGGCTTGGCAAGGGGAGGAGACAATCCAGCCACCACTGAACAGAATGAGAATGGGAGGGATAACTTTTAGATGTTCAGTTTACTTGGACTTTATCAAAGGGGTTGCAATTTATGTCTCAGACTTTTCCTTCTGCTTGGGAATTTGATCATAGGTGAGCTCCACATCTTGGCTGGGCTTGGGAGACAGTCTCAGCAGTGGAGACAGAAGAGGATTAACTGAAGTTAATCTACCCACGAAGGGCAGCAACACCTCTTTTGGCCACAGGCTGACTAGTTAAGCCCAGAGTGAAGCGATCTAGTGGCTGGGAACTGACGATGAGGCCCAGCTATCCTCAGCCTGGAGTTCTATACTGCCTTGTTCCCCTAGAGGAGGAGGAGTGCCTTATCATCCAATCAGGAGAGGAACTCAATACATGTGGCTCAGCCTCCTTTGGGCTCTCGGGAAGACCTTGCGTTAACCACATGCTTGTCCTGGTCTTGCCTCCTCAAAACCTCATCAGGGCAGGCTCTGTCCCTAGAGACCCTACAGAGCAGTGAGTGTCCAGAGCACAGTCCATTGACACCATGCTCTCCAGTACAGCTGTCAACACCAAGGCTCACACATCCACTTCCATCTGTCTGACCACAGTACCTCACTCCCTCCCAGTTCCCTGTAATCCAGAGGACAGATGCGAGGGGGTATGAGTCAATGCTCCTCCTTGAAACTTCTACAAGCATCTCCATGCATGCAAAACCCCAGGGTTTTCCACACTGGTCAACAACTAGAGAGACGACAGAGGCTACATCTTACCTTGATTTGGGGGCAGAGGGAGGGTAATGTTGTATACAATCTTCCCACTTGGCTTTTCAGAGTTAACAAAGGAGAGGGAATGAGGCTGGATGACGGTCAGGCCATCTTCCCGTGCCTGAACAAAATTTAAGATGAAAGAAATAGAAAACAGTGCCTTAAAAATAAAGCTCAGAAGCAAACACAAGTCTTATATTAAGAAGACAAAACCAAATTCTCTCTGGGCTTAGAAATCAGTCACGATTAGAAAGACTTTCTCAAAAGCTCGAAAGAAGGACCCTGTGCTGTCTCTTGCGCTGCAGATCTGTCCCAGCCTCAAGAATCTGTCAGGTGTATGGAGCCCTTGTCAGGTTTCCCTGCCCCATGATGTTTCCCTCCCCTGCCCCATGCATGCCATGGGGGGTCCCAACAGGATTATTTTCCCCAGGAGGAATCTTCAGCAAAGCACGTTTGAAAATGAGGCATCACTACCCACAGCTGGTTCACGTCTCTGCTCCTGTCGCTCAAATCACTGAGGAAGAATTCAGCGAAGATGCATGAGGATCCAGCTAGAGATTTAAGTCTTGGCCCTAGGCAGTTCTACAGAGCAGAACCCCAGCTCTGCGCTTTCTAAAGGAACTATGATGCCTTCTGGTTTCCAAGGGCTAACGATGAGCCCACTTCAAACACCATGAGAAGCATTCAGGGGTTTAAGAGTGTTAAAACATATAAAAATCCCTAGTGTTTCATTGCCCTTACTCTACTGTTGCTAAGAACTAGATGTGGCGCTTTCCCCCTGTAGCTTTCAGGACTCAATCAGTCAAGCAACATTAATCAGAGGGTCAACGAGCTTGCTGCTTTGACCATCCATTCACCTGTGCACATCCGCAACTCAGTAACAGAGGCAACATTCGAGAAACAAAGAGATTCAGAATCCATCCGTAGGCATGTTGGACAGTGGGTTGGGGACAGGAGCAAAAACAGTGTGGAGAGGAGAAAAGGGAAAACTGCCCTGAACCTGAGCTTTTTGCCCGGGGCCTTCATGATGTCACAAAGCAGCTCTTCTAACTGAGCCCTGGAGGTGGCTTCGAGTTGACATGCAGCCCTGCTTTTCTTAGAAGGAATTCTCCACTTAGGAAAGGATTAAGCAGCACTCAGTCCCGTTCTCGGAGGAGGGTGTGGTGTTCTTCCCTTTAACCATGAAAAGATTGAAGGTTGTAGTTGCCTTGAATTGTCCCCAAGGCATACTTGTCCCGGGGAGAGGCAGCATTTGCAGGTTAGGACAATCCTCCTCTAGGAACGAGTCATATTTCAGGCCCATGCTCATGTCTGGAATGTAACGAGCAAGGAAAATGAGAATTATGAAGAGCAGCTGGTCTCTCAGCTGCAATAAAACAAGGCAACAAATTTAAATGTATGCACTCTATCAGGCGTTTACAGCCCATCCATGTGTGCACACACGTGTGGTCAATGACACGTGGACAGCGCAGTACAGCGGCAGTGCAACGCTCAGTGCTGCTCGTCACCTTCTACTCTTAAAACCATCAAAATCACTAAAAACTCTCCGAGTACCATGAGAGATTTGTCATGTCCTTAAATCAACAAAGTGATAGAAGAGGGCATGATCATGGACATAGGAGTATGGAAAAGAGAAGCATGTTCCAGTCAAAACCAAAGATACCTTATCTTGTAATTTATTGCTGCTATCTCTGTACTACTAGAGATAGAGAGCAGGGAGAGGCAGTAAGGACTTGACTCTCTGAAGAAATCAGTATCAAGCTTGAAATACATCAAGTATAATCAATTTTCATATTGGCGATTTTGAATGTCCACTACTTCACAAGAAAACAAAGAAATGAGAGATTAAACTTCATAGGAATCATGGCAGAAGATGCTTTTTCATATCTTACGTGTCAACCAAAAAAAGATCACAGAATAATGGTTTTCATAC
Source organism: Sylvilagus floridanus (assembly GCA_949820135.1). Lineage (NCBI taxonomy): Eukaryota > Metazoa > Chordata > Mammalia > Lagomorpha > Leporidae > Sylvilagus > Sylvilagus floridanus. The sequence continues at coordinate 93,716,936 of OX463238.1, forward strand.
CCACGTCACCTCCGACTCCATCCAGAACGCAGCAGTGCTGCCACCCCCCCCCCCCCAGCAGGGTTCTCTCCTGTGGACGGCTCAGGGCCTCCTCTGGCTCTCTCACCTCCCATAGAGTCTATCTCAGCTCAGCAGCCAGCACCATTCTTTCAGGAAGGGTATGAGAACTCTGCCAGTCCCCTGCAATGGCTTCTTGTTTTACTCAGCATAAAAGCCAGTTCTCCCAGTGTTGTATGAGACCCTGCAGGACCTGCCTCTCCCCTGGTCCCCACCACACTCATCACACCTGTGAATTCACTGCCTCATTCTCACTCTCATTCTGCTTCAGCACACCCTTGGTAAGCACGGCCCATACCAAACCCAAGCAGGCCTCCCTCCTCAAGTCCCCTTATACATGGGCACTTCCAAAAGTTCACAGAAAAGGGCAATTAAAAGATAAGTATAGTGTGCTGAAGGACCCAGCGGAAAGCCATTGTGTCCTTTAGGGCTCTCTGCAAGGGTACCTAAGCCAACTCGCACCTGTCAGCCTCTGAGGTGGCGGCAGCGCTGGCTTCAGATTGGCAAAGCCCCTCTTGGCCCAAAACACACTGAGTCCATCTTTAAGGCATTCAGCAAGCAATGGAAGACAGAGCCGCCAGAAATGTACACCGGATTTTCATGACAAATGGGGTACTGCTGTGTCAGCCATGTAGTGTGTGATGTGTGAACACATACAGCCACAAACACTGGAATCGAATGAAACCTGTGCGCTATTGGCAGAGCCACCTCAAAGGAAGAGAGAGCTCCAGTAAGTGCCCCAGCTTGGAGGAAGAGGGAATTGTTTCAAAACCCACTCCTCAATGATGCCAAATAAAAACACTGTATTAAAACACAGCATTGTTGAATAAAGTACATTTGAAATCATCCCCTACAACGGGTGTTTATTTTGATACAAAAGCATTTTGTAATGCATGTATGATTTTTATGCATTTTCTACGAACTTTTTGGAAATCCCTTTTAGGCAGACTTCAAAATTTTTAGCATCAAAATAAATTTACCTTGTAATTCCATTTTCTATGAACTTTTTGAAGTACCCTCATTTCTGATCACAATGAGTGACACCTCTGTACACTAAGAAATTGGGGTGATGGGGCAGGCATTTGGCCAAGCAATTCTGGCGCTAGCTGGGATGCCTGTGTTCCACATCAGTGCTCTGCGATCTGGCTCTGGCTCCCAATTACAACTTCTTGCTAATGAAGATCTGGGGAGGCAGCAGGTGATGGCTCAAGTAATTGGGTTTCTGCTACTCACATGGGAGACCTAGAATGAGTACCTGGCTTGTGGATCTGGCCTGCCCCAGGATTGGTCATTGTGGGCATTTGAGGAATGAAACAGTGAATGAGAGCTCCCTTTCTCTGGGTCTCTTGAAAAAAAATTTTTTTTTAATTGGGGTGGGGAGTGTGGGGATTTGGCACAGGATTTAAGTCATCATTTGGGATGCCCCATCTCATACTACAATGTCTAGTTGAGTCCTGGCTACTCTGCTACTAATGCAGCTTCCTGTTAATACACATCCTGGGAGGCAACAGGTGATGGGCCAAGTGCTTGGCTCCCTGCCACCCACTTGGGAAACTTAGATGGAGTTCTGGGCTGCTGACTTCAGTTTGGCCCAACCCTAGCTGTTGGTTCTCTGTCAGTCTCTTTCTTTCTCTTTCTCTCTCTCTCTCTCTCTCTCTCTCTCTCTCTCTCTCTCTGCCTTTCAAATAAAAAATGAAAATAAATAAAAAAGAAAGGAAACTGGGGTGTTTCAAATGTCTCCCCAATTGAATTGGCCAGTGTCTCCAGATATATCTATCTACTCTCTTCCTTTCTCTCACCACCTTAATGATGTTTAAATGAACAATACCAGAGTGTTAATTGTATTGTTGTACAACAGATCTTGAGAACATTTCCCATCTTGTAAAACAAACTGCATGCCCACTGAGCAACTCCCCTGTTCTGCCTCTCCCACTGCCAAGCCCACGTCTGGAAACTACCAGTCTGCTTTCTTTGCTAAAAATTTGACTCCTTTACAAAGGGATGACACAAACAAGACTAGTGTCTGCTAATACTAACTGATAGAATCAAAAAGGGAGAGAATGATCCAACATGGGAAGCGAGATACACAGCAGACTCATAGAATGGCAGATGTCCTAAATAGCACTTTGGCCTCAGAATCAACCTTTAAGGCATGTGGATCCGGCTGAAAAGCCCATGAGAGTATTTTAGGCATGGAAAGCCAAGACACTCTGGAAAAAAAAGAAGACCTAAATGAAAGATCTCTGTGAGTGAGATCCCAGTGGAACGAATGGGGCCATCAAAGAAGGAGGTACCTTTCTCTGAAGGGAGGAGAGAACCTCCACTTTGGCTATGACCCTGTCGGAATAAGATTGAAGTCGGCAAACCCTAAAGGCTTCCATAGCCTTGGCAACTCATGACTAGACTCTAGGGAGATTACTGACGCCATAAACAAGAGTGTCAAATTGTTAAATCAACTTCAGGAGTCACTGTGTACTTACGTCTCATGTGGGATCTGTCCTTAATGTGTTGTCCAATGTGAAGTAATGCTATAACTAGTACTGAAACAGTATTTTACACTTTGTGTTTCTGTGTGGGTGCAAACTGATGAAATCTTTACATAGTATATACTGAATCGATCTTCTGTATATAAAGATAATTAAAAATGAAAAAAAATCTTGGTGTTAAATTGGAAATTGCATAGAAAATTAATCAATTTAAAAAAATATATCGGCCGGCGCCGTGGCTCAACAGGCTAATCCTCCGCCTTGCGGCGCTGGCACACTGGGTTCTAGTCCCGGTTGGGGCGCCGGATTCTGTCCCGGTTGCCCCTCTTCCAGGCCAACTCTCTGCTGTGGCCCGGGAGTGCAGTGGAGGATGGCCCAGGTGTTTGGGCCCTGCACCCCATGGGAGACCAGGAAAAGCACCTAGCACCTGGCTCCTGCCATCGGAGGAGTGCGGTGCGCCGGCCGCAGCGTGCCAGCCGTGCCGGCCATTGGAGGGTAAACCAACAGCAAAAGGAAGACCTTTCTCTCTGTCTCTCTCTCTCACTGTCCACTCTGCCTGTCAAAAAAAAAAAAAAAATATATATATATATATATATATCATGTAGGATCGCTGTCCTTAATGTGCTATACATTGTGAATTAATACTATAACTGGTACTCCAACAGTATTTTTCACTTTGTGTTGCTATGTGAGGGCAAACTGTTGAAATCTTTACTTAATATATACTGAACTGATCTTCTGTATATAAAGAGAATTGAAAATGAATCTTGATGTGAATGCAAGGGGAGAGGGAGTGGGAAAGGGGAGGGTTGCGGGTGGGAGGGAAGTTATGGGGGGGGAAGCCACTGTAATCTATAGGCTGTATTTTGGAAATTTATATTCTTTAAATAAAAGCATTATTAAAAAAAATTTGACTCCTTTAGATGCTTTACTTACGTGGGGAGTCTTTGTCCTTTCATGCCTGGCTTTTCACTTAGCATGATGTCCTCAGACTTTAGCTCTGTGCCAGCTCTCCTCTTTTAAGGCTGAGCAATAGTCTTGCCTGTGTATTTATTTACCTATTTATCAGTCAAAGAACATATAGATTGCTTCTACTTCTTTGGTCATTGTGAATAATGTTACAGTGAGTGAGAGTGTGAAAACTCTTTCTTCAAGATCTCCCTAATTTTGGATGGGTGTTTGGCAGCAATGGTTAAAATGTCACATGGGATGTCATCATCCCATATGAGTGTGCCTAGGTTTGAATTCCAGCCCTGCTCCCAATTCTAGCTTTCTGCTCATAAGCACCCTGGAAGGCAGCAGATGATGGATCAAGTAGCTGGGTCTTTGCCACCCATGTGGGAAACCTGGATCGAGCTCCCAGATCCTGGCTTCAACCTGGCCCAGCCTGGGCTGTTACAGGTATTTTGGGAGTGAACCAGCAGACTTCTCTCTCTCTTCAAACACATAAAATATAGACATTTTTAACAGTTAAAAAACGCCCTCTTAATCCTTATTGTCACTGTACAGAGTTTGTGTCATGAACTTTCCCAGACAACCACAATCGCCTCTTTGTCGCTCCATTGTGATGTTCTGTACCCTGACGCCAGAGTGGTCTTCCTACGATCATTAAAAATCCGACCCAGCACTTCTCTGCTACAAATTCTTCAACATCCTACTAGACCCAGTCGTTTTTCAGGACAAAACGGAAACATTCCTCTTCTCTTAGACATCCTCTGGGATCTCACTCTCACTCCTTGTTGGGTTTTCACCTAAGGATTCCTGCTCTAGTCAACTGAACCACCTGCAAGTTGTCAAACACGTCATATTCGCCCAGGTCTCCATCTTTCTCATCTGTCGCTCCTTCTGCCAGGGATGCATTGTCCCCCCTAATTTTTTCATTTGTGGCCATGGTTTTTCAAGTGTGGTGAGCTGAGCAGCAGCAGATAGCACCATCCGGGAACTTGTTCAAAAGGCACATTCTTGACCCTACAACATCAGGGCTGTTGGGTTAGAAAACTCTGAGGTGGATTCTGGGAATCTGTGGTTCAAGAAACTCCACAGGTGATTCTAATGCATGCTTAAGTTTGAGAACTCAAGTTAATGTCAAGTTAATGCAAACTCAACCCGCCCAGACTCAGATGAAGCCATCCATGGTTCTCTCCATGCCCTGCCAGTTTAGGGGCCCTCCCACATCTTCCATGTCATTGCTCTGTCATGCACTTACCATTGGGTTATTGGGGCTTACTGATTTGCTTGTCTCCTAGCCTGAAAGTTCCTTGAGAATAGAGCCTGTGTTTCATGGTCACTGAACTTCCAATGTCCCATACAGCTCTTGACGTAAATCAGGTGCTCAAAGGCATTTACGAATTAGTGACTGAATGAGTGGCTGGAGAGGTAGACCCCATCTTTAAACCCATAGATGAATATATACACTTATTCCCAAATGTATTCATAATGTAGTTACTAAATGTATAAAACTTGTACATTTACATGAGTCAAAATCACTGAATTGAGAATGTGTTCTTGTCAAAGATTGTAAGAATGGCCTACAGTAATGGCGCTAATTAATATCAAAAGAAATACAAACTGTGAACGCCTACAGTAACATGTAGGCAAATCAATCACACTTTACCATTAACTAACCTTTGGGATATCCTAAGTTTGAACTGGGCAGACTTGATCTGCAAACACACAACCTAAAAGCTTAGGCAACTTAAGGTCAGGCTTCAGAGGTCCATAGAAACAGAGGGAATGGCACTGACTTCATGGCTCCAGGCCCATATTTTCCCCCTCTCAACTCAAAATAACACTGCATTAGCATTTGGCAAGAGATGTGCGCGCACATTTTTCTTTACAGTTTAGAGAAAATTCTGATGCAAGTTCCTCCAGTCAGAATGATGAATTATAGACTTTATAGTGCTGCTGAATTATGATTTCTTTAAATTACGGTTTATGGTGGAAATACCGATACCAGCTATTCATTAAAAAACTTTCTATTTTCCCCTTTATGTCTCTGTCATGCCCCAGACCCATAATTTCTGCAACTATCATTATTCTCTTTGTTGTGGCTCAAGGCTGATGCACCGCTTTGGAGTATAATTATGTGGGTGCTAACTAACATGTAGACCCACAATAATTAATTTACAAGGTCTTGCCTGCTTGTGGCTATGTCTGGAAGGGGCGTTCTGGCATTGCACCACCCCAGACACAGGGTGACGGTGGAGTTGCTAATTGTCTCAACCGAGCTTTGTGGGCTAATTCAGTTGTCATCTTCCTTCAGATCTTTCTATATGCTGCACTGCTGCCCACACAGCATACAAGGCCTTCTGTGATCCAGCGCCATGACCTTCACAGCCCTGCCATGCCAGCCCTGCCTTTCTCACTTTCTCTGGCTCCATTAAACTGTTTGCAGGGTCCTCGTCTCTCTCGCTTCTCGATCTTTCGCTTACTTTTTCTGCCTACGGCAGCACCCTCTGCCATCATGTATGCATTCCCCCTAACCTGCCCCCAATTTTTATTTCGATAATTGCTGCTTATCTCTCAGGATCCAGCATCAGTTTCTCCAGGAAGCGTCTAAAAACATGAAATCCCTGTTTCCCAGCTAGGTGGCGCTGTCACTAGCTGAACAACTATAACCAAACAGTGTTGATTACATGGGCCTCAAATTTCATCCAAGGACTCAAGAAAAAGCCCTGAAAACTGTTTGCGCCATTGACAAAAGCTGGAGGGTCAAGATGGAATTCGTTTCTTTTCCAGCTCGGTGAGAAACGTGTGCCCAGGGTTGGAGTTGACAGCCCCAGAGGCTGTGACGGGGCAAAGCTCTCACTGCATACCCAATCAGGACATTGCATCCGGGTGCACAGGCCTGCCCCACCCAACTCACTGTCATATGGAGAGACGTCCCCACAGAGAGGTGGGGCACTTCCGGCGTCTGCGGCAAGATCGCGATGTTGAACGTGCGGCTCTCCAAGTGGGCCTGCACATCTGTAGCCCTGGACACCTGGAAGACAAGTCACACTGCTGAGTCCCTCATTTCCCCTCAGGCAGTACTTGTGTGTGCATGCGTAGTCCCCCACTGCCCCAAAGGCTCTGGCTTTGGGTCCTAGATGCTCCTGCACTATGATTTCATTCTTCTCTTCACCATTTACTATTAATCTTTTACTGACTGTAAAAAACATACATAATCATTTTAGGCAACTCTGAAAATTTAGGTAAATATAAATCAGAAATAAAAAATCATCTAGGGGCCAATGTTGTGGCACAAGTAGTTGAGCCACCGCCTAAGGCACCAGCATTGCAAATGGGCACTGGTTCGAGTTGAGTCCCGGCTGCTCCACTTCTGGTCCAGCCTCCTGCTAATGTGCCTGGGAAAGCAGTGGAAGGTGACCCAACTGTTTGGGCCTCTGTACCCACAAGGGAGACCTGGAGGATACTGATTCCTGGCTTCAGCCTGGGCCAGCCACAGCTGTTGAGGCCATTTTGGGGAGTCAACCAGCAGATGGAAGGCCTCTGCCTCTGTAATTCAGTCTTTCGAATAAAAAAAATCATCTAGAATTTCATTACGTATAGTAATTATTAATATATTGATGTAATTCAGCTTCATCTTTTTTCTATGCAGATATATCAAAGTTTATATTCACATGCATATTGCATTTTTTCACAACCCAATCCAAAGATATTTTGCTATATTATTCAACATTCTTGAAAATAAAATTTTTGATGGCCTCATTAAAATGTCTTCTTATGAGCATATAACAAAGGATTTTTATTCCATTGCCTTCATCGTCACCAAGCACAAACATCTTCACCTACCCGATAAATTCAGATCTTAGCCTCATCATTGCAAGACAAGATTGATAACATTACAATTAAGGCACTGGCCATACAATCCACTTTTTCCTGCTTCAAAAAATGCTGGAAAATGAAGCTTTTCTCTGCAGCTTCTCCGCTCCTCTCAGTTACTGAGCTGCTCCCTTAAGCTCTTCTCCCCATTCTTTGCTTCGCCTTGTTCTTATTGCAAGAAGTGCTAAGCCCTGTAGCCCTGTGAAGTTGCATTAACTCCATGTGACAGGGTGTGGGCTTCTGTGACTCTTTAGGAAAAGGCAGGGAGGGCAGCTCTTTCCCAGCATCTTCCTAACTTCCAGAAAATCTGTCTTTGTCTTTATCTGGATCATATCAGATGCCAGGAATCACGTTCCAGAATCTCTACATGTTTTCAAGGAGACATCTTCTAGTGTTGCTATAAATAACCATGGCTATAATCCACTGAAAATCTAGTAGAGACACTGCCCTCTGGTAGCTACTTGTCAGAGACTACCTTAACTTATCTTTAACTCCATTTTTCCACCAACTTTTTGAAGCACCCTCATATTAAGTAATGCATCAAAGTGTCAAAGCCAGGAAGTGGGAATAGTTTAACAATCAGGTTCACCAAGTTCATGATCTTTGCACTGACCAAGATGACTCACTTTGGCAGCTTTAGGGAATCAGGAGAGAGAGAGAAATGTGTTCTATTTCTTGAAGAAAAGGAACAGAGCACTGAGCAGGTGTTGAAATGGGGGCATATTACAGGGCAGGTGAATCAGTCAGACTTCCCTGTAAGGAGTGAAATACATTGGAGTCTGCCAATCCCCATCCCCTGAGGCTGTGTGAATGTGATTCGAATACACCAGAACCAGGGTTCTTTCCCACACCTCAGCGCCTGCAAAAGTGCATGCTTTCCTTTCTCTCTTCTGTCTCTATTTTTAAATGGCACTCACGTTACATAAATCCCAAGTCTTACATGCAAAGTAACAGATGGGAAGCATTGATGGCTCATGACAGCACATCAACATTAAGATGGAATTAAATCCATGCAACTCATTATATTGTATTTCCTGCTTTAAAGAAAAAAAGAAAAAGAGAAGAAAAGAAAGAATCATTAGAAGAGTATATATTTTTGGTTTAAAATCCTTTAGGGAGCCCACAGTGAAGAACAGGGAAAACTGTTAACCATTTATTTAGCACATAACTACAGTGTGCATTTCACATCGAAATATGGGGTAAATCTAGCAAACAATGAGACTTTAAGAATTAACACACCAAGACATCTATGTCCAGGAAATCTTATTCCTAGAAAATTGTTTCATACTTGCAATAAAAATGCTGTCGGTATTCAGAAGGCACCTCCTGGAATACCTTCAGAGGGAGTTTGCAAATCACATACTGAATCTGAGGTCACTATTTCATCATTACTCCCCGTTTTAACCAAAAATAATCCCCCCTTTTTCTTCTAGCTGACCTGATTCTGAAGGACTCCTGGCTATGTTGCTGTCTTTTCAAATCCCCTCCTAAAGGATGATTTAGGGTCACTGTGGAGGATATTCTAAAGAACATCCCACACACCTTGAAAGCAATTGAAATAGGAGTTCCAGATCCATTTCAAGTCAAATTTGTGAAGACTCTTCAAAGGGAAGCGCTTGTCAAGTAAGAGCCTTAAACCCTAGTGAATTTGCTTAAAAAAAAAAAGCATCGACTCTTACTATTTTTTTTAAATTTATTTCCTTTCACTTTCTTAGTAACCAATTTGTAAAGGCAATCAAATATCATTTTGCACAGGTGCTTAGAAGTCCCTTGCAGAGACAAGCTCATGTCGGGAGCGTTCTCTATCCTGACTGCTGCGAGGCGGGGGCTGATCTGAGGACAGCGGTCAGCTGAGCTGCCTTCTTTTGATTGAGGTCTTTGCCTTCATTCTCACTCAGTCTTTGATGACTACTGCTGTTCCCAGGTGCTGCAAATGGAAAGTTAACTCGGGCAAGGGGCACGCAGCATTCGCCCACTTATTGGACACTCAATATGCTCAGTGTCATCTCATTTGAATGGTTTCCAAATTTATCTCAATGTGCTCCCTGGAAAAGCACATCTTTAGCACAATACACATTAGTCAGGCAACACAGATGTACATGCAGCCAGCAGAAGCAGGGTGGATGGTAATTTTAACAAGGTGAGCTGTCATGGTTAGTTGATCCCCAGCTGGATTCCTGCACATCAGAAAAGCCTTAGATTTCAAGGTGACACCCGACACCACGAACATGTATATTTTCTGTGACACTTTACCAAATTCTTCTCTGTATCCATGCTTACATGCTCTTTCTCATGCCTGACTCCTTATCGCTTTGTATTTCTGTTTAATTCTTTATTTCCAAATTATTATGCCTGCCAGAGGTTGGTATCATTTTATTGGTCTTTGGATAAAATAAGATTTTGTAATCATTTGCCAGTTCTAGCATTGTATAATGAATCAATTCCTATGCCATTCTCTTTTAATTTCTCCCTTTTGTTGTCTGTAGGTTTCCCTTGTGGTTCTGTAGTTTCTTAAAATATTTGGCCCATTTATTTTTGAGCTTTCTTGCTCAAGGATGAGAGCTGCCATCACTTTTTGTCTCAGCACAATTTTGTGCACATCACTTAACTTCTGATATGTTATTTCCTCCTCATCAATATTTCTTAATAGTATGCTATTTTGATTTCCTTTAAGACCCAACAATTGCTTGGGAGGCCATTCAAAATATTCCATGTGGTGTGGATTTTTTGTTTACCCTCTTATTAATTTCTTACTATATTTTAATAATGGCCAGAGAAAGTAGCCAGTATGCTTTCTTATTCTTTAACTTGTAGATGGTCTCCTTGTGGACAGGTATTTGATTAATTTGTATAAGTGATAATAATAAATGCTTATGTAGTGCTTACTGTGTGATAGGCAGTATTTTAAATGCTTTGTATGTATTAATTCACTAAGTCCTGACAATAGTTCTTTTTCATAGATAAGGACATGAAAGCATAAAGGTTTTAAACAAGTGATTTGTCCAAAGTTTCCTACCCTATGTGTAGCAGAACTGACACCTAAACCCACTGAGTTTGGCTGTAGGTCCACAATCTTATCATAAGATGGTAAATGCTCCAACACTACTCAAATGTTTTTTTCTCTCCAAGTTTGATATTTTTTAAGAATTTTTTCTGAAGACCATTATTGGTGGGGAACCTCTCTTCTGCCAAGGACCATTTGGATACTCTTATTATCATTCATGGGCAATACACAATTATCAACTTAAAAATTAGCCTGCTGTAGACTTATTGAATTTTGTGTCCCAGCTGCGCCTGCCTTGGCAGGGCCAGTCCAAAGGATTTCAGGGGCCTCACACAGCCTGTGGCTGGAGGATCCCCACCGCTGAAACCCCTGTGCGGGTGGAGACGTCCAGAATCGACAGATTAAGACGACCTCTCAAGGCCACTAATCACATTTGTCTCCCGCCTAACGTGATTTTCCAGGCAATTGCGAAAAGTGTCCAAGTTGGGCAATAACTAAGGGTGATGGAGTTTCCATAGGCCCTCTAAAGCGTGAGGAAGCATGGGGTACCTGGAAGCGGAAGGAGTCGCTCTGGCCTGGGGCTCCAGAATGCCTGTACCACACTATGCCTTCATTGATGTCTTGCTGGGTGAAGGTGCTGGTGGGGGTAGCTGTCCTCCCATCGGGCAGGTGCTGCCCTGTCTCGGCCGGGCTGTCTGCAGGCATGTTCATCAGGAGGACCACATCCCCTAGGAAAGCACAGGCCCATGGTTAGCCCAGGTCCCAGGGACACGGAAGTCAAAGAGCTCTTAGCTTCCTTTCCTAGCTCACTGCTCCTGCCAGACACAGAACTGCCAGTTTTTTTGCTCAATGAACTAAAAGTCATTCAAGGACAATTCACCTCTGAAGTTACTGACTTGTATTTATTAAAGTTACATTAAAAACCCACATCATAGTGAACACGCTAAATACACATTCAGATACTGGACACTGAACAGATTCGTTTTTACCCATAACTTCCTAGGTAACAGAGAGCTTTCAACCAAGGAGTTCATATGTAAACACAATGGAAAACCAGAAAAACATTCAATGAAATTATTGGGAGAGTTCTGCCCCATTTAAATGATGAGAGCTAACACTAGATGACACAGGACAGACGTGGCACTACGGTCAGTGCTTCCTGTGGTGTTTTAAACCCAGGTCTATCCCTCCCTGCAGCATGACACTCCTCAAGACTCTGCTCCTCACTGCTAGCATGAGAATGACACAGGCTGGGAGTCAGGAATCTGAAAATCTGATATCACCTCTCCCCAGTGAACTGGCTCTTAGGAATAGGCAAAAACAACAAGTGCTGGCAAGGATGAGGTGTTGGGGAGTGGGAAGGAAAGGCTGCCCACTGCTGGTGAGAATGCAGATTATTGCAACCATTGTGGAAAACAAGTGTGGGGATTCTCCCCCCATCCCCATTTAAAAAGAGAACATCCACAGGAGGCTACAGTGTCCATATCCCAGGGAAACTTGCTGGATCACCATGGTTGTCACAGCACTACCCACAACAGTCAAGAAATGGAAACAACCCGTGTCCATCTGCTAAAGAAAATGAGGTGCACATACACAATGGGATACTACTCGGCCATAAAAGGGATGAGACCTTGTCATTTGCGATGCCATGGGTGGAACTGGACGTCACTATGGTAAACGAAATAAGCCAAGCACAGAAAGACAAATATTGCATGATCTCACTCATACTTGGAGTCTAAAAAAAAGGAGGATCTCACAGAAGTTAAGTGTGTAAGGGTGACTGCCAGAGGCCGGGAAGGAAAGGGTGTGGGAAGGGATGGGGAAAGAGTGATCCATAGGTACTGAGTCATAGTTAGACAGTAAGGAGTTCAAGGGTTCTATTGCATAGTAGAGTGACTATAGATAATGTTAATGTGCTGTATATTTCTCTCTCTCTAAAAAAAGGAAAAAACTAGGTGGATTGGCATTTGGTTGGCTTCATGGTTAAGATGCTACTCAGAATGCCATCATCCCACGACAGAGTGGCTGGGTTTGAGTCCCAGCTCCACTCCCAAATGAAGCCTGCTGCTTATGTGTACCCCGAGAGGCAGCAGGTCATGGCTTAAGTATGTGGGTCCCTGCCACCCACGTGGGAGACCCAGATTTCATTCTCAGCTCCCAGCTTCGGCCTGGGTCAGCCCACACTTATGTGGCCATCTAGGGAGTGAACCAGCAGATGGGAAAGTGCTCTTATGTATTCTCTCTCTCCTCCTCCCTCTGTCCCTCCCTTTCATATAAATGAAATAAAAAATGTTTTCTCAAAAAAGCCCTATAAGGTAGGATACCTCCTATAAGGTAGGATATGGGCTATTTTCACCAGAAAGAAATGTTAAATTTCCTTTGAGGAGACAGACTTAGTTACTAGATATACATAATGTGTACATGCATCTAAACATCACATAGTAACTCACAAATATAATTTTATGTCTGTTAAACATTTATTAATTAAAGAAAGAAAATGCACCCATAATAAATCTGAAAGAAGCCACTCTACTTGTCTGGTAATAAGAAGGATAGAAGACACACACATACAGACACACACATACACAGAGACTATTTATATTGTATCTATTTTTTAAAATGTTCTATAGGAGGAAATCCAGATTTTAAAACTGTAGACAATTGGCAATAAATAGTGCATTTTGATTACCACAAAGAAATTTGTTCCCTGACTCAAAGCAAGCTCTCATTCTAATATTTATATGCACTAAATTCAAGTTTAAAATGAGCATAACAACATGGATGGAAACGAAATGCAGAAATGAGAGAGAAACATCATTACTCTTATTCATACAATCATGTGTAGAATCAACTCATTCTAGCTTTCTTTCTTGTATTATTTTTCATATGTACCTAAGTCAAAAATTCTATTATGAATCTCTCACGGTTCAAATTCTGTTCATAAATGCTCTTACTAGACACGGCTTCCCAGGATGTAGACGGTGTATGAGTGTGAGTACAGTTGCAAAATATTCTGAAAGGCAATTTCCACAACAAAAATGCAGAGAATAGATAGAAAATCCTCAAATACTGATTTCCTTGCTATTCTGCAATACAGTAGAAAAGTAAGGAAGAATTTTCCTAACATGGCCTAATGAAATAAATCCATTTGTCAATAAAAATTACTCTTCATATTATATAGATTAATATAGGATATGAGTTATTTCCATTAATTTCAACTCAAATAGTCACTGAGTATTGGTCAGGTGCTAGTTTTGGTGCAAACATCTTCAGGGCTAGAAGTATTCAAAGATAAGCAAGATGCAGTTCCTACTCCTGTAAGTCAGCTTCACAAACAACTAGGAGGCTCCATGAGATTTTCTGCTGGTGAATGGCATGAACTGATTTACAACAGGTAACATGCATGACCAGAATACAGAAGCCTATAAGGCTTGAAAGTCTTACTAATGAGGCTGGACTTCATTCTATAAATGGCAATAACAGTAGCTAACGTTTATGTTGATAGTTGGACCAATTAAGAGGCCACTACAAAATCCAGAGGAGAGATGGAGACCTGGGTGAGGGCAACAGAGGTAAGAGTGGGAAGAAATAAACACATTCAAATGTCTGAGGAAATGCACACAAACTAGCACCTCACAAATATGATTGCAGAGGTGAGAGGGGAAAGGATCAAGGAGAATCACCCATTAGGTTAGGTGACGGAATGCCACTGACGGGCTTAATACAGAAAGATGAGCAGGTGGCAGGTGAGACAAAGCTCAGTCCTGGATGTGTTGACTGTAGGTGCCTAGGTGACAAAGCCATGAGTAGAAAAGGAGAAATACCAGGATTTTGTGGGGTTCATTGCAGAGAAGTGGGAGATAACCCTTTGTGTAGTGTCTCACCTCTGCTTTTATCGTAACATGACTGCAAGGAGATGTTACTCTACATATTTGAAAATCTAGGTTTCCAAACCAGAAAGTTATCTCCATTTAGGATTTCCTTAGTACTGAGTCTGTATTTTAACCAAGAATTTTGAAGAGAAGATTTCACAGCTATTAAGAATTGGAATCTCATTTGAATCTCCATGGATTACTTTTGGATTGGGATAATTTGTATCAATGCTTTCTTAAACGAGGCTAGGTAATTGAGGGTTGGGGCTATGTGTTAAAGTTGGATTCTCACTCAAATGATGCTGAAGTTACTTCATTAAAAACATCTCAATGAATTCACTTTCAGACCTGTGAAATATCGAAGAGTACAATAATTAATCAACTTGCCTAAACTTTTATTTGGCAACAGCAGTGAGTCTGCAAGTAGTTGAACTTAGATCCTTGATGCACATTCTATACACACAATTCACATTTGTTTCCGCTCCAAGGTCAATTGTTCATAAAAATCCTAAAGCCCAAGCTGCATGTTCTAAAGTGATGAGCAAGTGCCTTGTAGCCAGGGCTCCACAAAGCCACCTCATCGGGATAGATGGATGTAAGTCGATTTGTGTTAAGTGGGCTTCTAGTTCCCACCACTGTTTCACTCTTGAATAATTCCTAAGGGCAACTTAATTGGATTATTCCTAATAGGGAGCTCAGGGTACACAGAAGATTATATTCACAGGAAGAAGTTAATTAAGTGAGTTCTAGCAGGAAAGGGTCACAATAAAGCCCATACAGCATTTATCAAGCCAAAAAAAAAGGCAAACTTTTATCTGCATAAAAACCATTTAATTCAGCATTGTTCTGTTTAATACTTAATGGAACACTGGGCTATTTCTAAGAAATTTGGAGACTTAACTTTTTGGTTGTTAATGATCAAGGTAAAGGCAGAAAAATGCGTACATCAAAAGAATCATAGATTTTTAGAGATGAAAAGGACTTAAAATTATCTGGCTTAAAATCAGTAGTTGAAAGTATGATGAGATCAGCGTATTTTTAAAAATGCAAAATCACAACTTTACAGGGGAGCAATCTGGCAGACACCACTCTAACCAAAGTTAACATCACCAGTAATAAATATGATGACAGCATGTGTCTCCTGATAGGATGCACTGAGAAAGGGGAAAAGACCTACCGTTAATCTAATAATGAGAAATATTGGACAAATATGAGTTGAATGAGATTCTACAACTAACTGACCAGTAGTCTTCAAGAGTATCAAGGTCACAAAAGTCAAAGACAGAGTAACTGCCTGCCACACATTCGAGGAGACCCAAGACACCTGAAAATTAAATGCACATTGGGAACCTTAATTGCGTTAGAAAAGTGCACTGGTGAGAAAACTGTCAAAATTTGAATAAAGTCAATGGATTAATTAACAGTATCAAGTCAATGTTACTGTCATGGCTTAAATAATTATTATATGATCATGTAATATGTCATAATAGGGAAAGACTGGTGCCAGCATTGTAGCATAGTAGGTAAAGTCGCCACCTGCAATGCTGTCCTGGTATACAGGAGCCAGTTTGTGTCCCTGATGCTTCACTTCCAATCCAGCTCCCTGCTCATGGCCTGGGAAAAGCAATGGAAGATGGCACACGTGTCTGGCCCTTGCCACCCAGGTAGGAGACCAAAATAAACTCCTTTCTTCCACATGGCCCAACCCTGACTGTTGAGGCCATCTGGGGAGTGAAACAGAAGATGGAAGATCTCTCTCTCTCTCTCCTCCCCTTCATCCCCCCCCCCATTTGTAACTCTGGCATTCAAATAAATAAATCTTGAAAAACAACAGGAAAAGGAATACATGCATTCAAGAACTCTTTGGACTATTTTTGATTCCTTTAAATCTAAAAGTATTAAAAGTGAAAAGTTAAAAAATTTATCTACCCTCACTTCTCAGAGACACCTATGGTCCACAGGGGTACACCTGCCTTCCTCAAGACGACAACATTGTGGTGAACAACTACTCAACTAGAACAAAACTGTAACGTCAACTCTTCATTAGATGACGCTCTTTACGGTCTTTGTGGACGTTAAAATTATTTTTAAATTATCTAAAGTTATTTTTTCCTTCACTACAGAACATATATAATATTAAAAATCTGATAGCCTACGGGAAAAACTGATTAGTCTGTCTCTGCTGCTTAATGTAATATACATGTTTTCACTTTTAATGAATAAAATTTTCATTTTTAGATGACCAACTTATTTTTAAAAACCTGCCCATTATTTTTATAGCACTTGGCTATTTCCTTGCAGTTTCAATTCCTTCTTTTCTATCTTGAAATCACTATAAATATGCTTACTTCATACTTTTTCTAAGATTCTTTTATTTGAGCTTTTTGGAGTTTTAATCTTATTTGTTTTGGCTACAGTACTACAGATTGTTTCTTAATACATTCTGTAATTTAAATTCTTAACCTTCAGTGGCTTTGTTTTTGACAGTTCTGAATGGTCTCACTGAGAGACGGCTTCTCTCTGTGCCAGTGAGCTTCTTGTGTTCTGTTCTGTGCCTCTAATTGAGGAGATGGCTTTCTGAGTCCTGGCTTTAGGCAGGGTCTTCATATCAGCTCCCCATCTTAGCACGGTCATGACCTCCCAAGCCCTCAGATGATGGAGACACGCTTGGCCCCACTTGAGGAAGATGCCCCAGGAGCTCTGCCCAGACTGGCTGTTGAGTCCTGCTGTCGCTGGCGATTTTTCACTGTTTTAGGGAGGTCAGCTGTGGATACTTTATCATTCTTTGTGTGTGTGTTTGGGGGTGGTAAAGTTAAAGACAGCTAGCTAGCTAGCTAGATTGAATGATTTATTTATGTGAAGGTAAAGTTACAGACAAAGAGGGAGAGGTCTTCCATCCACTGGTTCCCTCTCCAAATAACCACAACAACCAGGGATGGGCCAAGCCAAAGCTAAAAGCCAGGAACTCCATCCCGGTCTCCCACTTGGGCACAGGGGCCCAAGCACTTGGGCGATCTCCCACAGCCCTTCCAGGTGCATTAGCAGGGAACAGGATCAGAAGTCGGGACTCAAACTGGCACTCATATGGGATGCTGGCATCACGGGCAACAGCTTAACCAGCTGGGCCACAACACTGGCCTCACCTTATCAATCTTGCTTTATTTTACCCAGCATTTGTAGCTGATGAGAGTGGGACATTTCTGAGTATTAGTGATACTCCACCATCTTGCTGGAAGGAAAAGTAACAATGTAGAATGCTCAAAATGTTTTTATATAAATTTTTAATGTCTCATCAAGAAAGAAATCAGATGATGTTCTGAAAAGGATACAAGTGGAGTTTGAGAGACTGACACATGACATTAAACTGCTATTTATTAGCAAGCCGCTTTACCCCAGTTTTCTTTATCTGAAACTTGAAACTCTTTTGAGATGTATATTTTAGGAGGTTTATAAGAATACTATTCAGCAATGAAAAAGAATGAAACTTGATCGTTTGTGTATCATGGATGACTAGAAGGACATTATGTTAAGTAAAATAATTCAGAGACAGCAAAACACGTCATATGGTCTCACTCCTTTGTGGAAGCCAGAAAAGTTGATTTCATAGAAACAGAGAGTGGAATGGCAGTCACTAGACGCTAGGAAGGCTAGGGGTGGGGGTAGAGGGAGATGAGGTACGTGAACAGGTACTTAATACAATCAGATAGATGGAATGAGTATTAGGGTCCTACAGCAGGGTCAGGTATCTACTGTTTACAGCATTTTATTATATATCCTATAAAGAACTAGAATAGAGGAGCTTAATGGTTCCTATTACAAAGAAATGACAAACTGTTAAGGAGATAGAAATGCTAATCACCTTGATTTAATCATTACATAATATATATATACATGGAAAATTATCAAATTAGCACATTGTACTCCATAATACATATAATTTTTTAAAAGTATTTATTTGAAAGTCAGATATATATACACATATATGTATATATATGTATATGTGTGTGTGTGTGTGTGTGTATATATATATAGAGAGAGAAAGAGAGATACACAGAGGAGAGAGGTCTTTGATTTGCTGGTGTATTCCCAAGATGGCCACAAAGGTCACGGCTGGGCCAGGCCAAAGCCAAGAGTTGGGAGCTTCATCTGGGTCTCCCATGTGAGTAGCAGGGATCCAAACACTTGGGCCATCTTCTGCTGCTTTTCTCAGGACATTATCAGGGAGCAGGATTGAAAGTAGAGCAGCTGGGATTGAACCAGCTCCCATATGAGATGGTGGAGCCATGGGGGGCGGCTTTACCCTCTATGCCACAGCATTGGCCCAATAATATATATAATTTTAGGTGTTATGAATAATGTCTTCATGAAACTTAGTATATCCTGGCCACTGTGCGCAGTGTGATAGCTGTCATGATTATGCTGTTTTTAGGGCAATGTATGAAGTATTAGAAAGTTCAGGGGCTGGCGTTGTGGTAGGACAGGTGAAGTTGTGGCCTGTGAGGCCAAGACCCCATGCTAGAGCACCAGTTTGAGTCCCAGCTGCTCTACTTCTGATCCAGCTCCCTGCTAACATACCTGGGAAAGCAACAGAAGATAGCCTACGTGCTTGGCCCCTGCCACCCACATGGGAGACCTGGATGAACTTCCTGGCTCTTAGCTTCAGTCTGGCTCAGCCTTGGCTGTTATGGCCATTTGGGGAGTAACCAGGGAATGAAAGATCTCTCTCTCTCTCTCTTCCTGTCCCATCCTTTCTCTGTAACTCTCCTTTCAAATAAATAAATAAATCTTTAAAAAAAAAACAGGAAGCAGAAAGTTCAGTTCATTGAAATCACAAATCTTTCTGCATGGCACTGCACAATAGCCAATCCTAGACTGTTGAAAACAACAATGAAATCAGGTCACGGGGGAAAAAAAAAAAGAGTTACCAAAGTGGGGGTCATCCTCTGCAATCTTGTAGATGATTTCTTCAGCGCTGGCCCCCGCAGCTTCAGCCTGCAGAATTCTGCTGGTAATCTGCAGCATCCCCCCTTCCGACACCCACACCATGGCGTTGGCCACGAGCCGCAGACCTCCGTCATCCTAGAAGGAAAAAGCCAAGAACTAGGTCTGAGCAAAATCAAACATCAGTTCTTTAAAAAAAAAAAAATCGAAGTTATCAGCTTCTATTGTGGCTAGCAATCATCTAATAGGAAAGAGAGATTCAGAGCATAGAGTCCCTGCCGCAGTGTATGTGTGGATACATGCATTTGCATATATGTTTACAGATAATTTGCCACCAATTATGTCAATCACGAAGATTAAGTCTCTTCATGTTGTTCTTGCAGGTGTCCATCCACCTGTCCTCCTAGCTACTCCATGCCTGCACATTCCAGAATCATCTACTTTAAGCATCTCTTATATGCCAGCTCCGTTGCTAGAGGTGTGATACACACACACACACACACTCACACACACACACACACATCTGCAATTAGACCTCGGGTTCGCAGATTATATTCTACTGGGGGAGACACATGTGTAGGTAACCAGGATGCCTCCCAAGCATGGCCCAGGGTGGAGCTCACAATGGTTGTGGAGCAGCTCTTGTGGAGGTCCCAGGTGGGCCTTTCAGAATATTTGCTAATTACAAGATCATGCAGATGCCTCTAAATTACTTACGTTCAGCACTTATGAAACAAATGATACTTAATGTCTAAGTATACTTCTTGGACATCAACTGTAAGAAGCATGAGCAAGGAACTGCGGGAGAAGAGAGGAAGTCTCAGGAAGCTGTTCCCAAGGAAATATCATTTCATCCCACGTGACAACAAAATAGGCTTTCTAAGTAGGGAAGTGGGGAAGCAAATTCCAGAGGGCTCGGCTTAAGCAAGGAAAAGGAATGAGAAAAGGCCCTGTTTAATTAAATGCCCAAGTTTGGGTGTGCAAAGCGGGCAGGGGTGGGGGTGTAAGAAGTGACAGGCAGATACCAGGCTGAAAGTCTCAACCTGCCCTCCAGGGGCTGGAAAGTAAACAGGATGAGCAGAGCTAGGTTTCAGAACAGACTCCAAGGGCGAGAGAGGAGGTGACGAGACTGAGACACGCCTGGCGCTGTCACACCACTTAACAGGCTCTTGTAATGGCTCTGGGGAGAGGAGACGACGAGGGCTGACGAGGGCAATTGCAGTGGGAGTGCAGAGGCAGAGGGCAGAAACACAGTGGCAGCAGCTCGGACAGGCCTCGGCCGCTGACGGAAAGCGAGGCAGCAACAGCTGGGAGAAGCTAGCTGGAAGAACCCGCCTACCCAGCCCTGCTGGAGCAGTCCTACAGCTAATGTTGTTATAAAGCGGTTGCCATCTCTGACCTACAAGGTGCATGCCCTCTTCCAAAGTCTCCTAATATACACCCCCTCCCAATGAGATCAGTGAGGTGGCTAGTGCTCAGTTTCCATATTTAAATAAAAAAAAAAATCACGGGGCTGGTGCTGTGGTGTAGAGGTAAAGCTGCCGTCCGCAGTGCTGGCATCCCATATGGATGCCAGTTTGAGTCTCAGCTGCTCCACTTCCGATCCAGCTCCCTGCTAATGCACCTGTGAAAGCCGCCTGAAATAGTCCAAGTGCTTGGCACCTGCACCTATGTGGGAGACTGGGAAGAAGCTCCTGGCTTCGGATGGGCCTCGCCCTGGCCATTGTGGCCATTTGGGGAGTGAACCAGCAAATAGGAAACCTCGCTCTCTGTGTCTCCCTCGCTCTCTCTGTGACTCTGCCTTTCAAATAAATAAATAAATGTTAAAAATATCAGTGAATCTTGATATTTTAAAAGATGGCATTTCAAAAGAGGCAGTTTTGTAAATTATTGTTATGACTTCCAAAATTGCCAGTAAACAGAACAGAGCAAACAGCCCTCCCATGAGAGGGGTATTCAGAAGAGAATATGACAACTACTCTTTGGCAATCACTTGGTATTTGAGGACCTTCCCACTCTGAAGGCATCCGTGGCTAATTTTAGCACAGATACCAGGAAACTTAGTCAAATGGTACCCAGGAGACTGGCAGCAAAAGTACTTTCTATTCTTACTGGTGCTCCAGGGAAAAACCTCAGAGAACTGTCTCCCTTCACCAACGATGGGGCATAAGATTTACACAAACATCAAGGACGCACCCAAAATGTTGCCCCAAACCCCCCAGAATTCTGAGAGGAAAGGCCCTAATTCCAGATGATACACCTGCGGGCCCAGGCTTCTTTTTACTTCTTTTTTTTTCTTTTTCTTTTTGATAGGCAGAGTGGACAGTGAGAGAGAGAGACAGAGAGAAAGGCCTTCCTTTTGCCGTTGGTTCACTCTCCAATGGCTGCCATGGCCAGCGCACCACACTGATCTGATGGTAGGAGCCAGGTGCTTCTCCTGGTCTCCCATGGGGTGCAGGGCCCAAGCACTCCACTGCACTCCCGGGCCACAGCAGAGGGCTGACCTGGAAGAGGGGCAACCAGGACAGAATCCGGTGCCCCTACTGGGACTAGAATCTGATGTGCCGGTGCCGCAGGCAGAGGATTAGCTTATTGAGCCACGGCGCCAGCCCCCGGCCCAGGCTTCTTACTGCCTAGGAATCTTTGGCAGCTGCATAGTCCACTTTGATTTTGGTTACAGAGATCAGTCTTAGGGCAAAAGCCATAATATCAGACTAAACAGACAAATGTGGATTTCCATAGTCCAAGCAAGCAATTAAGCACCATGGCCTGCATGCACCCTCCTAGAGAGCTGTCCCATGACAGCTCTGTCTTAACCATTCGACCAAGACCACTCCCTCCAACTCTTGTGTGAATGCAACTTTCTATGAGACAGGGCACCTTGCAAATCAATGCCCAGAAACCAGCATCAGCTGGAAGCTCATTAAGAAGGTCAGAATCTCAGGCCCCACCCCTGACACGATCAGAAACTTCTGGATCAGAACCTGCATTTGGAAGCTTTTCCAGGAGATGTGCAGGCATGCTGAAGAATGAGGAGCATGGCCCAGGGTGGAGCTCACAATGGTTGTGGAGCAGGTGGGCCTTTCAGAATATTTATGCTAATTACAAGGTCATGGAGATGCCTCTAAATTACTTATGTTCAGCACTTATGAAACAAATGATACTTAATGTCTAAGGACAAGAGTATAATTCTGGGACATCAACTGGATGACAGGAGGTTCCAGCTCTCAAGTATCTACAAAAGCAGTAATTTTAACAACCACAGATGACAAGATCTTCCTGGGAGAGCAGAAGTACAGACAAAAGGCTCCAGCATCTTGGTAGAACAACAGCAGCAAATCCATACACAGGTGCACTGCACTGAAGAGGCGAAGAAGAAGAGTTTCTCTTTTCCCGTATCACCCTCTCCCAAGACAACACGGCTCAGAATATGAGAGACTGTTTTGGACTTCAAATTCTCCTCCAGGGGAGAATTCGCCCAGATTCCTCAGCCTTCAGGGACCCTGGCCAAGAAACCAACTTTTATCTCCACTCACCCAGAACGTGGGGAGGATTGGCCTGATAGAACAGCCTGGAACTGACAGGAGCAGAGCCAAGGGGTTCAAAGCAACCACATTGCAGATTCCTAGAAACAGCTACAAATCCTACTACCTGGCCTATGTTCACTGCCAAGAGCCCCGCCCATGAAACCCATAAGACATCTCACTTGCAGACTTGCCAACTAACTAAAAAGAATCCCTAGCATCCCACACGCCACCCCCCTACCCATACAACTACAGCCAATATCCATAGTCCTCCTCTGCAGACAGTGTGCATGAGTCCCTGGAAACAGGTGCACAGATAGCAAACAGCTGCCTTGACTGCTAGACTGGAAGACGGCACACAGTCTTGAACCCCTCAGAGCACTGCCATAAGGGCAGTAAACAGAGTCTCCACACTGGTACCAGCTTGGCTTTGCAGGATCAAGAGATTGCAAATACTCCTCAGAGTGTCTCAGAAAGAGAATAAAGAAGTGGGCATGGCCAGAGGGAAGATCGTCAGAGAAATAATAACAGAAAACTCTCCAAATTTGGGGAGGAAAATCTATATGATTCTTGAGACCCAAAGACTCCAAATAGGTTAAAGAGGCCTTCACCAAAACTCAAGGGAATCAAATTTCCCAAAATCAACAACAGGATCTTGACAGCAGCAGGAGAACAGTGACCTGTCACAAACAAGGGTGACTATCAGTGGATTGATTACTCAGCAGAAAGCTGTGGCCCAGAAGAATGGGATAATATTGAAATGCTTAAAGAAAAGATTGTCAAGCAAGAACAATTTGCTCGTTTGCAAAGCTGTTATCAGCAATGGATGAAAGAGAAA
Source organism: Sylvilagus floridanus (assembly GCA_949820135.1). Classification (NCBI taxonomy): domain Eukaryota; kingdom Metazoa; phylum Chordata; class Mammalia; order Lagomorpha; family Leporidae; genus Sylvilagus; species Sylvilagus floridanus. The sequence continues at coordinate 93,740,482 of OX463238.1, forward strand.
GACTTTCTCAGTCAAATACAAGCTAACAGAGTGTACCCCTACTAGTCCTATCTCACAAAAACAAATGCTAACTGGTGTTTTCCAAGTTGAAACAAAAGGATGCTAATTAGCAACATGAAAACACAGGACAGCATAAAACTCACCCGTTACAGTAAGTACTGTCAGTCTTCCGTGTTCATGGGTTCCATACATGGGGATTCAACCAATCACTGATCTACTGAAATATTACAAAGACAATGTGTCTACACCGAACATGAACAGGACTATCCAATACAGTGGAACACCTTACCTTGGTTTACACTGTATTAGGTATTATCAGTCATCTAGGGATTATTTAGAGTGTACTCGAGGATGTGCACAGGTTGCATGCAAGCACACTCTATCGTTTTTTAATAAGGGACTTAAGCATCTGAAGATTTTGGTATGTGCAGGAGGTCCCAGAACTAATCCTGCACAGATACCACCATTGCAATGTAGAGTCGAACTCATAATACTTTAATACTGCAATGATGGTCTATAAATCACTTTTAACTCTAGAATAAAAGTTAATAGAAAAAAGTATTAAAAATAACTACAGGTTATTTAACAAAAATTTGCTAATGGATACATGATATAAATAGATATACATCGTGACGCCAATAACAAACATAAAATAGTGAGGTACAGCGAGAGGGGAGTGTTCTGTACATGATTTAAGTTGTCATCAATTTAAAACAAGCTGTTGTAAGACATTTTATGTGAGCTGCATCATAATCACAAAACCCTGCGGCAGATGCACAAAACAGAAAGGAATCAAAACAAAACTCTACCAAAAAAATCACAAATCAAAGGACCACAGCAAGAGAGGAAGAAAGGAGCTATCACACTGAAAACGAAATGGCAATAAGAAGTCCCTACTTATCAATAACTACTTCATCTTTTTAAAATGATTATCTATTTATTTGAAAGGCATAGTTACAGAGAGAGAGAGAGGGAGAGAGAGATCTTCTGTCTGCTGGTTCACTCCCCAGATGGCTGCAATGGCCAGTGTTAGACCAGGCTGAAGCCAAGTGTCAGGAGATTCAAACAGGTCTCCCATGTGGGTACAGGAGACTAAGCACTTTGGTCATCTTCTGCTGCCTTTCCCAGGCATTTTAGCAAGGAGGTAGATAGGAAGTGGAGCAGCTAGGACTTGAACCTGAGTGGCTTTCCTACTATGCCACAACACAACATGAGCCCCTCAGTAACTACATTAAATGTAAATGAATTAAATTTCCAGTCAAAAGACTTGTAGGGGCTGGCACTGTGGTATAGCAAGTAAAGCCTCTGCCTGTAGTGCTGGCATCCCATATGGGCTCTAGTTCTAGTCCTGGCTGCTCCACTTCTGATCAGCTCTCTGCTATGGCCTGGGAAAGCAGTAAAGGATGGCCCAAGTCCTTCAACTCATGTACCCACCTAAGAGACCTGGAAGAAGCTCCTGGATCCTGGCTTTAGATTGACCCAGCTCCAGCCATTGGGCCATCTGGGGAGTGAACCAGCAGATGCAAGACCTCTCTCTACCCTTCTGTAACTCTCTCTGCCTTTCAAATTAACAAATAAATCTTAAAAAAAAAAGACTTGGAGAAGCTGAATGAACAGAAAAACAAGATCCAGGATATGCTGCCCACAAGAGACTCACTGTAGCTTTAAAGATATACATAGGCTGAAAATGAAGGGAGGGATGAGCATAGCTCACACAAGTGAAAATCAAAAGAGAACAGAAGTGTCTATACATAGATGAAATAAACTGTAAGTCTAATAGAGTCACAAGAGACAAATAAGGTAGTATATAATGGAAAAGGGGTCAATTCATTGTAGATACAGCGACTGTAAATACATATGTATCCAATGTTGGAGTACCTAAATATACAAAACAAACAATGGAATGGAAGACAGAAATAAGAGCAATATGATATTAGTAGGGGACTTCAATACTTTCAACAATGGAGAGACCATCCAGGGGCCAACACTGTGGCATAGCTGGTGGAACCATGGCTTGCAATACAGGCATCTTTTTTTTTTTAAAGATTTATTTTATTTATTTGAAAGAGTTACAGAGAGAGGTAGAGACAGAGAGAGAGGTCTTCCACCCACGAGTTCACTCCCCAGATGGCTGCAACGGCTGGAGCTACGCTGATCCAAAGCCAGGAGCTGGGAACTTCTTCTGGGTCTCCCACGTGGGTGCTGGGACCCAAAGACTTGGGCCATCTTCTACTGTTATTCCAGGCCATAGCAGAGAGCTGGATCAGAAGAGGAGCAGCCAGGACTAAAACCAGCACCCATATGGGATGCTGGCACTGCAGGCCAGGGGTTTAACCCACTGCACCACAGCGCTGGCCCCAATGTCAGTATCTTGCATCAGAGTGCATGTTGGAATCCCAGCTGCTCTGCTTCTGATCCCCTTCCCTGCCAATGCAGCTAGGAAGGCAGTGGAAGATGGCTCAAGGACTTGGGCTCCTACCACCCACGTGGGAGACACAAATAAAGGTCCAGGCTCCTGGTTCAGCCTGGCCCAATCCTGGCCATTGATGCCATTCGGAAAGTAAACCAGTGTATAGAAGATTTGTGTGTGTGTGTATGTCTCCCTGTCACTCTACCTTTCAAATAAAAAAATCTTTAAAAATGAGGAGATCCTGATAGAAAATGAAGACAGAGAGACAGCTTTTGAAAAATACTACAAACCCAATGACCCTAACAGACACGTACAGATCATTCCATCAACAGGAACAGAGCTCACACTTTTCCCAACCACACATAGAACATCCTCCCGGTTAGATTGTACGCTGGGTGACAAAATAAGTCTGATCAATTTAAGAAGACTGAAATCATAGCAAGTATCTTTTCTGACCATGATGATATGAAACTAGAAATAAAAGGAAGACATTTGGAAAATTCGCAAATATATGACAACTTGAACAACCAATGGGTCAAAGAAGAAATCAAAAGGGAAGTAGGACACTATTTTAATGCAAACAAAAAAATTGAAACATTGCATATCAAAACTTGTGGAAGCAGTGAAAGCAATTCTAAGAGTGACATTTATAGTGATAAATGCCTAAGCTGAGAAAAAAGAAAGATCTCAATTAAGTAATCTAAATTTACTTATTAAGGAACTAGAAAAATAAGAACAAACTAAGATCAAAGTATGCAGAAAGAAAAAAAAATAAACATTACAGTAGAAACAACTGAGATAGAGATCAGAAAAACAGTAGAAAACATGAACAAAATTAGGAATTGGTGTTTTTGAAAGATAAAATTGACAAATCTTTAAGATTTTTAAGAAAAAAAGAGAAGAATGAAATACATAAAATTATAAAAGAAAGAGGAGGCATGATAACTGATACCACAGAAATACAAAAAATCATAACAGACTATTATATATGGTAAAATTGGGATAATTTGGAGGAAATAGACAAGTTTCTAGAAACACAATGGACAAAGACTGAATAATGAAGAAATAGAAATCTGAATAGATCAGTAGGCTGAAAAGTTATCTGCTCTCCCTTGTTCACTGCATCATCAAACACAGTGTCCAAAATACAGAATCAACTTCAGTGTCCATCAGTGAATAAATGGATAAAGAAAATATGGAATATATACATTTAATGGAATATTATTCAGCCGTTAAAAATATGGAAATGCTGCCACTTGTTACATAGATGGATTTGAAGGACATTTGGCTATGCAAAATAAGATGGACACAGAAAGAAAAAACTGCATGAACTCACTTACACCTGGAATCTAACACAGTGAAACTCACAGAAGCAGAGAGCAGAATGGCAGTTGCCAGAGCAGGAAGGAGTGGAAATGGGGAGATTATGGTCAAAGGTACAAAGTTTAAATTCCACAAGGTAAATAAGTTCTGGACATCTACTACATAGCACAGCACCTACAGCTAACAACCCTACAGAACGCTCAAAATTTGTTAAGAAGCATGATCTTATGTGCTCTGATCATAAAATAAGTAACTAAATAATATTAATAAAGGAGGCAGAAGGAAACTTTGGGAGGTGACAGATATGTCTATGACATCGATGGTGATGATCTCACCGGGGATCCTTTATCCTCAATTCTGTGAGTTGTATACATTAAATTGCAGGGAACCGCAGGCCAGGCCGGCCACCTGTGGGGACCTCCTCATTGCAATCTGCCTTAACCTGCTGAGCATAACAAAGTCAAGGAAGTACTGACCGCTAGACATGCAAGAGATACACCTTCAACCTGAGGATATGCATGCCCTTTGATCTGATCCATGGACTGCTCGCCCTAGGGGACAGGGAATGGATAAGAGACCGGGATAGGGGCGGGAAGTGGGGGCAGCCTCTTCAGTCTCTCTCTTTTCTTTCTCTTGGCTGCTTCTGCTCTTTCTTCTCTTTCTTTCTCTCCTTTCCTTCTGCTATCACTAAAAATAAAAGTTCCTTGAGAACCCATCAACAGCGGTCGTGTCATGTGTGAATCCGTGGGTTGGACCCTTGCTGGCGAGGGTTCTCGACATAAATAAGTAGAGTTGTTTTTTTCTTTTTCTTTTTTTTTTTTTTTTTGACAGGCAGAGTTAGACAGTGAGAGAGACAGGGAGAAAGGTCTTCCTTTCTGTTGGTTCAGCCCCCAAATGGCCACTACAGCCTGTGCTGCGCTGATCTGAAGCCAGGAGCCAGGTGCTTCTTCTGGTCTCCCATGGGGGTGCAGGACCCAAGCACTTGGGCCATCCTCCACTGCACTCCCTGGCCACAGCAGAGAGCTAGAATGGAAGAGGAGCAACCAGGACAGAATCTGGCACCCCAACCAGGACTAGAACCCAGGGTGCTGGCGCCACAGGCAAAGGATTAGCCTAGTGAGCCATGGCGCCAGCCTTAAATATGTAGAGCTTTTGACGTGTCAATCATACTCCAATAAAGTGGTTAAAAAAAGAAGTGTAAATCTTCCCACTCCTCATAACAAAGATGTTTTATTTAATTGTTTTAATTTAGAGGCCAGTGTGTGGTGCAGCAGGTTAAACCTCCGTATGCAATGCTGGCATCCCATAAGGGTGCCAGTTCAAGACCCAGCTGCTCCATTTCTGATCCAGTTCCCTGCTAATGTGCCTGGGAAAGCAGTGGAAGATGGTCCAAGTGCTTGGGCCCCTGTATCCATGTGGGAGACCCTGAAGAAGCTCCTGGCTCCTGGCTTTGGCCTGGCCAGCCCCGGCCATTGCAACCATTTGGGGAGTGAACTAGCAGATAGAAGATCTCTCTCTCTCTCTCAAACAAATAAAAAATAAATCTTAAAAAAATTATTTTAGTTTGGGGGAGCATACAGGAAGGACTCAAGAAGGGATGGAGAAAGGGCAATGCATCATATTTTCTATAGCCCAGTGTCATAAAACTCAAATTCAATCTAGTTTCCCTAGTGGTTCCTACATTGTGGAATCTATCTCCTTGTAGGTATTTTTTTTTAAATCTTTCTTCACAATCGTACACATATCCCTGTCAGTTCAACAAATTAGCTATATTGCCAGTTGAATAATCTCTTGCCCAGCGATGTTTTATATATTTTGCAGAGCACCACGTTAACAGGCAATGAAATCCCAACAAGTAAAACTGGGGACATGATTGAAATGGTGCCTTAAATTCAATAGTTCTGCTAATTCATTTCATAGAACAACAGGCATGCAGAGGTGCTGGTGAAAAAGATTAGCCACTACATGTTGTGTTGCAAAGATTAATGTTGTAAACCAGAAGTAAAGGGCACAGACTTTACTTTAACGAAAAATCTCACAAACAGAATAAAAACTCCCTCTCCTCTCAAATTAATGCCTGGACCATATATGATGAAATTTTAGCTAAAATAATAGTCCATGAACCCCAGGCAAAAATATTCAAAAGTTGGATATAGCAGCAACCCTATCATTTTACTTACTCTGCAAAAAAAAAAAAAACTTAATTTGCAAGAACCCACTTACACTATCGCTATTAAAATTCAGTCTTGTAGGACACTGTGATCTTCACAGAAGGAGCAAGTGTGAACTTGAGGAAAGAAGATGAAATTTACCAGCACACAGGAAGAGGGAGGGGAAGTCAAAGTGTTGTTCTGTGTGTGTGTGTTTTTTTAAAGAATTTTTTTATTTATTTGAAATTCAGAGTTACACAGAGAAAGAAGAGAGGCAGAGAGAGAGAGAGAGAGATCTCCCATCAGATGGTTCACTCCCCAAATGGCCTCAATGGCTGATCCAAAGCCAGGAGCTTCTTCCGGGTCTCCCATGTGGGTGCAGGGGCCCAAGGACTTGGGCCATCTTCTACTGTTTTGCCAGGCTATAGCAGAGAGCTGGACTGGAAGAGGAGCAGCCAGGACTAGAACTCGTGCCCACATGGGATGCTGGCACTTCAGGCCAGGGTGTTAACCCACTGCGCCACAGCGCCAGCCCTGGTCCTATGGTTTTTACTGTATGTGTGAACCTCAGAAACTTGCTACTTCTGCTCAGGGAAACAGAACCTCTGCTCCATGTTGATTTTGATGGCTAGAGAGAAATGCATATAATCAACACATATTTTCTGAGTCTGTACCTTACGAGACACTGAACTGACCACAATACTAAGCACTCCTCCAAAAAGGGTGACATCCTGATGGCAAGGATTTATTTATGAAATAGATTCTTATTCATACGAAAACACACTGCTTGCTATACCTCTGATGTTTGCAATGCTCATAAACATCATTATTATCAAGCTAACTATGTCCCTGTCAGAAAGCCAATGAAAGGTAGACGTTAATGGAACAGAGGGGAAACAAAACAGGGCTTTGAAGCTGCACACAGGCACCGCACAGATCAACAGCCAGAAAGGACCCTCGGCAGAATTTTCCATCCAGTTCACAACGTGACCCTTGCAGGCTTTTAACATGAAAGCATTACCCAGTTGCAGAAAATAACAGCTACAACAACAAAGAAGAGGTCAGGGGGATCGTCAGATTTATTTCCTATGTGGAACAAAAGCCATGGTTTGCAGAGGCACCTTAATTAATGAAAAAGAAGGTAATTCCTTAAAAGTCCAGCCGCAGAGACAAGCACCTCAATGGGCCCGCATGTTAGCCCTTATTAAATGCTGAATTGCTGTAGAATCCTCTCTCTGGCAGGCTCGGGTTTGGTAATCCACCCAATTAACGGAAGCCTGTTCAGCAGAGTGTTCTTTATTACTTTTTAATCTGTTTTATTTCTGCTGCCTCCTTTGCCCAGTAGAACATGTTCCAACATCACCCATGGTTCTGTTTTCTCCACAGCAGCTCAGTGTAAGCCTGGAGGTAGCAGTCAAGTTTGTTCACAGCAGGCTAAGGACGAAAAGCTAAGTTTGAGGGAAGCGATGCAAAACTTGAAAAGCGAGGGTAGAATGGAGAGATGCTCTACTTGACCCCAGCTGGGCTGGGCCAACTGGCAGAGGTGCCCTGGAAGGCAGGAACACAGCACCCATCTCACCCACACCGCTGCATCCATGTGTCCCCTACATGTGCCCTGCTCAAGAGGGTCACTCAGAAATAGTCCCCACTGTCACAAAGCATCCTCTTCCCAGCCCCTCCTGGCTACCTTGCCAGGTTAGTTTCCCGTTAAACAATATCAGGATTAATTTGCATGTTGGTTCACTGGGAATTAAACTGAGACACCCGTCCTCGAAACCTGGGCTATTCCATGTAAGTCACTAGCTACACATCAGTCAATAACAGGCCACTCATTAAATTCAATATATAGGTGGCCTCAGGATAAGAATCCTCATGCCCTCTTCAGAAATAGCTATGAGAATGAAATAAATTGTGTCTGACCACACAGCATCTGCAGGAAGATCTTAAAAGCTGAAGCCAGAATTTTCTTCTCGTGCCTACTAGACTTACGATTATAAATAGCCTCACTTGCAATGAGCTGAGTCAAGAAGGATGATCCCAGGAAGGTGGGGTCCAGCCTGCTCAGATAGGATGTGGAGAAAATGACTGAACTACTGTCTCCATTCTATCCATTAAGGGAATAGAATATAAGTCACTAAAACACTGCAAGGTGGTAGGTAGAATGAAAGTTTCATGGTCAAGTATAGCAGGAAGGCATACTTGTGATGAGATCACAGCCCTAACATTAAAGACCCACATGTATGTGAAGGTTTAAATTGTCTTGTGCTTCCATTTCAGAGATGATAATCGTATAAAAACCATAGAATGTGCATGAAAATCCAACAGAACAACTCAGAGGAAGCTTTGGTGTCTAACAAATGTTAAAAACAAACAAGCAAAATTTCCATCCACAGCAGAATTTCAACTGCAACAGATAACGTCAAGTGGCCCCATTCGAACTTTCTTCACCAAGACACTGCAAAGATCAGTGGAATAAATAAAAGAAACTATTTTGAATTCTTAAAAAAATAGTCTGGTAAAATATACCACTTGTACAGTCAAATTTCTTATTATCACATCGAAATGGATGCTGAGGCTTTGAGTTTCTTACTCCAACTCCTGGGCTTAGAAACCCGTTATAGATCGATCACCCCATGGATAGGCAGGCCCAGCACTGCAGGAGATGGGAAGGGGAACGGGGCAGGGGAGCCGCAAGGATTCTAAAACTCCCTGCCTTGCGCCTCATTTATGAATGAAAATCTGATCTTTGCTCTGCTAGTCAAAGCAGCAAAAATCCTAGAAACGCCCTTCAGTCTTGGGCTTTTCCACACTAGGTGACTGTGCGATGCACTCAACTGAGCTCCAAGCGTGGAGATGGAGGCCGTGATAGGAAAGGCGGCTGCGAGAGTCGCACTGAGATCCCATAGTGAACTTTGGAAAGAAACCAAGGAGGAAGAAAAGAAAACTTAGAGTGTCTGTCTAGACTCTGTCTCCCTAGAACTAAACTTCATCTCCCAGGGCGATTGCAAGATGGTGATAATTAGGATTAGCTACAAGGCGGCTATCTGCCAACTCGAGCTCATCATCAGCCTTCACTTGCCCACATCTCTCTCATGCGCATTTTCAATGGCTGAAAATAATGAGGCACAAGACGGAGAAACTGGTTAGCAGACAGTATCAGAGGCAGCTGCACACCTGTGCAGGGCTCCGTCGCAACGTTGAGCGATCAGTGGCGAGAAAGTGACAAGTGATTTTAGACTGTCTTCTGCTAATCACTCCCACTAGCTAATCATTAATGACACTTCAGTGGATAGTGATATTTAGAATGAAAAGTTAAAAAAAATGTAAGTTGCCCAATTAACCATCATGGGAAAGGACCATTCTGGATGCTACTGAGAAAAGGGCTCCTAGTGAAATATCGATATCAAAAATAGTGAAAATGATTTTCAATAAGTCTCTTTGATCTTGCCTAAGTGGGAGTGCCATCTCATGTGTAGCATTCAAGAGCACTTTATGTAGATGAATTTTATAGAATGGATTGTATTTTTTTTAAGAATTACTTTATATGAAAGGCAGAGAGGGAGAGGGAGAGAGATAGAGAGAGAGAGAAATCTCCTACCTGCTGGTTCACTCCCCAAATGGCTTCAATATCCTGTGGTGGGCCAGACCAAAGCCAGGAGCCAGGAGCTCCATCCAGGTCTCCCATGTGGTGAAGAGGGGCCCAAGCACTTGGGCCATCAAGTGCTATATTCCCAGGTAAATTAGCAGGAAGCTGGATTGGAAGCAGAGTAGCTGGGACTGAAACCAGCACTCTGATATGGGATATGGGCATTGCAGACAGCAGCTTACCCACCGTGCCACAATGCTGGCCCCTTATGGATAACTGTAATATTTTAGAAAACAGAATAATTCTACACTAAGGGTGAGGACACAATTAAAAGGTGATGAAAAGAAAAACAATGTGTAAATATGTGTCATAGCAGAGGATGGCATGTCACAGACTCGGGCTGAGATGTGGTGACATTTAGGTGAGAGGGAATGTTAAGCCTGGGAACGACCCCTACCTCGGGCACAGTCTTCACGCGGAACAGGATGTTTTGGAAGGAGTGTCCGTCGCTGACCTGCAGGACTGCAGCATCAGAGGTGCTCTCTGAGCCGTCATGGACGTAGTGGAGAAGACCTCTGGAGAGTTCATCCAGCCGGAATTGATAGAGAGGGCTGGCAGGGGACTGACGGGTTTGGAGCAACTGGCCATGACGTGGAGGGTCCAGCACTTCGACCACCACGTCCTGCGGGTTGTCATCATCTCGGATGTCAAGCAGCCGGGTGGTGATGGTTGCCCGCTGTCCTCTGCTAACGTGGAGAACTTCGTTTCTCAGCACGTAGGGGGCCTGCCAAGTGCAAGGAAGGAGGCCATGGAGAGTCATTTAAAAGGAAAGAGAGGGCAACCAAGGGACTAGGAATGAGTGGCTGTAACCTGATGCATCTATGCTTTATAAGCAACGCAGGTGCTCTAGCAAAGTGCCAGACTGTTCCAGTGTTTGCCAGAGGTGGGTTAGACATAGTAATCACAGCAACTGAGGTCACGTCATCCCTCTGGGTTCTAGAGGCTTCTCAAGCTACTGAACGACATGGATGAGAGCCACTCTGTGATCTTGATGTACATCACATCCCCATCATTCTAAGTCGGATTAGCTCCGTGGCAGGAAACTCATCCAAGAGCTACTAATAAGAGGTGCAATTTTTGGACTTGTGTTCAGGAGTCACACTGCAGTGCAGCCTGCTGATCTAGTGTAAGATATGAGAGGGCTTCAAAGAGTGCGTGGAAACATAGAATTAAAAAATACCCTTTTTTAACTGCCGAGAAACCTTTGAAATTCATGCATATGAGGGATCTCCAAAAAGTTCACGGAGAATGTATATTATGAAAAAATTATGCATGATTTCAAAGGATTTTTTTGGCATGAAAAAAGGTATCTTTTAACTCCATTTTTTTACTAACTTTTTGAAGTAGCTCTATACTTCTGCATCCTCAATTCATTCTAGTTCTGGTCCTTCCAATGATTTTTTTCAAGCTCTCTTAGGCAGATCTTGATAGAGTGTCACCCTAACTCAGGAAAGAAAGCCTGACAAGACCATGGTCTGGGTGAGGAAGGCAATGACCTGGTTAATTCACGTGGTCCTGCTAGTATAGCAAAATTGGATGTTTTCCTTGGGATTGTCACATTTCCCACTGCCAACTTGAGCAAGCAAATAAAATGTTATTTCTTAAAGATAAAAGTTAGTGAACCCTAATATAAAAATACTTACCAGAAAAGAAAAAAATCAAAACTAGAAGCCAAAAAAAACATTCTTAGTATTTTTATCATTTGACATTGAACCTTCTAGAACTTTCTCAACATACTGCCTTCTTTAATCCAAAAGGCTTTCTTTCTTTTAAGCCTTGCCCCCCCCCACACACTACCTCCTGGAAATTATAATCTGCATTAAAATAATACATCATTTTAACAATAACCATCATAATAATAGTGGGAAATTAACAGGTAGCTACTCCTCAGAATTCCCAAGTGAGAATTCTAAAGCTGTGATTTTATCCATGGAAGTGAAAGGTTCCTCATATTCTGAAAGAGGGAAGATCAAAGAGGATGTGAAAATCCATGAATGGAAAAAACCAAATTATCTTACATGAGAAAAGTCTCAGGGAGGCCCAAGACCACAAAATGAACAAAAATAAGATTGAATTCTTTTCTCAAATTCCATTTTTAAAAAGTCAAAATAACAGTTTTTCACACAGTACAATTTCAAAATGCCCTCATTATTCACTCACTTGATTATGGGAAAACAAGTGAGCATACTCAGGGAACCATGGGAAGTGACCATCTCAGATTAAGAAGTTACTTGCCAATATCCAGATTGGTCACTGGAGTAGCTCCATTAGCCCAACAAAAAGGACAAAACATGACTTCTGAGTTGCAACTAAATCCTTCTGCCCTAAGATTGAATGTTGGCTTATGGCCTATATTCATGGAGATCACACGTTTCAGCTTCAATTAAAACAAACATGCATACACTTTGCCTATCAGTGAGATCAAATTAACTGAGGATCGATTTCTAATTATTCCTAAACTCCAAGTTGTTCCTGATGCCATGACACCATCCAGAGTTCAGCTGGATTACAAACACCATTTGACAGCCATTTCTGGTTCAAGTCTACATCGCTAACCACAGGATCTTTTCACTGTTGGACCAAAGAGATAAAAGTACCAGTTCAAAAGTGATAGCCTCGCATCCTCCCTTGGAACATGGCCAACACAGTATCATGTGGAACTGCAGGCAGTCTTGGTGGCCCAGGATGCTGTCCCTGAATAAGATCCTCTAACTGCTGCAAACTCCACCCTCCGGAGAGAGAAACATTTAGTTAACACTCATTTACCTAGAATAAGGAAAGTGTTAACACCTGGAACCGCTACAAATCATTCTCAATGACTAGTATCAGATTTGGTATAGTAAGTTAAGGTACCACACTGTGATGAGCTGGAACAAAGGCTTTGTAGCCAGATCCACTGGGCACACACCTTGCGTCTCTATCACCATTGACAGGATACTCAACCTCCCTGGAGTAGTTTCCTCATCTGTGGGATAAGATTTCCTCACAAGGTTGGCCTGAGGATCAGCTGAGTGACTTGCGTGAAACACTAAGGGTACTACAGAGGTGTTAGTATCATTGTTGCTGCTGTTATTACCCGGAAGTACTGAAGATTACTCCAATGGCATTTCAAGAGGAAACCAAGACAGGATGAATTCAGCTCAGCTGTTATTCTAAACCTGCAAGAAAACCTTGATTTGTGCCTGAGAATGTAAAATTATTAGTTGCTTGACATTTTGATTACCTGGGTTGAAAATGCTTGTATGTTGATCAGTTGTGGCTCAGAGAAGAACTGCTGGTCACTAATTTTCAGTGAAAAGTAGCCTTTCCTAAAGAAGTCCCCAAAAAAGAAAAAAGAAAATGCAATCATTAAATTAGTCTTTAGAAAGATAGGGATTAAAAAGATTTTTAGGTCATGTGTAAGCAAGGATTGAGATCAAGCCACTACAGGGGGCTGTGGTATAGTGGGTAAAGCTGCCTCCTGCAGTGCCAGCATCCCATATGGACACTGATTTGAGACCCAGCTGCTCCACTTCTGATCCAGCTCTCTGCTATGGCCTGGGAAAGCAGTAGAAGATGGCCCAAGTGCTTGGGCCCCTGCACCCACGTTGGGGATCTGGAAGAAGCTCCTGATTCCTGGCTTTGGATCAGCACAGCTCCAGCCATTGCGGCCATCTGGGGAATGAACCAGCGGATGGAAGACCTCTCTCTTTGTGTAACTCTGCCTTTTAAATAAATAAATGAATAAATCTTTTTAAAAAAGCCACTATAGTATAACATATATACTTGCATATAACTTGTATACTGCAAGTAAAATTACCATAGATTGATATGTTGAAAGCAGGCTAAAAATACCATGTGGTCTCAGGTCTCCTTGTAACATCATAATAATCATTATTTAATCTCTTCATTTCCCACTTTCTAACCTGAATGGATAAAAGCCTGAAAAATCAGTTGCCAGGTCAAGAAAGATTAATAATAAAAGTGATCTTCAGAAAGTTCAGAGAAAATGCACATTACGAAAAAAAACTACATGGATTTCAAATATTTTTTTGTTTTAAAATAAACTCATCTTTTAATTCCATTTTGCATGACCTTTTTGCAGTACCTTCCTATAGCACAGGCTAATGGTGGAATTGTGGAACAGAAAGGAATCTTCCATACTGTGTGACGGGTTCTGCACGATCCCCTCAACTCCTGCCCAGTTCATCAGGACCCCTTGTAATGGCCACGCTGCATGACCCTATTGATCTCCCCCCCACATATTCTTTGTGGACGAGACCAGGGAAGGATGGCTGAGTCCGCCCTGGAAATTGGGAACAAATCTGAACACCAGCAGTCAGTCTCACCATTTGACTGTGGGTAACCAGAGTCTATCCTGTTGGTGAGAAAGTAGAATAAACCTGTCTACAGAAAAGTGCATGAAGCCCATGAGCAAAGAAACCCAGGGATCAGAGAAGAATTAGGTCCTGCTTCCCATTTCTGCTGCTAGCTTCCAGACTTGCCCTGGGGCCCAAGTGCCCTTGATGGCTTTGAGATCTGAGACACCCCCACACCGTTCTAACAAGCCTTATCTAACACCTGATCTAACACAAGCAGACTTGTGTTCCTTGCAACCTAAGAGTCCCACCTAGTAGTGAAGTAAGCCTCACTCTTTGCTCAGGCTTTCCTTCGTATAAAAGGGTGTTGTCCCGGCAGCTTTAAAGACTGCAAGAATGCAAGGGAAGAGATGTCCAACTTCAAAGTCAAACGAAGTATGGAACTCACTGCTGGCAGGTAAGGTGTGTGATTGGTGCATTCCAGGGACTTCAGAATCCTGGTCTATTATAGGGACTACAGTTAGAAAGTTTCTTTCAAAGGTATTCTTGGAACTTTTGACTTTAGTCTGAAAGGATGTGGCTGGATCTCAAAAGTGTTACAGCAAAAGCCAGAAACAAAAGATTATATACATACACATGGCACTTTACAAAGAGCAAAACTACAGGGATAAAAAACAGATCTGTACTTACCAGGGGCAGGGTGGAAGGAAACAACCATAACACGATTTGGGGAGTGATGGGACTGCTTTATATCTTGTCTGCAGTTATGATCACAGCTGTAAGGCTGTTAACACTCACAGAACACTATACCTTCAAATGGCAAATTTTACTGAATGGGAATTATACCTTAATAAACCAGATTTTTTCTAAATAAAAAAGGCATTCCTGACTCTCTCCTCTTTGTCCAACCTCCCCTTTATTTTCTGCCCCATTTAAATCCTGCCTCTCTTCCCCTTGCTCCATGCTTTAAGAGAATACGACTGATGGATGCGACAGGATGAACAAGAGGGAGTGATTACTCTCAATCTACCTGGGAAAAATGATATTTGGTGACCCTGAGGCTCCAATAACAGTGTTCAGCACCTCAGCAGGGCCAGCTAATCGCAGGCATCACAACTGCATTTACAGGTTCCTGTTACTCCACAGGAGCATTCTAATCCCAAAGGAATCCAGTCCTAAAGGATTCCAATCCCGGGGTCACGGCCAGTGTTTTCATGGAACAAAACCAAATCAAAACACAAACGTAGATGGCAGCTGCCCCTTTGGTTTTTTGCATTATTCAGAGACTTAAATAATTTCATGAATTTCTGCCAACTTCATTTTACTATTCCTCTTATCCGTTCTTTTGTTTGTATTTTTAGTTTTAAAAACATCCATTATTAAAATGGGAATCCCCAAAAGGAGTTCCAGAAGAATTTCCTAAACTATGTCCAGTTTAGGGGAGCAAAACTGCGATTCTGCCAGAACCCAAGTGATGAGAGGTTTAAGACGTGAAATAGACAAGAGGTTAGCTTTGGTTGTCTACAGAGGTTTACACTTTTCCCAAGAGATTCCAGGACAAATGACCATAGGCAGCAAACTATGCAGAACTGCATGAGAGAGTGAGAGTGAGAGTGAGAGAGTGAGAGAGTGAGAGAGTGAGAGGGAGAGGGAGAGGGAGAGGGAGAGAGAGAGAGAGAGAGACTAAGAAGTATATTTAGAACAGAAATGAATGCAGGAGAGGGAACAGGACCTTGAAGACTGAGTTGATGGCAGCTGATGCCAGACTCCAAGCTCCAAGTCTGCAGCTAGACATACTCCTTTGGGTAGTAAACTCTGTCTCACGACGGTGGAAGCAAGGTTATGGCTCCTACTGTATTAGGAGGCAGAACCCACTGTGGCTAAAGGCATAGGTGGTGGAACCAGAGAGGCTGGACTGGAGTCTCAGCTCTGTGCTCAGGTCAAGAGGTCTTAGGACAAAACTACTTAGAGTCTAAAGGCCTCTGTTTCCTGATCTGCAACCTGGGAAAATAACATATATAATGCACATGCTTAACAGAACACCTGGCTCAAATTCAGCACTAATGCTCCTTTTTATTCTAACAATATGACCATGTGAGGTTATTGGCATCATCAGCCTTGAACTTCTTGAAGAAGTGTCGTCACCTTTTCTCCCACTGTCTGCTAGTCCAAACTTCAAAACAAAAACAAACACACACACACACTTAAAAAAAAAGACATCAAAACCATCCAGTCCAGAGAACGATCCATCCTACATGGGAAGTAGGATACACAGCAGACTCATAGAATGGCAAATGCCCTCAACAGCACTCTGGCCTCAACATCAGCCCTTAAGGCATTAGGATCTGGCTAAAATGCCCATGAGAGTTTCTCAGGCATGGAAAGCCAAGACATTGTGGCAAAAAAAAAAAAAATTGCCTAAATGAAAGGTCTCTGTGAGTGAGATCCCAACAGAAAGAACAGGCCATCAAAGAAGGCAGTACCTTTCTCTGAAGGGAGGAAAGAACATCCACTTTGACTATGGCCTTGTCTAAATAAGGTCAGAGTTGGTGAACTCAAGAGGCTTCCATAGCTTTGGCAGCTCATGACAAGAGCCTCGGGCTATTACTGAGGTCATAAATAAGAGTGTCAATTGTTAAATCAACAACAGGAGTCACTGTGCACCTGTTCCCCATGTAGGACCTCTGTCTTAATGTGTTGTACTATGCGAATTAATGGTAAAACTAGTTCTCAAACAGTACTTTACACTTTGTGTGTCCGTGTGGGTGCAGTCTGTTGAAATCTTTATTTAGTATATACCAAATTGATCTTCTGTATATAAAAATAATTGAAAATGAATCTTGATGAAGAATGGGATGGGAGAGGGAGTGGGAGATGGGATGGCTGTGGTTGGGAGGGAGGTTATGGGGGGAAAAGCCACTATAATCCAAAAGTTGTACTTTGGAAATTTATATTTATTAAATAAAAGTTGGAAAGAAAAAAAAAAAAACCTGCAATCTAGTGTTTAGAAAATATCTGGAGTCTTCACCGCTGTTCCAAGGCTTTGAAATTCCTGGTCTACTCCCGAGTCTACACTGAATTATCTGCACTAATGACGAAGAGCAGGGCGAAGGCTGGCCCCCGAGGCTTATCTCTGGGGCATGCTCTCCTTTCTGCACAGGAGATTTACTCGGTTAATTACAGGGCTGCATGGGCTTGGGTTTGTGTAAGCCATCAGCTGCATTCCTGAAGCGTACGTCAGTTGGGGTGGGGAGACAGCCAGAAGTGTGCGAAGCATCAGTGGAAAACTGGATCAGGCTTAAAAATTAACCACAATTAATCCTATAATGTGGATAATAAAGCAGTTAACTCTGACTCTAAGTTTCCTTCCAACTCTGCAGTTCTATAGGGACCATAGAACACCTTGAAAAGCACGCACTCTCTCTTTTATCCACCCCACCGCCGGCTCCCTGCATATTACTCTCACGTTGAGGAAGCAGCTGTGGCATCCGCTTTTGCTTCTGCCGGGCCAAAAACCTGGGTAATTACACTAGGAATTTTCCTGTCACATCAGAGAATTACCCATAATTATGTGATAAAATGAAAATGCCTTGAACAGAAGCACACTCTCCGAGCAATTAAGGGGAAATGATGACAGACAGCTGAAAGTGTTCATGGGGTATCGATCGTCCCCAGGGAAGGGACCGTTGCTGAGCGAGGCTGAGAGAGGGGCCAGGGCAATGAAGCAGAGGGTGGGAGGAGCAAAGAACCTGACTCACCTGAGTTTGTCCTTGCTGTGCAGAAAGCGCACTTTCTTCTCGTTCACATCGTGCCAGCTAAAACGGCCAGCCTTGTCCAGCTGAGCCTCTTTTCCATTTCTTGCGAGCACCAGCTGCCCATTGGTGGGAGTGCTCACTACGTGGAACAGGAGGTCCTGCACCCTGCCCTCCTGGTGCTGCACATTCAGGAGGGAAAAGTCCAGCGCCTTCATTGAGCCAATGGCCAGGGCCAGCGAACCATTCACGTGAAGACTGGGGGTGTGCACCTTGTCTGGAAAACATGGGAATCGCAAGGTCAGGGTGGACCTGTTCCCTAATTAGTTTTTTCTTTTTTTTTTAAAGAGCAGACTTGTAAATTAAATTCAGAACTACAGAAGAGATTCTAGGTGACTGTGTACCATAAGCCTCCTTCTAACCTCCTTCTAACCCAGTAGCTATCACCTGGATGCACATGAAGAAACAGAACTTCAATGGAGGAGTTAAGCTATAAAACCCTTAGCAGAAAATACAATAGATGAGTGCGATCTTGAATCGAGCAATACTTCTTAAGCTATGAAACAAAAAGCACAATGACAAAAGAAAAAACATGGCCTGAACTTCTTCAAAATTAAAAAATTTTGCCGTTCAACGCATACCAGTAAGAAAGTGAAAAAAAAAATCTACAGAAAGAAATATTTCCAAATCATATATCTAAAAAAGGACTTGTATTCATGTATATAAAGAACTTCTTTAACATAACAATAAGAACTTTTTATTTTTTGACAGGCAGAGTGGACAGTGAGAGAGAGAGAAACAGAGAGAAAGGTCTTCCTTTGCCGTTGGTTCACCCTCCAATGGCCGCCACGGCCTGCGCACTGAGGCCGGCGCACTGCGCTGATCCGATGGCAGGAGCCAGGTGCTTCTCCTGGTCTCCCATGGGGTGCAGGGCCCAAGCACTTGGGCCATCCTCCACTGCACTTCCGGGCCACAGCAGAGAGCTGGCCTGGAAGAGGGGCAACTGGGACAGAATCCAGCACCCCGACTGGGACTAGAACCCGGTGTGCCTGTGCCGCAAGGCCTATTGAGCCGCAGTGCCGGCCCAACAATAAGAACTTCTATCAAGCAACAACAGTTTAAAAAATGGGCAGATTTTGAATAGGCATTCCTCTAGAGAAATGCAAAAGGCCAATAAGCCCATGAAAAGATGAACCGTATCATGAGTCATAGGGAAGTGCAGATCAAAATCATAATCAGCTATCACTTCACTTCTCCTTGGACAGATAATACATAGTGTTGGTGAGGCTATGGAGAAACTGCACCTCTACAACACTGCTGGTGGCAGTGTAAAATGGTGTGGTTATTTGAGAAAATAGCTGGGTAGATCCTCCGATCATAGGAGTTTAAACAGAGTCACCAAGTGATGCGGCAATAGCACTCCTAGGTATACAGCCACAAGGACTGAAAATACATGCCTACACAAAAACCTGCACATGACTGTTCATAGCAGCCTTACTCATGACAGTCAAAAAGTAGAAACAACCCACGTGTCCGCCAGCTGAAATATAGATTAAATATGTCAAATACTCATATGATGTAATATTATTTACCCATAAAAGGAAAAGAGAATGAAGCACTGATATGATAGAGAGGAATCTTGAAAATATCATGTTAAGAAAAAGAAGTCAGCACAAGGCCTTGTATGGTTTCATTTCTGTGAAAAGTCTAGAATAGGCAAATCCGTGGAGACAGGAAACAGATTCGTGGCTGCTGAGAGCCGAGATGAGTGGGAATGGGCAGAGATGGTTAACGGTTATAGGATTTCCTTTCAGAATGATAGAAATGGTCTGGAATCAGATTTTTCTGATATCTGCACTACTCTATGACTGTATCGCAAACCAATAAACTAGTCATTTTATGGTACATGAATTAAATGCCAATAGTAAAAGAATCAACAGGGATTTTTAAAACAATACTGATGTTCCAGCTTTACCACCAGAGCATCTTGAATGCTCAGGGATGGGACTCGATTAACTTTACAAACTCCCTGGGTACTCCTGCTAGGCTGCCAGGTTTGAGCACCATAGTCTCCCATTCTAAGATCCTGGCACATCAGACTCAGTGAGGGCAAGAAGAGAGGCAAGTGTCTGATGGGACTTCCTAGAAGTGTACCTGTTAACCTACAATGAAGGAGGATTCACAGTGGCTCCTAGTCCCAGTGCATGTGAAATACAGACACTCTGACTTAAAATTTTATCATCTCTGTCTGCTATGGTTTTGAGTCTCAAAAGTCTTACAGGTACTAAGAAGGTGGAAACTTAATACAAGATGGGCCTTTGGGAAGTGATGAGATTGCATCGGGTCAGTAGGGTAGAGCCCCCATGACTGGATCTGGTGGCTCTATGAAAAGGTCATGAAAGCACAGTACTCGCTGTGATGCCCTGTGCCTTGGGGCTCTGTTAGCAGGGACACCATTGTCAGAGGCAGAAGCAATAGGGGCCACAGGATCCTCCCTTGTGAACCACTGTTATTTATAGTTGGCCTCCCTCAGGTATTTGATTATAGTGATGAAAAACTGATTAATACACTGTGCACATGAAACACTGACACAGGAATTAGGATTGCCTACATGGTGCAGAATTCATCCTGTCTCCTGCAACTCGCTTTGCCTGGACTTTAATTAGCCACATTGTCTTCCACAGCTATGGCAGATGGGACGGTTTGGGAATGCCAGATCTCACAAGGACTAATTCTGCTGCCAGATTCTGGTAATGCAAGTGACATCCATTTTCACCATTTGACTTGTATTACATCCCAGGAAGGGAAACTTGACTTTCAAGTACTTGGTTTCCAGAGACCAACAAAGTAAGTCAAAGATTTTTGCTTTGCCTTAGAAAAATCTTATTATTGTTAGAGGCCAGAAATATAGGCAGAAAATGATTGACTGTGGGTGTTAAAAATGCTGCACGTTATTGATCAATAATAAACAAGGAACCCTCAGCCATAATATAAGTCCCAAGATTCAGCCACCCATGAAACATTTTGGCTCAAAATTATTATCAAATTGAAATGTGCTTCTCTTTGCTGTTCAAGAAGTGTGTCCATTAATGTATTGCAAGGGACTCACTCCATTCCTTTAACGTGTTAATGCTATTTTTAATGGCAAACTGAAGTCCCAAAATCCATTCATTTCAAACATGTGAACCTAATGGGGCGAGCACCTCATACTATTTGCTATTCAGTTATAATTTATCTCCACCATGTGCAAAATGGATGCACCATTGCACTTTGACATAATTAGCTCTACAAGTCGACGTAAACAAATACATTATGTGATGGGTTCTCAAAACGTTCACAGAAAGTACATGTGATGAGGAAACTGTGCAAGGACTTGAAAATACTTTGCACCACAATAAATTTATTTATTAATTCTATTTCCCACAAGCTTACTGGAGTTCCCTTGTATACGTAAATATGTGAGTAATGTTCAAAAACGTGGCTGTAGTTCAGAACATGACAAAGTTTATACAAAATTCCTTATCTTGAGAGTTGTGAATTTTAAAGCGCAGATTGCTTCTTTTTCCCTTCCAAAGATTATAGAGATTGGATTTTCTTAATTTCCTGTGGTCTATATATAGTCCCATGTTCCTCAGTAGCATCAGGGGTTTCCCCAAAACAGGAATACTGCATTTTATATCCCAGGATATAAATTATATCAATTATATCCGCAAACTCAGCCTATGCTGCGAAATTAGCAGTCAGTTCACCAGCCCATCAGAGGTGCGCACTTACCAGCACATGTTTCATTAGAGGAGTGGGCAGAGAAGTCAGGAACGCAGTTGGAAACACAGAGGCCACTCCGCAGAGAGAACCCATGGTCACAGACATGACATCGGTCCCCACGGCTGCACTGCAAGCACGCCCGAGGGCAGGCTGTCCAAGAGAGGATGCAGTAGATGAGGCACAGCCAAGGCACAGACACCCAGTTAGCACCAGCCGGGACACAGAGATCAAAGGTTGGCAGCCTAAAGAGCTGCAGCACGGGCAACAAATGATCCTCAGCTGTAACAAGAGACACTTCTCACAGCTTTCCCACAGCTGCACGGGTTTCTGCTCCATCCTGAGACAACCTGGGCAGAGTGGAAGACTCCTTGTTTTATACGCTGCAATTTAAGATTTTGCACATGGACAGATTGTTTAAAAAGGTAACTACACGGACGTGTAAGAGAGAACATTTACAGTGAGCGGGCCTCTTTCTGGGCACCACTGCATCCCTCCTTACCAGCTGTTGCGCTAGAGCAAGTTATCCAGACATTCTGTCTTGCAATTTTCTTGTCTTAGAAATGAGGATGATAATAGCACCTAACGCAAATAATTGTTGGGAAGATTATATTGTGTTATAGTGTGAAGTGACTAGAACAGTGTTTGGCGCACAGCAAGGGCTCAACTGATCCGGCACCACCACGATCATCCTTAGGACTGTTGTTATCCTTAGCAGCAGCACCTGAAGTGCGAAGGGAGAGCCAGCTATTTAAAGGAATACAGGATTATTTCTTTGGGTCAAGTTAATAATCTTCTGAGTTGCAGGTTGACGGCCTAAATTTTCTGCTTTCTTCACAGAGGTTTTGTAATAGAGAAACTTCATGGCATATTTTGAACAGCCCTGGACTGGATTCAGAAGATTTAGGTTTAATATCTGATTGCACTTGATTCATACCTTTAACTATCTCTCTCAGCCTCTTGTGAAACAGAATTCCTAGTGGCTGCTGTATTTTATTGAGTCATTGTGATTATGAAATGAGGTAATACAGATGAAAAAAAGTCTGGTAAAATGTAAAATGCTATGTCTGGTCAGTGGCATTATTATTAAAGAGCAAGTGTTCTTTCAAGTGGGGCACAAAGTACAGAGCTATGATGAGAACAAATTGGGGATACTCTCCTAGACGATCAGGGGACAAGGAGATTAAGACCTTGGGTTTAACTCCAGTTTAATTCAAAGAAGCTATGGTGTATCTCACTAAATTGTCCTCAAAAACCTCATTCTTCGTGGATTTTATGCCAATATGAGGGTCACAGGTGATTTAAGCTATACACTGAAAAGCCTATGTTCATATCAATAAACCTGATCCACTCTTAATGGGTAATTCACAGCAGTTCAACGTGAGCCTTACATTCCATAAAATATTAGCTTTGTTTCCATAAAGACCTTGGGGACAGTATTGATTTATACAAGAAAATTATTGGCTGGTACTCCTACATCCTATTTAACCAGCACATGGCAGACGTGCATGGGAGCCATCAATAACCCGGCCAACCTCCTGGATGTTCACTCTGCTTCTCATTCAGGTGCTCCTGGCTGCCTGCGAATCAGCACAGGTGACTTACACGCTGCCCTTGCTTCTTCCCAGCATCCTCAGCACAGTGCCCAAGTTACCTGTACATTGGTGTTTTGTGTGATCTGCAAAATAGCCCTTCCCACAGTCCTGGACACAATGAGCTTCCAAAAGGAGAAATGGCCCTTCACAGCGGGTGCACTCATGAGGACCCTGGCACTGGAGACAGTGGCTGTCACAGCCTGAAAGACAAAAGTCAACTCAACAGGCCTTGCAGGAAAGCAGTGAGGCGGGAAGCAGCAATGCAGGCTGGAGTTCTGGGCAGGGCGCCCTACCAGGAAGCCAGGGGCCAGGGTTCTGATCCTAACCACGACACTTACCAAGAAGGAAACTGAGGGTTAGTTACTCCACCTCCCTGGGTCTCAGTGATCTCCCTTATAAAATGGGAGTAGAAATCCTGTCCCACCCAGATCCCTGGTTGAAGACCAAATTAAATAACAGAAAATGCTAGATAAAGTGTCAAATCATTGACAGGTATTAGTGATTATTGTTATTATTCCCTAGTGCTTCTGTTGAGGGTGGATCTCACCTGATCCATGGAATCAGTTATCTCCATCCCCCAGAAATGTTCTCTTTGTACCTTCAGCAGGGATTTCAGGGTCTGAGGATTTTAAAGGGGATACTGGGCCAGGGAGAAGTGTTAATGAGGTACATAGTATACAGAGGGCTGACCGAGGCAGGTGATTGACAAAATCACATGATCTTACTGATGTGGGAAAGCTTAGATAATTTTATTTATTTATTTATTTGTTTATTGACAGGCAGAGTTAGACAGTGAGAGAGTGAGAGTGAGAGAGAGAGAGAGAGAGAGAGAGAAAGGACTTCCTTCTGTTGGTTCACTCCCCTAATGGCAGCCACGGCCGGTGCTGCGCCGATCTGAAGCCAGGAGCCAGGCGCCGCTTCCTGGTCTCTCATGGGGTGCAGGGCCCAAGCACTTGGGCCATCCTCCACTGCACTCCCAGGCCACAGCAGAGAGCTGGACTGGAAGAGGAACAACCAGGACAGAATCTGGCACCCCAACTGGGACTAGAACCCAGGGTGCTGGCGCCACAGGCAGAGGATTAGCCAAGTGAGCCGCAGTGCTGGCCTCGCTTAGATGATTTTAAATTCATGAGCTGGAAGCCACACCTCCTTTGCTCTGTGTTGCCACGTCCACCTACCTGTCAATCAGGGAACCCCTCCCCAGGAAGTACTTCCTCTTACCAGGGACGTCGGGGTGGTACCCTGTAAACACTTCCATTTTTCTAAGCTCATAAAAAGCTAGGAAGAATGGGAGCTTTCTCTCTCTCTCCTCCACGTGGCCTCAGGATGAACAGAGCAGGGAATGAGAAGGCCCTTTCTTTGGCCCACTTTCCAGAAATAAAGTCCTAATGAGCCTGTGTATTTTTCTGGCTTTGTAAATAAAGTTTATCACACTGTATACCATGCTTGGGTCTGTACTTAGGATTCTTCTCCAAGGAAAAGAGTCTGGAAAATTCATTGAGGCCCAGTCTAGCCCATAACATTACCATGTGCTCTAATGACCACTGCACCAAGATCTTTCCATCTAGAGGGCAGGGCTGTTCCGTTTTTAAGGAAATCTGAGAGTAATGACCAACACATTCCTGTTTGTATGGCCATTTTGGCACGGGAGAAGGAAAGGGAGAAAATGCCAGGAAAAAAAAGACGGCTCTCAGGAAAGAAACCAGAAATGGGGTAAAAAGCCAGAATGGGAAACTTGCCGCTGGCTGCTTCTCCGGGCAGCACACAGCAGAGGCAGCCAAGGCTCAGGGCCATGCAGAGCAGGGCCTCCAGACACTTACTCTTGCAGAAGCCTCCGTCCTGGTAGAACGATGGCAAACATTGCTCCACGCAGGCCCCGTCCTGGAGGACGTAGCCGTCCATGCACTGCAGGCAGTCTGTCCTCAGAGGCCCAGTGCACGCATTGCAACTCCAGTCGCACTCTGGAAAGAGAGTCTGTGTTAGATCAGCTTCTTTCCTGTCTACCCTCAGTCTCAGCGTCTAATTTATGAAGATGCAGTCTGCAGCTGCGAGAGGGAAAATGAAGACCATGTCAAAGATGGCAGATAAGCGAGCTCCAAGCAGGCCTCTGCTTGTAGTGGCCTGAATACGTCTCCAAGGTTTTGTATTTCCTAATTATGTCAGACACGGACCTGGACAAGGAGCACTCCTTGCTTGTGCACAGCCAGCTTTGTCAACAGAGGGGCCTGCTGAGCAGCCAGGTCCACTTGGTCTGACTGCGTGGCCCCCAGAGCTCCGTGACCTGTGCTGAGTCTTCGCTGTAGGGAAGACTGGCCCCTCAGCCTTCACCCTCACCTCCTCCAAATGCTCAGAGGTCATGAGACGTCAAAGATGGAACTAAGACTGCATCTGCTGTCACCTCTGCATCCAGCTGCAGGCTGTTCTATTTCTCAAAAACCAGGTCTCAACCAAGACAACAGAAAGAACAACACTGTTAGGGCTCAATGGGGCAGGGAGGAACTGTCCAGAAAGAAAGGGATTTCTGCAACAACAGGAGATTCCACTGAGAGTCCCAGAAGACAAACACCCGAGGGATGTGTGTCACTGGAGGCGTTAGCTTGGGGGCAGGGTGTAGACCCTGCCTTCCTGCCCACAAGGAGCTATACGTTGTGGTGGGGTCAAGCTTTGGCTGTGCATCCAAATAACCAGTGAGGATTGCTGGGAACTAGACCATGAGGCTCAACAGGACACCTGTTGAGCAGGAAAACACATCATTGCTGTTGCTCCTTTCTTCCTTATGGTGATTGGTACAGGTGTTGTGGCTGCTGCGTTCAATGACAGGCAACTCCAATGCCATCAGAAGACTCCTGTGTGAGAGTAAACGTGCTAGCTGGAAGTCTTATGTGTGCAGCATGGGACACGATGGCATGGATAAGCCGTGGGTTGTGACGTGCAGCGGTATTCAAGCGACGGCTTGGCCACTTTTTATCTTTATTACCCTTTCTTTAAACGTTTCAAACCTCTGCTTTCTTGTCTGTAAAGCAGGGATTAGAATAATACCCCTTCTGTAAGGCTCTTGTGAGGAACAAAGGAAACAATGAAGGCGAACATTTCGCGGAGGGCCACCATCAAGTCACAGCTCAGTAAACAAGCGCAGCTGACGGTTTCTCTTAGAGAACAGACTTCACTCAGGGCTGTCTCCATCCCACTTTCCTCTGTGCGCAGAAGCTGGGAAAAGCTCTCCTTAGTCACCTTTTCTCTAGCTTCATGCAGTATTTCCAAGTCCTAGAGAAGCAGGTAACTGTGCAAGACAGCACATGTGCTTCAAGAAGATTTATACAGTTAATCTCATCGCTTTATTGGCCTGAATCAGTCCTGAGGGGGGAAAAGACTACAACAGAGCCTTGAAAACTGCCAACTTCGTTATGAAATCATGTACAACGCGGAGGATTTGTGATAATCTTGTTTTGCACTGCACACTGACAGCCACTGGTTAGAAGGAAAAAAGAGTAGAAAAACTTCTGTGGTCTTGCATACAGGGGACCACCGGAGGTGTTAACCAGGCAGAATTCCTTGGACTGGAAAGTAGGCAGCTTTGCAAAGCCCTCAAGCAGCCCAGCTTGACTTGACAGATGTTTGACCTCCGTATCTGAGCCCCAGCTTCTCTGGCAGAACCCGAGGGATGGAGGGAAACATGGAAGGAAGCTGGGATAAAGAGGGGAAATGGGGCAGGGCCAAGTCAAACCTGTTCTTTCACTCCTTTACCCTAGGCTGTGCACTGCCATTTAGAGATTGTCAGCCCCAAGAATTCCAACTACTGAGGGATGAGGGGAAAAAACACCAGTTGTCTTTTTTTTTATTTATTTAAAAAGATTTATCTACTTGAAAGGCAAAGTTAATGCACAGAGAAGGGGGCGCAGGTGGGGGAGGGAGGGAGGCGGGGCGGGGGGGAGATCTTCCATCTACCAATATGCGTCCCAAATGGCCACAATGGCCTGGGCCAGGCCAGGTCAAGGTCAGGAACTAGAGGCTCCATCTGGCTCTCCCATGTGGATGGCATGGGCCCTACAGAGCCCAGAGGGTAAGATAACTCTTCAATAAAGGCCTGGAAGATAGACTAGGGAATGGTGGGGATTGCAGTGAACGGAAGAGCTCACCTCCACCCAGCAAGGTCAAGAGCTATGGGGCTCTAAGCTCAGCACTGTAGGAATACAAATCCAGTATGCCCACACCTTCTAATGCTTCCAAAAGAAGCTGCAAACCTCAGTTTTTGTAATCAAAGCCTTCTGATTTATAGTAGGTAAAGATTTATAGCCCTGCACCACCAGGTGGGCCAAACAAAATATGTATATGAGCCAAGGACAACCTGAGGGTTTCCAGTTGGAGACTTCTGGTCTAGTTACCAATATCTTGCTCAATGTTTGGCACATGGTTGCTCAAAAATGTTTGCAAAGGAATGTATGAATACACACACACATACATATATGCATAAATGTTGCTATGATCACAGAAAGCCGAAACACAGGGTGATGTGAAGTCCCTATTGGGACCCTGGATATCCACAGCGAGGGGTCATCACAGAGCAAGGGAGTCCTGTGATTCGAAGAGCTGTACCTTTGCATGTCTTGGTGGTGACATCCAGGTAGTACTGAGGGGCACAGCTCTCATACTGGCATTCCCCAAAGAGCAGCACCTTGCTGGGGTCTCGGCAGGAGGTACAGCTGGCCTGTGAGTCACAGCTCCGACAATGCACGCCACATGCTGAGCACACAGGAAAGGAAAGTGACCGGGTGATTACGATTGCACTGATCAAACCTAGACAGGCGCTGCGCAGGGACAAAGCTGTGCTCCAACCTGTTCTTTAATTACGGCTCGGCTCCTTACTCCGCCCAGGGATCAACAGAAACAGAAAATACCAGTCTTGCTTTCCAAAACAACAAAGAATAATCTTATTTTCCAGATAGGATAGATTAGAAACCCAAGAATGGAAATCCCACACACACATTGGCCTGTACTCTAAATTATTTCATTAAAGTCATTAATAAAAATATTGATCAAGTAAAAATAATTAAGGTCTCGAATTACTGTCCAGAATTTTATTTGAGCCTGACTTCATAAGGAATCAAGCCTCCTATAACTCCTGATGTAGATTCATATTTTTGTATGATGTCAGGATTAGTTAGGCACAAACTTCATTGCGTAGCTCTGCCAATTCTGCACTTTCAGATACAAAGGACTTAAAGGGGACCTGGTTTATTGATGTGGCAAGTTGTCATTCTTAGCAGCCAGCTCCACAATTCAGGCTATGATAGGCTCCCATTCCATCTTCCCCAATTTAACAATTGGCATTTTGCTATCTGCTCATTTGGGAAACTTTGGAGTCTGTTTGGACGTCTCCCTTTCTCTCACTCCTAACCCAGACACTGGATCCTATTCATTCAAACTCTCCAATGTAACTCAATTTTTTGCTTTTCTCCATAGTCACAGATGCCAATATACTGGAGCTTTTCTCCTGCCCTGGTGGAATCCCATCATGGCCTCCTCACTGGTTTCCTCAACCTTTTCTAAATTCCTTGCATATTATTTTCCGTGCATCCACCAGAGCGACTTTTTTATTCACACTGCTCAGGTTTCAGAGAACACTCTCATAAACACAATGTCTTTCTTCAATCTCAGAAGATTTCCAGCCACTCTTTCTGTAAATATTGTTCCTCTGCCTTCCCTCTCTTCTCTCCTCCTGGAAAACCCAACACACATATTCAAATCTTCTTAACAGCATCTCCAAGTGTTTTGCTTTTCGCTCTCTCTCTTCCATTCTGTCTCTTCTAGAAGGTCTTCACTGACTCTCTTTTCTAGAACAGGTCTCCCAGGTGCACATTCTTAGAGCACCTGTACACGTTTCTCATTTAAGTGACAATTCCAGATCTCTGTCTTTTAAGCTGGAAAAGTCCTGAAAACAAAGATGCGATTTGTTTTGCTCCTGGCA
This sequence comes from Sylvilagus floridanus, assembly GCA_949820135.1. Lineage (NCBI taxonomy): Eukaryota > Metazoa > Chordata > Mammalia > Lagomorpha > Leporidae > Sylvilagus > Sylvilagus floridanus. Next base: position 93,769,383 of record OX463238.1, read on the forward strand.
CAATTCCCCAGCGCCTCACTGGTTTTCTATCACATCGCAGGTGTTCAATAAACACTTGCTACATAAATGAAAGAAGCCAGATACAGTAATACGTGTGTGTTTTTCTGCCTCATTCTAAACTCTTCTCTAAGGATGTGTCGGAGGAAAAAATCTAGAGAGTAATCAAGTAAGTTTTAGATCTACAGCATATCAAAGTGTGTGGCACAGCGCAGGGGAACTGCCTCTCTGCAAAATTGAAGGATATAAAGTATTTCTGTTTCACTCACAAGGAAGCCATTGCTATAAGATATTCATTCAAGTAACTAGATTGGTAATTTAAAGTCCTAGGAAAATTCTAGATGGGGTTTTCAGTTGGGAATAATTAGAAAAGAATATTTTAACTGTTGGAAGCTTACATGAGACTAAACTTTTATCTTCCCCTCTTCTTTTTTTTTTCTTTGCTAGAATCTCTCTGTGTGCTGTACCCTCATTTTGGCAAAGGCATCTAACAAGGAGTCCAAAGATAACTTGGGAATACAAAAATAAAGGGGGGCCAGTAGTCCTAAGTGGATTTGAAGAAGGGTTGAAATGTGCATGCAAAAGGTGATCAGTAAATAGTTTTCCCTTTTGTTATTTAAAGAGACAGAGTTCCCATCTGCTGGCTCTCTCCCCAGATGGGCACAGCAGCCCAAGCTGGGCCTGGACAAAACCAAGAATCGGGAATTCAATCCAGGTCTCCTATGTAGGTGACAGGGACCCAACTCTTTAACCCATCACTTGCTGCTTCCCAGAGTGCCCGTTAGCAGCAAGCTGGGAATGGGAGCAGAACTTGGACTCAAACCCAGGCACCCAACCGAGGATACAAGCATCTTTATCACTAGGCCAAACACCCGCTCCTAGCAAATCTACTTAATAGGCAAAAGAAAGGTCCTTAATAAAAAAAATTAATGTCTTTAGTGGAGTATTACAATAATTAAACCTTGATTTTTTACTTTATCAGTATTTTTATTAATGACTTTAATGAAAACCAAGAAATTATGCCAGCGATGCTTAAATATGCCACAGACACCTACACAGTGGTTGCATCTCACCATCTGCAGAACAGTTCTGTTACCTTCACCAGTGAAAACAATAACCTTCAAGTCATCCAGGAAAATAAGCCAGGCTTGAAACTACAATGCTGCAATTGTGTCCTCAAAGCAACTGCACAAGCACGGAACGGGGAGGATCTGCCTAGACACCAGTTCCCATAGGAACTAAATCCATGCCATTTAGTCAGCTTAAGGCTTCGTAGTCACTACCAATGTGATGAGGTTCCTGAATCTGGGAGCTCTGTCTTAAGCTGCAACCTCAGGGTCCCCAGGAGCGGGGGCTCCCAGCTGGGCTTCCCCATGGGGCTCCAAGCCAGTTCCTTCGCTGGGGCTGAGAGGCCCATTCCTCGCCGTGATGTGGGAGGCCTGGCCAGGGTCGACTCCTCGAGCTGCTGTCTGTCTCTGTGCTCCTGAATCTTCCTTTGCTGCCTTTCATTGCTCCTCGGTACCTGAGGCCCATCACTGGCTCCACAGAGCAGCGGATTCACCCTGGGCATTGGGAAACGCTGAAGAGTTGATGCAGACTGTGCGGGGATGCAGTGGGGCCACGCTGAGGAGCTGGTGCTGTCCACCGTTCCTGCCTTCACTCCCTTCTCAGTCCCTTCCACGACGTCCAGTAAATGGCTGACCCTGCCTCACACTGGGCCGTTCTGCCCACACCAGAGCACCGTGGCTCCACGGCTTCCCTCTCCTAAGGACGGGCGGTGAAGAAGCACTGCCTCCGACTTCCTCAACGCAGACCCCACACAGTATTCGGCCTAGTAACCATGAGCATTCCTGGTTCTCTGAGGTCACCGGAGAGGTCCAGAAGGAAAGAGAAGAACGTGGCGAGTGGGCCAGAAACTGGCGAGGGAGCTGGGCCGTGGGGTGGGGCATACCCGTCATTTGTGGAGGAGCCTGGGGCGTCCGCACGTGGAGTTCACGCTCTTTTCACACAGACTTGTGTGCTGCTCTAGACTGAAAGACGGTCAGCAGCTTCTCCTTAAAACCCCCCGCTCCTGATCCTGCCTGCAGCAGAGACGGCCAAGTAGGAAATGACTGGTAAATTCAAACTCGGGAAATAATCGCGTGAAGGAGTGAGGAGACTGACTCTACACTGCTCCTGGGAGAAGTTGTAGGGCCAATCAGCTAGAGCTATTCAACCTGGAAGTGGCATACTTCCTCCATGGTGGAGTTCGTTGAAGCAGGAGAAAAGAATCTCTGCCTTGGGTGCGAGACTGCACTGGGTGCGGCTGGCATTGTGGTGCAGCAGGTGAAGCAGCCACCTGAGATGCTGGCTCCCACATGAGCACCAGCACCGGTTTGAGTCCCGGTCACACCACTTGCAGGAAAAGCAGCAAAGGATGGTCCAAGTCCTTGGGCCCTTGCCACCCATGCAGGAGACCTGGATGGAGCTCCAAGCTCCCAACTTCAGCCTGGTCCAGCCCTGGCCATTGCAGTCACTTGGGGGGTGGGTGGTGAACCAGCAAATGAAAAAGGCTGTGTGTGTGTGTGTGTGTGTGTGTGTGTGTCTCCCTCCCTCTCTATATATAACTCTGCCTTTCAAATATTAATAAATTAAACTCTTTAGAAAGATTGGGCTGGGTAACCCCACAGTTCTCTCTCAACTCCAAAACACTGGTGTTTCAAGTCCTGAGAGTTCTATTTTTCATCACTTTCAAGTTCCTACCTCAACTGCCACCCCACTTTAGAGCTCAGTTAATAGTAACACTTCTTAAAGATTTTTGTAACTAGAATTCTGCTCCTTGTGTTCTTCAACGAAATGATTACCAATACATTTCTTAAGAGGGATTGCATTTCCTCAACTACCCTTTGCTACACACTTTCTTTTTTTTTAATTTTTTTTTTTTTTTTGACAGGCAGAGTGGACAGTGAGAGAGAGAGACAGAGAGAAAGGTCTTCCGTTGCCGTTGGTTCACCCTCCAATGGCCGCCGCGGATGGCGCGCTGCGGCCGGCGCACCGCGCTCGTCTGATGGCAGGAGCCAGGAGCCAGGTGCTTTTCCTGGTCTCCCCATGGGGTGCAGGGCCCAAGCACCTGGGCCATCCTCCACTGCACTCCCGGGCCACAGCAGAGGGCTGGCCTGGAAGAGGGGCAACCGGGACAGAATCCGGCGCCCCGACCGGGACTAGAACCCGGTGTGTCGGCGCCGCAAGGCGGAGGATTAGCCTGTTGAGCCACGGCGCCGGCCTTTGCTACACACTTTCTAAAACTGGCATGCCTGTAGTTGTCTATGATGGTGAACATTAGAAGGGGCATTGTGGATTTTTAAAAATGGTTTATTTATTTGAAAGAGTTACACACACACACACACACACACACACACACACACAGAGAGGGAAAGACAGAGGATGGTGAACATTAGAAGGGGCACTGTGGATTTTTTAAAAAGATTTATTTTATTTATTTGAAAGAGTTACACACACACACACAGAGGGAAAGACAGAGACAGAAAGAGGGGTCTTCCATCTGCTGGTTTACTACCCAAATGGGCACAGCAGCCAGGGCTGGGCTAGGCTGAAGCCAGGAGCTGGAGCTTCTTCCAGGTCTCCCACATGAATGCAGGGGCCAAAGCACTTGGGCCATCTTCTGCTGCTTTCCCAGGGGCTAATATTAGCGGGGAGCTGGATTGGACATGGAGCAGCTGGCACTGCAGGCTACAGCTTAATCTACTATGCCACAAAGCCTGCCACGTGGATTTCTTAAAAATAGCAGAAACTCAAATATCCCAACTTAGGGGCATACTTTACTCAGTGTTAGAATGAAACTTCAGGACAAAAGTCAGGCGACTGTGACTTCCACTGCAGTGATCCCTGAAATCCTAGTCACAGGGCAGCATCGCAAACGTGCCCCTGCAGAGGCCGCACTGCAAGACCAAGGCTTCCCAGAAGGGAAATATTTCAATGCAACGTATTTTTTGTCACCCACACTTCATACGAGGAATTCTATTTCTTTCTTTTGAACTTTTATTTCTCTGATTCCACTGCTGTGAAGAGCCTCATAAATCTAAGTGCCTAGTTTTCCACTGACACTCTCTTGCTCTCGAATAGGAGCTGCAAGTATTTCATCCCTGTCTCTTGTATCACAGAAGCTACAGATGCTGGCAGACAGCTGATATACATCCAGCCAAGTTTTAGTTCCAAAAGTAAAGAAATCGTCCCCACTGGTCCAAAATTGATTTATATCTTTGGTCTCTCAGCAATAGAAGAAGAAGAGGGAGTTCCATACAACTTCATTTCCAATCAAATCCTTGCAAACATCTCAGTGAACTCACAGTAGGAGCTTTGCATCTATAAAATATAACTATCTTCCATTGTGTCATTTGCCTCTCAGTCTTGATGATGCTGATGACAAGGAGAGCAGTGAATCTGTATTGAGACCTTATGCTCTGCTGGGCTGTGTTAAGTTCAACAAGAGGACGTCAGTGCGATTACAACTGCCTTTTACAGAAAAAGACACTGAGACCCACCGGTTAATTAACTTGCTCAAAGTCATAAAGCTGGTAAGTGGCAATTAGGATTTGAACTTTAGCCCCCTACTCTTAATCTATAGCTTTCTCTCCCAATCGCTGCCCTATAACTCCTTCAACATGGTCCTTCCGAGAACATAAAACTGAAATACCACCACTGCAACTGTTAGCCGTCACTCATTTTCAAAAGTGTAACTTTTTTTTTTTGGCAAGTGACACTTCTTTGATTGAAATAAAGTGAGCCCCAACGGTCTATCACAAATATTCCTGCATGTGTGAAGAATTTTCTAACTTTTTTCCCAGCTAGATTTTCTCTTCCCTAATTTTTCTTAATTCTTTGCGTGTGTCAGATTCAGGGTAACTCGTCACATTCTGATTTCTTTGAGAAATAGGACACCTACACAAGTAACTCTCGTGCAAGATGAAATACTGTTTGGGCAGAAATTGAAGGTCTTGTAGCATACATATGAAGCCTGGCACAATGTCAAAATTCAACAAATGCTTGGAGAAAACATTAAATTCAGAGAAATGCTTAGTCTAGTCTCTGCCCAGGATCACAGAATTGGATTGGTGGAAGGAATCAAAAAGATGAAACAGATAACACTTCAGTTTTTAAATGAGATAGCTGAACTGAGCAGTGAAATAACCTGCCCAAGATCTCACAGCTGATACTGCCAGGGGAGACCTCGAGACTCTGACATCTGAGCTGTAATCTGCAAAGGGTACCCACTCTGCCTTTGTAAATTAGTTCTCTTTCTGTTATAAAAACAAAGGCTACCAAGTAAGAAGATGGATGCAAGCACATTGCACGTCTTTCAATAGCCCCACAAGGGTAGCAAAGGAGAAAGTTCAATGAGAGAACCTACGCTGGCAAGCACGGTTGTCATCGAGATAATGTCCAGGGAAGCAGGTGGCGCTGCAGGTGCCAGTGTGGGACAGAACGAGGTCATTGTCACACGAGGAGCAGGAGAAAGGCCCTCTGCCCTGGCAGGTTCTGCAGGAGGAGTGGCATCCTGTAGAGGGAAAAGGCACACAGACACTATGAAGCCAGACTCCCTTCCCAAGAAGCACCCCCAAGAGCCACCATGGAACCCCAACACTGAGAACACCGCGTGCTCTGGTTTCTAGGTGCAGGGTGTGCATCTTGCCCCCTCTTCCTCTTTGGGAAGTCCCATCTTTCTCAGCTGCTGCCCCAAAGAGAACATCAGAAGGCACCTCTGGCTGCTGAGTCAGCACTTACTTGTACAAGCTCCTTTCTCTGCATAGTATCCTGAAGGACACTGAGGGACACAGTGGTCCCTGAGCAGCAGGTGGCGGGCGTTCTGGCAGGCCAGGCAGATGCTCCCGGGGCTGTGGAGATCCGCAACACAGTGCTGGCATAGAGGGTGGCAGTCTGCAAAGACAAGGCAGCAGAGAAGGAGAGGCGTGGGTGGATGCTCACGAGCACAAGGTTTAATCACCGCGCTGAAGGGCAGGAGGGATTTTCATGACCAACACTGCAGCACAGAAGCAGGGGAGTGGCCCAGAGGCAGTGTGGGTGGAGAAGCAGCACGTGTGACCCGTACACACTGTGTATTTGAGGTGCACAGCGGTTGAGTTTTTTTTTTTTTTTTTTTTTTTTTGGACAGGCAGAAGGGACAGTGAGAGAGAGAGAGACAGAGAGAAAGGTCTTCCTTTTGCCATTGGTTCACCCTCCAATGGCCGCTGTGCTACGGCCAGTGCACCGCGCTGATCCGAAGCCAGGAGCCGGGTGCCAGGTGCTTCTCCTGGTCTCCCATGGGGTGCAGGGCTCAAGTACTTGGGCCATCCTCCACTGCACTCCCGAACCATAGCAGAGAGCTGGCCTGGAAGAGGGGCAACCGGGACAGAATCTGGTGCCCCGACCAGGACTAGAACCCGGTATGCTGGCTCCCCAAGGTGGAGGATTAGCCTGTTGAGCCACGGCGCCGGCCAGCGGTTGAGTTTTTAATCCCTTTCCAATTGAATGACCTTCAATTCAAGTTCGAGGGTGCCATGTCACAGATACCTTTGAGGGCTACAGAGAGAACTTTCAGACCAGTGGAAACAGTGAGATCAATACTACCACTGTCTCTCTCCCGGGGCTCCAGGAACCCTGAGCCCTCTGTGTGGCTCCTTCTCACAGATTTGGGCTCTCAGAGTCAGCCTACCAGTCTCAGCCTTCAGTGTGGAGGGGGCATGCTGAGCAGAAAATCAGGAGGAATTGGTAGAAAATTGCAGTCTTAACAGAGGTAAAGTGACGGTCGAAAAGTCATTTTTATGACACGAGTCAGTCCATAGCAGCTCCATCAGCCTAGCTGCCTTGAAAGCTATGGAACAAATTACCCTATACAGCCAATCCTGCACCTTGTTCTCACTCATCTAATAGTCATCCTTCAATAAAGAATTTAAGTTCAGCTTCATTGTCTGAGAAAACTTCCTCCTCCCTGCTTTCTAGAAGTATCTCCCCTTCAAGTGCCATTTACATGCTTCATCCCAAAGGCAGAAGAAAATCTACAAATCTTGAATTGCCTGGCAAAATGAAAATAGAGCAAAGACCTAGGAAAATAAAGAGTTCTGGCTATAGGGCCGTTCTAGCTTCCCTGTGAGTTTCAAACACCTGTTTGCATTGTATGATGTGTGACCCATGGCTCAGAAATGTTTTGTTGAGTCTTGAGGTCTTGTAGCTAAAGACTGGTTTCTAGAGAGATTTTCACCAGAAACCGTTCATGTCAGTACAACTGACTGCCTGCCCTTGAAGACTCCTGGTGGGTTTTTCCCTCTACATTGTGTGATGTGTTCTTCATTGCCGGTCATCTGAATGTGCCCTGTGTACAAGAAGCAGGTCTCACATCTACTTCCAGTGCACACTCATCCACTTGAGAACACTTTCTAGGACCTTGATGGCCACCCCCCAACAGTAGGCCAAAATTATCCTCAAAAAATGCAGATTCTTCTAGTGGCACACAAACTAATAGCCACCCGACCTTTCTCTGAACCGTGTTGGTTTCAAATTACAAGCAGCCTTTTGCCGATGTTAAGAACAATTCATGATATCCTAACAACCAAATTAATGCTCATTACAGCTTTTCAGTAAATTATAAAGGAAATGATGACTGTATTGAAGGAAATCTGATAAGGAGGCTATTTCCTCCTGCCTTGGTATATAGTTCCCACACAATGAAAGCATTGTGGTCTCTCTTCCTGTGCCCTCCTCACACTGCCAAGAGCGTAATCCTATGTGTACAAAGCGAAATTCAGAAACCTTCAAAATGTTGCTAGAGCAAATGAAAGTGATAGTGCTCTCGGATTAGCTTAAGGAGAGGGTAAGTTGTGGGACTGGAAGCCTAGGAAACAGTACTGATCCAGTGCTCCATTATTGGAAAAGCCATGGGTCCTTCCTCCGGAAAGCAAGTGCAGACAGAGAATCCTGGGCACAGGCATGTATCAACAAGATGCACAGGTGTGCTGCAGTCTAAAGACCAGTTGTGTCCAACTGAAGCTTTCTCTACTGTACAATTAGAGAAATGAGAATGCTTTGAAGAAAAAGTAAGCAGATATCTGCAGCATTTTTGTAGGTATAATAAATAAGTGTTTATGGATTTGTCTGATCTTGGGGCACTCTAGAAGCCGTTGAAACAAGGGAGGGTGAGGTGCAGTAATTACTTCTACAGGAAGTTGGAGCCAGGTCAGACATTCCTGCCTCAGCCCCAGTGGGTGGTCTGAACTGAAACCTGGGCCACTCTTCTCCTTGCCTACCCTTTCATGTCTTCCCAGCCCATTAAGCATGAACACCTTGGATTCACTCCTCTCAACCTCAAAACATCTATCTCTGCCCATTTTTACCTCCCATTGAGGTGTGCAAAGGGAAATTCAACCATTTCCTTGACGAAACACCTAATCCTTCCACTGACATTTTGGGTCCTGTTGTCAACATTATACTACCCTTCTACCACCCCTCTTTTCTCCATGTCCTCGACCTAAGCCTCCAAACATGCTTCGAACCACCTGTTGGCCCCAAGATTTTCTCCACACACACCAGATCTCTTGTCTACCTTTCACCACCCAACTCCTTTCCCCTTCCAACTTCCAACCTCCTTGAAATCTGCCTTCATCCTGCACAATTCTACTGTGGCATTGCTCCTGAAAAGGTCTCTGATACACAAATTCTGTGGCTTCCTCTAATTTTCCCTACCTGAAATCTACACCGTGGCACTTCTCTCAGCCTCCTGCTTGAAACTCTGTCTCCCCTTGAGCATGGTTTGTCCTTGTGGCCCCTTGTGGCTCGTCCTCTTTTCTGGTCTCTGACTGATGAATGATGGGATTCCTTATAGCTTTCATTTTTTTCTATCCTCCTACCTAAGTTGTTGAAGATCTGAAACCAGACCTGGTTTGTTCAGATCAGAAGCTCATGGAAAAAGCTCAGTGTGGGCAATGCCCTGAGGTCATTCCGGGCTTCTGCCTCCTTCCATTCCTCCACATTACGCCTCCAGAAGGCATTGGATCAATCCCCAGACATACCATAGTCCATGATAAAGTGAATACCCAGAGGAACAAGAGAAATCAATAAATGATACCCAAAAATATAAAACTCCCACTTGCAGAGTTGCCCAAAGCATCCCATTAGACCAAATCAATTTATATTTCCACTTTGCACAGGAGATTGTTAACTGCTCAAGTTTGGAAAATTGGATAGCTAAGTGGTTTTGTTCACTGTTGTATTCATTGTATGGTTTAAAAAGTCATACTGAATGCTCAGTCATATGAATAAATTCATAACAAAACAACAACCTGCGTGAGTCCATTCATGTAACCCTCTTACCCTGCTCTGTCACCTACAAGTCCCCAACAAGACCACTTAAATCAGCATGCTCGGAAATCCTGCTCTGCAGGGTGGTTGACTGATTTTTATTAAACCAACCCAAAAAAGAATAATAAATTCCTAAAACCTAGAAAACACCTTTGTCTTTAGAGACTCAAAGCCAAAATCTCTTTGTAGAAGAGAATTCCTTGGGAGACTTCAAAATGATTGATGATGTGTGGGGAAAGAAGACAGAAATCAGAGCAATGAGAGCTTGTGGATTAATACCAATGTTCTGGCTTCCAGGCAGAAAAGTACAGCTCCCTAGGGCAGACTACAGAACTCAGGCATGGCCAGCTCCAAGTGGCCAGTCCCTCCAGGCACCACCTGTAAGCAGGCTCCATGTTCACACTCGGGGGAGTCGGGGGGTGGGCACTGCGATCTGCCCGGAAGAGGAGACGGATGGAGCTCAAGCAGGGATCTTAAGGCTGTATTTTTCAAACTACAAAGTAAGCCTTGGAAGGAATATGAAATGCAACTTTACAAAAATATAAATATGTATAAAATCATGCTCAGAAAGCCTTTCAGATTCAGTAACTACTAACACTGACATTTTTTCTTGTAGTTACTTCTTTTTGAAAATGTTTTAAAGAATTATTTACTTGAAAATCAGAGTTACAGGGAAAGAGGGAGAGAGGAAGAGAGAGAGGGAGGGAGATTCACTCTCCAGACAGCCCCAATAGCCGGGGCTGGGCCAGGTAGAAAACAGGAGCTATTGGGTTATCATCAACAGGAGCTATTGGGTTATCAATTTCCCAGGCAATTATCAGGGAGTCAGATTGGAAGCAGAGCAGCTGGGACATGAACCAGCACCCATATGGGATGCTGGCATTGCAGGCAGTAGCTCTATCTGCTATGCCATAATGCTGGCCCTTCTTTTAGTTATTTTTATTTGCAGTTCTGTATACCAAGATTTTTACATAGATGAGGTCATATTAAATGTAAGCATACATAATATATTTTTTACTTAATACTATTTGCATTCCCATATTTCATTGGGGATTCTTTGTAATGATATTTTTTGGAGTAATATAATATTCCAGAATAGGTAAACAAAACATTGCTATTTTTTTCCCTTAGAGTTTGAATATTTATTTCCAAGCTGTCTCCACTTTTGTAAAATATTGATGAATCAATATTTGTCTTCATTCCAGGATATTGTATGAGAGAAAATATTGAAAGAATGTAATTCGTATTACTGTTATATTTATTGGGCTCAGCATACATGAGGCATATGCATTACACAGAACTGCAAAATCTCATTCAAAGAGATGTAGTAGGCAATCTCATTAACCCCATTTAATAAATAAGGAAATGGAGAGTCCGAGTTTAAGCTGTTTGCTTACAAACAACATATCTAGACTGACCCTGGACCATACATTTTTAACCACTACAGGCACTAAAAAATGTAAAACTATTACTAGGAATTAAAAATTTCCTTTCAGAGAGTTTGCACTGATTTATATTCCCAGCAGCCATTTATGAGATTGTTCTACGATAATTTTGCCAACACTAAGAAATTTAATAAATAGTAAAACAATCATGGCTAATATGGTTGGTGAAAATTATTGTTACATAATTGTTTTAATGTGCATTTATTTTATTATAAATTCAGTCAAGCATTTAAAAAATATTTTTCTCTTTCAAGCAACAAAAATACTTAAATGTCTACTAAGAAAACTTTCACCTCGGTAGGGGAAAATGACCCTGGATTTATAACTGGAATTGAGTATTTAGAATCTGTAACCACATAACAGTGTAACAACGGGTTCTTCCCTCATCTGTGTGAACATCCCACCCTGGGCCAGGAGCATGGAGTTATCCTGTGCTTCTAGACAAAGTTGTCAAAGGCACCTACAGAGACAAGTTTGTGGGCTCCAAGGCACAGGTGCAAAAAAAGCCAAAAACACTGAACGTGCACTGGAACTAAAAGACTGAAGTCCTCCATCAACACAATGCCTGTGTCTCCATCTCCCTACCCTAGGCCAGAAAAACCTTACCAGGCGAGGAGAGGGAGGGAGCCAAGAGGTCATTCACTTTGCTCCTGCCTTCATTCCCCTGACACAGAATAGGAAAAGAACTCAATGCCGGAGTGAACGTGAGCTACGCCTCTTGCTATAAGGAGAGCCATCTCCCTATTGTGCCCTGTGTCACACAGCAACACAAATGGTAGCACAGTGGGCTGAGCAACAGGAACAGATGGTGGACGGCGGAGTGTAGGACTGGAAAGATACTGTTACACGTGCTCTGCCACAGGGATGAGGTACTGTGGAAGCATACAACAGGGGTGCCGACTACTTGGCCCAGCCGGCAAGGAAGACCTCCCAGAGGGGGTCGAGAGGAGAACACTGAGCAGGACTTGGCTGCCAGAGAAGCTGGAGAGAAGAGTAGAGAGTTCCAAAAAAAAGGAGAGCTTGGACAAAAATCTCAGCACTGAGCCGAACAGGATCCTTCAAGGAACTGGGAAATGTTCAGTGTCGCTGACTCTTACCTGACCTGCATGGGCCAGGAATAGAAGGTTTTATAGGTCACGAAAAGGAATCTGGATTTTATCCTAGGCTGTTTGGAACTGATGTGTGTGTGTGTGTGTATCTTTTGTCACTCTATTGACTGTGGTCTGTGTTTTTTATTAAATGAGAAATTTTTGTACAATATGGAACCTGTGATGAGAGAAGACATTAGAACCACGGCAGAAAACCACAAATCCGAGGAAACTCTGACATTCAGTGACTCTCAGAATGCGACTCCTGTTGGGGGAGGGTGGTGAGATCCCTGTGACTCTCTCCCCTCCTCCCTTCCATAACACCTGCAGAAGTCCCTTCTCACAAAGAACATTCCACGGCTGAATGTTCTCAAGGGGCTCATGCTAGGCTGGGCACGTTACAAAAACTACAATGCAAGCATGTGGATTCCACTGTGGCTGAGAGGGAAGGCAAACACACTACTAGCGGCTTGTCTTGGGGACGTGACCAGGCAAGACCTTTTCGTAAATTTTTAGGACTCCTTTCAAAAGTAGAAATCTAGCCAGATCAGTAGTGAGTAGTAGGGAGCCACTGCATAGTTGGTGAACAAAAGGAGAAAGTTACTGAAGAAGAGATTCTGGGAAATTGTGAAGAATTTGGAGGCCCGTGAAAAGGTCAGTATGAGTTGTCCCAGTTGGATTTCACAACCCGCTCCAGGCTGATGGAAAGGGGCATAGCTCAGCTGTGTATGTCATCGACTGCAACCGCCCTGTCAGCTATCATTTGAGGTAATAGAGACGGAAATATCCCCATGGCCAGTCAAAGGTGTTGATTATACCATCTAAATGAAATTAAGAGATGCTATGAGCCCCATCTCCAGGCACTGCAGGAGGGGACTGTGTCAGCCAACTGCTCAGACGTCAGTCACTTTACACCCAGTAAATTCTACCGAGAAGTAGCCTATTTGCAGGTAAGGCTTCTTCTTGGTGGGTGGTCACCATCTAACAAATATTAATTCAGACCCTTGCTGGACTCACACTGCAGGAACACATCCATCAGAAGTTAGGTCCTTCATCATGTCTGACACAGTAGCTTCAGGGGCTAGCAACACCCCCCCCACCACCCAGTTGAATTCCCTTGTCATACTTCTCACTCCACCCTCCACTCCTGTTCTTGTCCAAAGGTGATATTTGCAACGATTTCACAGGATACACTGGAGGAAGTTTATATTTTCACTGCTTAATCTGCACCAGGACGGCAGCTACTAAAACAGAGGAATGGAGTTTCCCACCCAGCAATCTAGCTGCCTCTGCAAGGATTAACATCCATCCTAAAAGCCCCATCTGTGCAGGAAGGCATTCACATCTGATCTTCTTGCCTGTAATCAAAAAATGGGAGGCTGACCTCAAATATGTCTAAGTGGCAAGTGCGCATCCATTAACCTCTTAGGAATAGTGCCCCGGTACCTGCGGCTGTCTCCCAGATGCCTCCCATTGGTACTCGGTGAGGAAACTCTTAACTTGTCACTACTGCAATTACAGGGAAGACTCTTTAAATACAAGACACATTAAGGATGACATAAATAGAAGAGAGACCCAGGAAATGTTTACGCTTAGCCTGTTTCAGATTACTGGTATAGAATACGCATGTGTGGGTTTGCGGGGGAGGTGTGGGGCAGATGGAATTCCAGCTGTCTGCATACATGCCTCCTTGCTAAGAAACAGAGAATTCTCACAAGCAAACTAATGAGCACATAGCAAGGAAGCCTGGAAATGGAAATATTAGCTCCAGAAAAAAAAATAAATAAATACATTTCTTGTTTGTAACCAGTACAAGATCCCGTTTGTTTTCTGAATGCGCACATCTTGCAGACATGCTAAAAATTTAAAAGTTAAAAAAAATATTGCTACTCAGCAGCTGCACAGCCTGTAATGTGTCACCTTGCAGTGGTGAGGCGATTACACGTGGCTTTCTCCGCATCACAAAGGCTCTGCTTTGCAGGTCAGTGAGGATCTCCCGCAGCCGTGAGGGATGGAAGAACACAGGAGTGAAATGACTTATTTCACATCTCGGCAGCCACGTCAAAAAAGCTTGAGGATATTAAAGTAAATGCGTACTGTTGACGCATGGCTTTGGATGTTAGGTTTTGTGGGCAGTGCCTCCTTAGCTGATAAATAATGACCTGCAAAGACAAACTTAGAGACACAGTGAGATTTTTAATAGTGTCCTGTCCATCGATTCTGTTCTGAAGGGGAGCAGATGAAGTGCATTTGGAAGTGGTTAGAGGAATCAGCACCTGTAGCTGTTCTTCATCAAGTGCAAAAGAAATCATTTCATGACAAAACTTGGGGCCTCTAAAGGGTGGAGAATTTGAATTCTGATGCCACTTTTAAGATGGATGGAATTCCACTTCAGAGATAAGTACTGAAGGAATCCAGAAAAAATACCATACAGGTGGCAGAAGGGAAAGAAGTATCCTATCTCCTCCACTTTGACCAAAGCTTAGCTGTAAGCCTCAGAAATCATGTGTTCTTTTTTTGTTAGAGGCGCTGAATTAGCACAAAACTAACAAAACCAACCAACCAAGCAAACAAAACTTCATTTTTTCAGTGCCTGTGGTTATTGCTTCACTTTTTGAAAATCAACTGAACAACAACAATAACCAAACGCATTGTAATAGACCATCCTTAATGCTACAGGGCATTTCTTCTGAGAGATGACAAACCCACCAACATGTGGAGAAGGCTGCAGCAGGAACCAAGGAAAGAGTTTGAAGAGGAGGTAGGGGAAGTGACAAGTGGCGATGTCAAATAGAGGGCAAAGCTCCCAGTTTTGGTGCAAGGCACATGCCAACAAGCTGACACCACTCCCGCCCATGCGTCTTGATGCCTTGAATCCAATTTACGTTTTACTCAGTGTAGCTCCAAAACACAGAACAGTTCACTACAATGAACTTTTATGTCAAGGCAAACTGGGTGTGAGTCTCTGTGGAAGGTGCTACAGGATACCCAGGACTGAGCCAGACTCTAAGGACAAGAAAGCCACACTCAAAATATAACAGGTGTCAAAGGAAGCCCAGAGAATATTTTATCCAAAGAAAGCAACAGGGGCTTGAATTTAGATGCTGATGAGATGTTTGCAAATGGTGCCAGCTGAAGACATCTGTGTTAGGAGGAAAGAACACGCACCAGCTACCAGGCACACGGCGAGGACTGTGTAGAGTGAGGGACAGGTCCAGCATGGCTGGAGCTTTGTACAGTCCCTCAGGAGGCCAGAGGCTGCAGAAGTCAGGGTGAGGAATTGAGATTTAGTATGTGCTATGGATGGAGCATGTTGGCTCCCCAAACTCATGGAGATATTTAACCCCCCCAAAGTTTTATTCTAATAGTTAATGGATTACAGTTAATGGTTGAGGTGTTCGGGTGGAGACAATTTAATTATGGCAACAAGGAGGTAGAGCCAGAGGGAGGGCTTTAGGGCACTGGGGACTTGCTCTTGGAAGGTGGCTGTCATGAGAGAGTTGTTTATTTAAGCTGAGTTCAGCTTAGCTTCTCTCTCTGCTTCCTGGTTCACCTTGTGCGCCTTACTGCACACCTGCTCTATCACAGTCAGCTTCCACCATGCATCAGACTAACGGGCTGCCCAATCCAGACCTCTGAATCTCCAAACTACAAGCCCAAATAAACCTTTTCCTGCCCAAGAAGCTCCTCTTAGGAGTTTTAGTTAAAGCAATGAAAGATGACTAGTACAATGTATTGGTAGCCAATGGAAACCATCAACAAATGGTTTGTAACATCAAAAACTGTTTTTTTTTTTTCAACTTTGCAAACAGCTTTATTTTTCTTACCGGGGTAGGAGATGTAAAATAACTTCTCTGCTTTTATCTTCTTGGCCCGAGGTAGTGCGCTTATGTGCTTTCTTAAACACCTGTCCCTCATGCTCTGGTTAGTCTTACAAAGCCAGCAAGATTTTATACAAAATAACAAAAAGACAGCAAAGTCTAAACCAGGGGTGGGGGTGGGGGTGGGGGTGAAAGCCGCCGCTCCCCCACGTCTGCTTCAAGGCGCGGCCAGGGAGCAGACAGCAGGTGCTGTGGGAGGCCGGCCCGCCCACCCCCGCGCTGCGGGCTTCAGCAGGAGTCAGCAGGAGTCACTGTGTACTTACGTCTCATAAGGGATCTGTCCTTAATGTGTTGTCCAATGTTAAGTAATGCTATAACTAGTACTGAAACAGTATTTTACACTTTGTTTTTCTGTGTGGATGCAAACTAATGAAATCTTTACTTAGTATATACTGAATAGATCTTCTGTATATAAAGATAATTGAAAATCATTTAAAAAATTTGCTGTTAAATTGGAAATTGCATAATCAATTTTTTAAAAAAAATATCATGTAGGATCTCTGTCCTTAATGTGCTGTACATTGTAAATTAATACTATAACTAGTGCTCCAACAGTATTTTTCACTTTGTGTCCCTATGTGAGGGCGAACTGTTGAAATCTTTACATAATATGTACTAAACTGATCTTCTGTATATAAAGAGAATTGAAAAGGAATCTTGATGTGAATGGAAGGGGAGAGGGAGAGGGAAAGGGGAGGGTTGTGGGTGGGAGGGAAGTTATGGGGGGGAGCCATTGTAATACATAAGCTGTACTTTGGAAATTTATATTCCTTAAATAAAAGCTTTATATAAAAAAAAAAACCTGTTTTGTAAACCAAGCTGATCTTAAGGAAGAATTACTCTCCCTCTTGAGAACAAGTGGGAAAACAATAGCAGGAGAGGCTACAGGGGAAAAAGTGAGGTTATCACCTGGGAAAGATGAGCTTGGGGCTTCCCAGGAGAAACGGAACAGAGAATGCATCCAACAACACTGCCAGGGCAGAATACACAAGACTTGGCCGTGGTCTCTTCTGGAGTAGGGGTGTTTTGGAAGCAGGGATAAACCAAAGGTTCTGAACTGTGCTGACTGAAAAATCTTGCATCTTAACAAGAAAGTCAGGAAAAGGATGGAAAGGAACCATGGGGCCAGGGTGGGTGGGTGGGTGTCGAGGATGGAGGAGTTCAGGAGATTTTTCTGTATGGTGCTCCTGTCGAACAGATGTCGGCAGGTAGGGGGAAATCTCATGCACTTGGGATGGAATCTAAGAGAAAATAGAAATGAAGACGAAACCTGTGAAAGACTCAACAGTCCTAGAGAGGGGGTAGGGAGGGAGAAGAGCAAGAAAAATCGAGAGAGAAAGAGGAAGATGAAGTGTATAACCAGAAGAGAAATAACTGGCCCTCAAGACCAGCTCACCAGGGGATGGCCAGGCGGGCCTGGGTCACAGGTGGAGAGGCTCCCTTGGGCATGTGGCAGGAGTTCCTTTCTCAAAGTAAACAGAGGCAAACAGAAGACAGAGACATTTGAGGAGAAAAGGCAGGTTTGTCTGCTTCTTTCTTTTATCAGCTATGTTAATCTTCTAAATGAAACAAGAAAGCAGAGCTGTAGACTGAGAGCAGAGGAGTAGCCAAGTTTGAGTTGAGAGCGCATGTGGAGGGCCCCTGGGGAGGTCAGCATTGGCAGGGGTCAGGTGAGGAGCCAAGGACACAGGAGTCACATATGTGCCCTCTGAAGTGGCACTGCTCGGATTCAAAGCGCAGACCTCCTGCTTACCAGCCGGGACACTTGGGTAGATGGGTTATTGTCTCCAGTCTCGTGCCTATGGCATGGAGATGGGGGTCTTCACAGGACCAGCCTCCTAGGGCTGCAGTTAGCATTAAACGAGATGACGTAAATGAAGAGCTGGCGCACAGTAAGTGCTCAACATTTGTTATTATTGTCTGTAGAGGGCCCCATCAGAACTAATGTGGATGGCCATGCCTGCAACTGGGTTACTGTTTTTGCCTATTACAAGTAAGTCACAGAGATTCACATGCGTAGCCTTAGCATTTTACTTTTTTGGTATTGAAAAGGATAGCCCACGAGTCTACATCTAGCTGTATTCTTTAGCCACAGACCCACAAGAGCCTTCTCTGCAGTTCATTCCCTGGGCCATAGTTCTCAGAAAGAAAACAGCAAACTTGACTTTGTCAGGAGCCCTGCAGAGTCAGAAGTTTGTAAGTAAGGTCTTTCTGTTACTATTAAAGTTTGGTAAGATATTGTTTAATAAAAGTCAGATGAAGGAGAACGATACAAGTTGTTGTCTCTCTTTTAATTTAGGAAGGCTTCAATTTAAACATAAGCCATGTTCTTTTCTTCTGAAAGGAAAAGCTCAAAGAAAAGAAATGCCTTGAACCATTCAATCATTCCGCAGCAGACAGTGTGATCTCTTAAATAATACAAATCAGGAGAACAAGGAAGAGACTATCACTGAAAGTTCCAGAGAGAGATTGGATACGCAATTGATAGTTCAAACAACAGGAGATAGGGTGACAAGATGAGAAACAGGAAAAGAAAACACATTACAAAAGAAGAAGATAAGGAAAATAAAGAAGCAAGTGTTTAAAAAATAGAAAACACAAGAAAATTGAAAAACCAGAGATAGAAGAACAGGACCAGATGGAAAGAAGAGGAAGGTGAAAAAGAAGAGATAAGAGAGAACCAGAATAGAAATCACACTAAGACCTTTGCTCTAATTATCATGTCCCATGTACTAGAAGTGGATTAGACCCTAGCACTTCTGTCTCCAGTCACTCATGTTACCCAACATTCACCATCTAAGTGCCAGTTAAGCACTGCACCTGGCTCCTAACTCCCCAGGCAACATATTGGACATTGCCCAGTGTTCCCCATTCTTCAGGAAGCTTCCTAGGGTGATCAAATGAGAAGAAAATACTTTGAAAATTACAAAATTCTACCAACACCCATTCTTAGTATTAACAATACCATGGGGAATAGATGCAGTTATAGTTATGGTCCTGGAAGTCATATTTAACTTACCATGGAACAAGCAGTAAACCTGCCTCCTGCTCATTATTGTCTGGGTCCATAACAAGAAAATGGTCAAATTAATTTACACAAACATAAGCAAGTGTTATTGGTCATTAAAAATGACAGCAATGTGGCTTCTTTCCAATACAAGGAATTATGTAAGATGCAGTGATATTTCAGAGAAAGGAATAAAGAAATATAGAGCTGTGGGCAACTATAAAATGCATTTATATGTACATTAAAAAGAGTAAAGTAAATGTGAAGCAATATAAATTATTAAACTTTAGCATGCATTGATGTTTTTCTTTAAACTTTACTTATTCATAAGGATAATGCATACACAAAAGGAACACGGGAATACATGGCAGTCTAAATCAGCTTCCTTATGTTTGTAAAAGACTAGCAAGTTCTTGCAGCTTTTCCCAAAGTGCTACTCCAGGCCCCCTTTTCATCATACCAGTTCCTGCCAATCCAACTTTCAATTTACCAATCTAAGAACCATTCTTGAGCCCCTGTAGTGTGTATTCAACTGAGCTCAGCTTCCAGGACAACAAAATGGCCAAGCGTATGAATTCTGGAATCATATTCCTGGCTCCTGACTTCAGCACTGGCTTGGCTGGGGCCTTTGTGGGCATTTGGGGAGTCAACCATTGCATGGGAGCGCTTTCTCTGCCTATTTCTCATTCACTGTCTCTCCAATATATAATCAAAAAGTATATATTCTCTAGCTTCAAATATTGGCATTCTCTGGCTCAAGTTTTGTCACTTTGAGCCCATTAGTTAACCTGTTTCAGTTTCGTCAATTGAAAAACGGGATATAATCAGTACCTCTCTTGGAGAGTCACCGTGAATGTTAACGGCCAAACGCATTCAAGTTAGCACTGCAGTTTTCATTTAATAAACCCACAAAACCACTGCCCATTACTGGATGCCCATGAAAAGATCACTCACAGAGAACATGAGCCAGTCAATGCCAAGTGCTAGGTCACTGGTAGAATCAATCAGCCAATAGGGGAATTATAATGTAGGACATGCAAAGAGGAAGCTGGACCGGAAGGGAAGGAATCAGAGCCAGGCATGGAGAGATGGATGGGGAGGATTTTGATGATCGAATTTCAGCAGTAACTACTACATCTTTAAAGGCAGTGCCTCTTTCCTTCCTCTCCACTGATAATCACGGAAGCAGCTACAGAAAGAGGTGGGGGCTGTGCCGAGCCATCTCCCCCCATGGCAGAAGTTGCTGTGGAACACAACTGGCACTCACCTCTCTGGCTTCAAGTCACCATGTTTGGAGGCAGAGAGCTGGCGTGCTGGCTTGTTCAGACTCCTTCCCTCTTCTTAACTGTGTCCAATGTACTCTTGTTTCTGTTCCTGTTACTCAGTACCACTATTTTATCAACGCCACAAAAAAAGAAAATCTGCTGCTCTCTAAATCTGTGCATTTCTCCTTTTTCACCAAATTTTTAAGATCCTTCTTCTTTCAGAAATGATGAGAATATACAGGGAAAATCATGGAGGGTTTCAAAGTGTCTTTTTCATGATTTAGAAGAGAAATGTCAAGAGCAGTGTTTTTTTTGTTTGTTTGTTTTGACAGGCAGAATTAGACAGTGAGAGAGAGAGAGAAAGGTCTTCCTTCCATTGGTTCACCTCCAAAATGGCCACCACCCAAGGACTTGGGCCATTCTCCACTGCCTTCCCAGGCCACAGCAAAGAGCTGGACTGGAAGAGGAGCAACAGGGACAGAATCCGGTGCCCCATCCGGGACTAGAACCCCGTGTGCCAGCGCTGCAGGTGGAGGATTAGCCTAGTGAGCTGCAGCGCCGGCCCCAAGAGCAGTGCTCTTGAGCAGGCAAAGGGGTGGCTCCTCTGCCTGCCCAGAGAGAGAGGGAGGGAGGGAGGAGGAAGGAAAGAGGTCAGTTCCCACTTTGCATATCGGTTCCAGATCTCATTCTACCTTTAGAAACTGTCAACAAATTATTCACAACATTACTTGTTCTCAGTAATATTAGGGGCTTCCTGCATCTTGTTCTGCAAACCACAAGTTATCTTTTCAAGAGGCTATGAAAAGGGGTGTTGGGGTCTTCAGTGAAATATTTGGGGAATGACGTGCAGCCTTCATTACTTTGAGATTCACAATGCACAAATGCACTTTCAAGCTTCTAAGAGAACTTGCACTAGAGAAGTGGCTCACCTTTATTTAGCCAAGATTGTGCGCTGTGCCTACACTTCCCATTGCTTACAACTTGAGTCTCAGGGAGGAGAGTGGGGGAAATGCTATAGTAATACATGATACTTGTCTTCCGCAGATTTGTGATAAAAAGGGAATGAGTGTTTAATAAATTATGAGATAAACAAGAACACATCTGAATCTCCCAGGATACCCCCACCCTAACACAGGAGCCCTTCAAATGTTTCTACAGTGTGCTGTCTCCCGTCTTGTCTCCTTTGCACATAAGAACTAAAATCAGAGCCCTCCCCTTAGGCATTCCACAAATGCAAGGCACTGCTTTTAATGCATCTGCATTTGGACATCTGCCCCTCAGGATTTATCTGTGTTTTTTCCTTTTCATCCTCACCCTCTTCTATGGACAGGAGAAAGCTTTTCACTGAGAAAGACAAATGGAGAAAGCACCCCAGGCTTTGGAATTTTTTGATAACGTTGTTGAGATGTGGGCAAAAAATAAAATCTAAAAATCCATGAAGAAAAAAAAAAAAAAACTCATCCTGACTTTCCAAAGCACTTAACCATGTCTGCTACAGTTGGATGCACTCCCGCCACTCACTCCAGTTCATTCATCTTTGTTGAAAACCTTCAGCCCTGGCCTAAATCTCGCAAACTCTATACTTGCTTTGATACACTTGGAGAAAAAAGATCCTACACATAAGACATGTCCATATGTGAGAACACACTGAGGTTACTGGACCTGTTCCCAGGATGTGTTTACTCGTGTCTGTGTGATAGATTAGATGTAATTTTCTTTCTTAAACAGCTAAGTGCAATTAAGAGGTCGCTGATGATGATCTTAGGAACAACTCCGATAGAGAATAATTCCTGTGGGTAAATCCTACCACCTGGAAGGTGCTCAAGAGGTTCCTTCTCCAAGACTTCCAACAAGCTAGGACTTCCCAAGGACACAGAAAGGACATTCCATGGACAGCACTGCACAGGGCGGGTTATCCTCTGCTGTCTGTCATCACAAAGCTTTCCCAGCCACTTTCCTGAGTAGAGATAAGAGGCATCTAAACATCCATGAGGTTGACGATGACCTGACTGAGACATCACATTAGTTAAAAACATTCCAGAGGCAGACCTTGTGGCTCAGTGGGTTAAGCTACTGCTTGGAACTCTTGCATCCCATATCAGAGTGCTGGTTTGAGTCCTGACTGCTCTGCTTCCGATTCAGCTCTCCAGTAATGTGTCTGGGAAGACAGCAGATGATGATCCAAGTACTTGGGTCCCTGCCACCCACCTGGGAGACCTGGATGGAGTCCCATGCTCCTGGATATGGCCTGGCCCTGTCCTGGCTAGTGCAGGCATTGGGGGAATGAACTGGTGGGCAGAAATCAATCTCTCTCTCTGTATCCTTCTCCCTCCACCCCTCTCCCTCACTCTGCCTTTCAGATAAATAAATAAAGCTCTAAAGAACATTCCAGACCTTTAGGCTCAGGATAAAATTAAGATAGGAGATGAGCTCTTGGTGGCTACAGTAAGACATTTTTCACTTATCCCCTCAATCAGGACAGTTCCCTCTGAATGTCAACCTGTTGCCCCTAATCCTTGTCCAAATTCAAACACGTGTTCTCCCTCACTGCCTCTCAGACCTACGCCTGCCTACTGGGATAAATGATATTCCTCTCTCTCAAATTTCCATGCCCAGAAACCTGGGAGCCATCCACAAAGCTTCCTTCCCTTTAGCAACTAGGGTTGAGAGATCACTAACTTCTGCTGCTTCTGTGAGACTGCACCATACGAAATGGTCCCACAAAATAGCAAGAACAACAATCTTACATGGATCAACTTATAGATCATTAACACCCAGGGAAGCCCTGACCCCATCTCTTCATCCCCTTAGCAGTTTTCTCACTACCGGCCTTTGCCTCTCATCTGGATTCCTACAACTCCTTCCCAAAGGTCTTCATGCTCCAGTCTCATCTTCTTCCAAGCCATCTTCTCAGGTCTTTCTGTTCACAGAAATGTGATGGCACTCCCTGCTTCAAACCTTGACAACAAAGGATGCTCTTCATCCAAGCGCACAAGGATCTTCCCAAGCCAGACCTGCTTCTTTCCACTTGAGCCGCATCACGTCCTTCCTGGCTGGCATTCCACTTAACTCTACAGACATCTGAACGGATGATCTTTCACCCATTTTTTGGAATGTTCTCCCCTCCATACCTTCAAACCTTCTAATTCTCACTCTCCTTTCAAAATCATCTCAGTTGTGATATACTTCAGAAAACCCTCATACCTGCTACACACACACACCCTCTCTGGTCTAGGCTGGGGTCTTGTACCACAAGCTCATCTCATATCTTGTACCACAGAATGACCTACTAAATGTGTATCCCCTTCTATCATTGGACGAATTGTTTCCCTCCAAAACTCATGTACTGAGGCCACAACCACTTGTACCTCAGATTGTACCTGTAGATATAGGACTTTTAAACTAGTTAGGTTAAAGTGAGGCTGTTAGCGGTGGATCCTAACTCGATCCGATGGGTATGCTGGTAAGACGGAGAGTAGGACTCTAGAGGCACAAGTGCACATCGACCTGGTGGAAAGAAAACACGGGGGCTGCCATTTGCAAGTCAAGGCCTCGAGGATATCAGCCCTCCTGGCACACTCATCTTGAACTTCTGACTTTCAGAAGACTTCATTGTGAGGCAATGATTTTCTGTTACAGAAAGTACCCAGTATTTTGTTATGACAACTCTAGAGAACTAACGCACATCCACTCCCTCCACTGAGCAGCACTTCCTGGGATACAACAGGTTTAATTCATTCTCTGCATCCCCAGAGCCCAGCACAGTGCCTGGCAGGGGGCATGGACTTCCTATGCCCTTGAATGAGGAAATGAATGCATGCATTGCTGTGCTACAGAGAAAAGTGGGAAGCACTTTAGAAAAGGCACACGTTTAGTGAAAAAACCAACTGCAGGCTCAACACACTTCTTTGAAAGTTCAACATCTGAAAGTACTGGTCAAGGTTTTTTGTTAATACTATCACTAGACTTCACTCCACAAAAGATTCTGAACAGCAGGAAACGGGCACCGCATTTAAAACCACTACTTAACACACCTAACTCCCAAAACAGCTCATTTTAGTGGGACCTACTTTTCTAGGGCTGAGGACTTCCAGAGTCACTTAGCTCAGTCCCAC
This sequence comes from Sylvilagus floridanus, assembly GCA_949820135.1. Classification (NCBI taxonomy): domain Eukaryota; kingdom Metazoa; phylum Chordata; class Mammalia; order Lagomorpha; family Leporidae; genus Sylvilagus; species Sylvilagus floridanus. The sequence continues at coordinate 93,793,529 of OX463238.1, forward strand.
GATTCTCAATTCTAACAGTCCCCTATTAGCCTTAAAAAATTAATGCAACTCCTAATCACCCAATTTTCTATCAAAGAGAGCTGTGGACATTGGAGAGAACAGCAGAGCTCATTAAAAATTAATTTTTTCCCATTTCCTTATACAAACATTTGTTTATAAGATACATTGCAGCATTAAATTCTTAGGGTCTGCATGCAAGATAGATTGTAAATAGAGGAGCCTTCATAAAGGCTATATAGTTCAGGGCTTACCTTCTCACTCTTCTCCTTGACTATAATCTCGCCTTGCTCTAGTTAATCTTCCACAGTTTGCAGGCTTCTTGCCTCCTATAACACACCCTTAGTCAAACTACTATCCTCTCCAAAAATCTCAATTCCTATTACCCACCAGATGCAACACAAACTCAGAGTCCTCTACACTCTGGTTCCAACTTAAATTTCCCAATCACTTGCTCTAATATGCTTTAGTAGCAATCATGATCTTCATCCAGGGTGGATGACCCACTGGTCATGATGATCTCCCGGGCTTTACCTTCTGAGCCTGTCTGCTGGTGGAACCACACTCAGAAAGCCCCCTTGAGTCCATCTGTCTAAACAAAGCCTTGCTAACCTTCTGGAAACATTTAAGGTTCCACCTCCTCCATGAGGCTTTCCATATCTTATTAGTTGTCGCTTCTTTGAATGTAGACGTGACAGCCCATACTGCCTGCTGGTGTTACGGTCCGTAAATTACTCTGTACACATGTTAGCTGCACTTGTGTCTATAGTTTATTTCCTAAAGTAGCCTGAAAAATATCTGTGTTCCCTCACACAGCAACTCAGTACCTTGTGCTCAGTGGGTTCCCAGTAAACATCCACAGCATGTTTTAACCACGGCACAGACTTTGAGTTCTCCTGTTAGCTGCTCCCTCACATCCTAAAGCAGGACTCAGGAGCTGACCTTAAAGCTATAGTAACCAGCTGTGGCAATAGTCCCTCCCACTGCCAGATTCTCTTTCGAGGGTAGGCACGACTGTCTCCCATTTGCCCATGGTCCTTACTACAACTGGCAACTCTATCAATGACTTCATACCCTACAGCACGTAGGATTTCCAATTAGTTCTAAGCCTGGACTCCGGGCTTCTACTTTTTTTTTTTTTTGACAGGCAGTTAGACAGTGAGAGAGAGAGAGAGAGAGAGAGAGAGAGAGAAAGGTCTTCCCTCCGTTGGTTCAGCCCCCAATGGCTGCTACGGCCAGAGCTACACCAATCCAAAGCCAGGAGCCAGGTGCTCCCTCCTGGTCTCCCATGCAGGTGTAGGGCCCAAGCACTTGGGCCATCCTCCACTGCCTTCCTGGGCCACAGCAGAGAGCTGGACTGGAAGAGGAGCAACCGGGACAGAATCCAGCGCCCCGACTGGGACTAGAACCCAGGGTACCAGCGCCTCAGGTGGAGGATTAGCCAAGTGAGCCATGGCGCCAGCCACGGGCTTCTACTTTTTGCAGCCTCCAAAATGTTTACAGAGCCTCCAAGCTTGGGCTCCTACTCTGAATCCAGCATTTTTCAGCTGTAGCCTTACACCTGGCAGTTGGGTCTTCTTAGGGTACAGAATGAATATCTATTTTAAGGTCACATACAAAAAGGGATGGTCACTCAGACCATGGCCCCACCAGTTACACCAGCAGGACCACTGCTGACCTACTGGGCCCTGTCCCACATACCAGACTAGACAACTGAGGTATCAGTGCTCTCCCAGACGGAATGCACCTGCTGGATACTGTGATCTAGCCAGCTAGCCACACCCCCTTCCTGCACAAAGCCAAATCCTATAGCCAGGTCAACGCCTCTAGCACTCACTCTCCTAGGTCCTACCTTGCTCTCTTTTCCCATATGCGCAGTAGCATCCTAGAATGCCTCTTAGCCAAGCCTTTCAGAGCTGCTGAAGGCAAATGTCTGTGAGTTTCTCCTATAATTCAGAGAAGTGGGTTAAGAGATATGACAATCCATAAATTGGTCAATGTTTCTCTCAAGGGTATAAACTCTTTGGTGGCAAGGTCATTGTTTTACTCATTCTTGTCTGTATTCTGAGCATCTGCTCATTCTTAGGCATATATATATATTTGTGTGTGTGTGTGTGTACATTTGTATGTCTAGAAGGATGGATGTATTGTAGACATAGATAGATAACACAAATGATGTATGGTTCCAACATCATTCTCATTTCAGACTGCTTCCCTACATTTTTTTTTTCTTTTTAGAAATCTAAAAAAAAAAAAAAAAAAAAAAATCTCATCTCTTGGGGCAACCTGATTTACTTTCAGGTTAATTTCCCTAAAATTTCATGCCTGGGGCTAGTGGCAAAGGTTCCCCATAGCAAGAAGCAGGAAATCATGAAGACAAGAGGGAAATGGTCTTTGGAGTGATTGTTTTGAGAATACATTTTGCAATCTTAAGATGAAGTTGTCAAGTACGTAGAAAGGCACTATGATCATGACTTCACCCCTCATTAATATGAGGCTCTATGTTTTCTCAGGCCTTCAAAGAGCACTATTAGAAGCTCCACATGAATCTACCAACATTCACAAATGCCCGAGGCGAGGTAGTGAGGTGAGCTGCCATACAGGAGGGCAATGTCTCCTATAAAAGAAACCATACTCTGAAGACAACAGACAGGTCCAAGAGCCCTTTCCAGCCTGGCCTGAAGACCCCGGCATCTGCCCACGGATTTCTGAGGACCCTGAAGGAGGTGTCACTCACCAGCACAGTATCCCACGAGGTTGAGGAACTGCTCTTCCTTGCAGCTGGCTCTGCAGATCCCACTCGCGAGCGTGATGTGAGGGTGACAGGAGAGACAGTCGGACTCAGAAGGCCCACGACACTGCCTGCAGGTTGGGTGACATTCTGGGAGTGGGAGGGAATAAAAGCCAGGATTGAAATGAACAACATGTAAACACATGACATGTTCAGTGCATGCCACATGTTACATTGAGAACAGACTTACACTCTGATCACTCTTAGAAGATTCGAGAGCAAGCCTGGCACATACTCAGACTTGGCCAAGCAACTGCACTTCTGGTGTCAATGAGAATGCTCTCCATGGGTGGCGGTGGGGGACACATTTTTCTGCCAAGTGTGTTTTGGGTATTTATAACACTACTACTGGGGTATACAAAATTATCAACTTAAAAATTAGCCTGCTATAGATTTATTGAATTTCAAGTCTGTCCTGCGGATGCATTGGCAGGGCCAGGCATGATTTTGTGACCCACCCCTGTACGTCTCAACAAAAGTACTATGACATTTAGAACTATAAAAATTTCAGTAATCAAGGACAGCACAGCCATAGCTACCTCTGCAAGTCAGGAAATTCAAATCCAAGTTCAAAGCACAAATGGCAGTAGTAAGACTCCCCCATCCCCAATCTCATGGTTCAGAGAAAGAGCAGGAGACTTTGCTGCTCAGTAGTTCTGACAGACAAGCGACACAGGAACTCCTCACTCGAGTTGGATGCCAGCCAGACTCTCCCTGCGGGCCACAACTTGGATGACTGTTTTATCAGCAATACTTAATTAAAATACCAAGAACAGAAAATGTCCTCTTTGTGGAGGTTATCCTGAGCTGCATCTGGAGTTCAATTCTTCAGACAAAATTATGTCGGAGCAATGTCTTCCCCAGAAAAACCACCAAATTAACAAGCACTACACTGGGAAAAACAAAAAACAAAACAAAACCAAGAACACCACCACCACCACCAACAACAGAAAAACCACAACCAAGGGAGTCGCAGTAAGGTGCTGGCAAGAAAGATAAGGGTGGCAAGGAATCAAAGCAGGCTGCAGCTGCAGGTGCGTTTCTGCTGCCAACGCAGGCGGCAGGAGCAGCACATGGAAGGAGATGGAAGGATTTCCCTGCCAAGGACCAGGAGGTCCGACCAAGTTCAAGTCCAAGAGGAGGGGAGTTGAGGGACTGGAGCTGGGTAGAGCTGGCTGGGACTGATGAGTTTCCTCCTGGCCCGTGGTTGGTAGAAAGCAAAGGCACAGATGTCAAGTACAATCAACCACCTCTCGCTTCTGGCAAGAGGCCTAAGAGAAGATAAGGAGTTACAAAAAAAGAAAAAATAAGTCAGAGAGCCAAAAAAAAAAAAAAACCACTGATTAGGATAGCACTAACTATCACCCCTTCTGCATTCCTGAGGCTCTCAACTTGGAAAATGCCTACGCCAAAGATACTGGATGATTTCCACCACCCACTGGAATATTTCCCATGACCTGGTGCCCTGCTGCTGGTGGTACCACCCATTGACGAGCTTCAAGCAGAGAAAAGTTACGGTTTCTCTGACTCCCTTCCTTCCCCTACACCACTGAACACGCAGGGAAACCAGCCTGGCTAGAAAACACCTAAGGACAGAAACAGCTTCCAAGGACAACCCCAGTGACAAAGCAGCCAGGAACATCCTCCCACCGAGATGCCAGTGTTTAAAGGAAAACAACTCACCAGGACCCCGGAGAGATTAAAAAGGTTCTTGGAAAACGGAAGACAATTCCAGAACAAAAATACTAGTTGGTCAGAAATCTTCTAAATTTGTGTCCACTCTGAATTTCCCCTTTGGAATGTAAGGTTAGCTGAGACTAACAAATGTTAATATTTTAGAAATTTACCACACATATTTGGATTCCAGGAATACATGTAATACAATTTCCTAACACTAGGCTTTTTCCTATTTGCTGGCCTCAACAACTATTGAAAAAGAAAAAGGCATAGCTCTAATCCGTTATAACTGTAATAGCATGCATAAAGGTATAGCCTGAAAGATAGATCACCAGGTTGAAAATCACTGCTTTTGAGATGTGGGATTATCAGTGACTCTCACTTTTAAATTTTAATTTTTTGGTTAAATATTTATTTATTTGAAAATCAGAGAGAGAGGATCTTCGATCTACTGGTATACTCCCCAGATGGCTGCAATGGACAGGGTTAGGCAGGCTGAAGCCAGGAGCCAGGAGCTTCTTCCAGATCTCCCACATGGGTAGCAGGGGCCCAAGCACTTTGACCATCTTCCACTGCATTCCCAGGCCATTAGCAGGGAGCTGGGTCAGAAATGGAGCAGCCTGGACCTGAACTGGCACCTATATGGGATGCTGAGGTGGCAGCTTTACCCACTATGCCACAGCACTGGCCCCAGTTTTAAAACCTTAAAAAGAGCTATGCAACAGTGTGTTATGAACTAAGTCCTGGTTCTTGCAGGGCATAAATAGCATTATTTAGTCCATGAGTTACCCACTCAGATCATGGTCTTCTAGATGAGAGAACCCAGTTCAGAGTTCACTCAGATATTTTAAGTCTCTAGGGTAAAGCTACTTCTAACTTCTCATTTCATCCTTACTCCCTTTTCGAACAAACAGAATTTCCCTTGTTCCCTGCACCCTATATGCTTTACACCTGCAAGTTCAAGACAAGGATTCACAGCCCCACACTAGTCCCTGGGACAGTCTGGTTTCTAATGACGGCATCTCGCTGCACTATGAAGATGAAACACAGGCCTGGGGGCATGGCCCAGCATGTTACACACTTACCTGTGCAAGTACCTTCCTGGTTGAAGTAGCCATCTGGGCACTGGGAGAGGCACTGCCCATCCAACAGCACATGGGACGGCCTGCAGACTGTGCAGTTCTGTGGGCTCTTTCCTGCGCAACTGAAGCAGGATTGGTGGCAGGCTGGGAGAAAGAGAAAGCAGAGGAGACCATGAGGGATGCCCCACGTGACACAGACCGCAGCTACCTCTCTGCTGCTCACTTATCTGGGTTGGAGTATGTTTTGAACATTCACATGGTTTTCCCAAGAGCAGAGCACACACCTTGCGTACTTCTTTCTAAAGGCAACCTCCCACAAAGCAAACATTCGTAGAACAACTCAAAATCAGTAAAGCACAAACGTCACATAATAAAAATAACCATTTGTAGAGTTCCACATTTCTTTCTCCTCAAGTTCCTGTCCTCAGAGAATATCAAATCAAGAACAAGAAACCATAAAACAGTTGTCCCACCCTTGGGACAGCTCTGTCACTGTCACTAGGTGCTGAGCTGCTGATCAGGCTGCCTAAGAGAAACTCCACATAACAATGTCACAGAAGTTTCTACAATGTCCACTCTGTGATGGCGATAGGATATACACAGAGGAGCCTTTTGAGCTGTTCAAATCAGCTACAACCTGCCCACAAGCAGGCAACGGGAATACAATGAATTAGAGACAGGGTACAAGAGGACATCAAGAAAAATCTGTGGAGAAGTGGAATTCAAAGCTAAGTTTATTTTGGGGGAGCATTTTTGAAGTCCATGCATAGTCCATTCCTGATGCAGATTTTCCACAAACTTTTTGAAGATCCCTGGCGTAGCACAGAGAGTGAGAACATTGCTTCATGGGCTGTGTGACCTTGACTAAGTAAAGCAATTTCTCAGTGCTCCTGCTTCCTCCTCTATAAGGACACAAGGACACAAGCAGTGCATCCAGCATGGGGGGCTGTGGACACTAATTGAGCTGACACATGAAAAGTTCCTGGGTTGGCGCTGGACACCGAGTAAGGGCTTAATAAATCTTAACTGTAATTATCAACATTCAGTGCTATGTTAGCACAGGTATAAAGAGGAAGAAAACCTCTGCGCTTGCCTTCCTCAGATCTCCAAGGACAACGGCATATTTGTGTCATTTCCTGAGAGTAGCCATTTTTACTCCCTGTGTTTCTGATTCTTTGACATGTGGAACCATGCTGATTCTGGAGGATTCTCAGAAAGAGTAAACGACCAGCTTATCAGCATGCCTCTCATGTGCAAATACCAATCCAGAGCCCAAGCTTCACTGCCTCCCTTATCCATACTCTTCTGCTCCACTGTTCTGCCTCAGACAAGGTTTGGACAACCAGAGACAGCCCCTACAAACCCCCAGGCACTGAAGCTGCCCCAACGACCCAATCCTAAACCTGCTTACGCTGGCACACATATTCCTCCTGGGAAACCATAACAGAGGCTCCTGCCCACCTTCCCCTCCACCTCCTGTCTGACTGTGGTGCTTCTCCATGGAGCTCTTCAAGTCCTGGACCGCCCCATTCTCTTGGGAACTGTGAGTAAATCATTCTAGTTTCAGATACAACAGAATCCTGATCTGTTGACCTTGCCACAGCTGAATAATAAAACCTGCATTTTAAGACAATCAGCCATTCCCCACCAATCATTGTTAAGCCCCAAGAAGTCCAGGTGCTGGGGACACTGGGATGAGTAAGACAAAGTCCCAGCTCTTCCCCATGTGGATGACATATTCTGCATGATGGACAAGATCCACCAGGCTGCAGAGACAGCCCTCTGAGTTCTTCTTGTTTCTATTCCCAAGTACCCAGAAGACTCACAGATCAGCAGGATCAGAAGAACCAGATTTCTTTTTATATTATGGGGACGTCCCTTTCCACCAGCCTCTAATAAATTAACATGTAATCTGTGACATAGAGAGAGCTGATATTCAGCTAGGACACTCTGGTCTATCCATAGTGGTTGTTAAACTAGTCACACTGCTTGCAATGTGGCCATAGCTCTAAGCTTCTATCACTTTGCTACAGCCTTGGTCTCACAGCTAACGTCCTGCCTCACCCATAACCCAGCACCTACAGGGTTAACACCTGTACCCGTAGGCCCTGCAAGACCTGCTCTAGAGCTGAGGCCAATGTCCATTCTCATTGGACAGTGCCCTTGCCGCACTGGTTGATTAATATTTTGATGATCATCTCTGGGTTGACTGTAGAATTTTATATCCATTCAAGAAATTTTTTTAATTACATGAAAAATAGGAACCAGAGCCCTATATTTTAAATTAATTTCCTTTATCTAATTTTTTTTTAGATTGCCTTATAAACAGCTCTGTTGGCACAAGACACAATTAGGAATTCAATTTGTAGAATCTTCTTCAAAAACCAAAATGGGAATAAGTAAACTGATGTTGAAACAAATATAATTATAAAGGGATATTCATTAGCCTCTTATGTAAAACATGCTTAACAAAAATGAAACATCATGTAATAGAAATTCAGGTGGCAATCTCTCAAAGAACTGCTAAATTATGTTGTCAACACAGAGCTTTCCAGGATGAGATGTGGAAGCAACTTGAAGCAACAGCTTTTCTCTACATACTAAAATAAATATCCTTAGGATAATACCGATATGTTTATAGTAACTTCATAAGATTGCTAAAAGCCCCAGCTCTTTCTGTTAAATCACCCTAATACACAGGAAATAAAGATGTATCACAGTGGAACTGAAAAAACAAAACTGAGGAAAGATGAATTAACATATTTTATTCCATCTCACTTGGTCACAAAGTCCATGTGACAACTTGGATTGATGTGAATAGAAGTTATTTCCGAGTTACATAAAATAGGAAGGGAAGAGGACACACAAGTTAAAAAGGCAATGGGCCCAGAAGAGCAGGAGATAGTCCCCGTGCCACCACCTAGATTTCAGAAGCAAGCCCCACCGAACACTACCATGGCAGACTTCAGAATTGCCTTCATTGGAAATATTTAAGAACCTACATGATAATGAGCCAGCTTACTGCTGTGAGCACACACGGAAAGGGCTCACTGGGTGAGATCACCTCGGAGTGTCTTGCTCTATAAAGGAAGTCCAGGCATATGCATCTGCACCTTTAAAACAAGCCCAGAGAACTTCAATTCTGTGATGGTTTGGGAAATGTCTATGCTATGCCAGTGACTTTTATTGGGCTCGATCACTCCACGGAAGCTGAGTTCATAGCAGGCATTCTGTGTGAAGTCTAAGACTCGTCAAGGAAGACTAACTCCATTACCGGACGTAATAGGGCAGATATTTAAAAGAAGTTCTATGAATAATTCCTCTTTGTAAAACTACATTTTTAGAGACTGCCTTTCCAGTTGATGGCTGATTGTATTTCTGAAGAAGTATAACCAAGTGTAAGCGCTCAAATTGTCAGCACCAACAGGTCCTTAGACAGCTCTGAAGTCTAGTCTCCCTGACTCCAGAAAAAATTATACCTAATGCACTGAAAACATATCAGGCTTTGTTCGTGCCATTTGCCATGTAAGCGGACAACAGACACTACTACTTCTCTTTCCTTTTAATGATACATAAATGCGGTGCATCCCTGCTTTCACATCATGTAAAATCTGGCTTTTTCAGAACATTTTTTGAGGTAGGATTCTCTGGAAATAGGATGCAGACATTGAAATTCTCCAGGACATGCAGTAGGAGTCTTGGCAAGGGGGAAGGGATTGAAAGGAGGGAGGTCAAACGTAATCGACTGTCCCGTCCCCTCCAGCTCTTTTTCCTCTCCCCACTAGAACTCTGTTAGGGTGGGGGTCACAGCTCTTCCACCTGTGATTCCTGCAGGATCTGTCGCATCCCCTGCCCTGGCTCATCACACATCCTCCCTGACTGGACTTTCCCTGACTCAATGGGCGGGAAGATAAGTGTGTGGGTCCATGCGTGGCAACACTGGCGCACTCATCTAGTTTTGTCTTTGTTCATTCCTGCAGCTTCCTCTTCTGGCTGCCTCATAAATACTGGGGCTTCCCCAAATGAGACTCTCTGCCCTTCCTGTTCTCACTCTCTGGTGAACTTAGCCATAGCATTAAGGATGACCTTCATGTGGGTGAGTCTAAAATTTATGTGTGCAGCTCTAGCCTTTACCTTGAACTCCAAACACATAAATCTACTGCCTGGGCTAGGGAAAAGCTTTTCTTGTTATTTCACAGGTACCTCATACCCCTTATTTCCAAAATCATATTCCTCATTCATTTCTTTTTTAAATTTTATTTAAGGTATACAAATTTCATGTATTACCTATATGCAGAGTCAAGAACATAGTGATACTTTCTGCCCTACCCTCCCTTCCACCCAAGCTCTCACCCTTCTTCCTCTTCACTCTCCTACTCCCAGTCTTATCTTTCACAAAGACCTATTTTCAGTTACCTTCATACTCGTAAGGTTAGCCCTACAGTAAGTAAAGAGTTCAACAAACTGAAGAAAAGAACACTGTTCCTCAACAGTCAGACAAGGGCTGTTCAAAATCATTGCGTCTCAAAGTGTCAATTTTGCTTCTATAGAATACCTTTTAGGTACTCTATTAGTTACACTGATCAGGGAAAGCATATGGAATTGGTCTTTTGAGGACTGGTTTATTTCACTCAGTATAATGGTTTCCTCCTATATACCCTTAGTGTAACTTGTGACAACTGTCCCAAACCATATTCATCGTCAACGACCCCACCTCCATGTCTTATAGAGCACTACTTTTGTATTTCCAGGCTTACTTGGTAGCCCCACTGTGAACCAAGTCACTCACACTGAAAACCTTGGAGTTACCATGGATGCTAACTGTTCCTTCACTCCCACACCTCCAAGGTCTGTTGATTTGACTTCCTAAACCTGTCTCATCTATCCCAATTTCTCCATCTGCGTGGGGTCTTTTTCTAGACCTCCAATGACACGCCCGATGTCTGCTAGTGCAGCAGCTTCCTAACCAGTTCCTCGCTGTCTCTCCCTATTTATCTGCCCCAAAGCCGTCAGGTAGACCACCACAAAATGCCCAATGATCGAACTGTTTCCCTACGTTTAATTGCCTACCAACACATTAGTGAACTCCAGACTCCTTAGCACAGCACACAATGCACTGCACAACATGACACACACCGTGCCTGCATGGCAGTCCCACAATTCCCTTCCTTTGACCTTATTCTGCAGGAAAGCCAAACAGCTCCTGCTTCTGCAAATCCACCAGGCTTCTCTCTGCACTTGCTCTCTCCTTGCCCTTGAATGCCCTTTCGTGCCTTCTTTGGCCGAGGAATACCCACTAATCCTTCAGAAGCTTAATCACACCAAGCTCTCTCCCCACAAATCTATCCTCACTGACTTCTCTCTGGGCAAGAGCCAGCATCTTGTGCACAGTTTCTGGGTTTGTGCTGGCTGCCATCACAGCACGTGTTACGTGCGCTTTTCTGTACTTGTGCAGATGTCAGTCTCTGCTGCTTGATCAGGCTTCCCCTTAAGGCATGGGCTGTGTCTTTTTCATCTTTCCATCCCCAGAGCCTGGCACACCCAAGCTATAAAAGCCAGAAGAGGAAAGTGAACACGACTGAGCATGACCAGAAGGCATGTATTTGTAGAGCTTATGTCAGCACCCTGGGGACTATATTATCGAGAGTCGCTTAATATAGATTCCATATGTTTTATTCAATGAATGTAAAGAAATCCAACTTCATGGGAACATACTCTTAAGCTGTGCAGGCAGATTCCTGCCCATTTATATCTTTAATTAAAACTGCCTTCAGGCTGTGGGTGAGTCACAGCAACAACTAAATAGATCAAAATCCACAGTCTCCTTTATTTCTCCCTGTTCGCTGAAAGCAAGTTAATTCATACACCAAAATCACTGGTGAATTTCTGATTTATTTTTAAATTGATACAAAGCCTGTATTGATTCAGTGCAATCTTGTCCTGTGCAGTAAGACCCAGCCTGGGGGAAGCAAATTGTCTTCCAGACAGAAAAGCAAGGCTTGGGGAACTTGAGTTGCAGACATCCCCGACATTTACGGGAGCAACACTCTGTCACCACTCAAGGACAATGACAGTGCTGATGCAGGAAAGGGACTACTGCAAGGTTTATTACTGCGTTCTTAAAAAAAAGGTAGTAAATTAGATGATATGGAAGTAAAACTCATTATTGTAGTATGGAGTGCATTTTTAAAATAAAACTTATTATTTCTTCAAAATTCTATTATCTCAAATCCTCTCGCTGACTGGTGTGGGAATTGAAAGAACCCAGTGTTAATTTGCCACAGAATTGGGGCAATTATGGGGCTCATCTAATTATCCTGATCATGTTCATATCAGTCCTGGTCACCACTGCCAGATTGTTTAATGGTGATTGAGCTGTGTCGGTAATTGGACGGCCTGGCCTGAAGTTAAATTGCTAAGCTCTAGACTGGCACAAAGAACCAGGGGTCTAGGCTTGGAATGAAAAAAAAAAAAAAAAAAAAAAAAAAAAAACAACTTCTGAAAGAGGAAACCACGTCCTGTTTCAGAACCCAGGATCCCCCACTGCTAAGTCATTCTGGTTCCTCCTAAGCCTCATTTTTCTTTATCTATAAAATGGGAATAGATGTACGTGCCCTCAGAGTGCTATCAACACAATGATTGGTTGTAAGAAATTTCTGAACTACAAAGTGACACACAAACACTAACAGGTATATTATATATATATATATATATATATATATATTTATATTTATATATATATAAAATATATAAGAATCCAAACCAACAGAATAAATGTCATTATCTGAACTTGGAAGGGCTAGAGGTAATGTTTCCATATAAAATACGGAACACTCAGTGAAATTTGAATTCCAGATAAACAATCCATAATATTTTGGTATAGTCCATGCATGAAATGTGGGGCACACACACTACAAAATTACTGTTTTTATGTCATGAATTTGTGAAACCTACTAATAGCTGTTTTTATTTTTTTTTCTTATTTGTGCTTTCTCAAGTTTCTGTAATACGTATAAAGCAGGCAATGAGAAGAATCAGCAGTCAGCATTTTAAAAACCATTTTGAGAAAAATAAGCATACCAGTGCTACAGCGGTAGGTATACCTGTTCCTCCTTGATTCGAAGCTTTGCTTACCCAAACTATGGCCCATGGGTCAGTGGCATCAGCCTCAACCAAGAGTGTGACACAAAGCGGAAACTCAGACCCCACCCCAGCCCTACTCATTCTGAGTCTGCATGTTGGTTCCCAGGAGATTCCTATGAGCTGCTCCGCTCTAGAGAGACCTCAACTAAATGCTAAGTCTTCAAAATAACTGAGTCCTTAAACAATGTTTTTTCATCAGGAGTAAAGGAGAGGCCACACTGAGTTGAACAATCTGACCAAGTCCTAGGAGCATCCGTAGGGAAAGCCTCCTGTCCCTCCAGCCCTGGGCTTCCACAAACAGCCCTGTCACTAACGGACTCCAGTGGGACCAAGCACATAGATTCCTAAGACAGCGGTGGCCCGCGGATGGGTAACAGAGCAACCTCCCCCGACCCAGCTCCACCTTGGAGGCCTCCCCTACACTCAGTGCACTGAGACTAACCCAGAGGCACGGGAAACTGATGGGGGAGAAGGATCAAAGAGGAAGGGATGCTCTTCTGATGCTGGGTTGGAGCCTTTGCATTGTTATTCATTTGTTTAGTTTTATTTTGACTGATGGATGTTTCTTAAGTTTTGGTTTCTGTTTCTGGGATTTTTATTAGAACTCAGATCTGTCAGTGCTAGAGAATACTCAGTCATATAGGGGCCAGGAACTTGGAATGAAATGACAAACAGCCTTCTCTTAGCTAATGATACACGTTGGCATTTGTTAAACATGCACAAATTTGGTTGTCTACTAAGCCCCGCCCCGGGTCACCTCTTGCGGTTAGGAACAGAGCCTCTCCAGCATCAGCGATTCTAGCTCACTTTGAAAGCACAGAGGTCACGTGGGAAAGCAGCGTACTGTCACAGCTCTAGCTTCCGAAGTGCCCCCTTCCATTGGGAGGACGAGACAGGAACGTGGACAAGCCAGTGCAGGCGGCCATCCCCATCCTGCCAGAGCCGCTCTGCTTTGGAGCTGCCTCCGCCCAGTCCTCCTTCTGCATCATGACCTGCGTGGCCCCACAGCACAGACCCTCACTGAAGAGCATGCCATGGATTCTGTTACCCCAGTCAGTTCTCATCCGTTTGTTTCACTAGACTATAAGTTCCACGAGAATAGGAATTTTCATCTGGCTCATCTACTACTAGTGCATCCCCAATACCCAGAATGCCTGGTACCCACGAGACACTCCATAAACATTTGTGTAAGGAACACAGACCAAATCTCCTTCAGCTTCCAGTAAACTGTCCTTTTTGGGCACTGTGTGTTAATTTTACGTAGATCGTTTTTTCTTCCAATCATAGGCTTGGATTTTCATTAAATATCTCGAGTGTCCTTTGGTTTCATCTTGCACGAGATAATTCCCTGGTTTGTCACGTAGCAAGGAGTGAAAACTTTTACCATAACTTCTGACACTATTTCAGCCTCCAAGTAGACTGCTTCCCACAACATAGCCCTCTTGCTTTCATTAGCTACAGTTAACATTCTAATCACTCTTTGCTGCAGTCTCCAAGAAGGGAAGAGTTACTTTTCCCTTATGCATAAAAAAAACACTTGAGATCAAAGAGCTACAAAAAAGTCTTCCCAATAGCACGTGCACAGGCGCACTTGTGCGCACTCGCGCGCACATGCTCGCTCGCTCGCTCGCTCTCTCTCTCTCTCTCTCTCTCTCTCATTCAACCCTATAAAACACCCTGCAGAGCAGCAAGAGTATTTCTGGGAAAGTGTGGGAGAAAGAGCCCCATGCAAAATCTCATAGGACTCTCGGGCCTAATTCCATATACCACACTTCGGCAGAATCGAAAATGGAGCAGATTCTAAGAAGGTAGTGAGGTTTCCAGAGATACGGCATGAGTGACAGGAGATGCATCCCGTAAGGTTGGAAACAACTGATGGTTGTTGTGCTCAGGTTCCCAAAGGAATCTTGAGCAACTCAATTAACCTCTTTCTGGCACATTCTCATCACGTGTAAATCAGAGGCAACAACCTACCTCGTGGCGATCGCACAGGGATTTGGTAATAAATGTGAGTAGACAGCTATCTGTGTGATACTACTAATAATATTGTGTTAACAAGCATAAAATCACAGGGCTGCTAGGGGATCCAGGGGTCAGTTTGGTCCTTTCACACAAGACCACAATTAAGCCATTCCACAGGGATTAGATTCTAATCCTTTTGCAAAGATGCTGGTGCACCGGGATTCCTGGACAACTCTGTCTGCTCAGAGATGCTTTCGTAATTTAAGATGCCTCAATCTTGCAGCACCAGTAGGCTGTGCTCCTCCTCCTCCTCCCCATGGGGGGAAGATGAGCAGCTGCACCACCTCTGAAAGGCATCCACACCACTCCGAGGCGGCCACAGGGCTGGGTGAGGCTGAAGAGCGCGGGGATTGGAGTCAGGCGGGCTTGGGCATCCCTGGGATTCTGTTCCACGCGGGCTACGTGACTGAGCAAGTCACAGCCTCAAGTGTCAGCTTCTTCTATGGAGTCGGCATCCCACTGACCACAGAAGGTTGCTACCCATCAGGTCTAGGTGAACAAAAACAAGGCAGGCACTTCTCACAGCGGCCCACAGCTCAAAGTGGACACCAACTACATGGGTACAATATCTCCCGGGCTGCAGAATCCCAATCACTCTGATTTTCATTAACTGACAACTCTAACTTTACCAGCAGCTATTCTTTTTGGTTCCTTTCTTCTAGATCCACCCCAAATTTTGGTTGTTGTTGCTACAGTGCTCAGAACTGAAAGCAGCAGCCAACTGCACTGAGAAGTCTCGGAAGATGTTCTCATTTCTCCTGGGACCACCACACCAAGGGGAAAACCTGAGTCACCAGGCCACAGTGAGGGGTCTCCCATGGGCTTCTCTGGTTTCTGTAGCCTCAACCCACATGAAAAGCCATGGGTCTCATATAGCCTCCTGCTGAAGTCTTGGAAAGTTCAGGGTTTGTGCAGGTCTGATATCTCTGTGGTGTCCATGAAAACCTCAGGACACACAGGCCAAAGCTATAAGAACTGTGCAGATTGATTACACAGATTCTAACAAATAAAACATAAAAAAAAAGAGCAAGCAAGTGAGATAAGAAAGATAAAAGTTTCCTCCCAGTTCTTTCCCACATCAGTCGGAGCTGGGAACTGTAATTATTTTCCCAGGGGCTCTAGGGTTCGCCAGAAGGCAGAAGGGGCTTGAGGAAGCCTGCCTAGCAAGTCTAACCCCTTGAAGAGATCTGAGATACAATTAAACAGAGAGGGCAGAGTGGTCCCTCCCATGTCTCTGTCCCTACGGAAGGAGACGCATCAGAGACACACCGCCTTCCACGACAGAGCCACCAGAAGTAGCAAATCCATGGAGAGTGTTGGTCATGTGCTGTGCGTCTTGGGACAGCACTGGGGCACTAAGAGTCAGAAAGATTCCCATATTCCATGGTGGTTATGGAATCAGAGCCACAAGAGTTTAAGGGACCAAAGAGAATCTGGGCAGTGCATATAGGAGTGAAAACTGGGGTGTCTGGAGAGCAGTGACTCCTCTGGGTGCTGCTGCAGCTCCCTGGAGCGTGGGCCTCCCAGGCCCCAGGGGATTGCCCTTCTCATGTTTCTGAACACCTGAGCATATGGATTGAGACCCACACCCACTGAGCATGGGCTTGATCACTGACCAGCCACTTTTGCACTCCTAATCTCCTTTGATTCTGGCAAAAAGCCTATGTGAAAGATATCTATTTAGCTCTATGAATGCAAAGGCTCAGATAGGTGAAATGCCTGACCCTGGCTCTCTCTATTCCAAGTCTGTATACTTTTCATTTTTCTAAGATTTAGTTAAATATTTATTCGAAAGTCGGAGAGAGAGTGAGAGAGAAAGAGAGAGAGAGAGATCTTCCATCCACTGTTTAACTCCCCAAATGGCCACAATAGCTAGGGCTGGGACAGGTCTCTATTGGTGGCAGGGGCCCAAGCATTTGGACCATTCTCAGCTGCTCTCTCAGGCACATTAGCAGGGAGCTGGATCTGAAGCAGGGCAGCTGAGACTCTAACTGGTGCTCATATGGGATGTCAGCATCGCAGGCCATGGCTTAACCCATTGCACCATGACATCAGCCTACTAATTCTGCATACTTCTTCCCATGCTATACACTAATTGTGCCTGAAGTCTTTTAACGTGACCTTGAAACATAGCCTTTCCAAGTGAGGATGCATTCTAATGTGAAATTAAAGCCACTTTAGTAGGTTAGTTTGTAAGGTACCGAATTGCAGCATGTTCACGGGTATATTGCAAAATAAAGACTAAAAGCTATAAAAGAGAAAAGAGTCATGGATATTGTAGCAAAGTGGTAAAGCATAACTGGGTTTAGATTGTGGGTGGATTATTTTCTTACATCCTTCCACATTCAAAATTTCTTTAAATAAATGTTTTATCTATGCTTATGTATGAATTTTTTTTCAAGTATCTTAAGAGTCAAAGAATTCATCCAACAGCAAGGCCACTCCCAGGAAGATTACCTTCCCCTAGTCTCTGGATCACTCACAGGTGACCTGGTAATGAAGGCCAATTATTTGAGATCTCATCAATTGTCTGCAGGTGATACACAAGGCAGGGCAGCAGTGACTCCTCAATGTTGACAGAAGTCCAGGTTTTGCCCTGAGGGTACTGATTCACATTCAGAGTGGCCAATTAGAAGAAATGATAAACAGAACTCCACAGTGAACACGGCCTCTCTTAGCTACACAAAGTGGCTTCTGTAGGAGTTTCTGAGAAGGGAACTATGGAGAGGACTAGGGACTCGGCTCTTGAAGATCATCTGCTGTTCACAAGGGGAGTTGCAACAGACAAGGGGCCGCTGTGGCAAGGCAGGCTCCTGCTTCACCCACAGGCATCCTGGAACCCTTCTTGTGTAAAAACACAAGTCTCCCAGGCTTCAGTCCCAGCTCACAGGATCTCACAAGAGGTAAGCCCAAAGTAATCCACAAGTTTTGCAAACCATGCATACTCACCTTCACACAGTCCAGTGCTCTCCAAGTAGAAGTGGGTTCTGCACGGGGACAGACACTCCCCAGAGGGGACCTGGGCCCCAGAAAGCTGCTGGACTTGCAGGCCCTGCTCTGGCTTCGCACACCTGGTGCACTGAGAGCGCTCAGGACCCACACAAGCCAGGCAGGAGGGATGACAGGCTGCAGGGAGGACAAAACGCAGAAAGTAACCCAAGCATCAAGTACCCGTTGCAACCAACAAGAGCCACCCCCCACCCCGCCACCCCCACCCCTGCCTTAATTCAAAACCACTTAGGGAAGTTCACCAGATGCGCCCTTCCAAGGTGTTATTTTTCTATACAAAACCTACGGTGATGATCCTATCTGTATGAGGCACAGTGACAGCGCTGGTAACACTCACACCTCTCGGGTCAGAAAGGGCTCTCGGGCTAGATCTTTACAACACAGTGACAATTCAACACGATGCTCTAGGGTTTTGCTGAAGATTTCTAGGAGCATTTGTATGAAGGTCATTACTGTATCTTTCACAACAGTCACGTGTTATTCTCTATTATGTCATCCATCACACACATGCAGAGGTCTAGGCAACACATTCCTCCTAGAATTTATTTGAGGAAAGGCTGTTCTTCTGGACAAGGAAGGGTCTCCTTTCGCGCAGCAATGAAAATCTCATAACATCTCAATATTGCATTTTCCCTGGCCGCTGGTGGAAACCAAACCCACTCCTCATACTATCTCTCACGCACAGGTGTACCCTGCCAACCTTCCTGGTCTTTACAAGACTCTCTAGAATCAGGGGGTGGAAACCTTCCTTATGCCAGGGGCCATCTGGATATGTACAGCATCCTCTGTGGGCCACACACACTTATCAACTTAACAACTAGCCTGCTATAGATTTATTGATAACAAGTCCTGCCTGTGGGTGCCTGGGCAAGGCCACACCAAATGGTTTCAGAGGCCTTACGTGGCCTGCAGACCAGACATTTCCCCATCCCTGCTCGATTCTCTTTTTTCAAATATTTATTCCAGCTTCCATGTTTCACATAGTTTTTTTCCTTGTAACTCTCCTCAAACTCTTTTCTAAGGTACTAACACAAAAATAAATATAAATTAATTCCACTTAATTAAAAGGTTTGCTCCCAATGTGGTAGTTTCAAAATGTTCAAATGTGACTGCCCTTCCAATGAGCCCAAAGTCTTTTTGGTAAATTGCTTAAGATTTTCCATTTGACTCAGCCCAGAGGTCTTACTGGTGACTCTCAGCTTTCTGAGCAGTAGCATTAACAAAAAGTTCTCCAGGGAGAAACAAAGTGACTCTAAGAAAAACATTAGCAATGCTAGGAGAGTAGGGAAGAGAGAAATAGGTGTTTTATTTTCTCTTAAGGTATGATAATGGAAATAACTTTCCTTCATAAGGATGGCTAGAAAAGCCAGAAATTTTGGGGAGTCTTCACAAGTTTTCAAATGATTTTTCCCCCAGATTATCCCTTCATGAAATGCTTGTAATAAAAAGAAAGCACGTGTATCCTTCAGCATCCACAGAAGATGGGTTCTAGGACCTCTGTGGACCCGGAAGTCTGCAGATGCTCCATTTCCTTCTAGACAACAGCTCGGTATTCGCACAGAATCTAAGCATACCATCCCGTACCATTCAAATCACCTCTAGGATACTGACAATAACTAACACACTGCTTGCACAATACATTAATGGCATGCATTCAGCTTAGTACTCAGCCTGCAGTAAAGACAAGTGTCACTTTTTGGAACTTGGTGAAATGTTTTTCCCCCAAACACTTTCAATCCATGGTTGGCTGAATATTTTCAACCCGTGGATGCAGAATCCACAGATACATATGGAACTCATAACTACAAGGGCCAGCTGTAATGTGTATGTAGCCGTGTAAGATACACCAAAGGAAAAGTTGCACTGGAAAGTCATATTATCAGCAAAAGGTCCCTTGATGGGCCAGTCTCTTAAGAATGATGAAGACAACAATGATACCTTTGCAGACTGTGTGGTCAGCGTAGAAGCCTTCTGCACAGCTGGACAGACAGTGGCCTTGATGCAGAGCCTGGGGGTGCACGCAAGCTGTGCAGTGAGAGGCTGTGGGCCCGGAGCAGCTGGCACATGACTTATGACAAACTGCAAAAGGGAATAAGAGGCAAACACAAGGGTACCTGGGTGACTACAGAGTTCACTTCCTGGCTGGGCTTCATAGGAGCTGGGAAGCCCCCTGAGCACCTGCAGTCCACTCACCAAGATGTCACACCCAGCCCAGGGAAAAGACGTGTGAGCAGCTGGTTACTCCGCCAACACTGCCCATACCACCCCTGCCCCTTCTTTCATTCGTGTGCTAGCTATTACTTACCAGCCTCCTTTGATTCAGTGTTTGCATTAAGTGCTGTTTACATAGGATCATTTTAAATCCTCATACCAACATCATAAGTGGGTATTATTAACTGCACTTTCTAGATGGGGAAGATAAAGTCTTGGGAGGCTGAAAAATTATCCAAATCACAGAGGTCATTTGTAGCAGGGCTGGGATTTAGCTCTAGGTCTCTCTGGACCTAAACCCCAAACTTTCTGAGTGGAGAAGGGTAGAAAGTTCTGACTACTGGGAGTACTAGAAAACATGACCAGTTTGTTCACCAGCTCACTAATGCCCTTAGCCAGCAGCTGGTCTCTCAGCATGTGCACAGTGAGAAGGTAGACTAATGGTCATTGCAACACTCCCAGCTTTGACTTTCCAGGATTCTAAGCCTGAATTACATTATTACAGTATAGAATCTAACCACTACATATGAAAATGCCAAGAGTGTACTTCCCCTGCATTTGATCTTGGTTACTACAAGGAGACACCTCTGACTCCAAGAGACAGGAGGTAATAACCTGACCTTGCCTGAGCATTTTAGCAGGGTTAGGGACCCAAGTGAGAAGAGGAGGAAGGTTCCAGAGGACAGTGGTGAGGGGCTGGGCTGACAGGATGAGAACTTTGGGGACAGAACACCAAGGCAAAAGGATAAACCTTGGGTGAGTAAACAGGTTGGCAGATACAGGAGAGTTTCATAGGCAGATGTGGTGGGACAACCAAAATGTCCTGTGCTAAGTGACACTCGGCAGAAGCGAGCATGTGCGTGGATGTGTCAGCAGGGAGGAGCTGTCAAGCTGCCCCCAGGCAGCAGAAAGTTCTGAGCTGCCTGTAAGGAAAGACACAAATCAGGCGACTATAAATTAGAAACCTGTCTCAAATGGGAATGTTTCCCAGGTTAGGGAACCTCTGAAAGAAACAACACACAAACAGCACCTTCAAGCACACTTTCAATGGGTACAGATTTCAACTTTACTACCTGTAAGACTTTTTTTTCGATAGGCATTGTTAGACAGTGAGAGAGAAAGGTCTTCCTTCCATTGCTTCAACCCCCAAATGGCCGCTACGGCCAGCGCACTGTGCCTATCTGAAGCCAGGAGCCAGGTGCTTCCTCCTGGTCTCCCATGTGGGTGCAGGGCCCAAGCACTTGGGCCATCCTCCACTGCCTTCCCAGGCCACAGCAGAGCACTGGACTGGAAGAGGAGCAACCGGGACAGAATCTGGTGCCCCGACCGGGACTAGAATCCGGTGTGCTGGCGCCGCAGGCAGATGATTAGCCTATTTTTGTGGTGTATTGTAGTTGTCAATGCATGAGTTTATAAATGGCATGGAAGGGGGCAGGCACTGTGGCATGGCAGGTAAAAACGCTGCCTGCCTATGGGTGCCAGTTCAAGTCCTGGCTGTTCCACTTCCCATCCAGCTCTCTACTATGGCCTGGGAAAGCAGTGGAGGATGACCCAAGTCTTTGGGCCCCTGCACCCATGTCCAAAGGAAGCTCCTGGCTCCTGGCTCCAGATCGGCTCAGCTCTGGTCTTTGTGGCCATCTGGGGAGTGAACCAGAGAATGGAAGACATCTTTCTCTTTCTCTCTCTCTCTCTCTCTCTCTCTCTCTCTCTCTCTCTCTCTCTTTCCTCTCTCTGTGTAACTCTGTCAAATAAATAAATAAATCTTTTTTTTAAATGACATGGAAAAATAATTGTCACACCTACAACCTAAACTAGTGATGGTCTTCATACTGGGGTGGGCCAAGAGCCACCTGGATTTTTATAGCATAGTTCGCTGGCCATCTAGAATCATCAGCTTCAAAACTGGCCTGCTATAGAGTTGCTGCATTTCAAGTTCTGCCTGCAGCTGACTTGCCAGGACCAGATCAAATGATTTCACAGGCTTAGACAATGGCTTGTGGGGGGCTGGCACCATGGCGCAGCAGGTTAATCCTCCACGTGCAGTGCTGGCGTCCCATATGGGCATCGGTTCTTCCAGTCCAGCTCTCTGCTGTGGCCCGGGAGTGCAGTAGAAGATAGCCCAAGTGCTTGGGCCCCTGCACCCATTGGGAGACCAGGAAGAAGCTCCTGGCTCCTGGCTTTGGATTGGCACAGCTCCAGTCTTTGCAGCCAACAGACAGAAGACCTTTCTGTCTCTCCCTCTCACTAACTCTACCTCTCAAATAAAAAATAAATAAAATATTTTTAAAAAAATGGCTTGTGGGCCCAGCATCCCTACATTATCCACCTCTGCAAGAACACAGGACTGTATGTTCAAAATGTTGTTAGTGAATTAAAAGGATGATGACTGATATGCCTAAATCCTTCATTCAGTCACTCTAGCCAGCCAGCATCCACCCCTGTCCCCCACCCCTATGCCAAATGCACACAGGTTCTGTAATAAAAAAGCAACATTTTCCCACCACTACACATCCAAGCTCCCAAGTGGGCAGCATACAGCGCCAGGCAGGGTCAAATGTGTATGAAATACTTCTTGAGGATCATGATGACTATGTATCAGTTACCTTTGCACTTGCCATTCACATCAGCATAGTACCCGCCAGGGCATTCCGAAATGCATTTCCCATCATGCAACACAGTCTTCTCAGCACAGGTGAGGCATCTGGGACTACTGGGGCCACAGCTCTTACAGGACTGCTCACAAGCTACGGGGAGGAAGGAAACAGTGAGGTTTGTTCTCTGCCATGTTCAGATTGGTATCAATGCAGCAATCTTCCCTTGGCTGCTCAGTGGAGTGCTGTTTTCTCGATTCCAGCATTGCTAAGGACTCTGTCTTTTCACAGTTGAAGGAGAATTGGAGAATTATTCACTGAACCAAGCAAAACAAATACTCCATAGCACATCCACTGCATATTTAATTTAAAATAGGATTTAAATCTAAAATGCGTTGGAGACAGGGTTGCCATATTTATCAAATGAAAATATCAGATCTCCAGTGAAATATGAGTTTCAGTAAATAATGAAGAATTTTTAAGAATGAGTATGTATCAAATAGTTTCTCCTTTATTTTACCGTACTTGGAGAAAGCATTCAGAATGTCAGTATCTAACTAGGCAATATGATGCTGCTAAAATTATGTTGAGAGGTGAGTGTTTAGTGCAGCGATTAAGGTGCCACTTGGGGCTCCTGCATCTCATATTGGAATGTGTGGGGTTCAAGTCCAGGCTCCGCTTCTCATTCCAGCTTCCTGCTAATGCACATTCGGGGAGGCAGCTGGTGATCACTCAAGTACTTGAGTCTCTGCCACCTATGTAGAAGAACTGGATTGAGTTTCCAGCTCCCAGCTTTGGCCTGGCCCGGCCCTAACCATTGCAGCCATTTGGGGTGTAAACCAGTGGATGGGAGTCCTGTCTGTCTCTATCTCCCTGCCTATCAAGTAAATAAAAAGAATAAACAAATTTAATAAAATTATGTTGAAATTGTTGAACTACATATACTCTTCTAGGATTTACACATTCACCCACTCATTCATTTACCCACCCTCAAAGCATGTATTTAGATGTGCGTCAAAAATCAGATCAATTTATCTCTACTTCAAGTGGCTAATTGGTCTAAAAGAGGGAAACAAAATAGACAATATTAGAAATACTAAAAACATCACTCAGACCAGTCTGCATAGGCACAACAAAAATTGCAAAGACTTTGCAGGGAGTAGGAAGTAGGAAAGGTGCAGAAAGGATTCATAGGAGAAGTGCCCCTAGGGCACTGTCTCGGGTTGCAGGGTGCTGGGCTGAGGGGAAACACTCCAGGCAGGAGCAGCAAAGCTCCCGGGAGAAGCAAGCCAAACAGCGCAACATCAGTTCCACTCGCCAAGAACTGTGGGAAGAGCCAGATGACGGCAACCAGACTCTGCGGTCCAGATTCTCATTGTGTGGAGGGCACCGAGAGCCTCTGCGAAGTGTTAAACATGGGAGAAATCGGCCGTATTCGTGTATAAGAACTCTGGCTCAAGTTTGGAGGCAGGGATGCAGGGGTGAGAACATAAAGATGGGGTTCAGTTGGAAAACCATGGCTGACCGAGGGCCATGGAGGATGTGGAAGGTTTGAGAGTGGTGGAGGAGACAGCGCCTCTGCCTGCTTCCAGGGATCTGCCTTGGGGGCGGAGTGAGGCCACACAGAACCTCAGAGCGGGCTGGGTTACCAAGAGCTCCGCTGGGATTTGTGTGGTCCAGCAGGCATCTATCTGATTTATGGTTCAAGGGCTCAGAAGAGAGGGCTGGGGATCAGCCCACATAAATAGTTGTGGAAACCAGAAGTTAGTTCATTGATTCAGGAAAAGGAAGCAGGATAAGATAGACGTAGGCGAGGACCTGGGCAATACCAACATTTACCAAACCAGGGGGCAAAAGTAGCAAAGGTGACCAAGAAGAAACGACTCACGAGCAGGAGAGAAAGAAGGAGCCCAGTGGCTGGGAGGCCAGGGGAGGAACAAGCTTCCAGAAGGCCGTCACGGGCAGCGTAGGGAGGACCCAGGAAAGATGCCACTGCACTTGGAAACTGGGACGTGGGGGCCTGTGCTACCTGAGTCAGTTGAGCAGGGTGAAAGTGCAGGCTGCGGCTATGAGCCGCTCCATGACAGGCCTGCGCAAGGGCACTGGAGAGAAAGGACTCAGGGCCCGAACGGTGGCTGTGTCACACCAGCACTAAGGTTCAAATCAAGTATGGACGCTGGGAGGCTTTTTCAAAGAGTGTGATTGATGGGTGGAAACAGCTAGGTGAAAAGGGGGATGCACTTTTAGGAGCACAGGTTGGGGGACTGGCCTGGAAGGGAGCTAAGAGGGACCTCCTTCTCCCAGAGCATAGTAGGCAACCAAAGCGACCCCACACGCCCTGGCTAACTCCTCTACAAACCAGCAAAGCAACCTTCTCCACACCATGAAGGATCTGTGAATCCGTGATTCAGGAATAGAGAGTTTTCTTCTGTTCCCTTAAGCCATCTATACCCTGCTGACCTCCGGAAAATATTTTAAGAATTTAAGAAAAAAGACACTAAATGATGAAGCCAAACATTCCACCCTGTGTCCTGGAAGATTCGACACCTGTTTATAAGCAAATGTATAATGTGTGCAAAATGTCAGTGAATGAGCAAAGAAATGACCTTAACATTGGGGGAAAAAAGAAAAAGAAAAATCACCTCTCAACTCTGGACTGCAACAAAGAAGCAAACAGATCTGAAAGCTCTTCCTCTCTCTCACTCCCCATGAAAATTCTGATGTTTCTAATTCTAAATCCAAGACCTCAACAGAACTAAGTAATCTATAAGCTGAATCAAATTTCCAAGAATTGGGCCGGTGCCATGGCTCAACAGGCTAATCCTCCGCCTTGTGGCGCCAGCACACCAGGTGCTAGTCCCGGTCGGGGCACCGGATTCTGTCCCGGTTGCCCCTCTTCCAGGCCAGCTCTCTGCTGTGGCCCAGGGAGTGCAGTGGAGGATGGCCCAAGTGCTTCGGCCCTGCACCCCATGGGAGACCTGGAGAAGCAGCTGGCTCCTGCCTGTGGATCAGTGTGGTACGCTGGCCACAGTGCGCCGGCAGCGGAGGCCTTTGGAGGGTGAACCAACAGCAAAAGGAAGACCTTTCTCTCTGTCTCTCTCTCTCACTATCCACTCTGCATGTCAAAAAAAAAAAAAAAAAAAGACAGAAAAAAAAATTTCCAAGAATTGAAAAAACACAGAAATTTCTAAGAATTTAAAATTAATCAACAATGGAAATATGACATATAAAGCATCCTTAGATAGACCTAAAGTAATCTTAGAAGATAATTTGTACATTTAAAAGAAATTATTAGGGAGATGTCATTTCTCTCCAATCTATAACTCGAATAAAAATCAATAAAAATTTCAGTTGAATTTCCTTATTCAATAAATGAAAAGTCAGCTTTGAAGAGGAAAAAAAGGGAAATTGTCCCAAAAGGTTATGCTGTGGTGCAACAGGTTAATTCTCCGCCTGTCACCCCAGCATCCCATATGGGCGCCAGTTCTAGTCCCAGCTACTCTTCTTCTGATCCAGCTTTCTGCTTTGGCCTGGGAAAGCAGTAGAAGATGGCCCAAGTCCTTGGGCCCTTGTACCTGTGTGGGAGACTTGGAGGAGGCTCCTGGTTCTTGGCTTTGGATTGGCTGTGCTCCAGCTGTTGTGGCCATTTGGGAACTGAACCAGACAATGGAAGACCTTTCTCTCTGTCTCTCTCTCTCTCTGTCTGTAACTCTACCTCTCAAGTAAATAAATAAAAAAATTTTAAACAAACAAAAAAACTGATAATAATTATTTTTTAAAAAAAGGTATGGGAAATACTTGAAAGGCATTACCAACAAATGAATTAAACAGGCTGATAGTGATACCAGAACAGAAATTTGGACTATGGAATATCTCTGACAGGTCACTGTGCATGGAAAACCAGATACAATAAACATGAATTAAGATGTAATTTTGGGAAAATTGGAGCATGAAATGCAAAAAAAACCTGGATCCCTACTTAAATCCACAAGCATAAACAGACTTATGTATCAACAACCTAAGGTAAAAATAAAATTAACAGAAGAAAATATAGGCTAATTTAGTTGTGAATATGAGCAGAGTAGATCTACTTAAACAGAACTTCAAAAGCAAAACTTTAAAGCAAAAAGTAATGAATTAAAGATTTTTTGTTCAACAAAGGGCATCACAGCCAATGTTAAATGACAACGGGATGGGAAATATTTACATATTTTAAACTGACAAGAGTCAGTGTCTATAACATAAAATGGACTCCATATAACCAACTCCATAAAAGGCAGCAAGGCCAATAGAACAATGGGAAAAGCACATTAAAACACATAAATGAAGCCCCACAGGGGTTGAAAATAGACTAATAATCAGCAATATGCAGATAAGTGGGCTAGCCCTTTAATCACATTGACCAGCAACAACCAGAAGCTTGACGATGCTGAATGGTGGTGAGAATGGGGAGGCAAGAGAACCCTCATGTGTCAGAGTGTAGACCGTGCAGGTGCACCAGTGGGCAACCCAGCACTCCTTAGTCAACTACAGATGCTGAGTCAAGAAGCCAGCAATTCTGCTTCCGCATGTAAATCCCAGGACAGCTTCCCTACAGGTTCATTAACGGGCTCACTGCTCTCTAGTGATGGCCTGTGGACGGCCTCTAGGGAGAGAACCTTCCCTGGAAGTGTGCAGGGGTGGGATGGAGAGTGTACACAAGGACTGCTATGCACCTGTGAGAAGCCAAGGCCCAGATGAAGGGCAACACAGGTGAATCTTAGAAAATACAGTCCTGCATGAGAAGTGACGGGAACTGCATGAACTCTGCAACATAACATTTAAGAAGATTAAGTATTTATGTGTTCGAAACAGAAATACCCGGCTTGGGTAAGTTCATGGAAACAAATAAGATTAAACAACTAAAGTGGTTGTCTGGACAAAGAAGGGAAATATGGAGAAAAGAAAGAGAAAAAAGGAGGGAAAGAAGGAGGAATAGGGAGAGGGAGGGAGGGAGGGAAAGAGAAAGAGGGGAGGGAGGGAGAGGGAGAGGAGAGGGGTGGGGAGGGGAGGGGAGGGAGAGGAGAGGGGAGGGGAGGGAAGGGGAGGGAGAGGAGAGGGGAGGGGAGGGGAGGGGAGGGGAGGGGAGGGGAGAGGGGAGAGAGAGAATGTGGTTAACTGAATCCTCTGAACCCTCTTTGATCTCTTGCCTTAGGCAGAGCCAGAAGAGTCCTCCCTAACAGCACAAGTATGACAAAGAATGAGGAGGTTTTTCTCCGATTGCCCCACCCTTCCTATCTAATACTTGTAAAACTAAAACCTGTATCACAGACAACCTGCTTTCTCTAGTTCTTTCAGCCAGGGCACACCACTCTTTCATAACAGGCTGTGCTCAACTTTTCTCAGCATTTGACTTTGAGATTTCCAGAGATATGGGCTGGATGGTTATAAATCATTAATCCAACACCAGCAGGCCTTTACCTTCAATAGCGCTAATCTGAATTGGAAATAAGTCAATGTTATCAGCATCCAACGTCTTAATTAACATTCCGATACCCATCAGTGGCTTGGCTCACCATTGTTTTAGAAAATATTTCTGTGTACGTTCTGAAGTTGCTTGATACAAAGTTAGAGAACTCTATCAATTTTATGAAACGTGTAAGCTCCAGTCTTTCTGTATTCAGAAGCCTGCTGGGGGCACCAGGAATCTCGCCTTGCGCTAAACATAAGGCATGGGTTCGGTGACTACTTGTTGATTGGTCTACTAGCTGGCTGATTAAAGTTAGCTATGGCGCAACCTCCAGCCTGGAAGTTTCCTTTCTGATGCTTTACAAAGATAGACAGAGGGCACTTGAGAGGCACACTCTCTCCCTAAGTGACCCCGCGAGCAATCTGCCTCTTGGACTCTTCCAGCCCACAGGGAGCTCCAGCTTTCTTCGCTCAACCTCTCAGCCCAAGCAGATTCCGGCCTCTTTTGCCCCAAGGCTTGCGCTAACTTTCCCTACTGTTCAATACACTGTGTCCCTGGAAAAAGTGGATCTCTCGGGACCAACGTTGCGGCACAGCAGGTTAAGCTGCTGCTTGTCATATGGCATTGCTAATCAAAGTGCATTCAGATCCTGGCTGCTTCACCTCTGATCTAGGTCCCTGCTAACAAGCCTGGGAAAGCAGTGGTAGATGGCCCGAGTGCATGGGCCCCTGCATCCATGTGGGAGACCAGGATGGAGTTCCTGGCTCCTGGCTTAGATAAGTCTTTTTTAAGGCGGCTTTCTTAGTCCAGATAGTGTCAGTCGCAGGAGCAGGTCAGTGTCACTACTTCTGTGTCAGCGACGGCGACCGACCAGCTTCTCCAGGGACTTACAGGGTAAATGCCTTCAGGCCTTGGGATTAGTGCCAATGTGACATCTGCCAGCCTTCAGAGAACACATCTGGCTTAGCGGGCAGGAAAGTGATGCTGGCAGGGAAAGATGACCACACGCAGGCTAACGGCAGCACAGCCTTCTTTTCCTCCTTCTCCCACCTCTAAGCCACCTGTGACTCTGCCACAGCAAGCAAGACTTCTCCCACCAGCCATGCTGATGCAACTGGGCCGTGTTTAGGCAAACAGCTGCTATGGGTGTCTCTCTTCCCTAGGACACGGGGATCTGTCACATCCCAAAGACCATGTTTGATTGCTGCTGTGCTGCTCAGTGAACACATGAGGCCAAGAACTGAAGACAGTTTCATAGATGGGGTATTTGTCTTGATTTAGTGGACGTGGTTATGAAAAACCTTTCCGTGGATGTGATGATTGCAGTAAATGCCACTCAAATCCTTCATTTACTGTCAGGATGCCGGCTTGCAACCCAGCAACATCCACGGGGTAGCCAGCCCATCCAGAGATGCACAGGAAGACCAGGAAGGAGAGGCGAGAAGACGGTGGGAAACCAGGCAGAGGCGCAGAAGGTGGAAACACAGTAGAGGGAGCAACAGAGTGCACAGTGGCTGCTAGGATCCAGAGCCAGGAAATCTAAGCTTGACCCTAACTCTGTCCCTAATTAGCTGAGTGACCACAATCAAGTTTCTGAGCCTCTCTGTCTCCTCGTTGGCAGTTTGAGGATGACAGCTGTGAGGGTGAAATGCCAACACTGACATGCCACGGACCCTGTCTAAATACTGTGCATACACGAATCCAGTCCTCTGAGTTACAGCTGGGTGCGCACTTGATTCTTATTGCTGTTGTAATCAATGACTGCAAACTCTCTGGCTTAAAACAACACAAATGTATCATCTTAGGGTCTTAGAATTCAAGGAGTCCCCTTGAGCTTCCAGAAGGACTCTGCCCCATTGACTAGATTTTTCTAGAATCTGAGGGCTGCCTGCTCACATCACCCCACCACTCTGACCTCTGATTCTATCCTCATATCTCCTTTTCTGTCTTGACTCTGCTGCCTCCGTCATAGAAGCACCCCCGGGATGACACAGAACGCACCCAGATCATCCAGAATAATCCCTTTCCCATCTCAAGAAGCCTGACTTAATCATGCCTACGAAACCCCTGTGGCCCCCCCAAAGTAGCACACTCACATCTGTGGATCAGAGCACAGGCACCTCGGGGGA
The DNA here is from genome assembly GCA_949820135.1 of Sylvilagus floridanus. Taxonomy (NCBI): domain Eukaryota; kingdom Metazoa; phylum Chordata; class Mammalia; order Lagomorpha; family Leporidae; genus Sylvilagus; species Sylvilagus floridanus. Next base: position 93,823,630 of record OX463238.1, read on the forward strand.
GGGGCCAGCAGCCTGCCTTGCACAGGGGCTGGTATGAGCCTTATTTTACAAGTGGGAAAGTGACAGGCAGAGAGGTAGGTAACTCGCCCAGAGCCTCACTTTCAAACCCTCACACCAGCCTGCACCTCACTGTTTCTAAAGCACTGGGAACCAGGCCTGGAACAGGGGAGCCCTGACCTGGGCTCACTCCAACTCTTGGGGCCCTGGGTGTTCCAGATGGAACAGACGGAAGCTGAATCTGCTTCATGCATGGGGCACCAGCACCCACAATGCAGCTGCCTGTGGCTGGCCTAGAAGTCTCCAGTTGCATTCAGAAGGCAGTGCGGCCTTAATAACAGGTTTCGGGTTTGGAGAAAGGAAGGCCTGGATGGGAACCCCACACCTCTCCCTAGGGTGTGGGTCTTGAGTAGGTAGCCAGGGCTTCACATTTGTCATATGCAAAATGAAGCTAAGACGAGCACCCCAATTCTAACCAACTGTGGGGACCATGCAAGGGAACCTCACTGGTGAACAGTGTGCCAGGAACTGCTAAGACACCAGCAGAGTCAGCAGCCATTTGCATTCAAAATCCTTCCCAAAGTTTATAGAAAATGAATATCATGGAAAAATTAAGCATGGATTTTTTTTTTTTTGGCACCAAATCACCCTGTCTTTTCATCCCATGTTTGTTCAGTGAAGTAACTGCTGGTTACTGGGGCTGTGATTGGATGTGAGAACATGCGCCCCGCTGGGTACCCCAGGCCAGCACTTACCGTGACAGGTGCCCTGCTTGTGGTAGAAGGCTTCGCCGCAGCTGCTCTCACAGCTGCCCTCCCTCAGCACGTGCAGGGGATCCCGGCAGCCCAGGCAGTGCTTCTCCGTCGGCCCCCAGCAGCCTGCGCAGGACTCGTGGCAGACTGCAGGCAAACAGCAGAGTCAGTGCAGAGCCGACCACAGAAAGTCTGCTTGTCATTCTTCTCCCAAAAGCCTTGGAACCTATAAGAGGGGTGTTTGCTGACCCCTGGGTTCCTGAACTGCTATGCACACACAAGGGAACCTCAAAATGTTCATGGAAAAACGGCATCAAAAGACAATGTACATGTTTCAGAAACTTCTATGGAGACCTCTCATGTGATGTGTTTACCTCTCCCCAAGAAATGTGCCTCTCTTTCAAGGGAAAGAAAAAACAGATCTGTTAGCCGGAAGTCCAGCTTAGGCAAATCCCATGGAACAGAAAATCAGAGAGAGCAACAGGGAAGGAATCCCAACGGTGGAGGCAAAGGTGGACAGCCGGGCGGAATCATGCCACCCCCACTCACTGCCTGTTGCAGTCAAATGTTAAAATTAACAGCAGGATAACCACTTCCCACCGTGGACACCATCAGAATCAGCTGGGGACAGAAGCCATTTACCATGGGCCTGAAAAGATTTTATTTAAAAAAATTATTTTATTTATTTGAAAGGCAGAGTGACAGAGTTAGCAGAAGACACACACACACACACACATAGAGAAAGAGAGAGCATGAGAGAGAGAGAGAGAGAGAGAGAGAGAAAGAAAGAGGGGGTGGGGGAGAGAATGAATCGCTAACTGCTTGTTCACTTCCCCAAGGTCTCAGAGGCAGGGGCCTGGAGCTCCATCCAGGTCTCCCACGTGAGTGGCAGGGACCCAAGCACTTGGGCCTTTCTCTGCCACTGGAACTGGAGCAGACAGGACTCTAACGGGCACTCTGGTCTGGGATGGGCACCACAGGTGACGGCTTGACCAACTCTGCCACAACAGCCCCCTAATGAGGCCTCAAGGACACGCTCACCACCTGCCATCCATGGCCCTTGCTCTCACTCTCTCCCCCTCCTTGCCCCTCACCCTGCGTTCTCTCCTCCCTCACACCTCTTGTCTCCACTCCCCCTCCCCCACCAGTAGCAGTCTCCCTGCACAGGTATCTCCAGGACTCAGGAGGCCCACTGATCTTACATCTTCAGTTTCTACCCACAGGCTGCTCTTAGACCAGAGTTGTTCGTTTAAGATTCAAAAACTGCCTCCTCTCCCACCATCTGATCTTCCTTACTGTCCTTGCTTGCTCTTTACCAGCTCTGCAAAGAGAGACCTACTCTGAATAACTGAATATTTCCAGATTTAGCAATAGCAGTCTGAAGGGCTAAACCCACCTATGTTTCACTGATACACCCTAATTTTTAAAACGTTTGCTTCAGAATAACACAGCACAACCTATTTTACAAAGGCCTGATTGTGACCAAAATTGGGAGAGAGAATGAGTATTGTTGCTGCTTGGGAAAATGAGACTTGGTAACCACACCTTAGCAATTTCTTAGCTAGGTAACCCTTTGAGAACCAAAGACAAGGTACTTGTATCACAAACCTCAAGGACCAATCCCATCCTTTGTTGTAAACTACACAATAAAACCTTAATCTCAAATAGTCTCTCCTCCAAGAAGCCCAAGAATGACTAAAAATTGTGTTCAAGTCTAGGCTGGCTCCACAGTAAAAAGCAACAGTGGTAGGAGAGGTGGGTGCAGAGCTGGACAGATCTAAACCACAGGGACAGCAGCCCCTGGATGACTTAGAGCACCGCACCAGCAGTGTGTATGGGGAACTTGCAGCTGCCCTCGTGCCTGGATCTGGTGGGGCGCAGTACGGCTCATGGCTGATGACATTACCTGGGACCTGATCAAACTTGACCTGGGAGACCAGAAAGAGAAATCAGAATCTTCCAACAAGACTTACGTATTTATGTATGTATTTGAAAGCACAGTGACAGAGAGCAAAAGAAACACAGACACAGAGTTCTTCCATCCACTGGCTCACTCCGCATTTGGCTGCAATGGCCAGGGCTGGGCCAGGCAGAAGCCAGGAGCCTAGAATTCCCTCTGGGTCTCCCACATGGGTAGGGGCCCCAGCCTCTGAGCCACCTGCTTTCCCAGGTGCATCAGCAGGGAGCTAAATGGGAAGTGGAGCCGTGGGGATTAGAATTAGAGCTCCAAAACGGGATATTGGTGTTGCAAGCACTGACTTAGCATCCTGTGCCACACGTCGGCCCCAGACGCAAACCTTTATCCTAATTGTAATGTGAGATCGTGAATGGGCTCTTGCGGGACAGGCACCAGGCCTGATTGAGAAAGTGCGGGGAACAGCATGGACTCCCTGTACGGCTCAGGCAAGAGATGAGGTCAGTTTGGATGAATGGAGGGGGAAGGAAGATGGAGAACAGTTTGCTTACTTAGCATCCGTTCTGTGGAGAAGTTTAAGGAAGCGCTCATTTCCATTTTGTTAATCCTGTGCCGGGCACACTGCTTGGGTCCTTACAGATACTCCAAGTGACTTCCTTTACACTTCACTCTGTATTACCTTATGAATGTTACAAGAGTACACTGTCACCACTATTACATGACAAAAGATGTGGATGAAGGATCTCTAACAAATCCTCCCCTAAGTGCACATGAAGTGCGCCATTCATTTATCCAGCTACGCTTTGATTACGGAATACAGCCAGCCTGTCACTGTTGATGCCTTTGTCTCACTCACTCTAGAGCTGATCCAAACTGTTACACAACTAACCAACCAGACAAAAGGCCCAATTGCATTTCTACCAAGGTAGGCAGGGCTGATGTACCAACCCTCAACAGAAGCAGCTACTATGTGCAAGCTGCAACCCTAGCCTTGGGGCCCTCCCCAGGGGCCACAGGTGAGCCGTGTTACCCGAGTGCTGCCACGGACACATGGGAAGCACTCCATTGCTCCAGTGCTCTGGGAGTGAGTGCCTGAAGGAATGGTGGAAGAGTAGTGAGGCTGAAAAGACAGGTGTAGTGGCTACAGCAAAGCCTAATGGGCCAGGTAGGGATCTTCGAGTTTTGATCCGGCCGGTGGGGACAAAAAGAAGAGTAATTAACTCAAGACATGCTGTAGGGGACGCAATAATCTCTACAAGGAGTGTGAGGGAGATGCCCAGTGAGCGGCTGGCTGACAGTGCAGACGCCCAATTAACACCAGTTGTCAAATCTGGAAAATGCTTCCAGAGCGGGTGTCTAGCTAAGAGGTCAAGACACCCACATCCCGCATCAGAGTATCTGGGTTTGAAGACTGGCTCCTGCTCCTGACTTCAGCACCCTGCTAACACAGGCCAGGGGAGGTAGTTGTCGATGGTTCTAGTAACTGGGTCCCTGCTGCTCACTTGAGAGACCCAGATGGAGTCCCTGGCTCCTAACTTCAGTTTGGCCCAGCCAGGCCTGGCTGTTGTGAGCATCGGGGAGTCAACCAGCAGATGTCTCTGTCTCTCTCTTCTTCTCTCCCTCCTCTCTCCAATCCCATAAATAAATAAATATTTTTAAAAATAAAACAAAGCACTTCCTACCTTATTGGCAAATGGTCACTGCCTCCTCTCTGCCCCTCTGGCTTCCTCCCAGGGATCCTGGCAAGCACCATGCAAGCAAAAGGCCTAATACAGCGGGGGGTGCAGGCCCCGTTCTTACCCAGGGGCAGCTGTTCCTCATGGCTTGTTCAACGTTTTTCTTTCTTTTCTTTTTTTTTTTAAGAATTATTTTATTTATTTGAAAGACAGAGTTACAGAGAGAGGTACAGCCAGAGAGAGAAAGAGAGAGAGAGAGGTCTTCCATTCCACTGGTTCACTCCCCAAATGACCGCAACAGCCAGAGCTGAACTGATCTGCAGCTAGGAGCCAGAACTTCTTCTGAGTCTCTCATGCAGATGCAGAGGCCCAAGGACTTGGACCATCCTCTACTGCTTTTCTAGGCCATAGCAGAGAGCTGGATTGGAAGAGGTGCAGCCAGGACTCGAACCAGCGCCCATATGGAATGCTGGCACGGCAGGCTGGGGCTTTAACCTACTACACCACAGCGCCGGCCCCCAACATTTTTCATATGACCCCCAGAGCTGCCAATCAGAACAGCAACAAGCAAGATGGCCTCCTTCTACCAACTCAGGGCCAGAATTCAAACCCCTGACAAGCCGAGCCCTGCCGAGCTTTCCAGCCCTGGTCTTCACATGTGCCAACGCCACAGAGCAGGGTGCACCCATCAAGTGCATGCAAACAAAGGCATGGCAGATTGTTTTTTTTAATTGGCTACAGGAAACTCATCCATCAGTTACCTTCTCCATGGGAGCAACCAATCATGAGGTCCTCCTCTTAGCATAGATGAAACTGAGGCTGTAACATTTACTGGAAACACACTGAAGTCCAGATCCACTTGTGATGACCGACACTCCTGCTGTATGTAGAATATCAGTCGTGACACTGCTCCCATGCCCCTTTCTTTCTCCCATACGTGACAAAAGGCAAGTTCCACCGTCAGGCATAATAGCAGATGGGATTTTTATTTCAACATAGACTGCGTAGGTTTCCCCTTCATGCAGTGCTCCCACAGTGTTTTGCAATTTGACTTCAAATTTCTAATACTGAACATATGCTACTGCAGATTATCTCTTCTTGTGGGCTTATTTTACATGTGGCTTTTATTAAATTTGGACTATTATGAAAAAATCAAAGGTCACTCCCTGATGTTTCGCCGTCATTTCTCTTAGTGTCACATGTCAGATCGCTCAGGGTTCTAATTGTTCATTGTGGAAACTGTGGTCATACATTTTAAACAGGGAAGACCGCCTTCTCCTCTCACATGCAGCAGATAATTTGCTCAGCAAGGCCCCTGATTTCCTGGAGCATAGCAAGGCAGGCACTGGCTTGTCAAGCAACGCCTTTCAAAAATGAAAAGGAATGAATTACTTTTCTTTTGCTAACCCTATGTGGAAACCTTACTCTGAAATAAGAAACTTGTTTTGTACTTGATAATTTAGAAATAGAAGATTGCTTTAAAACTTCCTTAACCTATGCTTCTCTAAGAAGAAAATGCAGCCACTTCTCAAAGTGTGAAAAGCACTTCCCAGGGGCCAGCGCTGCAGGGCAGAGGTTTAAGCTGTGGCCTGCAACACCAGCATCCCCTATGAGCACCAGTTCGAGTCCTGGCTGCTCCAAATCCTAACCAGCTGCCTATACACCCGGGGGGCAGCAGATGATGGCTCAAGGACTTGTGCCCCTAACACATACACGGGAGACTCGGATGGAGTTTCAGGCTCCTAGCTTTGGTCTGGCCAACCCAAGGCCACTGTGGCCATTTGGGGAGAAAGCAAGCCTATGGAAGATCTCCCTCTGTAACCACACCTTCCAAATAAATAATGTGTAAGTCTTAAAAAAAAAAAAAAAAAAGGAAAGAAAGAAAAACATCCCACGGCAGTGTGAGTTTCCACGAAACCTTTCCAGAACCAACCAGAGGCTCTGAGGCCCCTGGGCTCATCCTTCAGATCAAACCCTCTCCTTGGAGAAGGGGCCTTGGTTCCTTGTCTTCTCTGTGGTCCTCTGGAATCAGTTTTCAGGGAATTCACACCCTTGATCAGCAGATCTTCCCCCATTCCCCACACACCAGAGAGGCTGCAGCTCAGACTTCCCAAGTGCCGAGATGTCTTGGCTCATAACAGCATAGGAACGGCTCCGACGTCAGCTAGCAGCAGGCACGTGGTACGCAGACCGCGTGCCCTTGGTCTGTTTCTTAGCCACTCTGCGGCAACTGCCTGCTTGCATTCCCATCTCACAAACGCCTCCAGGTTTAAGTGTTATCAGAAGGCAGCGTACATGTCCAGTAAGAATCTCTCTATGGAGATTTTTTTTTGTCTTGAATTCAATGCACTGTTTCTTGGTTTCCTAACCAGTAAGGTGGGAATAGTAAGGATTGTTCCAGGCAGGCACTGGCTTAGTGGTAAGAATGCCAGTCTGGATGCCCATATTGGACTGCCTGGATTTCAGTCCCAGCTCTGCTCCCGATTCCAGCTTCCTGTCAATGAGCATCCTGGAGGCAACAGGTGCTGGCTCAAGAAGTTGGGTCTGGGGCCAGTGCTGAGGCCCAGCAGAGCCAGCATCCCATATGGACATCAGTTCAAGTCCTGGCTGCTCTACTTCTGAACCAGCTCCCTCCTACCCAAGCCCCTGCCACTGCAGCCATCTGGTTAGTGAACCAGAGGATGGAAGACCTCTCTTCTCTCTCTCTCTCTCCCTCTCTCAAATAAAATAAATAAATCTTAAAAAAAAAAATTTGATTCCCTGCTACCCACATTGGGGTACTGAATTGAGTTGCTCCAGCCTAGGCCAGCCCCAGCTATTGCAGGCATCTAGGGGAGTGAACAAGTAGATAGGAACTCTACGATTCTCTCTCTCTCTAATAAGTAAAATATGTTTAAAAATAGGGCCCAGCGCTGTGGCATAGTGGGTTAAAGCTGCTGCCTGCAGTGCCCGCATCCCATATGGGCACTGGTTCAAGTCCTGGCTGTTCCACTTCCAATCCCGTTCTCTACCGTGGCCTGGGAAAGCAGCAGAAGATGGTCCAAGTCCTTGGGCCCTTGTACCTGTGTGGAAACTCAGAAGAAGCTCCTGGTTCATGGCTTTGGATTGGCGCAGCTCTGGCCATTGCAGCCAATTGGGGAGTGAACCAGTGACTGGAAAACCTCTCTCTGCCTCTCCTTCTCTCTCTGTGTAATTCTGACTTTCAAATAAACACATAATTAAAAAATATTAGTTGTACCTAATTCCAATTATATGATGAAAAAGACAGAATGTTGTATGTGATCATATGGATGGCATCAGGGAGACCTGGCAAACCTGGCCTTGAACGGTGTTAAAGGCCAGGTAATTTTAAAGGCAGCAACCTGGGACGGGATGGGATGGGACTGGATGGGACAGGACAGGAGGGGAGGGGAGGGAAGACTCCAGTAAAGGAATTTTACTCAGAGAGGGAGAGGAAGGAAGCAATAGAACCCTCGGGGTTTATGGCAGCAGCTACATCAAAGGGATCCAGCCTCCCCCGAGGCCTCACACTCAAGCTTTTCCCTGTGACCGCTACAAAACCAGGAAGTCCTGTTGAAAGTGATTAGAGGCTCAGATGCGGGGTGGGGGCACTCTTCCCATTGTTTTACCTAAAAAGCTCAGTCTCCAGACACATTTAAAAGGACAAATTCAAAGCACATCTGAGCAATCATCAATTCTGATCTTTTCACCACAACCTTCTGTCCCCTACCAGGCTGGGTCTCTGCTCTCCACCTGCTTCCCTCTGCCAACAGAAGGCTTTCCATCCTGAAATGGGAATGCCTGGACTCCACATATCATAACAAATTCAAAACAGAAACAATACAATCACATGAAAAACATATGCAACCTCATGAATCGCCCGTCTCGAGAATTGATCAGGAGAGCAGCGACTACACGCGGTGATGGGATGCACCCACAACAGCCTGCCTGCGTCTGAGGAGCAGTGCACAGTGAGGGAAAGGGATGGGAGAGCAGGGAATATCCTCAGTCATGTTGTGAATGCTGAAAACAAGGGAGACACAAGCATTAGACACGATGCATTAGTACAGCTTGTAGAGAGCGGAGAAGGAGAGTGGGAGGAGGGGAGGAGAACACAAGGGACAGAAAGGTAGAAGACCAGACTAGGGAACAGCCTGTCCCAGGCCACTGAAGAAAATGGGCCACGAGCGGACAAGTATGACTAACTCAGCCTGCTTCATTTGCATCCCAACCAGAAGCAAAGCAAAAAAATGAAACAAGAGTCCATTTTATGTCAATCAAATTGACAAATTTAAGAACTGTAATACCTAGTGTTGACAAGGGTAGTGACAAGTAGGCGCGCACACATTTCGTGAGAGTGTGAATTAAAACAACTTCTTAAAAATAGAGCAGTATGTGTCAAAAATTTCAAAATATGTTACAAATACCTAGAACCCAGCAACCGCAAGGCTATGAATGTATGCTAATCAAAAACATTGGCCAGAAAATTATAAATCATTGAATAAAGAAACCAAACAGGACACAAAGAAATGGAAACACATTCCATGTTCATGGATTGAAAAAACCAGTATCACAGATGGTGCCGCGGCTCACTAGGCTAATCCTCTGCCTGCGGCGCCGGCACCCCAGGTTCTAATTCCAGGTGGGGCGCCGGATTCTGTCCTGGTTGCTCCTCTTCCAGTCCAGCTCTCCGCTGTGGCCTGGGATTGCAGTGGAGGATGGCCCAAGTGCTTGGGCCCTGCACCCGCACGGGAGACCAGGAGAAGCACCTGGCTCCTGGCTTTGGATCGGTGCAGCGCGCCGGCTATAGCGGCCATTGGAGGGTGAACCAACGGAGGGAAGACCTTCCTCTCTGTCTCTCTCTCTCACTGTCTAACTCTGTCTGCCAAACAAACAAACAAACAAAAAAAACCAAAAAACAAAAAAACAAAAGAATATCATTAAAAACTCAATAGCATTCAAAGTGATTTACAGATTCAGTGCGATCCCTATCAAAAAGATCAATGAAATTTTTCACAGAACTACAAAAACATTACTAAAATTTCTATGAAACCACAAAAAGCCCCCAAATAACCCAAGCAAAAAGAACAAAGCAGGAAGCATTACACCATTTGACTTTAAAACATATTACAAAGCTATAGAATTAAAACAGTGATTTCTACTTTTATAGACTTGTATTAAAATAAAACACATTTAAAAAAAAATAGCATGATATTGGCATAAAAACAGATCTACAAATCAATGGAACAGAATAAAAATCCTACAAGTAAGCTCACCAACATTTGTGAGCGATGGATAGCTCATGGATCTTGGACAAAAGTGCTGAGAATGGGCATTGGGGAAATGACTGTCTTCTCAATGAAGGCATTTGGGAAATTGGATATTCACATGTAAAGAATGAAGCTAGATCCTTGTTCATCCCATGCCATGTACAAAAATCAACTCAAACTGAATCAAAGATGAAAGTGTGAGACCTAAAAGTTTCAAACTTTTAGAAGAAAACATAAGGAAACACTTCAGGAGATTTGAATCTGCAGAGACTTTTTTGGATCAGATTTCAAAAGTATAGGACTCAACAGCAAAAAATGCTCAACAGCAAAAATGCTCAACAGCAAAAATGCACACTCGGGATGTCAGCAAAGACATCCAGAGCTTTTCCAGAACAAATTAAATAGCCACCTGAGTAGAGACAGACTACAGAAGTGGGGAGAGAGCTTTCTCAAAGCTGTATATCTGACACAGGGTTAATAACCAGAATGGATAAGGAACTCAATTCAAATCATCACCATCATTATCATATTCATCATCTCCACCCTGGGCTAGGCACGGTGGCATAGTGGGATACCCGCATTCCTTACTGAAGTGCAGGTTCAAGCCCAGATGGCTCCACTTCAAATCCAGCTTCCTGCTCAGGTCCTGCAGGTGGTGACTCAGATGCGTGGGCCCTGCCTCCAGAATGAAAGGCCTGGGCGGAGTTCCGGGTTCCTGGCTTAGCCCTGGCCTAGTGCTGGCTGTTGTGGGCATTTGGAGAGTGACCAGCTGAAGATCTCTCTCTCCCTCTCTCTCTCTCTTTCCCCCTCTCCATGTGTGTGTGTATGTGTCTGTGTGTTAATCTACTTTTAAGATGATGAAAAATATTGAAAAAACTCAAATAATTCAATTAAAAAATGGTCAGTAGATCTAAACAGATATTTCTCAAAGGAAGGTACACAAATGGACAACAGGTAGTTGAAAGAAAACAAAACTCTCAACATCACCAATCACCAGGAAAAAGCCAAGCAAAGCCACAATGAGATATCTCACTCCAGTTAGACTGGCCGTTATCAAAAAGCTGAAACATAACAAGTGGTAGTATGGATGTGGAGAAAAGGGACCCCCTTGCTATTGGTGGGAATGCAGATTAGTCCAGATATTGAGGAAAACAATACAGCAGTTCTTTGACCAACTGAAAACAGAACAATCCTATCATCCAGCAATCCCACTACCAGGCATAGATCTACTGAAAATGAAATCACTCTATCCAGGAGACATCTACACTCCCACGTTTATTACAGCACCATTCACAGTAGCCAAGAAATAGAAACAATCTAATGTCCATCTATGGAAAAATGGCTAAAGAAAATGTGGCACATATACACCATGAAATACGACTCAGTCATAAAACAGGATGAAATCTGTGTGTGGGCATCAAGGCACAGCGGGCTGAGCATCAGCTCAGGATGCCCACATTCCATATCAGCAAGCCTGGGATCATTTCCTACCTCTACTTCCCATCCAGCTTCCTGCTTCCTGGAAGACAGTAGATGATGGTTCAAGTACTTAGGTCCCTGCCCCTGACATGGGAGACCTGGATGGAGTTCCTGGCTCTTGGCTTCAGTATGATACAGCCCTAGCTGTTGTTGGCATTGGGGAGTGAGCCAGAGATTAAGTTCCCTCCCTACCCTCTCCCTGCCTTTCAAATAAACAAAAATAAAGAAAAAGGATAAATCTGGTCACTTGCAGCAAGATAGATGGAAATGGAGGTTACTACTTTTTTTTTCTTTTGTTAAGATTTACTTATTTATTTGAAATGCAAAGGTACAAAGAGGCAGAAGCAGAGAAAGGTCTTCCATCCACTGGTTAACTCCCAAAGTGGATGCAATGGCTGGAGCTGAGCCAATCCAAAGCCAGGATCCAGGATCTCTCACATGGGTGCCAGGACCCAAGGACTTGGGCCATCTTCCACTGCTTTCTCAGGCCATAGCAGAGAGCTGGATCAGAAATGGAGAAGCCAGGACTCGAACCAACACCCATATAAGATGCCAGATGGCAGGTGGTGGTTTTACCCACTCAGTACACCACAGCACCATTCTCCAAGGTCACTGTTTTAAGTGAAAAAAGCCAATCACGGAAAAGCAATTATTGCAATATCTCACTCAAATGCAGAATTTTTTTAAAAAGGGTGACCTCCTAGAACAGTATAATGGTAAGGACCAGAAACTAGGAAGAAGAGACAGGAGGGAGTGATGGGCAAAGGTTGAGTAATGGGTACTAAGTTATAGTCAGACAGAAGAAAGAAGTTCTGGGCTCCCATTGAATACAAGGGTGACTACAGATAATGTACTATATGTTTCTCTCTAAAAATCCAACTTGGGGCCAGTGCTGTGGCGCAGCAGGTAGAGCTGCCGCCTGCAGTGCTGGCATCCCACATGGGCACTGGTTCGAGTCCTGGCTGCTCCACTTCCAATCCAGCTCTCTGCTATGGCCTGGGAAAGCAGTAGAAGGTGGCCCAGATCCTTTGGCCAGTGCAGCCACTTGGCAGACCTGCAAGAGGCTCCTGGCTTCGGATTGGCTCAGTTCTGGGAAGGAACCAGTGGATAGAGGAACTCAATCTCTCTTTCTCCCTCCCTCCTTCCCTCTCTTCCTCTGCCTTTCAAATAAATAAATAAATCTTTAAAAGTAAAAAAACAAATTTTGAATGTTTTAATCATAAAGAAATGCTACGTTTGAGGAATTACATATATTTACACTGACTGGACAATGTAACATATATAGAAACATCACATAGCACTACATAAATATGCATGATTTTTATATGTCTGTTACAATATTTAATGTAAATAGTTAAATAGGGCCGGCGCTGTGGCATAGTAGGTTAAACTACCACCTGCGACTCTGGCATCCCATATGGGCACTGGTTTAAGTCCCTGCTGCTCCACCTCTGATCCAGCTCCCTGCTATGGCCTGGCAAAGCAGTAGAAGATGGCCCAAGTCCTAGATGCCCTGCCACTCAAGTGAGAGCCCTGGATGAAGCTTCTGGCTTCCGTCTGGCCTAGCCCTGACTGTTGAGGCCATTTGCAGGGTGAACCAGCAGATGGAATATCTCTATCTCTGTCTCTCCTTTCTCTCTGTAAATCTACTTTTCAAATAAAAATAAATCTTTTTAAAAAAATAATAACATTCACCACAATGTCTACTAACATGTTTGCTTGTAGTTATTTATGATAACAGAAACATAATGAACAAATATGAAATAGAGGATTGGCTACATGAATAATGGCAGAGTAAAGGTATAGACGGATAAGTCATCAATGAGAAAGCAGGCAGTAATACTGTATACAGAGCATGATTTTGGTTTTGAAAAATAAATGTGTGTATGTGTATGGACAGATACACTCAGAGATACTTTCATAAATAAACAATAGTGATTTAGGCAAGTCTGAGGGATTTTTCACTGATTTTTTTTTATCTTAGCTTGTATTTTATTTGACTTTATCCAGTGAATTTTTGAAATAAATGTGAGTTCATTTGATGAGAAAAAATGTACTGCAGGCATGGGATGTAGGGAACCTGGTGTCATTTTCCTGAAGGCACGTTAGGTAAGCAGCTAGGTTAATCTATTATCTGGCTTTGTGGATCAGCTGAATGATTTACTGGTCTTGGGTAACCTATTCGGCTGTGTAGCACTGTCTTCTGCAGACACAGAGCTGGAACAAAGCAACGACATCTCAGCTGACAGTGGCTCTGGCAGGGTCGCATGGAGAGAGGGTTTTGCAGGCAGGTTGGCTTTTCGCAGATTCACACGTCAGAGAATAAAGACAGGCACTCAGCTGACCAGAAACATTCTTAGAGTCACCCTTTCCATCTCCTCTGTCACTAATGCTACACGCCAAGCACCCTCCAAGGGTTTGCAAACGCAGTGAGCACCAGGCCTAGCGTCTCAGCTCCCACTAACCCACTGTGACCACTGGCAACCCACAGCTGCTGGGCCTCCCACCCTGGGCTCCCTCTTCAACTCTCCACTCTGGACCCTGTTGACCCAAGGGCCATTGACTTCTCCAGTGATGTCTGTCTGTCTAGGGGAACTGAAGGGTCAAAGGGGGGGAGAGTTCACAGCCTTCCTGGCTGCCCTGGGGCAGCTGCTCAGATCTCAGCAGAGATAACAGCACCCTACTGGTAGCCCCAGGAGCAGTACAGAAAGGGAGCTAGGGTGCAACAGGGAGAGGGCTGGGGTAGGAACTGGGGGCAGGGGGGCAGAGAGAAAGAATGTATGTCACACAATCTAGCTAAAATAACTAAGAACCTTAGAAACCGGGCAGAGAGCCAGAAGACTTGTCCGTAGCTTGTACTCCATAGCTAAAATATTCGGGGTGTTGAGATTTGTCAGGACGAACGGGATCTGTCTGGAAGATAAACTCCCTTGCATTTGTGGCAGGCTCTGTCTGCTGGGATGTGATACTTTTGTGCTGTCATCTGTTTTCTGGCATGCCCAGCAAGGGGCTGTAAGCAGCTCACACAAAGCCAAACACAGCCCAGTCTCCTGCTAAAGCAAAAGTCCCAGGCACAACACCACCAGCTGCCTTTTCCAGATTCTCTCCATTTATCCTGAACAAGAACAGACAAAGAGAGAGGACTTGGAATACCACAGGTACCTGTCGCACTGGCTCTAGTTTACTCCAGAAACCTCTGTGGCTCTCCCTTGGGAATGGGTTATGGGTTAACAAACTCCAAGGACATGACCCCTGTTCAATGACAGTGCACTTGTAAGAATCATTTTGCAGTGCTGAAAAGATATGCAGCTATCTTAAACATGAGGAAATTAAAGAAGAAAAAGAGGTGTGAAAAAAAAAGTTTCTGCAATTTTCCGGAGGCCGTGCCTAGCCAGGCATTGCTCACAGGGAGTCAATATAGCAGCTAAATGGAAGGCACGTTACAGGGAAGCCAAAATCCCAACATGCCTAGCCCTTCTTCTCTTGTTTTCAACATGGAATGGTTTTGCACATTTGGTTTTGGTCAGATGATTCCAGAAAGCTTTTTACGTGCTTAAAAGTACCTGGAATTCAGAAGTACAAGGCATGCCTCTGCTTTGATAACCAGTCACTTCCTATCGTAATCCCTTTTCAAACTGTCTTTAGGGAGCTGGTGCTGGGGCGCAGTGGGTAAAGTTGTCACCTGCAGTGCTGGCAGCCCATGTGGGTGCCGGTTCGAGTCCTAGCTACTCCTTTTCTGATCCAGCTCTCTGCTATGGCCTGGGAAAGCAGTAGAAGATGGCCCAAGTCCTTGGGCTGCTGCACCTGCTTGGGAGATCCAGAAGAAGCTCCTGGCTTCAGATTGGTGCAACTCCAGCTGTTGTAGCCATCTGGGGAGTGAACCTGCAGATAGAAGAACTCTTTCTCTTTCTCTCTGCCTATCTCTGCCTCTCTGTAACTTTGCCTTTCAAATAAACAAATAAACCTTTTTTTAAAAAAAAAGCTGTCTTTATAATACTGACAGTAATACATTCATAGAACAACACCAGACGGTATCTTGTTGACCTATATAGGGACTGTCTTCTGCCAGTGAGGTCATGAGTTCCTTGGCTACAGAAGTTGTCTGCCAGGTTCACTCTGTATCTCATATATGCAGGACAGAGCCTGGCACAGAGAAAGAGGCTCAACAAATCTTTGTTGCATGAGTAGAATGCAAGAGACCAAAAACTCACTCGAAGCAACAAGTCTCTTTGTATCAGACAGCAAGTCACTAAGAGACTATAAGTGGTGAAGAACACCCAAGAAAGTCCATGCAGGGGTTAGAGTGCAAAACACAACGAGTGAAGACTGAACTGGGCCCCCATACTGAAGCTGTGAGCTGCCAGGAACTGAGACTCACCCCCCAGTTCTGGGGTATGGAGCACAGCAGCTTGACAATGAACACCCCAACAGGGCATGCAGGGTTCTGCTGGCTGGGGATTTCAGAACAGTAGTTCCACAGGAGCCTTGGCCCAGAGGTCCTCCCTGTGTCCAGCAAGGCGGGATACGTCATGAGCTGGGACTTTATTTGCTGGCCCATAAGGTCTCACCGCAAGGACCTTGCTCCAAGGGTCAGCCTTCATTTCCGCAAATGATGGGTTGCTCTGCTCAATTACGGTCCCAACAAATAATTAATGTTACAACTTCTGCTGAAGCCAGTTTAAAATCTCAACTGGATCAGCAGCCTATCCATGCAGTTTACAGGTTTTCTTACAAATGTCTCTCCTAAATACGCCATGGTATTGGCTAGAACTACACTACGGCACGGGCTGGAAACAAATCACTACAAGTTCTCACTTAACCTAAGCATTTAAAGAAAATGAGAGACTTTTAATTTGTAAAGAATACAGTAAACTGTCTGTCTATATATACTTCTCTGTTACATATAAATTTTGTCCTAAATCGGAGATCAATGGCACAAAAACTTTGCTTCTTCAAGCAAGCTTTTTAGTTTTCGTTTCCATGGGTTGAAAAATAGAGACAGTGCAATAGTATCAATAGGTACATTTTATTCTCTACATCCTACATTCCAGGTATAATATATTCATTCTCCACAAACACCTTTTCTAATACTCATAATGTGTTAAAGTAGATAATATTTTATAGTTGAGGCTCACAGAGTTTAAATGTTTTCCTTAAAACCATATAAGGATACTTCAAAAATTCATATAATGCCAAAAACCATGCATGGGTTTCAATTACTTCCATTGAAATAAAGGCCTTTTAGTTTCACTTTCCATGAACTTTCTAAAAGACTTTCATGTAGAAGCAAGTTGTAGTGTTGAGGTTCAGAAGAACCCCACCTCTTATACGCCTGTAGAACGTTCACAGGCTTCTAAGACTCTCAACTTTTGAAATACAAGACCACACAGCACTCACACAGAGAATGAACTGCACAGGTCCATGTGAGCATTCCATCTCTGGGATAAATGGTGACGTGCCTGGGTTGTGGGCTCACTGTATAGGCAAAGACTGAGGCTTATTTACATTTACATCCTCAGGACAGAGGCAGGGGTCAAAAGAAAATGAATAGGGGAGGAGGAAAAGGACAGTGGAAGACAGAAATCCTAGTCTCTTAATGTCTAAGGAACGAGGCTCCATACCCTCAAAGGGGTGCATGAATTCATCAACTGTTGCCAATGCTATGAGGCAGATGGTATTGTCCCTGTTTTACAAGGCAACTAAAGCATGGGGTTAAAGAATATTTAAGTATGATTGCCAAGGTTAGAAGCCATGTGGTCTGCTCTGGAGCCCAGGCTTTGAACCACTGCGCCATGCTCCCTCCCCGCACCAACCTGAAGAATGAAGGCAGCCTTTACTGGGTGTGCACATGGCTCTGTATTCAGACATCTGTGAATAGCATTGAGCTTTAAATACACAAACCAAACATGGATGCTTGTATTAAAAAAAAAAAAGCCCATGCCTCTCCTTCTCTACCCAAAATCTGAAGTTTTATGAGGTTCCCATTTTAACCCAATCAGTGTATATTGTTGGTTGTTTTAACTTTACTTCCTACAGGTTTTTGTGTCAGGGATTTTTGTGCACAGTTCAAGAGACCCAGAAGAATTGAATAGAGGTTGATTGAAAAGAGGGGCCAGACAAGCAAGGAAGAGTGCTCTCAGGACCTGGAAAGTGCAGTCAGTATCTAGTGTTAGATTTAAGGGGCTGGCACTGTGGTATAGTAAGTAAAGCCTATGCCTGTGACGCTGGCATCCCATAGGGGTGCCGGTTGAGTTCTGGCTGCTCCACTTCCAATCCAACACCCTGCAAACTCACCTGGAAAAGCAGCAGAAGATGGCCCAGGTGCCTGGGCCCCTGCCACCCACATGGGAGACCTGGAGGAAGCTCCTGGCTTCAGCCTGGCCCATCCCTGGACACTGTGGCCATTTGAGGAGTCAACCAGCAAATGGGAAATCTCTCTCTCTCTCTCTCTCTCTCTTTCTCTCTGCCTCTTTTTCTGTAACTTTGCCTTTCAAATAAAGTAAATACATTTTAAAAAAAGATTTAAGATGACAGTTCCTAAGATGAGATACTAGAACCAGTAGTCTTTCAAAAGAACAGAATAAATCCAGGGCAAGTAGTATGCCAAGAGCTATCCAGAAAGTGTGCAAGGGCAAGCAGCATGGTGGGGCAGGGAGGGTGGACAAGGGACATCCGTGCCAGGATAGAGACTGACTACCAGGCAACAGGTGACTAAGAGATGGTCTGTTAATTCCTGCAAATGGGTCAGAAAAGGACAGGGAGCAGGAATCAAAGAAAAAGCCCAGTCCCCAGACCAGAGATCTACAGGGTCCAGAAGAATGGAACAGCATGGGCAGGAGATACTGACTCAGATCTAGCCAGAGACAAAGGAAGCCTAGTGGTTAAGGCAGAAGCTTAAGTACCAGGGCTAAAATCCAAGGTGTTACAAAAGTAGTAGTATTTAAAGGAAAGTGATCAAAGCATCAAATCCCAAAGCTGGGGAAGGCAGGAGAAACGGAGCAGGGATGGGTGCAGGTACACCAGGTGGTATAGAATCACATTATTTGGGGGCCGGTGCTATGGTGTAGCAGGTAAAGCCTCCGCCTGCAGTGCCGGCATCCCATGTGGGTGCCGGTTCCAGTCCTGGCTGCTCCTCTTCTGATCCAGCTCTCTGCTACAGCTTGGGAAAGCAGTAGAAGATGGTGCAAGTCCCTGAGACCCTGCACCTATGTGGGAAAACTGAGAGAAGCTCCTGGCTTCAGATCAGCACAACTCTGGCCATTGTGGCCAATTGGGGAGTGAACCAGTGGATGAAAGACACAGTCTCTCTCTCTCTCCCTCTCCCTCTCCCTCTCCTCTCTCTGTGTATCTCTGCCTTTCAAATAAATAAATCAATCTTTAAAAAAACACTTTATTTAATCAAACATAGTCTATAACAATAATATTAATAGATGTGAATGATATGTATAGGTGTGTATATGTGAACACTGCTGCACCAAAGGGAAAGAGAAGATGATTAAGGGTCCTTACAGATGAGATTCTCTAGAGCCCAGTGTTGTAGTACAGTGGATTAGGCTACCGTATGCAATTTGAGCATCCCATATTATAGATGTTGGTACATATCCTTGTTACTCCACTTCCAATCCAGCACCCTGCTAATGCACCTGGAAAAGCAGCAGATGGCCCAAGTGCTTGGGCCTCTGCACCCACTTGGGAGATGCGAATGAAACTCCTGGCTTCCATCTGGCCCAGCTCTGGCTGATGAGGCCATTTGGGGAATGAACCAGCAAATGGAAGCTCCCCCCCCCCCACCGTGTGTGTGTGTGTGTGTGTGTGTGTGTGCACATGTGCACATGTTTGTCTGTATCTCTGCCTTTCAAATAAATAAAATAAATCTTAAAAAAAAGAGATGAGATTCTCTGGTAGAACTCAGTATCTGTTTCAGCCCCCTCTGGTTCCCTCCTCTTCCTCTTTGGCTGAAGAGCCACATTTATGTGCTCCTTGGACCTGCCCCATATTTTCACTCTGCCCTATATTCCACATAGTGAGTATGAATATTAATCTGATGATTTCTGTTAATTCATTTCCTCTGCAGTGTTCACTGTCTTTGGGTTTTAATGGATCAATAAAGTGGCAAATTATCCCAGTCATACCATAAATGACCCTGCCAAGAGAAATCAACCCAGAAAAACCTATTGTTACCATAAAATGGCAGGCTTGCCTTTGAAAAGTTTAGCACGTACTGGAAGAGCACTGGCTGATTGGATTGACTTTCAAGGTCACTGGTAAAAAGTCATCAAAAATGGTACAAGTACAAAGGCTCTCAAGGATCCCGAAGCTGAGGACGCTTATTGAGAAAGCTGATTTGGGCTGTCTCAGTGCCAAGACAGGATATGGAAATTGATCACAAACTTTGCTTTAATTTTTAAGATCATCTCCCTCTCTCTCCTCCTCCTCTCTCTCTCTCTCGTTCTGTTTCTCCTCCTTATTTTATGCATAAAAATGCAACCAGCCTGAACTAAAGCAAATTGGTTTAATTCCCTGGAGGGAGCATGAACAAATTTTCCCAGCAACTTTCTACTAGAAGCATTTGTGTGTGGGTATGTGGATGGAATGTGAAGCAGTCAGCT
Source organism: Sylvilagus floridanus (assembly GCA_949820135.1). Taxonomy (NCBI): domain Eukaryota; kingdom Metazoa; phylum Chordata; class Mammalia; order Lagomorpha; family Leporidae; genus Sylvilagus; species Sylvilagus floridanus. The sequence continues at coordinate 93,843,328 of OX463238.1, forward strand.
ACATAAACCAGTAATCAAATGAAACATTACCCATTTCAAAGTGCCTGAAAACAGCATTAACATCGCCAATTAAAACAGAGCATAGGAGAAAGGAGAATAGAAAAAAAGAAAAGTAAATATGTACGTGATGTGTGTGTGTTTCAGGAGGTGGGAGTGCTGTGGAGGGAGGAGTAAGATCTAGGGGGGATTAATACCCCTTTAAAGGCAAATCTGTCACAGGAGTGCTAGCGGTAGGCCTCTTTGATGGGATAGAAGGAGTCCAGAACACATTTGATAATTCCATCGAAGTCAAATTTCAGCAGTTAACCCAAATTACCCAACCGGTAGACACCTATGATTCACTTTTTTTGCATCTACCTTCTTCCAGTCGGCTTTAAATTAACAGTTGTCTAGAGCCGGATAAGCTGCAAACACCAAGGGTCCTTTCTTCTTTAATGGCTGAGTTATCACTGAAACACTGGGTCCTGGAGGACCTCCAAGAGGTAGGACGTTCTCTCATTCATTTGCCTTCTGCTTGGTCAGCCTCTGCAGCGCACTTTGTGCAGCCCTCTTTGCTGAGGCTCCAGAGATCCAGAAATGTTTTACCAGCCTTGGGGGCCGGTGAAATTCAGACTGGACAAATGCAGAAGCCTGGTTGCCTTCCAGACACTCTTTCCTGGCTGCTCACAGAACAGGGCTGTTCCCACAGCTCTGTGGCATGCCCAGTCCTTGGCTTCCTTTCAAGGCACTTTCCACAGAACCCGGAGCTCTGCCCCTGACCAGGGCCTGGGGTGGAGGGGTGGGGGTGCCAGCCGCCTCCCCCACCCAGGACCTGCCACGGTCTGGCAGCCCACTCAGCCCACACCTCTGATGAACACCACGCACTTGTTCTCCTTTAGTTATTTTGCATCCAAATGATTTTCCTGCAAATCTAACCTAGGGCATGAAAGAAAGGAGCACACTGGCTGCCCTGTAGATCGCTCCCCACCTCAGTCCCTGATCCTCAGATCCAATCTGGGATTATATTTTTATATATATATATATATATAGAGAGAGAGAGAGAGAGAGAGAGAGCGCGCGAGAGAGAGCGAGCGAGTGAGCGCTATGGCAGTTACCTTGCTTTGATCATCACACATTGCACACAAGTTTCAAAATATCACATTGCCCCCCATAAAGATGTACAAGTCTCCTGACGCTGCAAGACAACAGTGGCCACAGGTTCCTGGCCTGATATCAAAGACCCTCTATCAGCCCATGTGCCTCTTGAGACGCACCTGCCACCACACACCCTGGCTCAGTTCTGGGCACAGCTAATGACCTGTGCTCTTGAAGACATGCTTCAGTTTCCACCCCTCAGCTCTGCTTTCACTGTTCCCCTTTTCTCTCATTTCTGTATTTAACCAATTTTTATATATTTATCCTTATGAATATAAATACTATTAAAAATGGTCAAGTAATAACAACAAATTGAATTCTATTATGACCATTTCTGCCTCCAGAGACTACTATGATATTAAAAATTTCAGTGAGATCTTAATTAAAAATATAAAGTTGAGAACAGAAACCACGAGGAATAACTTCGACTGTTCAACGGCACAGGAGGGTGACTACAGTGAACACACGTCACTGAATATTTCAAAGCAGTTAGAAGAAAGGACTTTGCATGTTCCAATAACAAAGAAATGATAAATATTTGAAGTGATACTATGGCAATTATCCTGATTTGATCATCATACACATGTATCAAAATATCACACTGTACCCTATAAATACATATAATTACTATGCTTAAACTTTAATAATAAATCAGTAAAATAATAGTAGGCATATAAACCTACTGAAGTATATAGATGCCAAAGAAACCTAATAAGATTATTAAAACACCTTGCGTCACCTCGCTCTTCCATCGAGAGGCTTATGCAGTCTCCTTATTTGCAAAGCTGCTAACAGCCCCTGGTGGCCCTGGGCCACTTCGCAGAGTGGGATGGGGCAGTTTTCTTAGTGTCTGCCTTCTGGAGCCCAGCCAGGGATTACCTGCACAGGAGTGGTGATCTTGGTAGAAGCCGTCCCCACAGGTGGCCACACACTGTCCACGCCGCATCAGCAACGGCGGCTGGCAGGAGGAGCACTCCAGCCCACTGGTACACGTGGAGCACTGAGGCTGGCAGGCTGCCGCAGGCCCAGCCAGGGAAAGAGAAGGGGAACTTGTGATTAGTGCAAGGACGCCACTCTGAAGCCCACTCTTCCGTACCCCAATCCTGAGGTCTGCAGACCACGGGGCACAAGGAAGACAGCGGAGGCACATTAACAACCACCACTGATACAGCACACAGCTCGCTCCTGGCACTGTTGGAAGCACTCCACATCTACACATGCATTTCATCCTCACGCCAGCTCTATGGAGTAGATATCGTTAATCCCAGCTCCACAGGTGAGGAACAAGCCCACACGGAGATAGATTTTGAAGCCAGGGAGTTTGGTTCAAGGATCTGTATTCTTTTTGCTTTAGCCAACATCTTCCAATATCACTATCATTCAAGCCTTCTGCAAGGATATCCCTTTCCCCTTTTCCTCCCTATGATGGAGATATAATAATTTCCATAAAGGTTGAAAATGAAAATAATGCGAGAGAAAGTAGGAAGAATAATTGCAAAAATAACAACAGCAGCAACTCCATACTGAGGCCTGACTATACCCTAGACACTATTCTAAGCACTTACTATGTATTGACACACTTATTCTCACATCAGTCCTCTGAAGAAGGTACCAGAATTACCTCCAACTTACAGATAAGAATGTTAAGGCACAGAGGTTAAGTGCTTACAGCAGGATATGAATCTACACACTCTTAAGTGGCTAATTAACCTCATGAATCAAAGATAAGGGGGAAAGTAAGGTTTGGCGTCAACCAAGCCAAACTCCCCCAGGTACGTGCTCCTTCTCCCATGTGTGAGGATTCTGAAATGTACACGAACCCAATCTGGATCTTCCCATAAGTCACGAGAGATAAGATCTAGGACCAATGATCTGTGAGATGTTGAGCACGTCAGTTCATTTCTCTGGCCCACAAGTTTCCCATTCACAAAATTAGAAAGTCCCCATAAGTGATCTTGACTGTATCAATCCTGCTTATCCTGTATTAACTGAGTGTTTTCATGAATTATATCAAGCATCCTGATGACAGTATTATCCTTGAGACCCTTCGAAAATGAAAAAAAAATCTGCTATGACTGCTTACAATCATCTGACCTCCACATCACCCATCTCCCAGTAGACATCAAAACACCTGCTAGGTGTTGGAAAGAAGAGACTGGTAGGCCAGGCAACCTTTGAATGACACTGCACTGCTGGCAGTTTTGAGCTGGTGAGCATTTCCTGCATTCATGACCTCACCCCTTCTTGACAATACTGAGTCTCACTTTGACAACAACTACCTTTGCTGAGTCTCTCCAATCACCCTCCAGTACTACCCCTGGGGGTTCCACCTGGGGCTTTACCTAAACAGAGACTGCCAGCTTGGTAGAAGCCCAGTCCACAGCTGTGCACACAGCGTCCATTCTGCAGCAACTTGGTGGGATCCTGGCAGAGGTCACAGTGGTCCGGAGAGTGAGAGCAGGTCAAACAGTCTGGGTGGCAATGAACTAGAATCAAGGACAGAGAAGAGAACTCAGTAAAGACCATGTGATCTCCCGTGCAGCCTCCAGAGAAGATCTACAGGGTATGTAGTGTAGTGCAGGACACGAAGGAGAAAATTGCAGAACTTGGGTATGCAAAGCCCCCAAAATAGCAAGAAATGTATTTCAATGCCTGATTGCCAGACATCTTTCCTTGAAATGGTCTGAGATACCACCACTGGTTCCCACAACCCCAGACTGAAAGTAGCACCAAATGAACAGCCTCATCAATGCTTCTACCTGCTATCAAGCCGGTAGAAACAGGAAGGAATACCTCCATAATACACAATTTCAACAGACTCAATCATCAATGATATCTTTGATGTTCTCAAGTTTCAACATGCTTTAAAAAGTTCAGACATAAAACCCACAGTGTTTAAAGTGGTTACTATCTTTTAAAAATAGTCAGTTTTCTTCTTTTTCTCTAAAATTTTAAATCCCAGTATCGGGGATGATCACTGAACTTCGAGGTAATCGTCAGCAAAGGGTTTCGTTCAGATACTGAAGTTGTCAAGGGTCTGATTTTCAGTATATCTTACATGACAGTATAGCAAATATTTTTTTAAGTCCAGAGGACCATTTGGGTTGAGGTAATAAAACCATGAAGTTGGTTTGTTTTTCCCTTGATAAATGCTTCAGAGAAACAGTGTGATTAGCCCAAATGAGGAGTGTAACAAGAGCAAGTGCCAATATGAAAAATTATGGCCCATAGATGAAAACAATTAATTATGAAATATGAATGGAAGAAAATGCCACTTCTCCAGGAGCGACTAAGCTTATAGGCAAATTACTACTCAGCCAAACAGCTCCAGTCTTGCCAACAATTATTAACTGGGAGTAATTCAACCCCAGGTGATTTGAAAGCAGAACTGCAAAACAAGTAGATAAAATTTTCTTCAGGAAGAAATTAATGAGTCTTTAAACTTAAAAAACCCACTTTAGAACTCCAAAAGGAACCATCTGTTCAATGACTCACCTTGGAAAAAAAAAAGCTACAACAAACTTTGAGCAAGTATTCTTACATTTCCAACAAGGGAAGATGTAGATTTACCATTGCACATTTTTTGTTTGTTTTGTATTTAACATTATCTTATTTGATTTTCACAACAGGATTTCAAGATAGATACAGTGCATTTTCTCCACAAACAGCAAACAGATGAGATTCTGAAAGGGTTGGTGACTTGGCCTAGGTCACATACTCATGTAGATTCAGGCAGTGACATGGACAAAGATGAATTCCAGCCATGTTATAAAAATTAGGAAGAGAAAATAAACCCATCGAGTGACTAAAGAAAAGGCCACAGGGCAGGGAGAGAATCTCTTTGGAATTGGGTCAGTAGAACCATCTCGGCAGAAATGCACGGGACACGGACCCACCTGCTGTGCAGTCTGGACAGCACTGTCCCTTCACCGCCAGGGATAGCATGGCCACTGGACATGGCGGGCAAGAGGGCTCGTAGCAAGTCACCTGAGCCGCCCGGCATTCACACACCCTACAGGGACCATCTTCCCACTTCTTTCCCTCCTGCAAGAAACAGCAAAGAATGGCCTGGTCAGGAAGGTGCAGGGATTCAGAGCAGAGGCAGCGGAGGAGGCGCTTGGAATCCCCAGAAGGACGGAGTGGAAGTACCTGCTCAGCACCCCACCAAACCCAACCCAGAAACAGGTCAAAGGTGTAAGTGCACTAAATTTACAACAGAATTTTTCCTTTTTTGATTTCTTTTAAGGTACAGCTGCTACCAAATAATATCAGGCACACCCAGAGACAAACTGTGGGAGTATTCTAGAATATGTAAAAAGCATTGACCGGTGCCATGGCTCACTAGGCTAATCCTCCGCCTGCGGTGCCGGCACCCCGGGGTTCTAGTCCCGGTTGGGGCACCAGTTCTGTCCCAGTTGCTCCTCTTCGAGTACAGCTCTCTGCTTTGGCCCGGGAGGGCAGCATAGGATGGCCCAAGTGCATGGGTTCCTGCATCCATGTGGGAGACCACTGGATTGACGCATCACGCTGGCCATAGAGGCCATTTGGGGGGTGAACCAACAGAAGGAAGACCTTTCTCTCTGTCTCTCTCTCTCACTGTCTAACTCTGCCTGTCAAATAAAAAAATAATTTACTAGAATATACTAGCATATACTAGCATATGTAAGAAGCATTTAAAACATGTTGTTCTACCTGTTTCACTCACACACTCACATAACACACACACACACACACACACACACATGCACAATCACCAAAGGGGATTACCAAGTACCTAGTGATTAGCAGAGACATTAAATATAATTACTGTAATAACAGTTTGGTTAAAGTCCTGGATTTCCTTATGGCTACTATGGTCACAGGAACAGTAAGTCATTGTATTCATAAAATTAAAGCTTTTGTAGGCCCACTTTTGGGGACTGTAGATGTGCCATGAGCTTTCTCACATTGAAACATTCATTTCAGTCAAACAAATTATGCTAATAAGCACGATCGGTTGAACAGAGAAGCCAAAGTGAATTATAAAGAGCGGTTCCTTTCGCTCATAACCCCAGTCACCCTGGAGGTAGGCAAGAGACAGGGGTTCCTACCAGATTGTACGGGGCTGGTGAGGAAGGTAAAACAGCACCACGGAGGAGAGCAGGTTTAAAAATAAAATTCGATGAAATGTGTATTAAGCTAATGGATGTTGAACATCCAGAACAATTAAGGTGACAGAACACAAGAAAATGAACAGGCGACACTAAAAACTGAGGTCTATAAGGCTGAAAAGGCAGAAGTGGCCTGGTCCTATTTCAAGGCAGACTGTGTCCCTGGCCCCTTATTCTAGAAGCTCCAAATTGATAAGCTTGTGTGTGTGTACAAGCATGTTTGTGCACTGCCTTCAAACGCAGCCACACAGGGGCTGGTGTTGTGGCACAGTGGGTAAAGTCACCAACTGCAAGGCCAGCGTTCCAATACCAGAGCACTGGTCCGCACCCTGGCTGCTCCACTTCCGCTCATGTGCCTAGGAAGGCAGCAGAGGAAGGCCCATGTGGTTAGACCCTTGCCACCCATGGGGGCTTCCTGGATCCTGGCTTCAGACTGGCCCATCCTTGGCCATTGTCACCCTTTGGGGAATAACAAATGAGCAAACGGAAGATCTCTTCCTCTCTCTACCACGTTGCCTTTCAAATAAATGCCGTAACTCTAAAGAAACCCAACCACGCTGCCCTGAAAATAACCTAGGGAGAAGGAATGCTTAGGGCTATCCAGGGAAGGAACATTGCAGAAGCCCAAGAAGCTCTGAAATATATACACACATACACACACATATTATATATACAATATAAATATACACACATATATGTATCTACATATGTAAATGTTATAGAAAAAAAAGTAAGCTAGAATAAGAAACAGATGTCCAAAGTTGAAAGTCTAGTGATCATTAAGAATCTTACTTCCTGATGACAGTGCCACCAAACATGTCTGTTAAAAATACTAAGGCAGTAAGTTTCTCCAGGATCATTACTTAAAACTATTTTATAGTGATCTACGTATAAGATAAAAATCCATACTTACTGGAATATGTTTAACTTCACTCATACTGGAAGATATCTAGGAATGGAGAAACATGTATTTATTATACCACTAAAACACCATTAGGCTGACCTATTTATTTTTTCATTAGTAGTTATCTGTTTTCTCCCCAAGTAACATGCAGCTTCATTCATTTGTTATGAATAGAAATAAAATCTATCTCTGTGAAAAACAAAAACAGCATACCAATACGAGGTGAGGACAACACACTTGGGAAATGCTTTTGAATTCTTATTCTCACATTGTGTTTGTGTACTTGGCATCAATTCTCTTCTATATAAAAGACTTCATGGTCAAAGAATCAAAGCTCAGAAGGGCAATTCTTTAATTTTGCATAGAATATGAAGAGCATTTACACTCATTTAAAACAATTTTGCCTTTTCAATTCCATTGAGTATAATTTACCTCCAAAACTGAGTAGGAAACATGATACTATGAGTGAGTAACACAAATCCTACATTTATGGGCTGGCGTTGTGGCATGGAGGGTTAAGCCACAGCCTGCAATGCTGGCATCCCATATGAGTACCAGTTTGAGTCCAGGCTGCTCCACTTTTGATCCAGCTCCCTGCTAATGTGCGTGGGAGAGCAGCAGAAGATGGCTCAACTGCTTGGGCCCCTGCCTGCCATGTGGGAGACCCAGATGGAGTTTCAGGCTCCTGGCTTTAGCCTGGTCCAACCTAGGCTGTTCCCATGATTCAGAGAATGAACCAGCTGATGGAAAATTTCTGTCTCTGTCTTTTCCTTCTCTGTATCTCTGCCTTTCAAATAAATGAAATTAAATTTTAAAAAATTCAGCATTCATAGGGAGAATTTAATATCTTAAATTCTTAAAAATAAGGATGACTAAACTATGAAACACCACTATGAGACAATGCCAAAAGCATAATAATAGCAATTGTTAAAAAATTGCTTTTAAAAAATATATCCCATCCCAATGGCCCCATGAAGTAATCACTATTGCTAACCCTCTTTCAAGTGATAATTAAGTAACTTGGCCAAGATCATACTTAAAAACAGCTAAGATGGAATTTAAACACTGAGCCTGCCCAAAATATTCAGAAGCACTGGCAGATTGACAGCTGCAATGCATCCAAATCGCAAAGAAAAAGTGCACAGAAATAAATTCACTCGTCAAAGCACTTTATCCCAATTCTCATAATCCTATTCTGATGGTATTTATAATCAGCCAGAATATTTTTAAGAACACAATTAATTTATCAACATTCCAAAATCTCTCATGGAAAATATGAGCTACAGAAATAGGCTAAGTGTCATGAGGGTAAGATAGGTAATTTTTCCTCTGAGGTATTATAATAAAAAAAGTGCAGAAACAAGAAAAAATAAAAATTTCCCAAAACGGTTACCAAACAGAGTTCTATCCTACATCCATTAAATCTTTCCACCTCCAAAATAAATCTTGGCCTGACCACCACTCACCATGTTCACCAAGACAATGCCATCTTTTACCTGGACCTAACTGGACCCCCTGCCTCCCATCTCAAGCCCTTCCATCACTTACCACACAGCAGCCAAGGCAGTCCATTCACAAGGCAGCCACATGGCACGGCTCTGCTCACAACTCCCCAGCAGCTCCCACTGGCCTCAGGATCAAACCCACTGGCTTCCCAGCTATGCACTGGACCTCATCTCCAGCTCCCCTCTCCCTCCGTCCCTGTGTCCCAGCTATAACAGCTTTCTTCTTGCCACTTACTGAACAGGTCAAGCCTACATATGCCTTTGTGTTTGCTGATTTCTCTTCCTGAGATGCTTCCCCTCAGATACCCGGATGACTTACGCCCCACGTCCTTTAGGCTCCCCTCCACTTCCTCCACTGAGAGGACTTCCACATTGATGGTACGCAATAGCATCACCCTGCCTCCAGCCCAGTGCCTCCCCAGGCCCCTGAATTCCTCTTGAGAGTACTTGGCAGCACCTGACATAAGTATGCATGTACTTGTACATGCATGTGGTACATGCATGTGTGTGCATGTACATGTGTGTGCATTCCTTGCATGTATACATGTGTATGTTGCGTGTTGTTTGCATCCCCACTCTGGACAGTAGGCTCCACCCTGATAGCAGAGCCTCTGCCTGTTGTGCTCGGGCACAACATCTCCGCCAACTGGGACATAGTAGGTGTGCAACAGCAGTTGTTGAGCAAAGGAAAGGGCAGAACAAATCAGAAGGCACTAAGCGCTCCTGAAAATTAATTTGGAATTATTAAGAGTATTTCGTGATGAACCCAATACTCACGAATTGTGCCTTTTCTTCATAAATACAATAACCATTCCTTGAAATGCATTCAGGACAGCATTTTCCATCCAAGTGAATTAATTCTTCACCCTGTAGAAATTAAGAGTTGCAGTGGCACATATCAAATTAACATCTCTAGGTAGCAGCGCTAAATTGCAAAGCAGCTGGGTGCCTGACTGGAATGAGAAACCCTGGCACACCCTCAGGCCAGCCCACTCCTCCTCGTCTCCCTGCAGTCTGTCGCCCTGTGGCAAGTCCAGTCAATACTGCACACCCCTCTGAGACCTTTTCCTTTGTGCTCTGAAGACACCAGCATTCGGATTCACCTCTGACCATGAACTCACATGAATAGGAAAGGTAGCCCCGGTGAACCTCATAGTCCTAGAAAGTTATGAGATTCAGAAAGAGATCATTCTATCTTAAATATCCAAGGTTGAGACTTGTGACTTTGGTTTCATTAACAGTGTGCAAATCAAACCAATATTTTCCTTGAATACAAAATCAGATGCATAGATGTAGTCTCAGGCATAAATTAAACAGCAAAAAATGATTTTTATTCAATATTCGGAAACTCTTCCCATCACAATGACTTTGTAAACTCTAGGAGGATGGAAGGAAATGCCCAGCTTGGATGAAGGATGTCTAACTTTCAAAGCCTTATCACTCTAATTTCCCAATATCAGCAACTGCAAAATTTTTACTTTTTATTAGAAAATAATGTTAGCACCAAAAGTTAATTAATTCTGAATTCTGTAACTCAGTGTAATACTACTGCATTCCTACTACCTAAACCTGCTGTTAAAAAAAAAAAAAAACAAATACTTTATGTAATTTGCCATTATCCAAATGCCAATATCTATAAGCTAAAGAGTATTCTTTAGGCCGGCGCCGTGGCTCCACAGGCTAATCCTCCGCCTTGCGGCACTGGCACACCGGGTTCTAGTCCCGGTCGGGGCGCCGGATTCTGTCCCAGTTGCCCCTCTTCCAGGCCAGCTCTCTGCTGTGGCCCGGGACTGCAGTGGAGAATGGCCCAAGTGCTTGGGCCCTGCACCCCATGGGAGACCAGGAGAAGCACCTGGCTCCTGTCATCGGATCAGCATGGTGTGCCGGCCGCAGCGCACTGGCCGCGGCGGCCATTGGAGGGTGAACCAACGGCAAAGGAAGACCTTTCTCTCTGTCTCTCACTGTCTACTCTGCCTGTCAGAAAAAAAAGAGTATTTTTTAAAGTACTTCCTAATTGCCAAAGATAATACACTTTCTCAAGAACGGTAATGTTTCCTTAAATATTTAATATTTAATTTGCAATCCATATCATATTTAAAAGCACAGAAACTATGCTATGTAAAAAGTGAAGAATAGAAACTGACATAAATAGACTAACCACAATGATATTTTATATTTAATATTTTATATCTAAAAACACTGCACTAAAAACAAATATAAAAACATTGGTTCTCTTTAGACTGCAGCCTTAGACATGGATTTTTAGTCTCTTTTCTTGGGACTTCAAAATCTTCTAGAATTCCAGGATTTTTGTCAAGGAAAACGGAAACTTTTAAAAGCAACACAAAAATACCTGAATGACTATAACTGTGCAGTGCCTAGGAAGTTACTATGTTTGAAAAGGAGTTCCACAGATTACTGTCCATCAAAAGTCCACGCTCCTCAGAAGGCAATGGAGAGCAGTGGGTGCTACAGACATGAGACGTATTTACATATAAATTGTTTTTGCAGAAACGTGACAAATAAGCTGGTAGTGCCTACAAAACCTAGACACAGACTGAAATTTGCTTTCAGAGCATATAAAAGGCTTTCTATGCATGTAATCTAAGTTGCTTAAAACAACGTTCTGAAACAAGACAGACGGTGTGTACTTCTATTAAGGACAAAATGCAAGAGAGATTCTTGAGTGCCCGTGACGATACCTACAGACCCAACAATAACGGGAGCCCCCCTCACCCAGAGGAGGGGAGAAGCCGGCAGCTCTGAGCTCTCCAACACTGATGGAAATCACAGAGCGTGGACTGCTGGGAGAGCAGGATTCAGGACACTCTCAATAGAGCTGCTATTTATAGAAGTCTGGATGCTCCAAACCACATGGGTTCACTGTGCCGGGAGCTTGTTCCCATCAGCCTTTGGCTTCTGCTTTGAGCAAAACTTCCTTGTGAAACAAAACTCATTCTTTGCTTTTGAAAGAGGATTCTGAGGCATAGGCCAGCTCAAATCTTCTGCCCCTTCCCTAGCAAATCCCCCACAGGCCTCAGACAAAAGACCCTGAGTCAGCCATCCTGCCCCTTGGAAGAGGGAACATCCAGTGGACAATGGAAAGATACCTCCCCCTCTATGCGCGGCTATTGCTACAAGCTTCCTTCCCTACTATTTTATACTTCGGATGCAAATGCTAAGTCCTTAAAGTCACCTGTTTCCTTCACCTAAATTTGTGTTCAAAGACATTATAAGACACAGAAAAATCAAAGTCTTCATATTGTGCTACTCCCACACACTAATTGATTCTCTCCACGTCAGGATTTGGGGTGGGTGTATCTGAAAGACAAGGACCAGACCATTGTTGCCCTTTTAACAAAGGAAAATGATATACTGATCCCAGTACTGTCAGATCACTGCTGTTGACAGCCAATATGATAAAGATGGCAAAAGCAAAGCTGGACAATTTGTCTCGCTTGAACGTTTGCTTCCTTGCACCTTTTTGCAGAACTGCACACACTTACACTTAGAAAGCAAATGACCTTGATATTTCAGAGAAGGAAGCGGGCAAAAAGCAGGCTGGAATGGAATGCAAATACCAGGAAGCACATTTGCACTACTCCCTGGGCAGACATAGCATTTCCTATGGGGACCTCCTAATGCATTAACTCGTATTTGCATAATCCTTGGTGCCACTGAGTATAGTAATTTCTGTTTACCTCTTGGACTTCCCCAAAGCCTGGGGACTTTTTTTTTTTAAGATTTACTTAACTATTTGAAAGACAGAGTTACAAAGAGAGGAAAAGAGACACAGAAAGAGCTCCGCTAACCTCTGGTTGGTTCATTCCCCAAATGACCACAAGGACCAGAGCTGGTCAGGCTGAAACCAGGAGCCGGGAACTCCATCCTGCTCTCCCACATAGGTGGCAGGAACCCAAGAACTTGGGCTATCCTCTACCACTTTCCCAGGTACGTTAGCAGAGCGCTGGATTGGAAGTGCAGCAGCCAGGACACAAACCGGCACCTATACGGGATGCTGGCATGGCAGACAGCAGCTTAACCCGCCACGTCACAACACGGGCCCCAACCTGGGAACTCTTGACATTGGAATTTATCTTATTCAGTTTTTTTTTTTAAATCACCAGTGATATAAAGTAAGCAGAAGAAAGTACACCCGGGCTTTAGCGAGCTCTTTAACTAGTGCTATTTACAGAAGGATGGCATATGAAGGCTATGTAGTCTTTTTGATAGGAGCCTATTTTGCTGACAATTTTACTTCTAGTAGTGTTTCCATTTGAAGACCTGGTGTCTTCCACAAAATTGAGAGAACACAGGGGTAATCTGGAGGAAGTTTTGGTAGAACAGAGGTCAAGAAAAATAGAGTTAAAGCATTTGAACTTCTCAATGCAAAAAAGAAACAGAGCCAGGGCTGTGCAGTCCTGCGCCTGTCCATGGCTTGGGAGCCTCTGCCCCACAAAGCGAATGTGGATGATCTTCTCGGAAAAAGCCTGTGGCGTGGCTGTTGGCACAGGCGTCTGCCAGGAACAGGAGGTCAGGGATTGAGGCTTTCCTCGCCTGGGCTTTCAGGTGAGGTGGAGAGAGCACAGGCACTGGGCACAAGAGGTTCAGGACTCAGCACTGTTAACACAGCCACAGATGGCAGATGGTGGGAAGTACCAGGATGAGACAGAGTAGCGTCACGCCAGGGCCAGGACTTCAGGAATACCGAGATGCTTTCCACACTGGCAGCTGCTCCCCGGCTCCCCGCTTCTCCAAGGGCAGACAAAGAGGACATGGCTTATGCTGCCCCAGCAGAGAGCATCCACAGACAGCAAGTGCGCAGGCAGCCACTCCTAAAGGCACTCACTCTAGGGAGAACGGGCTAAATTGCTTCCTGCAGATGAGTCTCCTGCTCAGATCAGACTGAAAGTGAGTGGTTAAAAGACCCATCCTGGGGCCGGCACCGCAGTGTAAGCCTCAGCCTGAGGTGCCAGTTTCAAGTCCCGCCTGCTCCTCTTTGGATCCAGCTCTCTGCTGTGGCCTGGAAAAGCAGTAGAAGACAGCCCAAGTGCTTGTGCCCCCGCACCCACATGGGAGACCCAGAAGAAGCTCTTGGCTCCTGGCTTCAGATGGGTCCAGCTCTAGCCACTGTGGCCATTTGGGGAGTGAACCAGCAGATAGAAGACCTCTGTCTCTGTCTCTCCCTTTCTGCCTGGAACTCTGCCTGTCAAATAAATAAATAAAATCTTAAAAGACCCATCCTACCAGAATCACTTCTGCAAGATTTCCCATAACTCCTGGGATATTAGACAAATTAAACCCTTAGAAAATAACCCAGCATCCCCTGGGTGGAGCACGGAGGCAACCCAGTCTGAGCCTTGGAGAGGAAGAAAGGGGCCCAGGGGAGGTTTTCTTCTCATCTCCATCCAACCATGCTGACTCCCCTAACGCAATGAAAAGGGAGCTGGTGAGGGGGCATCCAAATCCACACAAAAGCAAGGCCCTCCCCACTTAACTGTGCCTCAGCTCTGCCCAGACCCGGAAGAGGGGGCACGATGAAAACCAGCCCTGTCAATGTCAGCCTTGTCTGGAAGGCTGCTCTGTGGCATCTGTGGGACGAGGAGCTGAGACCCCGGGGAGAAGAACCAGAAAGGACAAAAATGCCTTCACAGACACCCAGCGGTAGACCATTCAAGTCCCCCTTACAAGTTCAAGTTCACAGCCCTGAGGGGAACGGGTGGGGCAGACCGGAGCAGGCAGGGAGGAGACAATTTTAAAAGCAATTTTTGCAATGGGTCAAAATCAAGTTCAAAGAGGAAAATCAAGGAATTTCCCTACCATATACATCTACAATGCACAGAGGCTGTTTTGTTAGAAGCTTCTAGAAATTCTGCAGACAGCGTAAATCAATGGAGCTGTTTATGCGGTACACACAGCTCCCTCTTAGAAACAAAATCCAAAGTTACTTTTCTTCTTTCCTGATTCACAGGAGCAGCCCCCAGGTGCTGGCCTCTTCTCTGCTCCGTACTGCAATGGGTCCCACAGCAGAAGCTGAGCCGCTGGGCACCTGTTTAGTCCTGATTCTCACAGCCACAGCGAGCTGGCAGGGCAGGCCACCAGCAATGAGGTCCAGCTGTGCTGATGGTAGGCTAATGTCCCATGTCATGTCATTCCCCTTCATGTCCCTGGTTCAGGGCTTCCAATCCAACCAGATGAGCTGAGAGCTAGCTCCTGGGGGTGCTGTTCCAAGCTGGCCTGAACCAACAGTGGCATCCACTCTCTACCACAGACCGTGTGCTGGGAAGCCTCTTGAAGCTTAGTGGTCATCCTGGCCATTCCTCCTGCTGCCAAGAAATAAGGAACAGGCGCAGGGCATCCTACCCCATTGGGAAGAATGGTGACAGTCTTAAGGGAAATACCTTCGCATCTTACCTGGGCACACTCCACCTTGGCACACTCTCCATCCCGGCAGGTTACTTGGCCTTGGTCACACGTGCAAAACTCACAGGTGGAGCCCTTCCACATTTCATCCTGGTACCGTACGATCCCATTGTGCAAGCAGTTTCCAGCAGGAGACACACACTCCTCACAGCATTGGCCATGACGGCGAGCCCTGCTCTGACCCTGGGCAAGCAGAGAGAATGATGGATGCAGGGCACTCCTCAGAGGATGGTGAGAAAGAAATCATCCAAGCCGATAGGGGCAGAAGCATGTGAAACACCAGCCTTACACAGGACTCTCTTCCCCCTACCTGACCCAGGGGAGGACAGATCTCCTGCACATCAACCCTCCTGCCCAGACTGCAGATCTGGGCTAACATCACATTTTCAACACTGTAAGATGTGTGATGCCCTCAGAGGACACACTGGACTGAGAAATACATTTCTTAAGTGACCCAGAATACAGTACAGAAAATTCAGCTCCTGGCTCTCAAATACCTTGTCACATCTCAGCGGGGGGCAGGCCTGTTTATGACACCGGACCTCGCCCTGGTCACATACACACGTGGTGCAGGCATTTTCACTCCACTGCTCGCCATGCTGAGTGAAGAAAGGAAAAAAGAAACATAAAAGTCACACACAACAACACACTGGTTTCTTATTGTATTTTTAAATGGACTACATGCCAGAGAAGTGATATTATTTAGATAGTAAGAGTCTCTAAGAAAAATGTCAATAGGTGTCCAAAAGGAACAGTGGATAAATTTTTATTCAGCTATATTCACTTTACAAAGGTTGAGAGCCTGCTCTGTGCCAGCCACACGGATGTCTTGGGAACACTGGGATGCATGGGAAGATAGTGCTGGCTGACTCCTGGGAGTTCATTCTTTAGATATTCTGGGCCAGGAGACCCAGGCATGGCAGCCACATTCTATTTTCCCAGCTTCCCTTGCAGCTGTGAGATGGGCACCGTCCCAGTCCTACTTGAGGGGACTTCAGGAGAAGCTCACAGCAATGATGGAAGCTGTGGGAAAGACTCTCATCCCACATAAAAGAATAAGAGCCCTCCTCTCCCCTATCTTCCACCAGCCTTTAGTAATGACCGGGAGGATGAGCTGCCTGGTGCTAAAGAAGCCATCTTGGTGAAATAAGAGAATAAGATGATAGGGTGGAGAGATCAAAACAGCTTCAATCCATTAGCACAACACTGAGACCTGACTTGATCAACCCTTCGGCTGCCATACTTCCGGGCTTCTTACACGGGACAACTCGATTGTTATCAGTTACTGCCTTGTGGAGGGGAATTTGAAGGCTGTCTCTTTAAGAACAAATTAGTCCAGCACAATCGTATCCTAGAAACATAATGTAAAAATCAAAGAAAGGAAACCAGAGAAATTATGATGGAACAGAACGCAAGCCACACATGTGGCTACAACATCAGATAGCACAGGTAACACATGCAAAACTCCCTAATTAGTTACTTTCCTTCAGATTTCAAGTGGCCCATCCAGAATTTGTGAAGCTGCCAATTTCAGGTCCCCTACTGAGAGTCATAATGACAACTTCCACTTTGTCTCCCTCAGAGTGGCAGGCAAGCGAGGGAAGAAACTGGGTTCATTTTTTAGGTTCTTTGCTTTTGACTCTGTGACCTTCTTTTGGCTCAGTTGGACACTTCTAAGACAGGACAGTCACTCATTCATCCAATTGATTGAACACATCTTTATTTGGTGCCTATCTTGTGACAGCTGGGCAGACATATGGACTGTCCCAGGAGTACCCTGAAGGTTCTGCCATCATCAGACTCACCCCCAGCCTTCTCTCCCATTCCACACTCCCGTCACACCCCTCAGTGTAAGGAAACAGGAGAGAGAGCTTGCCTCTTCGGGTACCAGTGCATAAAATCCAACCAACACAGATAGCCATCCTCATAGCCTCCGAGCTACGGGTAACCTGATGGGAGCCAGTGATAGGTCATGTTTTCCCTCACAATGTGTGAACAGTGAGCTCACCAGGGTTCATGAAACAGCACATTCCTTTATATTTCTAATCCTCTTTGATTCAGTTTTTTTCATAAAGGCTTCCCGTGATGAGAAGAAAAAAGGCGTTCATGTACTGAGTTACTAATCCTGGCAACGAGTCAGACACGAGGGTGGGGAGTCATGGTGGCGGGAAGGGCAGACGTGTGAGAACAAGTGTCGGCACAGCTACGTGGGGTCCACCAAAGGTTACCTTATACACTCGGCCGGCCACGGGGCAGGATCGTGCAGAGCACTGTGGGCAGCATTCTCCGGGAGCTCGGACGACAGTTTCACCCTTAATACCCAGAAAATGAACAATCCATCATAAGGAGATATTAATAAAGTCCACAAGAACAAGACGTCATTCATAGCCAACTCACTCAGGCATCATAACAGCTTCCTCTGGTTTAGCGTTCATTTGTCACCTAGGGCTCTGATAGGGACTAGCACTCGCAAGGGCAGTGTGACCCTTACGATGTCTGCATCTGCCTCAAGTCCTATCTTTTAAAAACAACTAAAAGCACAAACCACCATAACAATAATCATCATCCTTGGAGTTTGCCACACACTGTTCGAGGATCCTAGGAAACAGATGCTCTTATTCCTGCTTTACAAATGAAAAAGTACAGACCAGAGAGGTTGTGTAACTTGTCAAACGTCACATAGGTGATGACAAGTAATTGGCAGCAGGACTGGCGAGCACAACCACAGCAGAGCTTCCAGATAATCCCACTCCTCCCGAGACACCGCTGAACTCAAGACTCGGGGTCTCCCTCCCCTTTCTTGCAGGAAGTAGAAAGGGGGGTTTGACTCCCCTGGGTACTTTGGTATTCGGTCAGTAAGAACAAGAAGGTAGTTGACACGGAGGAGGGGTCACATAAGCTTAGTTATTTCATGGAAAGTTCCAGTCATCCCTCATAGTCCTTTAACTCAGTGATGTAATCAGTTGGGTTCATGCATTGCTACTTAACAGATTTACTTATTTCAAATGCCTGAACCACTGGAATTAAACCAACAATTTTTTTCTCTGTTTCAGGTTATTTTATTTCTTTATTATTGTTACATAAAGTATTATGACCATTGGTGCTTATTATAGTATGTGGAAATTGGACTTACACTGAAATCATTGGGCAATCTTTGACCTCAGAAATCCTTAGCTTAGTGAAATTTCAATGAGGGAGTAAAGTAAAGGTATATGAACTCAGTCTTATACAATGTTGGTGAAACAGGGAACTCATGTCATAATTTCAAATCTTGAATATGCACAGAGTTGGTGCCAATTTATCTTAACCAATGTAGAGTAGGGCTAAGAACAGAAGCAGAGTGAACTTGAATGTGTACAGAGGGAACTATCACTTAGTGGTTTAGCACAAGGAAAACTATACTTTCCAATTTTAATTCCATATTTTATTGATAGGAACAACCTTCCTTCACAAATGTAGACCAACAAGAGCAGGAAGGAAAAGCATCCAAAGAAGAAGTGTTTGGGATGCAAGAGAACTACAGGAAGCAGAGTTCAGATCCCGTGAGGGCTGAGGAGCCCTAAGAAGGTGAGCTGGGAGGTGGGTCACGGGGATGGGAAAGGTTCTTCGCAGTCAACTTGCTTTGCTGCCACCCCCAAATACTATCATTCTGGCCCACATACACAGGCCCTCCCTCCACATGCAGTCTAACCTAGGAAGCAGCACACTGTGGAACATGGGCTAAATCCAGTCCAGTATCTGTTCTATGGAACACAGCTGGCCCATCTATTTACATATTGTCTTTGGCTGGCTTTGCACTACAAAGGCTGAACTGAATACTTGCTCCACAGGGATGGCACACAAAGCTTTTTAAAAATATTTACTCTGTGGGATTTCATAGAAAATGGGAAATCCTGGATCTAATCTGCTACCTTCAGTGAACACAGGAATTCAATACTTAAAAAATATAATGGACACTATAGTTTGGGATAGGATGACTATAAGGTTGTATTCAATTATAATTTTCCATATTTATAACGTAACATGGCTGACAACTCTTGGTAAAATATCTTCCCATCATACACTTTTAAAGATATGGAAAGAAGGGCTGGTATTGTGGTACAGTGGGTTGAGTTGCCACCAGTGATGCCAGCATCCCATAAGGTCACCAGTTCAAATCTCAGCTACTCCACTGCTGATCTTGTTCCCTGTTAATGTGTCTGGAAAAGCAGTAGAAGTTGGCCCAAGTGCTTGGGCCCTTGCACCCAAGTGAAAGCCCCAGATGGTGTTCCAGACTCCTGGCTTCGGCCTGGCCCAGCCCTGGCTCTTGCAGCTATTTGGGGAGTGAACCAGCAAATGGAAGATTTTTCTCTCTCTCTGTCTCTCTCTCTCTCCCCCTCCCCTTCTCTCTGTTAAATCTGCTTTTCAAATAATAAAGAAAGAAACTAAAACTCTACCACTAGAAAACAGAACTAACAGTCAACCCCTGGCCACATCCAAGAAGTCCCAGTGACCATGTGACATTCAGGGGCCTCCCTTTGCTGTGCAAGCCTAAACAGAAATAAGAACTGTCACCTCACCCCACTCCCTGCCTCTCTAGACCAAGCAGAACTTGGCCTTCACCCTCCCTGTGTGCTCGCTCCTGCGGGGAGGGGGGCAGTTAGAACAGCAGTGCTAGCCTTTCACCTCCCACAGTATCTTCCTCTGCACAGCTGGTCGGAGCCCATAATGTTAAAAAGGGTGAATGGGAAGAACGAGTGTTGGAGGAGCGAGAGAGGGCGGGAGGACACCCCTCACATAAAGGGCCGCAGTCACAGGGAGAGATGGTCAGAGCCCTCAAAGCAGCACAAATGGGGCTCATTGTGTCTCCTGTTGCGTGTATTCAGGATCTGAGAGGCTGGGCCACAGACCTAGGGCAAGTTCTAGCTCAGTGCCATAGAGCTTCCCAAAGTGAAAACTTGCCAGGCCCTTGGGCTAGGACACTTGAATATTTCCTTGTGCCTAGATGGATGCAAGAAGGGAACTTGCCCAAGAGCAGGACCCCTAGCCTTGCAGATTTCGAGCAGTGAGGATGAACAGATTGCCCTTGGTCAAAGATGATACGTAGAGATACAGGAACGTGGGGGACAACCCTGAAGAATGAGCTACAGAGAAGGAAACATATCTTTCCTTCTAGGTTCAAGGATGAAGCCCTTAGAAAAGAAACACATACACATTTCTAGCCCATGATTTCACTCGATACAGAAGACCTCACAATGAAATAAAGACTCAAAGAAAGGGTGGGAGCTCAGTGATTTTTGTAGTAGGCTGATGAAGAGTAGATAGTCATGGAGAAATGTTTTAGGGCACAGGGTAAGATCTAGCGGGAACTCAGTGAGGCCTGTTTGTCGAGCTGCTTCTCTCTGCGCCTGCCTTGGAGATGGGGATGTTCCATTTCCCAGGTATCGGAAGAGCACCTGTCAGATGATGGTCTGACCGCCTGCTTCAGGGAAGCTCAGAGTCCTTCCTGAGTCTCACATCCTGCTTCAGAGGGGAAGGGCAGGGAAAGGTCAAAGTGACCTTCCTGCTACTGTTTTTTTTTTTTTTTTCAAATTCCTTCAACTTAAAATATTCAGGAAGCCAAGATGCTGCAGTTCAGGACAGCACATGCTGAATCCCATCAAAGAGAAGGGAGTAACATTCTGTAGTTTTGGAGAAACAGCAAGACTTCTGACCATCACTTACTATGAAATGTACACGAAAATGTCTAAATGCCATTCGGAAAGCTCAGTGAGATGCAAGAACACGTAGTCCCTGCCAAACAGAAGCAGGAGCAATAAGAAAGAAAAATCATCGTGATAAGAAGAAAAAGTAGATGAACCAGTGATAGGAGGCACAAAGAGGAATTAAGAGAAAAAGTAAAATTGTCAACTAATACTGAAGGTGATAAAAATAAGCTCTCCCCATACGCAGAGGAAAGACACAAAGTGAAAAACCGAGACAGAACAGCGCTTGATAAAGAGAAAAGAAAGGCGAACAACTTGAAAGCCACAGATGTTTCTGGAGAAGCAAGAATAATTGGAACAAATATAATTAATCAAAGCAATAACTGAAGAAAATATCTCAAAAACTGGAGCACCGTCTTAAAGAGCTCCACAATATCTAGGCCAAATATGTGGAATGAGACGTCACCTAGAAATATTCCCAAGGTTTTCAAATTATACGTATAAAGAAACATGCCACAAGAATGCAACACAGTGAAAACAGCTGCAAGTAGGGGAAGACACAGACCTCAGACTTTGCCATGGCTCTAAATCCCAAAATTCAGGGGAAAGGCATGCATAGGGCCGGTAAGGGAAGACACTCAGTCCTTCCTAAAAGTGAGATCCTGCCACGTTGTCTTTCAGCCATGCAGGCCCCCAGGAAACAGCTCACACACACTCTGAGGCTCAGAGAGATCTCAGGCTCCTCATTTGCTTGAGAAATCAATTTCCTTGAAATAATAGCCAAGGATGAAGTTCAAACTATTCAGATGAATCAATATTGGGAATGGGAAAACTGTGATATTTAAAGTCTGGCAGTAACAGCATCCAGAACAACTTTTCAGGCTGAGCAGACCATGCCAGCGAGCCTATGAAGCGCTGGTGGGGGTATGGCTCTGTTCACAGGCCTCTGGACAGGAGTTGACAACAGGCACCATCAGGAAGAATTGAACCTGTCATTCAGGAAATCACCTCTTGCTTGAATAGGAATTTGTCCCTTTGTCAGGGATTATCACCAACTTCTAAGATGTAACTATAACTGTGCAAACAGAATTATCTATATTCTCCTATCAAAAGGCTGCAATGAATTATTCCCTCTCTCCAAAAAACTATCACAGTCTTTCTGAATGGTAAAACATAATTTTTGGCTTTTCTGCCCTTTCCAAATCCTCTTTAATGAGTTAAAATTCCCCCTTTCATAAGTTAAACACAAACCACATACAAAAAAAAATCACAGAAAATCTTAAAGACAAGTTTTCTATAGTTCAGGTGCTGAATACACTTGTCTACTGACAAATCTGTGTTTTCCTTATATTTAATGTACTAATGTAAGTATACAAAATACTTGAAATTGTATTTTGCAGATATTGTTATGGTAAAGATTAGACACAAATGTGTAACTCTTCATTTGGAGAGGAATATAGCATAATGGTTGGAAATGAGTCAGGTGTGGTCTCCTGAGTCAGTCACACAGAACTGCCCAGGTTAGAAGTGCCAGGGCTGGGCCAGCGCCGAGGCTCACTAGGCTAATCATCCACCTGCGGTGCTAGTACTCTGGATTCTAGTCCCGGTTGGGGCGCCGGTTCTGTCCCAGTTGCTCCTCTTCCAGTCCAGCTCTCTGCTGTGGCCCTGGAGGGCAATGGAGGATGGCCCAAGTGCTTGGGCCCTACACCCGCATGGGAGACCAGGAGGAAGCACCTGGCTCCTGGCTTTGGATTGGCGCAGTGCACTGGCCGTAGTGGCCATCTGGGGTGAACCAATGGAAGGAAGACCTTTCTCTTTGTCTCTCTAACTCTGCCTATCAAAAAAAAAAAAAAAAAAGTGCCAGGGCTTACTAACTATGCCTACCTGAGCAAGTCACTTATTTTCATCAGCTATAAGAAGGGAATTATAATAATAGCTCCCACTACACAGGACTGTTAGGGGAATTACATAGCCCTTAAAATTAATGACTAGCACATTTGAAACTTCCAAAATGTGGCAACGGTGATGATGGTGATGGTGGCGATGGTGGTGATGGTGATGAGTGTAGAGATAATAGTGCTGGGGTGATGCGTTATATTAACAGCCCCAATTCTATAGCACTCCTTTATGTCTTGGAATACCCAACATTTAACAGTGATATTAAATCAAGAAACTGATTTTAAATACCTGACAGCTGGATTTAAAAAAAAAATGTCACAGCAAAATACAGACTAAATAATGCAAGAGTGAATAAAATTAATCTATTTTGAAGTCTTCAAAATGCTTACATATCAATTAGCTCTAAAGTATGGTACCAACATTTTATCTTTTTACATTAATTATGTATATTGATGACAACTCTACAGTGGATACTGTGTAGTGAAACTAGAGTTTATGTCTAATGTTTCTGAATATCAGACACAGGAATTTCAATTATTTGAGTATCTGGTCCCATAATATGCAGCATGTGGTTAAATGTGTGAAGATTTAAAGCAGAAGTTTCTCCATGGGGTACTTCCTCCATCTCTCATCCCCACCTCCCTTCTTATAATGGTGGCAAACTATTTAATTACCATTCCAAACCCCAGAATGTTATAATTAAATTGCCCCCAAATCATAATGTTCTCCAAATATCAGAGCAATAGAGCTACATATCGTGCAGTTCTCCCAAGAAGCTCATTAGTAATCTTAAAGCCAGGACAAGACGTGTTGATGAGTTGGGAGATGAGACACAGTAGTTGGTGCAGAGTGGGTAACACAATCAAGCCTTTCAATTAAATAGATTCTGCATTTATTTGGCATTTAGCATTTCTCATCTAATTGCCTTTCGTCTGCTGGTTAAAATATTGCCCAATTGTCACAATATGCCATGTTATTGATTTGGGTTTAGTTGACACAAAGTACTGCTCTGTGTCAACTAAGTGTTGGCTTCCAGCTCTCCCTTAGATCAAAAATGAGCTATACTTTGACTGGAGGCGAAGCTCTTTTCATGTTATCTGTCAACCACCATGGAATATCTTTAGGAGCCTCTTGAAGAGCAAAAACCTATAAAATACTACAACTACCATTTATATGCAATTGATTTTCTCTTCTAAATTTGTGTGAAGAGCCTAATGTTTTGAAAATCAGATCAGCATAAATGAACAAGATTCCACTATCTCAAACATCCCCTTAGAAAATCCTTTGATTATTTGACTCATTATCCTATAAAAATTAAACTGTGTACATCTGGATAATCATGTTCAAAGGCATGTATATGTTTTTAAAACTCTGACTACACCTATGCATGGAAAAACAATAACAACCCAGGTCGTATTACCAAATTTCCCAGATGCTTAGCTTGACATTTTCAGAACAGCTGCAATTGGAGCTGGAGGCTTTGCTGTGTGCACCCTCAAGGCTCAGCTTCATTAAGCAACAATTAGCCTAAATGGCTGTTAATTAGACCTATCTGTAGCTTCTAAGGGGAAAAGAAATGTCTCAGAGGTGGTCTCCAAAAGTAGAAGGAAAAGAAAACAGCCTTTGTGTCTTCTTTCTAGCACTTCCAAGGCCCAGAAGAGACTATGAAAGGTGGAGCAGTGAAGTGAACGTCCTGAAGTTGTCTTCCTTACCTGGTTACAAAACAGAGGCTGACACTGAGCTGTAAAACACTGGGCGATCCCATTTCTACACACACACTTGGCACACCGGCTCAAATGCCAGTCTTCCCCATCTTGAAACACACGGCCTTCATAGGAACAGGGTTCTGGAAGGTCAGAGAAATAACGGTTACAGGACAGATTGCATCGGCTGGTCCCCAGGCTGCCTGCAGGGGTATGCATGCAATGCATTTGCCTAGGACTTCACATTAGGTACCCGGGACACAAAAAGAGGCTCTGTGATTGGGATCCACCCTCTGCAGTTGTTATCCCGAATTCTCTGAATTTCTGTTTTATAAGTGAAGTATGACGGTGCTTGGAGCCTCAGCTCCTGTATGCTTCCACATCCTACTAGGCTTCCCAGGATGATTCTCTGCCACCTGCTCTCCTCCTCTTGCCCAGGGATTGCTGCCACCTTCCATTCATAGCCCAGGACCTGAGTGGGGGTACATGTCCCAGAGTGGGGCACAGGTGCCTGTGAGTGTCTCCACTCAACCTTCCAGTATCCTCATGCCTGAGGGAGTACAGTAAATAGCACAGAAAACCTGGCAACTGGGTGGACATTTGGCATAGAGGTTAAGACACCTGTGCCCCTCATGTATTGCCTAGGCTCAACACCCAGCTCTGTTCCTGACTCCTGGTTCCTGGCATGCAGGTGGAAGGCAGCAGTGATGGCTCAAGTAATTGGGTTGCTATCACCCACGTAAGAGAGCTGGATTGAGTTCCTGCCTCCCAGTCAAGGGCCATCGTGGGCATTGGGAGAGTGAGCCAGCAGACGGGAGCTCTCTCTACCTTTCTGTCTTTCTCTGCCTCACACATACATAAATAAAAACAAAAAACACCAGAAGGTTGGGAGAGATCACAGGGACAAAAAGTCCCCCCCCCGCTTTTGAACAGAGGCCTTTCATGTCCCCCCAAAATAAAAGCTGATGATGCTCCAATCACTCTAGGCAAAATGCTTCCAATATGTCTCTCTCCTGGAGGGCTAACAGGAAGGCCTTTAAAGACCTCATAAAGAATCCTACAGGCTCAGACAACCCACTCTCTGTGCCATCCCCAGCTCTGCTGTCCACGTGTCTTCACTTGCAGGGTTACTGGGCCCAGAGCAGCTGACAGTCCTTCCCTGGCAAAGGGCACCTGGAATGCACGAGGCAAACACTTCACTTCCATCGTTTCCTGAGCATGCTTTTGAATCCCTGGAAAAATGGCTCTCCAGGGTAGAGGCCTGCCAGGCTTGCACAACTGGGGCATGGAAATAAACCAGGGGATCTCTTTTAAAGGGAGAATAGAGTGTAGCTTTCAAGGAATAAAAAGAGATATTCTGGCTACTACATGTCAGAAGAGAGCATAGTGTGGCAATGACAACACTTCCTATTCATCATAAAGAAAATACTATTTAGCTGCCACACAGAAGGGAACATAAATCCCTAAAATGCAACAGAAGTTTACAGGGACTAACGTGGATTGCAAGGAGAGGGCCTGGAAGTCTACCCTTGGCTTCCCGAAGTTCTGTGCCACCAGCTGGAGGTGTCCACTTCAGCAAGGATGCACTCAAGACAAAGACACCCTTCCTGCTCTGCATCCTGGAGAGAGACGTCATTCACTCACAGCCCGCCCAGTAGTATTTGTGCCAGCGCCACCATATACACGGGGAATAGGCTTGTCCTCTCCACCAAGTGAGCAGGAGGAGCCACACTGGCCCCGGGGAATCCTATCAAAGGGTCTCTTTCCTACTCCCCTTCCCTCTTGGGAGCTGTGAATACCAAGGGATGCATCCAGCCAAGGCAAAATAAGTAAATCAGAGAGTCAGATTCCTCAATTTGGAAGTGGGTTTAAAGATGAGTTCCAATCCCATTCTCTGAAACATCACTCCTGGCCAAGCACAAGGCTATATCTAGGTTACAATAAAGAAAGGAGTTGAGATCTTTGAGCTACTGAACAAGAAGGAGTTGGGGTATCACCACGTGCGCCTCAAAGGCAAAGAGGGCCCTTGCGAGAGTTCATACTCACTTCCAGGGCCCACGCAGACTGGGCAGCAGCTGCCATCAGGGGTGAGTTCCAGCTCGCGGTGTCTACAGGACAGCGGTGGGCAAGGCTGGGGGGTGCACCTTACTTCCCCGTGGGTGCAAGAGCACACGCTACACGGGGAAGAGGCCCACTGTGTTCCATGCTGTGTGTGGAGGGAGAAAAAGAAGGAGAAGGTTAGAGCCAGAGTGCAGGCTTTCATTCCAGCAACAGAAGTTCATCTCTTACACAGACTAAGCGGGGGTCTCAGGACAGGTGGAAGACAGCTCTCAGCTTGCAAGGCTAAGATGAAGCTTTGCAGTGTCCCAAGTCAGAGACCAATTTTATAACAGTTTTCTATTATCTCTAGGATTTCATTTTTGAAATTTTCAGAAAAACACGAAAATAAAATAAAAATGAGCCAACCCTATAATATAAAAATTTTTTATACAGCCCAAATCAAAATATGCACACATGTATTTTTACTATGTTATTTATAAAGGTTATATCATCTTATTTCTGTTTTTTCCCAAAGATGTATTTATTTATTTTTATTTATTTATTTGAGAGGTAGAGTTAGAGATAGAGATAGAGAGAAAGGTCTTCCTTCCATTGGTTCACTAACCAAATGGCCACTACGGCTGGCACTGCGCCGATCCAAAGCCAGAAGCCAGGTGCCTCTTCCTGGTCTCCCATGCAGGTACAGGGGCCCAAGGACTTGGGCCATCCTCCACTGCCCTCCTGGGCCACAGCAGAGAGCTGGACTGGAAGAGGAGCAACAGGGACTAGAACCCAGCACCCATATGGGATGCCGTGCCACAGGCGGAGGATTAACCAAGTGAGCCATGGCGCTGGCCCCAAAGGTGTATTTATTTATTTGAGAGGCAGAGAGAAGGAGAGACACAGAAAGAGGTCTTCCATCTGCTGGTTCACTCCCCAGATGGCCTCAACAGCTGGAGCTGGGCTGTTCTGAAGCCAGGAGCCAGAAGCTTTTTCCGGTCTCCTATGTGGATACAGGGGCCCAAGCACTTGGGCTATCTTCTGCTGCTTCCTCAGGCGCATTAGCAGGGAGCTGGATCAGAAGTGGAGCAGCTGGAACTCGAATTGGTACCCATGTGGGATGCCGGTACTGCAGACAGCAGCTTTACCCAGTGTGCCACAGTGCTGGCCCTTGCTTATATCATTTTCAACAGCTCTCGCTGTAACCCTGTCTCATTGCTGTGGCTTCTGATTAGTTCCATCTCCTCTCTCTCACCTCTTTCTTTTGTTGCTGTGATCCCATGGTCTTGGAGAAAGTGAGAGAGTCGACAGGCGGCATCTGTTCCATCCAATTCTCCCATAAACTGCGAAGCTCAGTCATGCGCAGGGAGGGAGTCTGTCTGCACTCACAGAATGTTCCTATTCCACTTTACCCTGGGATACCACATTCTCAAAGCTGGCAGTGTGTCGCCATCTAAGAGATCCACGTATTGAATTATCCTGGGATTTACCAAGTAGGAAAAGCGTACCAACAAGCCCCTCTCAGGTGTGATACAGGTGTGAGAGGGTGAACTCAGAATGAAAAAAGCTACCCACACAACGACTGTTTTGGGAAGTGACAGTCAAGGCTGTTACGTTCTCAGTATCAGAACAGGACAGCAGCAGCCTGGCACAGATACAGGGAAGATCAACTCAATAAAGTTGTCTGCATTTTCCTCCTGCAACACTTCCCTAAATATTCAAACTCTTCCCCTTTGCTTCTAATAAATCCAGCATATAATGATATCTGACCCAGCACAAATCATACACAGACTTTTATTAAAAACATCAGGCATCCTAGGGACTCATTAGACTAAACATACTCAAGGGATTACAGCCGTGTCACTGAGAAGCATAGAAAACAAACGTTCTCTTGCTTCCCCTCAAGAATCACTGTTCACGTCTCTGGGGCACAAAGGCGCCCTGTGCTACTTACAGAAGTCAGTGTCCCTGGATTCTGCCCCTGGATTCAGGTCACAGGCATGCCAGCTCTGACATGATGGAATTACTAACAACCTGTGCTATCATTATAACAGGTAATTACAATCACCCAATTATTTGGGAACCAAGCCCTCACCTTACGGTCATGGTAACTTTCCTACAGAGAGACTCACTGGGAGCACAAGAGGTAGCAATGCTTGTCAGCACTGATGGAGAGGAACCAAGGAGGGACTTGGCGCCATGCATGTTCTCCGGTCTCAGCTCAGCCCCGCCTGCCTTCACGTCATCCTTCTCCATCTCAGCTTCCTCGTCTATAAAGGACACTTTAGTGAAAACTGCAAGTGACCCAATTGCCTAGTAATTGGGAATCATATTCTCCCAAAGCATGTGAAGGAATTACTGATAATATAACATTGTGTAAAAAGGCAAGACATAAACTGTACACATAGAATTCCAACTATGTTAAAGTCTATCTGTCTGTCTATCTATCTATCTCCATTGCCACCCCGCCACCAAAAACTGAAGTATATTAACCATGGTTTTCAGAGTACTGGGATTGTTGGTAGATTTGCTTTTATGCTGTGGATCTGTCTACATTTTTACTAAATAAATTATGTTACTTTTCATCATCAGAAAGCAAATTACTGTTGAATTATCTAATTACATATATTTCTTAAATACATTCAGATTTGAAGACTGCATATAAGATAACTATAAGGGAACTACTTTATTAAGAATTAGGAGTTGGTTTCTATACTCTCAGACATTTCACTTCATAACAATAAGAGCTTGCTTTTATTACAACTAAGAGACACTGTCAGTTCTCAAATATTTGCAATACCACCACCTTTCAGAGACCTCAAAAATTAATTATAAGACAACCTGTCCATGACCCAAGGTTTTCATCTGTGACATGAAATGGTTATATTAGCTAATCTCTTCAGTACCTTTGGGCTTTCTGATCACGTGAATCTATAGCTCAAGAGACATAAAGGAAGGCAATGGATTCTCCCTTCACAGTGAGCTTAAGGATTATGGGAATAACAAGAACATTCAGCAGGGAGACTTCACTGGTTGATGTCAAAGCCGCACAAGAAGCCCCAGGTGGTGATGCCCAGTGTACAGCATGAGGGAAAGGAATTGTTACCCTCTCCCTTATGGGGACAAACCGTATCAGTCCCCACCAGTTTGCATCCCATAACCTTCCTCAGAGTGTTCAGAACATGAAGAATTCAGGCAGCTGGCCCGGTGGTCAAGCCTTTGCTTGGGACGCCCACATCGCATATCAGAGTGTGTGGGTTTCAGGTCCACCTGCAGTTTCGATTCCAGCTTCCTGCCAATGTGCACCCTGGGAGGCAGCAGGTGATGGCTCAATATCTGGGACCCTGACATCCACATGGGAGACCTAGATTGGGTTCCCAGCTCCTGGCTTCAGCATGGCCCAGCCTGGGCTGTCATAGACATTTGGACAGTGAACCAGAGAATGGGAGATCGAACTCATTTTCTCCCTCTCTTTCTCTCGTTGCCTTTCTAAGAAATAAAATAAATAACTAAAAGCTGAAAAAAATAATGCCCATAAAACACCCAACCTAGAGTTCAAGAGGCTCAAAACACACACACACACACACACACACACACACAAATGTATATTTTAATGTATATATTTCTTCTCTCCCAGAGTTATCTATATCCATTTATAAAAGCATTATTTTTAAGAAACACTGCAGGGGCTGGCACTGTGGTATAGTGGGTGAGGCTGCTGCCTGCAGTGCCAGCATCCCATATGGGTGCCAGTTCAAGACCAGGCTACTCCACTTCCAATCCACCTCTCTGTTGTGGACTGGAAAAGCAGTAGAGGATGGCCCAAGTCCTTGAGCCCCTGTACTCACGTGGGAGACCTGGAGGAGGTTCCTGGCTCCTGGCTTCGGATCAGCTCAGCTCCAGCCATTGCGGGCATTTGGGGAGTGAACTAGCAAATGGAAGACCTCTCTCTCTTCCTCTTTCTCTGTCTCAGTCTGTCTGTCTGTCTCTATCTCTCTGACTCTACCTCTCTATAACTCTGCCTTTCAAATAAATAAATAAATCTTTAAAAAAAAAAAACCTGCAGCAGCAAAGAGAGCTTTGTGAAATCAAGGAGTAAAGACACACAGCAAAACTACTGCAAGACCAGTTTAAGCGGTGCCATCGTAACCTCATTAATGCCCTTGAGAAAGCAGACTTTGACACTGGGCAAAAGTGAATTCTGTAGACAACATCTGACATATTCTTCTGCACAGTCAACTAACAAGTTAGCTCGGCTGTTGACGTAAGTCCA
Source organism: Sylvilagus floridanus (assembly GCA_949820135.1). Lineage (NCBI taxonomy): Eukaryota > Metazoa > Chordata > Mammalia > Lagomorpha > Leporidae > Sylvilagus > Sylvilagus floridanus. The sequence continues at coordinate 93,874,043 of OX463238.1, forward strand.
AAGAAAAGATAAGGCCATAAAGCATTAGCCTGGCTTACTGACAGAACAAAAAATAAGTTTTCTTCATATAATGTGTTCCTGTTATGAAGTTATAAATCCAGAATACTAAATATCAGGGAATGTTCAGTGCATATGATCATTACGTCCTCTACTTTGAAGAGAACAAGGCTACAGAATTCAATATGCTCTTCTCCCCTTGCACACAGAAAGCACTGTCCCCTTTAGCCTTACAGAAAGAACGAGCCCACCTCTCCCTCCTTGTGCCTCTACTCACTGGCATTTGGCACAGGGCTTTACCACCTGCCATTTGCCTTCTCAGCAAATCTTCAAGCACGTTCTTCTTAATTTGACATTACATGGAGCTGAGATTAAATTAGGAACGGAGAAGAGAAGGGATTGACGGTCCTCCCCTCCCCTTCACAAAAGAATTCATGGGGGGAAAACACAGGAAGAAAGCACTCAAATACTCCTTAGAAAAGCACAGTTGATGCTTACTTCCCTGGCTGGGCACGGCTCCCTAAATGAATTTGGAGGGAGAGCTGTGGGAAGGCCATAGGTGAAACAGTCCCCTCTCCCCGCCCCACCAGAATCTTGCTGGAATAAGCCCAGGCAACATTCTCAAATAACTCAGAGTCAGCCAAAAGGCTCCAGTGTCTTCCTCACTCTGGGAAAGGAAAGCTCCGGGGACTTGTCTCGACTTGCTGGGATGCCAGCTGTGGAAGCTGTTCCTCCTCCGTGAGACAGGGAGGTCCTTAGTGAGGCCCAGCCGTGTTAGTCCAAAGAGCAGGTTCCCAGGCAGCCCTGGGCTCAGCCACCTTGACCTTCTTTTCAACAGTGTTCTCCAGGGACAGCAGCACCTCACCTGATTCTCCTGCAGCCACACTCGGTGAATCCCACAAAGCCTCTCCCAAGACCCTCCCTTAGGGGGAAGCACCTGCCTCATTCATTGCTCCAGAGCTAGTCTGTAGCTTATGTGAGTCTGGGTTGCAAACCAGAGGCTAAGGAGAGAGGATCATTGCGTGCATTCCTTGGGGAAGCAGAATTCTCCAGAAACGGACTGCAAAGACAAAGGGCTGCAGGATCTAAGTAAAAACAACTAGAGATGTAAGTGACCGGGCAAGACCCAGAGCAAAGCAGACAATCATTTAAACCGCTCAAGAAAATGAATACTAAAAAGGATTTGGTCAGAACCTAGGAGAAATGAAGAAAGAAAGAGGGGGAAGGAAGGGTAAGGAAGATAAGAAATACAATGATTTTGACTTAAGATTAATGTTAGATTTCGTCTCAAAAAAAAAAAATCAGTCTTCGAGCTTGATTTGAAGGGGGCAGACTACTAGACATGTTTTTCTCCAAAGCTATAGTTCCGGAAATTCAGCCTCTTTCTCAGTTACATCAAGTACCAGAAATGTAATTATAACATTTTCTGAGGGAATGCGTTCTGAAAGTTGCATATGCAAAAACAACACACGGGCACGTTCCTATGCATGTTGGAACTCTCTGCAGGACGTGTTATTGCAGAAAAGATGAACCCCAAGGAAGGCAGGGACAAAGAAGACCAAGCAGGGTTTTCTGAGCACTCCCAGGCGAAGTAGGAGACCAACAGGGTTTCTAACTAAGCCCCAGGAGATCTATGGTCTGAGAACTGCCCATACAGGACAATGGCCAGTATGCCCCTGGGATAAGGAAACGGAGTAGCTGGAGAAGGATTTACTAATCACTTGAGTCTCATTCATCAATGCTTATTGAGTATCTACTCCAGGAAAAGTTCAATGCTGAATACCAGATTAGGTGGGAGGCAGGAAAGATCATTGCAAAGACATAGAAACTATTGTCAATGTTCTCAGGCATCTTATATCAAGATAAGAAGACTGTGTACAAATGCAACATGAGAGAGCAAATGCCGTGTGTCATTAGAAAGAATGGTCCATGCAAAGACTCCTGACTCCTGACCACTCAGGTCCCTGGATCTACCCTGTATTTGAGAGATTTGCTTTGTTTTATTTATTTATTTATTTATTTATTTATTTATTTTTACTGGCAGAGTGGACAGTGAGAGAGAGAGACAGAGAGAAAGGTCTTCCTTTTTGCCGTTGGTTCACCCTCCAATGGCCGCCGCGGCCAGCACGCTGCGGCCGGCGCACCGCGCTCATCCGATGGCAGGAGCCAGGAGCCAGGTGCTTTTCCTGGTCTCCCCATGGGGTGCAGGGCCCAAGCACCTGGGCCATCCTCCACTGCACTCCCAGGCCACAGCAGAGGGCTGGCCTGGAAGAGGGGCAACCGGGACAGAATCCGACGCCCCGACCGGGACTAGAACCCGGTGTGCCGGCGCCGCAAGGTGGAGGATTAGCCTGTTGAGCCACAGCGCCGGACTTGCTTTGTTTTTTTTTTCCCAGATCCTGACCCCTATTGGCTCTCAACATCTCCTTCATGTGGAAGATTCAGCTTAGGGTGGGTATCTGGTATAGTGGTTAACTTGCCTGGGTGTGAGTCCCAGCTCCAACCCCTGATTTCAGCTTCCAGCTAATGCCTTGAAATCAGCAGGTAATGGCCCAAGGACCGAGTCCCCGCCATCCATGTGGGAGACTCAGATACAGTTCTGGACTCCTGACTTTAGCATTGCTTAGTCCTAGCTATTGCAGGGCAGTGAACCAGTAGATGGAAGCTTGTTTGCTGGCTCATTCTTTCTCTCATAAAAGGAAAATAAATAAATAAAATCTTAAAAGACAAATTCCGTTTGGTGTTGTTCACCTTGTACCGCACACATCTTCCACACCTTCTGAACTGGCATTATTTCCACCAGTCTGCCCTGTAGCACCTGTCATTTCACAGCCCCTTCTCCTGTGCTGGTGAAAGGTGACATTGGCCAAGCAGCAGCACACGGGGAGACGTGTCATGAAGATGGTTCTCTCGCAGACCTGCCTGGGAGTCTTTCAGCAATGCATTGTGCAGGAGTGAAAGAGCAGCTTCCCCATGTAAGTAGGAGGCAGAGGCTTGAGTAAGGGGATCCTGTCCCGTAGGGAAATGATCACTGTGTTCACAGAGCTTCAGGGACAGACACTGAATAGCTGCCTAGAGAGGAAATATCAAATCCTGCTAACCTGCGCTCTCGCCTGAATGGCCAGAGACACGAACTTGGGGAATGTTTTGTATGGGTGGAAGATGAAGATTAAAGCTAAAAAAGCCTCTTTCCACCCCATTCAAGCTCACCTGCTTCAGGGTGATATTTACATATGGGTGGAGACGCACTGTCGATTTTCATAATTTCTGTTATGAACCTTGCAATGCTACTTTTTAACCAGTATTGAACATCTCTAAATGAATCCTAAGACATCATCTGGAATGAAAAGGTAGTATAAGAAGCACTTTAGGGCAAATATCTGGTGCTGTGGGGACAAAGGGGAGCACTTTGTTGCCTAGGGAACGTCTGGCCACGCCTGCAGACACTTTGGTGGTGGTGACTGGCACGCTTGGTAGGTAGAGGCCAGGGATGGTGCTCAACATGCTACTGTGCTTCAGATACTTCAGCAGCAACAACGCCTTAAATGTCTACAGAAGTGAAGTTGAGAATGTCTATCTTAATGGGATGAGCCTTGAATTAGGATTCAGAATTTCAGGGCTCTAGAGCAGGTCATACCACTTATTAGTAATATGACCTTAGACAAGTACCTGAAGCTCTTTGCAATTTTTTTTAATCATTAACATAGGAGGAGTAACATCTGCTCTATTCACCAGCACAGGGTTGTTAAATGAACAAAAAAATGCATGTAGGATACAAAACGAAGGTGATTCATTTACTGTTGAATATCACAACTTCTTCAACATCAGCATTGGGACTCTGTATAAAGACACAAATTCCATCTCCAGATACTTACTGAGTGACCAGGGAAAGAATAGGATAGTTCTAATCTCATTCAAGAAATCTCCATTCCCACAAAAGGGCAAATGAACCTCAGGTCCTCCACGGCTTAGGATAGGAAACGACCTTCTCTTGTCGGGGTGAACATAACATCCGGCTCTCCTCCGTCAATGACCACCAAACACAGAAGCCCCGCTGGGCGGAAAAGCACTGACCTCATGGACTTTGTCTTCATGACGGCAAGATCCAGGAGATCTCAGCACACACTCCGGGCAGCATTGGTTGGCGGGAATCTGAAGCACTTCTCCCTGAGCGTTTAAAAGCAGTTCAGTGTGAGACAGCAGCAACCAACAGTCACAATGTGTCCCCAGACTCCACGTCACCTGGCATTCGCTAGATCACAGGCGTTTCCGCAGGATAAAATGAATACATCAAAAGATTCGCTCTGGCAAGACGAACTTTTCTCCTGGATAAAGTGAACCTCTCGTGAAAGCCATTTCTGCAGAGAAAATGTCTACACCTTTTCACATGTAACGAAGTGGAGAATTTTTTCCCACTACAAATGCTGCTCTCTCTTATGCCCAAGAAAAGAACAGTCAGGGTGAATAGAGAGCTGCGTTTCCCTAGGCTGGATGGAGGCAGAAAACGGGGGAGCTACAGATAGCCCAGGGCTGACAGGTCTCCCTGCTGTCTCCGAGGGACCACAGCCAGTGGGGGAGCTGAGGTTCTAGGGGTTCGCTTTTGCCTGGGCAGCACGGGAACGAGGCACATGGGGGCAGGAGGCCGAAGGACAGTCAATCAAGGAAGCAGAGAGTTGGGAAGCTGCACACATACATTTTGTGCTGAGCTGGGTAGAATTTCTGGACTCCAATAAAGATCTACAGTGTGTTGTTAAGGCTTCTAAAATTTCAATTGTGTTCCTTGCTACTATTAAGAGAAGGAGCTATCACCTGATACCTTAAGATTATTGGAAATTGTCACCTGTTTAATTAATCCTCCATTTGTCACCATAACAGACCTGCTTGTTTGGAAATGGTTAAAGAACATAACACAAAGAGCATATGACTGTCTTTAGGGGCCAGGGATTCTCTGTTGGTCCTATTATCTGTGTTGTTTCTTTCCCATGTATCTTAGGGTTTCCTCAAGTCTAGAGGTTGGTAGAATGGGCAATGAGTGATAAAAATTAACCAGAACATCATGGTTCTGTCCACAGGATAAAAGTCTACAAGGGATTCAGGCAGTACAATAAAAAAAAGTGTGTATGCCTGTGTGTTAATCTTTTATTTAATTTGTGTTGTCATTTTTGGTTGATTACAAAAGAAATCTGAGTTCATATAATTCCACCCAAAAGGGTGGATGGGAAACAATAATGAGATTTTGCTGCTGCTAATCCATTAAATAGATAAATACAAATGTTTGTTATTTACTTGCTAAAGGACAACATTTACACAATATGGGATTTTACAAAATTGCATGTGCTGTGCAACATTAATGACTTTTCATAAAAGAGCCCTCTGAATCCCAAGAGCACATTTATTGAATTTCCACTAAGACAGTGCAGAAGTTAAGAATGCCACACAGATAGGAAATAAGAAGATCCAAGTGTTTTATATATTCTAACATGGAAGCAGGGAGCAAGGAAGACTGGGGGACAGAATGGAAAACTTCAACGGTGTATTTTTATGCCCTCAAATGAGTTTTATTTTATATAAAAGTAACTTTCATATTTGGCTCTCAAAACTCATTTCATAAATCTAAATTTTTTAGTTTTTGAGTGGCAGTGGGAAAAGCAGAGAAGACAGTCCCCATTTTAGCTCTATCCATTGAACTTCTGGTGGCACATGACAGAGGTGAGCTGAAAGAGGAGAATTTGGAGTGTGTGTTAAATATCCAAGAAAATGTCTCTGGGGAAAAAGAAAAGATTCTAAATGTCTCCACTCTCTTCCCTGGTCAACATCCATCTATCCAGCTAGGTAGCTATTCTTTATGTAGCATATGAATATACAATCTATTATATGTGGTTCTAGGAAAAATAAATGATTGATGCATAATCAAAAATAATTTTCAGAATTGCCATTTATGCTAGGTTATTTGCAATCAGTCCATGATGAAAACATAAATTATAAAATGATTTTAGAAAGATCTAAAATAAAGAAGAATGACAGGAGCCCAAGCTATTATTAGCAATACAAATAGTTTAGAATACAATGGTGATTCAGTAATTTGTACCATGAACTAGCATAAGTGTACCACTTCAGATGTGAATAACAACGCATGCTGCTAAGAAACACAATGGAAAACTTCAAAGCACCACGATGAAGTAGAAGTTACAGTGGGCCAGAAGCCAGTACTCAAGTATGATATGATAGTACCACTTACTAGCTCTATCTTTGAGCAAATGACAACACCGCTAAAAGCTGGTTCTTTCGTCTAAAAAATGAGGAAGTCAGATTAAATGATTTGCAAAGGTTTCTTTTAGTTCTACCATCCTATAATTCTATTTCATTACTTGTAGCAAAGAAGTCAAATGCTCTGTGGAACACTCACCTGACCTTGGAGTTGAAAGCTGTCTTACAGTTGGATCATCTCGTCTAAGCTTCTCATTTTATAGACAAGGAACCTCCTTCATTGGAGTTCACACTTCCTAATAATGCCATTCTTCACTGTTACCCTTGTTCCCCAGTTTACTCACTAAAGACTTGTCACCTGGGGTGGAATTGTGGTGCAGCAGGTTAAGCTGCCACTTGCCACACTGGTATCCTTATATCATAGTGCTGCCTCAAGTCTGGCTACTCCACTCGAGCTAGCTACCAGATAATGTGCCTGGGAAGGTAGAAGATGATGGCCCAACTTCTTGGGTCTCTGCCACTCATGTGGGAACCAGGATGGAGTTCCTGGCTCCTGGATTTTGCCTTGTCCAATCTTGGCTGATGTAGCCATTTGGTGAGTAAAAGAGTAGATAGAGGATCTCTCTTTCATTCTCCCTGCCTCCCTCCCTCCCTGTCACTCTGCCTCTCAAATAAATAAATAAATAAAAATCTTTAAAATAATAAAGGACCTGGCACCTGGATCTCAGTTTCTTTCCTACCCTATGTCTAGACATAATTCTGAACAACTTCAATTCCATGAAAGCAACCAGCCCAACATTCTATCCTTGCACATTCTTGGCAAACTCAATTCAAGATATCCTTACTTGCACTTCACTGGCACTCTCCACACCCAGCCAGCCTCAGACCCGCCCACATTCCAACTTCTGTATGCCCAAAGCCTTCAACTCTCTGACAGTGAGCCTCCTAGAGTTCTCCAAGTATTCCTGGCCCCCTCATCTGTATGTGTGCGTCTCTCTTCCCCAGTTCTCACTTACCTTCACATTTTTTCCAGAGTAACTCTCCAGCATTTTTTTCATGCAGTCAATCAGCCCCCTGCTGGCCTCATTTTCCTATTCTTTTGGTCTGAATGTCTACCATTTCTTGCCCCTCTAGACTTAGTCTTCATTAATATGACAAAATCTCAGTCCTGGATATATCCCACAATTTGCCATATCTTCTTTTGCACCCACTTAACTGGTAATCATTCTACCTCACAGATTGGTTCTCCCAGAGGTTCATGGTCTCCTGCTCACACGGCCCCTTTACACCACACACAAATGCATAACCTAGACCTCAGTCAGCCCCCTTATCCCTTCAGTGTCAGTTCCAAGCACTCACTACTTTCTTATACCTCCCAACTGAGCCTCAAAGTCTTCATGAAGTAAACTCATTAGGTATGAGCTGCTTCAATATCCTTCCCTCTCCATAAATCTGACTATATCTGAATCTACCTAGGACTCGTTCTTTCCATTCCTAGAGAGCAAGGCTGTCACCCCATCCCCACCCTGTGCTCTGGATCCCACACTCTCTGTTCTCCATACACCCCTTTCTTCTTTCTTTTTAAGATCTATTTTAGGGGCTGGTGTTGTGGCATAATGGGTAAAGCTGGCTCCTGCAGTGCCAGCATACCATTAGGGGCACTGGTTCGAGTCACAGCTCCTTCACTTCCGATCCAGCTCTATGCTATGTCCTGGGAGAGCAGAGGAAGATGGCCCAAGTCCTTGGGCTCCTGTACCTGTGTGGGAGGCCTAAAAGAAGCTCCTGGCTCCTGGCTTCAGATTGGCACAGCTCTGGCCATTGCAGCCATTTGGGGAATGAACCAGCAAATGGAAGACCTCTCTCTCTCTCTCTTTCTCTCTCTCTTCCTCTCTGTCACTCTGCCTTTCAAATAAAAATTAAATCTTAAAAATATTTATTTTATTTATTTGAAAGGCAGAGTAACAGAGACAGAGAGAGACAGAAGGAGAGACAGAGAAAGAGGCCCATCTGCTGGTTCACTCCCCAAATGACTAGAACAGCCAGGGCTGATTCAGACAGAAGCTAGGAGCATGGAGCTTATTCCAGGTTCTCCCACGTAGGTGCAGGAGTCTTAGGCTGTCCTCTGTTGTTTTCTCAGGCACATTAGCAGGGAGCTAGATCATAAGTGGAGCAGCCGGGACTGGAACTGGAGCCCATATGGGATGCTGGCACTGCAGGCAGCCATTTAACCTACTACGCCACAGCACAGCCCATGAGAACCCTTCTTTCTAACTCATGTATTCTTTCTGTGTCTCTCTCTCCCTCCAACCCACATATCCTGAATTTCTCTCTTCAGCCAGCATCATTCCCCTCTCCCTTCTAAGGTAATAATATCTATCTCATGCTAATAACAAAATCTGAGAAACAAAACAAAACCAACCCCATTCCATTCAACCAGTCTACAAATATTGACTGAGCGCCTTCTGGTGCCCTATGTTACGCTATTTGAGACGTGTGTTCATGAAGAAGATCCCTGCTCTCAAGAAGGTAAGTGTCTAAAGAGAGAAGCAGACAAACAAGAGGCATTTGCTGTGTGCGCCAAGGTTACAATAAGGGCAAGTACAAAGCCATGGCAGGACATGGAAAGTCACGATGGTTGTGAGAAGAGAGCTTCAAAGAAGTATCACCGATGTAGGGTAGCCTGCCTGATGTCCCTTCTGCTCCCAGACAAGCTCCTGAAAGATTAGCTTTTCCTTAGCTCCCCTCCTCCCTTTCCAGTTGCTCTTCCTATTGGTGCCATGGTAGGTTCCACTTCCACCACTCCACTGGCACCAATTTCAATGTAGGCACCAGCCACCTACACATCGCCAAATCCAACAGACAGCATTAAATTCTTCTCCCCCTTCTTCCTGTTGCTGTAATCAACATTGTCAACACCAATGCCTTCTAGAAACGCTCTACTATCCTGGAAACCTTAATGCTGCTCCCTTCTTTGACCATTCCTTATCCCATTACTTCTCTGTTTGTGTCTTTGTACTCTCCTGAATTATCTCCCTTATGTTTACTTCCCCTTCAATGACTGTGTTTCCCAAAGACCAGTCTTGGTCTGGTACTGTTTCTCACACGATCCATTTGCGTAAGTTCATTAATTCTGATCGTTTGCACCACTGTCTGCTTTACTCTCTCCAGCCCTGTCTGTCCTCTATACTGTAATTTCATATATACAACTTGCTCTTTGTCTTATCCACCTGGCTCTTCTCTGAGCATTTCAAATTCACCACTCCAGAAGTGGACAAAGGGTCTCCAAAAGGTCCATAGAAGATACATATTAGGAAAAAAAATATGCATAGGTTTCAAAATTTTGAGCACCAAAATGAACTTATCTTTTAATTCCATTTTCTGCAAACTTCTTGAAATACTACATATAGTAGCTATATGTCTATAAGTAACTATATATATATGTCTATATATATACATATATCTCAGTTGGTGAATGATGAGTCAGTTGGTGATTCATCCAGTCATAAATATGGAATCATTTCTCCTTTTCCCTCCGTTCACCTTTCTACCTTCATTCAGTTCTGATTTATCCCCTAAATTTTTTATGAACTTGCCCTTCTCCCTTGGTCCCTGCATTACCAATGCTCTAATTCAGGTACTCATTCTGTCATTGGATTATCCTCACATCCTCTGAGCAGATCTTCTCATTTCTTATATTATGCATTATCTTTCAAAAACCAAGATTCTTTTTGGCCATTCCACTCTTGTGCCTGAAAACTTCATTGGTATTCTATCATCTTAAAAATAATGCTCTAAGCTCCATAATATAGCAGATAAGGCTCTCTATAACCTTGAACTTATCAAGTCTCCAGCCTCATTTCTCTTTCATTCATTCAGTCAGTCAAAAATTATTTATTGAGTGCTACCATGCGTCAGGTGCTATTATAGATGTTGAGGATATACAGTGGACAAAGAAGATGGTAAACAAGACATTTTGGTAAATATATGGTATATCAGATAGTAGTTAGTGCCAAGAAGAAAAATATGCATAAAATGTGGAAGAGGGATATAAAATGTGTGGTAGGGAGTAGAAAGTTGCAATTCTAAACAGAATGGCATCCAGAGCAAAAGGTTAAATCCTGTGTATATTGTGTGTGTGTGTACAGATACATACCAAGCACTCTCTGTCATAGGGTATTTTTTTTGCACTTTACAATTCACTCTGAAATTTATATATAAATATATATAAATTATAAATTTCAATATATATGTTTCAATATATATTTCCAACATTCATGGCAAATAGGATAAATGCAAACTTTATGTTTGTGCAAAAACAATCCTGAAATCCGTCCATACAAGGGCCTTCAAAAAGCTCACAAAAAATGTGTGTTATAAAAAATTATACATGGGTTTTAAAATATTTTGTAAAAAAAATAAACTTCTCTTTTACTTTCATTTTCCCAAAAAGTTTTGAACTACCCTCATGTATATGAGTAGATGTCTCCAGGGAACAGCAAGGAGGCTAGGAGTCTGGAGCAGAGTGACAAGGGAGAGAAGAGAAGGTTAATTCGAGGGACACTGTCTTGAAGGGCGGTGTGGGACTGACTGCAAGAGAGAAGAAACGACACTGGAGGTCATTAGCCAGGGCTAAGGAGACAAGCGACACGATCTGACTGCAGTTTTCAAAGAACACCCTGGCTGCTATGCCGAGAGCAAAATGAAAAAGGCAAGTCCAGAAACTGAAACCAGCTAAACGGCTCCTAGTGGGGAATGGTAATAAAGGCAGAATGGAACAGAGAAAAGAAGGCAGAGTTTTATGAAGGAAAAGCTGGCATCTGCTATTGGACTGAGCGTGGGGTGTGGGAGGAAGTGGGGAGTCAAAGAGGACTTGAACGTTCCAGCCAGAGCAACTGGGAGAGTAGATTTACCAAAGTGAGAAGAGTTAGGACAACAAATTAGGAGGGACACAGTCAAGAGTCTGCTATAAAACAAAGAGCATGTCATTTTACTTTATTATTTTTTTTTTCTGGAAAGGGCTTGAAGTGACTATTTTAGGCTTTGGGAGTCCCATGTGGTCTACAACTCAACTGCACAAGTCTATCACCGAAGTGCAAAAGCAGCCAAAGACACTACACAGACCAAGGTGTGAGCCTGTGTTTCGATAAAACGTAATGAGCAGTGAACATTGATTTTCTAGCATTTTCACATCACAAAATAATATTCTCGATCTTTTAACCATTGAAAAATGTCAATGAACTAAACACATCTAATGAACGCACCGATGAGCTAACAATGCCGTTCATTCATAGGCTGTACAAGGGGCTGGGCCAGAGTTAGTCTGCTGGCCCCTGGTACTAAATGGTATGTGGTTGTCAGCCATGAAATTGCTGTCCTCCAACACGTAATTCGTGGCTTCTCCCACGGCACCACAGTTATTCAAGTGGAGTGCGGAGGACATGTGTTGCGATGTTTGGAAAACCGGCTCAGATGCCGCCATGAGTAACTCAGCGGCCAGAGTGATGGTTTAGTATTTACTCCACAGAGTAGAAATAATAAATAGCAACACATCAACCAATTTAAACATGGGATACTCTCCTGGCTCCTCAGCAATACACCTACGCAGGAACCAGGGAAGACCTGCAAGGTCCCCCTTTACTTCAACATCAGGTACGAACCAAACCTTAGTGGAATTACATAGCGTAAAGCCTTGACGGTCATCACGGGACTGGGAGCAGGAGAGTAAACTGAAGAATAAATTATGCCCATGAAATTGACACAATTTCTAAAGGAAAACAACTGGACTTCTCCAAGGGAGCTGTAAATGTTCAATTTAAAGCTTAAGTGATTTTTTTTAACAAATACATTCACTTTAAAAAGTCAACACCTAGTAAAATATTTTCCCAGTGGAACAGATTCATGGTCAGAAAAAAAACTGGACATTTTTCACAGACAGGAGAGGAGGAAATGTCACTTGGTCAAATGCAAGGAGACTCTTGTGTGTTGCAAGGGAGACAGAGACAGCACAGCACCGTAACAGACTCAGGGGCAGACCCAAATGTTTCTGCAACATCATCACCAAGGGGCCGGGGTTGTGGCTATGATAACGGCATCCCATATGAGAGCTGGTTTCAAGACCTGGATGCTCGTCTTCTGGTTTAGCTTCCTGCTAATGAGCCTGGGAAAGCAGTGCAAGATAGCCCAAGTACTTGGGCCCCTGCTACCACGTGGGAGACCCGGATGGAGATCCAGGATCCTGGCTTCAACCTGGTCCAGTCCTAGCATTTGTGGCCATTTGGGAAGTGAACCAGCAGATGGAAGACCTCTCTCTTTCTCTCTCTAATTCCGTTCAACATTCTGTAGATGTCTCAGTTAGCTTTGGCATCTGTGAGACCCAGGGTAAAATCTCTGGGTAGCAGTTTATTAATTGCATAATCATGGTTAACTTCTTAAATTCTCCAGCATTCATTTTTGTCATCTGTGAAGTGGAGATAAGCATACCTACCCAACATAACCCTCACTGGATAATACTTGCAAACCCTTTAGTTGAATACCTGGTGCAAAATAACTGCTCAATAAGTGAAAATAAATATAGCTTAGATACAATGTTAAAATTATCTTCTACATTCCCTAAAGCTCCCAAGGAGAGGCTGTGGTAACAGAAACTCTATCCTTTACTGAGCTCACCAATACATGGAAGATGAAGTTAGGACACCATACCTTCTCAAAAGCACACCGAGGGTTTCTGCAAACAGTGGGTTTGCAGATAACGATGTCACCATGGCAACGGCAGTTCTGGCATGAATCGGGCTTCCAAACAGTGGCGTCCTGCAAAGAAGCATAAGCTCAGGGTGAACACCTGATCAGTCGAGGATTGAGCACAGGAAGCAGCACCATCAATAGCCCCACAGTCCCAACAATTAAAAGGCAAAGGAGAGTTGCAGGCCCTCCACACACAGTACTTGCTGGGCGCTGATTAAAGTCTGAGAGGCAATCAAAGCAGTATAATCCATTTCACAACAGTCAAGCCACGTAGGCACAGACAAGGACATTCAGCAGAGAGCTGTCGATACCCAGAGTAAAACCATCGATTGGCCTGAAGCCTCAGGAGGACATGCTGCTCCTTGATTTGAAGTTCCTTTTTGCTGTTAACTAGCGGAAACCATCAGAGCATGAGAAAAGGAAAATGACACTTTGACTAGCACCAGCCAGCTTCTAGGAGCTGCATCTCCCTCCGGATCCTGTAAGCGCCTCCCACTTCACTGTCCATCTCCTTAACGCCAGTCAGAAACAAAAAGGATTTGAGTAGGGAATTCAGCTTTTTAAAGATTTAATTTTTAATGTATTTGAAAGGCAGAGTTAGAATTAGAGAGAGAGGGAGAGACAGAGACAGAGACACAGAGAGAGAGAGAGATCTTCCACCTGCTGGTTCACTCTCCAAATGGCTACAATAGCCTGGAGACAGGAGCATCATCTGGGTGTCCCACATGGGTGCAAGGGCCGAAGCACTTGAGCCATCTGCCCCTGCTTTCCGAAGTGCATTAACAGGGAAGTGGATTGGAAGTAGAGCAGCTGGGACTCGAACCAGCACCCATATGGGATGCTGGCACTGTAGGCATTGGCTTAACCCACTGTGCTATAATGCCAGCCTGGAATTCAATTATTTGAAGACAAATCCACCTACCTGTATATACAGAGTGGCTGCTATGTGCCCAGTTCTGTGCTGGGAATATTAGGGTGAAATGAAGTATGAGTACCATGCAAAAAACTACCATAAATTAGTTTAAATCATGAACACAACAGAATTTTAAAAATAAAGTGATGATACTATGTTATGACTCAACAAATTAGAATTTTCATGAACAGAAAAGTGAACCGGAATTGGCTCAGAAACTTTTTATTTTCTTCACCATCTGTCATGCTGAATCCTTACTTCAATTATGACCATTTTGAATTAACTTTGAACCCAACTATTTCATAGATCCTTCAATCACCTGTTTGTTTCCATTGAAAGGCTGCTCTCGGGCCGGCACTGTGGCGCAGCGAGTTAACACCCTGGCCTGAAGCGCCAGCATCCCATATGGGCGCCAGTTCTAGTCCCGGCTCTCCACTTCTGATCCAGCTCTCTGCTATTGCCTGGGATAGCAATAGAAAATGGCCCAAATCCTTGGGCCCCTGTGCCCACATGGGAGACCCGGAAGAAGCCCCTGGCCCCTGGCTTCAGATCGGGGCAGCTCTGGCCGTTGTGGCCATCCGGGGAGAGAACCAGCGGATGGAAGACCTCTCTCTCTCTCTCTCTCTCTCTCTGACTCTCTCTGTAACTCTGTCTTCAAATAAATAAAATAAATCTTTTAAAAAACAGTCTGTAGTTTATACATTGCATAGTAAAGACTTTTACCTCTCAGCCTGCCAATTGAAATGCTGCTAAAATACCTTAGGGAGGAATGCGAGAAGTTTCTATGTTCCTGATAAAGTCATTGGAACACCAGCATTGGATCTGCACCAGGATGTGCTGTTAAAGGGTGGATGCTAGGGCCAGCACTGTGGTGCAGTAGGTTAGCCTGCCACTGTAATGCTTGTGTCCCCATATCCTGGCTGCTCCACTTCTGATCCAGCTTCCTGCTAATGAGCCTTGGAAGGCAGTGGAGGAGGTGCTCGGGCCCCTGGCATCCCTGGGGTAGTTCCTGGCTCCTGGCTTTAGCCTGGCCCAGATCTGATTGTTGCAGCCATCTGGGGGAGTCAAATAGTAGTTGAAAGATCAATCTCCCCCTGTTCCCCTTCCCCACCTCTGGACCCAACGTTCTGCCTTTCAAATAAATAAATAAATATTTAAAAAAAAACTGGTGGATGTCAGCAACAGATGCTTTCACAAAAATTGGGAGAAATCAAATATTAAGTACCAACTTGGTGAGGCTATGGTGCACACTTGCTTGGTCAAACTCTAGGAGAGCTATTACTGTGAAGGCACAGGCCCTCTCTGACTTAGAGTGGTTTGCTTACCATTTCTCACATTCACAATGGCATAAAATAAGTACACATGCAACAGAAATTGTATTTCAAATTTTGAATATCATCTTTTCTTGGGCTAGTGATATGCAATCTAGTTCTCTCTTGCAATGCTGGGCGACAGCAGCAGCGAGCCACAGCACCCGGCCAGCCCCACAACCATGAGAGTCAACAATAGACTCTCTGCAGTGAACTGTGTGGCTCAGCCACAACACTGAGTGGCTCAGGGACATCACACACATTTTTGGCTCAAAAGCAGCTTTCATTTATGATGGGTTTATTGGAAAAGAACTCAGTTGTAAATCAAGAATAACACACACATTTATAGATGAGGTTAACATGGACAGCCAGTTGACTTTTAAGTAAAGGAGATTACCCTCCATAATACAGGCAGCCCTCATTCAATCACTGGATGGCCTTAATCACAAAAGCTGACGTTTTTAAGAGAAGAAATAATTCAGTCTCAAGACTGTCATGTAGAAATTTTGCCTGCATTTCCAGTCTGCTGGGCTGTCCTATAGGGTTTGGATCTGCCAGTTCCAACAGTCACATGAGTGTATTCCTTCTGAGAGTAGCAGAGAGAAGGAGAGAGAGGGGCAGACACTATTGGTTCTCTCTGGAGAACTGTGACAGACACACCAACACGGATACAGATTTACAGGGACATGCACAACACAGCCAAACAAAAATGCAGTCATCCTTTTGGGTCAAAAAATGCTAACTTCAAACACAGAGAACTTTCCAGAGTCACCAAAGAAATGCATGTCTGTGGTGAGATTACATTCCCAGTGTCCGAGTCACAAAGCTTCTGAATCAAAGCCAGTGAGCGCCAGCACCTGGATTGAAGCCCTCTCAAGTCTCCACTGTTACAGCGCCACCCGCACAAGCGGTGACAGTACAGCAACTGCGATCTACTCTTAACCCAGTACAAGAGGGTGAGGAAAACAGTTCATTCCCCAACGTGATGCAATATATACAGCATGGTCCTATTGATTTTAAGAAAATAATCGCAGCTTCCAGACACAGATTAAATAACAGTGACAACTTCACAGAGCCAGCAGCTACCATGGACTGACTGAGGGATCTTAGGTTGCACTAACTCTGCACATAACTTTGCACATCATCCCAGAGGGCTGGGAAAGTACCTGCAAGATAATGCTGTGCAAAGCACTGACATGGAAGACAACCACATGGCATTAGTAGTGCCAGTATTATTCCCATTTTACAGAGGAGGAAACAAGATGAGAAATATTGAGTAAGTTGCCTATGTTTACAAAGTAGTAATATGAGAACAGATTTCACGTATTTCAGATACAATTCTAAGATGATAACCATACTTTGGCTTCCCTTCCTCCCTCAAACCCTCTTCTTTCTGTTCTTTCCTTTTATTTTTGTAATAACACTTTTTTTATTTCGTGCTTAGTTTTAAGAGCATTTTACTTCCCACCATACCCTTCCTCATTCCCACCCTTCTGCTTCTTTCTTATTTCTCTTTTAATTTGTACAATGACTTTACAAAGTTTTTTTTTTTTTTTTTTTTTTTTTTTTGACAGGCAGAGTGGACAGTGAGAGAGAGAGACAGAGAGAAAGGTCTTCCTTTTGCCGTTGGTTCACCCTCCAATGGCTGCCGCGGTCGGCGCGCTGCGGCCGGCGCACCGTGCTGATCCGATGGCAGGAGCCAGGTGCTAGGTGCTTTTTCCTGGTCTCCCATGGGGTGCAGGGCCCAAGCACTTGGGCCATCCTCCACTGCACTCCCGGGCCACAGCAGAGGGCTGGCCTGGAAGAGGGGCAACCGGGACAGAATCCTGCCCCCCGACCGGGACTAGAACCTGGTGTGCCGGTGCCGCAAGGCGGAGGATTAGCCTGATGAGCCACGGCGCCGGCACAAAGTTCTTATGAGGCCTTAGTTCTCAAGTCTGAAGTCAGACTGCCTGGGTATAACTGGGTGTCTATTAGTAGGTTATGAGGTCTGTGGCACAGGCTCTTCACCAGTAAAACTGATGTCAGGGTAAAACAGGGATGCCAAACAGACCTACGTCTTAGGGCTCTTGAAAGGATCAAATGAGATGCTGTACTTAAAGATATATACCAAAGTAATGTGTGGCCCTCAATAAGGACCATTAAATGTTGTTCACTTTTAAGCCAAATGCATTTTTTTAATGTTATAGGCACTCAGCAACATCTTCCAAACAATTCTCTTTTCTTGGAATAAAAATGGTCCCAGACATATCTGAACTCTCCCATCTCCTCACTTAGTCTACACAAATAAATCCTAAAACAGTGAAATCACTGGTTCATTAGGACCCTGCCATTCAAAGGATCCAAAATATTGCAGCAGGAGAGAGAAATGAATCTGTGAGTTGATTTTTCATGAATACTAGAGTAATTAGAAATGTCTCCATGTTACTACGACCACATGACTGCCTTTAACTCAGACACTGGATGACCACACCGGCTCCTAGCATGGCCTTGGCCTGCTAGGTGCCTGCATTATTTATTCTCTCAAGGGCAACATTCTTACAGCAAAGGAAGTTCCCTTCTACACGTTGTGTTAATCTTCACAATCACCCCAAGGCTCCCAAACAGGCCCTTAATGCCTCCTAACAGCTCTCAGGCACTGGACACGGCTCACTGAACTCTGAAACAGGATCTCCTAAGAACATGGGGTTTGCTTTTCACTTTCACTCCTAAGGCTGTGGTTTGTCTTCACATTAATTCAAAATTGCAATTTATGGGACCTGGAAAATCTTCCTGAATTTGTTTACTATCTTTCTTCCCAGCACACCGTGGCTCTTGAAGAAAGGAGAGCTCAGAGCCAGCATTGCTGAGCAGTGGGTTCCTCAGAGTGCCAGCTCAGGTCCTGGTGCATTTCTTCTGGTCCAGCTCCCTGCTAATGCTCCTGGAAAGACAGTGGAAAGTGACCCAAGTGCTCGGGCCCCCACCACCCATGTGGGAGACCTGGGTGGAGTTCCAGGCTCTTGGCTTCTTCCTGGCCAAGCTCCAGGTGGCCATTGTGGCCATCTGAGGAGTGAACCAGCAGATGGAAGGTCTCTTTCTCTCTGTCTCTCCCTCTCTCTCTTTCACTCTGCCATTAAGACAAATAAGTACATCTTTAGGAGGAAAAACAAACAAGAGTGCTCATTTAAGTCCTCTTTGCACAGCCCATCACTGAGCAGAGATCCCGAATGTTGGCCAAATTAATTCATGAGCAACCCTGAACACCTGCCCACTCCCTGAATTGAGATCATCCACTCAGGCTGTGAGAGCTTGAAAACGATGCTTCAATTACTGCAGAACAAAATCCCACAATGTTGAATGTTACCACTTCACTGGTGTCAAACCATGTTTCACGAAAAATGGTTTTTAACTGAGCATTGGTCCTGTACTTCCTTATTTAATGCCCTTATAGAACTAAGTAATTTATGGTGAATTTTAAATAAAATGAGCCCCTTTGCCAGGCTTACATAGACAGCCATATATTTTTTTAGACTAAAACTTAACAAATCAATTTCTGTGGCCCCGTAAAATTGCCTTATGAAGGTGGGGATGCTGGAGTTCCTCACCAGCTGAAACTTTGGGTAAAATCATAAAATCCTAAGAAATAACACGGTAAAGTGAGTTCCACAGATTTTCCACGTTACCACTGCAGTACTGTTACTTCACAATCCTCTCTTCCTATCTACCACATCCTGTGAAAGGTAGGAGCAGTGACTGAGGGAAGGGAGGAACTAAGAGAAGCATGGTTGTCTCCTTAGAATTGTATCTATGAAATACATGAAATCTGTTCCCTTTATGTCAATACAAATGTTTACCAACTAGTAAAAGAAACATCCTTAAAACAATTTTTCAATAGATCAAATGATTAAAAACCTAAAACCTCAACAAAAGATGATCTACTTAAGTAATTTTTAATATTTTTAAAATATATGAATAAAATGGTTTTCAGCCTCTATCCCCAAATACTTTAATGTAATAGCAAGATGATTAAAAAAACATATTTCACTTGGTTAAGCACTTTATACATATGATTCCTGCTAAAAAGAAGTAACACATCCCTCATAAGTACTTAAACTTGGGGTGGGGGAGTATGTATAGCATTCTAAGGAGCAGATCAGTTGTCAACATAAATTTTCTATCGTCTGAATGATATAATAACTTCTATTATTGATTACTCATCTTTTTGAATTTCCTTGATATCCTACACCAAAAATAATAAGCAAGTGATAAACTATCCTAAAAGCTGTGCTTTCATATTAAAGTAGCATGTAGAATAAAATGCTTTTGGTAATAAAAGTATATTTATGTATATAGAAGCAAAATGAAAATATATAAAGCAGCAAGTGTAGAATCTTCACTTGTAGGTTTTGGCATTAATTAATTTTTATGTTTTCCCTTATCATCTATATTTTCCATTTTTCAATAACAAAAAATATATAGCAGTTATAATCCTTTAATGTTACTTTTAAAATATAAAGTAGAAGAACAAAAAATGCTGAGCTCTTTATTTTTCCTGCTAATCATTGTTGGATTAGACCCTAGGCTTCAGAACTGAATTGCCATGAGAGAAAGGAGTTTAAATAAAACCATTCAACAAACATCTAACAGTGGACAATGTATCAGAACTTCCTGGGCTATCCCCAAACCTTCTTGTACTCAGTAAGTGACAACACTAACCACAGGCCCGCCTTGACCTCCAATGCAATCAGAGACACCATGTTCGAGAGGGCCTCACGTCTCCATTTCTGGAGGTTCATTCTCCTGACGAGTCTGGTTTTCAAGCACAATCATCCATAAAAAGGGGTTCTTTGACCCAGCTCCAGGTCAGGCACAGAAATAATGGTCCTTGTTTGCCAAGGAACCATAAAGAAACAAATCAATAACTTTCATAAGGTTATTTCAGAGTTCAATTCTTTTCCCAAGTGCCCTTCCTTAGACAGCTTGGATAAACAATACCTTTTTCATTTCTTCTCATTTTAAAGTTCCTGTAACGCTCCTCACTCAGCCCCAAATAAAAAGAAGAGAGGGTACTTATTGTTTAGCAAAAAAGAGACCTTGTACTTATATTAGATTTTTCCTTTCAGGAAGAACTAACACAAGTTAATGGTGGGGGAGAAAAGAAAGCGGTGAAAGAGCTCCTGTATGAAACCGATCGGAAAGGTTTGCTCCATGCAATCCCTCCTTGCAGAATCTCTTGTTCTACGCCTCAAGGAGGTAAGAAGTTTCCCATTGCAGCAACCTGGCATGATGGACTGATACCTGATCTCCTCTTAAAATGATAAAGCAGAAGACATGAGCTGTAAGATACCCGACTGAGGGGCCAGCACTGTGGCACAGTGAGTGGAGCCGCCGCCTGCAGTGCCAGCATCTCATATGGGCGCTGGTTAGAATTCCAGCTGCTCCACTTCTGATCCAGCTCTCTGCAGTGGAAGATGGCCCAATTCCCTGGGCCCCTGCACCCACGTGGGAGACCCAGAAGAAGCTCCTGGCTCCTGGCTTTGGATCAGCCCAGCTCCAGCTGTTGCGGCCTTCTGGGGAGTGAACCAGCAGATGGAAGACCTCTCTCTCTCTCTGCCTCTGCCTCTCTGTAACTCTGCCTCTCCAATAAATAAAGAATATCTGCTTGGATGAAGAGACAGCTGCTTTATAACTAAAAATGCTTTTATCCAAGGGGCCCTGCACAGCATGGCAAGTTAACATCATGTTCTTGTTCAGATGGTTTAGATTAGTATGGAACCAAAGGTGGAGCAGGGAAAGCGAAGGAGAGGGACCAGCGGCCACCTCCTAATGTCTGTATTTTTAGGTCCTCTACATGCTCATGATCCTCGAGCTCCTCATGGCATCCTGCAAACAGGCATCATGACCCCGGTTTTACAAATGAGGGTGTAAAAAAAGCTGAGTGAATTGCCCAGAGCTCGGCTAGTAACGAAATTCACCCTTTGCACCCTGTGCTGCGCTCTCCATGTGTCATGGCAGTAATGATGTGTTGAATGATACAGAAGCCTTAGATTTCAGACCAGCCTTATGTTGTGACTTTAGTGGGAATAACAAGGCAATGCATACTGGGCTCCGCTGACTGCATTCACAGAGGAGGACACTCGCTGGCTACAGATGTTCCATGCCCACAACAGCAAGTTCCCTCTCTCAGTGGAACGTCCACCTATCCCGCAGGTCTCAGCTGAAGTACCACTGTCTCCGGAAGGACTTCTCTGCCTCCTTAACCAGGTAAACACTCCCCTGCCTCATGTTCTCAAGGCTCCCTTTACTGCCAAACCAAAAGTTCTGTTTTACACAGAAAAAAATGATAGCAATCATAAACCAGGAGAAAGAGGGAAATTTCCATATTCCAGAATCTCGGGCATTTTCACATTTTTTTTTAAAATTTCTTCTTAAAACTTTTTGAAATAAAATTTATCATCATCTCCATTGCATAGATGAGGAAACCAAGATGCCGAGAGTAATATGCCCAAAGCTCGTAAGTGATGGTCCCTATATTTGAATGAGTCTCCTTGATTGTCAAACATGGTTTTCCCACCAGACCCAGAGATCATGCCACAGGCTGGGTCTGTGAACATAAGCTGCTACATCACTAACTCAAGCAGCAATGCTGACAGGCACAGGGGGTGAATGGGTTCAAGTACAAATTTAGTTATTTCTGCGCTTTGGGCCTTTGGACCCCTTTCTCAGTTTTCCTGAGTCTCCATGTGCTAACATGGAATCTATGAATAACACAGAACCCAGAGATGTGACTGTGAGCTTAAATAAGCTAATATACTGGGCACAACACCTTGTTGGC
Source organism: Sylvilagus floridanus (assembly GCA_949820135.1). Lineage (NCBI taxonomy): Eukaryota > Metazoa > Chordata > Mammalia > Lagomorpha > Leporidae > Sylvilagus > Sylvilagus floridanus. Next base: position 93,896,025 of record OX463238.1, read on the forward strand.
AGGAAGCAGTCAGTGTTAGTCCAATGCCACAATCATAACCTGCTGATTATGGTGGGAGTAGCTGTAACTTTCAGAACTCTAGAAAATCCCTCCTAGATCTCCAGCTTCCAAAGATAAGGGGGGGCTGGTGCCACGGCATAGTTACTGCAGCTGCTGCCTGCAGTGCCAGCATCCCATGTGGGGCCAGTTTGAGTCCCGGCTGTTCCACTTCTGATCCAGCTGTCTGCTATGGCCTGGGAAAGCAAAAAAAGATGGCCCAAGTCCTTGGGCACTTGTGCCCATGTGGGAGACCCAGAAGCAGCTCCTGGATCCTAGCTTTGTATCAGCACAGCTCAGACCATTGTGGCCATCTGGAGAGTGAACCAGCAGATGGAAGACCTCTCTCTCTCTCCCTCCCTCCCTCCCTCCCTCCCTCTCTCTCTCTCTCTCTCTCTCTCTCTCCCTCTCCCTCCCTCCCTCCCTCCTTCTCTCTCTGCCTCTCCTTCTCTCTGTGTGTAACTCTTTCAAATAAATAAATAAATCTTTAAAAATATATATAAGGGGAAGTTAACTTTCACATAGCATACATGGTTACACAATATTCCACAACCAAGTTCTGTAGAAAATATACCACGAGGGGTCAGCAGTGTGGTCCAGCAGATGAAGTTGCTGCCTCTGATACCAATATCCCATATCAGAGAACCATTTGGAGTTCTGGCTGCTCCGCTTCCAATGCATCTCCCTGCTAGTGCACCCTGGAAACCAGCAGAGGATGGTGAAAGTACCTGGGTACTTGCCAACCACATGGGAGACCTAGATGGAGTTCCTGGCCCCTAGCTTCGGTTGGCCATTGCGGACATTTGGAGGGTGACCCAGATAATGGAAAATTCTCTCTCTTTCTCCCTCTCCCTCCCTCTTTCTCTCTTTTTAACTCTGCTTGTCAAATAAATAACTTTGAAATGTATATTTACAATATATGCTCCTAGAGTAGTACAGCACACACACACACACATATATACACACACACACAATCAGAACACCTTCAAAAGTTACTATATAATAAAACACAGAGAAAATGTGCCCCCCATTGCAAATTCGAAAGCAATTGCAACTTGGGCTAATTCTCTAACTCTTCTGTTTCCTACACCCAGTTTTTCATTCATGCTGACTCAATCCTATTACAGTGAAAGCCTGACCTAAGAGCACCCCAATGAGAAAATAGCCCTCATAAATTCCTAGAGATGTGAACCACAGAAGAAGTTTCATTATGAGTAAAAAGTCAGTCTCGTGTTTCCACTTTAAGTAATCCAGATACTAGGAAGACTGTACTATAGCTTAAGTTTGTAATTACATTTTTTCTCCATCATTTCATCTCGAAAAGACTTCATTTCGTATTCCTAAGACAAACTGAAGTAAAAAATTTTAAACATTCAAAATGTTTGCACTTGAAATTAAATTATAACTATGCTATTATCTCTCATATTATAATTATTTATTTTTTCTTTTCTACTAGATTATCATCATTACTTTATAATTGGTTTTTCACTTGTCTCTCTCCCTTCCCCAGAGTAGGCACAAATTGTTTTATATATGTTGCATTGTATTCCCATAGTGACTAAGACACAGTAGGTCCTTAGGTAATGTTTTTGAATGAGGATATTCCCAAATTTAAGGATATAATTAATGAAATGTCTAGCACACAGACAGCAGCATGGTATTCAACAGTCTGTCTTTTAAAAGCCTTGCAACTGCCAAAGACACTTTTAATCTGCACTGTCTGAGATCTCACCTTCCAGATTCATGTCTCACTCAGAACCGCTGCTCCAACAGAGCTCTGCTCTTTCTGACCAACTGTCAGGCTGACGCTATCGTCCAACATGTCAGAGCTGTGTCAAGTCAGGTGTAGTTCTGTGATAGTCTTCTATCCCTGACTCTTCGCCTGGCCTGCCCTTTGGCAGGAGTCCTGGTTAAACTGCCCATTCGTGTGTGGCTGGGAGTCAGCCCGACACACTCCACAAGGTAAAGTCATATCCTGTTTTCAGGCCGGGCAGAGACCCCGAGTCAAATGCTTCCATGGCAGGCGGCCAGCTTCTCTAGTGAATGTAGAACAGTTAGCCTTCAACACCAGTTAATGGAAAATGGAGTGGGTTACCCCAAGGGGTATCTGAAACTCTATTTTGAAGAGTCAGAGTTGGGGCTTGGGTTGTGGCATTCTGGGTTGGACCACCACCTGTAATGCCAGCATTCCTAAAGCGTGCCAGTCCTGGCTGCTCCACTTCTGATCCTGCTCCCTGCTAATGCACCTGGGAAAGCAGCAGAGGATGGGCCAAGTGCTCAGGCCCCTGCACCCACGTAGGAGACCTCAGTGAAGCTTCTGGCTCCTGGTTTCCACCTGGCCGGGCCCAAGCCTTTGTGGCCATTAGGGGAGTGAACCAAATGACGGATGATTTCAATCTCTCTTTATCTCTCTCTGCCTCTCCTTATCTCTCTGTAACCTTGCGTTTCAAATACATTAATAATTCTTAAAAAAAAAAAAAAAGACTGATGTTTAGGGTGCTACTGCCATTTAATGAACATGTATCATAAATTCGGGATGTCAAAAAAAAAAAGCCAGACATTTTTGCAGAAAGGAAAACTGTTCCCTTTGTACATGACTTTCAGATGTCCTACAAAAAAATTCACATCAGTAAAAAACTTATTTAGAATCATCTGATCATATATCCTAACTCTGCTTTACAAATAAACAAATTATTTATTGCACAGTACTCTGTACACTGAATTATCTACAGTATTGTACTTTATTTAGCTCAGAACTGTATAAAAAGACAATAGATACACTTACTGGAAATTTCTAAATAATTGATTGTTTCATTGACAATCAATAACTATATACATAATTAAAAGGAACTTGTAAAACAGAAAAATTCAAACAAAACAAATTTTTTAAATAGCAGGTAAATAGTAGCTAAAGAGAACATTATTAAGCAAGAATAAAGGCAGGCCAGCGCCACGGCTCAATAGACTAATCCTCTACCTGTGGCACCAGCACACTGGGTTCTAGTCCCAGTTGGGGCACTGGATTCTGTCCCGGTTGCCCCTCTTCCAGGCCAGCTCTCTGCTGTGGCCTGGGAGGGCAGTGGAGGATGGCCCAAGTCCTTGGGCCCTGCACCAGCATGGGAGACCAGGAGAAGCACCTGGATCCTGGCTTCGGATCAGTGCAATGCGCTGGCTGCAGAGTGGCAGCCATTGGAGGGTGAACCAATGGCAAAGGAAGACCTTTCTTTCTCTCTCTCTCTCTCTCTCTCTCTCTCTCTCCACTCTGTCTGTCAAAAAGAATAAAGGCAAATAGAAAATATCCAAACTTAAGTACAAAGAACAAAAAGTATTTAAATATAAAGAACATTAGAAATATATGGAACATGTTATAAGGTTTAATACATGCACAATTGAATTCTAAAGACAATATGACAAGAGGGAGAAGAAACAATTTTTTTTGTTTTGCATTTTAAGACATATTTTAGCTATTTGAAGGGCAGAGTTTGAGAGAGAGAGAGAGAGAGAGAGAGATCGATCGATCGATCAATCTTCTATCCACTGATTCACTCCTCAAATGGATGCAATAGTTAGAGGCCAAAGTCAGAAGCCAGGAGCCTGGAGCTTCATCCAGGTCTCCCACATAGGTAAAGGGACCCAAAGACTTGAGCCATCTTCTGCTGCTTTCCCAGGCACATTTGCAAGGAGCTGGAGCAGAAGTGGAGCAGCTGGGACTCCAACAGGCACCCATATGGGATGCTGGCATTGTAGGCAGTGACCTAACTCATTACACCACAATGCCAGCCCCCAGAAAACAAACTATTTTTAAAATGTGACCATTTTAAAATTTAAAATTAGAATTTTCTAAAACTTAGGAAAAACATTGTCACAGATTTTAAAAGTTGCTATGACTATTAAGTAGAATAAGTATAAAGAAAACAATAGCTAATACATCAGAATAAGACTACCAAAACCAAAAACAAAGATCTTAAAAGTTAAAGAGGCATAGAAAATTATTTTTTTTGAAACAGAAGTTTAAAATAACTAACTTTTCCACATTTAAAACAATAATAACTGTAATGAAAAACAGAACTGTCTCGACAGTGCTAAAAAAAAACAATCAACATAGAATTCTATACCCAGCAAAAATATCTTTCAAAAACAAAAGTAGAATTAAAAACTTTTGATTTAATAAAACCTGTGAGAAACTAACTAAAGGAAGTTTTTTTCAGAAAAAGAAAATGACTCTAATGAAAACACAGTAATGTAGGAGGGAATTTAGAGTAATGGAAAGGGTAAACACATAGAGATAGATGAAAACTACACAAATAAATGTTAAAATAATTGGTGGGATTTACAATAGATGAAAATATAAAATGGATGGCAAAAATACACACAAGATATGAGACAGTCAGGCAAAATTAAAGTATCAGTACTGGCTGGGAAGAGGTAAATAAAATGATTAATACATATTATAATATGCAGGATAACCACTAGTGAAATAATAAAAGTGTTTGTAACTCACAAGCTAACAGATGGGAAACTGAAGTATTAAAAAATAATGATGGATTAACGCCAAGAAGAAAGAAGAAAGGAAAACACAAATATAGATCATCAAACAAAAAACAAATGGAAAACTAGCAGATATAAATCCAAAAATACCAGCAATGTCAATGAATAAAAATGTTAAAAGATGACTACACTAGATAAAAACAAGGCAGTGGATCTAGTAATATGGAGAGCCATTATTATAAAGTAGAATTGAATTTCCTGAAGAATAAACCTTAACATGTATTTGTGTATATTTACACCTGTTACCTCATTCAAAATAGGATTTTAGAGTCTAAATACTGCAAGAATTTAAGGCATCAATAATTTATGTTGAGTTTATCCCCGTAATGAAGCCATGAGGAAGATATAGACAAATACAATCCACCCCAGGTACAGAAAACAACAACCCACTCCCTTACATTTGGTTCTGAATTTTAAATACAGATGAAGATGTAAGGCTTTCATTAATAAAATGGGACTCTATTATGGAATAAAGTGAGAAAAAATAACTGGAGAGAACAGTGTATAGAAAAAAAGTACTGGTCCCGGAGTCAGAACAAGGCTTCTGCCCAGGTTGTGCCTTGACAAAGCTGAGGCACATAATGTAAGTCATTTCCGTGAGCCCCAGATACCTCCTAAAATTCAGGGAGGAGATAGCATTGTTCACAGTCTAGAAATGGATCTGGGAGCCATGTAACTGTGGGTTCAAATGTAACTTTCTAACTTAATTGTTCTAGAGCCTTAGGCAAGAAATTGTGATCATTATTCTGACTTAGCCTCAGTTGCCTTTTTTTATAAAGACAATAAGATAAAATCTACCCCAAAGAATGTTGGGAGGATAAGTCAGATAACACATTTGCAATTCCTTAGCACAGAGCTCAGCCCTCACAAGGTAGAGGAGTAGATCTCAGAATTGCACTCTCAGACCTTTCTGTGGACTCCACAAAAACCTTTGCATTAACTGTTACCCAAGAGGAACTATCAACAGACACCCCAACCTAGAAGCTGTGAACCAGTCCGTCATGTGCTGGATTTCTTCCTTTATGTACATTTCATGACAATACTCATCAATACACTACCACTGCTAAAGTACAAAGAACTTAGAGATCTTACTTTTCAGCATATAATATCCACAGATACTGTTTTTTCAGAAAAACTATACACAAAAGCTCCCAAGCTCCAATTTAAAATATTATACAAGTATATCCATACATAACTCATAGAGGCTAGTTACTAAGCAACTACTGCATACATATTTTATCACATATGCAAGGGCACTTCAACAAGTTGGTGGAAAATGGAATTAAAACAAATTTATTGTGCTGCAAAAAAACTTAAATGCATTCATAGAGGGATTTTTTGAAATGTAAGCATGGTTTTACATAATACACATTTTCCATGTACATTTTTAAGATGCTACTGTGCATGGATTTAAAAACTGTTGGTACCAAAATAAATGTCTTAATTTTTTAATTTATTTTACTTCAAGAGAAAAAGACAGAAAGACTAATAGAAAAACAGGGAGCTCCCATCTGCTGGTTCATGCCTCAGATGTGCTCAGTGGCTGGCCTGGGACTGGAATAAAATCCAGGTCTCCCTTGTGTGTGGCAGGAAGCCAATCACTTGACCCATCGCTGCTGCCTCCAAGCATCTGCACTGGCAGGGAGCTGGAATCAAGAGCCAGAGCCAGGGGGCTGGCACTGCGGTACAGTGGGTTAGGCCACTGCCTGTGACGTCAGCATCCATATGAGCACCACTTTGAGTCTCAGCTGTTCCACTTCCAACCCATCTCCTTACTAGTGCACCTGAGAAAGCATCAAAAGATTGCCCAAGTACTTGGAGACACAGATGGAGGTCACGGCTCCACAGCCCTGGCTACTGTGGCCATTTCAGGGAGTCAATCAGCAGATGGAAGATCTCTGTGTCTATGTTTCCTCTCTTTGCATCACTCTCCCTCTCAAATAAATAAATATTAAAAAAACAAAAACAGAAAAGCCAGAGCCGGGTATCCAACCCAGGTGCTTTGATGTGGAATGTGTGCTCCTCAAACTACTAAGTCAAACTTGTACCTCTAAACTTTTTTTTTTTAAGATTTATTTATTTATTTGAAAGTGAGAGTGACTCAGAGAGAGGAGAGGTACAGGGAGGGAGGTCTTCCATCCTCTGGTTCACACCCTAGTTGGCCTCAATGGCCAGAGCTGTGCCAATCTAAAGCCAGGAGCTTCCCCTGGGTCTTCCCACACAGGTGCAGGGTCCCAAGGACTTGGGCCATGTTCTACTGCTTTCCCAGGCCATAGCAGAAAGCTAGATCGGAAGTGAGCAGCTGGAACTAGAACAGGTGCCCATATGGGATGCCAGCACTGCAGGAAGTGGCTTTACCCACTATGTCACAGCTCCAGTCCCTAAGCTTCTTTTAATTCCATTTTCCACCAACTTTTCAAAGTCCACGTGTGTGTGTGTATTTATTATAAGGTATAAACATATACCCATAATGTACATATTACTTACATCCACATACTGCATATGTACATAAATATGCATTTAGTACGTGTTCATACTACACACTGTAAGTCACTGTTTTGTGACATTTAATCCTTATAAAATCCTATGAGCATTAGCTCTTGCTTCCATTTTATAAAACACATTGAAAATTAAACAAAGTATTTGAGCATCATAGAACTGATAAATTCAGTCTTTGAAACCAAGACTGTACGGTTCAAGGATCATGCACCCCTAGATGAAAAAAGAAATTGGTTCCAGAGAGAAAAGCTCTCAGGAGGTTTGCATTTCCCTGCCCAGCAGCCCGCCCTGACTCTGGCTGATCCTCTCATCCACACCCTGTCAGCTTGTAGCTCACAAGGATGCCTGGGAGGGAGGGCAGCCAGCCAGCCTTGCCTCTCCACATGTTACGCAAGGCCTGCTTTGAGGGAAACCCAAATGGCTTTTTCTCTAGGAATATTTGAGGAAGCTTTCCAAAAAGTCATAAAACATAATATCAGTAAAGCCACCATCCCCCACGGCTCCAATCAACCTCCTCAAACCTGGCAAGTGAGAAGAGTAGAATAAGTACCGTAGCTCCATTTCTTAAGTTCACAGTAGAAATTTTCTTCTAATTTACAAGTCAGATTTACCAAACAGGTCCACTCCAGAAGTAGCTCTCTGAAATTCTTTGTTGAGAACGATCCTGAGGCTCTGTTGGGCTGGTTGAGTGGGAAAGATCACTGCTCTCAGCCATGGGCTCAGGGTTAACTTGGGAGGATAGGAGGGGCCAGTACAGTATGTTTCCATGTGCCAAACTAACATAATCCACCCCACGTGTTATTCGCTACTGTCATTTGATTCATTAATTAAAGTGGAAAAGAAAACAAAGGAAGAAAAAGAGCTGGCTGAGCCAAAGCCATTGAGATGATCAACTTTAATGATGAATAGAACACATTTTATTTTCCTTATTACTCCATTAAGCTACACAGCACTTTCCAGACACCTAAACCTCTCCTTACTCATAACTGCTTTACAAAATGGACCAGAGTTCTGTTCCCATGAACGCCACGGCATGGGCCACACCTAGCACGTGATTTTAGCATCTTCATCCTCAGGGATACGGATTCCCACCCCCATTCCAAACCAAGAGACAATCACCTTCCAGTTCTGATGGGAACGGCACATTGACTATGTACTCCACCCCGGCAATCCACTCCTGCAGTCAGCAAAACACACAGGGCTTGCATTCTCTTAGCAACACAAGAAGGCTGGACTGGATTTGCTTTAAGCCTCACTGTTGGCCAGGAAGCCACTGAAAAGAAGCAGGTATCCGGTGTCTCTGTGCAAGACCCTCCCAAGTTTCATTGTTAAATCCAGAAGCAGAACCCAGAGCAATTACACTTCTGGTACAATTACCAGCATCACCCACTCTCTGCCAAGTGAGGAGACTTGGCAGCTGAATAATTCAGCTTTCATTTTACATTTCCACTCCAATTAGCCGACAGTACTAGTCAATTGGCAGAATAAAACAAAATGCAGGGGAAGTTGAGAGGCCTCTATGTGGTTTCAGAGCTGTGCCTTTGAGAACAATGATGAGATGAAAGGGACTGCAAAGTGAATTAGGGGACCAATGGCAACAGAAGGGCAGGCAGCACAGAGCCCACAGGTGGGAGGCATGGTTTAAATGGTGCACCAGAGACATTTAAGCTTAACACCCAGCCCACCTACTGTTTGTTTTACTAAAGGCAAGAGAATTAAATTGCTGCCTCCGAACTCCCTCACTGGGAGGTCTAGCTGGGACTTATTAACATCACACAGCATACACACAGCAGAGGCAAACACTCTCCTGAGACCTTCTAGCCCTTTCCTGTCCTGCCCTGCAGTCAACATTTACAGGGAACTTACTGCGCTCAACATCCCGCGAGCGCTTAGGGGCAATTAAAGAAATGGGAGACAATGAGTTTCCAGCACATCCATGAGATGAAACGCACACACATGAAACAAGCAGGGGACCATTCACTGGAAGGCAGGTCCCTGGGCAGCTTTGAGTAACCGAATCATTGCAATCTGCTGACTGGTGCCAGAATCCTAGGTGCATCCCACAAGGGGAGTCCTAATGGATTCCACTGGAGTCCCCACAAGTTCTGGCTTGATGATACTAATAAGTCTTCCAGAGCTGAGTGGAATAACCAGTGCCTAAGGCCCAGGAAGAGTCCACAGAGAACCAGGACATACATCCACAGCTCCACCCTGAATCCCTTTTCTTGCAGATTTTCAAGGAAGCAAATGACAGTGTTGTAAACAGCCTGGGAAAGGTCTGGTTGGCCCCACTGTGCACAGCCTGAGATTCCCAGCAACCTCAGGGAATGACTCCATTAAAGGCAGAGCATGCCTAATCATTCATTTCCTGGATTTCATCCAAAATACACTATTTCAGCTTTTATCCATTTTTGGCCCCATGATTGACATTTAATAGGGACCAAAGGGGTTTTGTGATTTCATCCTGAAGCTGAATGTCAGATGTAGGAAAGAGGAAGTGCTCATTTGCAAAAAGCAGGGTTTGCCACCCTCTCTGTGGCTCAGTCTCACAACTCTGCAGAACAATAAGCCCATGAACCACACTGCAGAGTGAACAGTGAGTGGGTCAGCAAGGACCCTATTCTAAGGGCGGGAGAAGGGCAAACCATGTATTGCCAAGGATGAAAGGAAGTTTGGCAAGTAAGGGTATAGGGATATTTGGAGAAAATTAGAGTTCTTCCCAAGTTCTCCTCAAAGTGTTTACTTCAAAGTTAACAGAGAACTCTTACAAATGCAGTAAATGGCATTCTATCTAACTATATAAATAAAGACAACAAAAATCAAATTTTCCAAAGTTCTAATACACATGCAAAAAAAAAAAAACTCTCAGGTAATTTGACTTCAACTGTCAATTCATCAATCCAGAAGTTGTTTATCAACAAGTTAGCCTTGTGTGTGTATTTATAAGCAAAGACGTTGGACGGAGGAAGCGAGAAGGGAGACTACTTGGTTTGGTCTTTTCAGGATTTATAATCAATTCCACTTTTTCAGTTAAAACCTGATCATTTTTTATAGCAAACATGTTAATTTCTTTAAAATGGAAAAAAAAAACACTATGCATATCCTTGAAATTTCCATAGAGTAACAAGTTGAGATGAATTCCTAAAGAAATGGCTGAAGAGCAGCAAACAAGTCAATGGCTGCGTCAACCTCATACCTGTGCAGTCCACGATTTACTGTCCGAACTGATTCTCTTCTCTTATTTCTTTGCTAGTTCCCTTCATACAATTAAACAATACAGAACATAAGAAATGTGCTAAAAGATTTCTGCATGCTGCTTATGAAAAAACATACCTTTTCCATAACACTCAAAAGTAAAGTCACCACTGCAGGTAAGAACAAGATCATACAATATACAAGTAGATAACGTTTATTTTTGAGATACGCCTAGACTTGCCTCAAGCTAGACTTTCTGGGCCATTTGGCATGTCTCAAAACTACTCAACTATGTCAACTCAACTTTGTCAACACTGCAGAGAGAAAGCCACAGACAACATGTAAATGAATCATCATGGCTGTGAGCCAATAAACCTCTACTGAGGTGTCATGAAATAATCTTACTTTCTCCATCAATTAAGATGGTAAAATGCAATGTTAACAGCCACAGACCGGATCTGAACCACAAGCCATGGGTTGCCATCATCTAATCTATTACATCAAAAGAAAGTAACAGGAAGTAGGAATTGACCAAATAGATTGTGTTAGTATCACCCCAAAGGGACACATGAGGGAAGGATTAAGAGTTCTGGTCAATTTGGAGATGGCAACATGAGAGTTTTCAAAGAGTCAATCATCTACTCACATCCTGATCACTCCTGCCGGCTCTAGAGATTGCTGATAAAATTTCTGCTACTGCTCATGCCCTTGAACCACACTAGAAGATGGGGACAAGCAAGATTGCCATGGTTGTCAGTGAGAGTGATGGGGCATCATCATCTGATTCTAGATCAAGGAGAATGGTATTAGCGCTTGGATACCTGCCTATCACATAGAAAGCCATGCATTTTCTGCAGAGAAAACAAAAGGGATTAACTTGTGCTGATGTGCAATTTATTATCTACGGAGGGACAGCAAAAATAGACCCAACCAAATATTAAGTTCCAAATTTGTAGCAGGAACACAATTACTTATCCTGACATCTCAAGTAAACTCTGGAGAAAGCTCAACCTTCTCGCCTGAGTTTATTATTGTTCCTCAAGGATGAAACAGGGATCTCACACAGCATATTTTAAATTCAACATGTTACTTAGGCGCTTAATCAATTTGACCTGGCAGGTGGCTCTTTTAAGAGCTTTTTAAACTACATTTTTGCTTAGTTATATACATATTATTCATCCCAGAAACTGGTTGATATCAACAGTACCCATGATCAATTGTTACTGTGTCTAAAAGAAAAAGTGTTAGAAAATATTATTTGTGGTCCTACTTCCACTGTTCATAAGTAAATTATACATTTTTATCTGTTTTAAAAAATGTTACTGTTTTGATTTTCTAAAACAATGAGTCTTAGTGTGAAGTAAAACATTTATGAAAATTCAAATAGAATTTATTTGTTAATAGATAAAAATGGGCTCAAATGAGGTAGAACTTCATTCTTAAACAAACAAGTAATTCACTTCTGATAACACAGGTATAAAAAGGCTACAATTCACATCCATGTTAATTGATTTTGTCTAATAAGAATATCAAAAAGCATTTGGTTTACAGCATGAAAAATAAAATCATCTTTATCATGTGAAAGAGAAAAACCAGCAAAAGACTACAATCATCAGAGAAGCATTTTCTGAATTATATCTGGAGCTGAAACACCTTATTAAGAAAAAATGAACCCTCAAATAGACAATGTCTTCTCTGTAAGGCTAGAAAGTAGGATATATTTGTAATTCACAAGTTTTTGTGTATAGAAGCCATAGATAAAGAATTTGTATTAACAATCATTTCCAAAGACATTTCACATTGTATATGGAGAAGTTGCACAGACAGAAGGCAAGCAACCCTCATGTGTCTTTAATCCTGAAAACCAACTGGTTTCCCACGCCTCCCACAGGTGGCGAGTGGCTTGGGGTTGGGGGGGATGCTAGATCATCATGGGTTTCCAGATCTCAGGGAAGACAGGTCTGATTAATTCTGGGGCTAACCCTATATAATTTTAAGAACAGGATCAAAATGATGGTGAACCTAAAGATTCTACAGAGTAATTCTCTTAAATATGCCCTCAGATAAGATTCAAGGGCAAGGTCAGAACCAGGGTTTCAGTCAGGTTATCAAAAGGCAAGCAATATATACCTAGCAATCAGTCTCCACATAATTTTCTTTAAAAATGATTAATTAATTTATTTGAAAGAAAGAGTGACAGAGGTCTTCCACCTGCTGGTTCACTCTCCAAGTGGCTACAACAGCCGAGGCTGGGCCACGCTGCAGCAAGAAAGCAGTAACTCCAACTGGGCTTCTCACATGGTGGCAAGAACTTGGGCCATCATCCCCAGCTTCCCAGGTGCATGAGCAGGAAGCCGGATTGGAACTGGCCCTCCAACCAGCACTCTGACATGGGAGGTGGGCCAGCCCAAGGATAACCCCATAATCGCCTTGGTGGCACCCCTGAAACTGCCCACCCCTGGCTTGGCACTGCAACACTCAGAAAGCAAACTGTCTAACACTTGGAAAAATTACAATTAATTCCTCTCCAGTTCAGAGTAAGTTGAGCAAATCAAAGCATATGCGAGCATATTTATCCTGATATACCTCAAATTCACCACTCACTATGAACAAAATGAGTTTAGAGCAGCACAGTGTGCTATATTTCAAACATAGATTCTTCAACTATCATCTGCCTCTCCCTGTCTGTATTCTGCAAAATAAATTTTCTTAGGAGTCAAAGGGAGGTGATGAGGAAGGACAGAATCATCATATTGCATTCAGTCAAATATTAACTTAAGTACTCAAAACTATTTGTGCATGAAGTAGGGGAGAAAATTGTTCATGAGTAAGAGGACAAGAGCTTGCGGTATCTACTGTCCAGTGGACTGATGCTGAGAATCTGACAGAGGACCAGGTAAAATTATTCATAAAAATGGCAGTGATGGTAACAGCAATCGATTCTACAGACCTTGAGGAATTGCCTTAAGAGGTAACAAAATAAACAGAGAGACAAGAAGACCCAACACAGGAGTTAAGGAAGGCAATCTCTCATCGCCAAAGTGAATCTTCAATCTGTCCACATATCTCAGGGGCCTTGGCCACCTCTGGTCCAGGAAACCATCATCTCTTACCTGGGCTGTGGCCCTATCAGCCTCCCATAAATAAGTCTTCTTGACAAGCTCCCCCCCCCAGCAATTTTCCCCACAACAAAAAGAGGGATCATTCCCAGAGGCAAATGAGATCTTACCATTCTCCTATGTGTGATGGTCAATTTATGTGCCAACATGACTGGACTAAATGATGCCCAGATAGCTAGGAAAGTAGTATTTCTGGGAGTATCTGTGGGGGTGTTTCTGGAAGAGATTAGTGTATGAATAAATGGACCGAGTAAAGAAGATCTGCCTTCATCAGTGTGGATGACATCAGGTTATCAAAAGGCAAGCAATATATACCTAGCAATCAGTCTCCACATAATTTTCTTTAAAAATGATTAATTAATTTATTTGAAAGAAAGAGTGACAGAGGTCTTCCACCTGCTGGTTCCCATCGGTTGAGGACCTGACTAAAACAAAGTGGAGGAAGAAGAAATTCAATCTCTCCTCCCCTCTCCTCCCCTCTCCTCTCCTCTCCTCTCCTCTCTTCTCCTCCCCTCCTCTATACTCCACTCCACTCCACTCCACTTTTCCTCCCTCCCTCCCTCCTTGAGCTGGGAATCCATCTTTCCCCACCCATGACAATTGCATAATAAATCTCTTCATACATCGCTATGTAAGCTATTGGATCTCTATCTTTGGAGAACTCTAACACATCATGATCAATGGATAATCACTCTGAACTAAAAATCCAAATTCCTTACAGCCTGCCAGGCCCTGGCTACTGTCCCAGCCTCACCTTCTAACCCTCCCCACCCTGATGCCCCAGTCATATTAGCCTCCCAGCAGCTCCTTGAAACTGTTCTCCTTTCTCTGGCACAGTTTCCCCTTTCTTGTCCTGACCCAGCTCCTCCTCTCTCCTAAGACTCGCCCCCTCTGACTTCCCTGTCCAATGAAGGCCCCTAATATTCTCAGTCACGCTTTCTGTCTCCCTTTACGGCACTAACAGCAGCTGGAAACCATTCCATTTATGTCTGTTTCCCTCCCCGGAAGGTAAGATCCTGAAAGCATGAACTGCTGGATTTACTGCTGACCTCCCAGGGTGCAGAACCACAAATACTCGTGGACTGAAAGAATGAACGATGTCCCTAGTTCCCCTTCCTTCCTTTTCTCCTATGACAGTGAAAGTTTCCAAGAAACATCACTAAGGAAAGGATCTATCCAGAGTCAGCTCATTCAAGAAATCAGTCCTTTATGCATGCATTCACTCCCTGATTTACTCATTTACAGCGACTCTGTATTGAGCCATTGGACTATGTTCAAGACATAAGAAGAAATGCAAGAAAAGAGGTATGGGTTGTGTTTGTGCATTTTAACCAAAAAATACAGATAAGAATAGTTATTTTAATCAATCTTAAGTTACTTAAATAGGAATAAGGGTCAGATATTTGGAAGCAAAGCATGTGTTACTGATCCAGACAGCCATTTGGTCCCATCCATTCCATAGTTTCCCTTTTATTTAAATTTTCTGTATTCATTCATTCCAGTTATTCAGTTATTCAATCAATATCTACTAAGAATGCACCATGAAAGTGGATGTGTACCAATGCACACCATACAGCAGGTCACAGAAGAAAATGCTTTGGATTTGAAGGAAATGATGATTTAGAATTATAGGTTAGGAAATAATTTAATCCATGATGTACACTAAAAGGAAGAAACAAATCCCAGAACAGATAAAGAAGCTACCATTTAAAAAGCATCATTTGCACATCCATTGTCATGGTAGCATTATTCAAAAGAGCCAAAGGAAGACTAACCTAAACGTCCATCAACAGACCAATCGGTCTAAGCAACATTGGTCTGTCCATACGACAAAATATCACTCAACCTGCAGAGAAGAGAAATTCTATCACATGCTACAGTATAGATGGACATTGGGAATATGAGGTTGAGTGAAATACTCCAGTCACGAAAGGTAAAACATTGTACGATTCCACTAATATGAGACAAGCGGAATAGTTCAATTCAGAGAGACAGAAAGCAGAATGGTGCTTGCCAGGCGTTGGATGCAAGGAAGAATGGGGAGTAGTCATTCAATGGCATAAAGTTTCAGTCTTCAAGATGAAAAGTTCAATGGATTGGATGTACAACAATTTGAATACAATTAACACTTCTGATTTATACAGATAGAAACAATATGGAAAATTTTGTTAGGTCTATTTACCACAATTTATTTATTTTTTTTTTTTAGAAAAAAACAAACATTTTATAGACTGGGTGCATTCCAAACCTCAGTTCTCTCTGTACCTTGACATTCAACATCCAGAAAGGCAGGTTTACAAACTGGCTACAGATTGACTGCTTCCGAGAAAGGGGAGAAAACAGGCATTTCTGACGTGGTCATTAATCTCCAGGAACACAGATCATGTCCCTAGATCATAACGGCTGGGCAGACAGCCTTTGTGCGAAGAAGGCTTTGTCCCCTAAATCTGTGACAAGGTCCCCTCAGCTCACTCAAGGCTGTCAAGATGTGACCGGCTGGCGATGCTGTGTGAGGGTGGATGAGTTAAAATAAACAGCCAGCAAAAGGCAGGTGAAGGCTCTGGGACTCGCTTGCATACAATATAGGACTGTTTCTCTCAGTTATGAATGAGTAAATTAATTGGTCTTGGCACAAGCAACCGATTGGCTCAAAGAAAACTTCTGCTGTAAAATCCAAAACACTTCTCACAAGCAGCCCGCAGGAAAGTCTGAAGGGTGCCTACAAAGGATGCTATTTTCGTGTGGGGGGATGTTCAGACACAATGAAGGATTTGCTTAAAACTTTCCAGCACCAAATTAAAAATAGAAAAGGCAGATGGAACAAGATTGGAAAATGTTAACAACGCTTGAAACCAAGGGAAGATGACACAGGGTTCATTGTATTTTTTGCCACACTTTCCTGTTTACTTAAAATTTCTATAATAAAAGTTTTTAATTTTTAAGATTATATGTGGCAAAACAGTTTATGGCAGACTTGTGGGTGACTTCCAGACAGACACAGAATTTAGATTATTCCTAACCTATCAAGGCAGTGAAAAATTGAGCAAGACTTATTTCCAACAGGATAGGACACTGCCTTTGCCCAAACAAGTCCCAGAATGCAAATGCACAGAGGAGAAAAGGGAGTCAGATTTAAGAAAAAAGAGGTATGTTTGGCCTTCTTTCCTTTGCCTTGTTCCATTACATCAATCCACTCTACAAAGAGAGCCACAACAGAAAAGTCAATGACACCCACCACACTGCCCAGGCTCAAACACTCTCCTGAAGATGCAAAGATGCACTTTCCTGCCCAGATCCCAGCTGCAAGATAAATATGACACCAGATAGAAAGAATGAACCCAACTCCTATTAAAGGCCTCTGCACACATCTCACTCCTAAGGATTACACACACGAGTGTTTGTAACTTGAAAAACCACCCCACGTTGTGGGGGACTGACTTGTGATCTCAAATCATAGAGGTGAGGACCAATGAAAACAAGACAAAAGTAGTAAAAGGAAATTTCCCCCTAGCCAAAAATGCTTAATGAGGGGCTGGCGCTGTGGTGTAGTGGGTAAAGCCGCCGCCTGCAGTGCTGGCATCCCATATGGGCGCCTGTTCAGGTCCCAGCTGCTCCACTTCTGATCCAGCTCTCTTCTATGGCCTGGGAAAACAGTAGAAGATGGCCCAAGTCCTTGGGCCCCTGCACCCATGTGGGAGACCTGGAAGAAGCTCCTGGCTTCGTATGGGCTCAGCTCTGGCCATTGCAGCTAACTGGGGAATGAACCAATGAATGGAAGACCTCTCTCTCTCTCTCTCTCTCTCTCTCTCTCTCTCTGCCTCTCCTTCTCTCTGTCTCTCTCTGCCTCTCATTCTCTCCTTGTATAACTCTGACTTTCAAATAAATAAATTAATCTTTAAAAAATGCTTAATGAGCATTTGCTGAGTTAATGAATTAAATATAATTATTGGAGGCCATTTTTGGTAACTATCCACTAACTTCTTACTCTCTGTGTTCTCCATAAATAATAGAGGAACCAGTTAAAAATTCAGTCTTTAAAACTCATATTCTTCCAGGAATCAATTACATCTATTATACATCTAAATAGTATTCTGATTACAAAAACTCTTTATGCTTACTCCAGAAAGTTTGGAAAATAGATATGGAAAAATGGCCCAAAATAACCAGTTACATTTTGCTTTCCTTCATTTGTACCTGATAGAGGTAGACAATTAAGACATCATGTCCCAACTTCTGCAGCAGACGTGTCACCTGACTTGTGTTTTAGCCCCTGGCAATTCAGGGGAAGTAATTTATGCAACTTCTGGGTCACATGCAAGTCTAAAGTACTTGGAGGGATGACAGAAGGAAGAGAATCATGCTCTATCCTTTCCCTTGGGAAAGGGAAATGTAGAGTAAGCCTTATTGGCTACATAATGCTTGAGGGATGGTAGATCAAGATAAACAGAACTTGGGTCTCCAAAAATGTGGAGAGACTCACTTCCTGTCCAGGGCAGGCCCTCAGACCTCTCCTTTCAGGATGGGTGCCTTCCCCCAGTGGCCAGGAAAGCTAATTTGAAATGGCCCCTGGCTTTAAAGAACTGCCTCCCACCAAAGGATTTCCCCTGCCTGCAGTCAAGCACTGGGCCATGGAAATACAAAGCCCAGTCCCCCTTTGCCCAGATGCAAGGTCAACTGTGTAAAGCCACCTCAACTCCAGGACTCACATAGGATCCGCTGTGGTCTCTGAGGTTACTGTGTTATGATGCAAATTTTCCCTCTGCTTAACTTTGTTTGCCACAGTGTTTTTTACCCCACAAGCATACCAAAATAAAATGTTCTTCTGCCCACCAATTTCTGTCCTTGAGTCTATTTTTCAGGAACTACAGCTTTAGTCAATAAGCCACTTATTTACTCTGTCAGAGTAAGTGGGGTCTATATTTCAACTAACTCAAGCACCTATTATGTGCTGAGCTCAGTGTTGGAAATTCTAGGTTAAGATACCACACCTTTGACCTTTTAAATGTGTAAAATGTAGGGCAATAAAAAGCATGCAAATAAAGAATAAATCAGTACAGTTCCAGACTTAACTATCCCCAGTCTTAAATCCACCAGGTTTGTCCCATACAACTTTCAAGGAAGAAAAAGTCTTGCTTTCAAGTCTCAATAGTTTTGTACTCTAATTCCTTGGTTTCCTTAGGACAGACTTTTAATTCCTTTGTTGATTTGTTACTTTGTTTACCAGACTCACGCTTTCTCAAGCACCCTTGAATTCAGCTACCATATCTGTAGGCTTTGGGTTTGCATGCATGGTCCACAACCCCAGACAAGAGGCACTACCGCAGGCCTACAGGAAGAGAAGCAGTGATCGACACAGAGCAGAGATTCCAAAAGGACAGATGTCACAGAAGAGAGAAGGTGACATTTTAGTTGAGACTTGAAGGACAAATAACCATTTGCAGAGGCAACCATTTTCAAATTTTACATAATCTTTGACATTTACTTATTAATTTATTGGAGTGGCAGAGAGACAGACAAGAAAGAGGGAGCTCACATCTACTGGTTCACTAGCCAGGGCTGGACTGGGCTGGGCTGAAGCTGAGGACTCAATTCAAGTCTCCCACATGAGTGGCTGGGACCCAATCACTTGAGACATCATCTGCCATTTTCTAGGGTGCGCATTAGCAGGAATCTAGAGTCAACAGCCAAGGACAGGTATTTACAGATATACTTTGTGGGACACAGATGTTTTAACCAGTATCTTAATGGGTTAAATGCCCCTCTCTGGGCTTGGACCTAGGTGGCGGTGCTATGGCAAAACACACCAAGAAGGTCGGGATCTTGGGACCCGCTATGGCGCCTCCCTCTGGAAAATGGTGAAGAAGATTGAAATCAGCCAGCACGCCAAGTACACTTGCTCCTTCTGCGGCAAAACCAAGATGAAGAGACGAGCCATGGGGATCCGGCACTGTGGCTCCTGCATGAAAACAGTGGCTGGTGGTGCCTGGACATACAACACCACTTCTGCCGTCACAGTGAAGTCTGCAATCAGAAGACTGAAAGAATTGAAAGACCAGTAGAGGTGCCATCTTTGAGACATCAGCAGCCTATTATAAATGGGTTAATTTATATATAAAAAAAAAGGTTAAATGCCCACCACAATTTTACATAATTTAAAAAAGTATTCAGGGGCCGGCACTGTGGCATAGCAGGTAAAGTCGCTACCTGCAGTGCCGGCATCCCATATGGCCACCAGTTCAGTCCTGGCTGCTCCACTTTCAATAAAGCTCTCTACTATGGCTCAAGTCCTTGGGCTCCTGCACCCACGTAGGAGACCCAGAGGAAGCTCCTGGCTCCTGGCTCCTGGCTTCGGATTTGTGCAGCTCCAGCTAATTGTGGCCATTTGGGAAGTGAATCAACAGATGGAGGACACCTCTTTCTCTCTCTTTTTCTCTCTGCCTCTCTGTAACTCTGCCTTTCAAATAAATAAATAAATCTTTAAAAAAAAAAGTATTTCTTAATCAGTGTTCATTTTAAAGTATTCACAATGGCCAAGATATTGAAATAATCCAAGTATTCCCCAATAAAGAATGGATAGGCCAATTTGTCAGACAGATACACACATACATATATACAGGCAATGAAAAATATTATTCAGCCATAAAATGGAATGAAGTTCTGATACATGCTACAATGTGCATGAACTTCAAAGATATCATAAGATAAGCCAAGTACATCATGAGAGATACTGTATGATTTCACTTTTATGAAATATCCACAATAGGAACATTCATAGAAACAGAAAGAACAAGGGTACTTCAAAAAGTTCATGCTAAAATAAACTTGAAAAATATTTTTTGTTGCAAAAAATTTTGAAATTCATGTATAAATATTTTCATAATATGCATTTCCCATTACTTTCTGAAGTTCCCTCATATATGAGAGGCTACCAGGAATTGAGGGTAGGGAGTTACTTCCTAATAGTTGTAGAAATTCTGTTCGGATCACTCTGCTACAAAAGCTGAACAAAGACAAAACATGAAACGAAAGCTACAGACCTATATCCTTGATGAACATAGATGCAAAAACTCTCAATCAAATACTAGCAAACCAAATCAAAACCACATCAAAAAGTCATATATTACCACCAAGTGGGATTAATCCCAGAGACGCAAGGGTGTTTCTACATTCATATATCAATAAATATTATAAATTCCATCAACAGAATGAAGAACAAAAAAAGAGTATTAACAAACTAAAAACATACTTGCCATGTGATCCAGCAATGCCACTCCTGAGTATATAACCAAAAGACCTGAGCATGTTGTATCAGAGAGATACCTGCACCTTGTTTATTGCAGCACTGTTCAGAATAGCCAAAATACAGAATCAACAAAGGTGTCCATCATCAGATGAATGGGTTAAAAATGATATACATATACAATGCAATATTATTCAACTATAAAAATAGAAATTCTACCATTTGCAGCAAGATGGATGCAACTGGAGGACATCAGGCTAAGTGAAATAAGTTAGACACAAAAGACAAATAGCACATGTTCCCTTATACGTGGGAGCTAAAAGTAAAAATTAAAATAATAAAAACAAAAAAGAAATTCTTGTGTGTATCACTATTGCTACAAATACACTTTCCAAACTTGCTGTGTATCTGTCTAATCAATGGCTAGGAATGACATACTGCTATAGTTTTAATCATCTGTGATTGTTTAAAAATTTGTTGTACAGCAGTGAAATGGTCATTTTTCATTTGGTTATTGTTTATAGCCCTTGACTATATTTTTTGCTGAAGTAGGTCTTTTTACTTTTTACTTGTTGAATTCTTTATTTAGTGGAGCATTGGGCTTCTGACTTCAAAGTAAACTAAAAACATGTTATCTCAAAAACTAAGGGAGGGACAGAGAGAGAGAAGGAGAGAAGACAGAAGAAAGAGGAAGGGAACAAAGAAACATCATATTCTTCAGATTGTATGAATGAACTACACTGAATCTGTTCTCTTTATTAATATCATATTGACATGAAAAAATTAAGTAAAAAAGAAAAAATAAAAAATTCTATTGGGGGTGATGAAAAAGTTTTGGAAATAGATGGTGGTGTGCACAACAGTGCACATCATACTGTACAACAGTACACTACATAGTGGTGCCCAACACTATGAATGTAATTAATACTACTAAAATGCATGCTCAAAAGTGGTTAACATGACAAATTTTATACTGTGTTTTACCTTAATTTTTTTTTAAAAAATAATTACTTAATGTAGGAGATTTACTTCAGTCCAAGTCCAGGAAAAATCTGATGAAACAGCCCTGGGACTCCATGCCGAGTGGCCTGAATTGAGCACACAGAAAGGAGACAGAAGGCAAAGGGGCTCAACCAGACACTTGCTGTGGCACAGTTCATCCTGTCCACTCTCTGCGGGCTCACCATTAGCCTGATGACCAGACAAGTTCAAAGGCAGCATTTTCAACACAGGACACTTACTACGTGTCAGCATCAGCTTGTATATCCCTGGTTTTGCAGTGACGGCGTACACACTTTCACAAGGGACTCCTTTGTAAAGCTTACTGAAAGAGGGTGTCCACCTTTAAGGCACATGTGGTGCACCCCTCTGGGGTTTGCAGCAGGTGGCAATGACACTTTGACGTGTATGGTCAGGCAAGCAACCACCATGCAGGTTTACACCAGGGAGTTGTCCAGCCCCCCAGTCCATCTGAAATAACTTGCGCTGCAATTTCTATGAACCTCAATTCATTGTGTCAGGCAATTACTTTCAAGATGAAACTTCTCAGTGTAATATAGACATCTGAATATCCATAGCCGCCTTTCATTGCTAGTAATTACCATCTTCGCCCACAGAGAGGCCACGATGGCATCATGATATGCACATCAGGAGGCGAACGCTCCCAGCTCAGGGAAATGAACTAACTGTGTGCACTTGAAGCCTCAGTGGACATGCAGTGGGAGGCCCAGGGACCCTGCACATTGCACGCCCAGGAAGGAAGCAGCTTACTGCTTTTGTGGAAGCACTGCCACAATTGATTTTATGACCTAAAAACCATTGATTTCTAGCAAGTGCATTGACACACCTAGACACCAACAATTCCCCTGCTTATGATGATGAGTGTGTGCACAAAGGTAATTCACTGCCCTTCTCCATGTCTCATGTGGAGCCACCCCAGGAAATCCATTTCCCATAATTAGGTCATCTTTCTCATCAGCAAGGACAGTACCATGGACGACAGGCACATGAACCACCCTGATCAGCCCAATTTCTCAGGGCAGGCAGGTGTCCCTATGATATGCAGAGCTTGGAGCAAAGAAAAGCAAAGTAAAATTCTGGAGACTGGGAAACTCAGGAAGGCCCTGACGTGTAATATAACCATTCTTTCTTGCAAATCATAACACCTTCTTCTTTCCAAGATGCAAGTCTACTTTCTGTACCTCAGCCCTGGAATCTGGAGCTGAGGCTCCAGCAGGATCTCGCCCCGGGCTGGAAGGAGCCTGGTAGGAGAACTGGCAGTAAGTACATATACAAAGCTTAGCCCCGGGGAGAGCTACCACACCAGGTGATGAGTGGAGCAGACCACAGACGCCAGGGCCTTTGACCCATCCTGGGGGAAAACAAAGAAAGGCTTCTGGGAGGAAGCGAAGCTGCAGTTAGTTTGGGAAGAATTGAGATGAAATACAGGAGCAAAGAGAGGAGGCAGAAGCAGCCATCTGGGGAAGAAGGAGGGGCATGAACCCAGGGAGTGTGGGGGGCGGGGACAGCAGTGCTGTGTGCAACATCACATACAGGGCACAGACAGCGTAAGCAAGACACAAGAAAAGTAAGCGCAACAGAGGCCAAGACGAGTAGGGTAACGAGCTCAAGGCTGCGCAGTTGATGGGCTGTTTTGGAAAACCCATGCTATGGTCCTCTCACTCAGGCAATAGGGCAGCAGTAAAGAACATAAATGAAATTAGCCTCTTGACAGTTTACCTGAAATCAACCAGTCTTCCTAACTAAGAGCAGCATTTGCAAAAGTCAATTTCAATATGATCCTGCTTGCTATGACCCTCACAGTAACAAATATGAAAGTTTAAGGTTCTGGCCTAAGTCAGGCCCACAGAAATGTACAATCCCTAGCAGAAAGTGGTCCAGCAGCTGCAACAGATTTGAACCCCTCTGAGCCCAGGCGTTCCTAGCCCCTCTTCTCTGATTCCACTGACTCCTGGATGTCCGACTGTGTCCACCCTCCACCCTGGCCCACACTAAGGATCCTGAATGCCCACTGCTGTCGGTTCTGTTCCAGGTCTGAGCTCTTGGTGCAGCTGCTTCTCTTCCCTCTCAGACTCAGCCCTCTCTCTCCAGAAAACACTCTTCTGAGACATTCCTAGGAGAGAGGCTCCAGGAAGGTAAAGACTTGCTTTTATGACTTCTTCATCTCCAGTGTCTGGCCCCGCAGTTGGGAAATACACATTCACTACCTGTTGAATGCAGCAATTTGCTATGCATATGCACACGTCTACTCTAGGAGGTCACTCATCTCCCTCTGCGGTCTCATCCACAAGCAGGGCTACACATTTGGCCCTGAACACTCTTGAAACAGCCCAGAAGGAGACTCCAGTGAACACAGGGACTCTGCAGGAACTATAGTGCAGTGCAGTCAGAGCAGCTGGTACCATCAACAGAGCATGGAAACAAAGAACACAAGAAACACTTTCCCAGGGGTTTCTTAAAAGGAACATGTTTAGAAAAGGAAAAGGGGGATCCTATGACAAACCATACCGAGGGAACCAATGTGCTCGACATAAAAATGGTCTGGTTCTGTGTCTCTCCCCATGACATCTATAGGAAGACAGGATCGATGTCTACATCCTTTCTATGGGTCCAATTCATAATAGAGGGAGAATCATAGTAGAGGCTCAGTATTTGCAAATTTAACACACTTTGTATCCCTGGAGGGATTTGTGAATCAAATCGCATCACTAGGGCTGGTCCAACAGCATGAGACTTGACATAATTAATCATCATCAGACATACACAAGTAAAACCTTGTAAAGCTCTGATTTCTCTAGATAATAACCCTCCTCTGAGGATACACTCCTCTCTGCATGTGAAACAGATTGGATAAAAGATCATCTGGATGTCTTAGGAGACTTTCGATTCTTCCAGTTGAAGAGGAGGAAAGGGCTCCACTTGTCAGCAATAACTTTTCCAAACTTCTCTTAGAATACAACCAACTTCTCTTAGAATACATTATTTCTGCAGACTAATAATTTCATCTAATTAATGTTGGATCTTTTTAAAACAATTTTTATTTATATAAGGGGAACAAATTTCATGTATTTCATATATATAAATATAGGAGCATAGTGATACTCCCCACCCCATATCCCTCCTGCCCATGCTCCCACACTCCCTCCTCTTCCTCTTATTTTTCCTTTTAACTTTTACAATGACATACTTTCAGCTTATTTTATAATCATAAGCTTAACCCTCCACTACATAGAGAATTCAACAAATAGTAAGAAAAAAAATACTGTTCCACAACAGTAGAGACAAGGGCTTTGTAAACAATAATCAACTCTCACAATGTCAATTTCACTCATAAACATCACATTTTTTTGTACCCTGTTACCACATATCAGGGAAAAATATATGATATTTGTCTTTTGGGGACTGGCTTACTTCCCAAAGTATAATGGTTTACAGGTGCATCCATTTTGTTGCAAATGACAGGATTTCATTCTTTTTTATGGCTGAGTAGTATACCATAGTTTATATATACACCATATTTTCTTTATCCAGTCATTGTTTGATGGATATCTGGGTTGACTGCATATATTAGCTATTATGAATTGAGCTATAATAAACATAGGGGTAGAGATAACTCATATATGCTGCCTTCATTTCGCCTGGGCAAATGGTCAGGAGTGGGATGGCTGGGTCATATGATAGGTCTGTTTTCATATTTCTGAGGAGTCTCCATACAGTCTTCCACAATGGCTGTACAAGTTTACATTTCTACCAACTGTGGATTAGGATATCTGTTTCCCCACATCCTCACCAGCATTTATTGTTTTTTTTTTTTTTAATTTCAGTATGATAGCCATTCTAAGTGGGGTGAGGTAAAACTTCACTGTGGGTTTGATTTGCATTTCCCTGATTGTTAGTTATCCTGAGCATATTTTCATGTGTCTCTTGACCATTTGAAAATGCCTGTTCATGTCCTTTGCCCATTTCTTAACTAGATTGTTTGTTTTGTTGCTGTTGAGTTTCTTGAGCTCTTTATACAATCTGAATATTAACCCTTTATCCATTGCATAGCTTGCAAATGTTTTCTTTCATTCTGTTGGTTGCCTCTTCACTTTGCTGAGTGTTTCCTTTGCAGTACAGATGCTTCTCAGCTTGACGTAATCCTGTTTGTCTACTGCTTTCATTGCCTGTGCTTCTGGGTCCATTCCAAGAAGACTTTGCCTTTGCAAATGTCTTTCAGGGCTTCCTCAATGTTCTCCTCTAATAATTTGTTGGTATCAGGTATAGATTTAGATCCTTGATCCACTGTAAGTGGATTTTTGTATAAGGTATAAAATGGGGGTCTTGTTTCATACTTCTGCATACACAGATCCAATTTTCCCAGCACTATTTTTTTTGAGACTGTCCAATGTTGGATTTTCCTTCATCTCTGAAATGTCTCCCTTTGGGGACATTTACTTCATGTTTCCATGTTGTATGGAGAAAACAAGGGTGAATTAGCAGCTCATATCTAGTGGACCTTGGGCAAGATATCTATCTTCCCAGACATCATTTTCTTCACATTTGAAATAAAAAACTCATTAGACCACATGATTTCTCAAATGTCTTCTAGTTGTAATAATGCTTTCTGAGCTGATTGCCTACTAAGGAAGAAACCACTACAACAGATAGTTGCATAAATCATGCAGGCTGGGGAAAGAGGCAAGATGACATGAGTACTTGCACATAAAGGGGGAAAGGGAGCCATGTGTGAGGCACCAGGGTGAGAAAAGGCCAGAAATTCTGGTCCAGGCAGAAAACAGATGGTTTCCTAGAATAAGAGTACCAAGGAAAAGGGGAAACAGAGACTACTGACAAGGGTTTGGGCAGCATACAGGGAGCCCTAGGCAGAGGAAGGCCAGATTGGATATGGTGGACATCAATCCCCAAAACTCAGAAGAACCATGGCCTTTGAAGGCAGAGGAAACCAAGCAACCACAGGCAACTCATGGGTGGACAGTGGGAAATAAAGACCCCTCCCTCATTCCCTTCCAGCCCATCTGGAAGGCAGCAGGAAAGGGTCCATGGATGTGTGCAGCCTCCACAACTGCAGAACAGAGGAAGGACAGGTGTGTCAAGGCAAAGAGAAAATGCCCAGCTTGCCCTCTACAGTACTGAAAATGGGAAGAGGGGGAGGAGACGTATTATGATGATTAGTAGAGCACTATCGGCCTCTGCAAAGGTGGCCAAGATGATGATAAGGCGGGACCAGGCTGGGGCAGTATCAGGACTGCAGGGGCAAGGGTGGACTTGTTCCCTCTAGTTCCACAGAAAGAGGAAACAACAGGGAAGATGAAGAAGGGGGGAACTCTCAAAGGCTGAGCGCAATTCAAAGGGGTGGCATGAAGACCAAATTCACAAGTCATGAGACACAGGGGATTCAGGTATTGCATGAGGTAAATTCCAATAAACAAGTTCCTGTTGATTTCCATGGGCTTTTGTGGGCCCATTAGCTGCCCATCAGTAGCTCCCATCCCACACTGAGGAGTTCTAATGTCATGTTGAGATCTCCTCCAGGGAGCCATGGAGCTTCTTTCTCAGGGACTCTGATCTGAACATGCAAATGCTCAGATGAATAGTTATAAATGCCCAGATGTGCAGTGAAAAGAACTGGTGACAGCAAAATCACATTCATCCATGAGGGACTATGTAAGAGTTTGAGGTATCTGGGGCCAGCGCTGTGGCACAGCGGGTT
The DNA here is from genome assembly GCA_949820135.1 of Sylvilagus floridanus. Lineage (NCBI taxonomy): Eukaryota > Metazoa > Chordata > Mammalia > Lagomorpha > Leporidae > Sylvilagus > Sylvilagus floridanus. The sequence goes on from OX463238.1 coordinate 93,923,395, forward strand.
AATGCCCTGGCCTGAAGCGCTGGCATTCCATATGGGCGCCAGTTTGAGACCCGGCTGCTCCACTTCTGATCCAGCTCTCTGCTATGGCCTAGGAAAACAGTGAGGATGATCTGGGTCCTTGGGACCCTGTACCCATGTGGGACACCTGGAAGAAGCTCCTGGCTCCTGGCTTCGGATTGGCTAGTTCCAGCCATTGCAGCCAACTGGGGAGTGAACCATCAGATGGAAGACCTCTCTCTCTCTCTGTCTCTCTCTCTCTCTCTCTCTCTCTCTGCCTTTCCTCTCTCTGTATAGCTCTGACTTTCAAATAAATAAATCTTTTTTAAAAAGAGGTTGACGTATCTCAAACCAGGTTGAGGACAAAACTGCAGAGAACATTTTTAACTACTGAAGGAAAAAAACTCCATGCCATGCTTAGGGGTTAAGATTTACACATACATAAAGCATACAAACTGCAATTCATCTTGTTCTGTTCAGTAGGACCTAAAGTAGGCATTGGTTTTCTTTTTATCAACAGTATACATTGTATGAACATTTCAAGGACCTAGGAAAAGTTATGCAAGTATATTCATATAGGGCCAGTGCCATGGCATAGCAGATTAAGCCACTGTCTGCAGCGCCAGCATTCCATATGGGCACTGGTTCCAGTTTCAGTGATCCATTTCCAGTCCCTGCTAATGTGCCTGGGAAAGTAGCAGAAGATGGCCCAAGTGCTTGGGACCCTGCACCCACTTGGGAGACCCAAATGGAGTTCCTGGCTCCTGGTTTCAGCATAGCCCAGCCCTGGTGGCTGTGATTATTTTGAGAGTGAAAAAGCAGAAGGAAGGATCACTTTCTCTGTCTCTCCCTCTATCTCTGTAACTCTTTCAAATAATTAAATCCTTTTTTTAAAAAAAAGAATATTCATACATTTCACCTTGTTTATCATCAAGATCGTTTACAACACACATCACATTTATAATATAGTATAGAAAACTCGACCTAAATAAATAAGCAATGGTTTGGTTTTTAAGTTCAACAAGTAAAAAATGTTTAGTAGTGAAGGGTGCTCTTCACTAGCCAAGCCCTGGATTGGGAAAGTTTGCCTTGTGCATCCACACACCCTGCAGGGCCCTTGAATGTAGAGCCCACGATGCCAATCAGTTTAAGTGTTCAGTGCCTGATCTCGCCAACTGCAGTGCTGAGACTAACCTCTTTTCAAAGTGCTCACTGTAACTTGGCTGATCACCTTAACTCACAGATTCACAGTTCTTTGACAAGTAAGGTACAATAATACTTACCTCATAGATTGCAGGGAGGATTATAGAAGCTACTGGAAGCTAATGTCTACATTACTGTATCTCTTTCTTCCCCTTTAAAAGCATAAACAAATCGAAGTGCGCATTTCTACACTACTTTGAAATACACAGACATTTCAGAATAACACTTTTTCTCATCCAACTAGAACATTCTTTGTTTTAACAGCTTCTATATCTGTAGCCTCAAATATTCCATTGGAACCTAAACTTATCTGAAACAGCAGAGTTCAAAACTAAGGAAAAGTTCTAATTAGTCTCAGACTTGAAGAGTATTATAATCACTTTGGCGAGCTTGATTTCTGGTCTATCTTATTCTCCCTGGATTAGTCCCCAAAACAGCATCACGAAGAAAAAATTTTAACTGATACAATATATGACACCCCTTTTAATTTCCAGACTTTGCATTCAATGAGTAAGGGGTGGTTGGCCAGGCTCCCAAGTGGGTTTTGAAGAAAGCCCTTTCACCCCCTAATGAGGGCTTCCAACACTGCAGCGTGCAGTGCCTTCTTGAGTAATAACTAGGCGTTTGATATAATTTTTTCAAAAGAGCCTTATCTGAATTGGCACTTACTTCTTTACACCTACCTTCCTGTCCTAATCAAGTCAAAGCTGTACCTGGGTGCAGCTTAGGATAACGAGGTGCTATTGGTGTTGACCAAAAGTTTTCAGAAATGCCACAGTCACATAGGGCAACAACTGAGTTGCCCATTTTCACAATGGAGGCAGAAAATTCCCAGGAGGCCAGAAAGTGGAACCATCCTCCACTTTCTACCCCCAACAAATGAGAAGTCAAGAAACCTGCACTTTCTTCCAGCTAACTCATTCATAAAAATGGCTACATCAAATTTTTCCTAGACCCCCTAGAATGCCAAAATTTTGTGACTGCTCCCAAAGACTCCTCTTAAAATTCTTAGGGGCAGGCATTGTGGCTCGGAGGGTTAAGCCACCACTTGGGGCACTTACATCCTCTATAAGAGTGCCTGCATGAGTTATTACTCCAAACTTCCAAGCCAGCTTCCTGTTAATGAGGTGCAAGACAGCAGGTGATGGCCCAAGTAGTTGGATTTCCTCCACCCATGTGGGAAACCCAGATGGAGTTCCCAGCTCCTGATTTGAATCAGCCTGGCCTAGCCCTGGCTATTGTGAGCATTTGGGGAATAACTATCAAATGGAAGACATTCTCTCATTCTCTCTCTCTCTCTATTCTCTCTCTCTCTCTCTCTCTCAATGTCACTCTGCCTTTCAAATAAATAATCTTTCAAAACCAATGTTGAAATAAATTTATTTTGCTATCCTGATGAAGAAAAGAGGAAGCATGAGGAAACCCATGCACAAGACGTGTTTTCCTACAAATGTGAACTACCTTTTCTCAAAGGAAATAGTAAAATCGCAGTATCCTAAACACACCTACTGGGTAGTACCTTAGCAGCTATGGCTGCTGGGACATGTGATCACCAATCTAGCAAAACTTGATTATGTTGCAGTTCTGGATGTCAGACATCTGAAATTGGCTTCACTGGGCCAAACACAACACGTTGGCTGGGCTGGTTCCTTCTTAAAGCCTTGGGGGAAGAATCTGTTTCCTTATCTCTTGTGGATGCCTGCAATCCTTGGTTTGTGGCCCTTTCCCCTATCTGCAAAGGACTTTACTCAATGATTGCTTCTATCATCACATCAGCTGCTCCTCATCTACAGCAGCTTCTCCGTCTACAGCAGCTTCTCGATGGCCATCTCAAGATCCTTAACTTTATTGCATCTGCCAAGTCTCTTTTGCCAGATAAGGATTAGATGTGATGACATGTGACTCAGATGTGAACAAAGCAGAGCTCACCATTCACCCAAACACAGGTAGCATATGTGTGAGTACCACTTTGAAGACAGCTCAGTTTCCCCTAACAACTGCATTTGGAATTTTGTACAGAGGGGGCTGAAGGTCTCTGAACCCAATGTTCCCTCCCTTTTTTTTCCCCTCCCTGGGGCAGGGAAAGAGCTAGGTAATCAGGGGGCAGACTGCAGGGGTGGGTCCCAGGCTTTGGACTGAGCCTGCAATGGGAAGTCAGCTAAGGTGTCCCTGCACTGGCCCTTCTCTTCCATCTCTGCACTGCTCCCCAGCGCCTCCTCTTGGAGAGGAGGTTTAGGGCATGATCATGAAAAGGTCATGCCACTGGGCTAGCACTATTTAAATATTTCTACTTCTAACCTGACAATTACCAGATTACGCACTGACTTGAGTTGTTGACTTGCATAACTCACATACAGATTAAATGAACTTTTCACATTTATAGAGATGTTTCCTCACTGCTAAAAGAATCTAATTGGCCGGAAGAGTCCACCCTATTAAATGCTTTTATAGATACTGCAGTGGAACCCTGCTCCTTGCTGCAGACGGAATCAACAGCACGTCTGAAACTCTGGCTCCCGGCGAGCTCCCTGCCCCGCAAATCCCTGGGAGCTTCAGAAACAGAGCGTGACACAAAGGCCCCTCACCAGGACCTCGGAGGCCTCCGAAGCCAGGGATCCCGAACACCTATGCCCTGCTGAAAGCTGGTATCTATCAAGGATCCCCCCCCCCAAAAAAAAAAAAAAAACAGAAAATGAGAAACTTGAGGAAAGTGACCCAAAATAGTATCAATCCATGTTTTGATGCTTTCCATAATGGCTTCCAGTGCAAAGATGATGCCAATTCTTTTCACAGTGGTTTTTCTACTTACTACATGTTGAATTCTTTATGATCACAAGCTTAACCTGCACTATATAAAGTAACTTGAAAATATTTCATCATAAAAATTAAAAGGAAAATAAGGAAGGAGAAGGAGGGTGGTAGTGAGGGAGTGAGGGTAGTGTGAGAAGTAACATAATGCTCGTAAAACAACATAGATGAAACACATGACATCTGTTCCCCTTATAATTTACATAAAACTCAAAAATTATTTAAAAAAGAAAATCTAAATAATATTTTTTTTAGTTTAAAAGGACACCAACAAAATAGGTCACAGTTAATTTGCTTAAAGGGTCTTTCCATTTGGAGCATTTTGTGGGCTGTAATGAAAAAAAAATCAGTGGTAAAAGCCAGGACAAGATTTAAAAAACTGTATGATAATAATCCTAAAAATCTGTCTAGACACATTGGGCTTGGAAAATGAATCAAATGATCCTTAAGTCTCTTTGATAACTAGGCCTTTAAAGGGACAGCATTGTTTAATTTGTTTTGTTCCTTAAGAGATCACTTATCTTATTCTTCCATTTCAATTCTGTATATATGGAAATTAGCTATGCTCACTTCAGAAAAAGCAATGCTCTGGGGCTGCCACTGTGGCATGGTGGGCTAAGCCGCCACCTGCAGAGCTGTCATTCCATCTGGGAGCACTGGTTCCTGCTAATGAGCCTGAGAATGCCCCTGAAAATGACCCAAACTCTTGGGCCCTGACACCCTCACAGGAGACCAGAATGGAGTTCCCGGCTCCTGGCTTTGAGCTGATTCAGCCCCCGTTGTTGCATCCCTTTGGGCTGTGAACCAGTACATGTAAGGTATCTCTCTCTCTTTCCTCCCTCTTCTTCTTCTTCTTACATGCCACCTCCCTTCCTCCCTCCCTCTGTCATTCTGCCTTTCAAATGCATAAGTAAATCTTTAAGCAAAAAAAGCAATGCTCATTTTGTCTCGGGCACAATGAGAGTCTCTCCCTGATAGTTCTACAACATGTCTGCATAGTACTCCGTTGCACAGGCATTTAGGTAATGTATACATATTGATTCTCCTTATCCGTAGTCATTATGTTCTGTCACATCTCCATGAACTCTGAATTGGCAACTACTAAACTGCTGGTCCTACAGGAAATACAGGCATGAGACCCTGCAACTCGGATCACACTTTCATCACCTGATCTATGCACTGGTATATGTGCATTTCCGGTTAAAGATACATTTAACATAGGTTTTAAAATATTTATTTATTTGATAGGTAGAGTTACAGACAGAGAGAGGGAGAAACAGAGAGAAAGGTCTTCCACCCACTGGTTCACTCCCTAAATGGCCACAATGGCGGGAGCTGGGTCAATCTGAAGCCTGAAGCTTCTTTCAGATCTCCCACGTGGGTGCAGGTGTCCAAGGACTGGCCCATCTCCCACTGCTTTCTCAGACCAGGGCAGAGAGCTGGATCGGAAATGAAGCAGCTGTGACTCGACCAGTGTCCATAACGGATAACAGCACTGCAGGCGGCAGCTTTACCCTATGGCACAGCACTAGCCCCTTAACATAGGTTATTAACTCATGTCAGACCCTCACTAGGACACTGCAGCCCCAACTGGATGAGGCTTGTCCAACAAAAGTATCTTCTCTGTAAGCTATGATGGCTTTCTTGTGCTTAGGAACATTAGACAATGCCTCAGCATGATGCTGGACTATGCAGAGGGATAACTGTTGAGTGGGAGCTGAGGCAAAGAAGCAGACTGCCACCTCATTCAAACCCCATTGAGAATATGTGCCCAAGGAACTCCCATTTTTCACCACTCTGTACCTGTGAACAACCATGAAAATGCCGAGAGAAGTGATATTGAGAGCTACAAATACGTTTCAATGAATGGGTCCAAACACAGAATCCAGCAACAAAGAACATCCCGTGTGCTATCTTTTGAAAAACATCTCTGGCTCTTTAATCCTTAGCTACCTGACTCTAAGTCACTCCCTGGCCACATGGTAATGTCTCCCAGGCCCCAAGGTTCACCCACATTTACCCTATTTGACCATATATTGCTGTCTAAGAACAGTGTGGCCAAATTCTTAGCTGCCACAAGGGAGGTATTTAATTAACATTTGTTAAATGAGTCAAACCAGGCTGACCCTAAGGAGAGCTTTAATCATTACTCCCCAAAATCACTGTTATAAAACAGCTCAGTATTATTTTCAATACCCAAAGTAGCAAACAGCACTATTCATCTAAAACAGGGGTGGGGAACCTTTTTTTCTGCCAACGGACATTTGGATATTTATAACATCATTTGCAGGCCACACAAAATCATCAACTGAAAAATTAAACTGCTGCAAAAGACATTCTCTCTTGGCCACATCAACTGTGAGAATGAGGACCATTCTCAGCAATCAGACTATGAGCATCCCAGAAAACTTCAGAAGGGGAGCACAGTTATTGGGGAGAGTCCCCTCGGTACCCTGCAGAGGGACTTAAGTCACATCCATGTAGAGCTAAGCCTCCTTGGAAAGAAAAAGAAGAGTCTCCAGTTGTCAAATGGCAGAGAGATAGAAAGGAACTGGCAACTGTTTTCACACTGTCTGTAGTCATGGACAGAATGTAATCATGGGAATTACACTGAGCGTGCATTACAAGCTGAGGTCTGTGTATGCTCACTTCTGTATCAACACAGTTATTCACAGAATGGGTCTCCTGTTGAAATCCAAAATTTCTTGGCTGAAAAAATACATCCAAGGGTTTGTACGAGGCCAGGCATTGCTTGTTCAGTATCTCAACCCCAGCAAGATGAACTAGTCCTTGAAGGAAATGACATTGAACTTGTTTCAAATGGGCTGCTTGGATTAAGCAGGCAACAATGGTTATAAAACCAGGATATCAGAGCCTTTTTGGATGATATCTATGTCTCTGAAAAAGGAACAGTTCAGCAGACCGAGCAGATCTAAAAGCTGTCCAACTACAGAAACAGGAACCCAGATTATAAGTCTAATTTGTAGTGTTTTAATAATGCAATGAAAGAGTCATTGATTTGAGACTTCTAAAAAAATCATCCTGCTATAGATTTATTGAATTTTGAGTCCCTCCTTGGTTACCTTGGTAGGGCCTTATATAGCCTGTGATCTGCACATTCTTCACCCCTGATCTAAAAGAATGTCAGCCTAGAACTCAGAAACAGTGTATCCCCTAGTGAGCATGAACCGGCTGGCTCCAATTCATCAGCTCACCCAGTGTCTGGGGGCACATTCACGCTCATAACTAAGAAAGCCCCTCCACCATGAAAGGCACAGTCTGAGGAGAGGACAGCACAGCAGTAAAAAGATGGGAAAGACAGTGCAAAGCAGAAGTTGGCCAAGTCACTGGCTCCGAGCCATAGGAACAACTACTGGTGATAGCCTCACGTAGGGCAGTGTTTCTCCATGAGTGGGCCCGAGGAGCTGGGGTGCTGGATAAAGCATGTGGCTTCTGATTCCACACTGGACCAAATACAACAGAACCCCAGAGGTACACCCTGCAAGCTGAACTCTTTTACAAGCCCCCTACTGACGCTTCAGCAAACCCGTGTCTGGGAGTCACTGCTCCCTGGAGGGAGAGGGTAAAATGTGTGGATACAGTCTTGAAAGCTGAAAAATGCAAGTGCAAAGACTCAATCCACTTACCAGAAAGTACCAAGCCTTTGTTTTCTCATCTGTAAATACTGGGACAGCTCAGTCCTTAGGTACAGGGTCTCTGGTACCAGGACACTACTGCCATTTTGGGGTCATGATTAAAATTTGTGGTGGGGGTTGTCTTGTGCATTGCAGCAAGGCTGGCAGTATCCACAGCCTCTGCCCACTGCATGCCAAGAGTAACTCCCCAGCTGTGACTATCAGAAGTGGTTCCAGACATGGCCAGCTCTCTCAGGGGCAGCAGGGTTGGAGGCGAGCGGTAGTCATCCCTGTCTGAGACTCACTGGTTTCGAGGCCTGTTGAACCTAACAAATGCAACAGAACCTAACAGGTGGCAGGCTACGGATGAATGTTGAATGTTTATTTTCTGTCTGTCCCTCTCCTCCCCCAGCTCACACTGAAAGTCTCCAGCAGTTTGTAGTGATGCCTTCAACACTTTTTGCATTTCTGACACTTTCTTTCTCTTCAGAGACACCTAGCATCTTGGCTTTGTAATCAGTTAAAACGAGCAGGCTAACGTGAGGCCACAGAGTCCAGCTGAGATCATTCTTCATCTTCACAAATGCAGAAGCAACCGGTCAAGTCTTCACCTTAGAATTCATGTGCATGTAGTGGGGAGGTGTGGACATTGGGTGAGAGCTCATAGCCCTTATAATCCTCTTAGAATTAATTTGACAACAGGTCTGTCATGGGCCAACCCCTCAGCTCCCTGGTCAGAGCCCTGAAAGACTGGAGCACGTGACCCAAGGACTTCTCACCCCGTGCAAGACAGGACTTCCTACCTGTGATATAAAGAGGTTTCCCCAAGTCTCGAGTTCCTCGAAAATGCAATATACTTCTAAAAATCTTACTCCAAGTACTTCCACTACTTTGTTTCTTTACCTAGCTTCCAATTCATTGCTAACTTCATATTTGGGAGATTGACATTTAATAACCATAATATTTTACATATATTTGTACAGCAAAACATTCGGTCAACTTAATAGTTCCTGAGTGTCTCCTCTGCGAAAAGTTCCAGTCTTCACATCAGCACCAAAAAGAGATGAGACAGAGTCTCCGACCTGGAGGAGCAGAGGCAGACGCAGGGGCAAACAGCAAAAGCCACCATGAAAGACGTGCTCTGTACAGACGCAATGATAATAGATACGTGGTCAGCAAGCAATGAACAAATTCAAATAGTTGCTGAGACTCATTATGCTTGAGAGAAAGGAATGAGTGGCAACAGAACAGCTGGGAAAGGCAGAAAAAGATTTTCCTCGGCCGCCCCCGGATAGGGACAAAGATAAATTCGAGGCATGGAAGAAACTTCTTGCTACATCATTCTCATCACTTTCTCCATAAGACCAGACACCCCGCCTTGAAATACAGCTACCTTGAGTGATGACAGCAGAAACTCTGGAGGTAAAGACACTGAATAATTAGAAATGGCAATTTGCTACAAGATGTTTCATCAAACGGATGCCTCGCTGACTTCTTTGGCAGTGACTTGTCTGGAAAAAGAAATGCAATTCGGGGGCTAGAATAAACTTGGATAGGTTCCTCTCTTGAATAGACTGTACTACAGCAATACTTTCAGTTGCTTCAAAATGACACAGGGGAAAAGTTGAAAGACAGCCTCCAAGTGTGTGTTAGAAGTTGCTCTCTATTTTCTTTCAACGGAAGCAAATCCTTTCTCCACTCAAACCTGCTCTGCTTTCATAATAACAGCAGCGCTGCTTAGGGAGAAATATGCCAGCAGTCACATATGACAGGGGTGTGGCCTTAGCTGTCAGGAGCTCTGTATATCATGTGTCTTAAAATACAAGGCACAGATTCACATCTCCCAGGAGCTTACGACGAACTATTTGTAGTGAAGCACATGCTGTGTTCAGAAAAAGTTCTGCTCCTATTTGGTTAACATGCCGTCTATTTACAGCAGTAATGGCCATGGCAAGAACAAGGCAGACAAGAGCTAGAACCTACTGTGGTCAGTACTGTCGCATCATTCTGAGTCAAATTCATATTTTCCAGCTGTGAGAAAGGAACTTGCTTTCAGTTTCTTTACAGCTACCATGGTGGTGGGTGGTGCTACCTGAATTTCTAAAAATCCAGGCATGCTGAACAGATGTAACACGTTCAACATTGCTTCTCCTGAAGGCATCCCCCAACCTCTAATCCTGAATCACAGTGAGAAAGCAGAAGCAGAGGCAGCAGGGCTAACACTCACTATGTGCCTTGTGCCAGGCACAAAGCTAAGCACTCCATGCGGATTAAGTCGCTGAACTGGCTCCTGTCTTTACAACCTCCCTGCCTGGTTACCCAAGCCCCACCGTGGATCCTAGAGGACCACGCTTCGTCTTCATCAATCAGTGTTAGCACAGCTCTCTAGGAGGTGGAAGTCTGGACACCGTTCCAGTCCATGGGTCTTCTCATACATCTCTTAATGAGGGAATATAGGCTACAGCCAAAAACAGGGAGTTGACATTTTAGAAGTATTAAATGTTGCAAAATACTGATGAGTGTGACTTTATCTGGGCCATTTTTACTGATTTGTCTAGTTATGGACTTGGAAAGATTGCTTTCAGACTCTGCAGACAAATGCCTTAGAGTACTACTCTCCCCAGAAGAACTCATTCCTCTCTCATCAGAGCGGGTCAAAAGCAGAAAACCAAGAAGCTCCACTATCCCGTGAAGGGACCTCAAGACAAGGGGCAGCCCATGGACGTGGCGGTCCCGGGAGAGATGATCACTTGCCGAAACCACAGTTGCTCCTCAGCTCCCAAGATCACCTATGTCAATGTTCTTAGAAACCAAAAGCTCCAAACGTGTAGAACTCATTAGTCATTTGCCACAGACATCCCCTGGCAAAGCTAGATTACCCTGAATGATGGTCCCAGGAAGAATTGTGAGATTCAACTAGAAAACCAATTCATCAATAAACAGGCTTACTTCCCAGTGACAGAGGGTGAGGGACACAAAATTCATGTCAACAAAATTGCTCTTGTCCTCAAGAAAAGTTCAATACAGTTGAAGCAAGGGAGGGGAACGCAATATGCCTCAAGTCTTCCAGATGCAAGTTATGCGCCACAGAGAAAGGCAAAAGCGTTCCAAATGAAAAGTGACCTGGGAAGTCCCTGTACTACTTCCTTCATTTTCTGTTTTGTTTGGGTTCTTCTCAAAGTAGGGCCTGGGACAAGGTCAAAGACTCATGCACAGTAGCCCATTGGGAAGCATGTCCTGGAAAGCATGAGTAAGGGAGAGGGAAGAGTGAGACAAAGGTCAAGTTGAAGGTATGTTATAAAGACTGTAGTCCATAACAGCTGTATGCCAATGAACTTCCAAGAGGAAAAGAATGCTGAATGCTGATCTGCAGGGCTGAAGGCTGAAGTCACTGGTGGACGTTGTCAGGGGACATTCATTCCCCTACCCTTACAGGCTGCACTCGCTCATGGCCTCGTTAGCCCAGTCGTATCTGAGATGGTCCTGAGCCAGAAAGTTGAAAAAGGCTACCTAGTGGTGGTGAAGGGAGGCACTTCCAGTCTGAGCCTGGGCTCCCACAAAACCATCACACTCCCACATCCCCAGGGAAAGGAGCTGAAATCAGGCAGGCAGAGATGGCACCTGAATGCCCAGAGGGCCGGCTCCTCAGTCCTGCCCTAAGAGCTCTGTGTGAATACTCTGCTCACTTGGGTACTGCTCACAGCATTCAAGCCACGCCGTCTGCTCAACCTTCTCCCTTGGCTCAGTCTCTCCTTGTCCAAACTTCTCTACTGATGGGAAACAAGCCACAGTAGTCTACCCAACAAGTTGCCTGACTTCTGAGGTTTTCCACTCTAAAATTATTTCAAAATGCAATGGATCACTTGAAAAAATTATTCAGGAGGCTGGCACTGTGGCGTAGTAGGTAAAGCCCTGGCCTGCATCCCATATGGGCGCCAGATCAAGTCCCAGCAGTTGCACTTCCCATCCAGCTCTCTGCTATGGCCTGGGAAAGCAGTAGAAGATGGCCCAAGTCCTTGGGCCCCTGCACCTGCGTGGGAGACCCAGAAGAAGCTCCTGGCTCCTGGCTTCTGATCGGTGCAGCTCCAATTGTGGCAGCCAATTGGGGAGTGAACCAGCAGATGGAAGACCTCTTTCTCTCTGTTTGTCTGTCTGTCTGTCTGTCTCTCTCTCTCTCTCGGCCTCTCTGAAACTCTGCCTTTCAAATAAATACATAAAAATATTTTAAAAAATTATTCAGTTAGGGGGCCGGCACTGTGGTGCAGTAGGTTAATCCTCTGCCTGCAGTGCCCAGCATCCCATATGGGCACCAGTTCTAGTCCGGGCTGTTTTTCTTCCAGTCCCGCTCTCTGCTGTGGCCTGGGAAAGTAGTACAAGATGGGCCAAGTCCTTTGTCTCCTGCACCCACATCTGAGACTGGGAAAGAGGCACCTGGCACCTGGCTTCAGATCGACGCAGCTCCGGCCATTGCGGCCACCTGCGGATTGAACCAACAGACAGAGGACCTTTCTCTCTGTCTCTCTCTCTCACTGGAACTCTCTCTCTCTCAAATAAATAAAAAAAAAAATCTTTAAAAAAATTGAGTTAAAAAGATACTGACATACCAGTTTCCTTGGAGAAATAATGATGAGGATGAAGATATTGAAGAGGATGGTGACAAAAATAATAACTAATTACTTGGGCCTTATGATATGCCCATCTTTTAAATGCATGAACTCATTTAACCCCATGATGATTCTTGGAACTGTTTGCCTCACTTCATGGAGGTGTCTTCACTCCACTGAGACACAGAGGAATTTAGTAACATACCCAAGATCACAAAAATATTAAGTGAAGGAACCAGAATATGAAGCCAGGCAATCTGACTTCAGGACTCAGATTAATTTTGCAGGAAGAGTAAGGTAAGAGTACACACAAACTAAAGAGAGTACACAAAAACTAAAGAGAGTACACACAAACTAAAGAGAGTACACACAAACTAAAGAGAGTACACACAAACTAAAGAGCTAGGTTACAAGCATGCTATCAAGCGCAAAACAATGAGTTGCCTGTGCTTGCAAATGCAGACAGGAATTTTGACAACCTTTTGAAAAATGTCATCCGAAGTGTCTCCTACGTACTAGCCCTAGAATTTCGCCACATTTCTGAGCTACTCTATCCCAACTGTCCCTCCATCCCGCTCCGTTGTTCATACCTACCTTCACTGCAACCAATTTTCACTCATTCTGAACTTTAGTTTCAGAAGGCCTATAAACAAGAAAACTTATGGAATCCCATGATTTTCATTTAAATTCTACAGAGGAAAACACAATCTTATTTGAGCCCTAAGTATTGATGCTGGAGTTACCAAGTCTTCCATGATAAACAGGCCACTATTCTAAATTCTTCACACATTTCTCCTCCAACATTTCTGGGGGACAGAGAATATGTGAAATCTTGGAGTGAAAGCAATATGCAGTCCCCACTGTAATACTGTGGAAGATGGGCCCATAGACACTACTAAGAAACAGTGAAAGAAACCAACCCAGGAAGAAAATGAAACCTTCTCTATTTAGCTCCAGGCCTTTAATTTTGAACACCAAGATGAAAAGCAAAAAATAAAAGGCAGACTAAGAAAAAATTCTGATTATTCTCAATTGTATAATTTCTTTAATTTTTCTGAAAATGTCAGAGTTTTTCACAACAGTCTAAGTAACAGGGGTACAGACAACATTCATCATTCACGCAGTAAACTTTTCGAGTTGACACTGTGTTCTGTAATAGAGGCATCACTGCCCTACCTGCACAAATACGACAATCAATAAGACATGACCTTGTTCTGAATAAGGAACTGGCCTTCAGATTAAAAAATAATAAGAATGAGAATAAATGAGCCTTTCTGGAGATGAAATTAATGCAAACAGATCCCTAGGACCTGTAGTGAGAAGAATGCTCTTTCAACATTTTTAAATGTTACTTTTGGATATTTTTACATATTTATGAATTTTCTAATTCATCAGCTAACTCCCCTGAATAATAAATGCGACTTACAGAAGACCTCAGAAGCTAGACAACTGGTAGATAACAAATAATGAGGAGAAATAGCACATTTAGGAAAATGCAACCCAAATCACACTAGTGTATAGAAGATGGTAAGATCCACACAGAGTGAAGACCTACAAAAGCAATCTGACAGTCTCTGCGGGTCATGCCCTAGTCTCACTCTGCACGGCCTGCCATTCAATCAGCAGTGTGCCAGAGGGCCCATAATAGAAATCCACTTCTCACAGCTCTAGAGGCTGCAGGTAGATCAAGGTGCCAACCGATTCAGGTTCTGGTGTGGCCCCTCCTCCTGGCTTGCAGACAGCACCCACACTGTCGTCAGCACCTTCAGTGAGGCCCACATTGCTTTTTCTCAGTGTGCGAGGGGAGAGAGCAGGAGATTAAAAAATGTCCTCTTGGCTCTCTCCAACTTCTTCATAAGGACACCACTCCTATTGGATCTTTATAAACTCATTTCACCTTAATCGCTTCATTCAAAGCCCTACCTCCAACTACACTCACAATGAGCTTTAGGTCTTCAACAGAATGCCTTGAAGGGATCAGCCTAAGTACACTGCTGCAGATCAAAAGCACAATGAATAGGAACTATTCATCAATCACTGAAATTACGTTACTGGGGCCAACACTGTGGCACATGGGGTTAAGCCGTCACCTACAATACCAGCATCTCATATTAGAGCAATGGTTCTACTCTCAGCAGCTCCATATCCCATCCAGCTCCCTGCTAAAGTGCCTGGGAAAGCAGCAGCTGATGGCCCACATCCTTGGGTCCCTACCATCCACGTGGAAGATTCGAACGGAGGTCCAGGCTCCTGGCTTTGGCATGGTCAACCCTGGTCATTGCGGCCATTTGGGGAGTAAACTAGGGGATGATCTCTTTCTCTCTCTCTCTCTCTCTCTCTCTCTCTCTCTCTATCTCTCTGTCGTCATTCTTTCATAAATAAAATAAATCTAGAAAAGAAATAGTGTGTATTAAAAACACACAATATGTGTGTCAAGATGTATCTTGTGCTATGGGAGAGGGGAGGAGGGAGAAAAGGAGGGAAAAGGACTGTATTTGGTTAAAGATGCTGCCTTCAGTCCAGATGATAAACAATAAATAACAAAGGAAAAAAGAAAAAAAAAGAAAGAAAGGCCAGCAAGGAACGGAGGTAAAAGGAAAGGGAGTTGGGAGAAGAGACCAGTGTGGACAGCACGGCAGGGACGGCTTCCTGGAGGAGGTGATTTTACACTGCGATCTGTGGGAGAGAGCCGGCCAGGTGCTTTTTCTGAGACGAGTGTTCCAGGAGAAAGGCCAAACAACGTGAAAGCTCGACACAGGGGAGGAAGAGAAGGCACAGGCTGGACCGAAGCAAGGCACGGGGGAGAGAGAGAGCCGCAGTGTTAAGAGCAGGCAAGAAGATGCAGACCATTCCAACTGGCCACAACACGAAGCCGTCAAAGGGAATGAAACAGAGCAGGGGCCTGATCTGAACACACAGCAATCAGCTGGAGCTTTCCACAGCCCAGAAAGGACGGAGCCAGGCAAAGCGAGGCTAGAATACTGCATGGGGGCTGGTACTGTGGTGCAGCAGGCAAAGCCAGGCCTGTGATAGCGGCATCCCATAATCACAGGTTGGAGGCCCGGCTGCTCCATTTCTGATCGAGCTTGGGCCCCTGCACACACATGGGAGACCTGGAAGAAGTGCCAAGATCCTGGATACAGCCTGGCTCAGACCTAGCCATTGCAGCCAATAGCGGAGTGAACCAGCAGATGGAAGATCTGTCTGTCTCTCCCTCTCTTGGTAACAGCCTTTCAAATACAATTAAATAAATAAATAATTTTTTAAAAGGGAAGAACAATGCTGCATGCATATAAGCAAAACAGGATGGGCTTGTGGAAAAGGGTTGAGGCAATGGAGTTAGAGATGAGGACGCAGGGTGTATTTTAGGAGGTGGAATCCATAGCACAGGGCTATGCACTGGATGAGGGGTGCATAAACAACTAGAAGATAATTGGCTGAAACCAAAATTCCATGAGACAGGGCAGGTGCTGTGTGCAGCAGTTAGGATGTCATTTGGGTTGCCCACATCCCATATCAGAGTGCCTGGGTTTGAGTACTAGCTCAGCTCCCATCTCAAACTTCCTGCTAGTATACCCGCCTTGGGAGGCAGCAGGTGATGGGAGGAGCCTTGGGTAAGTTCCCAGCTCCTAGCTGTAACCTGTTGCAGATATTGGGAGAGTGAGGCAGTGAATGGAGATGTCTATCTGCCTGCCTGTCTCCCTTTCAAGTACATAAAATAGAATAATTCTTTAAAGCTGCAAGAAAATCTTTAAAAAAAAAAAAAAGCTTATATGCAATGAAAAGAAATTGGAATTGAAGAACTCGGATAGAAAACATGCATGGAATTAAAAGTTCTCTTTTGTAGGATTAAATGTCAAAGGGATCACATAAATAAGACCAGTGTCTGCTAATAATAATTGATAGAATTAAAAAGGAGAGAACAGTCCAACATGGGATGCGGGATACACAGCAAACTCATAGAATGGCAAATGCCCTAAACAGCACTCTGGCCTCAACATCAGCCCTTAAGGCATTCAAGTCTGGCTAAAAGTCCATGAGAGTTTCTCAGGCATGGAAAGCCAAGACACTCTGGGAAAAAAATGACCTAAATGAAAGATCTCTGTGAGTGAGATCCCAGTGGAAAGAACAGGCCATCAAAAAAGGAGGTACCTTTCTTTGAAGGGAGGAGAGAATTTCCACTTTAATTATGGCCTTGTCTAAAGAAGATCGAAGTTGGCGAACTCAAGAGGCTTCCATAGCCTTGGCAGTTCATGACTAGAGCCCTAGGTGATTACTGATGTCGTAAATAAGA
Source organism: Sylvilagus floridanus (assembly GCA_949820135.1). Lineage (NCBI taxonomy): Eukaryota > Metazoa > Chordata > Mammalia > Lagomorpha > Leporidae > Sylvilagus > Sylvilagus floridanus. Next base: position 93,939,936 of record OX463238.1, read on the forward strand.
GTATCAATTGTTAAATCAACAACAGGAGTTACTGTACACTTACTCCCTATGTAAATCCATGTAGAATTTCTGTTCTTAATGTGTTGTACTATGAGAATTAACAGTAAAACTAGTCTTCATACAGTCCTTTATACTTTGTATGTCTGTGTGGGTGAAAACTGTTGAAATCTTTACTTAGTATACACTAAGTTGATCTTCTGTATATAAAGATAATTAAAAATGAATCTTAATGAAGAATGGGATGGGAGAGGGAGTAGGAGATGGGATGGTTGTGGGGTGGGTGGGAGGATGGTTATGGGCAGGGGAAACCACTGTAATCCAAAAGTTGTACTTTCAAATTTTATATTTATCAAATAAAAGTTTTCTGAAAAAAAAAAAAAGTTCTCTTTTGAACTTGTGAAGTCTGAGGACCCATTAAATATGCAAATAGAAAAGTGAGATAGAGATCTGCCTTCTGTGTCCAGTACAGGAAGGGTCAGGTCAGGACCAGAAAGAAGGCTTTGCAAGTCAGCACGCAGGTGACTGAACCAACAGAGCCAAATGAGAACACCCAGAAAGACCGACAGCTTGAGAAGGCCGAGGACACCATGGAGGCACAGGAGAGGAGCCTGCAGAGGTATCCCTAGGATGGTAAAGCCACATCCTACCGTCTCCTCACACCCTGCTCCAAACCTGGAGAACAGATCACAGGTTTCCCGCCTCTGCACTCCAAGAGCAATGCAAGAGGATTCAGAGAAGCGCAACAAAGACAGTCAAAAGAGGGAAAGGCTATCAAAGAACACTACAGAGAAGCAGTAGGGCAGTCCAATCTGAACTGAAGATACCAAGAGGGATGCAGAGACCTGTCCACTAATTCCCAAGCCTATGACGCGTGGAGGGGGAGGGGTGACTCCTTTTATGCTTCAGTTCTCAGTGGCCAAAATTGAATTCAACAAAAATATTATCCACAATCAAGCATTTTAATGAGACATGATATAATCTTGTATATCGTCAGATGAATCAGCAGAAGCAATGCTTTTAAGTAAATATGTCAGAACTGAAAACAGAGGATAGAGATGCCAAGGCAGGTCAAGCGCTTCACCTGCAATGGCCTCACTTGCAAAGCAGTGGCAATACACAGGGCATCGTCGTCTGGACAGGATTCGTTTTTGTTTATGTTTAACATTTATTATTTTATTTGAAAGGCAGAGTTACAGAAAGGCCAAGACAGTGGCAGAGAGAGAAAGAGAGCTTCCATCAGCTGGTCACTCCCCGAACGGCCACTACGGCCACAGCTGGGCCAATCCGAAGCCAAGAGCCAGAAGCTTCTTCCAAGTCTCCAGCGTGGATGCAGGGGCCCAAGGACTTGGACCATGTTCCGCTGACTTCCCAGGCCATTAGCAGGGAGCTGGATCAGAAGCGGAGCAGCTGGTACTCGAACCGGCACCCATATGTGATGCCAGCACTGACTGCGGCAGTTTTACCTGCTACATGACAGTGCCAGCTGCTGCACAGAATTGTTAATAGCAGGAAATGAAACAGCTGTTTAGCATCACTTAGAGCTGTTTTATACCTCTGATGGTGCTTTTATGATTGTCCATCTAGAGAGGGGCTCTTTTATGGTGCAGAATAGCATGAGAACAGGGAGCAGAGTAATGCTAACTGTCCATGCAAGCACCAAAACAATAACTACACTATCAGTGACCCTTGGTCCGAGTAATGCCCAAAGTTCCATGTTACAGAATCAGCACATCATCTATAAGCTCCAAGTGTAAATCGACTTCTGTGATGCTTAAGTCTTGCAGGCTATAGTTCCGACTATTCTATCAAACACAAACCTAAGGATCAAAGCATCTTAGAGATGCAATCAACAGCACAGTCAGTTGACTTTAAGGAAAGGCAGAGTCCTTAATGAACTGTGTGGGCCTGATCCAAATGGTGAAAGAGCTTAAGAGAAGCTCTGATATTTCCTTGAAGAAGAAGAAATTGCACCTGAAGGCTGCAGGCTCCAATGCCCTAGCCGGCCCCACAATAAGCCGACTCTGTTCACAAAAGAAAGAGGGAGGGCATATCTCCACTGGGCTCTGGTTCTCTGGCTGATTTATCTTCCTTTTTCTCCACAGAGAAAGAAATCAAGTTTATGTAAATGCAAACTACTACAGCTAAGAAGTGTTTGTTTCCATAAAAACAGGGAAAAGTCACTCCTCTCTCATCTGGAAAGCAAAGAGTAGAGTATTGTTGACAGGTTACTAAGACCCCAGTCAGACAAATTCTACTTCTCATTAATCAGACGCTCCATGCACTTGGCAAATCTAAACTAGAGACCAGGTTGTGGAGGTCTTGTTGAATTGTGCTGCCAACAGCACTTCTCTGTTAAACCTGACATACAGAAACAGGGGCATCAAATCTGCTGATGCTGCCTTGGAGCCATGGTTCTAGTTGTGTGAGGTCATTTCCCAAAGATCTCCACCAGAAACTGCTGAGCAGAAGGTGGAACATCTGGGGCTGCCAACTAGGTGGGCGAATTTGACAAATTCCTTCTACAAAGAGCAAATGTCAGCTAGCTCATCTCTGCCTATCATCCTGTCACACCTTTGTTGATGAGGTCTATGAATCACCAAACTTCCAAAGGTAAAAGGCAGCTGTGAGGATCATTTCATCCCTCTGGTTGCCAGGCATTGAGGTCAAGGCTAGGGGGTCCACTCCCCTCTCACCACTCCCTGAATATCCCCTCTAGAACATCGCACTTAGTATAAGGATTCATGTTTCCCATGGAGAGACATACACAGGTAGAACACACAGGTACCTTTTACAGCTCTGTTTGCTCCTCCATACACCAAGAAGGGTTATGGGACTTAAGATGATGTCTTTGGTTTAGGCATTTGGCACAAAGGCCTAAGTCACTGCTTGGAATAGCCACAAGCCATGTCAGAGTGCCTGGTTCCAGTTTGGGCTACTCTGCTCCAAATTCAGCTTCCTGCTAATGTACATCCTGGGAGGCAGCCGGTCATTGCTCAAGTACTTGAATCTCTGCCACGCACATGGAGATCCAGATGGCATTTCAGGCTCCCGGCTTCAGCCTAACATAGCTCTGGCTGTTGCAGGCATTGGGGGGAGCAAATCAGTAGAAGGAAGATTTTCTATTTTTCTCTCTCCCTATCTACTAAAATGAATATAAATAGTTTTTTTCTTTAAAAAAAAAAAAGGTATTCTTCCAGCTCTCCTCTCCCCTTTTCCCCAGAAAGTAGACCACAGTTTTTCTTTAATGCACCAACATTTTCATTCACTCACTCAAAAGTATCTATTGAGTGCCTTGGAAGAAAGTGAAATAAATCTGGCCAGATTTTTAGGCTTAAGGACTTTGGAGAGAAGTTAACAACATATATTAATACAATGCAAGTTGGCATATAATATACAAATACTGTTGGAGTTTAGATATGGTTTTTATAAAGCATTATTTTAAAATTTTTACTTACATGTAATACTTTTATATTTTTATGGAATATAACACAATACTTCAACACATGTTGAAGTAACATAAACCAATCAAGCCAGGCAACCAGACTTTCCACCCCCTTGGCATTTCCGTGTTTGGAGCCTACCAGTTCCTCTCTTCCAGTTTGTTAGACAGGGTCGGTGCAGTATTGTGAACTCTGCTCACCCCACTGTACTGGAGGAGAGTAGATCTTGGTATTTCTGACTGGATTTCCATACTGCTATCCAACTCGTCTCTTTCCCTCCCTCCATCCCCCTTTCCCAGCCTGTAGTAATCGACATTCTAAGTTCAGAGCAACTGCTGTTTGAATTCATTAATTGTATTTATTGAGAAGTAGAAAGAGAGACAAATGCAGAAGGACAGACAGACAGATCTCCCCTCTGCTAGTTTATTCTGCAGATGTGCACAATAGTTGGCCAGGGCCAGGTCCAATCCAGGACTCCCTTGTGGGTGGCAGGGACCCAATCATTTGAGGCAACATCTGCTGCCTCCCAGGGTCCCCACCGGCAGGAAGCTGGAGTCAGGAGCCAGGGGTAGGTGTTGACCCTAGGCACTGTGATACACCATGCAGAAGCCCCACGCATTGTCTTAACTGTTAGGCCAAACATCCTCTCTAAGATCAACTATTTTGTAACTTCCACCTATGAGGGAGAATTCGTCTTTCCGTGTCTAGGTTATTGCACTTAACATAATGACTTCCAATTTCATCCATTTAGCTGCAATTGCCATGTGTCTGTCTCCGTCTGGGTGTGTGTGTGTGTGTGTGTGTGTATTTTCTTTACTGCTTCAGCCATTGGTACCCATGTTATATCTAGGATATATGCTGTATCTTGGTTATTGTGAATAGTGCTGCAGTAAACTCATTCATATAGGTATCTCTTTGATATGCTGCTTTCAATTCCTGTGGATATACACCCAGAAGTAGGACAGCTAGGTCATATGTGAACCCAGCTGTACTTTTTATGAGGGCACTGTATACTATTTTCCATAATGACTGCATTAATTTGCATTCCTACCAACAGAATATGAGGTCCCTTTTCATCACATCCTCACCAACATTTTGTTTTTTTTGTCTTTTTGGTAATAACATTCTAACTGGAGTGGAATGATACCTCATTATGGTTTTGATTTGCACTTCTCTGATAGCTACTGATGTTGCGCATTTTATCTTGTATTTGTTGATCATTTGTATTTCTCCTTCTGGGAAAAGTGTATTCAGATTCTATGCCCATTTCTTAACTGGAGTGTTTGTTGTCATTGTTGAGATTTTTGAGTTCCTCATATATTCTGCATGTTAGCCTTTTGTTAGATGAATAATTTGCAAATATTTCTTCCCATCCTGTCAGTGTCGCTTCACCCTGTTGATTGTTTTCTTTGCTGTGCAGAAGTATCATAATCCCATTGATCTATTTTTGTTTGTATTGCCTGTGCTTTTGTGGTCTTCTAAAAAAAAAGTATCACCTATATAAATGTCTTCAAGGATTTCCCCTAAGTTTTCATCTAGTAATCTCACAATTTCAGGTTTTATATTGATATTTTTGATTCATTTTGAAATGATTTTTATATAGGATGAGAAGAGGGTGGGTGGGGAGTGAGGGGTCTTTGTTCAGTACTCTCCATGTGGAAATCCAGTTTTCCCAAAACCATTTATTGAAGAGGCAATTCTTTCTCCAGTATATGCCCTTGGTATGACTGTCAAAGAACAGTTGGCTATAATGCATGGATTCATTTCTGTGGTCTCTATTCTGTCCCTCTGGTTGTATGCACCTGTTTTTATGTCTGTACCATGTTGTTCTGGTTAAGGAGTTTGGACACAGATGTAGTAGGCTGACAAAACAAAAAGAAGAAAAAAAAATAGGAAAACAATGGCATGACATAGTGAGGGCCTTTATCTAGGGAAACTGCCATCAAACCAAGATCTTCTTGTTATTTATATGCTTAGTCACCACTAGAAAAGTAATTAATCAGAACACAATTTTGGCATTGTCCACAGGGAAATCACCAAAGAACAGGGCTGGAACAGCTTGTACAGGGATTTGTGTCACTTTGCATCTTGCTGTTGTGTTCTGGTTGACAAGCTTTGGATGAAAAAAGTAGTAAGTTTGTCTAAAAAGAAAAACTGTATCTATATAGAGACAGGGCAAGAGTGAGGAATTCTTGACCTGGCAAATGCTCATTAGTCTCATGTGATTCAAACTTAATCCACTGGCTCCAGATTAATATAGACTTCCACACAGTTCACAAGTGACAGGTTTGATGATAAATGGATAAACGGAGTGCTTCAGTAAAAATGCTATTAAAGATATCTGAAGCCTGGAACAGATGGCATATCTAATAGACATGCCTTATAATTGATCACCATTTAGTATTCCCTGGCCCAGGCTCCTACCAGGGTTTCACAGCTCTGAGAGGGGAAAAAAGCATGAGCAAGATGTTAATTTTCCAAGCAGCCTGTCAAACAGCTGTTTCTCATCCCTCTAAAAAAAAAATCACCCTTTCTCCAGAGCGGTTCGGGAGAAAAGTAAGATCAAGCACGGGTTTCCTGTAAGTTGAACCCTAGGTGGCCAATTTCCTAGCGTATTTATTTTGCAAATACTAACTTCCTGATGTTATCAAAGAGTCATGCGGTCTGCACATACCATCTTTTCCTATAGTGGCTCTGGAATGTTCAACTTTAAGGCCCAGTTCATGAGGCCCAAGAGAGCCCCAAGGCTCAGGAGGCTGAGGGGAGATGGTGAGCTAAGGCGGCAGCCTCAGAGGGCAGCACAAGCCATTCTGAGGAGAACACGCCAAAGGAAGCCCCAGCTGACACATGAGTCCTCAGCAGAGAGTCAGGGAGTCTAAGAATGAAGATGTGAGCACCACACAACAGACAGAGGCAAAGCCAAGCGAAGGCTAATGGCTGTCAAGCCATGGGCAAGTCGCACTCGGTGAGCAGTCTGCAGTTCAAAGTTGTGCTAGTCTTGAACTTCACCAAGTGTAGATATTTATACACGCTACTTAAAAGCATGCACATTCTAAAATTAAAATTAAAATTAAAATTACGTGACAATCAACCAGCTGGCAAGGAAAGGCAGCTAGTCAGAACTTGTTGGAACACATTTTCTAACAACAAGAAAAGCAAATATTGTGTTAGATTAAAAAAAAAAAAACAGTCATATGAGTCTCCTCTAAAACTAATACCTTGAGATTCAAAAAGATCTCTAGAGTGAAAATAACTTATGAACACAGAGACTCACACACTATTTACAAGTTTATTCTAAAAAGCTAGTAACTAACTTGCAATCTATAAACTCCAGCACAAATATGTTCTGTCTAGATTGTGCAAGGCAATAATCTTGATATATCAAGTTTACTTGAACAGATTTCAAGCCATAAAAAGAGCTACGTGCTACAAACCACCTCAATCAACTGGTTTGTGTTTCACTTTACTTGTACCCTACTAAACCACACTCCCTGATGCTGTACCCACCATGGGCTCCTAAAACAGATCCGACAGGAGCACTGCCAATAATTGTTGACCAACTGATGCTCAGTGTTTAGTCCACAAGTGGTGGTCTTGACACATTTTGAAAATTGATAAGCCTTCCAGAGACAGCACAGTAGACAGTCCTGGGATTGAATGCCAGGGCACCGTTTATCAGCAGTGGGATTCAAAATAAATGAGAAACCCTCTGCTCACTGAAAAATGAAGATGGGTTGACTAAGCTAACTTGTCAGGATGGAAGGAGAGGCAGAACCACTTGTGGCACATCTAGATCTTTTCCCAATTATTTAATCAAAAACTAACCTAGGTACTGCTATGAGGGGATTCTGCAGTTGTAAAGTCCCTTGTGACTTCAAACTAAAGACACCATCCCTGGTTGGCTTGATCTAATCAAATGAGCCCCTCCCCGGAGCTGGCCTCTTCCTGGCCAATGAAACTCCAAATAGGAAGTGGGTCTACAATTACTCTGTGGAATTGTGCCTTCCTGACAGCTTCAACACTTGCTTAATGAGTCCCTTAATGAGCTACCCTTCATCTTCCCTTCCTGCCATCCTATGCAGACAAGCTACCTTGGCCAGCCCACATAATGAGGTCAGCCAGTTCTTCGTTCTAAGTCTCATAATATTATTTCTCACTGGTTCTATTTCTTCAGTGACTCTCCCATCAGAACAGGGAGTAGCTATCTGAAGTCCCAGGTTTAAGATGAGGGTTAAACATGATAAAGTATGGAGAGCAGGGCTTCTCAAACCAGCAGGTGCACAACCAACCAGGGATGCAGGTTCTCAGTAGGAAGGTCTGGGTGAGCCCTAGATATTGCATTTCTTTTCTTTTTTTTTAAAGGCGGAGTGGACAGTGAGAGAGAGAGAGACAAAGGTCTTCCTTTGCCGTTGGTTCACCCTCCAGTGGCTGCCGGAACTGGCGCACCGCACTGATCCGAAGCCAGGAGCCAGGTGCTTCTCCTGGTCTCCCATGGGGTGCAGGGCCCAAGCACTTGGACCATCCTCCACTGCCCTCCCAGGCCACAGCAGAGAGCTGGCCTGGAAGAGGAGCAACCGGGACAGAATCCGGCACCCTGACTGGGACTAGAACCTGGTGTGCCAGCGCCGCAAAGCGGAGGATTAGCTTATTGAGCCGCGGCGCCAGCCATAGATATTTCATTTCTAACAAGCTCCTGGTGGATGCTAATATGGCTGGCCAATGGACACAATTAGAGCTATCCTAGAACATAATACATACTAAATAAATGCATGTTTGCTTTTTTCCAAACTCTAACAATTTTTAAGTTTCTGTTGCTATTGCTTTACTTTACAATTAATTAATGTATTTGAAATACATAATACACTTTCTACCTTCTAAAGCTTGGGGTGACTATAATATAAAAAAAAATACAAGTGGAGGGGTGGTTGGCCTAGTGATTAGGACAGAGGTTTAAGATGCCCACATCCCATATCAGGGTCCCTGGGTTCTAGTCCTGGATGAGCCCAGGATTTTAGCTTCCTGCTAATGCACAAGCCTCTGTGGAGGACCTCTTCTCAGCCTGAGCTGCTGTGGTTCTCCCTCTCTCATTTATCCCCGCGCCATGAGCTGCTGCTGCTGCTGCTGATTCCCAGTCATCGCACACTCAGCTCCAAACTCATGGAGTCTGCCTTCCAGACATCTTCACGTAGATGTCCTCAGGTGTCTCGGACTCAGAATAAACCAAACCACACACCCTCTCCCTCTCCTCTAACCTGCTGTCCTCCTGAACTCAGGGGTGCGGAACAGCATCATCATCCACCCAAGGGAAAATGTTAGGAAGCTGGGAGCCCACCCTTGGTGACCCTAATTCATCTTCCAAGATCCAGGTGCTGCCTCCTGTCGGAAGGCTTCCGTAAGCCACCTCAGCAGAGCGAAGGCCCCTTCTCATGCCCCATGTGTTCCCTACGCACATTTCCATCACAGCACTGACCCCGTAGAATTACAATTGGAAAACAGCAACTCCTGTTGTCCCCATTACATATTCTCACAACTCCCTGGGCTTTTGCTTTATAGCATTTCTTACAAAGACAATTTTATAATTGTTTCTATAATTATTAAATGTGTATCTCCCCTAACAATAGGCTAAAGGTTTTATAACATTAGGAACCAAATATCATGTTCAACATACCCAGCACAGCCAAGGCTGGAACACTGTAATTGCTCAAGTAGTCACTGCAAGAATGGATGTGTTTACCTATAGATCTCCTCCACTGGACTGGAAACCCTTTCAGAGTAGAAACTGACTTATTTCTAGATCCCTAGTGCCTAGCACATAGGAAGAGATTGATAAAGGTTGATTGGTTGAACAAGTTAAAATAAATGCAGTTGTCAGTGGATAGATTCCAAGACACACTTCTCCCTGCACACACATCCTCCTGCATACTTTAAACAATCTCTGGATTGCTTACAATACCTAAGACAGGCAAGTGCTCCAGCAAAGCAGCTTAAGCTGCCGCTCAGGATGCCTGCAACACATAGCAGAGTGCCTGGGATTGAGTCCCACTTTGGACTCTGCTTCTGTACAAGCTTCCTGCTAATATGCCTGGGAGGCAATAGATGATGGCCTGAGACCCTGCCATACCTCTAAGAAACCTGGATGGAACTCCTGGCTCCTTTGTGGCTTTGGCTTGGCCCGGTCCTAGCTGTTGCAGGCATTTAGGAATGAGCCAGCAAATGGAAGATCTCCTTCTTTCTTTCTCTTTCTCTTTCTCTTTCTCTCTCTTTCTTTCTCTTTCTCTCTCTCTCTCTCTCTCTCTCTCTCTCTCTCTCCTATTTCTCTCCTTCCATCCCTCACTTCCTCCCTCCCACTCTGCCTTTCAAATAAATTAAAATGAATGAATAAAAAAATTAAGACAACATAAGTGTCATGTAAATCTTGTTATCCTATATCGTTAGAAAGTAATGATGGGGGAAAAGTCTATACATGTGCAGTACACAGTTCTTAATATTCTTGATCTGCTGTTGTTCAAACTGTGGCTGTCAACCACAGAGACGGAGGGCCAACTGCTCTAGGGGTATGGGTATCATGAGCAGTCCAAGAGTAAGCTTCTTATGTGTAAGACCTTTGTGAACCACAACGATCCACAGACCCATTGATTACCAGCATCCTTATACCAGTCACTCACGCCCTGTGCTCCCCTGGGGTAACAACTCTTCACAGGGCCTGTCAGTGATGAGAGATGTCTCTTCTGTCTCACAGGTGGCTGCCAGTCAGCACTTTAAGTGTCTGGCTGCATACAACAGGTATCTCTAAGCAGCATCAGGCATCATTGCAGTTTCAGCAGAAGGTCAATGCCCTAAGCTAAATTAGGTGAATCACACAAGTCTCTGGAATCTCTCCCTTATTTACCTTCTTTGCATCTCTGTGCACACAACACATTCAAAGTTTATAGAGATGTCATTGTAGACATATATCCTGGAGCAGGGAAAGAACAGCTTTTGAAGGCTCCATATTATACAGCGTTTTATACAACTGAGATGTTTAAAGCAACACATCCTGCTCGTTCAGGGGAATTCCACTTTGTTTCATCCAGCGCCCGAGGATGCCGCAAGCAGGGTCTCAGCATAACTCGCCTCCCCACCTGCCAGCACTTGATGAGAAATGGAAGAGGCCACCACAGTGCTCTCTCTGTACAGAGCCAGATGGCAAGAACAGACCCCAAAGCTGCAAGCATGAGAAGAACGCCAAGGGTCCAGAGAGGGCCTGTGCGATGACACGGTGTCTTCCACGCAGTGAGAGCATTGCATCCTCCTGCCTCCCTTCTGCGCCCCAACTCTAATCTACATTCTCAGGAAGTTTCCCTCGGCTGTATCCATAACTGGGGCACTGGAATAAGAATGAAAAAGAATACTCCAATAGTCTGGATGTTTCCATGTTCTTTGCAGGTAAGTGGCTGAATTCAGGAGACGGGAGCGACGAGGTCCTTAAAAGTGTGCAGAATCGCATCACGGGCAATTCTGAGGGGGCTGCAGTATAGGCCGTCACCTGAATGATTCTCAACCCTTCGTGCATCAGCACTGGTTAGGAGAGGAGAGTGCTTTTTCCTGCATATTATCTCTGTGTATCACATGCTATATAAACATTAAGCATCCAACCAAAGCTCCAAACTAATCCTATAGAGGGTTGAATACTCTCCCCCTCCCAAATTTCATGTGCACCTGGAATCTCAAAATGTGACCTCATTTGCAAATAGAGTCTTGGTAGATGTAACTGCTTACATGAACAAGAGGCCATACTGGCTGAGGGTGAGCCTTAAATTCAATGACTAATGTCCTTATAAGAAAAAAAGACGACACACAGCTCACAGAAAGACAGTCAAGTGGAGACAGAAGCCGAGGTGAAAAGCCTGTTGCCCAAGGCAAGGCAGGCCAGCAGTCCCCGGAAGCTGGAAGCAAAGAAGGATTCTTCCTGAGAGCCCCAGAGGGAGTGTGGCCCTGTTGACACCATCATTTCCAACTCCTGGCCTACACAACTGTAATTGTTGCCGTAAGCATAGCAGTTAGAGGAACTCTGTTAAGGTAGCCCTGGAAAACCAATACAAACCCTGAGAGGTAGGCTTCATCGTTACCTTTGCGTTCATGCAGAAACTCAAGGAAGTAATACACACAGGACATAGTACGCCATGCTCAATCCAATATCCTTCTATATGGGGGAATGGTTGAAAGGTAGAGAAGGCACCCCAAAGGCAGAAGGTGTAAGGGGTGGAGAGAAGGCTGCATTGCTTGGCCCGGGAGCTCAGCAGCAGGTGCGGGAAGCATGATTTCAGGTATGCTTGACCAATCCCCCTTCCCTGGCAGTCGCTCCAGAAGCTTACAGCCCTCAGGCAGTGACTCAGACCCAGAAGCACCCAACTGACCTCACCAAGGTTGCTTATTTTGCTTAAACCCCAAGAGTCATTTTTAAAATGAATCTAAGCTGGTACAAGAGAATATTAACCATGGGCCAGGGTCCCTGGCCACCTGTCCAAGGGGCCATGACTTGCCCAAGACCATAGCTCTCACCATGACCAGGGCAGTGTGCACTTCTTCATTTTACAAGTTCTGGGGCATTTCAAACATACTATAGAGAACAACATCAGGAATATCCAGAGACCACCATGTACCCTCAATAATTTCTAACATTTAGTTGTATTTATTTCTGTCTCTAGCCTTTCTTGTAAACCACATCCCCTGTTCTGATGAATATAAAGAGAATCTCCTGTCCCTCTGTCTCCCGCTCCTCATTGAGGCGCTAACACTTGCCCACTGAGGAGATGTGTAGCTCTCTGACTGGCATTTACCAAAACAGACATAATGAAGGTTGGCTTCAGCAAAACCCTTGATGTCCTGACGGTGCAATAAGGCAACCAGAGCTAAGAGCAGGTGAGTGACAGGATCCGCTGATGTGAGTGAACTGATAACCCTCAACCTGGAGAAGGCTCTTTATTGACATGCTAGAGGGTGCTTTTACAGAACATGAATGAAGTCTTGGTACTACAGGTGATTCCCAACTTAATAATGGTTTGATTAATGATTTTTCAGAAAGTGATATGCATTCAGAAGAAAATAATCCTCATCTCTTGCTCTGACCTTGTGCCAGGTTAGTGGTAAGCAGTACTCTTGCACAATGCCAGGCAATGGCAGTAATCACAGTTCCCACTCATGTGATTGTAGTCACTATCCGTAAAATAGTCTTTGTTTAGATGACTTTGCCCAACTGTAGGCTAAAAGAAGTGCTCTGAGCATGTTTAAGGTGGGCTGGGTTACACTATGATGATGTTTGTTATGTAAGTATATTAAACGTACTTTTTAAGATTTATTTATTTGGGGGAGGAAGTGGGGAAGGAGAGAGGGAGGGATCTTCCTGATTACTACCCAAAGGCTACAATGGCCAGAGTTGGTCCAGGCTGAAGCCAGGAACCAGTAACTCTCTCCTGGTCTCCTGCATGGGTGGCTTATCTTCCATTGAATTTTTCAGTTGCATGAGTAGGGAGTAGATTGAAGAGAGAGCAGCCAGGACTCAAATCAGTACTGGAATAAGGGATGTCAAAGTCACAAGTAGCTTAACATACTGCATCACAACACCAGCCCCTAAATGTATTTTTGACTTAGGATATTTTCAATTTACATGTTTGTGAGCTCAACAATCTGTTGAGTAGAAGTGTCTTACATGGTAGTATTCTAGATTTTTCCTTGACAACACTGTAAGCCTCACAGGTGTACCCTTCTGGAATCTGGACCAAGTGCCTCACCTGGAGCTGAGGGCTCAATATGTGGTTGTTGAATTAAACTGCATTATATGAGAACAGGTATCAGACACGGGGAAATTTCAGCCTGGGAATGAGAAAATGTCAAGGGAAATGATGGCTGTCTTCATGTATTTGAAAGATGTTAAGATTTAAGCTATGTAGCTCTTGAGGGAAAAATTAGAACAAGCGGTGAAAGATACAGGGAGTTGATTTCTGCTCAGAGTAAGCAGGTTCTTTCTATTATACCTGATGGCAAAAGGATGGGGCTGGACTGAGAATCCGCCCACTAATAATTACTGCAGGCACTCCAGGTGAGATTCCTGCCCTAAGTAGGAGAACAAATGGGACTCTCTCCACCTCCCCCCTTCCAAGTCCAAGTATCTGTGGATTTGGACATTCGGGTCTTCCTAGTATCAAGTCCTTTTTATTTTTTGAAAAAAAAATATTTTATTTTAATTTGAAAGGCAGAGAGAGAGAGAAGATACAGACACAGAGAGATTTCCCATCTATTGGTTCACAACCCAAATGTCTACAGTAGCCTGAGCTGGACCAGGCCAAAGCCTAGAACTCAATCCAGGTCTCCCAGATAGATGGCAGGAACTGGACTCGAATACTTGAGCCGCACCTGCTGCCTCCCAGGTGCTCATTAACAGGAAGCTGGAAAGGACAACAGAGTCAGGACTCAAACCCAGTCACTCTGATACAGGAGGTGGGCATCGCAAGCAGCAGGTTAACCTCTGTGCCTGGCCCAGTCCTTCTTAAATCACCAACTTTCATAGATATTGATACATCATGTAATGAGATATCACAAATAATAGGAAGATATCTGTAAAAGACAAATTTCTTCATTTCTGAACTAGGGTACAAGAAAACTACAGTTCTTACCCTTAATTTGGCTGGAATCTACAAAAACAGAAACCCCCCACTAGTCAATGCAGCATCTGACATTCAATTCAGTATTGTCTGAGTGGCTAAGGTCATAATCCTGATTTGCACAATGACACCCACCGAGAGCCTGCAAGTCACATCTCTCGGGTGCAGCTGTGCCACATGTCTGACGGTCTGTGTTAGATGTCTTCCACTTGCCCCTGCTCTCAGCTAAGGCAGGCTGGCCTGTGTGTGGATCACACCATGAGGCTTCCAGAAGATCTGGCCACAGAGGAGGACGCAGCGGAGGATCAAAGGGAGGCTGCTGACTCCCTGTCTTCCCTCCCTGCTGTGCATCAGGGACTGGCCAGGTCTCTCTCCGACAAGGCCACAGCTCCTGGAAGGCTACCGTCCCCACAAGTTGGCTCTGCCTCTAGGTTCCAGTAAATATTCCATCCCCTTTCCCTTTCAGATGAGGGATCAATATTGGCTCTGTGCTCTAACCAGCCTGGGATGTTGCACTATTCCTTCTCTATATCATATCCTGTCCTCACTTTTGAAGATCCCTTGTATTAAACTCTTCATAAATTAAATGAATGGAGAGAACCCTGACAGCCAGACACCAGTCACAATCAACACGCTGAAGGGTGCATCCACGGGTAACAGGTGTGTCCCTCCTGACCAGGGTACCCAAGCAAGATGCTGCTAAATGGGGAACGAAGAGTAGGGGCCACCAGACAGAAGCAGGAGAGTATAGCCCATTCATTAAGAAATGCCTATTTTATAAACAACTGAGAGACAAAGTTCCTCTTTCTTGTTTTAATTCAAGGGGAATGTGGTCTTCATTACACGCAATGAGATGTGGACAAGAAGTCTCATGGTTTGCAGAGACCAGAGGATGGCATTATTTTCTGTCTGATACTGGAAATGCTGCCTGCTGCTCAAGCTTCAAGACAGGACCACTTAGGCTTTAAGCTACAGGGATCTGCCTTTCTAGTTTGATGTGTCCAAGAGCCAATCTCCCGTGTCCTCTTGGTTTTTATTTAGCCCAAGACTCCTCTGTGATAGGCATCTGAGACTAGGGTGGCCTCTACAGAGTCACAATTGCAGTGCACAAGTTAGCAAGAGGTACCCAAGGAAAAGGAGGCTCATTTGCAGGAAAGATACAATGGGGAGCCAGTTTTCTCCCTTCCCTTCCCTCTCTGCCCCTCTGCCCCCTTCTTCTTCCTCTCTCCTTTCCTCTGAGAGAACCACAGAGCCAGTTAATAGTGCAGGCAACTTAAGCTCAAATTCTAGTGCCAGTACTTGGTAGCCAGTGACCTTGGAGATGTTTATTTGGCCTCTCCAGCCTCAGTTTCCCTATCTGTGAAACAGAGATGACTGTTCTTATCTTGACAGCTTGTTGTACAGATGAAACATGATGGGATGTCCAGCAGAGGTCTGGCACAGTGTTTAAAGGTGCTAAGTGTTATCCTGGACAAACTTACTCGCGTACTTGGCCCCTTGAAGGTTCAGAGTTTGAATGTGGGGAAATATGGTACATGAGCAGTAAGTCTGCCCCTGTGTGGTATCAAAGGTGGGAGAAACAATGGTGTGATACAAAGAAAGGCAGAAGCCAAGAGCAAAACCATACAGGTGGCCGACGCCATGGCTCACTAGGCTAATCCTCTGCCTGTGGCACCGGCACCCTGGATTCTAGTCCCTGTTGGGGTGCCGGATTGTGTCCAGGTTGCTCCTCTTCCAGTCCAGCTCTCTGCTGTGGCCCTGGAAGGCAGTGGAAGATGACCCAAGTGCTTGGGCCCTGCACCTGCATGGGAGACCAGGAGGCAGCAGCTGGCTCCTGGCTTCAGATCGGCGTGGCGTGCCAGCCACAGCGCGCCGACCATAGTGGCCATTTGGGGGGTAAACAAACGAAAGGAAGAGCTCGCTCTCTAACTATGACTGTCAAAAAAAAAAAAAAACCCATACAGGAACGCACTGTACACCCAAAGTGCAAACATCAAAGAGAGACTTGTGCAGAGGACCTCACCCAGGGGCAGGTGCTCATTCAGAGCCTGAATAAATAGGACTCATGTGCATTAGAACTAAAAGAGCCCAAAGGGAGACCCTGCCTTCAATACTTCCCCCTTGTACCATCCTCTAGAAAGATGGGATAAGGAGCCAGGAGCCTGCTGGGCAGCATCGGGACAGGGCCAATGGAGAAGAGGCAGCTTGCACTCGCAATAGACAGCCAAGGCTGATTCCACCTACTTCATCTTCCTGCCCAGAGCCAAGCCTGCAGAGATGTAATAATGAAAGTCTTCCCAGTGCATTACCAAATACAGTAACGCCTTTATGCCTCAGTAAGACTGTAGCCCAGGCATGAACGCAATGCATTATTCTGGTGCTGCTAGGAGAAAAGTCAGTGATTTACATTTAGGGTTTATATTTTGTTTGCAAATGAACACATCCATCCCAGCAACAACTCCGACATGGATATTCCCACTTCAAGCAAATGGCTCAAGACTGGGACTGTGTTCTCATGCCAGAGACTTCTGATGGAGTTCAGCTTTCCATCTTGGGGGATTTAGAAGAGCCTGGTTAAAGATTTATAACCCTGTCATTTTATCCCCACGACAAATTATATTCCGGGCCTCTTTATTTACTGCATGAAGATGAGCTGTGCTAGTCAGCCACATCCTTGACTTGCTTTAAGTGTTAGACAACTGGTAAGCACAGCGTTTTTGAGATACTTGAGTGAAATATCCCTGTGATGTTTGTCCTTCCGTTTGTGCTAATTCTAACCACTCCTGGTCACAGGAAAACGAAAGATCTTGTGGAGTGGAGTGGGCTTGGGATTTGCATTGATGCTACCACCCTCGGCAGGAAGCATTACCAACCATCACACTGACTCCTCAGCATATTTTGTTCAGATACAGAATCAGTTAGTACATTCAATCTATATTCAAATCTTCGTTACACAGGTTCCCTCAGCATGCCAAACACGGAGAAGATGCACTAAGTTAACAATAAGGTAGTTTATGTGACCTAAGTGGACCATGAATTCTCATAGTCGAGAACATAAGGCAACACATCGCCAAGTGGGAGCAGTGAAGGCAGCAGAATTCAATTTACGGAGTTCCTGGGGAGCACAGGCTCACTCAAAGAGGTGATGCATCAGAGACTGCGCCTACAAATGAAAGAACCTGCAGTTCTGATCTCACAGATGCGGCCCTGTGTTCAGCGGCACAGGGAAGGGTCACAGTCATCAAGGCTCAGTCACGTAGCACCCAGTCACGCCATCTGTACAGTGAGACTGAATGCCCACAGGAACTGACGATCCGCATTAGGAAAACGATTAAGCCCACCGGGAACAGCAGTACACGGCAACTAGAAACACTCATACTACCTCGGCCAGCTGCCATCTTTATCTCCGATGACTCTAGAACAAGGTCTGAAATAAGGAGCACTTTTCCCACAGCTTCCCAATCAGAAATGGGAAGGAATTGGGAAAATCCAACAGTTCTCCCCAACAGGATTCGCCCTTCTCAGTACTAATTCAGCGAGCACAGTCACCTTTCACATGTCACATGAAGACATGGGCTGAGTAAGAGTGAGCAGACTCACTGGAAACAAGACACCCCGACGACATAACTGCAGGACAATCTCTGCTTTTCCGGTTCAACACCATGATGCCTCCTGTGCTCAGGAGACACGGTGGGTAGGGGTGGGACTAGGAATGAGGGAGGCACAAATCAGGGTGAGGAGATTGCAGGAGCTGTGGGGGTAAACATCTGGAGCCTGCCTCTGCACAGGCCCTCCAGGCAATAAGAGACTTCTAGAGAGGAACAGGTGGGTGTTCATGGTGCCCCACAGAGGGAACCACTGATAGTCTCAGGGTAGATGCCCACACGTCGAGCAGCAGAGGGCTCCTACACCAAGGGGCTTGTGGTGGATCGCTCCTGGTGACTGGTCTGGACTCAAGACAGAGATGAGCCACCTCCCTGAAGACCTGGCACTGGGTGCAGAGCCACCTCAGATTGCGACAAACCCCAGGAAGACAAAGAGATGTCTGACAGTGGGGAGACGCCAGTCACGGTCCCAGGCGAGCTGTCAGAGATAAAGTCAGTGTGTCCAGCTCCCCTGCATTGTGGTCCTAGATCCACATTTGCCTCCTCAATGCCATTTCACAGCACGCACACAGAGACCACAAGGGCATGAATTTTATCCAAAGATGACCTCTACATTCAACTCAAAGTAATGACACATTGAGGGAAAGCACAGTTTAGAAATACAGATGGGCCCCCAAAGAACTCTTCAATCAAGAACTTCATAAAAGAATCTCAATAGACTAATGTTCTTCAGGTTAATAAAATCAATGGAAAGAGACTTTTTAAATGGTGATATTTTTAAAAATCAGATAAGCTTAGCGTTATCTTGATAAGAATGTCAAAATAAAACTAATGGGAAAAACTAAATTATGTCTTCACTAAATGACAGTTGTAAAGGGTTTTTAATAAACTTAATAAAATTCGAATAACTTAATAAAAGATGGTCAGCAGTAAGGTTAGAGGTTAGAACTGAGGTTAGAGTCCATAGTTTTCAAGGTGCCAGTCAGAGCAGAGACAAAAGTCAGATCCTAAAATCAGGTGGTTGACTGAGAACTTGCATGTGGCTAAGGCTAGGAGACAGGCAAGTAGAGGTTAAAAATTAATAAGAGTACTGAGAGAGGGTATGAACAACCAGGATACTGGAGGCCCAGAGGAAGAGGGGAGCAACTATTCATGAGATAGAGAGGGGTCCCCTCTTGAATTCAAGAGAATTCAACGGCAGAGCGATTTCACCGGAGGACGCGGTGAGTGTGGCCATGGGGTGGGACTCCCTGCGGGGTGAAGCTAGACAGCAAGATGTGGACGGTGCCTCTTGCCCTGGCCTCTCATCTCTCTGGAACCCATTTCACCACCAGCACACCATGGACGCAAGCAGTCAGAGTTCTGCAGCCTGGGCTCATCACTGGTGATAGTCCCAGAAGAAGGCTATTTTTTTTAATTTCCTTTTCTCGTTCATTTATTTAGCAAATAATTTCTAGGTAGAGCACTGTATAATCGTGAGGGATGCAGATCTCATCTGTGGCTGTGGCACTTCAGGGGCTTATTATCTATGGGAGGGAATATGGAAATAATTAAATGTCTTACAAGAGCTAATTAACAAGACAACAGGTGATATTAAACAGCAGTATGAAATGAAGTAACAAATAAATGACATGTAGTTATGGAGAAAAATACCACCGTTGGTCACTGGCTATGTTTTCATCCAGTTATTTGACAAAGCTGTTTAAGCACCAAGGGTATGCCAGGTGTAACAGTAAACAAAACAGACAAAAGACCCAGTCCTCAGACTAGGAGGAAGAGACTGGTGGTAAATAAATACGCAGAAAAGTATGAGAATGCAGATCGCCATTAGGTGCTATGAAGAAAAAGAATGAGGTGCTTTAAAAATAGGATAACAGATTCACAAATGGGGACCTCCAAGCTCAAAATGACACAAACACCACAAGAGAGCACATAGCAACATTTTGTCAAGTTCTATTAGTTAATTACATATTACGTGTAAAACTTTATTAACTCTATATGTTAGTTCTAATCTCCAAAATGAGTCTTGTTTAAGTCAACGTTATCATCTCATCTCCATGTCAGGAGCAAGTAAACTGAGAGGCTTAGAGGAAATAATCACATTTCTAAGGTAAATGACAGCACCAGGATTCAAAGCCAGATCTATGCAACTCCTGAATCTCCCACTCTTTCCACCCCACTACACGGACTGCAAACTCACAGGTGTTCAGAGTCACTCTCTTATTTTTTTTTTTGACAGGCAGAGTGGACAGTGAGAGAGACAGGGAGAAAGGTCCTCCTTTGCCGTTGGTTCACCCTCCAATGGCCGCCACTGCCGGTGCGCTGCGGCTGGCATACCGCACTGATTCGATGGCAGGAGCCAGGTGCTTCTCCTGGTCTCCCATGGGGTGCAGGGCCCAAGCACTTGGGCCATCCTCCACTGTACTCCCAGGACACAGCAGAGAGCTGGCCTGGAAGAGGAGCAACCAGGACAGAATCTGGCTCCCTGACCAGGACTAGAACCCGGTGTGCCAGTGCTGCAAGGCGGAGGATTAGCCTATTGAGCCGCAGCGCCGGCCTCTCTTATTTCTAAAGAGAAGTGTTTTCTCTCTGTCTCTCTCTCTCTCACTGTCCACTCTGCCTGTCAAAAAAAAATTAAAAAAAATAAAGAGAAGTGTAGCATTAATATAATGCTACTGCTGCATTGAGAAATAGTCCCATGAAGTACGAATAGGATTGATCTTCTCCTAAAAGGACATTCATTGCACCTCTGTTATATTATCTCAGCATCTTACCCAGTTTGAGAACTTATTGAAACCCCACAATAATTAAGCCCAACAATAACTAGAATTGAATGGGCTCCTACTATGTGCTAAACACTGTGGTTGGCAATGTCTGTGTACCGCCTCATTCAGTCCTTGCAACAACCCTGAGAGGCGCACATTACTTTCCCCCCTTTAAGAGACAGCATGAATATCTGAGAGGTTAAGCTGCTTGATCAAGGTTACAGTGGGTGAGCAGTAGAGCTGGGATCCAAACTCCATTACAGCACGCTACCCACGCCCTGCCCTGTGCCGCCATGAATTCCACGAGCCATAATGAGCTTTGTTGTAGGGACAGAGAACAGAGGTAAACCGATTTGCCAAAGGTAACGTGGGGAGTGAAAAGTAGAGCCAGGCACTGAGTGGGGTTTCCTGGCTCCCCATCACTACCTGGCCACAGGAACATTGTCGGGACAAATACAGTGAATACACGATGACTGGAAAAATTACCTGACTCATTCCCGAGGGCCTGAGTCAATTGTGCTCAAGGGACAAAAGGACAGCCTGCAATTCATAACTCCCGTGCCGGCCTGCTGGACTGCAAGCCCTCCTTCCTCATAGCACAGGCAGCAGTCCCAGGTTTGAGCATAACTGACATCCGCAATTCCCAGGGAAGAGCTGCCAACAGCAGTAAACAGACACTTCCCAGCTCCTTCTTCTACTGTCTTGCCAGATGTCTTGCACACAAAGCTGCTTCACAAACTCCAGTGAGGGTCAGAATTAACCAGACACGTTGGGACCAGGGAGAAAGCACCTGCAAGAATCTGTTAGCACCTGCCTCGCCTCTTTATCAAAGGGCTGGCTCAAAACCCAGACACGTGCAGGATGCAACCAATGGGATGTTCAGAATCTACTATCCATGATCCCCTGAAAGACACAATTTATCACAGATTAAAAAATAAATAAAAGCAGGATAGCAGCCACAATATTTTAAGGAAAACTGAAATTATCCCCACTAGAAATCCATTATGGTGGAAGGCCCAAAGGATCCAACATTGCAATAAAATTTAGAAATATAGTGGTCAGTAATAACAATGGCATTTCCCATATCCACACTCTGTGCAGAATCAAAGAAAAGAGGATTTTAAATTTTAGATGATGTTTATATTGGCTGAACCATCTTCTGCAAATATTACAGTGGGGGAAAGGCAAAGCTACTGTGCAAAGCACACTGTTTGTCTTCTCTGGCAAATCCAGCCTTTTATAAGGAGGAACTGGGGGCAAAGAACCTTCTGATACTTCTGGCAGCTGAGCGAGCATCAAAATGCAAGGGCAGAAGGCGGAAGACAGACCCACACTGAGTGCTTCTGATGGGAGTGCAGGAGAGAAGAATTCTACATCAGGTATTGTTCTGTATTTGTTCAGTAAGAAGGACCTTGTTAAGCTCTTGGCATGAGCAAGGGTCAGCGTTATACATTCTTTGTAAGTTGGAGAGCCAACTTGCATGCGAACAGTTATCTCCAAATTTTTGCACTGGTATTCACTTGCTTTACTGACTACCTATGGAAACAGAGACCCACAAAAACAAGGGAATTGTTTCAACAACTCCAGACACATCTAGAATACAAAATGACAAAATAAAAATGCAATGTAGCACCACCACAAGAACCAAGCACACCATTATAATCTGAGAGTATGAGCTAACAGAACACAGTTTAAAGGTACAAGTGTCCAGTAATATCTGCCAATCAGTGGATGTTCCTTAACCTATGAGAACAACCCTCTGAATCAAATTACTTTTCCATGTAAAGTAGGATGGTTCACGGTGCAAGCTCAGAGTCAAAGCCTAGACTCCCAGCCCAGCTAAGTAACATCCCAGTTACAAAAACTTGGTAATTACTTAAGCAATCTGTGATTGCATTTCCTTATCTGTAAAATGGAGAAAGAGAACTTAATACAGGGGTGTTTTGTAAAAATTAAAGGAATTGCTGGCGCCGTGGCTCAACAGGCTAATCCTCCACCTTGCAGCGCTGGCACACCAGGTTCTAGTCCCAGTCTGGTCTGTCTCGGTTGCCCCTCTTCCAGGCCAGCTCTCTGCTGTGGCCCAGGAGTGCAGTGGAGGATGGCCCAAGTGCTTGGGCCCTGCACCCCTTGGGAGACCAGGAGAAGCACCTGGCTCCTGGCTTCGGATCAGTGCAATGCACCGGCCGTGGCGGCCATTGGGGGGTGAACCAACGGCAAAGGAAGACCTTTCTCTCTGTCTCTCTCTCTCACTGTCCACTCTGCCTGTCAAAAACAAACAAACAAAAAAATTAAAGGAATTACTACACCTAGGGATTTTAAAATAAGATGAACATAAAGTAAGTACCAGTTGATGCTATCTACAATTACTATTACCAATAGTGATCACTGTGATCAGTACTGTTATTATTATAATACCTAAAGCAGAGCTGCCCACTCACACTGCATTGCCTGCCTACCTCTGAACGCTTACAGAAGAATTTTCTATCTTGTTTGAGACATTGAGTATTGGAGGCTCTATGACACATTGATTTGTACTCCCAAATAAGTTCAATATACTATATAATAATCATCGGTAACAGATCATGAGCTCTAGTTTCAGAAATAAGTCCAGGCTTTTGTACATGGAAGAAAATCAATCAGCATTTGCTAAATTCAACATTGTATGGTTGTAGACAGAGAAGATAATCTAGGAAACTTTATACTTTGATTTCTCAAGCATATGTATTATTTGTTAAATTAGGTAGGGCAGAATATACTGACAAAGTGAATAGATCCCCTCTTTAATGAGGTAAACAAAACAGAATTCATGTCTTGCTAAGTAATCCAGGGCAGGTGTTCTTGTTGGAAAGAGGGGCTGTGGTTCAGCAGTCCTTCAAGGACACAGGTTGACAGCACCTCTTCCAAAGCCAATCTATGGCTCCCAGAATCACCTGGGATGTGGCCAACCCAGTCACCCAGAAAAAGGAGAGAGCATGAAGGTTTTATGGAACAAGGCAGTAGTGCACACGTTTTCCCACTCACATTCCATTAACTAGATCTTAAGTCGAACAATACATCTGACTGCAAGAGAAACCAGAGGGGTAGCAAGGGGAAATGGATTTAGGCAAATAGCTAGCAATCTTTACTAGTGGCTGAAATGAATGCTATTAGCTTTACTCAAAGGAAACTACCTAAAAATATCTCATAATTTTTGAGAAAATTTAGCATTGTTGTGAGTAGAGTTTTCATTTACAAAAAGTCTATTTTCAAGATATAACACCTTCCTTAAACAAGTGTTTTGAGATGAATTATTCACCAGCGAACTGTTTATTTCCCTTGCTTGATGAAAGTAACATTTGCCCTCTTTGTGGGTACAAATATTAGCAGTGATCAAAAAGAAAAGAGCTGGGTCAATCTGAATCCAACCCCCGACACCTCCTCCTCCAAGGCTTGCTGACAATGCCAGCCTACTTTTCTGTAAACTATAGCTCTTACAAGTCTCCAACCCCCAAAAACGGATGTTCTTGAAAGGTTTCTTTTTAATATATGAGCTTTATTTGCTTAACTACATTGCCACCTCCTCAAGGGTGTCCTTTAGTTTACGTTTCTCTGGAAAGCGAAAATGGTTTCATAAAACACAAAGTGCCTTCAGTATAGCCAAGAGTTATTTTTCTTTTATGTTTTTTTCACTGCCCAAGTATAGTTCAAACAACCAACTTGATCACGGACAGATTTAAGAAAAAGCTAATGTTCAAAGGAACTTATAATAAATTAACTGCAAAATAGGCTGATTACATGAAACAGCATGTTTCTATACTCTTTCAATGAGACTTTGGGATATACAAAAAGTTCATGGAGAATGGAATTAAAGGAGAGGGTCATTTTAGTACCAAAAAAAAATCCATAAAATCCATGCATTACACAATGTCTTCAAAAAGCACATGGGAAGTATGCATTATCCAAAAGTTATGCATAGACTTCAAAAACTATCATGTCAAACATTTTTGCACCAAAATAATCTTTTAATTCCATTTTTCTATGAACCTTTGAAGAACTTTATTTTCCCTAATTTTGAACCAGTTGGCCTCGAGATTCATTTCAGTCAAGAGAATGTGGTGGAAATGACGAGCTCCATAAAGCCTCACACAGGTCTCCTCACTGTGGCCGGGACACCTGCTTTGGCCATGAGAATAGGGCCATTACCTTTCAGCCTTTTGGCTAAGGTCAAGTGGAGAATAGGCCCGGGTTAGCCTGCTGAATAATGAGAAACACGTGATGCTCTCATCTTTTGGCTCAACAGTCAACAGTCAGACATCTGCTAAACTCGTGCATGACGTCATTCCAGAGGAGCCAGGCCCTGGCCAATGGCTAGCCGACTGTAGAAGAACAAGCAAGCCCAATTGAGACCAGGCAGGCCTGGTCCACGTGAGCAGGACTGCCCAAATGGCCCTTCAATGCCTCCCCCCAAAATATTAAATGCTTCTTGTTTTTAAGCACTGTGTTGGGATAGGCTGCTACATGACAATAACTACCTAATGTCGAGTTTTAACTGTTACCAACCCCAGCCCTTCTTTTACAGAAGAGTTAACAAAAGGCTTACGTGATAAAGTCACAAAATCAGATACTTGCAGAGGCAGCACTGGAACTCAGATTTTCAAACTTAGCAGTTTGATGTGCTAACCATCAAATTATTCTGCTTCATATGCAAACACTTGGAATTACTCAAGCCAACAGGAACATAGAAGGCTCTAGTAAGAGTTGTACACTCACCAATCCCACATACCCATTATTGGGCCTTTTCATACCATAAGATTGAAACACACTGCAAAGTACTATTTAAAGAATAGGATGCTCTAGGGGGCTGGCGCCGTGGCTCACTTGGTTAACCCTCTGCCTGCAGCGTTGGCATCCCATATGGGCACCAGGTTCTGGTCCCGGTTGCTCCTCTTCCAGTCCAGCTCTCTGCTGTGGCCCGGGAAGGCAGTGGAAGATGGCCCAGGTGCTTGGGCTCTGCACCCGCATGGGAGACCAGGAGGAAGCACCTGGCTCCTGGCTTCAGATCAGTGCAGCACGGGACGTAGCAGCCATTTGGGGGATGAACCAATGGAAGAAGACCTCTCTCTCTCTCTCTCTCTCTCTCTCTCTCTCTGTCTATAACCCTACCTGTCAAATAATTTAAAAAAAAAAAAAAGATGCTCTAAAACATGCCAGATACAATGTCAGTACTTTTAAAACTTTTACACTGTCAAAGAAAAATCAGCTTTGTCATACCATTAGGTCAGAATGCTCTGATTTTTACAGGGACATTAACCAATCTTTCTGTTTCATCACTGTATCCCCACAGCTTCGCATCAGACCTGAGCGAATGAATCACTGAAGGAACCCCAAGTGTAGTGTGGTCTCCAGGAACACTTTAGTAATAGACTGTGAAAGACAGGAGTTTCGGGAGGAATTTTAAGTCTGGTTTGAGGCCAAAAGAGCCAGGAAGTAAGATGGTATTTATTTAAAGACTACATTTAGAGGATAAAAGGAATGAGAAAAGTATTATAAAGCTTCTTATAATAGGAAAACTATAGTAACTATGTTGTGTTCATGTGTAAATATAACGCTACTAAAATATTTGACTTCTTCACATAAAAAATGGAATTTTAAGTAGATTGTAGCTTTTAAATTACTTCTGTAAGAAACTTCCTATATAGTAATAACTCACATTTATATAAGGCATTATTTCTGGTAAAGTATATTTTTCCCTTTAGAAAAATTTTAGTGTTTTACATAAGTACTAAATTTCCTAAACCAGCATTTTAGAAAATCATAAACTTTACAATCTCTTCTTACATTTTCCTTAACATTTCATGAAATTTTAAAAGGAGTGATTTCATTAATTGGTCATAAACACAGCTTCCATTCCTTATGCCATAATCCTTAATCCGAGTGGACTCAGATGTGCTGTTTCTCCAAAGCTTGATGAGTGGCCGGGGAGCTACAATGACACCACCTTGGAAATACCGCCATTGTAGTGGCTCAAGCATTGCACACCGCCCACCCTCTGCATGGAAAACACTCGGCACCCTAGGCAAAAGTGCTCCAACCGGACCACCCCGGACCCTTTTCTGCCTAATATCAAAATCTCGTCACAGACCATCTGACTTCATGTTTGTCCTCAGGGCCTCTGACTTGACTTGCCCCTAGTATTAAGATTTTTGCTCAATAGTGAAATACCTGAAACAAGCTACTGATGAAGTAGAGAGCTTGACTGACTGTTTTAGATGCTGAGATTCGGACTTGGGCAAGGCCTCGCGGGAGATGGCGCATTGCAAGCAGAAGAAGGATCACGCGGTGAGTCAGGGAGCAGAGGGAGAGTGACTGGGTCCACACTCAGACTTGTAGAATCCTTCCTCAAGAACCACCTTCTAGAGGCACCTCTGCAATGACCTGAGGACTCCCACCAGGCCCCACCTCCCATAGATTCCACCATCCCCCAGTGGTGCCACCCTGCAACCAAGCCTTCAACACATGGGCCTTGGGTAGCACCATACGCAGCACCACCCAGCAGACACCTGGATCTGTCTCCAGTCTCCAGGAAGGCAACTCTTGTTCTGCCAGGTGGCCAACGTCATCCTCACCATCCATGGGAGAGGAATCAGGACACAGGAAGATGGAAAAACAGAGCAAAATTCTCTCTTCCTGCTGCTTTGTCAGATGAGGCCATGGACACCTTTCATGTCTCTGGACCAGAAAGAAGAAAATTAAAACTCCTTGCAATGATCAGGCTGATGGGAAGGAGAGAAAAACCCCTTCTACCAGTCCAAGTGCAAAAGGAAAATCAAAGTATTATTTCTGTCAATACCAGAACTATGGAGGAAGTCATAAGTCACACTGCGACTTCAGACTAATTTTTCCAAAGAAACAACAACAAGCATCATAGATCAGTCCCAGTGTGGGTTTCAAAGGCTGTGGGTTAGGAAGGAAACCTAACCTCTATTTATCATAATTTGAAATATTATCCCCTAACAGGTGCATGTGCATATGTGTGTATGTGTCTCCCTCTCTTTTTATCTCTCCCTTCTTCTCAAATACATAAATAAGTACATGAATACATTTTTAAAAAAATAAATAACAAATAAATTAAATACTGTTCCCAATGTAGGGAAGGGTGGGGGGCATTCCTCCCATGAAACAACTTTTAGAAAGTGCTTGTGATTTAGGGAAAACCAGTGCCTGAGTTCACATCACAGCTTAAAAAATTGAAATAATTGAGAACCCAATTAACTGGTTCTTGGACTATGTGAGATCTCTGGCCCAGAAATTTAATTAAAATAGTTTTTTAGTAGTAATAAATACGATATAAAGTTTCCTAACAGGGAGAAAGACACATATTCAAAGAATGAAAAATAAAGGAAGTGAACATGTACATCTATAATCTGTGTACATAAATTTACTCATTAAGATAGTGAATAAAAATAATATGGGAAAATATGGAATAAAATATTTTTATAAGAGTTTGTTGATATTCCAAAAATCTCCACTAAAAGAGCAGTGTCTTCTATCTTTTCTACCATCTGAGGTTCGAGTGTGCATTTCCAGAGGCAGTAAGTACATTAACTGGTGACAACTGTGTGTCATGTTGCTTCCTGTTTAATACCACTTCAAGTGCCACAGCCTTTTAGCTCTGGTGCTAAGTCCTAGAAAGGGTAAGAGAAGAGGAAAATTGTTTTCTAGCAGTCACCAACAAAAGCATTTAGACTGCTTTTCTGAACTTTCTTTTCTTAGCTCATTCATTTAACTGTTGTCCTCAACACAGGGTGGGCAACACCATCCCAACAAGAACTATCATCACATCTCACAATACACCTTCTCCTTAGGAAAAACAGCTTCCTGCTTCAGAACGAACCAGCTCCTCCGAGAGTCCTCTCCCCTGTAGTCTTGGGTTCCCAAAGCTCAAAGCCAAGTGTTCACCCAATGGACAGTGACAGAAAAGGGATAAATGTAACAACAACAAAGGCAGCCAGACAAAATGGACAAGATTCTCTGTGCTGCAAACCCTACAGCTGAGATAGATTTGTGTTTTTTGCAATCATTTAAAAAGATACTTTCCTCAACTGTAATTCATCTCACTCAATCTTCATTTTATAACAGTGAAATGATGTCTTGTGTTTTCTCACAAAGGACCAGTGGTTACTCAGCAATATGGGACTCCAACAGTGCAAGAAAATAGCAATTTCCAACTTGAGAAATAGTTCTTGTGTTTCTTTTCTATCTCTTTCTACTTGAAATCAAATTTTTCTAGAAGGAACAAGATAGAAGATAGAAGGACATAATCATAAATTTTTGTTGACCAAGAACATCTTCCCCAAATTAGTGCTATATCCTATGTACACCGATTAAAAGATATTTTTCTTGTGGATTTCTTTCAGGTATAGGAGTTAAATCTGCTCTTTCTCCTTCCAGCAACAAGTCAAAATCAACATCAAGAAAAATAACATCAAAATTGCAAAACAAGACACATATCAAGAACAAAATATATTTCCATATCAGTAAATGAGTAATTTGCATATTTTTGAACACATACTCATGCTTTTCTATATTTGGTTACCAAAGCTGGAAAAACACAAAGAATTGGAAAACGGATGACTAAATTCATCATCAAAATATTTGTAGCAACTGTCTACCAGCAGCCTCAGTTATCACTGTGAAACCTCCAGCTGACCTGATGCTACAAGGCGGGTGGCACAGAAAAGTCTCCTTGTCTTACAGATGAGGCGTAACCTGCAAGAGGAAATTCTACAAGGGCACTTTCTATGGCAGATGATATAGATATACTCAATATCACACCAAGATTTTAGCCAAAAGAAAACTTATAGTAATGAAAGAACCCTGAAGACTCTTTCTCTAGAAATAATAATAGCTAATATTTATTGAGTTTCTATTCTAAGTCAATTGCCCTGTCTAAATTATTCAATTTAGTCTTCAAAACAATCCTTTCTGGCAGGTGCTATAATGATTCCCATAACACAGGAGAGAAAATCAAGGCTTAGAGAAGATCTGGACTGTGCTGATCACACAGCTTATATGTGACACAGTCAGGATTCAAACCCAGAAAGACTTAACAAGGAGCTCACACCCCATGTACTACAATGCAAAACAAAAAGTACAGTTTATGTGTATACCAGCTCACCCTACTAATATAACCAATGTATTAGAGACCTGGAAAATATAAACCATCAGAAAGGGGGGAAAGATTTCCTTTTATTAAAATAATAATTTTTCTTATACATTTTTTGTAGGTCTTTAAATGGCTAATGCTTGCATCTGGGTAACAAAATAAGTCATTGGGGAAAATCTCAGAAATGGGGCTTTATAAGGAAAAGGGAAAGGAAAAGGAAAGGAAAAGGAAAGCAAAGGATTCTAATTAAAGGAAATAGGAAGTAGCTTCAAAAAGTACATGGAGTTAGAAGATAATGGACATTTTCAAAAAAAAGTTTGAAAATCCCTGCTATAGTCTACTTTATTGTTTTACACACACGCAGAATATACAGTTGTTTAACATTATCAACAATGCCAGATTCATCTCTTTATCGTTCTTCTACTTAATTATTAGTCAGGAACAACAAACACTAATGCTGACCTAAACAGAGCAACCTGTGTCTAAGAAAATGACATTGCAAGGAAAGCAGCAAACTGAGGTGCACATGGCCCAGCAATGAGCAGTCCCACTCAATCCCTCTGGACATACACACTCAATCCCTCTGGGGATATGGGCTTATGCCCCCAAACCTTGCAACTACTCAAGAGAAATCAGAACATCAAATTTTCCTATGAAATCACATTCGAAATGTTGGCAACAGACTTAAAAAAAAAAAAAAAAAGAAAAACTTTTCAACACTATGAGGGCCAAATAAAACATGGCTACAAGCTGAGTTCATTGTGTATGACCCAAAACTCTGTAGCCTATGACCCACAGAACTGTTGGTATTAAGAAAAACTTAAACATTCTTCTGTATTGTGTTCAGTGGCAATAGACTCCTTACTTACCCTTTCGTCATATACCCTTGCTTTCTCCTTATTAAAAATTTATTCATGGGTAAATTAAAAACTGAAATCACTAATCACAAGCCCTATACATAAATGGCAACTGCCACACTGATAAATTGTAACAGATACCTATTCTGAGTTGCAGAGTTGATACAAAGGTTCAAAAATATGTACAATTCCTCTCCTATGCAGTGTCATGCAGGAGAGGGATAATCTACATGACTATGAATGTAATAATACTGTAGGAAGAATTGTGAAATTAATGCTAAGTTATTTTGAGAGGTGATTCATACCAAACTTTTGCAATATCAGTCATCACTGCAAACTTAGAAAGCTATGACTCACTTTATCTAGAACAACATCACAATTACAATTCATACCCCAAACAAGAAATTCCATTTTCTGCTACATTTGCCACAATCATTAAAGGAGTTCCAGAATGAAGCCTATAGCTACATGAAAGCCCCATCTTTTTTTTTTTTCTAGAAAATATGCTAATATGTGCAGGCTAAACAATATGCTCCTGAATGAACATAGAATAAATTAAAAGGGAAATTAAAAAATTCCTGGAAAAAAATGAAAACAACAATCCAACATATCAAAACTTATGGCATACAGAAAAAGCAGTGTTAAGAGGGAAGTTTATAGCAATCACTGCCTACATCAATAAATTGGAAAGGAATCAAATAAATGAGCCATCAATGCATCTCAAGGACATAGAAATACAACAATAAACCAAACCCAAAATTAGTGGAAGGAAATAAGTAATTAAAATTGAGGAAGAAATAAACAGAATTTAAACCAAAAAATATAAAAGATCAGTGAAATGAACAGCTGGTTTTTTGAAAATATAAAATTGATACACCATTGAACCAACTAACCAAAAAAAAAAAAAGGCAGAAAACTGAACTCTATAAAATCAGAGATGAAAAAGGAGATGTAACAATGGGTACCACAGAAATAAAAGGAATCATCAGGAATTACTACAAACAGCTATATGCCAACAAACCTGAAAACCTAGAAGAAATGAATAGATTTCTGCACACATGCAATCTAACAAAACTGAAGCATGAGGACATTGAAAACCTAAACATATCAAGAACCAAGATGGAGACTGAATCAGTGATAAAGACCCTCTCAACAAAGAAAAGTCCAGGACCAGATAGCTTCACTGCTGAATTCTACTAGACTTTTAAAGAAAATACCATTTTGGATTACTCTCAAACAGTGCACAACTCACAGCAGACATTCGCATCCTACTCTGCCAATCATCACACTTTTTCTATAAGCTTTCTTTGTACTCTGCATGGCCATCATTCATATTCCCAATAAATCAAGTCCCCCTCTGAGGAAGCTCCAACAGACTCAGTGCATAACCCAACTTGATAGATTTTCTTCTTTCAAGAAGTCATCTACTGCATTTTGGTGCTCAATAATGTGGGAATACCCCCACGTGCTAATCTGTTCTACCTTTTCACACCAGTATCAAATGCCAGTGATATATGGCACTGCTAAGCTATGATATGCCACTCAGGTGGGCTGCCCTACAGATCAAAGATTTCCAACTACTTTTCCATTAAGGATTACAGCTAAATTACCCCAGACAATGTCTACCAACTCTAGTTGTTTCTGGTTACTCTACGTCACTACCAGTTGCCCAAAGTCAAAACCATGTGATCATAACTTTAACACAATACCAGCAAACACTTCTCTCCCATAATAGATTAAAAAACAGAAAACTATACTCAGTGTCACAGTTAAATGGGCCAAAGAATCCAACCACCAACATATCTTGGGAAAATAAGTTATATAAGGTACATTAAAGTAAATAAAAACTTTTGCTACAAAGCACTAAAATCAAAAGAATCCTTTGCTTTGAACCTATTTATTATAGCAAATCTAAAAACATAATACATGACATAATTTCAAGGTGAATTAGAAATCTCTTGCTTGTTGATTAGAATGTAGCCACGGGAATTGAATTTCACAGAAGTTTCTTGAGCACCATGGCTTGCTGATCACCATTTTCATTCAGAGATTGAAGGAGAAACTGCCACAGAGCAAGGGAGTATAGGGAGCCGTGGCAAAGGCCAACCTAGCAGGGAAGCCACAATTCTGTGGCTGGGCAAGGGGGTGGGTGGGCATCTTGATATTGGGCAGCAGCAGCAAGAAGACAATGCCCCAGCAAAGAGACAGCCACAGCACTGCGCAGCTTGGCAGTGGGCCTTCCACATGGCTTTTCTGGAACTGCCAGAGAGGTATTCTGCAGTGCTACTCTGATAGGAAAATGGTTGAAGCTGAAACCGAACTTGTCCCAGGTCCCACGAGTGACTGTTAGACATTCTTCACTAATGGTGTAACATTTAGAATCAGTCGATTCAATTCCATCTTTGGAAAGGCCTCCATGAAACAGAGGTCATTTTTTAGACTGCAGAAGCTACCTAGGGACAGTATCTTGTTTAGGTAATAGAAAAACAGTTCTTTAGGGAATCTTACCTACAAGCCAAATTCAAGTACTCACAATAATTGGAAAAAGAAACCCTCTGAGTGGGTAGGCACCGTAGCCGCCTCTTGGCGGCAGACTGGATCTGGCTACTGAGAGATAGTCACCCGATTAAGATGATGAACTAACTTGTGTTAACCGACCTGTTCCACACTAGCCCTGCAAAAGATCTGGAGATCACAAAAGGTTCATTTGAGTTTTAAGCCACTGCTACAGATCTTGTCCAAGACATAGATTGGCCTGTCAGAAATGATGAAGACCTTGTGAGTTCTTTGAAAAGAATAGACGGGTTCAGATCTGGACATAAAAGCCCTGTAAATGTTTTACACTTGCTAAGCTCACAAAAGCGGACCTGAGAAATCTTGTCTGAATTTCTATAGTTTTTCAACCTCCAAAAGTTAGAGTCTTATACTTCCACCCTCTGAAGTCTGTCTGTGGACAATTATTTGGAATCAAGCTTTGACTAAAAATCTAAGAGCCCAGAAACTGCCAAAGGCTAAGGAACCCTTGGACTCTAGTTGAGAACTGGCCAGCTAGTGACAGGCTTACAGAAGACAAAGGGGACAGCGCCACATGAAAGAATGACGTTGTTTGCTGGGCTTTGTGCATTTTTTTTTAATTCTAGCTGCTTGGCAACTCTCCTAGATCACAGCTTTGGGAAAGAAATGTATCTCCTTGATGAAAACTGAGCTAACAGAGATCCCACTGATGGTCCACTCACCAATGGAGTTCAGCCTACACAAAAGACTCAACCAAGCTGATTTCCTGAGCAGAGGAAAAAGACAAGGGGAAGCTGGGGAAAGTGAGCCAGGTATGTTTGCCCCGATGTAAAAGATAACCGCAGTACAAGCAGAACATTGCATCCTGGCCACACAAGGCACAGGGCTTGCAAGGTCTGACTAAGCTGTCTTCCCAGGGGTTACAAAGAAGCTCCTAGAAGGCCAGGTGTTTCTCTAGCAGCACAGGCAAGGGACTTGAACATCAGTCACCTTGGAAAACAAATGGCACCACGGGGATAATAGTTTTGAAAAATAACTTTGCTTTCTGGCTATAATCTCTCCCTCCCTTAGATTTTGTTTTCTTTACTTCCCACTTCAGCACAAATTACACTATTTACTTTGTTCTTGGCAACATGCTTGGAGCAAAATTAGATCAGTGTAATTGTCTCTGCTTTTAGTTTGTTTTCCAAAGAATAATAACAAACCTTTTCCCACCTTCAATCCATGCCCCCCAAAAAGTTGGTTTGCACCACAAGTAGGTTCCCAACCAGTGACATGTGGTCTTAGGGGCACTTCTGCTCCAGGCAAGGAACCTGCACCCAGATTCTCCTGCAGCGTGGCCCTGCCCCAGGTCCCAGGATACAGAAATGACCAAGTCCCAGCCTCAAGGATTGTATACCTTATAGCAGTGACCTCACGTAATACTCTACTACCTATGTGAAAATAATAGAGTACTGTGAATAATCAAAAATAACCCAAAATCTCACCTCAAGACAATGCCGATCATGCGGCTTCACTACCTCTGTTCCTTGCTGGGCTGGGGCAAGGGTAGGCGGAAGCACATCGGACTACAGAGTGGAGAAGGCCCAGGAGCAAAGTCAATTATTTGCTGCCAGATATTCAAGGACAGGTATATTTACTTTTTATTTCTTCTATTCTAGTCTAGCCTAGTCTATTCTATTCTCCATTCCATTCTACTTTCAAAGCAGAGACAGAGCGGAAGATAGACAGATTTCACATCTGTTTGTTCATTCTCCAAATTCCCACAACAGCTGGGGTTGGGCCAGGCTGAGTCAGGAGCTGGGAACTCCATCCAGGTCTCCCTTACGGGTGGCAGGAACCGAACTCTTGAGCCATCAGCAGCCAGGATGCACATTAGCAGGAAACCGAAATCAAGAGCAGAGCTGGGACTCAAACCCAGGCACTGCGATATGGGATGGAGGAATCCCAGGCAGTTTCTTAACCACCACTCCAAATGTCCACGCAGGACTAGACACATCCATTACCCCAAATAATTATACATTCTCAGAATACAGAACTATGCAAACTGTGATAATTCTTCTTTGCTTGCTTTTAATCACCCATCTGCTAACATTTCAAGTTTTCTTATTTTTGTATTTTTTTCTTCACAAATTAAAAATGGCTTTTCTTGGTTTTGTATGCTTTATAAAATATTAACAAGAAGACTGATTTAAAATGGTTATGAGGACAATTATATGAATGCAATTAAAATGGGCCTGAAAATAAATTTAATAGTTTCTGATCTTTTCAAAGTCAACTGACTTTCTTTGAAACCTGTTAGGTATACTCTAAACACAGAACCAAAGACAGGGCATTCCAACAGGCAAATGTCAATAATGTTGAATATCATGGTGGGAACATGACAGTGCCTTTTAAACATCATTGTTTTCCTTTTAGGTACTTTCATAAAATCTCGTGATTACAAAAAACATATATTTTAAGTGAATTCTACACAAAGAGACCAGCGCTAACTTGAGCAACTTCTTAAATCCATTAAGCTTCAATTTCTCCTTTTTACACAGAGATAACACAATTACCTCTAAAGTGTATGGCACTCATTCCAACAGAACGAGAAGATCAGCAGTGACTGGGGTGCCAAACTGCCCACTTGATTCCTTGAAAATCAAAACCAAGCCCAACAGTGACCCATTCGGTTCTGAAAATACAGAGCAGGCCACAGTCGGATGTAGTTTCCTGGCCTAATGAAATAGGAATAAGAGAAAAGTCCACAAATCACAAGCAGTTGTGCAGAAGACAAATCATTGTGAACCATCTGCAGTCCAAATGTGGTCAGAATATAATATTTCCTGAACAAAAGACTCTTCAAGGAATCCGCAGAGATTTCTAAACCATTTGAGGCCGGCGCCGCAGCTCACTAGGCTAATCCTCCACCTGTGGCGCCGGCACACCGGGTTCTAGTCCTAGTTGGGGCACCGGTTCTGTCCCGGTTGCTCCTCTTCCAGTCCAGCTCTCTGCTGTGGCCCAAGAGTGCAGTGGAGGATGGCCAAGGTCCTTGGGCCCTGCACCCACATGGGAGACCAGGAGGAAGCACCTGGCTCCTGGCTTTGGATTGGCGCAGTGCGCCGGCCACAACGCACCAGCTGTAGCGGCCACTTGGGGGGTGACCCAATGGAAAAAGGAAGACTGTTCTCTCTGTCTCTCTCTAACTCTGCCTTTCAAAAAAATAATTGAATATATAAAATAAAATAAAATAAAATAAAATAAAATAAAATAAAATAAACCATTTGATCTAGCTGGGAAAGAGATCTTGAAAGAAGAGTGGGTCCCAAACTTTGGTTAAGTATCAGGGAGTGAACGGCAGAATCAATGTTATAAATAAAACTAGGTTACATGCTGTGCTCTCAACATAATGGAAAGGCCGAAGATATTCTGAAGAACAGTGAGGAAAAACCTCTCAGATTGCCTTCCTCCCACTTTTCTATTACTTCAGAAACAACGCCACTTCTTCGTATCAGATGAGGAGGACAACCTTACAGAAATGCAGACAGCCTGTGACACTCCGAGAGTGCTAAATGCTCTAAATGTATTTCTAGAGTTGCACTGAGCTGCAAGAGGAAAGAGCTATCTACTTTCCATTTCACAAAGAGCTTTGACAAACAACACTGAATCCATCAAATAAGAATGTCAGGGACCAGACAGAAGGTGATGCAATTAGGTTTGCTAACAAGCTGAAATTGTATCAGTTTCAGAAACTGTACATAATTCAGTCCGATGCCACACAAATCTACAGAACCCTACTATATTCTATACACCATTCTGGCTCCGAGAGATTCAAAGAGGTGTATGCATACATGGACGCTGTCCTTGTAGAGCTCACAGTCTAAGATACTAACACTGGACATTCCGGAGCACAGAGTGGGGTGAGAGGGGAGGGTTGGAATTAAGGCAGGAATGCTATCAGAAGGTCTTGTGTTCTATGAACAAAACCCTCTAGGGGTGTGACCAGTCTTTGGTCAGAAACAGAAGAGCCTAGGAGATGGATATGGGTGGGTCAGGAGCACAGGCAGAAACTACAGCAGCAGTCTCAGTGAGTGATAACGGAACGGTTCCAGCTTAACCAGGTCTCTGAGCACAGAAAGGAAGGTACAGCTCTGTGCTACCTGAAGCAAAAGAGTGAGTAGGACCGGAAGGTTGATAATACTACAAATACTGAAACCAATATCCCAGGCAAATGCTAACATGTCAGGTCACATACTGCACATTACCCAAAGCACACAGTAAGGCCTCAGCAAACATCAATGAGCCCTCCAAACCTGAATCGGTCATTATCTGTGAGTCATTGGCCATGGGCCTCTCTCTCAATCTATCAGAAAATATTTATAAAAATATTACAAAGGGGGCCGGTGCTGTGGCACAGCAGGTTAATGCCCTGGCCTGAAGTGCCAGCATCCCATATGGGCGCTGGTTCAAGTTCCGGCTGCTCCACTTCTGATCCAGTTCTCTGCTATGGCCTGGGAAGGTAATGGAGGATGGCCCAAGTCCTTGGGCCCCTGCACCCGCATGGGAGACCCGGAGGAAGCTCCTGGCTCCTGCTTCGGATCAGCACAGCTCTGGCTGTTGAGACCAGCAGTGAACCAGCAGAGTGAACCAGCAGAAGGAAGACCTCTCTCTCTCTCTGCCTCTCCTTTCTCTGTGTAACTCTGACTTTCAAATAAATAAATAAATCTTTAAAAATATATTACACGGGTACTTCAAACAGTTTGTAGAAAAATTAAAAGATAAGTTTAGGGGCCGGCGTTGTGGTGCACTAGGTTAATCCTCCGCCTGCGGCGCCGGCATCCCATATGGGCGCCGGTTCTAGTCCCAGCTATTCCACTTCCATTCCAGCTCTCTGCTGTAGCCTGTGATAACAGTGGAGGATGGCCTGGGTGCTTGGGCCCCTGCACCTGCGTGGGAGACGGGGAGGAGGCACCTGGCTCCTGGCTTCGGATCGATGCAGCTCCTGCTGTTGCGGCCATTTGGGGAGTGAGCCAGCAGAGGGAGGATCTCTCGATCTCTCTCTCTCTCTCTCTCTCTCTCTCTCTCTCTTTCTCTCACTGTCTGTAACTCTGTCAAATACATGAATTTCAAAAATATTTATGCCAAAACATGTCTTTTTCCCCCCAAAGAAACCTTTTATTTAAGAAATACAAACTTCACGCATTTCATAAGTACAACTTTAGGAATACAGTG
Organism: Sylvilagus floridanus; assembly: GCA_949820135.1. NCBI lineage: Eukaryota > Metazoa > Chordata > Mammalia > Lagomorpha > Leporidae > Sylvilagus > Sylvilagus floridanus. The sequence continues at coordinate 93,978,116 of OX463238.1, forward strand.
ATTCTTCTCACCAAACCCGCCCTCCCATCCACACTCCCACCCATCCTCCTCCTCCCTCTCCCATTCCCAGTCCCACTCTCCACTACGATCCATTTTTAATTAACTTTATACATAGAAGAACAACTCTATAAAGAGTTCAACAACTTGCACACACACACACACACACAACTGTTCCTCAAGTCAAGACAAGGGCAAAGCATGTCTTTTATTCCATTTTCTATGAACTCTTTGGAATATCCTTATAAATACAAAAAAAAATTATTCTATGTAATATTAAAAAAAAAAACGAAATAAGGTACAAGTGAAGGAAGCGTCTTTTCCATGGAAAACTTTCTTAAAAGGCAAAAGCTCTGTGCAGCCTGGAGAGAACCCAGGACATGTGAATGTCTTTTCCTAAGCTCAGAGTGCTTGCCTCTAGTTGGGGAGCAAACACATGGACACATCTTGAAGAAACAATTACATTTAAATCACAGCGTGCGCCACATTAAAGTTGGTAGAGTTTGGTCTCCCCGAGTGCCTGGAAGAAGCCACTTGGCACAGTGGTGACAAACAGCAGGACCCAGGGACTCTGTCACTGTAAGCCACGCATCTCCTTGCCGCATCTCAGTCTGTCCTGAGAACAGGGCAAGAACAGTGCCTGGAGATGAGCCCTGCCACAGGACAGAGCTCCAAACACACGAATTCCCAAGGACGGACACCGATTCCTCTTTACACAGAGATGTCGCCCTTCCTCTCTCTAAAACACGGCCTAACCAATGGTCCAACAAACCACAGGGTGATGTGACACAGCAAAGGACAAGGGAAACGCTGGTCTAGTCTGAGCTGTCACTTGGACTTGGTGCGTTTCAGAAGACAGTTGGCCAAGAACGAGTCCTTCCATCCACAGACCAATATGACTGTACAGAAGCAAAGGTACTTACTGCCTGGAAAACCAACATATCTGCCCAGCAAAGGATCAGAATTATGAACGACTCCGGTCAGCGGTTAGGGCTTAGCACTCAGGGTGGTTATGATACAAGACAAGGAAGATGAGAGCATTGGAAAGCCACAGCCCTGGGGAGAGCCTTTGGTCTTGCGGTTAGGATGCAGGGTGAGACACCCGCGTCCCGCAGCAGAGACCCTGGTTTCAAGCTCCTGCTGCACTCCCAGTTCCACTCCTGGTTCTCTCTTTCTGCTGATGCACACCTGGAAGCAGCAGGTAATAAACCAAATAACTGCGTCTCTGTCATCCACTCTGGAGACCTGGAGTGCGTTCCTGGTTCCTGTTAAAGGCAGATGAGGAGTAAACCAGGGAATGGAAGCTCTGTCTTTCTGTTTCTCAGTCTCTCAAATAAATAAAGTGCTTAAAATAGGCACCATTAGCGTCTGCCGCTGGCAGAACAAGCAATAAGGAGTACCCATTTAGTGGGAGGGAGGAATGGAGGGAGAGAGGAAGGAACTGCTAACTATGGAGCCGAGGCAAGAGCTCCCATCGGGTACTCCTCGGATATTTCAGGGCTTCTTATTAGGAAAGAATTGCAACTGAGTGCTCTCTCTTTTAGGTCTGCATTACACCTAGAGGAGCACGCATTTTTAAGAAAACGTCCTCTTCCACCTGCAGGTAAGGAACAGCGCCTGCTGTGAGCCCACAGTAATTTATTTATCTTCATATGCAGGACGAGGCCATGATCCTCATCTTCCATTCGCCTTACCCAGAATGCACAGGAAAGGAAATTTCCTATGAAGCTCTCAGGCTTCATGGCTTGAAGCACATTGTTTCCTGAAAACAGCAATCTTCCTGCAGAGTGATGAGGTCTCACGTTTCACCACATTTTTTCACAACTAGATATTAACACAACAATGAGAGTCAACCAAGAGCTGGAATTGTGTCTTGTTTCATTTGCTGTTGTGCGCCAATGACCCAGCACCCTGTCTGGCACATAGCAGGTGCTCAGTAGACATTTTTGAATGAAGTACCCTATTTCAACTTGAGAAGGTGGGAGTTTTCCATCCAAAATAACACTTCAAGATGCAAAAGAGGTGCTAAAAAAGAAGGTTCCAGGCCGGCGCTGCGGCTCACTTGGCTAATCCTCCGCCTGCAGCGCCGGCATCCCGGGTTCTAGTCCCAGTCCGGGCGCCAGATTCTGTCCTGGTTGCTCCTCTTCCAGTCCAGCTCTCTGCTGTGGCCTGGGAAAGTAGTGGAGGATGGCCCAAGTGCTTGGGCCCTGCACCCACATGGGAGACCAGGAGGAAGCACCTGGCTCCTGGCTTTGGATCGGCACAGCACGTCAGCCTCAGCATGCCAGCCGTAGCGGCCATTTTGGGGTGAACCAAAGGACAGAAGACCTTTCTCTCTGTCTCTCCCTCTCACTGTCTAACTCTATCCGTCAAATAAAAAAAAAAGAAGGTTCCAGAAAAGTTGACTCTGGCTTTGATCAATACACATTTCAGTCTTGAAATCCCAAATGATCATAGTCTGATTCACAGTATGATTCAACGTCTGTGAGTATTGTGTTTGTTTGCTTAGAAAAATGGATCAATCCTAACTAACTACCTCATCGGCGGTGGTGAAAAATTTCAGACCACTACTCACTTGTCGTGGTTTCAGGCACACTTCTCCCGAAGCCTCAACAGCAGCCCCTAGAAAGCCCTAATCCACCCCACTCAATAAATACTACAAGACTGGCCTTGGCCTCTGGTATAAGCCAATAAAACACAAAAAGAAATGAAAATGCTCTAAGCTGTGGGTGACCCCAAGATAAACAATGTTTAAAAGGCCTCAATAAGAAATCCGATAGTTTTATGCAAACATCCTTTTTGTACTCAGAACATAAATCACTTCTCAGGCGGGCTCAGTTTCAGGGTTCTAGTTAATCATTTGGCTGTGGCAAACACTAAGAGCAATCAATCTCAGGCTTTGGAATTTGTGGAAAAACTGGCTGCCCATACAAGCTAGCTTCTCCAGTCCTGCTACTTCTAACTTTTACTTTAGTAGCTAAAAGTTAACTAAAGTGGTAGAAGTACATCCTCTCTTTAACCTATAGGTCGCCCATCAGTCTAGCCAACTAAAAACAGGCCCCTTTAAAAAGGACAAAGAGAAAAGCAAAATTGTACCTTTTCAGTACCATACTCAGAGTAGAAACTTCATAGTGTTGAATTTATTTATAGTTAAAGACAAGAGATAAAGTCACAGCATCCTCCTTGTAAAGAAACACTGAACAGGTCCAATGCCTTTTGATCTGTGTGTGAGGACTTGACAAGCGATCGGAGTTGTTGGGGGGAGCCCAGGATCCCCAACACAACCAAAGCCCTGCAGCTCCATCTCTCTCTCTTTTGTGTACTGGAGATCATAAAAGAGATTTCATTTGAAAAACAGGTTGCCTTTCTAAAAGAAGTTTGAAAAATAACTTCTCTGGTCCAAAGTGCAGCACTCTTGCTTTAAGACAGGCTACAGCTGACATTTCCATCTCCTCTGGGAATCTGCAGGCTCTTCCTGAGATGGGCAGTACAAGCTCTGAGACCTTCCCCTTGTCTCGAAAAACACACAAAGCTGCTGGAGTCAGCTCCTGTGCTGACTTGACTTGAAAAGAGAGAGTAGCATTGTTGACCTTGAAAATTCAGACAGTGCAGTATCTTGATTTTCTGCTTGGTTATGTCCAATCTACAGATTCACCACTCACGTACCCTACCTTTCACTCATTTGTTCACGCTCCACTGCCTCTTGAAGTCATCAGTTTGGCTCTGACTTTGGCAAACACACTAACACAAACCACGCCACACAGATCAGAAGGTGAATGGGAGGGGGGCCCAGCCTCTCACCAGGTTGCTCTCTCAGGTTTGGAAAAACCAAGCCTTCCAGGCAGCATGAGCATAGGTATACAATGCAAGAAACGTGCATCTTGAAGTATGCTGTCCAAGGAAGAAAGGAAAATATGTGAGAAGACCAAGAAATAAAAGAAGACCCCCTAGGCTGGAACTTAGTCATCTAGAAATGTACCTGTACATGGTGATGTAAAATGGTCTCCAACATATGAGTAAAAGGCAAGGTATAGAATGAAGTGTACAGTACACTCCATTTCAAGAAAAAAATATTAACATATATATACATATATGGTATGTTCACATGGAGATCACCCAGAAGGAGACCCAAGAGTCAGTATGAGGTATAAGGTATAGGTTATGTCCTGAGAATACTTTGACAAGGGTAGATAGAGATCAACTGGGTACTAAATAAACTCTTTGTTCCACTGGAGTTGTTTACTATGAGTATGCATTGGCCTTGTAATAATTTTTTTTAATCTGAAACACTTTTTAAGATTTCTTATTTATTAGTTGAGAGGTAGAGGGAGAGGGAGAGACAGAGAGAGAGGTCTTTCGTTCATTGTTTCACTCCCCAAATGGCCACAATGGCTGGAGCTGGGCCAATCCAAAGCCAGGAACCAGGAGATTCTTCCAGGTCTCCCATGCAGGTACAGGGGCCCAAGGACTTGGGCCATTTTCTACTGCCCTCCCAGGCCATAGAAGAAAGTTAGATCAGAAGAGGAGCTGACAGGATATGAACTGGCACCCATATGGGATGCCGGCTTCACTTGGCCCACTATGCCACAGAACCGATCCCTGTAATAATTCTTATATATATATATATATATACACATACATATATATATACACACACACACATACACATAAATTTGTCTGTTTATTTGAACATTGTCCATCTCTTTCATGAAGCTGTTAAGTCCCACAGAAGGGCACACCCCACGTCTATAATAATTCTTTAAAAAAACGAGAGACTATAGAAGATTGAGAAAAGCAAGCTCTTCAGAAACAGAACTAAAGATGGAAGAGGAAGCAGTAAACACACACCCAAAGCAACATACTCAAAAGCCAACTGCATATTTGCTGCCCAGAGTGTCCAGGCCCCAGGGTCAATTAACCAAAGCGTGGCACTCACTGTGGGCCTTTCACTCCGCAGGCACTGCCTCCACTCTGCCATTTTCAGAACGTGCTCTTGCCAGGATTGTGGGGACAGCCAAAATACAATGGAGCAATAGACTTCCAAAACTGCAGCTTTATGCAGCACATAAAGAAAGAGCAATATGAAAATAGCTTTCCCCAAAGAAACAGTATGAATAACATTCCTGATCTGAGAGTTTTTAAAAGAACACCATTTCTCCAACCCATATTTCAAACTAAGAAGGCTTTATTCAGAAAGAGTCGGAACCCCTCCTCTCCCAATCCAGAAAAATGCCTTATGTTCACCTGATACAATGAATGTCACATGGATTTTGCTGGTACATGCTGACCTACTTCATGGCATTTTCAGAAATCCATGTTTACAGTCACAGTGACTATAATTCATAAAAATAAATGCTAACAAGAAAAGGTTGGATTCCATTAATGATGGCACCCATCATAGAAGGTTGAGTTTTGGGTCAAGTTATTGAGCATCAGTGTCTGTGGTCCACAAATAAACAGCAGTTAATTCACCAGAATTCTTACAATAGGGAAGCTCTGGATACACTGAGATGCATAATTAAGAACAGATACATAATTAATAGCTCTGTAGCATATGGAAATGAGAATGTTAATTCTGAAACTCAAGAATGATCACTAAATCCCAATTCACTCATGAATTTAATATTTTTGTTTTCTTGCACTATTTCAACAAACTTCTTTAGAAGATCTTTTGGTTTTTCTCTTCTCCAGCCTAGGTTGCCAGTGACTAGAAACATTTAAAGTGCTCAATTATACCATTATGTCGAGTTATTTTACAACACGATGTTGTTTCAGCTGAAACTGAAGCAGAGACAGTTATTTTCTCAGGCTTCACTAGTTAATAGCTCAGTGGTTCTGGACAAGCAACAGCCTTTCTCAAGCTTAATTTCTTCATCAATAAAATTAAAAATTTTAATCAAGTAGTCCCTGAGCTACTTTTCCACTCCAAAAATATATGATTCTATGAATTTCATTAGCATATTCCTAAGCAACAACAACAAAAAAGTCACTCCTCTATGCTTCTAAAGAAACAACCCCAAAATCCCAGATAACCCCTCATTTCTAGAAGCTGTTCTCTTGTTTGATAGAAGGGAAGGGAATGGATTTAGAGTGAAGAAATGACATTTTCATCACATACTATTCCAGACAAGGTAGTTGCTTATAACTTTAATGATTTCCAAGGTCATCTCCAAGATTCAATAACCTCCACAAGTCGGGGAAATTCTTGGGAGAAACGAGTCAATTTAAGTTGGCTTGAGCTTTCAAGAAAACCCCAATCTCAGGAAAGCACCACAATGCTCCAACTGAGGCTCAGCTGACCTTGGATATCCTCTCCCCCTGCAACCTAGCACCCTGGTATTTCCTGAACATCTTTTTCTTTTTTAAGATTCACTATATGTTTTTAAAGACAGAAGACCGAGAGAGGGAGAAACCAACCAACAGTCTTCCATCAGCCGGTTCACTCCCCAAGTGGCCAGGGCTGGGCCAGACCCAAGTCAGGAGCCCAGAGCTGCATCCAATTCTCCTATGTGGGTAGCAGGGCCCAAGCAATTAGGTCATCTTCCACTATTTCCCAGGTGCATGAGCAAGAAGCTGGATCAGAAGCAGAGCATCCACAACCTGAACCATGCTCCAATTCGGGATGCCTTCATCACAGGCTGTGGCTTAAATCACTGCCCCACAATGCCAGCCCCTTCCTGCACATCTTAACAATAACACTCACCCAACACACTTACACAGGGACACGAGTTGCTCACATTATCCCATTTCACACATCCTCATAGCGGCTCCGTAAGGCAGACTTAAGATTCTGGCTTTAAACATCAGAACACTGAGACCAAGAGAAAATATTTTATCAAACATGACCTGGCTGGAAAGTGGTTGGACTGAAATACAAGATGAAGATCATTGACTGACATTCGCCACTCTCCTTGTAAGCTTCCACTTCCCGTGACCTGGGTCCTGCACATGGGTCTAAGGGTGAGGGCTTTCCTGTATGGTGCACATTTAAGCCAATATGTGATGGTGTTATCGAGACTCCGAGTACACCACACAACTGCTCCTTAGAAACTAATAGTGGCAAAGCTAGAAGTAAAGCCAAGGTCACCGAACCTGAAGTCAATTTGACTGACCATTTATGAACTGACAAAGTAACTCCGCACAGGTAGGGAATAAACGGGTACAGAGCCGAGTTCCTAGCAGGAACTCCCTGCCTCCTTGTAAGGTCACAGCTCCACTGCCACTGGTTCCCTGCATGTAGAGTGATTCTGTCAGTTCCTAATATCTTTCCTCCTTTACAACAGGGGTCAGCTTTTTACAAGGCTCTAAACTCTTTAAGCTGAAAAAAAAAATTACACCTTGTTCAACTTTTGATTCAAAGGAACCAAAACAATGCCACCTAACAGCTATCAGTTAACCAGTAATGAGACAATTAACAATGAAGGCAGGTCTGTGCCATCTTAACCCCTCGGTCACAATCATCTTCTAGGAAAGAAATGCTGACCTGCAAATTAAAAGGAAGGAAGGAGGAGTGAGTGAATAAAGTGGTCGACGGGACCTATATTTGAGCTACGATGGAATGAAAACCTCCTTGAAAGACAGAATAAACTATAATGGATATGAAACCTCTCTGTTCTCTCCATCGAACTCAAAAGAAATCTGATCTGGTTTCCAATAAAGCAGAACTGGATGGAGGAGTTAATTCTGTTACAAGATGAAAAAAAAAAAAGAGTTTGGGGATTCATTTTGTAGAAAATACTTGCTGAGTTGAGCCAAAGATGACCAATATCTGTTTTGGCAAATATCCTCGTGTTTTTTCACATCCATCTGGGACAGCACATTAGCACAGATCCTGGGACTAAAACTGAAACCCTGACTCGGTTTCTGCATTTTATGTCTCATGGAATTGTATGGCACAAGAGTCGGCAACTCTCCCTCAACATAAACCATACGCTTTCTTTCCCCCTCTTCTTTTTCCTTCTCTTTTGAACTACTTTCTTTTTAAAGATTTATTTTATTTATTTGAAAGACAGTTACAGAGAGAGGTAGACACAGAGAGATGAAAGAACTACTTTCTTATTTTGCCTCCACGTGTACCAAGTCCACCTGAAAAGTGACCTGCAGAGAAACTGCACTGGGCTAAGACTAGAAGTTAAACACAGTGAGCAGAACAAGTGCACATCTCTACTTTTTCCTGAAGCTTCTGAAAATGAAGGAACTCAAAGCATACAGAGTCTAGAGAGAAGAGAGGCAATCAGAGGTGCCACACACATTGGCATGTTTCCTCCAGTGGTGTGGCTGGGGGAATCCACATCACCCAACTAGCAGGGCCATCCACTGACAAACGCTGCCCACTCTTACGGGACTTTGAATCACCTAATATTCCACCAATCAATATGAATGCATAGTCTAAAATAACCAGATAATAAACACGAGAGATCAAATGAGAGAAATCTGGAAGGAGCAGGTATGATGTATAGAACAGAAGACTCAGAAAATAATATAACAGTATTAGAGATTTTCAGAGAGATCAGAGAAGATACTGCAATCAGGAAACAACAGAAAGAAGGAACAATGAGAACATGAGAAACAACCTTTGTTTTAATTTATTGAAGAAAATGTCTACATCTCGAGGAAAGGTAGAAAGGCAGTTTCAGAAATCTCTCAGAAAACAAACTAAAAAGTCAAAGACTTTGCAATTGGAAAATAAAACATAAAGAACAAGCAGAGGGCCTATGTAGAACAACCAAAATCTGTTGGGGAGGGGCGGGAGGAGGGAGCAGGCGAGAGAGAGACTGGAAGTGTGTGATCCTATACCAGTTAGGGCTGGCTTTGCCTGACAGGTTTTGCTGCTTCCAACACTGGTGTTCCATATGGGAGCGCCAGTTTGAGTCCCTGCTGCTCCACTTCCAATTCAGTTTCCTGTCGATGCACCTGTGAAGGCAGCTGATGATGGCCCAAGGATCAGGCCCTGGCCACCCACATGGGATATCCAGATGGAGTTCCTGGCTCCTGGCTTCAGCCTGCAACAGCACTGGCTCTTGCCACCATTTGGGAAATAAACCACTGAGTAGAAGATTTCTCTTTCTTTCCTTCTCTGTCACTCTACCTTTCAAATAAATAAATCTTTTTAAAAATTTAGATGGCACATTTTCTTAGAAACTAAGTACACAATCTGATTCCACTAAAATTGGAAAGTAAATCAAGAAAGAGAAAAACCAGGTCTCCGTTACTCTGTGAACTTAATACAGAAGTGCACAAAAGTAAAGACCCAGAATGACAGTTGTGCTTAGGCTTGGAAAATATCCAAGACAGAATGGGGAAGGATTTTATATAATTGCTAGAGAGAAGATGGAGAGATAATGGAACTCACATCATCCAATGCTTTTAGCCATACTGAGATTAACACTAGAGTTTGAGCAACATGTTTAGGAATATATTACTACAGGCACATAGAAAAATAAATAAGATATAATTATCAATTTCAAAAGAAATTATGCAAGGTACCAATATATATGATCATATGGTCAGAATAAAGTCAACCACAAAAACTGATTTAACAAAAAGCTTTGATAAAACTACATTGGGTACATACACACTGAATTACTTACAGATGAAATATGTGGGAATTGCTCCAAAATATTCAATACAGAAGGGTTTGAAAAGCCGGGAAGGTCATGGATGTGGACAAGATAAGTTTGATGTATAATTTTCCATAGTAGACATCTCTTTAAAAATTACATTGGGAGGATAAGAAGAGGAAGGTGTTACAGTATATAAAGGGATGGGGCCGGCACTATGGCCTGAAGCACTGACATCCCATATGGGTGCCGGTTCAAGTCCTGGCTGCTCCACTTCTGATCCAGCTCTCTGCTATAGCCTGGGAAAGCAGTAGAAGATGGCCCAAGTCCTTGGGCCCCTGCACCCATGTGGAAGACCCGGAAGAAGCTCCTGGCTTCAAATCGGTGCAGCTCCAGCCATTGCAGCCAACTGGCGAGTGAACCAACAGATGGAAGACCTCTCTCTCTCTCTCTCTAGCTCTCTCTGTAACAATGTCTTTCAAATAAATAAAAATAAATCTTTTTTAAAAAAAGGATATGAAGGGAAGAAAAAGGATGCATGGGGTATATGTGTATATGGGGAAACGACATCCTCCTTGTCTATGGAAGTCTATAGAGACTGCCTGTAACTAAATAGATCAGGGTATACATTCAATGCTGGGTTTCAAACGCTACTTGGGATACCTGCATCTGCATCAGAGTGCCTGGACTTGAATCCTGGCTCTGCTCCCAAGCCCAGCTGCTTTCTAATGATAGGCAGCAGGTGATGGCTCAAGTAGTTGGGTCCTGACACCCACAGGGGAGTCTAGAATTGAATTCATGCTCCAGGCTTTGGCTCAGCCCAGCTCTAGCCATTGCAAACATTTGGCAGACATTTGGAGAGTGAACTAACACATATAAGACATCAAATAAATAAATAATGTATTTTATTAAATAATTATAAATGTTTATTATGTAATAAAAATTAAATAATTTATTTCAAATAAATAAAATTTAAATAATAAAAAATTCACAATTAAATAAACACGTTATTTTACCATGTAGAAGACAATATCCAAAGAAACAGCTAAAAGTGTTCAAGGCAGTTGCTTCCTGCAAATGGCAGACGTTGCCTAGGAAACCTCCTGTTTTTAGGGACAAGTTTTAACTTTATTTGAATTTTGAGACTGTATACAGTATTCCTTTGAATTAAAAAACAAGCATAGCAATGAAACAATAGTGCCACAGTGCATTCTGAGTGCTTTTTAAAAATCTCTTTCAGGGCCGGCGCCGTGGCTCAACAGGCTAATCCTCCGCCTTGCGGCACCAGCACACCGGGTTCTAGTCCCGGTCGGGGCGCCAGATTCTGTCCCGGTTGCCCCTCTTCCAGGCCAGCCCTCTGCTGTGGCCCGGGAGTGCAGTGGAGGATGGCCCAAGTGCTTGGGCCCTGCACCCCATGGGAGACCAGGAAAAAGCACCTAGCACCTGGCTCCTGCCATCGGATGAGCGCGGTGCGCTGGCTGCAGTGCGCCATCCGCGGCAGCCATTGGAGGGTGAACCAACGGCAAAGGAAGACCCTTCTCTCTGTCTCTGTCTCTCTCTCTCACTGTCCACTCTGCCTGTCAAAAAAAAAAATCTCTTTCAATGTAGTTCCTACATAGTTTGTTCAACAACAACAACAAAGACACATAAAAAGCCTTATATACTTTTACATGCTTTGTAAATTCTGGTTGTGTAGCTCACTGGGCCAGCTGAGTTGTGTCTTCCAAGCCTTTAACAGCTCAGGTAGGTCCTAACATGATCTTCTCACACTGCACCCACCTCAGAGTTGTCCTTTCAAACCAATGACTGTGAGGTAATTATATGAATGGAAAACAATGCGATTAAATTAAACTAATAGAATCTACAATGGGAGTAAGAATGGTGAAGGAAAACCAAGCATGTTTTCACCTCCCTTGGCTTGTACATGACCTCTGACCCCTGACCACCTCTTAGAAATGAACTGTGGAAACCAATGAATACACACACTCACTGCCCCTCTGTGAGCTCCAGCCTAGGGCAGGGCACACTGCAAAGATGCCACGCTCCAATGCCCACAACCATCATCCTTCTGGAAACGCTGACTCAGCTTTGGAACAGGTTGAAGTGATTCAATGAAGTTTATCTGAAAAGATTACGCCCACGGTTGGTGACAGTCCTGGAGATGGACACCTGCACCCTCATATATTGTGAATGATGACATTGTGAATTGCACAATTTTCCTAGAAGGCAATATAACAATACAATATAACATATATACAATATATACAATATATGCAATATAGCAATACAAATAGGAAACCTTAAACACTCTCCTTCAGGCAAGTTCCTTTCCTAGTTTTTATTCTGAGGAAACAATGAGCCATTTGCACAGAGTTAGTTACAAGGATGTTTTCCTAGCATTAACACTGCTTATCACAGCAAAAAGGTACAAACATTCCACATGTCCAATTACAGGAGACTGATGCACTTTGAATAAATTAGGGGGCATGCATACAGTGAAGTAATATGTAGTCGTTAAGTACTTTTGCAGAAAGATATTTAATAATATGAAAATATATTCATCATAGAGTATTAAGTGAACAAAATATGGAACAGAAAACACACTGGTCACATTATAAATATTTGTAAATCTACAAGCAAACAAAGAGGCTCAAAGAATATATATCAATATTACCCAGGACTTAAGTTTTTTCTAGTGCATCTTGTTTTTTTTCTTTTTGCACATTTATACTTTTTTCAATACACATACATCACTTTATAACATAAGAAATGTGCAAAGTTCTTTCTTTTTAAAGTAAATAAAGCAAGAAGAATATGAGGGCTAAAAAGTACTGATGTCTTTTCTAAAATGCTACATACATATATCATTTTTAAAACTAAAAAGGAGGAGGAAAAAGAAAAGATGGTGGTTATGCAGTAATGTTGATTTTGGAATACACTCCTTGGCCCAGACAGTAATTCTTCAAAGTCAAGGAGTACAGCATCATCAGAAGTTTGTCAAATTAAAGACTCGGAAACTTTTGACACTGCTGGCACTCTTCACGGTTTCTATTTCCTGAATATTTGATATATTTCTATTATAGAAATATTACTTATATTTCTTTTTTTTTTTTTTTGACAGGCAGAGTGGATAGTGAGAGAGAGAGACAGAGAGAAAGGTCTTCCTTTTTGCCGTTGGTTCACCCTCCAATGGCCGCCGCGGTCGGCGCGCTGCGGCCGGCGCACCGCGCTCGTCCGATGGCAGGAGCCAGGAGCCAGGTGCTTTTCCTGGTCTCCCCATGGGGTGCAGGGCCCAAGCACCTGGGCCATCCTCCACTGCACTCCTGGGCCACAGCAGAGGGCTGGCCTGGAAGAGGGGCAACCGGGACAGAATCCGGTGCCCCGACCGGGACTAGAACCCGGTGTGCCGGCGCCGCAAGGCGGAGGATTAGCCTGTTGAGCCACGGCGCCGGCCCAGAAATATTACTTATATTTCTATTTCCTGAATATGTCCTACCTTTTTAAAAAAATTCATTTATTCATTCACTTGTTTGAAAGGAAGAGTGACAGAGAAAGAGGGAGGAACGAAGAGAGAGAGATTTTCCACCGGTTGTTTCACTTCCCAAATGGTTGCTATGGCCAAGGCTAAGCCAGGCTGAAGCCATTCAGGTCTCCGATTCAGCTAGCAGGGACTCAGGTACTTAGCCCATCATCTGATGCCTCCCACACACATTAGCAGGAAGCTGCATGGGAAAGGCAGCCTTGCAAGCTCTCAAATGAAAATACAGGATAATTACCAGTCCCCTTCCCAGACAAGTCCTGCTCCCATTTTAATTCTCCAACAGCCCCATGATTGTATGAAAAGCTGTGCTAAATTTCTTACCCTCTCAACTTCTGGATCCTTCCTCTCCTGAATCTTGAGCCTAAAATTCCTTCCTATTTTAATAACTCTGATATATCTTTAAATAGAAGGCTTTTCATATTTTGTCCATATTTTCTAGTTGTTTTAATGGTAAGACTTGGTTCAAAATAACATAGTTTATCATGGCCAAAAGAAAACTCTCCCATCTAACAACTTTTTAAAATGAAATCCTAAGCTAATATTATTTTTCATAATGTTTAGCTAAAATAAGGCTACCAAGATAGCATGGGTAACCTAGAGGTAACAGACAAAACTCTAACTTCTATGGAAGTGGAATTTCATAAAAATCCACAAAGAATATACCAGCCCATCATCCACTATTTGTTCTTTGGCTCTGACTTGTGACAAGTCCAAAAACCACTTGCTCTCTCAAAACAAAAAAAAGTTCAAATAGCCTTTCTCACCTGTAGTTTCTATCATAACAAATTTGACAACTGTAGATAACTCTAAAGGTCTTCTAGCTCAAAGACTATCATTTTATAAATTAGAAAATTAGGGCACAGGACGGAGAAGTAGTTTGCACACAACTTTTGAAAGAACCAGTTCACACTGAGGGTATCTGAACTAGGCATCTAAAATGCAAGCACAACTTCAAAAAGTTTACTAATGAAAGAGGTAAAACGGTGCATAACAACTAACCACAATGGCTGGACCTGATATGAATCTTTACAAAGGAAAAAAATGACAATTAGAAATTTAAACATGACTGAATAGCTGGGAGTATTTAGGAACAACTTAATATAATCTTAGGTGTAATAATGTCATATTTTGGTTATATCTTTTAAACAGTTAATATCATTTACATACACATACTAAATACTTGTATGTATATTGATGAGGTGAGGTTGATTTTCTTTCAAAATAATGAGAGAAAGTTGGTAAATACAGAAATTAAATAAATTAGTTATGAATTGACAGATGGTGAAAATGCATGGAGGTCTGTTTTACAACTCTTGTGAACTATTTCAAATTTTCCAGAAAAGCAAAACTAAAATAAGAAAAGGAAAAGTAATACATAAAAAAATGCAACCTAGTTGTTTTTTCTTCATAATAAAAAAAGTCAGCAAATGAATTAATTAAAGGAAGCCAGAGATCAAATCAAGTAATAGTATCACTGTTCAACAGATACAACTGTATAAGAAATGTCAATTGTCCAAATGCGTTAGATAAGAACTCTGTCAACTAAGTAAGCTGTGTCAGAGGCAGGAAGACGATGCATTCTTGGTATAATCCAACATCCTTTTCTACATTTCATCACACAAATACCAATAATGTTCATAGAATCTTTTTTTAGAATCTAAAAGGAATTATCTCATTTATGCCAATGTGGTATTCAATGCTTAGCAGATTCTCAATACTCTGTAACCCACTTCTTCCCCACTAACAAAGCATCCAGGTGTAATACTGGTTACATTCTCAGTTATTTCAGAATCCCAGTAAGGGAGAGAGAAGAGAAAACTAATACAAGTAGGAGTTGAAAGGTAAGAGAGTGATCAAAGACAAAAACAAATTAATATTGCCCCAGGTCTTTTTAATGTAAATATACCCCAAAACTCATAAGTTATAGAGGGGGAAACCCAAAAATGTACAATTAGAGAAAAACTTTGAAAAACTATTTTATCATGTACCCCTTCAATTGTCTGCTAAGTGTCCTGTCTCAAGTTCTTTCCTTATTCCTTTGGTTCCTTCTCCATTGTGCTGTCACATCCCCAAACCCTGCTCTGTAGTCCAAGGGGCCAGCAGTGGCCACTGTGACTTCTTTCAGAAAGCAGATTATTTTGGAAGGGGTGGGCACTTATCTCCAAAGAGCACTGTCAGCAGACTATCACAAACTAGGCAAGTCTGCAAGACCAGAGTTGTCAAATCCCAGCAAGGAAGACCATCCATCCTAATCTAATTATACACACACGTGCACCTGCAGAGCACATTCACATGTACACACACACACACACACACACACAGTTGTTTATTAGCCCCAGGTACCAGAAATCAAAGAGATCCGCAGTATTCAACATTTATTTAAGACTAAAGAAGATAGGCCGGCACCGCGGCTCAATAGGCTAATCCTCCACCTTGCGGCACCGGCACACAGGGTTCTAGTCCTGGTCGGGGCACCAGATTCTGTCCTGGTTGCCCCTCTTCCAGGCCAGCTCTCTGCTGTGGCCAGGGAGTGCAGTGGAGGATGGCCCAAGTCCTTGGGCCCTGCACCCCATGGGAGACCAGGAGAAGCACCTGGCTCCTGCCATCGGCAGTGTGCCGGCCGCAGCACGCCAGCCACAGCGGCCACTGGGGGGTGAACCTACGGCAAAAGGAAGACCTTTCTCTCTGTCTCTCTCTCTGTCTACTCTGCCTGTCAAAAAAAAAAAAAGACTAAAGAAGATAAAACTTTTTAATTATTTATTTTTTTTTGACAGGCAGAGTGTCAGTGAGAGAGAGAGACAGAGAGAAAGGTCTTCCTTTTGCCGTTGGTTCACCCTCCAATGGCCGCCGCAGCCGGCGCGCTGTGGCCAGCGCACCGTGCTCATCTGATGGCAGGAGCCAGGTGCCAGGTGCTTTTCCCCAAGCACCTGGGCCATCCTCCACTGCACTCCCGGGCCACAGCAGAGGGCTGGCCTGGAAGAGGGGCAACCGGGACAGAATCCGGTGCCCCGACCGGGACTAGAACCCGGTGTGCCAGTGCCGCAAGGCGGAGGATTAGCCTGTTGAGCCACGGCGCCGGCCAAAACTTTTTAATTATTGAAACATCAGGGGTAAGCATTTAACCTAGTGGTTAGGATCCCAGTTAAGATGCGGATGTCCCATACCAGAGGACGCAGGTTCAATTCCCAGCTTTGGCTTTTCACTTGTCTCTTGCCAGTGCAGACCTTAGGAGGAAACAGTGATTATTCAAGTAACTGGATCCCATCCACCCATCGTGGAAGACCTGTGAGATTAGGATGGAGTTCCCACTTCCTAGGTTTGGCCTCTATGCAGCCCAAGACACTGCAAGCATTGGAGGAGTGAACCAGCAGTTCGGGGAGAACTCTCTCTCTCCCTCTCTCTCCCTCTCTCTCCCTCTCTCTCCCTCTCCTCTCTCCCTCTCTCTCCCTCTCTCTCCCTCTCCTCTCTCCCTCTCTCTCCCTCTCTCTCCCTCTCTCTCCCTCTCCTCTCTCCCTCCCTCTCCCTCCCTCTCCCTCCCTCTCTCTCTCTCTCCATATCTCCCTCTCTCTGCCTGTCAAACAATAAAAATTTTTAAAAGCACACAATATAAGATACATCAAAAAGTCTGTGTAAAAATGGAATTCAAAGGTAAGTTTCTTGGGAGCAAAAATATTTTAAAACTCAAGCATAGTTTTTTCTTAACACATAATTTCCATGAACTTTCTGAAGTACCCTCGTACACTGCCAGCTTAAATAATACCCTCCATTTATCAAATACTTACTCTGACATAGGGCAGACACTGTGCCAAGTCATAGCTCCACATTTTCACATGCATATCTTTATCTCATTTAATTATCAGAACAATCCTACGAGATAGGTACCAAAAACGTACTCCATTTATAAGGAGTGAAAATACATTTATAAGGAGAGAAACCAAAGCTGAGAGAGATTAAGTTCCTTGTCCAGGGAATCACACAGTGGCCACTGGCAGAGAATCATTAAATACTAGATGTGATCTTTTGATTGTGGCTGAGAAGCCAGTCCTGGTGATGAAGACAGGCAGCAAGAATACAGTCCAGAGAGAATGCAAACCCTTCCCGATGCATTCCCCTCCACACCCAGCACAGAGTCCAAGATTATCAATGACGTTGTTGATCCCTGGGTCCCTTCCTTGATCTTCTCACCATACCCTCACAGCTACATGCATGGGGCCCTCCAGAAGCAATTCAGTTAAGCCCTAGACCTTAACCCAGCTCTGCAACCACGCCAATGTTTCTCAGCTCAGCTCCACCTTCAAGCAAATGAAAACAAGGACGAGTGTGCCGCATGCTACATGTCATGCCCACTGTTGCTACTCAAAATGAGCGCAACCACAGGGTTAAGTGACAGGGACTTTGACACCAAAAGCCTCCAGTGAAGCTGGAGAAGAAAGTCCCTGCATGCAACAGAGAGGGTGCAGGGGAGGACTTCAGGGGGGCAGATCCACAGTTGGGTCCTCTGAACTACTACTCCAGCCAAATGCATGCTCCATTATTCATTAATATGTGGCCTGTAACAGGTCACACAATATTTTTTATTTATTAACAAAAAGAAAATAGATGTCATGTATTCTCACAGTACAATGCTAAAAAAGCTAACCATACTTCCTCCCCTTGATCTCCCTCCTTCCTTCCTCTTTTTTCCTTTAAATTTTGCAAAACCTTTGTTAATCACAGGATTAATGCACCAATAACCATAATATTCAACAAGTAAAAAGTAGGCACAGTTCCACAAGAGTATAAACAAGAGCAAAAAAACAACAACCAAATCACAAGAGGTCCTTTTTTTAAAGCTTTTATTTGGTAAATATAATTTTCCAAAGTACAGTTTATGGATTACAATGGCTTTTTCCTCCCCATAACCTCCCTTCCACCCACACCCCTCCCATCTCTGCTCCCTCTCCCATTCCATTCACATTAAGATTCATTTTAAATTATCTTTATATACAGAAGATCGATTTAGTATATATTAAGTAGAGTTCATCAGTCTGCACCCACATAGAACATAAAGTGTAAAATACTGTTTCAGTACTAGTTTTAGCATTAATTCACATTGGACAACACATTAAGGACAGATCCCACATGAGGAGTAAGTACACAGTGACTCCTGTTGTTGACTTAACAATTTGACACTCTTGTTTATGGTGTCAGTAATCTCCCTAGGCTCTAGTCCTGAGTTTCCAAGGCTATGGAAGCCTCTTGAGTTCGCTGACTTCGATCTTATTTAGACAAGATCATAATCAAAGTGGAAGTTCTCTCCTCCCTTCAGAGAAAGGTAACTCCTTCTTTGATGGCCCATTTTTTCTACTGGGATCTCACTCACAGAGATCTTTCATTTAGGTTTTTTTTTTGTTTTTCCAGAGTGTCTTGGCTTTCCATGCCTAAAATACTCTCATGGGCCCGTCAGCCAGATCCGAATGCCTTAAGGGCTGATTCTGAGGCCAGAGTGCTGTTTAGGACATCTAACATTCTATGAGTCTGCTGTGTATCCTGCTTCCCATGATGGATCGTTCTCTCCCTTTTTGATTCTATCAGTTAGTATTAGCAGACACTAGTGTTGTTTGTGTGATCCCTTTGACTCTTAGACCTATCAGTGTGATCAACTGTGACTGAATTGATTACTTGGACTAGTGAGATGGCATTGGTACATGCCAACTTGATGGGATTGAATTGGAATCCCCTGGCACGTTTCTAACTCCACCATTTGGGGCAAGTCTGATTGAGCATGTCCCAAATTGTACATCTCCTCCCTCTCTTATTCCCACTCTTATATTTAACAGGGATCACTTTTCAGTTAAATATCAACACCTAGGAATAATTGTGTGTTAATTACAGAGTTCAACCAAAAGAGGTCCTTTTCATTCCTATATTTTTTATTCTATATTAAATACAGCATACCAGAGAAAATACACGATATTTGTCTTTTTGAGACTGGCTAATTTCACTAAGTATAATGGTTTCCAGTTGCATACATTTTATTGCAAAAGACAGGATTTCATTCTTATAGCTAAGTAGTATGCTATAGTGTATATATAATATAGTTTCTTTATCCAGTTATCAGTTGATGGACATATGGGTTGATTCCATATCTTTGTTAAAGTGAATTGCATTGAAATAAACATTGGGGCACAGATAACTTTTTCATATGCTGACTTCCTTTCATTTGGGTAAATTCACAGGAGTGAGATGGCTGAGTCATATGGTAGATCTATTTTCAGCTTTCTGAGGTATCTCCATAGAGTATTCCATAGTGGCTGCATCTCCATAGATTATTCCACAGTTGCTGCACCACCAACAGTAGGTTAGGGTAACTTTTCTCCCCACATCCTTGCCAGCATTCATTATTTTTTTTATTTTTGGATGATAGTCATTCTAACTGTGGTAAAGTGAAGCCTCATTGTGGTTTTGATGTGCATTTTCCTGATGGCAAGTGAATGTGAGGATTTTTTTTTCATATGTTTGTTGACCATTTGAATTTCCTCTCCTGAAAAACACCTGTTCAAGTCCTTTGCCCACTTCTCAACTGGATTATTTGTTTTGTTGTTGAGTTTCTTGAGCTCTTTATAGATTCAGCATATTAATCCTTTATGTTTCATATCTTGCAAATATTTTCTCTCATTTTCTTGGTTGCTTCTTCACTTTGTTGAGTGTTTCCTGTGCACTGTAGAAGCTTCTTAGCTTGATGCAATCCCATTTGTCATTTTTGCTTTGATTGCTTGTGCTTCTGGAGTCTAAGAATTCTTTGCCTGTGCCCATGGCTTACAGAGCTTCCCTGATCTTTTCCTCTAGGAATTTGATGGTATCAACTCAGAGGATTCAATCCTTGAGCCACTTTCACTTGATTTTTCTACAAGGTGTTAGTTAGGGGTCTTGTTTCATACTTCTGCATCCAGGGATCCAATTTTCCCAACATCATTTGTTGAAGAGACTGTCTTTCCTCCAGGGTTTGATTTTTAGCTTGTTTGTCAAAGATTAACAGGCTGTAGCTGCACAGATTAGTTTCTGGGGTTTCTATTATGTTCCATTGGTTTACATGTCTATTTTTGTGCCAGTATCAGGCTGTTTTGATTATAACTGCCTGTAGTATGTCTGGAAATCTGGTATTGTGATGCCTGAGGCTTTTGGTTCTTTAAAACTGCTTTTACTATTAAGGGTCTCTTGTGTTTCCATATGAATTTTAGCAATTTTTTTTCTGAGAAAAATATCCTTGGTACTTTGACTGGGATCACATTGAATCTGTCAATATCCTTGGGTAGTATGGACATTTTGATATTAATTCTTCCAACACATGAACATGGAAGATTCTTCAATTTTATTGTCTTCTATTTCCTTATGTTTTGTAATATTCATTGTAGAAATCTTCCACATCCTCGGTTAAATTTATTCCATAGTATTTCAATGGTTTGTAGCTATTATGAATGAGACTGATCTTACAAGTTCTTTTTCAGCCATAGCATTATTTTTGTATAAAAAGACTACTGGCTTTATATATTGATTTTATATCCTGTAACATTACCAAATTATCTTATGAGTTCAATAATCTCTTAGTGGAAGCTTTTGGTTCCCTGTATATAGAATCATGTCATCTGCAAAACAGGGATAATTTGACTTCCCCCTTTCTAGCTTGTATCACTTTCTTCTTCTTGCCTAATGGCTCTGGCTAACATGCCAGAGCTAAACTGAATAGCAGTGGTGAAAATGGGAATCCTTGTCTGATTCCAAATCATAGGGGAAATGCTTCCAACTTTTCCCCATTCAATATGATGCTGGTTGTGGCTTTGTGATACATTGCCTTGATCACATTAAGGGTTGTGTCTTCTATACCCAATTTACTTAAATTTTTTATCATGAAGGATGTTACACTTTATTAAATGCTTTATCTGCCTCTATTGAAACAACCATAAGAGTTTTTATTCTTCAATATGTTAATGTGACATATAACATCCTTTGATTTGTGCATGTTCAATCATCCCTGCACACAAGGGATAAATCCCACTTGGTATAGGTAATTGATCTTTCTGATGTATTGTTGGATTCAATTACCTACTATTTCGTTGAGAATTTCTGCAGCTATGCTCATCAGGGATATTGGTCTCTAGTTCTCTGTTTTATCTTTTTTTGGTTTGGGAATTAAGGTGATGCTGGCCTCATAGGACGAGTTTGGAAAGATTCCCTCCCTTTCAATTATTTTGAATACTTGAAGAAGAAGCATTTGAATTAGTTCTACTTTAAAAGTTTGGAATTCAGCAGTGAAGCCATCTGACCTTCTCTTTGCTGAGAGTCTTTATTATTGATTCAAGTTTTGCCTTGGTTATTGGTCTATATAAGTTTTCTTCAAGACTCAATTTGGTAGATTGCATGTGTCCTGAAATCTATTCATTTTGTCTAGGTTTTCAAGTTTGTTGACATACAGCTGTTTGTAGTAATTCCTGATGATTCTTTTGATTTCTGTGGTATCCATTGTAACATATCCCTTTTCATTTCTGATGTTATTGAGTCTTCTCCCTTTTTTGTTTTTGTTTTTTTTTAGTTAGTTGCACCAATGGTGTGTTAATTTTGTTATATTTAGTGAAATAAGTCAGTCCCAAAAAGACAAATATGTTTTTCCTGATCCGGGATAACTAATAGAGTACCTAAAATGTAACATATTGGAGTGAAATGGACATTTAGAGATTCAGCAAATTTTTTATAGTCCTTGTCTCTTCTATTAAGGAACAGTATTGTTTTTCTTCATTCTATTTGTTCAACTCTTCCACTTAGTGTAAGGTTAACCTTATAATTATTAAGTAAACTGAAAGTAGAGCTTTGTAAAAATTAAGAATGGGAACTGGAGAGGGAGGAGGAAAAAGGGAGTGTGAGTGGCAGGGAGGGAGTGGTGGGAAGTATCACTTGTTCCTAAATCTGTACATTTGAAAACATGAAACTTGTAAAATTTAAATAATATTTTCAAATAAATAAAATTTTAAAATAAGCTCTTCATTCATTAATCTTTGTATCCTTTTTGGTTTCTATTTTATTTTTTCTCTAATTTTAATTATTTCTTTCCTCCTACTAATTTGGGGTTTGGTTTGTTCTTGTTTTCCTATGTCTTCAATATACACTGTTAGATCATTTACTTCATGTCTTTCCATTTTTGTGATGTTCTCACTAATTGCCATATACTTTCAACACTGCTTTGCTGTATCCCATAAGTTTTGAAATGTTATGTTGTCATCTTCATTCATTTCAAAGAATTTTTTTTGACAGGCAGAGTTAGACAGTGAGAGAGAGAGAGACAGAGATAAAGGTCTTCCTTCCACTGGTTCACCCACCAAATGGCCATTGCGCTGATCCAAAGCCTGGAGCCAGGTGCTTCCTCCTGGTCTCCCATGCGGGTGCAGGGCCCAAGGACCTTGGCCATCCTCCACTGCACTCCCCGGCCACAGCAGAGAGCTGGACTGGAAGAGGAGCAACCGGGACAGAATCCGGTGCCCCAACCAGGACTAGAACCTGGAGTGCCGGCACTGCAGGTGGAGGATTAGCCTAGTGAGCCACAGCGCCAGCCTCGAAGAATTTTGTTATGTCCCTTCTTATTTCTTATATGACCCACTGTTCATCCAGGGGCATGTAGTTAAGTCTACATGTGTTTGCATATTTTCTAGAGCTTCTTGAGTTGTTAATTTAAAGCTTCATTCCATTGTGGTCAGAAAAGATGCATGGTATAATTTTTTTTTAATTTACTGAGATTTGCTTTATTGCATGGAATATAGCATATCATAGAGATAATTCCATGCACTGATGAAAAGAATGTGTATTCTTCAGCTGTGGGATAAAATGTTCTGTAGATATCAACCAGGTCCATTTGGACCACAGTGTACATTAGCTCTATTGTTCTTGGTTTTGGTTTTTTGTCTAGTTGATCTGACCATAGATGAAAGTGGGATATTGAAGTCCCCCATTACTATTGTACTGGAGCCTATGTCTGTCTTTAGAATCACTTAAATAAATTAAATTCATTTAAATAACCAAGTGCCCTGGCATTGGGACCATATACATTTGCTAAAGTCAAATATTTCTGTTGAGTTCATCCCTTAGTCATTACATAATTCCCTTCTGTCTCTTTAATAGTTTTTGTGTTGAAGTCTGCTTTGTCTGATATTAGGATGGCTACACCAGCTCAGTTTTGTTTTCCATTAGCATAGAATGTCTTTTCCATTCTTTCACTTTCAGTCTTTGTAGATTTTGTTGGTGATGTAGGTTTCTTATAGGCAGGAAAATGATGGGTCTTTTTTAATCCATTCAGCTGCTCTATTTCTTTTAATTGGAGAATTTAGGCCATTTATATGCAAGGTTTTTATTGATGAGTAACGCCTTAGCCCTGCCATTTCTTCATAAATATTCCTATTGGTTTTTTATATTTCCTTGTACTTTTACTAGACTTTCTGCCTTCACATTCTTGCATGATGATGACTATCTCACTGTTTCTGTGTGTTGCACATCCTGAAGTATTATTTGTAAGGGTGAGCAAGTGGTGACAAATTCTTTCAATCTCAGTTTGTTTTGGGAGGCCTTTATTTCACCTTCATTTACAAATGACAGCTTTGCTGAGGGCAGTATTCTGTGTTGACAGTTTTGCTCTTTTAGGACTTGGACTATGTCTGTCCATTCTCTCCTAGACTGTAGGGTTTCTGATGAGAAATCAGCTGTCAGTGTAATTGGAGATCCTCTGAAGGTAATCTGACATTTCTCTCATGCACATTTCAGAACCTTTTTATGCTTCACTGTTCAAAGGTTGAGTCTATTGTGTGGTGGTGAAGATGGTTTCTGTTCACGTCTGTTAGGACTTCTGTGTGTTCCTGAACTTCGATGTCCCGATCTTTCTCCAAATCAGGAAGTTTGCTGCTATTTCTGCTATCATTTCACTGAATAGACCTTCTTATTGTTTTTCTCTTTCCACACCTTCAGGAACCCCTAAGAAATGTATGTTTGCTTATTTACAGTATCCCATAAATGTCCATCTCAAACTTTTTTTTGTTTTCTTAAATTTTTTGTCTGATTGGGATATTTCCAAGGATTTGTATTTTTGCTCAGATATTCTTTCTTCTGCCTAAGTCTGTTGTTAAGGCTTTCCTCTGTATATCCTCTTTGACATTTGAATTCTTCATTGCTAGGATTTTGGTTTGACTTCTCTTTAATATCTCTATCTCCTGGAAGAATTTCTCATACATGTCAGGTATGATTTTCTTTACTGTTTGCCTCTCTGTGTTTTTGAGTAATCTTATGATCATTTTTTAATTCCTTTTCAGGCATTTCATCATTTTGTCCTCATTTCTAATACTGAAGTGTCATTGTGTTCCTTTTAGAAAGTCATACTTTCTTGCTCATGTTTCTTATATTTCTAAATTTATTTTTAGGCACTGTGGAAACACTTGGTTTTCTCCTCAGTCAGCTTTTATCTTGAACTATGCCTCTGTGGCTTCGTGGAATATCTGTTCCTTCAATGGATATCCAGAGGCATGTGCTGGGTGTGGCCAGAGGGCTCTGGCCAGTGCTCGAGGGTGGGAAGGAGTCCAGGGTGACACCAGGGAATGGTAGAGCTCTTCTATCATCAGCAAGGGGAGGGTATGATCACGTCAGCTGGCATGACCACAGCATCAGGCCCTTTCTGCCAAGATGCCCAACCACCCAGAGTGAGCCCACAGTGCCCAGGCACCTCACCTTGAAAGCTCATGAACCGCAGAAAGGATCTATGCACCTCTCAGTGTGAGAGAGACCCCAAGCCTCTGAGGCCCAAAGACCCAGCCACAGCCTATTACACACCCTATCTCACAGTCACAGAACTTCCCCAGTCACAGAGCACAGGTCTCCTACAGTCACAGGGAGCAGGGGATCCACTCGCAGTCCCACAAGCCTCATCCATCTACTGAAAGAACTATGGTGTTCCCAGTACCAGCTGCCTAATCCATAGGGGTTGTTCAATGATCTGTGTCGACAAGTCAAGTCCAGATGCTCAAATAGAGTAAAAGGAAAGGAGCACTTCACAGGCCTAAGCAGGTGTCCTGCCACCCATCAACCCTCCAGGCCAGAGTCAATGTGAGTGGGGACTGTGGATTTATTCCTCTGTTAAAATCCCTCAATCGCTTGCAGCCCACAGCTGCCTCTACTCGCCTTATTAAGAAGGCCTTTCCTCCCTGCTAGCTGCAGAGTGCCTTGCTCCAAGAAAATGGCATCCCTTCCAACCACTGCTTGCAAGAGTTGCTGGCAGTTTCATGCTCATTGCTGTGTGTGTGTGCTATCCCTGCTGCTCCATGGCATCTCTTCTTTTTGCAGAATTTCTACTGTGAACTTCCCTCCAACTATTCCCTGGGAATGCAGTTCCTCCCCTTTCCTTCTGTGGTCACAATCAGCACACCTTTTTCCTCTTCAGCCATGTTGCAAAAGCCCCACATAATCTCTTTGAACCTCTTTCTCATCCAAGACCTGAAAAGATTAGACTTGGCACTGTCCAGAGTCATTTCTAGCTGTAAAGTCACATTATCCTACTTTCCTAAAGATCAGCCTCAGCCCAACAGTTCCCTTGAGTGTTCTCAGTTCTTGCTTAAAAACTCACAGTTGATTCGCCTTTCTCTCCAGTTCCTGTCTACTGCCTAAAATGTATCTGCAACCCCCAAATAAATACTTAGTCATTGTTGGGTATGCACAAAGTGGCAAAAAATCAGAGTCAACCAAACACCTGTTCTCAGCTGAGGCTCAACAGGCCAGCCCTCTGCTTTATTATTTCAGCTCTTATACCACAAACAAGAATCCTTTTCACAGACTACTCAGTGCCATATTTTTCAGATTTTCGTGCTCTGTAACAGCACTGTTTATAATGGCCCCTATACCTAGTACTCAAGCACTGTCTATTGCACTAAGCACAAGAAAGCTGGGATGTGTCTTATGGAAAAATCCCATGTGTTAGATAAGCTTCTTTCAGACATCAGTTGCTGTGATGTTGGCCATGGAGCCAATGTTAGTGAATCAGTCATCCATGTTAATACGGTGTCTTTAAGCAGAAACACATCTAAAACACGGTTATGAATTAGTCAGTGGAGCTGACAAAAATATTGATACTCAAGGCTCATAGGACCCAAGCCCAGGAGCACTGATTCTGTGTTTGTTAATTCAGTGTTCATGGAGAATTTATAGAACATAGCCACCACAAACAAGGTGCACCCTCATTTTGGGCTTCCACATACAATTGTGTTGAAATGTAAATGGCAAAAAAGTGCACAACCTGCCCAGCCACAGGCAGCAGTGCTGTCCTTCAGATGTGACCTAGTTGGAATGGACAATCCAGAGAAAAACAAAATGGAAACGCTACTGTTGGCATATTCACACTTGAAAAACAATTTTAGAGCTCTTTGTAAAATCACGGCACATAACCCAGACTTCTGACATGAGAGACTCCTAACATTTGAGAACCCGGGCACTTCCTAGAAAGCCTTCCTCCAGCTACCTTATGTCTCCATTCTGGATTTTTCAGGAAACAGCCAAATGTTTCTAAGCTTCCTCCGCAGATCAGTTTGTAACTGTCATTAATAATTTCAGATAGCACCCCCAAGAGAAGGTTCTCCACAAACCCACTGCAGAAATACAGGCCAGTAGCAATAAATAATTCATTCACACACCTGAAACTCCTACTAAGAAGACATACTGGAATGTTTTATTGAAAGAACAGGGAATTTGAGCAAGAAAAAGGGAAAATTGAAATAGGGGAGAGAAAAAGAGAGAAGGAAAGAAGCTAGAATAGAGAGAAAGATTATACAACAGCAAGAGTTTTTAGGCATAAATAGTCACATGCCATAGGTGCTGTTATTATTCCCACTTACAGTTGAGAACTCTGAGCTTTAGAAGTTAAACTACACACTGGCAGCTGCTTACCTGGGTGGCCCAGTTGAGATCTGGACCCATATATCTGAGATCAGAATCTAAGAATAATGCTCTTTCTGAATCCTAATCATGACTGCCTCAAAGAACAGTCTCATGCTGGCAGAGTTCAATTGTATGAAATTGTGCACCATAAGTGTTGGGATTGGGCTAACTGTACATTTGAGATACAGCAACAACCATGTTATAAAAGGAAAATCAAAGCCAAAAACTTATCCCAACCTGCAAAGTTAAACACCCTCTGTCCTGGTCACTGGGGTAAACTCTCTGTATTTCCCAACCTAATGCTTGGCAGCACCATGACGTTTCAGTAATGGTTCATCATAAACCCAGCTTCCTCCATCTTCATGAAATAACCTTGTCTCCCACTGAGTTTCCTTCTCCTTCCCGTCTCTGGCTTCTGCTCTTTGTCTTTCTTCAAGTCTGTGCTTTGCTTCAGTGGTTGCATGTCTCTGAAACTTAGACTGAAAGTGACATCCTTCCAAAGACAGCGAGACTCATACCCATTCTGATCTTCCAACTCCCTTACTTTCTTGTTGATTATAGGCAACTTCTTTGTATCTACAAAGACTATGTTTTCCCCTGTTGCATATTTTGCAGGGGAGGAAGCCGAGGACTACTCCTGAGCACCCCTTTTCACGGTACAATTGGGCACCCAGCTGCGGCGCGGGTGATCCTGTCAGAGGTACAGCCCGTCCCCCTGCACTCCCTCCACATGGAGCTTTAAGTCAGGAGGTAAAACTCCAGCACTGAATGTATCATATACAAACAGCTTTGGATTAAAGGAAGAAATAGAAGACATTGAAAAGTGGAAAAATCTTCCATGTTCATGGATTGGAAGAATCAATATCATCAAAATGTCCATGCTACCATAAGCAAATTATAGATTCAACATGGTCCCAATCAAAATACATTCTTTTCAGATCTAGAAAAAATGATGCTAACGTTCATATGGAAACACAAGAGACCCCAAAAAGCTAAACCAATCTTAAGCAACAAAAACAAAGCTGGAGGTATCACAATACCAGATTTCAAGACATACTACACAACAGTTAAAATCGAAATAGCCTGGTAATGGCATAAAAATAGATGTGTAGACCAATGGAACAGAATAGAAACTCCAGAAAATAATCCAAGCATCTACAACCAACTTGTATTTGACACAAGAACTAAAATCATTCCCTGGAATAAAAATAGTCTGTCAACAAATGGTGCTGAGAAAACTGGATCTCCACATTCAGAAGTATGAAACAAGACCCCTACTTTGGGGCTGATGCTGCGGTATAGTGGGTAAAGCTGCTGCCTGCAGTGCCAGCATCCCATATGGACGCCAGTTTAAGTCCTAGCTGCTCCAGCTCTCTGCCATGGCCTGAGAAAGCAATGGAAAATGGCCCAAGTCCTTGGGCCCCTGCACCCAAGAGGGAGATTGAGGAGAAGCTCCTAGCTTCAGATCAGCATAGCTGTGGCCATCTGGGAAGTGAAGAACTCTCTCTCTCTCTCTCCCTGCCTCTGCCTGTCTGTAACTTTGCCTTTCAAATAAATAAATCAATCTTTAAAAAAAAAAACTACCTTATACCTTACACAAAAATCCACTCAAAATGAATAAAAGACATAAATCTACAACTCAATACCATCAAATTGTTAGAGAACATTGAGGGAACCCTACAAGACATTGGCACAGGGAAAGACTTCTTGGAAAAGACCTCAGAGGCACAGGCAAGCAAAGCCACAATTGATAAATGGGATGACATCAGACTCAGAAGCTCTGGCACTGCAAAAGAAACACTCAGCAAAGTGAAGAGGCAACCTACAGAATGGAAGAAAATATTTGCAAACTGTGCAAGTGATAAAGGATTAATTTAAAGAATTTATAAGGAGCTCAGGAACCTCAACAACAAAATAAACAATTCAGTTAAGAAAAGGGCAAAGAGACCTGAAGAGACATTTTTCAAGAAAGAAAATTCAAGTGGCCAACAGACACATGAAAAAATGCTCAGGAACATTAGCCATCATGGAAAGCAAATCAAAACCACAAAGTTTCACCTCACCCAAGTTGGAACGGCTTTCATACAGAAATCACCAAACAACTGGTGCTAGCCAGGATGTAGGGAAAAGGGTACCCCAATCCACTGTTGGTGGAAAAGTAAACAGGTGCAGCCATTGTGGAGAAAGTACGGAGATATCTCAGAAACCTGAATATGTGACCCAACCACCCCACTCCTGGGAATTTACCCAAGGGAAATGAAGTCAGCATATGAAAGAGTGATTTGTTCTCCCCTTCCCCCATTTATTGCAACTCAATTCATAATAGCTAAGATATAGAATCAACCCAGATGTCCATCAACTGAAGCCTAGATAAAGAATTATGGTATATATTCACTATGGAGTATTACACAGTGGTATAAAAAAATGAAATTCTGCCATTTGCAATAAAATGGATGCAACTGGAAACCATTATACTTAGTGAAATAATCCAGTCCCAAAATGACAAAGCATATGTTCTCTCTGAACTGTGGTAACTAATAGAGTACCTTAAAGGTAATATACAGCCCTTGTCTTGACTGTTGAGGAACAATGTGTTTTTTTTTCTTTATTTGTTTTTGATTTTTTTTCTTCATACTATTTGTTGAACTCTTTACTTTGTGTAAGGTTAATCTTATGAGTATAAAGTTAACTGAAAATAGATCTTTGTAAAAAGTAAGAATGGGAATGGGAGGGGGGAGGAAGAAGGGTGGGAATAAGGGCAAGAGGAAGTTAGGGTGGGAAGAATCACCACGTTCCTAAATTTGTATATATGAAATGCATGAAGTTTGTATTCTTTAAATAAAATTTTTTAAAAACAATAAGCAGGGGCCAGTGCTGTGGTGTAGCAGGTAAAGCCGCCACCTGCAGCGCAGGCATCCCATATAGGCACCGGTTCGAGACCTGGCTGCTCTACTTCCAATCCAGCTCTCTGCCATGGCCTGAGAAAGCAGTAGAAGATGGCCCAAGTCCTTAGGCTCCTGTAACTGCATGGGGGACTCAGGGAAAACTCCTCGATCCTGGCTTCAGACTGGTGTAGCTCCAGTGATTGTAGCTACCTGGGGGTGAACCAGTGAATGGAGGAACTCTCACTCTTCTCTCTCTGCCTCTCTGAAACTCTGCCTTTCAAATAAATAAAACAAATCTTTAAAAAAAAAAAAAAAGCAAGTCCCAATATGGGGGGAAAAAAAAAGAAACAGTAGCGATTCAGGTGGAAGGAAGGAAAAAGAAGAGCAATTTTCTTTTGAGTTTCTTGGGCTTTCCACTTTTCTTTTCTCAATCCCAAATAATAGATCAATGGCTTCCAAGAGCCCAAAGCTAATCCTAAACATAAAAATGATGTGATTATAGACCCAGCACTTAGAAGCCACAGTGACATGAGGAGGGATAAGGGACAGGAAATAAAGTTGAATGAATGAGTGGCAGACAAAGGGAAAGAAATGTCTGGGCCAAAGTCTCTACCTTGAGCAGTAGTGAAGAGGAGGAGTAAAGAATTCAGAGGTACCCAGAGAGGTGCTGCCCCACAAGCTCCCAGCTGCTTTTAAGAATTCAAGAGACACATCACCACACATGGCTAAGGTAACAGTATTGTTAGCTACGTCCTGCAGGACAAATAGCCCACACCGCATGAATACCTGTAACAGAATCTTCACTTTCAGATCATTATTTCTGAGGAAGGGGATCACAAAATCCTACATTATAAAGAAGCACAGACAGACCCCTCAGTACTTGCATCAGCCTGCGGATGAACATCACACCCTACATGAGGCACCGTTCAGGAACCTCCAGGTCAGAGACTGTAAGAAGAGCAACATAACATAGGTCTAAATGTCTGAAGACACAGGGTGTGTTAGTCGTCATCATGGACCATTTAAGTCACCCAATCCGGCTCCTGGTTTCTCTGTTTGGTGCATCACGGAATCAAGAGCCTTGAACAGATCTTTTGAGTCATCTGAACCTAACTTCGGGAGTGACTGTCAATCCTCAATACAGGAGGAGTCTTCAGAAGGGTGATGGAAACGTGTATTATCAAAAAGCTGCACATGGACTTGAAATTTTTTTGTACCAAAATAAACCCATCTTGCAATTCCAATTTTCTACAAACTTTTTGAAGTACCCCCATACTCCAGTGGTTTTAAGTGCAAGAGGCAAGACAGAATATAAGAGCACTCAATGAAAACATACAATGCATCTGAGAATCCCAATTCCGTCTACCCCTCCTACTTCCTTGAATCTTAGCAGCAGCAACTTGGCCATCTGAAACCTCTGCTGTCGGTGTGCCAGTCCATCTATTGCTATTGCCACACCAAGTACGGACCCCATGGAATCTCACTTCAATGACATTTCTGCCAACATTATTAGCTTTCTCACCCACATATTTCCAGAAACTCCCCACCAGCCACTAATCCTGGAGCAACCCCAACTCTTAATTTACCAAGGCTCCTACACAGAACCAGACAAACCTCACATATCCGTGTCATGAACTCCACTTCAGATTCATGATTTCACTCTCAGCTAGACTCCTGATCAGGTCACTAAGTTCTTATTTGTCCCCAGTCTGTTCCCTCTGAGTCCAATCCACAAGATAAAACCATGGGGGTGCGTGTTACAGTCAGGAAGGAAGAAGTGGTGTTGTGAGTGGAGTCCTTCATGGGTTATTCACACAGAAACATATTTGCAAAATTGCTGAGCTGTGGAAAGACAAGTCGAGAGGTACAACTGAGGTTCAAGAAGCAAAGAAACTCATTCCAAGTGGAGCAATCTACATTGACTTATAAACGACGGGATGGCTGAGAAGTTAGACATCGAGGAACTAGAGAGAGCAAGAGTGGGGTAAAGGCCAGCAGCCAGCCCCAAATGTAGACTTGCAAGCAAGTGACCACCTCGCAGGGCCATTCCTTCTCTGAAGGCCCCCAGCACCTCCCCTGGGGAAGCCAAATCAGTCTAGAATCCCCACCACTCAGGAGTTCTTCCCAGCTTACCATCTCCAGAAACTTTCCTTGTCGTATGGGAGCAACACAAACTCACTTGAAGCTACAGCCATCCCTTCTGTTGTACTTCTCAACAGAAAGAACAGTTCTCCTCTGTCCCAGGCAACTCTCCCTGTGTCTGCTTTCCACTCCTCCCCTCCTGCCTCCTGATTAACTAAGCACACAGCCACTCCTCTCTCCTACACCTCCAGACACTCCTTTCCACTAGCCTTTTGTCTCCTTACCCCATCCACAAGGGTACCTACAATTCTGTAATGTTTCTATTGAGGTTGCCATTCGTACATTGTTCCACAGCCTTAGCTCTAGCCCTACTAAGAGTACTGTACTGTGGGTGAAAGCTCTGAGTGCCCAGTACCATTGCTTAGATTCCCAGAGATGACTCCTTTGGTTTACAAGTAGGTTTTTACGAAAAGGCACATGACGGATCACCAAAGCTTGATTTCTTGTATAAACATTAAACAAATTCTCAAGTGAAATAGGAATGAGATCGCTTTCCCAGGGAAACCTGAAGTAAATGTCACTACAGACATCTTTGTCTTATAATAAGTCAACTTAGAATTTTTTGACTTTCCAATGGTGTGAAATTGGCACACATCCAACAGAAACTGAACATTTTAGGTTTTTAACTTTCATCTGTTCCCAGGCTAGTGATACACTGCATCATAGTCTTCTTTTTCAGCTTTTTTATTTATTTTCATTTTATTTGAAAGGCACAGAGACAGAGAGAGATCTCCCATCTACTTGTTCACTCCCCAGATGTCTACAACAGGCAGGACCAGGGCCAGACTAAAGGTAGAAATGAGGAACTAAATTCAGGTATCCCGTGGATTTAGTTCTTGGTTCCCTGAGCCATCAACACTCCGTCCTAGGATTTGCATTAGCAGGAAAGCTGCAACCAGAGAAAGAGCCTGGACTCGCACCCAGGAACTCAGAAAGAATGAGTCTTACCTGTTGCATCCAAGGCTCACCCCCTTGCACGATATTCTCTTGGGCTGTTGTGTGGTCACAGATTCCTGCAGCTCTAAGTCAGTCCCAGTCAGGAAAGGAAACCACCCAAATGGTGCACTAATGCCAGGGAGGATATGCATAGAAAGTGCCTTTTCAACAATGATATTTGCAATGTAATCCCACTGTAAGTCAAGGGTCAACTGTAGTCATTGGCTGCCCCTCCTGGCTCCTCTACCCATTTCAAGGGGGCTCTGGTGACTACTTAACGGAGGAAGACCTGGGGAAGCGGACCAAGAAACATAAGCCGGCACTGACGGGGCACCAGCCTGGCAGACTCACATCATGCATAATAAGAGAGAGCAAAGGAATTTTAACAATTACAGATTAGGTTTGTTATCATACTACAGTAATGTGAAGTTTTAACATTCCATTTTGTGTGTGCATTTAATAAAACCAACTGTCCCCCCAGAGACAGTACCAGGTACCTGTTTATCAGCAACCTCTTAAATCCATGCAGAAATTAATACATCATCTTTGACTTAAAACTCTAGTTAATGCTGGCAAAAGAATTTCAAATTTCTCCCATTCTTTTAGGATAGACGCTTGAATAAGTAATTTAAAATTGCCTTCTTTTTTTTCTTCCCACTTGTCTCTATGCTACTAGTCACTTAACACCCCTGGGCCACCTGGCACATTGTTCAAATGTTCTAATGCTCCTGGCACCACAGTAGATTTCAGCGCTCTGAAGTGGCTTGGAGACGCATGTTCATTCCTAACACTAACATATCATCTTCCCCAAGTGGCACAAATTAAGGTTTCAGAGATGTGGAGGAGTTCTGGCTTTTGCTTACACCACTTTTTTATGAAAATTTAGCATAGCCATTTTAAAACAATAGTCATTCCTCCAAGGAGGCTACCTAATTCCTCCATAATCTATAGAAGCAAACACATTCCTCACTTTCCATCAAAAGACATCCTGTAACTGTAAGCCTGGATGGGAACGGGTGCAGGAACAAAGAAAAATCAAGAGTCATGGACGGGGCAGAGGAGCCTCCAGCAAACTGTGCTCAAAGGAAAATCCTGACAGAGCTGCGCCAGGCTGCCTCCGACAGATCTAGTCAGGAAGACCCTCCCTACAACTCTCAACCCCTCGACCAAATCCCATGTTTATATAGCTCAGAGTCGGAATTTTAACAATGCAGGGAACAATTATCCCTCTGAAAAACATGCTTTTGCCTGGGGCACAATGAAAGAAGATGAGAATGCTGTGGATATCTTAAAATGTGCTTATTTTAAATATTTATTTGCTTATTTATATGAAATAGGCAGAGAGACACACTGAGAGACTCTCATCTGCTGGTTACTTCCCAAATGTCCACAACAGCCAGGACTGGACCAGGACCAGGACCAGGACTGAGAACACAGCGGAGGTCCCCCATGGGGGTGGCAGAAACCCAGTCACTAGTGCTGCATGGCTGCCTCCCAGGGTCGATACTGAGAGGACGCCAGAGTCAGGACCCAGAGCCAGGAATCAAACCAAGGCCGTGCAGTGTGGGACAAGGCTTCTTAGCTGTCAAGTACCATTTTCACAATGCTTTAATGGCTATTAACACTAAAGCCTCTAGCAAACTCTCTCAAAGCTGAGAGCTTGCTGAGGATGGGGCGATGTTTTTCTCCATATTCCTAGTGCCTGGAACATGGAGACGCTGAACTATCTGAAGCTTTTTGAGCTGGTTGCAACTTACAATTTCAATTTTTTGAAACAGAAATGATGGGTTGTAAAGCCACGGTTTGAATCAAAATGATTCTGGAGACAATGGAGCCCAAAATGTGTGCAAGCATTGATTGGGCTAGATTGTCCCAATAACATTATGGCTGGGAATAAGGATGCCGCACTCTTAGTAATCAGTACTGGCAAAGCCATTCAACACACACAAATCCAATTGACAGGAGCTATATTCCTGTAATCTATCTCATTCTTATACCTGAGGCTTAATGCAATCATTCCAGTTCAAAATTCGTGGAGCATTTTATATGTGCCAACACCATGCCTGACACTAAGTACAGATTGAAAAAAAAATCACCATTTTCAATGAGCTGAAAATTCTAGAAGGGTACTTTAGCAATATAAACTAAAGCAAAACCAAACACCACAGACCACTACATGAAGTAATGGAATAACATGCAGGGGAGAGAAGTGGCTCAAGGAGGGATTAATGTTATATTCATGGGTGAAGGAAAGCATCACATTGATGGCCCAGGACAAGTTTTGTTTGAAAAGTCAATGGGAGCTGCAGGTCAGATGAGCCAGGGACAACCAAGCCAGAAATCTAGTGAATGCATGTGGCAGAGAGATACACAGAGTGAGCATGTTTGCAGGGAATCAACAGGAAGTTGTCAAACTGAAAAATGACAGGAAAGAGTGGGGGGTGGGAGCTGAGAGCTGGGGAGAAACTCAGTGGGCTCAGACCTTTGCGAACGAGCTAAGCAATGTGGACCTCACCCCCAGATCAATGACACCCCACAGGCAGCATTAGGCAGGGGGAGATGAGGAGGTCAATTGCAGAAAGACCACACTGCCCTGAAAACACCCTTGATCATGGTCAATCTTAAATTTTCCTTCCCCAGCTTTTAGAGCATCCTTCAAGCAGGCACTATGCTGTCTTGTGTTGTTGCAATTATTACTTTGTGTGGGCAAATCTTAATTCTCTAACTTGACCACACACCAGGTGGCCATGCACCACTGGTTTTGTATTTTCCATGGACTTTTCACAGCATTTCCAAGGCAGTATCAACATCTAAGACATCTCTCCTCAACGCCACGCCTTAAAGTACAACTGCCCAGTCAATGTCTTACCTTGTTTTTTCACGAACACCTCAAAGTCAGCTTGTGTCAAAAACTTACATCATCACCCTTCCTCTAAATCCACTATTCTCCGGCATTCCCTCAGCTCAGTCAGTAAAAGGCATCATCACCCAGTGGGCCCAGAAACCCGGAAGTCATCCTTGCTCCCTCTTAAGTGGCCAAGACTTACTGACTTAGGTCCTAATTATTTCTTACACCGCTACTCTTCTCTTCTGCACTCCAGATCTACCAACTCAGTTAACAGCATGACCATGTGCTCTTGCCCTGTCCAACTTTTCTCTAAGTCATGGCCAGAACATGGACATCTTTACAAAATAACAACAACAACAACAAAGTCCGAACCTTAAAGGAGCTCCCAACCCTTCTTAGTCCAGGATTCTCTCTTTAACCTTATTTCCATCATTCCCTTCCTTCCCATTCCACACTCAGGCCAATATGAACTCCTTCCAGTGGCTCCACAAATATCCTTCCACTCCTTCCTCCTAGTTTGTTTCCTCCCTCCCTCCCTATCTCTCTCTTTATTTCCCCCTCCCCTATTCCTCAAAGCCTTCAAGTATATTGTTCTTTCTGCTGGAAATACTAGCCCACCCTTACCCATTCTCATAAATTAACTGTGTTTTCAATCTCATCTACATCATTAAGACCCTGGGTTCCACGAACACAAGATCATGCATATCTGGTTCACTGGATTCTGGTGCCTAGTACACTTCAGGGCACATACTGGGAGCTTAAAAACTGTTTTCTGAATTAATAAATGAATGAATGGTTGGGGTTCATTCTGAGTGACTTATAATTATACTCAGGCTGTCACTTCAAGGTCCCCTTAATCTGCTTATAATTGAAATAAAAGCTTCCACTGAGGCAAAGTAAATATATTCTGGAGATAGAGACACACACGAGGTAGGTGAGTGATGTTCTATGTGAACTCTCCCTCTTTACCCTCTTCCTGTTTCAGTGCACCATGACCTATGATTAGACAGGTGATGTGATTGAAACTATAAATTAACACAGAAGTTGCACAATCTGCTGGGTTCACAAACAAGGGATTAGAATGAGATTTCAGGAAGAGAAGATAGACTGGTCTAGCACAGACAGACAACACCAAGAATTTTCAATACAAAGAATAGTAAAGATTTCCCATATCATCCATCTGTTGAGCTGCCAAGGAAATTGCTATAAACAGATATAGCTATTGTCCTTGAGGGACTAGAATCTAGATCCTAGAACCTAAAATAAACAACATACATCCAGGCTACATCAACATCTGTAATTTTTGGCATCCCAAAGTTTACCAACAGAGAGCTACTCAATTCCAATGGCCAACTGATAGTTATTCTCAATGAAATCCACCATATAGGCTGATACACAAAGAACTAGCCAAATCTTGTGTGTTGCTTTCAATAGCTGTCCCACTATGACACACACGCACAGGCCAATCTGCAACAGAGCTCAAGCATAAGCAAAGTCTTTGCTTATAACAATAAGTTAGAAGAGCGGCAGACAGTCTGATAAAATCCGCTTTGCCTTCCACGCAGCAAGGCAATAAATCTCCCAGCAGAGGTGGTTAATTCCTGCACAATGAAGTACTTTCCCGGGATGCGCCAAGAGGCACAGAAGGCAGGTTGCCTGATTGTATTACTTGTTGACCAGGGCCGGGTGGACCCATCAAAGGAAGGAATGCAGGCCAGCTAGTGCCAAAGCCCCTCACCACTCAGTCACAGGCCCTCTCACAGCCAAAGAACACTTGCATGGGGAGAAGGGCGGGTTGCTGCTCTGCAAAGCATTAAGTATCCACAGTCAGTCAAGCACCAGACCAAACTGTTCAAAAAGCTTCTTTCATTTTAATCCTATTTAGCAGGGACATTAACCAGGCCTCTCCCTACTCTTAAAACTATATGGAGGCCAGAGCCGCGGCTCACTAGGCTAAT
Organism: Sylvilagus floridanus; assembly: GCA_949820135.1. NCBI lineage: Eukaryota > Metazoa > Chordata > Mammalia > Lagomorpha > Leporidae > Sylvilagus > Sylvilagus floridanus. Next base: position 94,015,915 of record OX463238.1, read on the forward strand.
CTTCCGCCTACGGCGCAGGCACACCAGGTTCTAACCCCGGTCAGGGCACTGGATTCTGTCCTGGTTGCCCCTCTTCCAGGCCAGCTCTCTGCTGTGGCCCGGGAGTGCAGTGTAGGATGGTCCAAGCTCTTGGGCCCTGCACCCACATGAGACCAGGAGAAGCACCTGGCTCCTGGCTTCGGATCAGCGCAGTGCACCGGCCACAGAGCACTGGCCGCAGCAGCCATTGTGGGGTGAACCAATGGAAAAAGAAGACCTTTCTCTCTGTCTCTCTCACTGTCCACTCTGCCTGTCCAAAAAAAAGCTATATGGAGGGCCAGCACCACAGCTCACTTGGCTAATCCTCTGCCTGTGGCGCCAGCACCCCAGGTTCTAGTCCCAGTTGAGGCACCGGATTCTGTCCCAGTTGCTCCTCTTCCAGTCCAGCTCTCTGCTGTGGCCAGGGAGTGCAGTGGAGGATGGCCCAAGTGCTTGGGCCCTGCACCCCATGGGAGACCAGGAGAAGCACCTGGCTCCTGGCTTCGGACTGGCACAGCGCACTGCCTGTAGCAGCCATTTGGGGGGGTGAACCAATGGAAGGAAGACCTTTCTCTCTCTCACTGTCTAACTCTATCAAAAAAAAAAAAAAAAAAAAAACCTACATGGAAATATGTACACCTGGCCGATTGCTCCAGAGATAAAGGCCATTCCAGGCTCACCACCGGAATACTCAGGTTCTGGAAAAGGTCGATTTAACAGCAAGGCTGGCTGAGAAGTTTTGGAAATAGAGATGGTGGCTCAGAAAAGGAAAGCAGAGAGCACCCGAGGGCTCTACGATCCAAGGCTCTGCGGCGGTGCACTTTGCATCTTCTTTGACTTGTGCTGGGGCCAAGAAGTCACGTTGCCATTTCCAACAAAGCCTTTAGACTGTCAAGACAACAGAAGAACCCCCTTCACTCCACCCATCCCTCTGTATTACAGCTCCAGATAGGGTCCAGACCTAAGTTCTAAACCCACTTGTAGCAAGATGTTAACTCAGCAGAGCCAGTTTCAGAGAAAGCCTAGGAACGTGGGCTACGTGTCCTACAATTCAAAGACTCAGAGGCACTGAATCGTTCTGAAATAGAACAGATCTTGCAGTCTACAACCACAAGAGTACTCTCCATCCTTCTCTGGAATAACCCTGAGCTTACTGAGATCAGAAATGGCATTAAACGGCCCCCTCTTGAACAAGGCTGACCCAGGCTGCAGTTCTGCATGCATGTGCCTCTTCGTTCCCTCTCACCTGACTGGTCTACACTAGTGGAGACCAAGCCCCAGCAAACAGGGAACGTCTCCCCTTACACAGCTTATCTCAGAAGTGCCATGCCTCTGCAGACAGCTAATGAGCAGATTTGTGGGACCCAAGAGAAAAACAAGAGATAATTTGGTAATATTAAGAATGTGCCTTACTTAGAATACATAGTGTCTCATGCACAAATCTAACCTAAACCTTTTTTTTTTTTTTTGCATGGCTCTTTCAGTGTATTGCATGAAGGAGTTACACTAGTCCAAGTTAAAAGCGGATCCCAAATGGTTACCTCATACAAGCTGTGAGGTTTTTAAACTTGTGACAAGGGACAGAAGGGCAATTCTACTCATTGCAAGGAAATCCTCACTTCAGCTTCTGTGAGCCACAAGCACTTAAAACCTCAGCCAGTCCAATCTCCATATTCCGGATGCTCAATCACAGTACCACTGCAGGCAAATTTCTTCTTAAACGCCTTCACTGGTTTCTTTTTATCATAATCATCAGCGATCCCTTGGAAGCAGTAAGGGTCTTCCTGCCGTTTCTCTGTTGAATTCTTATATGGATATAATCCTCAGTGCCAGCAGGAAGCAGGTCATCACCCTTACTTGCATCAGCAAAGGGGTCGAAAGAGTGGAGGTTCTGGATAGTGGACATACGATAGATTCCTTTTCCTCAGTGGAAACGGCCTGCGGAAGGCTGTGGTGGGAGAAGGAGGGTGGGGGAACGGAGCGTCGGGAAGCAAGGGGCCTCGAGGGGGAGGCTGCTGAGTCCTTGTGGCAGCTCAGTGACTGGGGCCTAAGCTAAACCTTCTAGATGAACCCATAACACGGAGCAGGCCCATAGGCTAACTGAGGTGAGGATGGATTAAAGCCCCAGCCTGCAGCGCCAGCATCCCATATGGGCGCCAGTTCTAGTCCCAGCTGCTCCACTTCCGATCCAGCTCTCTGCTATAGCCTGGAAAAGCAATGGAAGATGGCCCAAGTTCTTGAACCCCTGCACCTATGTGGAGACCTGGAAGAAGCTCCAACCTCCTGGCTTCAGATCAGCTCAGCTCTGGCCGTTGTGGCCATTTGCAGAGTGAACCAGTGGATGGAGGATCTCGATCTCGATATCTCTTTCTGTCTCTCTCTCTGTAACTCTGTATTTCAAATAAATAAAAATAAATCTTAAAAAAAAAAAAGTTCATGGAGGATCCAGAGTTGCACAATGAGTTGAGCCATTGCTAGTGGCACCAGCTTCCCAATTGGAGCACTGGTTCGAGTCCCAGCTGCTTTGCTTCCAAGGCAGCTTCCTGTGAATGTGCCTGGGAAGGCAGTAGATAATGGCCCAAATATCTGGGCTCCAACCACCCATGTAAGAGACCCAGACGGAGTTCACGCTCCTGGGCTTTGTCTGGTCCAGCCCCAGCTGTTGTGGCCATTTGGGGAATAAATCAGTGGATGGAAGATCTCTCTCTGTGTCACTCTGCCATTCAATAAATAGATAAATAAATCTTTAAAAACTTTTTAAAAGTTCATGGAAATGTATAGTATAAAAATTATGGATTTCAAAAAATATTTGAAATAAAATAAACATCTTTTAATTCTACTTTCCATGGACTCTTTGAAGCACCCTCAAATGTTGGTCAGAAGAAATCAGTACACATTTTAAAGCAAACAGTCAACTCTAAGATAAATACTGTTTCCCTGGAAACAAAGAAATTAATCAATCTATCCATACCTTGCTCAAATACTTCCTCGGCAATAAATTCTTGAGAGTGCAAGATCCACCCATTTATAACTTGAAAAGATTCTCCCTACAGGTCTGATTAAAACAAAAGCACAAGGAGCAAAACAGAAAGAAAGGCACTGTGTACGATTCTGTTTCCCTGTAATAGATAAGCCGGGAGAGCAGGAGGTGTTCCCTCTCCCATGTAGTCGTCACAGGCAGCCAGAGGGCATGATCCGAGCCAACAGTTACAGCCTGCTGGTATAGCTAAGGTTCACTCAAGTGAGCATCCCATGCCCTGGGCAAGGGCCCAAGTACAACATCACCTGGGAAACTTGTTAAAAGTAAAGATTAAGGGGCATGCCACCCACATAGGAGACCCAGAGATGGAGTTCCTCACACGTGACCATGACCTGGTCCAGACCTAGTTGTTGCAGCCATTTGGAGAGTGAACCAGAAGAGGGAAGGTCTCTCCCTCCCCGACCTCTCTCTCCATAAATAAATAAATATATAAATAAATAAATAAATATTCAGCACCCCACCCTTGTCTCACTGATCCTGACTACAATACAAAGCCAAATTTCAGAAAACTGTTCTCAAATGTCTGACCTCAGCTGGCGGCCAGCTTGGTGAGCGACTATGAAAAATAAAATTCAAGTGTTGAAAGAAAGAAATATCGATTGAGAAGAGTCCTTTGCTGCTGTGGTTTGGCCATTTCCTAACTGCACTAAGTGCACAATCTCTTTGGTAAGGACAATCCGGTGCTGCTACTCTTGCACAAGTGTCTCACAAGCCAGGCCTGGAGAACCAAGTGCTAACGATTTCCATCTAGCTGTCTGTACAGCACGCTAATGTTTCCAAGGCCACTTCTCTAGCTAGACCCCTCAAGAAACAGTTATCATGAAAAAAAAAAAAAAAGAGTCACCTAAAGAAAAAACATGCGAGCTGTTAAGGTATAAAAACACGAGGAGGAAGAATAGGAATGTGGATGGGAGGGTAGGGAGGGTGGGAAGAATCACTATGTTCCTAAAGTTGTATTTATGAAATGCATGAAGTTTGTATGCCTTAAATAAAAAGATTCTGGGGAATAAATAGAAATAAAAATAAAGTTTGTGGAAAAATGAAATAAACTTACAGATCCACAATCTACAAATCCATGGATAATAAAGGATAGGTCCAAATGTACATATGCACACATTTGATTCCTCTACAAACATTAGCAAAAGCCAACTTCCCAATATGTATCTGTTGGTGGATCATTCCTTCATATCATTGATTCAGCCAGCCTTCTGCCTGGCTTTCCTATACCTTGTTATAAGGCAATACTAACATAGCTTTTATCAAACACAAGAATATGCAGCCCACATGCAAATTACATATTTCTATTCTTACTTTAAATGCCTAATTCAATTAACATTTAGATGCATTATGTGAAAAACAGAAAGGTAAAATAATTCACTAAAGTAAAGGACACTAGCAAACTGTCAATACAGTGCAAAACTGCTATGTGAACATTCCAAAAATTGCTTTTATTGTGGTTTTAAAATCTATCAGGGCCCGTGCTGTGGCATAACAGATAAAGCCTCTGCCTGTGATGCCAAAATCCCATATGGGTGCTGGTTCCAGCCTCAGCTGCTCCACTTCGAATCCAGTTCCCTGCTAACGTGCCTGGGAAATAGTGGAAGATGGGCCAGGTGCTTGGGCTGCTGCACCCACGTGGGAGAACTGGAGGAAGCTCCTGGCTTCTGGATTCAGACTGGCCTAGCTCCAACATTGTGGTCATTTGTGAAGTAAACCAGCAGATGGAAGATCAACCTCTCTCTCCAACTCTGCCTTTCAAATGAATAGATAAATCTTTTTTAAAAAAATCACACTCTTATTAGTTTTCTGACTTAGATCTTTGCCTGTCATTCAGGAACAAAGCCATCCAGAGACGTGCAGGTAAAGCTCATCTTTCCTCGTATCACTCTCCTGCTGTTCCAGATGCTTAGTGTTTATCCTACTGAACTACTCCTGACTTTTCCTCACTACAAATCCAGCCTCCTATTACAGTCCACAAGGTGCTGATTTCCTGTACTATCACGATCTCCCTGTTACCCTATTTCCTAAGCTGCTCCCTGATGTTACGACTAATATGTTCAAAAGTGATGGTGAGGAACACTCAAGAATCTCTAGTTACACCCACACACAGTGAATTCATAAAGGTCTTTAAGTACATCCAAACTTCCATCCAACTTCCTAGCCTCGCCGCCTCCACCAGCCCTCTTCTAGGACAACCAAACAGCTTAGAGCTTAGGCCACTGGTATCTCTCCCTTCACTGTGCCTTTAGTTGTGCAGAGCAAAGAACAGAGAGGCACGTCAAGGTGCATGGAATAACCTGATTTCTAGAATTTCATGATGATGCCTGTCAACCACCCCATCCTTCTTGCCTCCTCCCAAATGAGGATGTTGGGTAAATGGTACATAACCCTAGAAAATATATCATGTGAGGTCAAACCAACAGTCCAGAGCAGGTGTGGAAGGCAAACATTCCATTTAAACATATACCCAGATGTGACTATATGCCAAGTCAAGCCTACATTATGTTTTCAGAACACAAAGGTAAGGGTTCTTTCAGACCAGTGGGAGCTATCCACAGGGAGCCACCTGATACCAGGAAGAACAGCAGGATTCTTAAATAATTTGAATCTAAAAGAAAAACCAAAAAGAAAGCCAACCTACTGCTGAGAAACAAAGGAATATGATCAACTTAAATCAGAAAAACAATCAAAAGGGGATGGACATTGTGATGCAGAGGTTTAAGCCAGGGCTTGGAATGCCCCAGCTCATATCAAAGTACCTGGGATCCAGCCTGGCCTCTGCTCTTGATCCAACTTCTCACTAATGCCAACCCTAGGGAGCAAGAGAAGATAGTTCAAGTACTTAGGTCTCACCTATGCACCAAGAAACCCAGATGGAGTTCCTGGCTGCTGGCTTGGCCTGGTCCAGCCCCAGCTGTTGTGGGCATTTGAGAATGAATCAGCATATGAGAGGTATCTCTCTCTTTCTCTATCTCTATCTATCTCTGTCTATCTTTCAAATAAATCAATATTTTCTTTAAAAAGAAAACAATGGAAAAAGGCAATACAAAGCAAGCTTAGGCTGAACAGCTTATCTTAGATTTAAGATTAACCTTGATTTTATTATAAAATTATGGCAATATAGAACATTCCAAGATTTTACCAGAAAAATGCTACAGTACAAAGGTGTAATTTTGAAACATGTCTAATTGTTTAATGTGTTAAGGACTTTCTTCTCCCTATTTAGTTATAAAATCCTCTATACTGACTGTAAGTTTGTTGAAGACAAACAATGGCCTTCGTCTCTATCCCCGCCAGCCATGCAAAGAATTTCTATTGAATCAACAGACTCTAATCCACTTTTCCCTGTTTCCAAAAGAATGAAATCATTAAGTCCAAAAAATTCACACAGTGAATTATGTAGTCTTACCAGCAAGATCAGCATCATTCATCGAAATGAATAAAGACAATGGTCTGAGCAACATACAGATAAGATCAACTGTGTATGTACTTGGCAGTTCAACAGAAGAAAGTCTTAGTGAGCAGCATCAGATCTCTCCTTTCACTACCATTCTGCCAAGGTTGTGTTTCTGACTTCTCATTATCTCCAGCCCCTAGCTAGCTTAACACTAAATATTCTTAAACTCATGTGCACATTATGGGGCAAACATGTTAATATTGAGATGGCCAAAGGAACTTAGTTGAGTCTGGTGGTAACTTGGCTCACCTAAAAATAGGAGCAGTGCCTCAAGGGGTGTCTGTTCAGATTTATTCCTAAAACATTTTATTTTTGCCTTGTGTTTCATGTCAAGGTTGCCACAGACACTTCCACAAGAAGTGTGGCAAGATGTTAAATAAAACACAGTCACAGCATTTAGTGAGGCAGGAGGTAGATGCTGTGGGTGCTGGGCTAAATGAGCTCAAGGCACCTGGCAGGCTACTTGCTGCAATAGAGTGCCATGCTAGCTGGTCTCCCTGCACACTGACTACAGGAAGATAGACTGAGTCCATTCCAGCAGCCCTAACGAGCTCAAAGTTAAGGTGAAGAACCACGTCTTGGTCCATTTGGGCTGCTGTAGCAGAATTCCTTAGACTGAGGAGCTTCCAGACAGAACATTTCTTTCCTTCCAGTTCTGCAGGCTGGGAAGTCCATGTTTAAGACACCAACTGAGGGGCCAGCACCGTGGTTTACTTGGTTAATCCTCCACCCTCGGCGCCAGCATCCCATATGGGCACTGGGTTCTAGTCCTGGTTGCTTCTCTTCCAGTCCAGCTCTCTGCTGTGGCCCGGGAAGGCAGTGAAGGATGGCCCAAGTGTTTGGGCCCCTGTACCCACATGGGAGACCAGGAAGAAGCGCCTGGCTCCTGGCTTCGGATCAGTGCAGCACCGGCCATGGCGGCCATTTGGGGAGTGAACCGATGGAAGGAAGACCTTTCTCTCTGTCTCTTACACTGTTTATGAATCTACCTGTCAAATAAAAAAAAGAAAAAAAGACACCAACTGGTGTGGCATCTGATGAGGGGCCACCCTCTCGCGGACGTCCCTTCCGCTGTGTCCCCACAAGGAAGAACAGGCTTCCCTCAAGACCCGATCACCTCTGGATGCGCCACCTTCTGATATCACCTCCTTGAGGACGAAGGTTTCAACATCAGAATGGGGGGGGAGGGGAGCACAGACTTTAAGACACAGCAGATGGTGACACAATACCCTTTACCAAGGCACATCCTTCCCCAGATCTCCGCCTCCGCCACGCCCCCATCTCTGGGCAAGGAAATAAAATGGGGTAGAGCCGTAACCTCCACAGGAACACCTAGTGCGACAGCCACCAAGGACTCCCTCTCACAAAACAAGAGGGAACTGAACCACTTCCAGACTGTCAGACTCCAAGCACACTAAAAAACAGGGAAATGAATACTAAGAATGTCAAATCTTTAACAATTCAAATTGGCTGGCAAGTGTCTTCCAATACCAACAGTGCATCCACTAACTAAACACCTACAGGAGATAATATCAGAAGTCTAAACACTCGTCCCTTTACGGATTTGAGGCTGGGTTCAATGGCTTTCCTCATAGCTCCCCCACAGCCAAGGTACCTCTTATTTGCCTTTCTGTAAAGAGAGAAGCAGAGAAAACTGTTCACTAGAAACGAAGGAGCTGCTTCCTGGGCTCCCATTGACTCCACCATTTGCAGAGGGGGATCTTGGGCTATTCAGATGTGAAAGGTGAAGCCACACCCCCCACACACCTTTTCTGAAAGTGAGGTGCTATCCTATGCATGAGATGCAAATGTAGACGTGGTTGTCCTCAGTTTAAAGAACAGGGAAGTTGGGACTGGCGCTGTGGCATAGTAGGCTAGACTTCCACCTGTGGCACCGGCATCCCATACGGGCACCAGTTTGTGTCCTGGCTGCTTCTCTTCTGATCCAGCTCTCTGCTGTGGCCTGGGAAAGCAGTGAAAGATGGCCCAAGTGCTTGGGCCCTGCACTTACATGGAAACCTGGAAGACGCTCCTGGCTCCTGGCTTTGGATCAGCCCAGCACTGGCCATTGCAGCCATTTGGGGGGTAAATCAGCAGACAGAAGATTCTCTGTCTCTCCCTCTCTGTAACTCTACTTCTCAAAAGAATAAATAAAATCTTTTAAAAATAAATAACAATGAAAAAAGAACAGGAAAATTATTGAATAGCTAACTTCCTTTCTTATTTGCACTCTAGATGAAGCTATTTTACCCTTTTCCTTCTTGCCACGGATCTGAAACAGGGGTCAAGGCACTCATTTATGCTGCAGTGAATCCAGACACGTATGGTGGGGAGAAGCCTGCAGTAATGCGGTAGCTTCCATCTCAAGGGAATAAAATCTCTACAGTGGCCCTCACCTCACTATGTATTTGACTTACACAAATTCTTCAACTTTGCAGCTCAAACTTTCAGTTTTTACTTTATCCCACTTAGCTACCAGTTCAGACACCCCTGAAGGCGGTGGGCCCCAGTGCCACCCTAACATGCAGAATGAAGGGAAATTTGTAGAGTCACTCAATAAAGTTCACATTCAATGTGATAATGATCCCAGCCAACATGTAAGGAATAAATCCAATTAGCATATGGGTACTTACTGTTCATTCATTTAATATGAAGTGACATTTTGATAACTAAAGAATTAAGCCATTAGCACTCTCTGGTTACAACCTGTCTGACAGATTCTGGGCATGAACTTCCCTAATTGAGTTTTCAAGGACTTAGGTGAGGATTAAGCAATGGGGAAGCGTTCTGTGCTCTATGTCCCAGAAGTACTCTGGTGGTCCCTTGCAAATGGCTTTCTTTTCTGAGAAGTCTCCAAGGATATATGTTCAATAGCTTGCATGCAAAATGCAATTGTTCCAATTTCCCTTGTCCTTTTTTTCTTTTAAAAAATCAACATATTCTATCTTTAACAAAGAAGTCTAATTGTTAGGTAGGAAGTCAGATATGAGCTTATGTGTGTGTGTGACAAAGGCCTAAGGAGACATCTAGGTCCAGCATATGCATCTCAGTCGTCCCATAAGCCCTGCCCCTTCTACCGATAACCTGTGAGGTGGGGGTCCCCACCTCTTCTGCCTGATATCTGTATTTCAAATATCCTGCTTGGGCTCCTGATCCTCCAGGGGGTCCTGCCCATCCTTCCTCTAACCAGGGCGAACCCAGCCAGGCTTCCCCCTGTCTGATAACTTCAGGGGGAAAACTCAGATAGAAATTTTTAGTATTTACATCCATAGTCTTTTGTTTCAGGAAGAGATGTGAGAAGACAAAGACCCATGCCTTTAAAAACCCCCAGCCTCAACCAGACTGCACACTCAGCCCTCTGCCTCGCAGCTGAGCCGCCCGCCTGGCCTGCCTAGGTGTACTCTCTCCACTCAACCATGTAACCTCGCTCTCCCCCAGTCTGGGCAACTGGGCACTCTCTCTCAGGTTCTGTCTGGAGAGGTGCCCATCCGTTCTTATGGATGTCCCTGCCCTAATAAACCTTGCTATTTTGCTTCCCACTACTCTGTGTCTCACGCCTGAATTCTTTCTTGCACAAAGATAAGAACCCTGCCATTCACCGGTAACGTAATCAGTTAGGTATTTTAAAAGTGTGCCATTTAAATTAGAAAATGGTATTGCCACAAATCTGCCATTTTAGGTGTCCGTAGAGTCACTGCAGTCTAATTTGGGGTACTCATAGTGGGTTGACTTTAGATTCTAATTTGAGAGCTTCAATGAATATTTGCTAGGTAAATAAAAGGAACCAATGGACATTTGCAGAATGAAAAATTGCTCTCCTAGCACAGGTACTGTGGTGCAGCAGTTCGAGTCACCGCTCAGGATGCCTGCAACCCGTATCAGAGTGCCTGGTTGGAGTCACATCTACTCAGAGCCTCCTGTCCAGCTTTCTGCTAACATGCCTGGGAAGGAGCCCATTGCAGTGCAAGCGCTTGGGTTCCTGCCACCCATGTTCCTGGTACTGCAGTTACCAGCTCCAGGCTTCAGTCTTGCTTAGCCCAGGCTGTTATGGGCATTTGAGGAGTAAAATAGGAAATGGAAGATCTCTCTCCTTCCCTCTATCATCTCACTACCTTTCAGATAAATAAAATTTAATTGCACTCCTAAATTCTATGTAGTGCCTGCCCTTACAGACACTTACTTAGCTTGTTTCTTGATATAGAAGCCTCATTTAGTCCTCTTCTTCATGTTTTGTCAGAATTCAACATTCTGTCTGCTCTACCTTATCCTCTTTCCATAACAAATATGAAAACAATTACACACTAAAAAGTACCATGTAAATATAAAATGTTAGTAGAACTTGGGCTATAAGATTCTCCAAGAGTATCAGGCCCAGAAATCCTGACTTCTTTAAGAATTTTCTCTAGATAGAAAATTGCTGTTTTCTACCCAAGTAATCGAAAAGAATTCTGTAGGGGCCAGCATTGTGGCATGGCAGGTTGGGCCTCCACCTGTACCACTGGCATCCATACGGGCACCAGCAACAGTTTGAGGCCTGGCTGCTCCTCTTCCAATCCAGCTCTCTGCTATGGCCTGGGAACGCAGGGGAGGATGGCCCAGTGCTTAGGCCCCTGCACCTGCATGGGAGACCTGGATGAAGCTCCTGGCTCCTGGCATCAGCCTGGCCCAGCCTAGTCATTGTGGCCATTTGGGCAGTTGAACAGTGGATGGAGGATCTCTCTGTCTCTCCTCCTCTAACTCTGCCTTTCAAATAAATAAAAAATAAATCTTAAAAAGAATTCCCTAACACTTCAGATGGAAAAATGTTAAAAATGAGAGGTAAAGGAAACCAAAGTCTTAGATTCTTACTGACTCACAATGAACATAGGAAGACCAAGTAATTGTATTTTCTACTCCTACGACTTTCATCATCAAAACAATTCCAAAAGCGCTATGTTGTTTTATGGCCATATGTGAAAAAATAAAGAAAAACATGAACTGTGTGTTGAAACAAAACCAAGCATAAGGGAGTTTGAATCCTAGACTTACTTTCAATTTCACAACCTGAACTAAAACAAGTTTTTTGTTTTGTTTTGTTTTTTCCAATTTTTTCTTAGCTTCTCCTTCCACAAAAAAACAAAATCACATTTGCTGGGTCAGCCGCCAGATGTGCAGAGTAAGGTCCTACATAAATCAGTGTTATACCAAACTATTGCTAAAAAGAGAGAGAAAAGTTCATGTTATCCATCTAAAAACAAAGAACATTTTTAAATGCTCAATGGCAATGGCAGCCAGTAAACAGCTCTTACATTCCTCACCCCCAAAACAAACATTTACATTAGCCTCTTATCTCTTCCCCAGCACAATCTTTCTGTGGTCAAGCCCTGACATTAACTAGAAAGACACTGAGCTTCTCACCTAGGGTCCCCATTCCAACCTTACTTAGAAGGTGATTGTGATTCTTAAATATATATGTATGTGCACATGTATGTATATATATATATACACACATATGAGTATTCCTTTTAAAAGTTGATGGAAAATTAAAGTTTAGTTTATTTTGGCACAAACAATTTTGAAATCTATGCAGTTATTTCATAATATACATCTTCCATTAACTTTTTTGAAAACTCCATAAATGATTGTGTGTGTATATGTATGTGTGTGTATCTGAAACACAAGAGTCAGGGTCAGGTGTCTAATTTTATATACAAAAATACAATTTTAAATCATTCTAAATATAGATACAAATATCTAACACGAGGAGCCAGTATCAGCTGTGTAATTTGTGGGGTCCATCATAGAATGAAGTCACGAGGCATCTTGTTCAAAAGCCACGAAGAACTTCAAGATGGCAAAAGCAGACCATTAAACCAAGAGCAGGGCCCTTCTGAGGGGAGAGCGTGTGCAACTGCACAAATCACACACTGGTGATCCTGTCTCAGTCCAGGAGCATCGTAAGTATTCAATAAACAGTAGGTATTCCTAAAGCAACGTGCTTCCTTTGAGAGGTACTTTCAACGCTTCCGAGAGTCTTCACGGGGGCACAGCCTTCAGAGAACACACTGATCAACAGCAGGACAGGTACTGACTGTCTCTCGGCCTGAATGGTCTCATATTCAGAACAGAACAGTGGTTTTCTAACCACAGCCTATGTTTGATTTCCTTACCCTCATCTGAAAAAAAATGAGTTGTGTGGGAAATATTTAATTTGGCGAGCTTGCAGCTTGCCAACTACGAACTCCACGCTCTATTTCTTGTTTTATCTTCACAAGAACCTTGAAAATAGGATAGATAGTATCCCCTCCATTTGTTAAAGAACATACAAGAGAAATCTGTGTATTACCTAGGGATACCGACTAAACCAACCCTGCCCTTCCCATGGGCAGAGAGCTGCCTCGCTCCCCTCCAGCCTCCAGAACAAATTCCTTCTAAGGAGATTTCTTTTCTGGTCCCTCAAGAAACCCAGCCTCCTGTAAGGTCACTGCAGTGTGGACATCAGTGACAAGGGACGAGGGCTATAAAACAGCATGAATTAGGGCCGGCGCCATGGCTCACTTGGCTAATCCTCTGCCTGCAGCGCCCCCGGGTTCTCGTCCCGGTTGGGGCACCAGGTACTAGTCCCGGCTGCTCCTTTTCCAGTCCAGCTCTCTGCTGTGGCCCGGGAAGACAGTGGAGAATGGCCCAAGTGCTTGGATCCCTGCACCCACATGGGAGACTGGGAGGAAGCACCCGGCTCCTGGCTTCGGATCGGCGCAGCACAGGCCATAGCGGCCATTTGGGGGGTAAACCAACAGGAGGAAGACCTTTCTCTCGGTCTCTGTCTACAACTCTGTCAAATTAAAAAAAAAAAAAAGGCACGAATTAGAAGTCAGTTCAATGGGTAACAAGGCATTTTCCTCAATTTCTAGCCAAATTGGGCCTGATTTCTGTCCCCTATCTCTCTCCCAGCCCTGCGATTCCTTTCCTCCAAGCCCCCTCCAAGGAGTCCTATGGAACCACACGCTTGGGGATCCAAATCCCCATTCCCCACGTGCTTGCTGTGTGACTTGGAGCAAGAAACTCTCTGGTCAGAGTTTCTCGTAGGGAACGGATAAAGACGATGGATGAATAAATGACTATCTATGCGGCGCTTGGAACAGCACCTGGAACACAGTCAGTGCTATAGAAGGGCTCACTGGATAAATCAATACGATTTTTTAAGTTACACCATCTGTCTCATGTCCCTTTTCCCCATCTTTCCCATGGTTGACCACAAAGGATTGTGAAGGGGGAGGGGGAGGCTGGAATGGGGGCAGGGACAACAGGAGTGCTTGGAGTCTGCTGTCAGCCTCCAGCAATACTTCTGTCTAGAAGACCAGTTATAGAAACACTCCAAATTTAGTTGTTCCCCTTCTTCCATTTCACAGTATCTGCTGCCAGTACAGCATACACATGTGATGAGTGAGGTAAAAACAAGTTACAGGGTAGGCATTCGGACGAGTAGTTCAGATGCTGGTTAACACACCCATGTCCCATATAGGAGTGCCAGACCTTTTTTTCTTTAAAGATTTATTATTTATTTATTTGAAAGTCAGAGTTAGAGAGAGAGAGAAGGAGAGGCAGAGAGAAAGAGAGGACTTCCATTTGCTAGTTCACTCCCCAGTTGGTCTCAATGGCCGGAGCTGCTCTGATCCAAAGCCAGGAGCCAGGATATTCTTCCAGGTCTCCCAAGTAGGAACAGGGGCCCAAGGACCTGGGCCATCCTCTAATGCTTTCCCAGGCCATAGCAGAGAGCTGGATCGGAAGTGGAGCAGCCGGGGTTCTAACCAGCGCCCATATGAGATGCTGACACTGCAGGCCGCAGCTTAACCCACTATGCCACAGCACCGGCCCTTGGAGTACCAGATCTGATTCCTAGCTCTGGCTCCTAATTCTAGCTTCCAGCTGGTGTAGACCCTGGCAGGCAGCAGGTGATGACACAAGAAGGTGGGTGCCCGACACCCACATGGGAGACCTGGACAGTTTCTGGTTCCTGGCCCCAGCCTGGGCCAGTCTTGGCAGTTGCAGGCATCTGGGGAGTGAACTAGCAGATGGCAGTGCACATCCCTCTTTCCCTCGCAAATAAACTAGAGAGAATTCTCCCTCATCTTATGAATGGACCCCATGCACAAAAGACATCCGTCTCTTTCCCCACAACCTGCGGCCTCCTTCTCACCCTGAAAGCTGAGCTACAGATTGGACTGCCAGGGGAGCCCTCCGAACCGAAGCCATGAAGAGATTTCAGACCGTTGGTGCAGAATCAGAAAGAGAGGAAACTGTGAACACTATACCAGGCAGGTGCTAGGAGCAAGCGCTCATGGCTCCACTGTTACCCCACCCACAAAAAGGAACCCCGTTTCCGGAACACTGGGGAGGTTCTGCTCTGCCTACTTACAGTGCCAACAATTCCCAAAGTAAAGATTCATTCAGGTTTAACTCTGGCTTCTAAAACAGGATATTCACCCGGGAACGTGAGGTGGAGTCAATTACCCGTGTCACCGTCTATTCTTGCCTCTGAGAACACGCTGGTCACGGAAGCCCGTGCCTGCATGGAGCTCCTGTTTAGGGAACTGAGGGGCCATCAGTGGCTCAGGGGTGAGAATCGGGGCTGAGGAGTTTACATCCATTGTTCCTAACTGCATCTGGGGCGTCCAGATCCTGCCCGACACAACGTGTTTAGGAGGAGGGGGTACGGTGGCAACACGTTAGCAGGGAAACAATGGGAAAAGGAGCCAGATTTAACAAAAGGCCAGAGACTCAAGAAAACTTCTCCTGTTTGCAGAGTTAACAGAAAACCAGGTCCACTCTCTTGACACCACGCAGTCCCCAAATTCGTCTGCCACGGCTGCCATAACAAAGTACCAGACCGAACAGCTTAAACCAACGACACTGATTTCCTCGCAATCCGAGACGCGAGAAGTCTACAATCAAGGGCTGGCAGGGCTGGTTTCTTCTGAGGCCTCTCTCTCTGGCCTGCAGAAGATCATCTTCGTCCACTCTTCCCATGGTCTTTCCTCCGTGTACCCCTGGGTTTTTTTTTTATTATTAAGATTTTATTTACTTATTTGAAAGGCAGAGTTATGGAGAGAGAGGAAGAGACATACATAGAGAGAGATCTTCCATCTACTGGTTCACTCCCTGAATCGCCACTCAACAGTCTGGGCTGGGCCAAGCCAAAGACAGGGGCCAGGAGCTTCATCCAGGTCTCCCATGTGGGTGCAGGTGCCCAAGCACTTGGGTCATCCTCTGCTGCTTTCCCAGGTGCATTAGCAGGGAGCTACATTGGGAGTGGAGCAGCCGGGACGTGAACCAGTGCTAAAGGAAATGCCGCATTGTCACAGGTGGTAGCTCAACCTGCTGGCAACAAGGTTGCCCCCCCCCAACTGTTTACTGTTTGTTTGCATTTTTATCTATTTGAACGGCAGAGTTACAGAGAGAAAGGAATAGAAAGCACACATCTCTGTTTCTTAATCTTTTCTTATAAGGACACAAGGCTCAACCACAGGACTTCATTTTACCTTAATTCCCTCTTTAGTGAGGCTACCTCCACATATGGTCATTTTGTGAGGGACTGTCGGGGTTAGGGCCTCAACACTAGAATGTGGAAGGATGCAGTCAAGCCCACAACATCCCCTACTCCCAGGATTAGGACCACGATAATACAGTAGTGAGAGCTGATCAAGCATTAAATGGATCAACCCAGCTTTTAGGAACTCTTTTGTTGGAAAAATACGCTATAACTTCCAAATATATAGATTAAAAATAAATTTTTAGAACTCTCAATACACTGAAAATGTATCTGAAAAATGCCACCTGAAAATAGTGTTTTTCCCTACAGTGAAGCTTTCACTATTTTAATAAAACCTAAAAAGACAGATACAACTACTTGAACATAGAATTTCTTCTCTTAGAAAAGCTCCAACACTCTTAAATTCGAAACAAAGATCTCTCAGATCAGTCAGACAAGTGCTCAGTATTTCTTTATTTACAGATATTAGAATGCTTTGTGATTTTAAAAAATGTTTCCTGGTGAAGGTGCCGGTCATGGAAAGACAGTCATGATCTTACATTGTGTTATTCCTGCAAAATGGAGACCAAAATGTCAATTCCTTTCTTTATGGCTTCACAGATTAAGCTGGCACATGTTTAACTCCCAAGGAAACCAAGCAAAATGCCTAAATATAAGCAAACTTAAGTGAAACCCATTTCATATCACAACTGGAAAAGTCTAACAGGCTAATGCGCAGGGGTGGTTTAACCTAGAAGACAATGGCATCAGAGAAACAGTAAGTATTATCCACAATTGAACTAGGTGATTGCAAGTTCATTATCTAGGAATCGCTCTGTGGTTCCTCTACAACATTGTTAGATACAGCTAGATAAATACATAGATACATAAAGAGAGAATGAGAGAGTGATCTGGATTCTGAACCAACTGCTATATTGCTCTGAGAAAAACAAGGGACCACAGGTCCTTGCAACAGAATACAATACAAAACTATAAAATAAAATTATGGAAATGCATATATTCTTTTTCTGACTTTTTCTGAACACTCCAAATGCTGAACCGTGGAAGCAAAGCTTTCCTGGTCACTGGAAGACTTATGAAGGTTATGGAGGCCAAGCAGGCTGACCTTGGGGTTGGGCAGACCAGGTCTAAGTCTGGCTCTGCTACTTCCAGTGGGACCTTGAAAATGCTCCCTTCCTTCCCCAAGTCCATCCTTCCATAAAGGCGAATGGCGACTGTAGCTACCTCAGAGGGCTCTGGAGAAGATCAAACGTGAGGACGTCCACAAAGTGCAGAGCACAGCACCCTGCACGAAAGAATGCTGCAGGTTGCAGTTAGGATTATCATCAGAATGGTGTGGGCTCCACAGCCACCCGGGACTAAGCACCGCCCTCATACCCACTCTAAAAATGAAGAAACTAGCTTTAGAGAAACTGACATTTGCCTAAATTCACATAACCATTAGGAACATCCTCTGATTCCATACCCTAGAGTTTTTTCACTATGCGGATGATAAGTGTTGACGAGACATCTTTATAATAAATTGCCACCCACCCTCTTTCCTCCCCATCCTGCTCTCATTGTCACTAGCTTTCCACAGCCATGTTTGCTTCCAGCAGCTAAGGCTATGAACACACATGTAAATTATTCATGGCTGGTGTAACTACAGACTATAACCAACACAGACTAATAAGCAAAACAGGAATCTCTTTGATATGTGTCGTCGTTAAAGAAACGAGCAGCTGTGTTTTCACTGTGGTATTTAATTACTACCAATTTCAGAAGGAAAACAAACTTTTCAAATAAAGGTAAAAGTTACCTAAAGAGATTGCTCCATGTGTTCTTCCAAAAACTTCAGGTAGATTTCAAGAAAAGATATTGGGTCACAATTAAAGTTTTTAATTTGAAACTATGAAGGAAATTAAGAACAAATATTTTTATTGCCTGAGTTTAGGTCTGTAATTCAGTATTAATTGGTAAGAAACAAACATTAGCATGTAAGTAATAAATGATGTCTTCAAAAAGTAATAAATAAGGTAGATTATAGAATATTTTCAATTCAGTCTTATTTCTTTTGAGTCTAGGTATTAACTCTAAGGAGACTATAAAGTAATAATTTATTGAAGGCTTATTCTTCAGCAAGTAATACACTAAATATATTAACTCATTTGATTCCCAGCTGGCCCCATCAGTTAAGCACTATTATCACCCCATTTTACAGATGCAGAATCAAGGCATAGGTCTTCTGTAACTTGCCCAAAGCCCAACAGCTACTACATATAAGCACCAGGATAAACTTAGATCCCAGAACACCAGAGCACAAGGTACTACTAACTAGAACTTTGTACTGCATCAAGCAGTACAGAGACAAGTTCTGTTAAAGTTTTTGCAAAGGATCTGTTTTAGTTGGTTAAGCATTGACTATGCAATAATTAATTACACTCTTTCTTTATGCAAGGCCAACTCTCAACTCAGCAAGATTTTCACACATAAAAAAGTGTCAATGACACAGTGTATAGTAGAACGTTCCTCATTAAGATTCTATTATAGATAAAAGTCAGAAAAATTCTAATTTTAGAACTTTTTAAGCTAAGCATACAAAGATCTATTTAACCCAATGTAGAGGAAAAGAGTTTTGCATACTGCTTTAACCCAATTTGCCTCAAGTAAAAGCTATGCTACTTCAAACAACCAAAACATCTAAACTAGAGACCTGGCCAACATTTTCATTTTTAGAAATTTATCCAAAGTCCACTGAAGTCTCCTTTTTCATCTTTCCCTTAATATGGGAGATGATGTGTGATCCAGAGGTCTTTGTAAATATATAAATATAAAAATAGAGTAGTACGTGCCTTCCTAATTTGTTTTACAGCAACCAAAAAAAAAAAAAACATACTTGACTTTTCACAAATAATTTTACCTATTTTTTCCCACTGATATAATTATGTTTCTACACGCAGAGGGATTTCCAGGTAGCCTGTTGCGACACCCTCAGACTGCCCATCAAGAGTTGGGGGAGGTAGGAAGGGCAGGGTTTGAGCCCTGTAACAGATAAGCGGAGATCCAGGGCTCATTGCCATTAAGTGCAACATAATACAGAATCTATTAAAATGCACTTCTGAAATTGCTGCTGGTAGTAACCTTAACAGAAATAACAGAAAATATATGCTTTGCAAACAGAATTTCTCTAAATAGAACACTTTTAAATTGGTCCTTAGGGTGTCAGAGGATTTTTTAATTTTGTCTTCATAACTGTGTTCTTTCACAATTCACTGGCTTTGTGTCTTCGGATGTTAATTTCTTTTTCTACCAGAAAAGTTAATAGGCACCTTCATGTCCAGCAGATGGTTCCTTATTAAAAAAATAAAATAAAATAAAAAGTTAGAGAGCATCTGGTCAGATATGCCAGATTCAATGGTTCAGATTTTAAATACCTGTGATTCAGGTAAAAATAATTTTAATCTCAGTCACTTAATCTTCTGTCCCTCTGAAAATCTTAATCAGATTTTTATGAGAGTAGCTATTAAATATAATCAGTTGTCACAGTGGTATGAACACTGTTTTTCTCTTTCAGTGTAAGCAACGTGGCTTAGTCGTGACAGCTGTAAAAAGAGATGCCCCTCCATGTATCCTTAGCACTTTTTATCTGAGCTTCTAGATACGCTGGCTACTCCCTTCCATTACTACAATGTTGATTTTTTCCATGCATCCTGCACAGGCATTTGGTTTTCAGCTGGTGTTTTTCCATTTTGGAATAACTATTGTATCTTGAGTGCTTCTCACTGCACTGGTGATGATTCTGGGTGGAGGATGGCTCCCTCCTTGCGGGTGCTCCTCAATCAAGACAGGAATGTTATCATGATTTCCAGGGGGTGAAACCTGTGTTGTCAAACAGAAGGGGACTTGGAAGGAGAACTACTCGTACCTCACTGAGCCTTTGTGGACACTCGGCCATGCCAAAAGGCAAGGTTAAAGCCTGCTGGGTTGTTCTGCTCTCATCCTCACTCCTAACAAACCGCCTCGTGGGATCTGCAGCATCTTTGCCCATAGAATCCCTGGGCTGTGCACAGAAGGACAAGCCTGTGTTAGCATGGCCTGGATCTGCAGGAGCTACTGACTCTTCAGGCACCTCGTAACACATGCTTTCCCCACCTGGCCAGGGGAAGGCAACAGCACCCACCCTACCCAGCGTCTCCACCAACCAGGAGGTTCCCGAACCCCACAGCATCCCCAGGACCACTGCAAAGCTCAGCAGAGAGCTCCCCACCCCCACCGAGGAACTGCCTGCCATGTGCCGGTCCTCACAGTCATGCAGCCTACAGAACAGACAGCTGAGGTTGGCCCGGGCTACACAGAGCATCTAAAGTGTCTTCAAGAGAACTCAAGAGAGTGGGATTTGAACTTGGGTCTACCCAAGTCCTTTACTTTCACCACTCTACGCTCTACTTGCCACCCACACAGTGACGGGAGACGAGGAGCCCCAAGCTCCCGAGATATTCCTATCTCAGAGTCACCCAGCCTCTGGGAGCACAAAACTGAAGCCTTCTGGTTCTTTAAAAACAGGTCGGTTTACACGATTTATACGAGTGAAACTGTAACTCTTGCCTACAGTCCTGCTGAACTATGGTCTTACTGCTTTGCACTGGTTGAACTCTTTATGTAGTGAAGCATTAAGCCTCTGACTATAAATTAAAAACACGTTCTCGCCAAATAAAAATGGAAAATAAATAAATGAAACATTTTAGTTTGGGAGAAACACTCTTGAAAATCAGCAACAACCAAAGTCCACTAAAAAAAGGTGAACATAACTCAAGAATAAGGTAGGATTGGAGCCAATCTTTCTTCCCCAGAGCAACCAGGGTCCTTCAGGGCACAGTAAGTTCTGCCTCTGTAGACACCGAGGGGCACAGAGGTGGGGTGATGTTAAAGTCACCTGTTAGTTGGATTTCTCTTGATAATGCTAAACATGGATTTGAGGGGCACAGGGCCAGAGGGAGGGTTCGAGTGAGAGGACACTGCAGAAAGCAAGCTGAGGGCAACGGCCAAGGGAGTGAGAGCAAAAGTAGGAGAGATTCTGAAATATACAAAAAGTCACATAACCAAGCTTTTAGATGAGAAAGGGTAGGTGGTAGGAATGAGGAAAATAAATCTAAACTCATTTAAATGTATGCCACTGCTCCAGAGAGCAATGCAAATAACCCCACCGAAATGCAAATTTAAACCTCAGAAGGCTAAAAAATCCTCCCCACAAAAATAATCTTTAACTGCTAAAATTTCCTCTAAAACCCAAATTCAATTATTTTTTAACAATGTAGTTATTTCAAGTTTGACCATGAATTGGGCTCCTGCTGAATATTAATACACATGATTTATAAACTACAAATTTATCCTTTATGCCTCACATAATTATAATCTTGCCATTTCTAGAATTATGCTCCTCTTGGAAGTTTTACATTTGAAAATTATGCTCAGTTAATGCACAAAAGGATAAGAGACCATTCTCTGCAGCGACAGCCTTTATATCAACAAGGGGGAAAATGCTTTTCTTCAGTTGTCAACTTCTATAAAAAAAATTCCCCTGGTAGTTGTTCTGTTAATGACAACAAGAAAATCATTTTTCACAACACACAGCTGCACTCTCAGGACAGCCTGGATTTATAGCTTCAATGATCCTGGGCGCAGATGAGATCATGGTTTGGGGCTCAAAGAAACAAGAGCCAAACTTGAAGTTAAAAAGTAACAGCGCCTGGAAAGGCCTGGTTGGTCCGCACAGCCGGGTTGTGCAGTTGCTCAGACCTGACTACCATCCACTTCAAGTGAGGTTCTGAAAAGAAGGGAGAAAAAATTTCAATAGACAAAAGTCACCTTTAACTCGGTAGAATTTCAAGACCGAAGCATTCACTTTCCTAGTTGTCTTGAACGTTTGGCTCTCAAACTCTTAAGGCATCCAAACCTTCCTACACTAGCATCAGCATTAGACACTGTTCAGTGTATTTAAAATTTCCACTAGACAAAGGGAAACATCTCCTTCCAATCTGGAGCTTAATGGTTCATGCCTCCTCTCGGGTGGCCATACATGCAATATTTCTGTTTTGCCAGACGGTTACACTGCTCTTTTACACAAAGACTCGGTCAGTCTATGGGCATTCACACAATCACTCCAACAGTGAGGAAGCACGGTACCAGGGTCCACTGATTCTGAGCCCCATGTGTGCAAGGTCATGATCCTCACTGGCATGGGTTACGTCCAGTCAATGTGTGTGGCTTCAAATAAATTGTGAGAAAGCAAAGGTTGAAGAGCTAAATCCAGGTGCTGTTTCCTGCTATTTACTTCTCTTATTCTAGAAGGAGTCTGGAAAGCTGGCTGCTTTATATGAGGTGTTCTTCAGGTAGACACGATGAAAAGTCAAACTGACCTGGAGCTGACATCACAGACAGGTGTGGGTGGGTGTCTGGCACAGCAGTTAAGAACCCTGCTTTGGGGCACTCATATCAGAGTCCCAGTTCTGCGTCTAGTTCCAGCTCCCTGCTAATGAGCACCCTGGGAGGCAGCAAGTAATGTCTTAAGTAGTCGGCTCCCTCCCACCCATGTGAGAGAGCCACATTAAGTCCCAAGAGCCCTGGCCATTGCAGGCATTTTGGGGAAGGAACCAGTGAATGGAAGATCTCTGTCTTCTTTGTATTCCAAAATTTTGACTTCTTTTGTCTCTTTGTATTCCAAATACATTTTTTACCTTTTTTTTAAAAAGTTAACAAAAAGGAAAATTCAAAAACAGAAAAATGTAAAGTTTAGAATTTGCAAAGAGAAAACAAAAGTAGTAAAAATAAAGAATTCACTTGTAATCCAAGTGAAATACCAAGACCCCTTAAACTCCACCAATCTGCAGGTTTTCTTAACATTCTGTTGCCAGGGGCTGGCACTGTGTCACAGCAGGTTAAAGCCCCTGTCTGCAGCGCTGGCATCCCATACAGGTACCAGTTTGAGTCCTGGCTGCTCCACTTCCAATCCAGCTCCCTGCTAATATGCCTGGGAAAGCAGCAGATGACGGCCCAAGTGCTTGGACCCCTGTACCTACATGCCACACCCGAATCAAACTCCTGGCTCCTGGATTCGGCCTGGCCCGGCCCTGGCCATTGCAACCATTTGGGGAGTGAATCAGCCAACAGATGAAAGATTTCTTTTTCCCTCTCTCTCTCCCTCTCTTTGTAACTCTGGCTTTCAAATAAATAAATAAAAATATTTGTAATATATATATATATATTCCAAACTGCTGCCTACAATTTTATCATCCTGGTCTGGCTGATGCTCACTTCTAATGCTACCAGTGAAACCTTAAGCCTCCAAGTAAGTGATTTTGACTTACTTGTCAGTGTCTTCCACTGTAAATAACAAAAAGACCAAGGAAGGTGACTAAAATAGAAATAACATGATGAGGGCTGGCACTGCGTCACCGTGGGTTAAACCTGCAGTTCAGGATCTGTCTGTCTGACTCTCTCGCTCTCTCTTTCTCTAACTCTGCCTTTCAAATAAATAAAATAAATCCTTAAAAAAGAAAGAAAACAAAAGAACATGATGAGCTATGGTAGGAGGAGGTATAAACAGAGAATGCATGAAGAAATGCAAATAGGAGTTGGCTTGTGGCAGAGCAGGTTAAGCCTCCACCTGCAATGCCAGCTTCCCACAGGAGCACTTGTTGGAATCCCAGCTGCTCCACTTATGATCCAGCTCCCTGTTACTACGCCTGGAGAGGCAGCAGAAGATGGTCCAAGTGCTTGGACCCCTGTACCTATGTAGGAGACCTGGATGAAATTTTAAGCTCCTGGCTTGGGCCTGGCCCAGCCCTGGCCATTGTGGCTATCTGCAGAGTGCATAGATAGTAGATAGATCTTCCTCTCTGTCTCTCCCTTTCCCTCTGTAACTCTTTCAAATGGATTAATCTTTAAAAAAGCCAATTGCCCTTAAATATACATAATGCTGGGGAGGTGGGATATTATTCCTCACCCATCATAAGGGTCAGAGGGACACCCCCGTAACAGAGCACACAGTGACAGCAGGAAGGCATTACAAGTTTATTCCATGCAAGTTCTACACATCATGGGTGGCTTCAGAAAGAAAACCCAAAGGCCTTGGCGAAACTCTGTTCTCACGCTTAGACCTGGTGCAGAATGGACCGACAGCCATGGAGAAGCAGGAATGGGCAGAACGGCACTCTGCAGTGGAATACATGGGAGACAGAGCCCCAGCAAGACCTGAATGTCTGGATTCTTCTCTGCCCCTGTGGAGCCCAGAGGCACACAGAGGCCTGGGGACTGGGGAGCAGGACCCCTTCTGGAAGGAGGGTTTTACGAGGCACTGTCAGCTTTTACACAGAGAGGTGGGGTGGGAAGACAGGCTAGAGTAACATTTCCAGGTTGTTATGGCTGGCTGCGGGGGCCAGTTCCTGTGTGCTGCCTTGGGGAAGAGGAATTCTTAGGTTCTATGGCCTGGCTTGGGGGAGGCCAGGGAGTAAGAGAAAGAAGGGCAGGAAGGCCCTTCCTGCGTCCTGCGGTGCTCAGGGCTCAGCCTGCCGAGGGGCCGCACTCTGGAGCCTCAGTCTCTGCGCCCCAGCACTCAGGGGCACAGGACACATCCAGAACAGCACTGCACATCCCAAGGCTTGACGGCACATTTAATCACTCACTGGAGAATCCTTTCAACCGACCTTCAGACACTAAAAACTGACTGTCTGTAGGTAGAGGACATTCTAGAGACAAAAAACCCGAACTACTCTCGGTCATCATTTTGATAAATTCAATACCGGTTTTGTTTATCCACGATGAGCAGTTATGTAGAAGCACGGTGTCTAGGCTCATGCGTAATTCTATTAGTGTCACTGGGAATGGCTTTTCAGAACAGAAGAGACACATCAAAAACAGAAAGCACTCTAGGTTGAACATGGAAATATAAGCATAAACGCATGCTTTGTTTTCCCTTTAAAAGGAAATATCATTTCCTACTTCTGTCCACTGATAGGGCCAAGAGAGTGACCAATTCAGTGACAATCATCAGCTCTCAGAACCGCTATTTTGGTCTCTGAACACCATGCCCTACTAAAAGGAAGCAGAGCTCATTGAAAACCTGGCTGACTCTAGCACAGGGAGAAGAGTATGTAAGTTGAGGATGAAACATATTGTATACCAGAAACCAAAAAAATCTGTTAGATTCTTAGGACCAACAGCAAACATAAAGAGGTTCCCACTACAGAGAAACTAAGCAGCAAAAGGAATTAATGACAATAAATTGATACATCTCAAATGTATTAAAGTCCATGAATGCATAATAATACTGCTTCTAATAAATAAGAAATCCTCAATGATCACTTTTGGAGGGTGTTAGAAAACCAAATCATTTTTTCTGAAAATGGTTAATGAAAGACACTGGGCAGAAATCCACTAAGAATCTAACCACCTTCCCTATTGTAATTGTGCCCTAGGCTAACCAGATAGCTGAGGATGGGAAGTTTACCTTTTACATGAATTTTAGCTCAGCAATAAACAAGAAATTATAGGTTAGGATATCAACATTTTGCTACCTTCTTATAACATTAGGACACAGGTAATGCTCATTGTTGGTCCTATTACTATTAAATGAAAAAACGTGTGGGTAAGTTTTATGATATATGTCTCAGACAACACCTGCACTACTTATCACTCTTAACATCACAAAAGAGAGAGAAAACCATGTACAACTTTATGAAAGTCATTTTGTGGTCTATGATGAATTCAAGCCAAAAAAGAAAAAAACAAAGACAGTATTTGAATCTATGAAAGGGCTAATTACCAGTGTAAAGGACATGATGGAGGACAGGAAACCACGTTAAATGACATCCTGGGAATGCAATCAGGAAAACCTGCAATATAGAGATCCTACGTGGGGCCGGCGCTGTGGTGCAGCAGTTTAACACCCTGGCCTGGACCGCTGGCATCCCATATGGACGCCAATTCGAGACCTAGCTGTTCTACTTCTGATCAGCTCTCTGCTGTGGCCTGGGAAAGCAGTGGAGGATGGCCCAAGCCCTTGGGCCCCTGCACCCACATGGGAGAACTGGAGGAAGCTCCTGGCTCCTGGCTTTGGATCGGTGCAGCTCTGGCCATTGCAACCAACTAGGGAGTAAACCATCGATTGATAGACCTTCCTCTCTCACTCTTTCTTTGCCTCTCCTCTCTGTGTAACTCTTTCAAATAAATAAATAAGTCTATTTAAAAAAAAAATCCTACAGGACAAATGAACAAGGATCTTCAACATATAAACTGCAAAGAAAAAAGGAAAGAAATGAAAAGAGATGTTTAATTATATTTTCAAGAGGAGTGAAAGAATCCAAACAGAACTCATGAGAAATTAAAGTTGAAAACTGATGGGATGATAACACTAAGAATTACTTTCAAATTTTTAAAATTTATGTTTAATTTTTTATTTTAATTTATGTTTAAAATTTATGTTTAAGACCTTGTCATTTGGTGATATAATTAATATATGTATTAATAAAATGGTCCAATGGGTGAGTGAATAGCAGAAGGCACAGTAAATAAGACAAACATTCCCATGAGCTGAGAATTATCAAAAATGGGTTATGGATACATGGGGTTTATTATCCTATTGTTTCTTCTTTTATATATGTTTTAAATTTTCTAAAGTAGGAAAAATTGTTAAATAGTGCAATATCCAAAGAAAATATACAAGTGGCCAATTAAGCAAGTGAGCTAATATTCAGTATCATTAGCCATGAGGGAAATGTGAGTCAAAACCGCAATAAAATGCCACTTAACACCCACTAGGAAGTCTGTAGTCAAAAACTCAAAAAATAGCAACATTCTCAAGGTTGTAGAAAAGCTAAAACCCTCACACACATTAGATGGCACTGCATAATGGGGTAGGCACTTTGGAAAACAGTCCGGCAGTTCCTTAAATGATTAAACACAGAGTTCCCATATGACCAGCAAATCTGCTCCTAGATATGAAACCCAAGAGAACTGAAAATAGATGTTCAGACACATACTCAAACACAAAACATTTATGACAGCATTATTCATAATAGTGAAAAAAGTAGAAGCAGCCCAAATGTACATCAACTGATTAAAAATGTGGTATATTCATACAATAGAATATTATTCAGCAATAAAAAGGAATGAAGTGGGAGTCAGCATTGTGGCATAGTAGGTTAAGCCTCCACCTGCAGTGCTGGCATCCCATAAGGTTGCCTGTTTAGGTCCTGGCTGCTCCACTTCTGATCTAGCTCTCTTCTATGGCTTGGGAGAGCAGTGGAAGATGGCCCAAGTTCTTGGGCCCTTGCACCCACATGGGAGACCCAAAAGAAGCTCCTGGCTTTGGATCAGAGCAGCTCCGGCCATCATGTCCATTTGGGGAGTGAACCAGCGGATAGAAGACCTTTCTCTCTGTCCCACTCTTTGTAACTTTAGCTCTCAAATAAATAAAAATCTTATTTAAAAAAGTGACTGTGAAAGGGCTCACAGCTACAATTTTTTTAAAAAAGGAATGAAGTATTGAAACAGGCAACAGCATGGATGAAGCTTGAAAAGACTATGCTAAGAAACCAGCCACAAACAACCCTAGAGTAAACAATTTCACTCATGTGAAATGTTCAGAACAGATCAATCTATGGAGACAGAAAGAACAGTGACCTCACAGGGCTAGGAAGGTGGTAAATAAAGAAAAACAGGAAGGAGGCTGACTCCCAGAGAGCATGGGCTTTGTCTTGTTCTAAAATGGACTGCGGGCATGGTCACATAACTCCGAATATTCCAGAACCCCATGAACTGTAAAGTTAAGTGGGTAAATAACTGGATGGCATGTGAATCCCACCTCACTACAGCTGTTACTTTGATGAGGAGGATGATAAGCAGCAGCCCCAAAAAGTGACTTAATAATCAGGAAATCTTTCCTTCTTAACTAAGAAGCTCAGAGGGATGGTGTTTCTAACTGCAGATTCGGTGGATCAACAGCAACATTAAAGACTAATTGCATTCTTTCTGTCCTAACCAGCAAAGAAAGGCACTTTACCATCAAGCTGGGCCCCCAGTATATTGTTCCAGCTGTTGCCCAACACCAAATATAGCCACACCTAGAGGAGCAAGAGTTGACTCTTCTGGATCTCTCTGAGAAGGAAAGATTTCCAGGAGGTCAGGCAGCAGACTTGCCCTCACTTTGCATTGTCCAGGACTGTATCCTATTTCATGCCTTAACCAATCACAGGCCAGGAGAGAGGAACCACGGAAGCTGGTGCATACCAAAGGCCTTTAACTGGGTGCACTGGAGAACTATACCCAGAGGACCACATGAAGGCCCCTCAATGATACAATCAGAATAGGTAACCCAATGTCATCTCCAGATCCCTATTACACACTCATTCTTTCCTAAGAAATGACTAATTTCCCTATCGTCTTTCTCACACTATAAAAGAAAAGCATACGCCTCACTTATCTGCACTTGACATGGTAGAATGTTCTGGTATGTCAAAATCTCAGGGTCACCAAACACAGGGCATTTTGAAATATCAGTGGAGGTACAAGAAAGTAAATTACTATGACAACTAGCAATCAAACCATCTACAAATCAAGTGGGTACCAATCCTTTGCTTTTAATAAAAATTGAAGAAAGATCCAATCAAGTTGTCAGCCGATCATTAAAATAATTTCTAGTAATCTATCATAATTGATTTTTGGCTAAGAACTCAGGAGGAGTTTGGAGAGACTAACAAATTCCTTCCTTTCCCATCTACTTATTATGTGAACAAATTTCATGAAGTTTACATCTAGACAAGTGAAAAATGAGAACAGAATTGATGTCGTCTCCTCTAGCAATAAATAATATGCATCCTGCATGAACCAATTGAAGGGGAAAAAAGTTCATCCATCTTAGTAGGAGATGTTTTCCCAATGAAGCTGTACTTTCTAACATTTAACAAGTATTTATCAAAAATTCAATGTATTTATGTTGTTTTGCTCAGCTGTAATAACTCAATCCAAAAAAATTACTTAACACTTGGAGCCTTATGTTCACAGGAAACATTACAAATGGTTTAAATTACATTTATATACATATTTTGTTGCTGAGATGTATCATAAGGTGATCAATAAAAGACTCGCAAGCACAAAAATAAATTACATTAGGATGACGTCTGTGGGAAAATTGTATCAGATATGAAAGTTTCAGGAGAAAAAGAAAGAATGTATATTTTCTGCAGTTAAAGATGAGTTTGTATTTTTTATAGATGCTGGAAGGAATCAAATTGCTAAAGTATTCAGATTCTGTTGGATGCATTGAAGACGGATTTAACAGCTCTATCCTAAAATGTCAATGTTCTCCACATGCAAAAAAATCACTTCTCTGCAATTCCTGTATCTTTTAATTAAAAATTTTAAACACAGTATTTTAAATGTATGAAAAGGTACTTAGCTTTCAGAACTATTTTGGGGATATATGAGTAAAAGAAAGAAAAGACAAGAAAACCACTGACTTAAACCAAAAATTTTATCACGGAGACTGAGGAAGGGGCGTATCTCTTTAAAGGGTATGACCGTGAGGAAGAATGCAGGAAAACCACTAGGACTCTGAGAAAGGAGGGAAAAGGACAGAGGACCGAAGGTTTCATAGGTAACCAAGGTCTTCCACCCACCCGTGGACACACTGGAGTTATTTGCTACCTGCCTCCTGAGGTTCCCAGAATCCATCACAAACCAACAGGAAGTAGGAGAGTCGTCCTGCCACTATGGGGCCGGGGCAGTGAACGTGGACCCAAGCACTAGGGACAAGGTTCTTGCCAACGTGTTGCCAATTTCTAAGAGAGTCTGAGTCCCAATGAATATGTTTCTTCCAGTTTCACCTCCCAGCTCTCCCCTTTCCAATAGCAAAAGTGCTCTGGCAGGCTAGGTGCGGAGTGCACACACAGTCCCAAACTACTTGCAATTACTGCTTTCTTTGGGCCCCATAGTTTTGTGTCCAAATCCGTACCCACACCAT
This sequence comes from Sylvilagus floridanus, assembly GCA_949820135.1. NCBI lineage: Eukaryota > Metazoa > Chordata > Mammalia > Lagomorpha > Leporidae > Sylvilagus > Sylvilagus floridanus. Next base: position 94,045,955 of record OX463238.1, read on the forward strand.
CTAGCATTGCAGCCTCTAGGCACGTGTGGCTATTTAAATTTAATTAACAAGAGATAAAATTTAAAATGCAGCTTCTCTTTCACACTAGCCCCAATGCAAATGCTCAGTAGCGACATGTTCTAAGTGGCTTTGAGCACAGGTAAGAACTCTGACACCAGTTTAATATAAGGGGGTCTTCAAAAAGTTCATTAAAAGTACATATTTTGAAAATAAGGATTTCAAAAATGTCTGCACCAAAATAAACTTAACTTTTAATTCTATTTTCCACAACTTCTGAAGCATGCTCATGGTTACCCCAGCTTTCAGTGGCAGTTAGGGGACAGGGCACCCTCCCAACACAAGAAAGGGCAGACTCAGGGCCTAGCTCTCGTCTACCTGCCTGCATCTCCATCTTCAGATCTAATCTAGACAGACAACTGGGGCAGATGGAAAAGGCATATAACCGTGAAGGATTGAAAAGAAAAAGAGATGCAGTCTTGGCACGTGAACCAAAGTGGAGGAGTGAAAATAAATATTTATTAACTATAAAGGAATTGCAGGCAATGAGGTGTTCATGAGCCCTAAATGAACGCATCCCAATACGTACCTCCGCAATGCTTACATGCACCGCTGGTGGGATAGACTTTACCCCGCCTATTCATGACAAAAGCAGACGTGAGCATAGAAAGACCATTTCAAGCAACATTTCCCAAATCAGACACCTACCAGCTGTTCACTAACTCAAGACAACCGGATGTATCTAATTAAGATTTGGGGGTGTGGGGTTTAAATCCTATTCCACTAAAATGTTTTTGATTTATTTTTTATTGACCACCTGCCTATGATAGAAAAAAGAAATTTTAAATACATACAATTAGAAGGAGATAAGACTCAAACTCTGTGGCAGAGGTGTTTAGATTTGCATTCAGCTCTTTCTCCTGAATGCCAGAGCGCACTGCCCCCATCTCTGAGCAGCACTGCTGAATACTGCAATTCTGCCTCTTCTTCGAGTCCAGTGCAGGCGGCTCTCTGCAGCCCCTGGGGAATAAATCAATCAGGCTGTTGAAGGCGTAGACATTGTGCTATCTATTTTGGCTCTTTCTAGCCTTTTGTTGTTAGTTCCTGTTTCTTTGTTGTGTTCCAAACAGGTGAGTTGGCCAAAGAGCTGAGTTTCCAAAAGGTGAGATGTCATTCCATTTGGGCGGTGTAAGTTGGACATAGTATCGCACCTGTTCAAGAATGGATCCACTCAGAGAGCCAGGAGACAGCAGTTCTCAAGACAGGACAAAGTACAGAATAGCTGCACGGTCACGCACACACAGAAACCGTAACATCCTAGCTCCTCACTTGTTTGCATGCTGTATTACACCAATACTTCAGAATAAAAACTGAGATGTTAGTGCAGGGCATGTGGAGCAAAGAAACTAAGGTGCATCTATAACAGAGGAAGAAAACTACTGAGCTTAGGGAACCTATCGAAAAGCAGGGCTATGTGACAACCTTACCCTCACACTCAAGCTACTTCTGACACCTACATGCAAAATCCTTAAGATGAGATAAAACAATAAGAAATAAAATAAAGTAAACCACTCAGTTGCAATTTCTGAGACCTGTTCTAGGTATGAAAAGATAAGCTACGACAGTGGTCCCCGATACATAACTTATCTCACATTTAAGCACTGATTTGCCAATGCTTTGCCTTCCAAGAACAAATAAGCTGAGGTGTGATTTCCTTTTCCTAAAAGTAATCTTTGAGGGTCTCAACGAATAGAAGTAAATTCAATATCCCAAAGAAACTTCCATTCCATGGAGAAAGGAAAGCTTAATTGACAGTCAGGACAGAGTACTACAAGGACAGGGAAGTGATTAAACATTTTGTTTCCAATATCACAAAAGGAAGAGAAGGACACTGTTAGTCTAAGGCAGCTGGAAATGAGAACAGCTCTCTCAGATAAGAATCTCAACCGCCTACACACCTCCAGTGCCATGGTTCACTCACTCTGCTCTCCCTGTTCATGGCCAGGGGAGCCACACATCAACTCATTTCAGATGACTGGAAAAACGTTGGGTGCTGTAGACCTTGAACTCTTTCTTTCTAGCCAATACATTTTCAGTTTCCATTACAGATTGTTTTCTCTTTCTGCTAGTCATTTATCAAAGGAAAATAAATGAAACAAAGAACTAAGTACCCACGCAATGTTCCAAACAAGCATTGCAAGAAAACAATAAAGCACTCCATTCCAGAACGTATTAACATCTAACCCATTGCCACTGTTAACTTCACCAGCTCCTCTCAAATTACCCAAAAGGATGACAACGTGGCCCGAATTCATCAAATATGCCCATATTTGGGGGCCATTATTCTCAAACAAATTAAGCTTTATTACAGAGCGAAATGTGTCCAGCTAACTTCCCTCCCCGACATCAGGTAACAGCAAGTGAACATGGACGCGCTAGCTCAGAGGCACAAAGGCTGCTAGCCACAAACATGAACTGTGCTCCAGGTGGGTAGAAGACACAGGTGTCACTGTACAGAGATGGGCGAAGGCATTCTGTGGAAAAGTCAGAAATCGGAAAGTCGAAGTGTAAGGTTCAGTGAGGGCTGGACAGAGGTAGTGAAGGGACAGGAGGCATGACCCCAACAATGCTTTCTCCAGCAGTGAGGATGAGGCCAATCGAGCAGATGCTAGCTCTCACTTAAGACTTAGGAATGAAGCCAGGCTGCCTCCAAACACCTATCTAGCCTTGTAGAGAACATCTGCTCCTTTCTGTTTGGCCAACATTCTTTCATTTTTAGAAATGCCCTCCTCCACAGGGTGGTGTGATAAATCACAAGGTTTCTTCTGCCCCCAATGAGACTAAAATTAAACCTGGGGAAATAATCCTTAAGTCAGAAGCATCAGAATTTTCCCAAGAGCTATTGCTGGAAATGCTACCCCCAAAACTGATAGTTTTTATCTGGGACCATGAGTTGTTTGAACTATGTAAACCAACTTTTCCATCACAAAGAGGCTACCTGGGGATGTTGCCAACCAACCTAGAATAAAGCATAGTAGAGAGAGATGGTGTGCAGAGAGGAACACATGGATGCAGCTGTGTCTGAAGCTAATTTTATGCCCTTGGACTTTTGGTTGAGAGCCATAAATCTCAAGATTTGATTAAGCTGGTTTGAGTTTCCATTTGCACAAAAGAGTTCTCAAGGATGCAATTTTCACATTCCTTCTGCTTTGTTCCTATCTTTGAAAAATAAACTTTGTCCTGGTTGTGCCTGGATCCTACCTCCCCACCCATTGTCTGCTCACCCTGGTAAAGTGGTAAAGTTTACCCTGGTAAACTCTCTCGCTCCTGCTGACAAAAAAAAAATGGGTCTCCTTTTCATCTCATTACACTCCATTCACTGAAGGCACATTTTAGAAAATAGTTTTAATCACAGGGTTTGAACCAAGTAGTCTTCTTTTCACTTAGATTTGCCTCTTAGATGTGTCTACACGACCACATGCTCTTCACACGCATTATCTTAATGGCTACAGAATGCCCCATGTCAAGTAAGTCTATGATGATTTACTTACACTTTCCTGTAATAGAGACATTTAGATAACTTCTTATTGAATAATATAAATAATACCAGAAAGAACACTTCTCTACATACAACTTTTCTTTCTTCTAAATGAATTCCTCAGGGCAAATTCTCAGGAGTCTCATCAAAACTGGGTTTGATCATTTAAATTTTTTTCTAATACGCATAAGCTGATACTCCTTTATTGGTTTAGTTTTTATGTAGTTATTACCAACAATGATTCGCCTCAGTATATTTGCTGCTTGTATTTTCTCTTATGCGAACTCTCTATCCTTATTCTTAGCCAGCTTAGTAAGTAAAATTTGGTGTTACACTTTAATATTCGCATGAATTCTTTAACTACCAAGTGATTCTTTATAACATTAAATGTATGAAAATATATATTCTGTTTGGATTTTTTAATTTTACACCACTCAATTTTTTAAAAATTTTGTCCAAACCATCTCTATCCCATCATCCTGTAATAGCCAATCATTCTAAAATTGAGTGTGGGAGAGGGTGTTTGGCCTACTGGTTAAGATGCTCACCACAAATATGAGAGTGCCTGGGCCCGGTTCAAGGCTCTGGCTACTGACTCTGGTTTCCTGCTAGTGTGGACCATGAGCAAAGGTGGGAGCAAAGATGGCTCAAGTAATTGGTTCCTGCCACCCACCCAGGAGACCTGGATTGCATTCCTGGTCCATGTCTTTGAGTCCCCAGACACTGAAGGCATTGGGGCAGTGAGACATCAGAAGGGGAGAATACAAGTTTCTCTCTTTCAAATAAAAATATCTATTAAATAACAAATCAACTGCTGGTCTTATCTTTTCATCAAAGAACATTTCAATTAATGGCTGTGAAAATTGTCCTGACTCCATTGAAGCATAATTTGGTATGTGTGCATGCAAGTATACTTTTTTAAGGAAACATAAATGATGCAACTCATTCTATTAAGTGTGCTTCTAAGGCATAAACACTGAAGAAATAATTCAAAAGTATGCAAGCACTTTGAGCCCAGTGTTGCTGAAAATCCCTAAATACTGGATTAATACAAATACTAACCCATTAGGTGAATAAAATGACTTGCAGTCCATCCCTCACGAATGATGTAGATCCATGCAGAGGACATTAAAAACACATCCATTAAACAGTATTAAGCTTAAAAGGGTTGCTAAATAGTATGCATACTGTGTTGCCTAAGTTTCTTTCATTAAATTCACACATATACATGACACACTCATTCATAGAAAAGTCTATACAATAAATTCAGCTATTATTTAGTAGCAATTATTTTGTTTATAGAACAATGGAGATAATGGAGTTCTTATTATATTTCTGTTTGTCTGATTGTTCCTTTTCCTCTATAACAGGCTGGTATTACTTTTAATAGAATAAGTAAAACAATATAGCCATTTTCATTTAGAAAAGCAAAAAAAAAAAAAAAAGAAACTGCTCATTCCTCAACAGTTGAGCTGATAGTCTATGTTTTATGGTTTGGTTTTTTGGGGTTTCAAAATTAATTAATTTCTTTGAAAGGCAGAGAGAAAGAAATCTCCCACCCATTGGTTGGTTCACTTCCCTAAATTCTCTCAACAGCCAGGCCTAGGCCAGGCCAAAGCCAGGAGCCAAGAACTCAACCTGGGCCTCCCACATGGGTGGAAGGAACCCAAGTACTTGAGCCATCACTTGCCGCCTCCCAGGGTGCACCTTAGCAGGAAGTTGGAATGGGAAGAGGAGCCGAGACTCAGGCCCAGACATTTCTACATGGGATCCAGGCAACATCTAACTGCAGCCCACCCCTGGGGTTGGGTTTTTTAGTATGCGTGCTGCCAAAGCGAGCACTGGGGTTTGGTTTTTTTTATTTTATTTTTTATTTTTTTGACAGGCAGAGTGGACAGTGAAAGAGACAGAGAGAAAAGTCTTCCTTTGCTGTTGGTTCACCCTCCAATGGCTGCCACAGCTGGCACACCACGCTGATCCAAAGCCAGGAGCCAGGTGCTTCTCCTGGTCTCCCATGCAGGCGCAGGGCCCAAGGACTTGGGCCATCCTCCACTGCACTCCCGGGCCATAGCAGAGAGCTGGCCCGGAAGAGGGGCAACTGGGACAGAATCTGGTGTCCCAACCAGTACTAGAACCCTGTGTGCCGGCACTGCAGGCAGAGGATTAGCCTATTGAGCCGCGACGCCAGCCTGGGGTTTGGTTTTTTAAAAACATGACTCTTTACCTTTTTAAATCGAGTTTTTTTAACTTGATAATTTATAATGCAAAAAAAAATTTGTGATTTCAAGGATCTACAGTATGTATCCTTGACCTTTCCAACATATAATACATACATAGATATCTCCTTGACCCTCCCATAATAAGCACACCTTGCTGCTCACAGGATTTCTTTTATTAAACTTTGCATTTATCTCCTGATTGGAATGACTGAAAAAATTTCCTCCTCCTCATAAATGAACCAGAAGAAGAAATATACAAAGATAGCTTTTGTCTTCAGCAGCTTACTTGATTCTTCTAAAGTGGCCTCCAAAACAGCCAGCCACGGCACCTTCCAGAGAGCTCTGCCCAGCAACACCTCTGAACACCAAGAAAAACCAGCAGAGGTCAGAGCTGTGGCGCCTCACCTCCCACCAGACCCCAGGCAGAATGCAGTGACGGCGCTGGAAAGACAAGCAGTGGTCTCCGTTTCACAAGGCCCCTCTGCCTGCCCAATGTAACTCATTTGCCTTATTCCGGGGCCTGGGTAATCGGGAGCTTACAATGCCTCCCCGGGTTTCACCCCATCACCTCTCCGGCTTCAGTCAAACTGGACTCCTTTTAACACTGATGTTTCTACGTGGACCGATCCTGTATCTTAAAGGCCTTTCATTTCCCTCTCTCAAGTCTCAGCCGACCCAAACTGCAAGCTAAGATCAAAAGTGGTCTCGAGGGTCCGATGCTGTGGCATAGCAGATAAAGCTGCTGCCTGCAGGACTAGCATCGCTTATGAGCACTGGTTCAAGTCCCAGCTACTCCATTTCCAGTCTAGCTCTCTGCTATGACCTGGGAAAGCAGCAGAAGATGGCCCAAGTCCTTGGGCACCTGTATCCATGTGGGAGTCCTGGAAGAGACTCCTGGCTTCAAATTGGCCCAGATCCAGCCATTTAGAGAGTTGACCAGTGAATAGAAGATCGACATTCTCTCTCTCTCTCTCTCTGCATCTCCATAACTCTGCCTTACAAATAAATAAATAAACCTTTTTAAAAAATAAAAAAGTGGTCTCCATCTGGGGAGGGCATTGGCTAGAAGGTGGAGATGTGGTTTGGGCTGCCTTCCAGCAGAGTGCCAGGGTTCAGTCCTGGTTCCATGCCCAGTCCCAGTTTTCTGTTAATTCACATCCTGAAAGGCAGCAGTTGATTGTCCAAGTGCTTGGGTCCCTGTGGCCCACATGAGAGAGGCAGACTGAGTTCCTGACTCGTGCTTAAAGCCTGGCCCAGTAGCAACTGTTTGAGGCATTTGGGGAATGAACCAGCAGATGGGTCTGCCTGCCTCTCTCCTTCCCTCCCTCCCTCTCACAAATGAATAAAAATAAACGTCAATTGTGAACTAGTTTCCTGGGACAGGTGTTGCGCACAGTGAGTTAGGCCACCGCTCAAGATGCCCACGAGGACCTGGAGTCTGCTACTAGGTGTTCCAGGGGTACAGCCACTAATGTCAAGTTCCTTCTGTTCCCAACTTTTCATTCCGTAGACCAAGCCCCCTCTAGGGTGCATCAACACAGGAAGTGTACCCAGGAAGAAATATCTACCTCTGTTAATAATTCTCTCCTGCTCACATTCACAAAACTGTGTCAAGGATGCAAGATACAAAGAACAATGAAATCTGCTCTCCAGGGCAGACCCTGTTCCTCCCTGGCCCCTCCCCAACCCATCCAATTTCCCATTGGATAAAAGGAGTCACATAAATTTAATAAATAACCAATCTCAGGAGCAGTCAGGAGAGGTTCCCGCCCAAGCTCAAGGGCCGCCTGAATACTAACAGTAACCATTTCTTCTTCCTTCTTCCATGCATTTGGTTACAAATTCTCAGACTCTAAAAAACCCTTGTTAAAAGACCTAGCTGGGACACTAGAGGCTACAAACTTATTTTACATAAAATGACTCAATGATTCTTTTAAAAATTTTCTGCCAGTTTTATATTTAAATGTCCCCTATCACAGAAACAAAGTTTTCCCAATGAAATTTTTTCAAAGTCAACTTTTCTTTAGACATGTATGATTCAAATTCCAAGAAAGAATAAGCAGGCTTAATCATTATTTGATATTCAAACATATGACCTTTCCCTCAGTAAAGAACTTGAAAAAGTAAAACACAACAAGATAATATTGTAAGCTATCATAAATGAGTAACAGTTCTACAGGATATACATATACATGCATGAATGCAGTGTATATATATGTGCAGTTATTTTGCAACTGTAAATAGAAAAATGTGGTGGGGGGGACAAAATCATATAATCTTTAAAAACACAAAATGGTGGAACGAGTATTTGGGTAAAATGGATTAAGCCACTGCTTGGGATACCTGCACCCCTTATGGAGTGCCCATTCAAGTGCCAGCTACTCTGCTTCCAAAAAGGCTTCCCTGCACGGGGAAGGCAGCAAAAGTGCCCACATATTTAGACCACTGCTGTCCAGGTGGGAGACCTGGATGGGGATCCTAGCTCCTGAATTCAGCCTAGCCCAGCCCTGATTGTTGAGGCCTTTTGGAGAGGGAACCAGTGGACGAAAGATGTCTATTTCTCACTCACTCACCCAACTCACTCTGCCTTTCAAATAGACAAGCAAAGAAATCTCAAAAAAAATAATGCAGAGGGAACGTATGGTCAGACTAGAAAATTGAGATATATGATTACGCATTGCATAGTTTGAACAAATTAATACGGCTGCCAAGCTCAGTTGCATCCTCCTAATTCAAACGAAAGCATAAGAAATGTGTTTGTTAACTTAAAACATCTGTTCCTCCCACAAGACTACGAATAAGAATGAAATGCATATGGATTATTCATCAATAAAAGTACAAGATCTCTTCTGTTATTCTTCTCACACAAGTATTCCAAGAAGATGTAAATTCTCAAATATGCAATTGGCACATCGGATCATGACGGACAACTTACAAAAACCTAGCAAGGAGAAAAGAATCACTTGAGCCCCTACAGCCCCATTCTCACCATTTGGCACCAAAGGAGACAACAGCACTCCCTGTGAAGAAAGGCAGCAGACACCTTGCAGTAGGGAGCTGCTCCCCCACTCTGTGAGGCTCCCTTAGGGAGAAGCAGTTCTCACCAGCAGCCACACAGCGAGAGCCCAAATAGAAGGGCCCTTGGAAATCACCTAGATCACCTAGCGTGCCACCATCTCATTCCTGATTCTGTTTGTCTAATCTCAACTTGAATGTCTCTAGTTAAAGGCAGCTCACCACCTCTCAACACATGCCAGCACCTCGCACAGCAATAATGTCTAGCAAAAGAAAAAGAAAGGGAAAAAAAAAGAAATATAAAATAAGTACCTTTTAATTAAAAGTGAGCTCCCTACTTAATAGCTTAGTACTCAATAAATGAACAGGGATTACAGACATTTAAAAAAAAAAAAAAGCAAAAAGCTTTCTTGGAGCAGGCATTGTGGCATGGTATGTTAAGCTGCCTCTTGTGACACCCATATCTCATTTCACAGCGCATGGTTTGAGGCCCGGCTCCTCTACTTCTGATCCAGCTTCCTATTAATACACATCCTGGAAGGCAACAGATGAAAACTCAAGTATTTGGGTCCCTGTCACCCACATGAGAAACCTGGATGGAGTTGCTGGCTCCTGGCTTCAGCCTGGCACAGCCTTCAATGTTGCAGGCCTTTGAAGACTGAACCAGTGAATGCAAGACCTATCTTTATCTTTCCCTGTCTGTGCCTGTGTCTGTCTGTCTGTCCATCTCTCTCTCTCTCTCTCACCCCTCTCCCTCTTACTAGTTCTCTGTCTTTCAAATAAACAGACTTTTAAAAAAAGGATTTCTTAAATAAATAAAACTAAATAACTGTATATCCCATCAAGAGATCAAGGGACTTTGGGGAAGATCTAATGGAATTTTCTTATTTGTATTCCAAATTTAGAAAGAGACATCACTTCATTCGAGAGACTGACTGCAGGCTGCATGGGTGGTAATTACAGAGCCGGGGTCTGAGCGAAGATGCCGTGGCCATTATCGCTCACTCATTCCCAACCCAACTCTGCGTTGCCATCCGGTTTATGTGAGTTCTTGCTCATTGCCAGGCGCAGTCCTGGGATCTGTCACAAGCAGTCCATTGTCATATTAACCCTATGAGGAATAGACCCCTATTAGGTAGATGAGAAATGGAGACCCGGCTACATCAAGTGCCCTGTCAGGCCAGACAGCAGATATGTAGTGAGATCAAGAACCCAAACGCCACAGCCTACATCCTTCCACTACAAAAATAAAATAAGTAGTGCTGGCACTGTGGCTCACTTGGTTAATCCTCCGCCTGCGGCGCCGACATCCCATATGGGCGCCGGTTCTAGTCCCGGCTGCTCCACTTCCAATCCAGCTCTCTGATGGCCCAAGTGCTTGGGCCCCTACACCCACATGGGAGGCCAGGAAGAAGTACCTGGCTCCTGGCTTCAGATTGGCACAGCTCCTTTTAGAGAGTGAACCAACAGAAGCAAGACCTTTCTCTCTGTCGCTCTGTCAAATAAATTTTTTTAAAAAATTATTTTAGTACAAAAAATTTTTGAAATGCATGTATAGTTTACAGCAGAAAAAAAATCCACACTGTTTACCATCCTTGAAAATAACTTCAAAAGCTTGCTAAAAGCTTTTGGTTTTAACCTGTGGTTCACGTTGTCAGCTAACATATGACAAGTAGGAAAATCCCCATACTCAACACCTTGGCCATAGGAAAGAAGCGTGGTTTGCTGACCTCTGCCCATTGTAACTGCCTTTATGGCTCAGCTCTCTAACCTTCACAACAATCCTGAGAAGCAAAAAGTTCATGTCCATTTCACAGATGGAAAAACAGAGGTGGAGACTCAAAACCATCCACCTCTAGGAAGAACTTAATCAGGCAGAAGTCTTTGCCACTCATGGTTCTGTGAAAGGAAAGCTACATTACATTCTTTTTATTTATTCAATAGCACTGGAAAAGAATGGAAACCATGTGAAAACTTTGAAATTAAAAATTGACGTTCCCGCTCCCCTTGGCTGGCCCTGACGCCGTTAAACACTGCCCAGGTAGCTTCCCCGTGATGGATGGCTGCCTCCACAGGCTCACTCTCTCCCACAGGGGCTCACGCTGTGAGTCCAGGGGTGCCTGGCTATTGCGGGATGAGAAACACAGCCAAAGGTAGACTGCTCAGTGTTTCTCATTGCATTTTTTGGTCCTTTCTGGTAGCTTCTGATCTAATGAACAGAAAGAAGGTTGGGGAGAGAGTGCTAACCAAGAGAGAAGGGAGACAGCTGAAAGTATGTAAGTGAGAGGAGGGTCCAAGTGGCTGGAGAACAATTCATCCCAAAATACTGCTGCAAGGCTTTGGAGCAGCCAGGAGTCAAGAAACACAGCGCACTGGAGGAAGGAGATGATGATAGACAGACGGAAGTTAGATACACACAGAGACCTATACATAGTATGTATTATACTCTACAAGGGTACTTCAAAATGCTCATGGAAATTGAATTACAAAGTAAGGTTTTTATGGTGCAAAAAAAATTTTTGGAAATCTACACAATTCTTGTCTTACAGGCATTTTTAGTAAGCTTTACTTATCCACATATACATGGATTTCAACATGTTTGTCCCAGAATAAGTTTGTCTTTTGAGTTCACTTTTCCTAAATTTTTAAGGTACTCTCATATATATTTGTGAATATATGTATAATATATATTTTTATATATGCACATGCATACACGGTACTGTATGACTATTTTGGACATGAAGTGACCCTCTAAATGTTTCTCGCCTGCGTGCTGATCTAGTGCACAGTAGTGGGAGGGCCGCACTTCAATGGAAAGGGGTTAGCCAGGGACAGCTGGCTTTCGCAGGAGGTCAGGACAGAGACTGGCAGAAACAACTGCACGGCAGGTGTGGCAGGGAGGGGGTGGGTATGCAGGACTGAAGGTGAAACCCGCTAGTGTGTTCACAGACAACAAGCAGCCGGGCTGGACTGTGGGAACGGAGTGCTCCATAAAATACACGGCTTTAGGTTGGCCAGGCTGGACCTCACTCTTTCCCCAGAACTTGCTGACTGTAACTTCAGACGAGGGACTTAGGCGCTGAGTCTCTTCCTTATCTGTGAAGACAGCACACAGCAGGTGCCTCACAACCAACCTTTCCTCTCTTCTTCTTGGCCAGCGAAGAGGAACTTTCACAGCAGACAAGCACGTGCCACACACTGCACAAGGTACTTTCCCTCGCTGTCTTCTTTCCTCTATAAAAACCCTTCAAGGGGCTGGCTCTGTGGCACAGTGGGTTAAAGCCCTGGCCTGAAGTACCGGCATCCCATATGGGTGCCGGTTCTAGTCCCAGCTGCTCCACTTCTAATCCGGCTCTCTGCTATGGCCTGAGAAAGCAGTAGAAGATGGCCCAAGTCCTTGGGACTCTGCACCCATGTGGGAGACCAGGAAGAAGCTCCTGGCTTCGGATCAGCACAGCTCCGGCCGTTGCGGCTATCTGGGGAGTGACCGGTAGATGGAGGACCTCTCTCTCTCTCTGTCTCCACCTCTCTCTGTAACTCTGTACTTCAAATAAATAAAATAAATCTAAAAAAAAAAAAAAACCCTTCAAGAGATGTGCTATTGGACTCCACGTGAGAAACAACAGAGGTTCCAAATACTTAGGTGACCTGCCCCACATCACAGAGCTGGTGAGGAGGAAGAATCAAAACAAGAACTATCAAGCTACCAGAACCATGAATCCACTGGATCTAGCAGTTCCCTAAGCAGGTCATGAGACTAAAGAGGCATAAGTGAGAGAAGCCCTCACACTGCTGAGCTGACCACCAGCAGCACGGGTCTCAGTCCACACCCTCATGTGTTTAATATGGTCATGGGATTCAGGGTAAAGCCAACGATTTGTCCCTTTCAACCCCGCCACCCCTCCACTGTGCTTGCTCCCCTGAGCGACCAACAAGCTTCAACAACTCCACAGCCTGCCCCAGCCCCTTCATCCATTAAACGGGCAGTCTGGACTCCTTATTCTCTGAAGCAACTTCCACCTCTAAGACGGAGAGCACGTGGGTTTGATTACCGAGTCTGCAACACCACCATTCTCACAGCCCACTCTTAAAGAGAACACTCTCACCCACAGAGCTGCCGGGTCAGGAAACTGCGGAACAGCATGCAAGTGTTCTTAAAAGCTTCTTATTTTAATTCAAAATAGATAAACATTTGTTCACTTGCCATTTTCCCGAGCAGGTGCAATGCCTTCCTTCACCACTAGGAGACGCGGTGAGGAAGCAGTGATGCGTCTCAGGAGAGTTAACTATGCCCCCGCCCTATCATCCGCCATTTCCTTCAAGCGGAAAGAAAACTGAACATGGTTATGAAAAAATCCGAGAGCCAACTCTCTCTAGATTTTCAAGATTTTTTCCCAGTCTTTTATAGCTGTTTCTCCTACACTTAATTTGACAGCAATTTTTTAGTAACTCACCTCGGTGGAGTCTTTTTAAAGTATTCAACATAGTTTCCCTAGAAACAAGAATATTATTTCTTTCCACACTCCCACTTCAGCAGTTTAATTAAACTATAAGTCAGATTTTGTCACTCCTCATCTCTCATGCTCCCACCCAGCTCACTGAAAGGACAAGCTAAAGTCTGTCCAAGGACCAACATGCTCCACCTCCTGTGAGCTCCACCTACCTCCAGTGGTCAAGCAATCTCCTGCCTCAGACCTGACACTTATTTTTTCTTTTAAGATTTATTTATTTATTTATTTATTTATTTATTTATTTATTTAGAGAGATCTTTCATTCACTGGTTCACTCCCCAAATGGCCACAACCACCAGGGCTGGGCCAGGCCGAAGCAAGGAGTTTGGAACCCCATCTGGGTCTCCTATGTGGGCTGCAGAGGCCCAAGCATGTTAGCCATCTCAGCTGCTGTCTCAGGGTCATTAGCAGGGAGCTGGATGGGAAGTAGAGCGACCAGGTCTGGAACTGGCACTCCAATCTGAGATGTCAGCGATGCAGGTAGTGTCTAAGCTCTCTTCACCACAAACACTGCCCAAGACCTCACACTCGTATTCTCCCCTCTGGAATTCTCTTCCTCTGGATGCATGTGGAGGTGCTCATATAACTGCCTCTTTCTGATATTTGGTCAAATGTCACCTTCTGCTATAATTTGGACAGAACTTCAGTGTGTCCACCACAGTTCCCTGTGTAGAAATGGAATCCTCATTATGAAGAATTACGAGGATGGAAATTTAATCAACAGCAGTGTTTAGAATTGGGGTCTTTAGGGGGTGATGAGGATTAAATAAGGTTTTTGGAATGGAGTCCCCAAGACTGAGCCCTGGTGAGTAAGACACCAGCCTCACAGGCACACACACGCCCTGTCTCTTGCTCTGCACCACCACAGCAATCAGCCAGCAAGGGGGGCATCACCAGATTTGACCTCCAGAACTGTGAGACAAAAATAAATCTCCGTCCTTATACCTTACCCAGTCTGTGGTACTGTGTTCTTAGCAAAGAAAACAGATTAATAAACCTTTCCAGTAAAGCCTTCCCTATTGCCCTACTTAATTATGTATGTATGTATGTATGTATGTATGTATGTATGTATTTGAAAGGTGGTTGGGAACAGAGAGAGACAGAGATCTTCCATCTGCTGGTTCACATCCAGAGTGCACGCAACAGGCAGGCCGTGGCTAGGCCAAATCCAAGAGGCTGGAACTCAACCTAGGTCTCCCACATGAGAGACAGGGGACTTGATCTATCAACTGCTGCCTCCCAAGGTACACATTCGCAGGAAGCCAGAATCAGAAGTGGAGCAAGGATTCAAACTCAGGCACTCTGATCCCAAAACCCTAATTAAAACAGCCACCCGATCCCCTCCTGAGTCTTCTCCATTCCCCCACCCTCACAGTGTTTTTCTCTATAGCACACCTTTGGGGCATTCTCTACATACGCCTCATTAGCATCCAAGCTTCACCAAGGCAGGGAGTTTAATCTGCTTCCATAGTGATGCATTACAATGCCTAGAACAGCAGATCCATAGCTGTCACTCCATATTGGTGTCATAATAACCTCTATTACTGTTACACATGGATTATTTCTCTGACTGAATTGTGTAAGTACAGTACTACATTTGGGCTACAGAAGGTTCAGGAACAAACACAGCAGGGTCGTGGTAAACCAAGTCACCTGGAGGGTCAGGAGTGCTTTGGTGCAGGAGCACATAGACCACTAACCACAGACAGCTGTGGGCTCCAGGATAAGCCAGGGCCTGGCATGGAGGAACGCTTCTCCCTTGAACTTGATCCAGCTAACCTCCCAAATAACACAGAGTGAAGTCAACTCTGGAAGACAGTCCAGCGACTGTTCTTCACATACAGGTGGAATGAAGAGAGAAGACACAATACGTTGTCTTGTTCTAGTCCTTTCCTATAATGACCAATTACTGTTGGCCAATCTCTTCATCTCTGTCCCACATTCTCTACTAGGAAAGGGGAGGGCTTAGAATAACACATGACCTGCTTATTTCACTGGCCTATTAGCAGCACTGAGCAAATCAATAGCTATGAAAATATACTGACAAATTAGGAAGCACTCTATACAACAAGCAACTGTCTTCGTGTTAACAGAGATTACTGACTTGTCTGTAATATCTACTATAACTCCCTAACCTGATGATGTAGTCGACAACACTGTGACTTCAAAAATGATCCTAAAATGTAGTAAAGTCTGAAAAGAAAGATTGTTTAAGAGCACAGAATGAGAAGGAGAAGGAAAATGGCTTTTATTTTCCTGATTCCTTAATAAAAAAAATCAAAAAATATTTAAATCTCCCAAGCAGTAACTAAAAGCTATAAAATTCAGATTTAAGAATCACTGTGAATATCTACAATTATCTAGACTCTCAGATACTTCAGATAATTTTCATCTATTTCAATACCACAAGAATAATCCAAGATGACTTATTAATATCACACATATCAATAACAGGTTGTGATGGGATTGAGCAAAGCTTTTCCAACCATCTCAGTTCTGTTTTATTATAGCATGTATTAAACCAAAATAAAAAAGTGGTGAAGAATGACTTGTCATACCATTTATTAGAGTTGATGGAGTGTAGACAATCTTTTCAATAAGGCTTTAACACACTGTTATGCACCACAGTACATAACTAATGAAAAGAAATGCATGAGACTTGCAGGAGCTTATCCCCCAAGCCATTCTGACAATAAATTGAAAATCAGTTCTACCCTATATGGCAAAAGTTCAGTGGCAAAAATGCTAATTTGTTTGTTGTTTACCAACACTCAGGTTTAATTCAGAGCAACGATCAGACCTATTGGACCAAATTTAGCTTTTTTGGAAGGCGGGTCCAAAGGGAGAAGCCAATACAACAGGATAGAGACACTGTGCCCTCTTCATATTTGACAAGAGGATGGGATCCCATTTTCTCTCCGATTGAAAGAACACAAAGGCCAGCCACAGAACACAGGCTGTGTGTTGGGTGTTTGAACTTCGCTTCCATCACCCGAGTATTCAAATGGAACTAATGCACTCTGGAAAGGTATTAAGTCATTGAGCACAATTGTGCCGGGATACAGGCTAATCTGCAAACTGTGCAGCAAAATCAACAGAGTTTACAAGGACAGGATCACCTCACTCACTCAGTAACCTCAATCAAGCATTTTACATTTAAAAAAAAATACACCAAATATATTAAGGACCTACCGCCAACAAGGACCCCTGATAGATACAAGCACCTGTGGGGGAAAAACAAAACAAGAATTAAAAGGGATGCAAAATAAACCCAGAGGCCCTGCCCCTGCAGAATTGCTGCTAAAACTGCATCTACACGCATCTTAATCAGCAAACTGCTTTTTCCAAAATCTTAAAAGCTTGAGCATTCCCTCCCTGGGGAAAGAGCCCCATACACCAAAACAGCATTTCTTGGACACCGATGAGGGAAAGCATCATTAAAAGTGATCGTTTGAATTTTAAAATTAATGTGTTTATGATGGCACACTATAAATACAGTACAGATTTTCCCTTTGTGATACATCAGGAAAGTCCCCGTAATCCAGTCCCAATTTACTTATCCAAGCGGCTCCTCCACTCTTCACTTACATAAATTCCCCAGTCCAGCCCAGAGACCAGCTTAGGATCTACAATATATTTCCATGTCCAAAGGCCTTTGTTCATTTTCGTTTCCAACAAGAGATACATTTGGTCTATTCAAGCCCCTTGAACTTGATCCTATCTCCTTCCTGAAACTCTACCAGCCCACAGGATTACTACCCGCTTCTCTCTTTGAGTTCATAGCACTTTGTGCCTACACCGTTCACTTGTGAATTCATTCTTGGGTATTTCCTTGTCCCAGCCTTACGAATGATAGAATGCTGCATCCACTCCACCAAGTACATAAAAATGTACAGGGTGCCTTTTTAAATTGTATGGGAGAATTAAAAGAGCATGTTATTATGGTGCAAAAACATTCAAAATCCATGCATAGTTTTCTTCATGATATGCACTTTCCATGAATGTTTGAGGATCTTTCAGGCATGTGTGTGTGTGTACATGCGTCTCTGTCATGTGTGTAAAAGGAACTACTTCTACCCCTTTGTAGTTCCTGCTTCTTCACACAGATACCTAAGTATCTGATTAATACAAAACACCCATTTCACACTTTTAACAGATTAAACCATTTTATGGGACAGTGGTTTAAATGGTAGTTACTTGAGAATCCTCCTCTTGAGTTCATGACCCCCAACACACTCTTCTCCCTCTTTTCACTCAATTTTTCTTCCAATGGGCTGCTTATAAACTGATACATCTTTATCTTTTCCAGTCATTAAGTACCAAATGAAAAACAACAGATGAATTGTTTCTAAACGGAAAAGAAGGCTGAATTTCAATGGGACAGAGTACATATTCTTGAACAACTAGCATATCAACAATTAAGACTCTAACATTAATATCTGAAAACAAAATGGCAAGCTTGATCTTAAAAAAACATATGCAGATTCTCAACCAATTTTTGAGCAGCACAACAGGTGTTGATTTAACAGAAAGAAGTAGCATTGTGCTACCTGCCACTCGCTCAAAAACTGAGGTTGCAAAACAGATAGGAACTGCACCGTACCCCAAGGTTCATGCTGACAAGGTACCACAGGTGGCTTCCAGACAGAGGAGCGCTTGCCTCTATCAGATCACTCACGAAACCTCAAAAATATTTCTCAGGAGTGGGCCAGTCCACTCTCCCCACCAAGGGGAGAAAGGAAGGGCAATCTTTAAAGGAAGTGAGATGACTGCTTATGCTGTGTTTGAATCAAAGAACTCTGTAGGCCAGTTTACTGAACTGACTTCCCTGCCCTTGACATTCAAATGAGGATAACTCGATATAAAACCTATGGGGGAAAATTTATAATTGACTTATTTTTCCTCAAGAAATCCTGTTCAAAAGGCAAAGTATTTCAGTCTACAGTACATCAAAGATATATAAATATATATGTATATGTGTACATGTATTTATAAACAATCTTGTATATCTCAAATATATATCAACATAATTCATTTTCTAAATTATTTCAATGAGGGCCAGTGTTGTGGCACAGCAGGTTAAGCCCCTGTCCACAACTGTCCCAGCCACACCACTTCTGATAACGGCCTGGGAAAGCAGCAGAGGACGCCCCAAGTACCTGGGCCCCTGCTACCCACATGGGAGACCCAGATAAAGCTCCTGGTTCCTGGGTTAGGCCAGACCCAGTCCCAGATGTTGCAGCCATTGGAGAATGAATCTGCAGATGTTAAATAAATCTTTAAAAAAATTTAAAAGTAAATTACTTCCATGGACATTTAATTTTTATGTTTTAAAAAAAGTTATCACAAAGATCATCATGACACAGATAAAATTTAACAAAATTAACCTTTATTTTCCTTTCAGCCCATTCATTTTTTGATGGTTTAACCATGAAAACTTTCTGACACTTGTCTTTCATCAATAGATAAAATTCCATATGTATAACAATTACAACAGGATGTCTTGAAATATATATAATCTTTTTTATATATGATCCTTAAAAATCAACAAAATTTAACTTCTAGAAAAAAACACACACAAGATTTAACCTTCAAAATTGACCTCTGGCCAGTGCCGCAGCTCACTAGGCTAATCCTCTGCCTGCGGCGCCAGCACCCCGGGTTCTAGTCCTGGTTGGGGCATCAGTTCTGTCCCGGTTGCTCCTCTTCCAGTCCAGCTCTCTGCTGTGGCCCAGAAAGGCAGTGGAGGATGGCCCAAGTGCTTGGGCCCTGCACCCGCATGGGAAACCAGTAAAAAGCACCTGGCTCCTGGCTTCAGATCAGCACGGCACTGGCCGTAGTGGCCATCTGGGGGCTGGACCAACAGAAAGGAACACCTTTCTCTCTGTCTCTAACTCTGCCTTTCAAAAAAAAAAAAAAAAGGACCTCTAAGACCTGCTTGGGATGCATTCACCACACATCAGAATGTCTCAGCTACTCTGCTTTCAATCTAGCTTCCTGCTAATGTGCCTGAGAAGGCAGTAGATGATGGCTCAAGAGGTCAGGTTCCTGCCATCCACACGGGAGACCCAGATGGAGTTCCTAGCTCCTGGCTTCAGCCTGGCCCAACCCCAGCTGTTACAAGCATTTGGAGAGTGAACCAGTGGATGAAAGATAGCTCACTCGCTCTCTCTCTCCCTCTTTCTCCCTTTCAAATAAATAAATCTTAAAAAAAGAAAAAAAAGACCATCTTCAAATACATCATTTTGTTGTTACCACAATGGTAATTGCCAAAGTCAATTTCCTCTCAAAGCTCCAAATTAAACCGAGTATCTTAAGCAGTGAACAAATACCCACCCCAGATCTCATTTTTGGAAGCTTAAACAGAGGTTATAAATTCACTGCAATATGAAAACATAAAACAGCTCTGAGTGTGGCACCACATCCATACTTGGTTAAGCCAAACATCTGCTGGAGACTCAAGTCAAAATGGTGTGTGGCTGCTGATAAATCCTATCACCAGGAAAGGAAATCATTCAATTGGGGTCACTCTGTGATGTACAATTCCAAGAGAAATAAGCTTTCCCCTCCAAGGGCTTGCCTAAAACAGACTAGCTCTGCCCGGAAGGCAGCTGCATGAAGCAGTCTCCATTAACACCGTTTCCAAAACCTCATTTCTACTCTCTGGAGAAAATAAAGCATTCCAGTGTGATGCCCAGTCTTATCAAACATTTATAACCATCCACAGCCAGATGCAGCCATCCGAAGCAAGCATCTTTCTTCTCCCTAGCACGGGCCACACACCCACCAGCAGATGAAGCAGGAGGTTGGTGGCACTGGGTGCTGGACACAGTTTCTGCTTCAGAACCCAAGCAGTAGACTTTTCGCTGATCGGTCAGTTCTCATGGCATGGAAGACACAGTCAGCCCCCACCCGTTGTTCTTTGTCCTAAGGAGCCCTGAATGGCAGCAGTCTATCCGAGGTCTCCGGGTATGGATTTGGCTGGATTTTAAAGGAAACTCCAGCTCAAAGGGAATTCTGAGAGATGGTGCAGCTCTGGAAGGAGAAACAGGCCTTCTTCAAGGAAAGGGGGAGACACGGGAGACAATGGAAGCAGAGAGCTCTAACACAGAACGCTGCCTGTTGCAGGGGCTGGAACACAGCGGCGACGCCTCAGCAGTTCCCTTCCGACCCTCCAAGACCCTGAGAGACAGCACGAAGCTCTACAGGGACAAGCAATTACAAAAGCTCTTCCGAAGGCTCATGGGAAAGGGAATCAGACCTGCATTTATTCTGGTGCCAAAACGTTTTGATACCCCTGCAAACAGGGGTCTTCAAAAAGTTCATAAGGAGCTGGCATTTGGCACAGTGGGTAAGACGCTGTTTAGGACGGTCCCTGTCAGAATGCTGGGTTTGAGTCCCGGCTGCTCTCCCAATCACAGCTTCTGGCTAATGAACACTCATGGTGGCAACAGGGGTACTCGGTTCCCTGCCACCCATGGAGGATTAAGTTCCTGGTCCAACTGTAGCCTGGCTCAGCCTTGGCCATTGGGGAGCTGACCAGTGGATAGGAGATCTCTTTCTGTCTCTCTTTCAAATAAATAAAAATTTTTAAGTTGATGGAAATGTATATAATGAAAAAGCATGCATGGATTTCAAATGTTTTGACTACAATAAACATCTTTTTAAAAAATATATTTTAATTACTTAAAAGAGCTACAGAGAGAGGGAGAGACAGAGACAGAGAGCTTCCATCTGTTGGTTCATTCCCAAAGATAATCTCAATGGCCAGGCCTACACCAGGCCAAAGCCAGGAGCCAAAAGCTTCTTCCAGGTCTCCCACATGGACGCTGGGACCCAAGCACTTGGGCCATCTTCCTCTGCTTTCCCAGGGCATTAGCAGGGAGCTAGATCAAAATTGGAGCAGCTGGAATATGAACCAGTGCTCACATGGGATGCTGGCATGACAGGTGGGTGGTTTTACCCACTCCAAAGTGCTGGCCCCTAAACTTATATTTTAATTCCATTTTTCCACACACTTTTGAATTCCACAGCATGAACAAGGAAGCCAAGGTCATGAGTCTAGGTCACCCTTCCCCCTCTGTGGTTGGCTCAACTGTTACAGGTCAAAGAGGCAAAATACTTCCTATCATAAAATTTAAACAACTAAATGCCTCCTTTCTGAGATACCCATATGAAATGTAATGTCTTCAGAGAAAACTTGAGATACAATTTGCCCTGGTACTTATATCCTGAAGATGTTACTATCAAAACTAACTGCTAAACTGAGTAACTTAGGGAAGTTCAATCCAAGAGCCAACGGTATCAGAACCATCAGTTCAAAGAAATTATGGCAGATACAACCATTAAGATTTGAAGAGACTTGGAGAGCAGGGTATCACAAAACGTGACTCACTAGGAACAAGCAGCTACAAGTTGGCATTTAAAGATTCAGGCTTGATGTTGTGTCATAATTCAGCATATGGCTCTGTACACTGTAGAACAGTTAAAACAATCATTTTCTGGACTGACATGACAGCTCATGTCCTGATTATTGTCAACTAAGAGTCAGATCAATTAATTGAGTAGTTAAAGGGAAAATTGGGCCAACCATTTTGGAACTATTAAAAGATTTGGCATGCAGCTCCAGCTTTACCAAGTGGTAGCAGTCCCTCCTCTCCTCTGAGCCAGGTGGTGGAGAGTTTTATGCCTGAGCATCTGAGTAACACTGAGGGATATCAACATCAAGTCTGTAAGAGTGAATATAGAAGACTTGTCCTCACCGGAGGATGTGTGCAGGAAGGAAATACCCAGAAGCCAATCCCCAGAGGGGAGTGGAAATGTACTATGATGGGGAAAAGAGTCTAGGACAATACATCACCTTTGGGTGCTACTGGCAGGTTGTCGCAGAAGCCACAAGATGCAGAATTGCAATCTAACACTTCAATACTGGAAAACCACCAAGGACCAAACCTACCAACTCCCAACTGTTATTTCCCTGATATTAATGATGTTTGGGTATGCTAACTCCTTGAGGGCGGGTCCTATGAGGTGTTCTGGAAGTTTTGGTTTTGATTTTTTTTTTTTTAATTTAACAGAGTTGGACAGTGAGAGAGAGGGACAGAGAGAAAGGTCTTCCTTCAGTTGGTTCACTCCCCAAATGGCCACCACAGCCGGAACTACACCAATCCGAAGCCAGGAGCCAGGTGCCTCTCCTGGTCTTCCATGTGGGTGCAGGGCCCAAGAACCTGGGCCACAGCAGAGAGCTGGACTGAAAGAGGAGCTGCCAGGACTAGAACTGGCGCCCATATGGGATGCTGGTGCCGGCCCTTGGTTTTGATATTTATATCTTCCTATAAGACATAACCCTGGGGCCAGCGCTGTGGCACAGGTTAATCTTCCGCCTGCGGCGCCAGAATCCCATATAAGCGCTGGTTTAAGTCCTGGCTGCTCCTCTTCCAATTCAGCTCTCTGCTGTGGCCTGGGAAAGCAGAAGTTGTCCCAAGTGCTTGGGCCCCTGCACCTGCATGGGATACCTGGAGTTAGCTCCTGGCTCCTTGCTTCATATCGGCACAGTTCTAGCTATTGTGGTCATCTGGGGAGTGAACCAGTGGAAGGAAGACCTTTCTTTCTCTCTCACTGTCTGTAACTCTATCTCTCAAATAAATAAAATCTTAAAAAATGACATAGCCTGGAGCCGGCACTGTGGCATAATGGGTTAAGTCACTGCCTGCAGTGCCAGCATCCCGTATGGGTGCTGGTTCAAGTCCCTGCTGTTCTACTTCTGATCCAGCTCATTTGTTATTGCCTAGGAAAGCAGTAAAAGATGGCCCAAGACCTTGGGCCCCTGCACCTGTGAGGGAGACCTGAAAGAAGCTCCTGGCTCCTCGCTTCAGATCAGCACAGCTCTGGCTGTTGCAGGTATCTGGGGAGTGAACCAGTGAATGGAAGACTCTCTCTCTCTGCCTCTCTGTAACTCTGCCTTTCAATAAATAAAAAAATAAATAAAAATAAATAAATTTAAAAATTTTTTTTATTTATTTGAAGAGTTACAGAGAGAGAGACAGAGAAAGATCTGCAATCCACTGCTTCACTCCCCAAATGGCTGCAATAGCAGGCGCTGAGCCAATCCAAAGTCAGGAGCCAGGAGCTTCTTCCAGGTCTCCCATGTGAGTGCAGGGGCCCAAAGGCTTGGGCCATCTTCTAATGTTCTCCCAGGCCATAGCAGAGAGCTGGATCGAAAGTGGAGCAGCCAGGACTAGAACCAGTGCCCATATGGGATGCCGGTGCTTCAGGCTAGGGCTTTAACCCGCTATGCCACAGCGCTGGCCCAAAAAAAAATTTTAAAAAAAATATAGAACCTAACACCTAAGCTCTCAATAAAGATTTGTGGAATGAGAGAATGAAGAGAGAGACTATATATCCCAGTGGATGTCTTCGCTTCCTAACACTGAGTTTGAAGGATTGAGTCCTTAGCCTATGGGATTCTCAATCTAAAAGCAACCAAAAATACTGACACACCTACAAATAAAATACTTTCTCTAGAAAATGATCCTTTTCAATGTACTCTACAAATGACATTTACAGGAAAAGCCTAGGAAATGTCCTGATTTGCTAAAATCACAAGGGGAGTGATGGGATGCAAAGTAGACTTCAGATCTCTCAACCTCCAACTGCATAATCTTTGCCTATTCCAAGCCAATTATTCTATCTACTCTAACTCCATGAGACTTCCAGGGCAATACCACCCAATGAATCTCTCCAGAAAATGCCAAGGCAGAGTTTCTCGGATTCAGAAAGCAGCATGTTAGAGGTTTCTCCGTGACTTCTTGACTTTATTGCATCCTCAAATCAAAGTAATATGTCAGTTTTGCAATAAAAGGCGATGTAAAATGGGACTGCCAATAATTTATTTGCAAAAGTTCATTTTTCTCTTGATAATTGAAAGAAAATTTAGCACCAGAAAGTTGCAATTGATCACAAAAGACGCAGCAAATGCTCATCTCTTCTTTTTTCTGTGCTTGACAATGAGCAAAAAAATATACTAGAGCTATCACCTCATCGAATTCTTCATTTACAAGTGACAGACTCACAGCCCAAAGTCGTCAGGTGGTTCACTCAAGGTCAGCGAACTAGTTATAGAGGCCAGTCTACCACTTAAGTTTAATTCAAAAGGATGTGATCGGAGGATATTTTTGAGCACCTACTGTGTACTAGGAGCTAGGCTGGAGGAAACAACTAGGAGTCACCCTAACCCTTAATAAGCACACAGCTAAGTGAGGGAGACCACACCTCAGCCACTGTAATTGTGGAGCACCTGGAGTGCCAGGTGCCCCTACGATAGGTTCTCTGAACATGGAGAAGAAAACAACAAATTCGCCACAAGTTGGCCAAGAAAGGAACCACCAGGGTTCATCTCAAGAGAAGCACACATGCGAATGTTTCTCCTGCATTTTAAAATCATTCCCTTAACTAATAATGAAATTGGAGGCAATCTCTAAGATCCTTGGTTTAATGCTTTTTAAATGTTTTTATTTATGTAAGAAGCAAAGAAATCTTCCACCCACTGGTTCATTCACCAAATACCTGTAACAACCTGGGCTGGGCCAGAAGAAGCCAGGAACTCAATCCGTGTCTCCCATGTGGGTGGCAAAAACCCAACTACAAGCCACCAAGCCATCACTTGCTGCCTCCCATAGTGCACATTAAAGGAAGCTGGAACCCAAGATTGAAACCTAGACACTTTCAATATGGAATGCAGGCATGCCAACAGGCATCAAAACCACTGAGCCAAGTGCCAGACCCTCAATGCTCTTATTTTCAAAAGAAAGAAAAAATCTTGACAGAACCAAACTAAAGATCTCATTGGATGACAAGGGACTTTTTGTCTGTAGACAGGTATCACATAATTAAATTGAGATACAGTATGTAATGTGTTTAGTACAGTGGCAGACAAATAATGTGTTCAGCCATTCATTGGTTACTAGATAAGCATCATTATGACTTGGATGGAAACTCAGCCTATCAAAGCAAGTGTGCAATGAATGCAGGAAGCTCCGAAGGTGAGGTGACCCAATAAAAAGCAAGTCTCCAAAGATTCCTTGAAGGAGTATCACCCACCATCACCACTAATCAAGACTGAGGCAGACTTTATTTTCCCACATTTGTTCGTCAGTTCTCAAATTTTGCCACTATATCGGCCGGCCTTCCAAAGAGCGCACCCTGTAGGCTCTTAATAATGGCTTCTGTCATGTCAAGAGGTTTGGTTCTGAGCAAGTGTATCATATCAACTGCCCCCTGGTGAGCAATCCGGGAGTGATAGCAGGTTTTCTGCGGGCTGGTAGATGATTCTCAGGGAGAAACTGCCACCGTGTGAAACTAGTTTTTCTAAATCAAAGTTCAGGTTTGGGCGGCCTGGGCTGACTCTTCCATCAAGCCTATCATTAAAATTAAGACCTACAAGGACTATTTCTAAGCAGGCACCCACAAGCACGTATGCAGTAACTGTTTCTGCACGTGTGCACGGTTGAGAAAGGCTGCGAAGTGCTTCCCCCCGGAGGTGCTACACGCCAGACACACCGCGCGGAAGCGAGCGGGCACGCCGCCTCTCTCCCACAGGGAATGCCCCCTGATGGGCGGGCACTTCCAAGGCCTGGTCACTTTCTCTCCAGAAGCTCCTAAAGAGCCTCTGCCGCTTGCCTAGAGGTCGACCCGAGGCAGGGCTTTGTCCTCCCCGGACCTGCGGTCGCCCCTAGTCCTGAGCCCGGGTCCCAAGTCCGCCGCTACCGCGGCTCTGCTGCGCGCCCGGGCAGGTGAACTCCTCCACCGGGCAGGTGGATGAATCAAGAGTGGAGCCGGGAAGCGAAGCCGAGCCCCGGCGCGGCGGACCGAGCAGTCTCGCTCACAGCCGGCGGCGCCCTTCCCCCTCCCGCTCCGGCTGGGTGACTTCCCGGAGGGATCAGGTGGGAGCTCCGCGCGCCTCGCGTCGCAGGGCTCGGCTGCCCATTACCTCCGCCTCCCCGCCGACTCTGGATTTACTCATGGATTCATTTCTTGGGCTGAGCCCAGATCGCTCCTGATATGGCGACAACTCTTTCCCCATCTCCGTTCTCGGCCCCAGCTCCGGGATTTTACACGTAGTTGGAGCCCGGAGGAAACCTGGGAGGCGGAGGACGAACAAAATGCACCTAAACTCTCAGGAGCCACTTTTTTTTTTTTTTTCTTCCTTCCTGGGAGGAAGCAGGCAGGCTCTTGCCTCTCCGTCCCAAGCAGGTTTCTTTTATCACAATTGCCCACGTTCAAAACACGCTCTGACCAGGTCGGGATAAAATCTTAACTAGACTTGAGCGGGGCTAGCATGGCCGGAGAGCGATGAGGCTTGCAGGTGGGAGATGGGAGGTTTCACGGGGCAGGGGCAGAAGTCTCGGACGTTCTGTGGGGTTGCTTTCCTTTCTGGGGAAGCAGAAAGAAAAATAATCCAATTCCCGGGATGTCACCCCGATGGCCCACCAGCCACCTAGCCAAAAGCACTGGGGGCATAGAGAGAGAGAGAGAGTTCTTGGCTGGGGCTGAGACCTGAACACAACTCAATCGGGGTAAGAATCTTCTTAGCAGAAGTCCCCTCCCGTCCCAGCCCGCCACCGGGAGAGAATAACTTCCGTCCCACACACCAGACCCTAAAAACGCGCCGAGTTTTGCCCACCGCACCAAGGCGCGCGCACGGCCCGGTTCCCTTACCTTGGGAAGGAGGAGGCAACACAGCTACTGCCGCCAGGGCCACCGCGAGCCACACTTGGACGATTCCCATCGCCGTCGCGGCTCCCACGCTGCAGGAGCACAGCCTGCAGCATCCAAGAACCGACTCTCGGCCAAACCGCTGGCTTCGGCGTACCGAGGTTGGGGGACCGCAGGCGATCAGCTTCGGGGACACGGGGCGCAGGCGACACTCACATCAGCCCAGAGGCGTCCGAGGCGGCTGGGGGTCCGTTCACTCGTGGCCCCGGGCGGAGAGCGCTCCGAGCTCCCCAGCAGAGCGCGACACCCACGCAGGCAGCGCTCGGGAGAGCCAGCGGCGGCAGCGCGCACAGCTCCGCGGCCACGTCTCTCCGGAAAGTTGCGGGTCAGCGGCTGGTCGGATGTCCCGGGCTCTCCGCTGTGGAATCCAGGCAGTCCTGGAGCACGTTTGTCCCAAGCGACTCTGCAAAGTTCCCTGGACACCCTATGCGCGCGCTGCGTCGACAGAGAGGCTCGCCCGGGACAGAGAAGCACCCTCCCACAGCCACTTCCCGGTGCGGCCACCGGGCGCCGGAGGCCGCTGGCTGGAAACTTTGCGCGGCGCTGCGGGCGGCTCCCGGGACGCGCCCGCGCCGCAGCCGCACCGCGCCGCCTCGGGCTGCGCCGCCTGCAGCAGCCGGTTCTCGGGCTTCCCGGGAGGGCTGGGGGCGCGGCTGCTACTTTCTCGCTCCCGCCCCTCGCCCGGGTGAGGAGGGCTGCGGGGGCGCGGCTTGCTCCACACCGACACCCACCTCTGCACCGCGCACCCCGGAGCTGCTCTGCGGGGTGGAGGTGCGCCTACGGCAGCGGAGGAGGAGCCATCATTTTAAATGCACAGAGGAAGGAGCTGGAGACTCCCAACTTAATGCTCAGAAACGCACGCACTGGGGCACCGGCTGGATCCCCGCATTTAAAGGACGCACGCCCCGCCTTCCTCCGCCTCCCGGCCTCTGCTTCCTTTCTCCTTTGCTCGGCGTGCAAATGGACCCAGGGACTCGGAGCTTTGGCAAAGATTCCAGAGAGTCACGTGGGGAAGGGGAGCCGCGGGGAGGGGGGGTGAGGGGAGGCCGAGAGCGCAACCTGATCCCCTTATTCATTCTGCCGGAGTTCAGATTGGCTTTGTCTGGGGCGGGATTAAAAGTGGTCACACCGGGGGCCGGAGCGGCGGCGTGGGGGAAGTGCGAGCGAAGAGCCTAGCTCAGGCACAGCTGAGGGTCTGCAAACCGGCCCACGCCTCTCGCCTGGGGAGTGGCCGATTCCAGGGTGAGGGTGGGGGTGTCCACCACCTGGCGCTGCCCGCTTACCCCCACCCCTACTCGCCACTCCTGCTGGACTGGCGTGGGGCGACCCGATCGGTGTTCGTGGCTCAGGGATCCCCAGGGTGGTCGCAGCCTGGGGGGCTCTCGGCGAGCGTGTCCCAGAGCGCACCTTCCCCCTCCCCCCAGGCACTTCAGGGCAGCGCCCCCGCCATCGCGACGCTGTGGGCCCCTAAGGGCTGACCCCCTTGCGCTTTGAGAGCAAGGGGCCTTGATTCCCGGCCAACCCTGACTGACGGCTGCTATTTTTATAAGGACCAAATAAAAATAGCCAGCCCAGGTTTAATCAGTTTGTAAGATGGGAATGATTGCATCAGGGAGATGCTGAATGGGTTCCGATTGGCCCAGAGAAGCGACGTCTTGGGTCCCCAGGTTGAGCCGACACGGGGAGGCTGGGAGCGCAGTTTGCAGGTGCCCCGAAGGCGGCGCTGTGGGCGGCGTGGTCCTGCCGGTTTCCAGCCCTCAGGACCCCCGTGCGGCGGGAGCCTCTCCCAGCGGTTCGCCTTGCGGAGTAACCGAGCAGGTTGTAACTGGCAGGTCCCCGCGTGTTAGCAGAGAGCCAGGGCGACTGAGGAGCCCCTGGTCCTCGCCCTCTCCCCTGGGCTGTGGTCGGCCTAGGGACAGAGATGTCGTGTTTGAAGGTGGCGCACACAGGTGCTGAGAGCAGCCCCCTTGTAACGTGGGAGGGAGGCCTCCCTCTCTCTGTCCCACTGCCACCTTTAGTGTTGCACAGCCTGGCTCCCAGCGCCCTAGGACAACCCCATTGCCAACCTAGCCGCCGCCTCCTATAGACAAAGTTTGGAGCCGCCAAACTGCAGTCACCTAGACATTTCATTCTGTTTTGTATTTTTTTTTTTAAGCATACAATCATGACTCTCCAAGGGGTCTCCGTAAGACATCTGCCATACTTGGGAAATGCAAATGTGTTACTTTTTTTAAAAAGAAAAGGCTAGAAGGAAGAGGAGGAGCGGGGAAAAGAGCCCCTGGATACAGGGGAGTCGTCAGAAGCTGCGTTTATTGGATTTATAGCTAACACCCCTCTCCACGGCTCACATCTTCTTCCCAGAACCCTAATTAGGTAGAGGGAGGTGGCCCCAGGGTACCTGCTCCAGGGTCTTCTGGATGACCAAATGGTTAACGTGTCAACCAGTAGTTCGGTAATATTATGAGACATATCCAGTGCCTTATGTGGCCGCTTCAACTGAGATGTTGCAAAAAGCAATTATGTTAGCATAACATATTTCAATGATTAAAATTTAGCATACATGTTATGTATATACAGATCATAACTAGCTTATCGCTACAAGGTAACCTTGACAGATGAGTGCTTCACCCAACCAAGTCATGCTTCTTCCTAAGAGAGTGGGAAGGTCTCTGTGCCTTCAATTCTCTTTATCGCACGTCCACAGTCCATGACTTTTATTACCACCACCTCTCCTTGGATCAGCCCTGCTGTCATCGCTTCACAGTCCCCTGGCCTTGCTGCTACCCGCTTTGGGAGATACGTTTATCCACCCTGCTGTAGTGATAACCGTAACAGCAACAGATTTCTTCTGCGGAATCCTCTGTGTTGGCACTGTACACTTTCCCATGTAATCCTCCAGTAATAGGCACTGCTAGTTCCTTGGGAAGGTAATAGCATATTCAGAGAGTTAACTCATCTGTCCAAAGGCAGCACAGAACCCATTAGAGCAAGAAACTGTAGGTACCATCACAGGCAAACCCCAAATCGCAGTCCCGTCCTGGCCTGGGGACATTGGTGGCCCCTGCACGCAGGTCCCTGGACCTTGGTGATTCCTTCCTGAAGCTGGGCCATCATAGCACATGGCAATCACTGCTGCGCAGGGGTGATAAGGGAGGTGCTGCGGCCCCCCAGGGGCTCAGCTCGTTCTTCACAGCCCAATGAAAAAGAACAGGTCCCATTCAGCCAGGGTTGTGGCTCAGTGAGATAAGCTGCTGCCTGCAGCACAGCATCCCACATGGGCACCAGTTCAAGTCCCAGCTGCTCCACTTCTGACCCAGCTCCTGGCTAATGCCCCAGGAAAACAGCAGAAAATGGCCCAAATGCTTGGCCCCTGCCACCCAAACAGGAGACCAGGATGTAGTTCCTGGCTCCTGGTTTCAACCTGGCCCAGGCCCAGCTGTTGTGGCCATTTGGGGAGTTGACCAGTGGATAGAAGATCGACTTTCTCTCCCCCCTTCCCTCACACACACATACAACCTTTCAAACTACAAAGGGAATACATACATAAGGGCACTTCAAAAAATTGGTGGAGGGGCGTAGTTGGTAAAGCTGCTGCGTGCAGTGCCAGCATCCCATATGTACCCCAGTTCGAGTCCTGGCTGCTCCACTTCCGATCCAGCTCTCTGCTATGGCCTGGGAAAGCAGTAGAAGATGGCCCAAGTCCTTGGGCCCCTGCACCCACATGGGAGATGCAGAAGAAAGTCCTGGCTCCTGGCTTTGGATCAGCACAGCTCTGGCCATTGTGGCCATCTGGGGAGTGAACCAGCAGATGGAAGACCTCTCTGCCTCTGCCTCTCTGTAACTCTGCCTTTCAGATAAATAAATAAATCTTTAAAAAAGTTTGTGGAAAATAGAATAAAAGTTTGAGTTTATTTTAGTACAAAAAATGTTTTTCAGAATACATGGAAAATGCACATTAAGAAAAAACTTCATGGATTTTTAAAATTTTGGCATATAAAATAAAGTCATACTTTCAATTCCATTTTGATGAACTTTTAAAATTTTTTAATTAATTTGTTTACTTATTTGAAAAGCAGAGAGTTCCCAAGAGAGATCTTTCATCCACTGGTTCACCGCCCAAACAGCCAGAACACCCAAACCACAGAGTATTCAGATAATACAGAGTATAAACTATAATCCAGTGCCTCTATAAGTGTAGCCATGGCATATGCGACTAGACGTTTCTCTCTGGTTAACTAAAGACAATTTATTTTACAAAAATAGGCTTATAATTTTCATGCTATTTTGTAACTTCCCTTTTTCTCCCACTGAACAATATAGCAAGACCTTGTGTTTCTAAGCCAGATCAGGTTGGGCTGCATCATTCTTTTTAACAACGACTTGGAATTTTGACTTTGCATATGTGGATGTGTCTATGCATATCACTAATCCCTTGAAGAACATTTAGTTGTTCTAATTACTTGCCATTATAAATAATACAGCACTAAACATCCTTGTAAAAACCCTACTGTACTCACACAGCTATTTCCCTGGAATAAACTTTTGTAGGTGAAATTGCTGGGGCAGCCATGCGTATTTTTCATTTTATTACTGGTCATTTAATCTTTGCAAAGCTCAAAGGTAAAATGGCACTTTGCTCATCCTCCTCCTTATTTACCATGTCCACAGTCATATTAATGCTGCTGGACCTCAGATTCCCTGCCTAGGAAATGCACATTACATTAGTGACCTCTTTACAGGAATTTTGTTTGCACTGAATAAGAAAAAAATACCTGATACGAGTTATCCACGTAATAGATGCTAGCCCAGCAAAATAAACATGTTTTTTAAATCAACATTTCTTTACCCATTAGTGAGGCAAAACACTTTTTTTATACAACAATACTTTGGAAAGTTCATAAGGTGGCCAGCATTGGGGTGTAGTAGGTTAGGCCACCACCTGTGACACCCATAATGTCAGCCTCCCATGTTGAAAAAGGTTTGTGTACTGGCTACTCCACTTAAAAATCCAGCTCCCTGCTAATGACCTAGGAAAAGCAGTGGAGGATGGCCCAAGTGCTTGGACCCCTGCACCCACATGGGAGATCAGGAAGAAGCTCCTGGCTCCTGGCTTCAGATTGGTGCAGCTCTGGCCATTGCAGCCATTTGGGGAGTGAACTAGTAGATGGAAGACCGCCAGGTCTCCCACACAGGTGCAGAGGCCCAAGTACTTGAGCCATCATCTCCTGCTTTCCCAGGTCATTAGGAGGGAGTTGAATTGGAAATGGGGCAGGCAGGACTCAAACCTCCACCTGCAGGGAATGCCAGCACTGCAGGTAGTGGCTTAACCTTCTGTGCCACAGTGTTGGCCCCTCCGTGTTTCTTTATTTTATTTTCACCATTCAGGAAGCTACCCAGCCCTTGTACACAGGTTTATAGCAGTTCTTTCAGGCTGGGGTCTTTTTTCATTGGCTGGTACACCTGACTCATCAAATGTGAAGCATTTTGAATATCATCCTTGTGGTCACCATAGCCACACAATACAAAGTCAGTGCCCAAGGTCCCTGAAAATGCCAAATGGTCCCAGCAGCTGATAATGCCAACACAGAGAGCTCATCTCCACACATTTAATCACTTTCATTTCCCTGTGCAGATTACACCAGCTTTTGGGTTTTTTTTTTTTTTAATTTGACAGAGTTAGACATTAAGAGAGAGAGAGAGAAAGGTCTTCCTTCCGTTGGTTCACCCCCCAAATGGCTGCCACAGCCAGAACTACATGGATCCGAAGCCAGGAGCCAGGTGCTGCCTCCTGGTCTCCCAGGCGGGTGCAGGGCCCAAGGACCTGGGCCATCCTCCACTGCCTTCCTGGGCCATAGCAGAGAGTTGGACTGGAAGAGGAGCAACCGGGACTAGAACCCGGTGCCCATATGGGTTGCCAGCGCCACAGGCGGAGGATTAACCAAATGAGCCATGGTGCTGGCCCCAGCTTTTGGTTTTTAAGTAAAACTCTTAGAATCTTGGATCCGATTCAGCCCGCGCTTTACTAATACAACCTTACTTGCAGGTTGTTTTTAATTGTATTTGTGGCTCTTTGTTTCACCAATTATCTCTTCCTACACTGAGAACACCTTGAATAACCCACCTCCCTAAACATTACCAGTAAAAAATACAAGATAGCCATAGCAATGACAAAAAAATCACTGACAACTTTTTAGGAAAGAGTTTCCTTAACTGTGTGAATCCCCTGGCTCCCATGCTGAATGGCATATTCCTATTCTATCTATTCCTACTGAAAGAATTGAGGGAGCCAGATATAAAAAGAAGAGGTGAGAAAGGGCAGTGGTTACATGACTTGGCTCCCAAACTCATGAAGAACTTTAAACTCCAGGGCTGTAGTTAACGGTAATCAGAGGGAGTAACTAATCCCATGTTACCATCATCTCTCTCCTAAATTATTGCCACGTGCCATAGGTGGCCACTGTTCCTCCTCCATGCTTGGGGTCTACATTACATTATCAATACAACATCCAGAGTAGTTTCTTTTAAGACAAAGTTATAGATTTTTTTTCTCCCGTTGAAAAACCCATCAGAGCTCGATTTCATGCGGGGCAGAAGCTAACTTCATTAAACCTCCCGACAGCGTCCTATCCAACTATCAGGCTTCCTCCTTATTTCTCAGACTTCGCTGTCCACCACTCCTCACACACACACTGCCCTAGCAACAGGTTTTCGATATGCCACATGGACTAACACTGCCGACACCGGCTCTGGCTGTCCCTGTGGTTTGCCTGTTCGTCCTCGCTACCTTTTGCTGACTGACAGTGGAGGCTGACCATGACCATCTTAACGTGTATTCCTCTTTCCCTGCACACAAAATCCCACGCTTTCTCTGATTATTTCTCCGCATATTACCTCAACATTTTAACATATTGCGATGGTTAATTTTGTGTGTCAACTTGAACTGAATCTGTAGATCACTTTAGGTAGTTTACATATATTAAGGATAGGAATTCTTCCTCCGTGAAGCAAGGAATATCTTTCCATTTTTTGTGTCCCTGAAAATACTCATTTTCTAAGAATGAAAATAGCAGAAGGAGGAAGAAGAAGGGTGGGAGGGCGGGTACAATGGGAAGAATCACTATGTTCCTAAAGTTGTATTTATGAAATGCCTGAAGTTTGTATTCCTTAAAGAAAAGTTTTCTGAGAAAAAATACATAATATAGTTAAAAAGAAAATACTTATTTTCCCACTGAACATTGGCATTTTAATGTTTCCTAGTATTCGACATTGGAAAGGTATAAAGTGATCTCTCTCTGTCAATATTGATGGACTAAATAGATTATTAAAGTCTATTTTATGTAAAAATAAATAAATAAATCTTTTTTAAAAAGAGAGAGAGGGGGTAGAAACTTAATCCAATTAGAGTGGCTAGGAAGTAGACCTGGTGGGAGGTCGTCAGGTCGCTGAAGATGGGCTCCTGGAGGTAATTCTCACAGGAGGGTTGGTTATGGGGAGCCTGAGGGGGCCCAACCATCCTCTCTGCTTCCTACTGACCATGGGAGCTCTTCCTGTGTATGAGGGCCACCACTGCCATCCACCAACCTGATCAGATGTCAGATCTCTGGCTCCAACCAGCCTTAACCTTGAACCTCTAAAACTGTGAGCTAAATTATCCCCCTTTTTGTAAAGGTAGTGGCCTCAGGTGCTTTTGTTGTATAATAAAAAGTTTAAAAACAAAAAAGCTGACTACAGATAGGAAACAAGGTTTCCAAATATTGTTCTTTGCTTTTGCTACGGATAAGATAGCATTCTAAAATAGACACCACCTCTGCCCCTGCACCAGTCTACACAATGAAATGTTCAAACCACGTGTAATATAGAATGTGTTCAGTAAATTACGAGGCTCCCATAAAACAGAGTATACAGCAACTAAAAACAATATCTTAAAAATGTATTTACATGGAAGGATGGGTGTTTGGTGCAGTGGTCACAACACCCCTTGTGGCTTACCCCACTGCACCACAACACTGGCCCCACATATGGGCATCCATTCATGTCCCAGCTGCTCCACTTCTGATCCAGTGCCCTGCAAATGCTCCTGAGAAAGCAGAGGAAGATGGACCAAGTACCTTGGCCCCTGCAACCCACATGGGAGACCGGGATGAAGTTCCTGGCTCCTGGTTTCACCCTTCCCAGCCTCAGCTGTTCTTACCATTTGGGGAGAGAACCATCTTTCCTTCTCTGGGGATGGGGGCCAAGTAAACTCTACCTTTCAAAGAAGGAAGTAAATCTTAAAAAAAAAAAATGCCACCCCTTGGGACGCCCATATCCCATTGCAAAGTGCCAAAGCAGTACAGCAACACTCCCTTCCTCTGCCTTGGTGAAACGGAAACCTCAGCACAGCTCTGGAAGGTGGCAGAACCTCAGTTAACTCAGACTCCTGAGGGTTAAGTGGAAGGCCCCTGCCAAGACCTTCTGGAGAACTCAGGTGGAAGATAAACCGTTTTTGCTCAGCTGGCAAAGCTTTGGGGGCTGTTTGTTATGTTAGCCTCCCCAACCCATCCCGTCAAATGCTGCTTCCACTGTGTCCCTTCATCTTCCACTTGAATGGCATTTTTACATACAAAGTAGCTGCAAGTCATTCATAGCACCACATCCTGGTTTTTTGTCCAGTCTACAGAAGGTTAATCCAAAGGTATCTAAGAAAAGCAAGAAATCTAGTTTCTTGTGAACCTCAAATAAATGTTTCCCTGTACACATTCACTCCTATGCTCCTCCTGAATGAGCAGAGTTTAAAATTTCACTGAAGTAGCTGTAATGTGAATTATATGACATGCCCAAGGTGACTAATTTGACTATGCCCAAGGTGACTAACAAAATACTTTGGAGAACAATAGAGAATGCTATTAATAACCATGCCAGTATCACAAAAATGCAAACCTGGGATCCCTGAAGTCCAGGTCTTCCTGGAGAAGATGTGAACATCTGAGTGAAAATGTTGTTAGGGAAAACAGGGTAATGGGTATGGAGGAGACCACTACAATGGTTAATAAGAAAGTGTTTTTAACCACATATTACAAAGAAAATAAAGGCTTCAGAGGCACTATTCCACCTCCTCAAAAGTGACCTTGAGACTTTGAGATTATATTCACTGCAGCGCAGATACTGGCCTCCAAAACCTAGGAAAAAGGAGCTGTGTTATCTCCCAGAGCCCAGGAAGAAACACCTGGGACGCAAGCTAAGTTCTAAGACTAAACTGGTTGACTGACTTCAGATAAGCCATTCATAGATCTTCTAAGTCTGCATCTGTCAGCAGTGATAATAATATTTAGGAACTACTTATCAAACTGGTGTTGAGCCTCGAATTTTAAAAATGGATATGAAAATCTTTAAGAGCACAAGTGTAAAGCACTATTATTAAATTTCAGCTGGGTCAGGCATTTTTATGTGTAAGGCAGTTTTAGGGGTATAAATAATCGTTGTAGTGTAATTGAATATGTAAATGCTCCCAAAGGTCTATCTCAACCAGCCATTCACATAAATGAAAATTGATGATGATGATCTTGACAATAATGATGCTATTTCTCTAATCTTGAATGAGAAGCACCAAGCAAACAGAAGATCTCCTACTTTGATCCAAGTCTAAAGGTAACCCACATCCCCACAGTGCGCGGAACCCCTCCTCTTGGGTAACCCGGCCAAAGAGTAGCTCTCATCACAGGTTGTCTTCCAGGCCCACACAGAGGAGACAGGTGGCTCCAGCCAGGGAAGCAGTTGACTTCAACGCCCAACACTCTAGCTGGAATCAGTCATGGCCACAGCCAGGACAGCAGCAAATGCAAATATCCAAATATCCAAATAATCTTTCCCTGATGTTAGTGCTAAAATTTCCCCCCAGGAAATTAAACCTTATTACCATAACATGATATCTAACCTGTTTCTAAACTGCACCTGCTTGAACCTATGTCTATACATACATGTGATGACAAGTACTTCCCCTCTTGCATATTCATATCCCCTAATGTAACAGATGCCAGTTCTTTTACTCTGGGAGTCACAGCTTTGGAAATGATTCCCTGTGGTCTCCTTATTTGCTACAAATAAATGACTTTGTGTGACAGTGACTTCTGTTCACCAAGAAGCAAACCCACAACTGGGATGGATAACATAAATACCCCTTAGTGTCCATTTTTTAAAGATTCCCAGTGATGATATAATCAGAGTTGTAATTCTGACAAAAAAAAAGTTTATGACTGCGATGTTTGCTCAAACTAATCTATTAGCTAATCCACTGCTGATTTTTTTTTCTCTTACACCACAAATGTATATATAGTAGCAGCTATGTTGCAATAAGTCTGGCTTTGGTGCCTGTGGAATGACTCAAACTTAAAATGATTGTGGACTTTGAAAAGACTGAAAAAAAAAAAAAAAAACTGGCCGTGGACTCTCCTGGGAGTTGCCTGGCAGGCAAGCAGCCCTAAACCTGCTGTCATTTTTAGGAGGTTATAAAGTTGAAAAATATTTCCCCTGTGGGTGCAAGACAAAGAGAAGACAAGAAAGCAGACAGTGAAGAGCCACAACCCTGTGGCCCTTCACATCTTGTTTTGAGCCAGAAGAGCGTGGAATTTTGAAAGTGCCTCCAAGACAGGAGAAATGCTTCTATGTCTTGAGTTGGCTCCCTCTTGCTAGCTTCAACATGTTCCTTCCACATCTTCTAGGATAGTTCTTTTCACCAAAGCACTCTGATATGGAGCAGAATCAATGATGTATCAAATGCAGCAGTGGTACAGAAAACTTAACTTGCAATGATGTAGGGCCAAAGTCTCTGATAAAGTGTAAAACCCTATACTGTCATGATCTACACATGGTATAGATTGCTATAAATAAGAGAGCCCACTCAAACAAACAAAAGGAAACAAATGTAAACATGCAATTAATTTCATAGATGTTCAAGGACAGAACAAAGTTTATGCATGTGCAAGGGTACTTCACAAAGTTATGGGAAAATGGAGTTAAAGGGTAAGTTTATTTTGGTGGAAACACATCTGAAACCCGTGTGTATAAGGGGTCTTCACAAAGTTCATAGAAAATACATAATATGAAAAAACTATGCATGGATTTCAAAAATGCTCACACCAAAATAGACTTATCCTTGAATGCCAGTTCCCCATGAACTTTTGGATCTATGTAGCTAGATCTATGACCCAGCATGACTAGAAGAACGGCGTGATTTTTCTCTGCTCTCCCCTCCACCAAGTGGGGCGGGGGGACTACAAAGAGACATGCACTCTGATTTTCCAAAAATTTCATTTTCAAAAAGGAAGGCAATTGTTTTCAGCCACAACTGTACTTACAAATCCTCTTATAGTCTGAGGATATTAAAAGACTTAAAATAAGCTCTGAATTGAACTGGAAAGTTGTTTACATGGTACAACTTTACATAACCATTGAAAATAATCCTAGTTGTTTTCAGCTTCAATACTAATATGGAAATTCCATAAGTTGTTACCTATATCAGAGTTTTTTAAATTTACTTATTTATATAAAAATCAAACTGACAGAAAGAGAGGGAAAGAGAGACAGAGAACACAAGATCTCCTATCTGCTGGTTCACTGCTCAAATGGCCACAATGCCTGGGGTTGGGCAAAGCTGAAGCCAGGACCCAGGAACTCTACCCAGGCCTCCTATGGGTGTGGCAGAGACCCAAGTACGTGTGGCATCTTCTGCTGATTTCTTGGGTGCTTTAGCAAGGAACTGAACCAGAAGCAGAACAGCCAGGACTCGAACCTAGCACAACCATATTGGATGTCAGCATTGGAGGTGGTGGCTTAACCTCATGCACACAATGCTAATCACCTCAAAGGCAGTTAAAAATAAAATAGCATTCTGAAGAATAGACATATTAATTAGAATTATTTACAGCATAAAGCACTCTACTGGAGTGATGGCCCTGTGACTTAAGCAGAGGTCCCAAGCTAGCCCTCTATTCCCAAGCTAGCCTGACCAGTGTCTATGTGATTGGAAGGAAACTTGCCTACATGCATTTACCCATAGAATTTTTTAAACTCACCTCTGGCATCCTCAAACACACATACTTGTTCAGGGAAAAAAAAAATGGTTCACAGCTGCTGAAGAAATAGACATTGCAACCTAGTACTTTTGTAAACAGAAATAGAAAATCCATAATCAAAACACATTTTAGAAAAGAATCACAATGGGGGTGGTGTTGTGGTATAGTGGGTAAAGCTACCACCTGCAACACCAGCATCCCATATGGGCACCTGTTCGAGAGTCCCAGTTGCTCCACTTTTGATACAGCTCCCTGCTAATGTGCCTGGGAAAACAGTAGAAGACAGTCCAAGTGCTTGGGCCCCTGTGCCCTATTATTTTTGGATTGGAGCATATGTCTCCCTTTAGATACATTAGCATTTGTTCTAAATAGCCAGATGCCCTGGCATTGATTGAGTATACATTTATTATAGTCACATCTTCATGTTGAATTGATGCCTTCATAATTACATAATGCCCTTCTTCGTCTCATTTAACAATTTTTGTGTTGAAGTCAATTTTGACTGATATTAGGATAGCTACACCTGCTCTTTTTTGTTTTCTGTTAGCAAGGAATATATACATTTGCTTTTCAAACACACTGATAACACTTATAAATATGGCTATGTATTAGACCATAAATAAAATTTCAATTAATTCAAGAAAAAACTGTGCATAACATATTCTATAAAACAACTATAATAAACTAGGCCTTAACAAGAAAGAATAGTTTTTGTTTTAAACATATGCACTTAGAAATTTAAAGAGGCTATGAAAATGAAAGTTACAAATAATGGAAAACTTAATGACAAATAAAATTACATTTCAACACTTAAGTGATACACTTCAATATGGTATCTGAAGCAGGAAATGATGAATAATTAAAATTTGTTCATTTATTTGAAAGGCAGTCAGATAGACAAAGAGATCTCTCATCCACTGGTTCACTCTCCAAATTCTCACAACAGCTGAGACTGGGCCAGGCCAAAGCTGGGAGTCTGAAACTCAGTCTAAGTCTCTTGTGTAGGTGGTAGGCACAAAATATTTGAGCCATTACCTGCTGCCTCCCAGAGTGTGCATTAGCAGGAAGCTGGAATTGGGAGTAGAGCTAGGACTTGAATCTCAGCACTGGCTATTGTCCTGATAGGAAACTTCAATAAGTGAAGTGGCTATCCCAAGTAGCATCCTAAGCGTACACCAAACTCCTACCATGGAATGAAGAATAATTATAGCTTAAAAGGATTTATTAATAATCAGAAAGATTGAAAACAAAAAAGTTAGAATTACAACTCTAGAATTGAGAAAAAATGGCAAATCCAGAGAAATTCAAATGTGAATTCATAAACACAAAATATAACTTTTCAGATACTTTATTAAAATACAGTCTACATACCAATATATATAAGTGTTCAGATCAATGAGGGATTTTTGTTATCAACACCTAAGTTAAGAACAAAGCACGGGGGATGGCATGGTGGCAGAGCCATTTAAGCCACTGCCTGCAAGGCCAGAATCCCATATGGATACGGGCTCGAGTCCTGGCTAACCCACTTCTGATCCAGCTCTCTGCTAAAGCGTCTGTGAAAGCACTGGAGAATGGTCCAAGTGCTTGGGCCCCTGCACCCTCTTGGGAGACCAAGAAGACTATCCAGGCTCCTTGCTTCAGCCTGGCCCAGCCCTGGCTGTCGTGGCCATTTGGAGAGTGAAGCAGCAGATGGAAGACTTCTCTCTCTGTCTCTCTTTCTCTCTCTCTCTCTCTCGCTCTCTCTCTGTGCCTCTGCCTCTCTCTCTAACTCTGCCTGAAGCACCGGCATCCCATATGGGCACCAGTTCTAGTCCCAGCTGCTCCACTTCCAATCTAGCTCTCTGCTATGGCCTGGGAAAGCAGTAGAAAGTACCCAAGTCCTTGGGCCCCTGCACCCACATGGGAGACTCGGAAGAAGCTCCTGGTTCCTGGCTTCAGACTGGCACAGCTCCAGCCATTTTGGCCAACTAGGGAGTGAACCATCAGATGGAAAACCTCTCTCTGTCTCTCTCTCTGCCTCTCCTCTCTCTGTGTAACTCTGACTTTCAAATAAATAAATAAATCTTTTTTAAAAAAAGAATATATTGTCATTTACATGGTATGAGTCAGTGAAGCAATATTTATAACCATATCTCAAATGGTCTGACATCCACACAATTTATATCATCCCTATATATTAACTACTGAAAATAAGAGAGAATGTGTGATATTTTGGTTTTCAGGGTTTTACTTCACTTATCATAGTGATCTCCAGTTGTGCCCATCTTTTAGCAAATGTCAGGATAATTATTTAT
Source organism: Sylvilagus floridanus (assembly GCA_949820135.1). Taxonomy (NCBI): domain Eukaryota; kingdom Metazoa; phylum Chordata; class Mammalia; order Lagomorpha; family Leporidae; genus Sylvilagus; species Sylvilagus floridanus. The sequence goes on from OX463238.1 coordinate 94,087,355, forward strand.
GGCTGAGTAATATTCCATCATATGAAAACAAATTAATTAAGCCTAGAAAGAAAAGCTAAGCACATACCAGTGAAACCAAAAGAATAATTTTTGGGGGCCAGCGCTGTGGTGTAGTGGGTAAAGCCAGTGCCAGCATCTCATATGGATGCCGGTTCAAGTCCTGGCTGCTGTGCTTCCCATACAGCTTTATGCTGTGGCCTGGCAAAGCAGTAGGAGATAGCCCAAGTCCTTGGGCCCCTGCACCCATGTAGAAAGACCTAGAGGAGGCTAGTGGCTCCTGGCTTCAGATCAGTGCAGCTCCGGCCATTGCAGCCAACTGGGGAGTGAACCAGCAGTTGGAAGACCTCTCTTTCTCTCTCTCTCTCTCTCTGCCTCTCCTTCTCTCTGTGTGTACCTCTGACTTTCAAATAAATAAATAAATCTTTAAAAAAAGAATAATTTTTGGAAGAAACAATAAAATGGCTAAATTGGCAACATAAAGACAAATAGATCTGCTTTATCTTAGACACTAAGAAGTCCTCTATGGAAGCGAGTACTGATATCTTTGAGAATTTGGTGGAGTTGATTCTTTGCAGAGAAGGATAAGAAAAGATGCCCTTTAATGGGCTCCATGAATTCAGTGAGGATGAGATACTTGGGTGACAGGGAGTAAGCGACAGTGCTTGATTGTCAGAGACAAGGCAGCTATGGCTACTGTACCAGAAGCAGAGCCAAAGCAGCCATCAGAATGCTTAGACCTGCAGAAATCTCTGGTGCTTGCAAACTGCTCACGGTGCTCTTAGGACTGAAATAGATGAGCAGCATATTAAAGACTTACTTGATTCGTGTAAGTGGAAATGCTCTAAATTTAATGAAAAAATCTGACCTGAATAATTACAACAGAGAACTGTGGCCCCTCAATCAATTCCCAAACCAAGAGTTTCTTGAGAGAGAGGAGATGTATTCTCTTGAGAAAGAGCCCTGCTACTCTGCCAAAAAGTACACGATGAATCTTCCCTATAGACTCACAAAGAAACCTGGTACCACTTAGAAGGGAGGTTGTTCATACTAGAAGAAAAATAATTGGAATTTGAAGATTTCTGGAATATTGATCTAGCACCCTTAAGATCCACTTCCGTGAATATTTTGGAGTTGTATGATGTAATTATTTTGGGGGATGCTGTGTATCCCTCTCCCTTGGCATGTGGCAGCTCTCAAGTCTGGTTACATGTTGGAAACAATGAGAGGCAGTGGGGATCAGTCCTGAGGGAGTTTAGCATTCTCCCCTGCCACATGACTGCCCCAGAGGGGCCATTACAGGTCCTGTTTAGTGGACCTGACAGAACCCACTTCCAAAGGTGTGGTTTCTTGATGTCTCATGACTGGATGCTCCATCTCTACTGGAGCCCAACAGAACAGCAGGAGGAGTTGTTTCTCAAAAAGGTAGAATTTTCAGCCGTGAGGGATAGTCTAGCTCCAGAAGTCTTAGGTCCTGCATGTTCACTGCTCCACAGGGGCTTGCCATAAACTTCACAGAGCATCTGTCTTCAGCATTCCTGTCTCTAACATCACAAGATCTGCTGGGCCATTTGAGCCATGAGGTAGAGCTACTTACACCACAGCAGAGACCTGGACCCACTCAGTCATGGCAATCCTCCTTTCTACACAACAAATGGGCTCAAACACTATTCCCAGGTGTAGAATATAGTGTTTTCCTTAAGCCAAGCACTTCCTTCTTCATCGTGGAACAGGCAAGATGCGATCATTTGTCTTTTATTTGAAGGAGTATCCTGGCACATCCTGAATTTTTTTTCCAATGTGTTATACCCTCAAACCTTCGCAGAGTTTATCTTCTGCCATCAGACACATAGGTATCTTGCCAGGGCCTCCAGGATGCTAAGCACATTTTGCTAAAATGACCCTATTAGCATAACATCTTTGATGTAGCAGATCAATGTATCATGCTGGAGGATATTCACATGGTCCAGATTTCTTCAGACTACATGATGATAGACTACGCTATGATGGAATGGAGATTTTTAAAGAGCCCTGGACAAAACTGTCAATGTATATTTTTGACTGTTCAATGTTCGTGTTAACTGATTCTGTTCCTTTTTTAATGGTTGGAATAGAAAAGGATGAACTTATCAACTCAGTTCTATGTTCCAAGACCATGTTAATGTGGTAGCAAATTTACACGTGGCACAGGAGCTGCAAATGGGGCTACCCTCTGCTGGAGTTGGCAGTGGTCTACTGGAATCTCTAGGTTTTGATGTTGGCCAGACTTCTAAATTAAATGGATGGGCATTAGTGCATGTGTTCATTTCCTCTTGCTTCTGTACAAATTACCACAATTGTGTAGCTAAACAACACATTTTTAAAGAAATCTTATGGTTCTAAAAGTTGAGATCTGAAATCGGGATAGTTTGTATAAAATCAAGATTACGAGTTTAGAATTCATGTTTCTTGCCTTTTCCAACCACTATAGGTTGCCCACATTCCTCTGGTTCACGATGCCCATCCATCTTCACCAGCAATCACTGGCAAGGTCTTCTCACAACACATTGCTCTGACACGGTCTCTTCTCCCTCTTATTCATTCAAAGGACTCCTGTGATACATCGGGCCCAACTGGAGAATTCAAGATATTCTCCTTATTGAAGGTTAACTGGTTAGCAACCTGCAACGGTCTGTGTCCTCTCAAATTCGTGTGCTGAAAATAATGTATCCTTCTTTCCTCATTTTGTGAGCTTTGTCATTAATCCACATTATTTGATATTAATACATCTACTCCTGCTTTTAAAAAATTTAGTATGCATATATGTATATGTATATAATATTTACTTATAATAAAATGTGGCAAAATATTAAAATTTGTTAAATATAAGTGTACTCACTGAACTCTTTATATCTTCCTGAATTATTTGAAATATTTTTAATAAAAACAAATTTCTTTAAAAATATATAATAATTCATAGCAAGTTTTGTACTAATTACATGTTGAAATGATGAATTTTTCATATATTGAGCTAAAATACATCATTGAAATTAAATAGAAGGCGCTGTGGCGTAGCAGGTAAAACCACCATCAGCAGTGCTGGCATCCCACATAGGCGCTGATTCAAGTCCCAGCTGCTCCACTTCCAATCCAGCTCTCTGCTATGGCCTGGGAAAGCAGTAGAAGATGGCCCAAGTCCTTGGGCCTCTGCATGTGCATGGGTGACCCGGAAGAAACTCCTGATTCTTGGCTTTGGATCCACCCAGCTCCAGCCATAACAGCCATCTGGGGAGTGAACCAGAGGATGGAAGATTCTCTCTCTGTCTCTCTCTCTCTCTCTGCCTCTCCTCTCTTTGTGTAATTCTTTCAAGTAAATAAACAATAAATCTTTTTTTTAAAAAACTCTAAAATTTAAACATTAAAATTTAAATAGAAGTCATCTATTGAAACATACTCACCAATATGATAGTATTAAGAGGTGCGGATTTAGGAGGTGGTTAGGTCATGAGGGCAGTAGGATAGAAATCTCATAAAAGAGCTTGAAGGAAGCACCCTAAGCCCTTGCAGTCCTTCCACTTCTGCCCTGTGAGGACATAGCACTCACCTCTTTCAGTCTCCTGGTTCCAGGCAGCGAGTCCAAACGAAGGCGCCATCTTGAAAGCAGAGAGCAGTGCTCACCAGACACTGAATTTTGAATTTTGATCTTAGACTTGCCAGCCTCCAGAACTGTGAGAAGTAAATTTGTATTATTTATAAATCATCCGATCTCTGGTACTTTGCAAAGGATTAAGACACACACTCAATTGCATCTGCAACCTTAAATCTCCCTTGCCCTGTAACATAGCATGGTACAGTTTCCAGAGACTATAAGCTGGACTTCTTTGAGGGGATGTCACTCTGCCAAATACAATTCCTATTTCCCAATGACGCAGCTTACTTGATTAAATGGCTACCCCACATTGGAGAAGGGCAGGAGAATTGTTGCTACGATCATTGTCAAGGTATTGCAAGGGCCTCCTTCCTGTGGACCTGGTCAATGTGCTCCATGTCTATAAACAGGTTCAGGTCCAAGCTTGAACAAAACACTATGGATTTTTATTGTGGCAGTTGCTCTCAGCCTTCCGATCAGTCAGCCTTGATTTGTCCCCATGGTACAAACTGAGTAGTACCCAGTGGGCTCTCATCTACTTTGCTCCCAGGTCACCTGTTCAATTAATCAGCTGCATAAACTTCTTCAAGTCAGGACCCCTTGGCTGTCATTTCCACCCTGTGGCTAATTACAATGACTGCATCCACCTGGCTTCTAACAGCTCCGTTGCTGCCACCTGGCCTCTGTCATTTTGGGCTCCCCTCAGCCTTATTCTGGACCAGTCTCCGTGCCCATCAGTCCTGAGTTATAAAGGAGAGACACCGCTGAATGTTTTCAATGCGGCTGGTGCCCCTCAGCCACACATTCCCCATGGCCAAGGGGCCTCTGGCGCTGCTGGGGTACCTGATCCCACAGGTGTGGCACATCCGCATCTCCACCTGCACCCCCACTTCCTCTAGCAGTGTATCCATTTCTGCACCCCCGCTTTCTTGGGCCTTCTAACGCCTTCCTCTACTGTCTTGCACAGCAAGTCTGGCATTTAAAGTTCAGGCTGTTTGTGGTCCATCACTCTTTATGGGCCTCGATAAGCCATCCAGGAGCAAGCCCAGATCACCTGCTATGGACTTTGCCTTGACAACAAATCTTGTATCTCAGGTGCATACTCTTAGATAAATAAACTCTCCAGTCTTCAACCTTATTCTCCTGACCCCTGCTGGAATACCCTCAGGTCCAGTCCCACATGTGACAGCTCCTGAGGGGACATGTTGGCTATCACTGCTGCTCCTTCGGGGCATAGTCCTTCTCTCCTTTATCAGCTTCAGTGTATCTCTAGCTGCAAGACCTTATGATAGAGACCTAAAGCCCCGAAGGATGTGGAAGCAAACGCTGAGCAAACAATATGGTGTCTGGCCTCAGGCACAGCTCTCAGTTGCCTTCAGGAGAAGTGCTAACTTCTAAGGTGGTCGGTGAGCCTCTTCTGCAAGACCAGGATTCAGCGCACTCGGGTTTCCAACTTTGGGGGCACATCTCCCCACATGTACCCATCCTAATGCCTTGACATGGCAAAACAGAGCTGTTTTACTCGGGAATTAAACATTTTCTAGAGCTCAGTCCTTTATTCTTGAGCCTGGCTGCAATTTTCTCTGCCCAACCACTGCAGGATATCAAAGACTCTTTGTAAGCTTTGAGGGAGGCGCTCTGGCTCCCACACTTGGCTTCTGATTGCCTGTTGCTGTTAATTGCCTGCAGTTTTTTCTTGCCTTTTTTATGAAATTGATTCTAAAACTTTAGCATCACATTCACATGAAGAGCTTTTTAAAACTTAGCTGCCAAGGTGTAGCAGGTTAAGCCATGGCCTGCAACACCAGCATCCTGTCCCCTGGCTCCACTTCTGATCCAGCTCCCTGCTAATGTACCTGGATAAAGCAGTGGAGGATGACCCAAGCCCCTGGACCCCTGCCACCCACGTAGAAGACCTAGAAGAAGCTCCTGGTGTGGCCATTTGGGGAGTGAACCAGTGAATTGAAGATCTCTCTCTCTCTCTCTCTCTTTCTCTCTCTCTCTCTCTCTCCCATGCTGCCTTCCAGATAAATAAATACATCTTAAAAAAAAAAAAAAAACTAAACATTAGCTGCCCAGGCTCTAGATTCAAAATTTCTGATTCTGTAGCTCTATGATGGGGCTCAGAATTCAAATTTTTCAGAAGTTTCCAGTAGATACTGTGTTTGGGGAAGAATTTAATATAGGTTATCAACAGTTTTAGAAAACAGTTATCCAATCCCATTTCCCTTAGAATTTCCCTTTCTCTTTTTCTTCTCAAATGCCTGATAATATGTAATATTTACCATATTCCCTTCCATTGGGGTTGGCATTCCAGTTCAGCAGACAGAGTTAATAACTGCACCTAGCACCAGGGCTGTCTGTGCCCCACCTGCCTCCAGGGATAGAATCCTCATTGCCAACTCGCCAGTGAGTTGTCCATTTTCAAACCTCACCATGTCATTTGCTTTCTCATACCACTTCTATAGCCCTAAGTCAGATTCTCTTCCAACAGATGTTAAGTCCAAATTTGGTAGGCACTGTATATTTTAAGAATCCTCTTGGGGGAAAAACCAAGACTGGACAAGAGGAGAAGTTAATCTAGAATGAGGGCCCAACATCTTGGCCAAGCAATGGGGACTTGTTCAGTATGTTGATTTCCGGAGGTGACCTGTACTGAGCAGACATGGCTGGGCCCTCAGACCCCCCACCTTCACAAGTTATTAAATGTGAGTCACCTCGGGAAGGCATGCCATAAACAAAGCTGCTCTCTACTGATGAGCCGCACCAGCAACCAGGCTGCGGGCTTACTGCGTGGGCCATAAGCTGGTCTCTGAAAGGGAACTGGGTGGAACATCATCCTGTGACCAGAGGGCAATGAAAGGCACCAGGAGACCACGACCCTGTGTACTGCTGCCCTTGGATTTTACCCTAAGTGTGTATTCATGTCCACCGGGACTTGTTAAAAATAACCTTAAGTTACACAAGAAGAGGAAATGTTCTTTGAGGCAAGAATAACAGAATCTTCAGAGTTAGTCCCAAGCAGAACTATGGAAAAGACCACACCTAAAAAATCCAGGTGAGATGCCCCAGTGCTAGGAAAAAAAGCTATTTTTTAAAAAAACCTCAAGTGCCCAATATTCAAAATGGCTTATATTTTTCATTTGATTATGGGATGCAAAAAGACAACAAAATGATTTCTACAAGTTATAGAGGAAAGACATTTTGAAACTAAAATTCTGTACACAATTTCATACAAAAGCGAATAATCATTGAAATGTGAAAACAAATGAGAAATTTTTATTCAAATAAGTATTTAGAAACTTTACTGATTGCTCAGTTTTCCTAAGAAACTCTAAGACATATTTCCACAAATAAATTATCTTTAAAAAGAAGTATGAAGGGGAGCCAGCGCTGTGGCGGAAAAGGTTAAAGCCCTGGCCTGCGGCACCAGCATCCTATATTGGCTGGCTATTCCCTTCCTATCCAGCTCTCTGCTATGGCCTGAGAAAGCAGTAGAAGATGGCCCAAGCCCTTGGGCCCCTGCACCCACACGGGAGACCCAAAAGAAGCTCCTGGCTCCTGGCTTTGGATTGGCGCAGCTCTGGCCATTGCGGCCATCTGGGAGCGAACCAGCAGATGGAAGACCTCTCTCTCTCTCTCTCCCTACCTCTCTCTGTAACTCTGTCTTTCAAATAAATAATAAAATAAATCTTAAAAAAAAAAAAGAAGTATGAAGGAAAAAAAGCCAGTAACAATGACAAGGGTAAAGAAATGTTAACACAAATAAAGCTTAATTAAAACATGTTTAAATATGAAAATCTATGAACCTAGATGCCCATCAATAGACGAATGGACAAAGAAAATGTGAATATACACAATAGAATGTTATTCAAGCTAATAAAGAATGCTGGCTTACCCTTTGCAGCAAAATGGATGCAACTGGAGGACATTATGCTAATGAAGTCAGATATAGATAAATTCCACGAATTCAAAAACTGTGGGAGCAAAAGAGAAGTTGATCTGAATGGTGATTACTAAAGACTGGGAATGGCTGTTGAAGTCGTTTGGGGAGTGAAACAACACATGGAATCTCTCTTCTTCCCTCCCTCCCTCCCTGCCCCACTCCTTCTCTCTCTCTGTAATTCTGCGGTTCAGATAAAATAAATCCTCAAAATATAAGACTTTTTAAAATAAATATGAGCCACCGGACTCTCTGAACCTTAAAGACTTAGTTTTGGGGTCACACAGACCAACAAGCACAGAAAGAAAGCAGAGGAGGGGCCAGCACTGTGGCATAGCAGGTAAAGCCACCGCCTGCAGTGCCAGCATCCCATATGGCGCCGGTTCAAGTCCCGGCTGCTCCTCTTCTGACCCAGCTCTCTGCTATGGCCTGGGAAAGCAGTAGGGGATGGCCCAAGTCCTTGGGCCCCTGCACCCATGTGGGAGACCTGGAAGAAGCTCCTGGCTCCTGGTTTCGGATCAGCACAGCTCCAGCCACTGTGGCCATCTGGGGAGTAAACCAGTGGATGGAGGACCTCTCTCTCTACCTCTGCCTCTCTGTAACTCTGCCTTTCAAATAAATAATATTTTAGAGAAAAAAAAAGAAGAAGGAACGCTTCTTGGTGGAGAAGGCAGTCATGCTCTCGTGAAGAAGAGCAGCAACACCACTGATATGTCTGAGTGTGGCCCCCACACCTCCTGTGCTGGCAGCTGGGTCCTTGGTGTGGTGGTGTTGGCAGGTGGTGGAACCCTTGTTAGGCGGGGTCCATTGAGGTGAAGATTGGGGGCGCTGCCTCAGAAGGGACTGACGTAGTCCACACAGGACCCTGGCTAGTTCTCTCGAGACAGCTTTGCATGAAAGATCTAGCCGGGCCCCTGGGTCTCTGTGTCTTCCTGTCTCGCCGTGTGATCTCTCTCTCTTGCTCGCTCGCTCAGTCTCTCCCACTGTAATGTCAGCTTCCAGATGGCCCTTCCGAGAGCTGAGCAGATGTTCTTGTGCATGTGAATTTCCAGAACTGTGACCTAACCAAACCTTTTTCCTTGATAAAATACACAATCTTGACTATTTTCTTGTAGCATCACAAAACAGACTAACAACAACATCAGCCTTCAAATTCTTCTCCTGGATTCACACTATCACTGCGGCTTGTGCACAACCACCCATTTCAATGTCTCATGTAAAAATCATGTAACTCATAACTTACCACATACCCCAGACAATCACATGGCACCCTTTTATAATGCTACGACTAGAAACTATTTTAAAACCATGAGACACCTTAGTAGCACTAACATCATGTGCATCACAAACACATAGACCAAATGAGAATGGGTGGGACTGTGGCTCAGTACTTTCTTTTGGCAGTCAGAGCAAGACAACCTTCGCATACACCTCAACAGTGTGCCCTCCCCATGCAATGGTCACGTGCAATCCAATCCTCTCCATGGACCATTCAGCCATCCTGCTCCTTAGCAGCAAAACCACTGAATGAAATAGAATCAATGGCTCATCTTCAGAAAGTCACCATACAAATGTGATACCCTGCATTGTGCTTACTTTATGGATGAGGCCTTTGATGCTGTGAATGATAATCGACTTGTCCTGAGTAGGCTGGTCAGCAGGCAAGTGCAAACAAGACTCTGTGAGAAGCGATGAACCTGCACAGAGGCCATGGTAGCAAGGGAATTGGAAAATATCTGAAATAGAAAGTGTGTAATAACAGAATTACCATGGGGATTCCAGTAATGGCAATTATATCCATACAAAAATGTTTTGAATTAACACTGAAGACACTCTTACAAGAAATAAGGGTTAATTAAGACAGACACATAGCTCTTAGATACTTTGATAAGAAACATATACTCAATCAAATATATGAGCTATCAAATATAGCTTGAAGTGGGGGCTACAATGACATTTTGAATCTTTTTTTTTTTTTAATTTACTTGACATGTAGAGTTATAGACAGTGAGAGAGAGAGAGACAGAGAAAGCTCTTCCTTCCGTTGGTTCACTCCCCAGATGGTCACCACGGCCGGTGCTGCGCCAATCCGAAGCCAGGAGCCAGGTGCTTCCTCCTGGTCTCCCATGCAGGTGCAGGGCCCAAGCACTTGGGGCATCCTCCACTGCCTTCCCGGGCCACAGCAGAGAGCTAGACCAGAAGAGGAGCAACTGGAACTAGAACCCGGTGCCCATATGGGATGCCGGAGCCGCAGGCGGAGGATTAACCAAGCAAGCCACGGTGCCGGCCCCTGACATTTTGAACCTTATGATTGCTTTTCCATTTTACCCAGAGCCTTAAACGTTGTCCACCAACTCCGCCATGACTCTACCCAGAACAGGAACAAGAAACGTGGGTCTGCAGTCGTTGATACGGAGATGAGGAGAAAAGCAGAATAAGGGAATCCACCCAAAAACCAGCCCTGGAAATCCTCTGCATGTTCATCGCTTTGCTTCCTTTTTAGAGCAGACCTCCAACCAAAGCAGCAAAAAGTTAGCACTGCACCTGGGACAGTGGCCAGATTGTTAAGAGAATGGAATGAAACATAGGAGAACCACGCTCCCTACCCCATCCCCAGTTTTCCCAGCGCTTTTAATCTTAGAAACGTCCATGGATTTCCTGGATGCCATTTCCTTTCCACAGACACTGAGCGGACGCGTTTGTAGCAGAGCAGAACCAAGTGAGAGCCTCCTAGGGACATCACGAAGATGAGCAGGGAGTAAAGGTAACAGCGATTTTACAAACCCGTGCCACGCTTCTCTCAGCTTTGTGGGAAATTCAGAAAAACTTAGTGGAATTGAAAAGAATCGTCTCCCTATCCCTCTAGGCAAGGAAAGCCAAGTTTTAGCATTGCAATGATCTATAGCGTGCATCTATTTAAGTCTTTCCCAATTTCTGGGGCCAAGGACACTCCTGGAGTGTCATATATTGATGGCACAGGAGCAGCACTCTGCATGCTCAAATTAAATAAAGAACAAAAAAAATTTTTTTCTCAGAATAACTGCTACCAGAAGTGATCAAAAAGGAATTCTAACACAAAGCCTACAAATAACACAGTAAGAAATTATTTTTATTTGTAAAAACCAAAATTAGTAAAACAAGCAATATTATAGGTCAAAATGACCGAAGCAGACAATCACTAATAAATGACACGTATCAGTGCAAAAGCTTTTTAACAAATGCCACTTTTGCATAGATGTGCAAAGTCAACATCACGTGTCCAGGTTTCAGGTGAGCTTCATTGTCTTGTAAAGCACAAGCATTTCTGAACAGCAGTTACACTAACAGGAGAAATTTTTCAGTGTAGGTAGTAGTCCTCGATGTTTTCTTAAATACACACTAGAGGAAACAAATTTGCTAGTAGTGATATTTTTCATGGACTACTTGCTTGATGTTGCAGACTGTGTGAATAGCTGATCGGGTTTTATATAGCACACCTCCTTTTCACCCGTGGGACAGCACACACAGCTCGGTGAGTCCTCTAGGATCTAAGCTCTTTTTGTCAGCAGCAACAGAAGGAATGGGAATCAATAAAATTGACGTCAGTTCTCTTTCCCTCCCCATGCTCGCAAAGCCCACAGATGTGGACTCTCCTCTCAAACGTGGCTCTCATTTAAATGAGATGCTCTTCGTTTCGATGAGAGGAACTCGCCCGTCCCCAAGGGGCTTTCACTCTGTGAACGTATATGCTACTGCCAATGTACCAAGCCACACAGTTTAACAATACATAGGGGTTTTAATAAGTAGAAGGATTATGTTTAAAAATACTCATAAAAGGTATAGTATAATAAATACATAAGCCAGTACCATGGTCATTTAGCATCCGGAGCAACTATCAGCTGCTGCACACAATTCCATGAGCTACACTTCTATGTGACTGGCAGTAGAGTCGGTTGGCTTACTCCAGCAAATACGTTATCACCACAAACCTTGAGGAACGAGTTGCACTGTGATGTTATGGCAGCTACTACGTCACTAGGCAATAGGAATTGTTTAGTTCCATCATAACCTCAAGGGACCACCATCACATATGTGGTCCACAGTTGACCAACACTTCATAGGTTCTGCATGACTATTTTCAATTTGCTCTGCTTTTTTGGTAAGTAAAATTTTTAGTGGTTACTTTACAGATTTCAGTAGGAATTATTAACTTCAGGGAGCAGAGTTGTAGCACAGTGAGTAAAGCTGCCACCTGAGATACTGGCTGGTTCCAGCTCCGGCTGCTGCCCTTCCTACCCTGTTAATGGCCTGGAGAAGCAACAGAAGACGGTCCAAGTGTTTGGACCCCTGCCACCCACGGGGGAGACCCAGATAAAGCTCCTGGATCCTGGCTTCAGCCTGGCTGAGTCCTGGCAGTTTTGGCCACTGGGAAGGGAACCAGCGGATGAGAGTCCTCTCTGTCTTTCCCACCCTCTCAGTAATTCTGACTTTCAAAATAAATAAGTACATCTTTTAAAAAAGAATTATTGGAACTGGTGCTGTGGTATAGCAGGTTAAGCCTCCTCCTGTGGTGCCAGCTTCCAATAGATTGGTTCAAATCCTGGCTGCTCCACTTCTGATCCAGCTCCCTGTTAATGGCCTGGGAAGGCAGTCTAAGATGGCCCTAGTGCTTGGGCCCCTGTACCCACATGGGAGACCTGGAAGAAGCTTCTGCCTCCTGGCTTCAGGTCAGCCCATCTCTGGCCAGTGAGACCATTTCAGGGAGTGAACCATCAGCTGGAAGATCTCTCTTTCTCTGTCTCTCCCTCTCTCTCTCTGTAACTCTGCCTCTCAAATAAATAAATAAATCTTTAAAAACTTATAAATTTTGGTTTTCCTTGAATTACTTTCTACTTTATAAACATAAACACAAATACAAGTTGTACTATTATCATTTTGTATTTTATTTCTACATATTATAAACCCACATTAAGTATTTTTAAATCATTTTATATCAGTACAATTGATATTCTTTTAAAGATCTAATTAAAATAGTTTTTTTAAAGATTTATTTATTTATTTGAAAATAAGGTAGAGAGAGAGAGAGAGAGAGAGATATCTTCCACCTATTGGTTCACCTACCAGATGGCCACAATGGCCAGGGCTGGGCTAGGCTGAAACCAGGAGACAAGAGCTTCATCCAGGTCTCCCATGAGAGTGGCAGGGGCCCAAATTTTGGGCCATCTCCCAGTGCTTTTCCCAGGCCATTAGTATGGAGATGGAAGTGGAGCAGCTGAGACTCAAACCAGTGTTAAAATGGGATGCCAGTGTCACAGGCAACAGCTTAACCGACTGTGCCATACTGCTGGTCCCTAAAAATAGTTTTTAAAGTACCTGTTTATCCACACATCTATGCTCCCCAATATTCTTTATTTCTTCCTGCATATCTAAACTTCAATCTAAACTCATTTCTCCTCAGATTGAGGAATAACCTTTAGGATATTCTTCAGTGTCATTCTGCTAAATTCTCAGTTCTATTGATTTGGAAACATTGGGGGGCTGGCGCTGTGGTGAAGCTGGCAAAGCCGCCACCTGCAGTGCCAGCATCCCATATGGGCGCTGGTTCGAGTTCAGGCTGCCCTACTTCCTATCCAGCTCTCTGCTGTGGCCTGGGAAAGCAGTAGAAGATGGCCCAAGTCCCTGGGGCCCTGTACCCACATGGGAGACCTGGAAAAAGCTCAGCTCCTGGCTTCAGCCTGGCCCAGCCCTGGCTGTTGTGGCCATCTAGGGAGTGAACCCAAGGATGGAAATCAATCTCTCTCTCTCTCTCTCTCTCTCTCTCTGTTAAGTAATTTTAAAAAGAAATAAAATAAGAAATGGAATTTGTGTAAATAACTTTACCATTCTCTTCATTTGCTTATTAATAAGAAAAATTGCTTCCCTCAGTATTTTCATTTCCGAATTATCACTTCTTGTTGCTGTCGCTAGTCTTCCCTTTGTGCTGGATGCATCGAAGGAAGCCTGCACCAGCCTAATCACCACACTCCTCCTGCTGGAAAGAAGAGCAACTACAGGTCGTGAACAAAGCGTTTAGTTAATCCAGCAGACAGAGAGGCTTGTGCCAGGCGCTCAAGTGGCAGAGGAAGACGCAAAAGAGCCTGGGGAGACAAGACAGCACACAAAGAACGCTTGGGGCACACTGTGGAGCTCCAGGCTTCATCGCTGACACCAGGAACTTCTGCTCTTCTGCAGCCTGTATAAGGTATGCGACCCTGATTCAAAAACCTCGTGCAGAGTATTAGCAAAGAGAAGAAACCTTTGTGGCGCTTGTTAGACAGAGCCTCCCTGGCTACGTCATCAATATTTTATCAGACTGCAGGACATCCTAGCAAGAGAATGAGCGAGACCCTTACTGCTCACTGCCGTGTCACAACAGGTGGTATCTGAAGAACCTTGTGGATGGTGCCCTGCGCCTCAGAACCTCGTGCATCCTGTCCTGATGCGTCCCACGGTGCGGTGCACAGCCCACTCAGCTCCTTTCCCTGGGTGCTAGCACCAAGTCAGTCTGTATCATGTGAAAGGAGCTGGAGCTAATTTCAAGTCACACATAAGGAGATAAAGAAATTCCATGAGTTCAAAGTGCATTCGTTTCTGTTATGGTAACGATTTTTGTTTCAATCAACAACTAACAGGGAACTGTTAAAGCCTTCCCCCATATACAAAGTCTGCGTTACCTTGGATGTAGCACTACTGTTACTAAGACATAAAACAGCTTGCTGGTTTACAAGGTTATATGGAAAAGAGTAAATATTTTATTAAGCCTCCCAGAATCACTTATTGACTATCTTTTCCCTCCTCTCCCTATAACTACGTGGCATCACTAATAAAATAAATCCAGTGTTACACATCCATTTATGGTACTATGTCCCAGATTTACTTGGCTCTCACCCTGAAGGCAAAGATGTAGCCCCTTGTTTTGTATGGCTATCTTCTAACTGGACTTTACTGAGTCAGGTGGGAAAAGGACACTTTCAGAAGAAGTAATATCATTTTTTATTTTATTTTTTTGACAGGCAGAGTGGACAGTGAGAGAGAGAGAAAAGTCTTCCTTTTGCCGTTGGTTCACCCTCCAATGGCTGTCATGGCTGGCGCACCGCACTGATCTGATGGCAGGAGCCAGGTGCTTCTCCTGGTCTCCCATGGGGTGCAGGGCCCAAGCACTTGGGCCATCCTCCACTGCATTCCCTGGCCACAGCAGAGAGCTGGCCTGGAAGAGGGGCAACCGGGACAGAATCCAGCGCCCCGACCAGGACTAGAACCTGGTGTGCCAGCGCCGCAAAGTGGAGGATTAGCCTAGTGAGCCACGGCGCCGGCCAGTAATATCATATTGACATGAGGGGTATGGTGGTACAGCAGCTCAAGCCATGGCTTCGGACCCCACATCCCTATCACAGTGCTGATTCATCCTGGCTACTCTGCTTCCAATTCAGCCTCCTGCTAATGTGCCTGAGAGAGCAGCAGATGGTGGCCCAAGTGCTTGGTTCCCTGTCATCCATGTGGGAGACCCAGATGGAGTCCCTATCATCCATGTGGGAGACCCAGATGGAGTTCTGGTCTCCTGGCTCCAGTTGCTGTGGGCATTTGGCAAATGAACCAGTGGATAGAAAGAAAGTCTCCCTCCTTCTGTCTTTCCCTCCTTGTCTCTCTGACTTCCATATAAATAAATGAATAAAAAAAAACTTTATTGAGCGCTTATTGTAAGCCAGGCACTGTGCTAAGCATGTCTACTTTGTCTTCTTTAATCCCTACAACAACCCTGTAACTTAGATACTGTTATTACCTCTATTGCTTTAAGGAAGAAAACGAAGCATGGGGAGGGGAAGGAGATGACGCAGTATTACGGAGCAGGTAGGAGGTGGAGGTTCGGCTTCTAACTCTGGCAACAATGCTTTTAGCCCCTCTGTTTCTCACTCCTACCCTTTTAGCAAGAACTTACTTCACCACGTATAGAGAAAGACCTGGGTCAGGCCGTTTAGGCAGTGGGAACTCTGCAAGCTGCGGAAGAACCGAGCAAAGTTCTCATCCAGATAAGACAGAAAACAGATAAGGAAACCCATGGGTAATGAGAGGGAGGTGTTCATTTTTCTGTATATTGGTCGCTGTTCATATACTTCTCTTGTGAAAAAAGATACATTTGAACACAAATGGCAGAGAGGGATGATATTTAAAGAAATCATTGCTCTCCAGTTTATTAGAAAGTGTAAATTATTTGCATATTTAGCATTTTATCTATTTTAAGTAAAAATTACTTGGCACATTGGAGAATTATAATATATGAGAATCAAGGCACTTGAGAAAATTAACCTAAAGAATTACTAAGTATCAGAAAAACAATTACAGAGATTTAAAATTTTTTTATTTATTTGAAAAGCATAGAGAAAAAGACAGATAGAGATTGATTCACTCCCCCAAATGCTCTCAACTGCCAGGGCTGGGCCAGGCCCAAGCCAGGAACCTGGAACTCATTCTGGGTCTCCCACTTGGATGCCAGGAACCAAAGTACTTGAGCCATCAACTGCTGCCTCCCAGGGTGTGCCTTAGGAAGCTGGAATCTAGAGCAGAGACAAGACTTGAAACCAGGCACTCCAGTAGGGGATGTGGGCATCCAAAGCAATAGCTTCACCATAGGCCATACGCCTGCCCCAGTTACAGAAGTCAGAAATGATAGGTTTAATCCCTATTCTATCAGTAGGCATATCAATGACCTTAAGTAAGTCACTTATTTGTAAAAGGAGGATGATAATGACAATAGTTCTGAACTTCTGACTTGGTTCAAGGGCTAACCAAGGTCATCAGAGTGAAGTGCCACACAACTGGAAAGCACTGGCTATTGTTGTGACCTGCGCAGGCCATTGAGCAATGTTAACAGTTCACCTGCAGACTAAGACAGGAGGAAGTGAGGTGGACCTCCTGCACGAAACTAGTTGAGTTGGAGCCAAGTGCTGGGGTAAAGGGAGAGGGTGTGCCTGATTGTTTTCCCTGATAGTGAAGTGCTTTGAGATGCTGCACCAGGGTTTGTCTCTTTTACTCCCACTAGTTAGACAGCTATGGAACTGAACAACTTGTGACGATTCAGAAGCTACAATCTTCAGGCAAAGAAAGACTTCTGTGCCAGGGACATTTGCAAGAGAAACGTTGGAAAAGTAGTGCTTATGATGGGATTGGGGTTTTAGCACTGAAGAGGCTCCTCCTGGAATCTTGAATCTACCACTTAAACATTTGTAGCTCTTGGGTAAGTTATTTAAACTCAGTTTCCTCAAGTGCAAGATGCAACTAGCATGCTTGCTTTGCAGGGCTATGTGAGGAATGGAAATGATGGTTTAAATGGGCCCCAAATGGTGCCTCAGGCATTATAGGAACTAAACAAATAGAGACAGTATGCAAAACTCTTACTATCATGCTGTTGATTTAACCAATAATATGGGTGACAGCCATGGAGGAATAGTCTGATTTACGGTCTCTGAAACAGAAACTTTCCATAACCATGGAATTGAAGCACATTCATGGTGACATTTTATAAGTTAGATGTATACGGTAGGAAAATTTCATTGACAAAGAGAATACGACCTCTACAGTATTATGAAGAGCTCACCTGTGAATTCTTAGCTATAAACCTGGAGAATAAACCCATCACTGGCAGAACTGGCTAATAAAATATAAATGTTTAGTTTCACCCATCCCCGACTGTTATTCAAATCCACATTGTTGAGGCTATGCCTTATTTGGTCGATCTCAGAACACAGGTGTCTTATGTTTACCATCTGACTTCCTGTTGCAGGATTGTTCTTTCTTTAGCCAAGTAAGATGGTCTGTCTCCAAGTTTAATATATCTGAATGGACTTGTGGCTATCAAGTAAGCACACTAAACAAAGTATCCAAGGCCTTTTGGGACTATCTGACACGGGTCATTAAGCAACCACCCTGCAGCTCACAGTGCACAGAAATAGCTCTGAGTATCCTATTACCTGAAGGGATTAACAGAACACTATATATCAGAACACAATTCTGAATTACAAAAACAGAGCAGTTCGAAATGACCTAAAGCTCTCTTAAACACAACTGAAGGAGATCCAAGTCTTAGCCCAGCAACTCTGAGTATCAGATGAATTGCCCCACTCGGGTTCACTTGATTATTCTTCTTTAGCCTGATTGTTTCTCTCTATCACCTTGTGCCATTAATGGAGAGATTAATCTTTGAAGTGGTAATGGCTCAGCAAGTTCAGTGATTCATTTCAACTAAGGAACTTTCTTTAAGAAAAGCTCAGTGTTTTCAGTTACGATGCAACTGACCAGCACACACGGACACCCAGCCTGAACTTCCACCCTCAAAAAGCACCTTTTCCATAGACATTTTTCTGAGGATTTAAAAAAATCCCTTCTCTTGCTTATTTCCATTCTTAAAGTCCAAGCTCGTAATCAGCTTAAAGCATAAAAAGTGTTTAATAGGCATTTTGACAATTTTTTCCTAAAGAGTATTTTCAGAAGGGAGAGCAGTAGAAAGGGGAGAAATGTGGGCCAACAAACACTATGGTGATCCCTCAGTATCCACGGGGTTTTGGTTCCAGGACGCCCTGGAAAATCTAAATCCCAAGTCCCTTATATAAAATGGGGTACTGTTTGCATATAACCTACGTACTTACTTCCATTTATTTTAAATCATTTCAAGATTACTTTTAATACCCAATACAATGCAAATGTTATTTAAATAGCTGTTGTACTGTATAGTTTAAGGAAGAGTGGCAATAGAAAAAAGTTTGCCATGTTTAGTACAGGCCTATTTTAGGGGGAAATGTTTTCGATTGCAGGTAGATTAAATTCATGATGGGAAACCCATGGATAATGGGGGCTGCCTGTCAAAGCTTTTAAGGACCAGTTCCACTGGTGACAACCTAGAGTGACACTCTGGTCCCAATTATTACCTGGGTAGATCTCTAATGGGCTTCCTTGATAACCACAAGTCAACTGCTTCTAATTTGACAGCACAGGCAGGTGTTTGGATCAAACATTAAGATGTCTGTGACCCCTATTGGAGTACCTGGGCTCCATGGCCCGCTCCAGTGCCTGATTCCAGTTTCCTGCTAATGCAGGCCCTGGAAGGCAACAGTGATGGCTCAAGTGTTTGATCACCACATAGGAGATCTAGGTTGACTTCCTGGCTCTCAGCTTCTGCTCAGCCCAGCCCTTGCTGTTGTGGGCATTTAAAGAATGAACAGCTTTCTGGGAATATATTTCTCTCTCTCTCTCCCTCTCTCCCCTACCCCAATCAATGAATAAATATTCCAAAACAAAAGTACAACACCCTCTTGTCCCAGCATCTCCTTCCCAGTGTGACCCTTATTTATCGTTATGGAAGAATTTCTTCTGCTAATTCTTATTCTACCTTGATGAGAAGAAGACAAGAAGGGCCTAGGAACCCTAGCACTCTGTTAGCATTCTTTACAAAACAGACTGCCTATGTCTAAGAAAGGCTGTGGGGAAGACTTTATTTCTGCTATTCCGGTGACCCCAAAAAAGCTCTTCTGACTTTGGCAGCTCTGGTTTCTCCCCCAGTAAATTGTGTGATCAGTCTTCATTGCAAGGCGATAGACCGTGGCTAAATGCAGACAGGAGATAGCTTCCCCTATGTTATTCTTTGTTCATTCAAGAATTGTAATCCCTCTAAGATATATCATGCAAACAACTGTCTAATTTTAAACACCCTTATTTGGGTGAACAATTATAGATTTAAGGTGTTTTATTACTTTAGGATATATTTAGAAAAAGTCTCTGGTGAGTGATATGTCATGAATTTTCCCCTTAAAAGCTACATTTTTGCAAACGTACCCAATTTCTCACAGAGTCCACATAATGTGAACATAATACTTTAGTTATAATTCAACTGAGCAGGGAGCAGGGTGCCAGGGATTTCAATCTCCAGAGATGAATGTCTTATTCCCAGGTCTGGGAAAAAACGAGTGGCTAGAATTTTTTCCTGTTCCACACAATGTGGTTTTGCTCTGCATTAATCACCTTTACAATGCCACCTCTCTCTCAGTCCCACACCAGCTTGCATCAGTCTGCACAGGCCCACCCAGCACGTCCTGTCTCATCGCTCCAGTTCTCTCCGGCGTCGAATTCATCATCATGTGAGAGTATTTCTATTTGTTTATTAAGTATCTGAATCTACTGGAGTGCAAACTCCTGACAGCAATTGACTTGTCACCTTGTTCATTTCTGCATCTCCAGCTCCTAGCATTAACCTAAATGAATGAAAAACTGAATGAAAATTTACTGTAACTTGTTCAATCCCTTTAATCTGGGTCACTACATTTTTTTTTTCTTTGACAGGCAGAGTGGACAGTGAGAGAGAGAGACAGAAAGGTCTTCCTTTTACCGTTGGTTCACCCTCCAGTGGCCACCTCGACCGGCGCGCTGCAGCTGGCGTACCACACTGATCCAAAGCCAGGAGCCAGGAGCTTCTCTTGGTCTCCCATGGGGTGCAGGGCCCAAGGACTTGGGCCATCCTCCACTGCACTCCCGGGCCACAGCAGAGAGCTGGCTTGGAAGAGGGGCTACCGGGACAGAACCCGGCGCCCTGACCGGAATTAGAACCCGCCGCAGGCGGAGGATTAGCCTATTGAGCCGCGGCACTGGCCATGGGTCACTACATTGAATGCCTCTCCTGTGTGCCAGACCTCTCTTCATTGAAAACACAAACATGTTTCCTTCTCAGGCCTGCTGTTGTTTGGGGGATTTTCACCCAATTAACCCATTATTCATCTTAGGAAATTTTAGAGGAAATCTAAGTCATATAAAAAGACAATTAAAATATCTGGGCTAACGAATCCTCATAGTTTGCCCAAGATTTCAGGGGATTGCTGCTCATGGGACCTTGAAGGCTACAACCAAAAAAAAAAAAAAAAAAAAAAAAACCACACACATAGGAAAAGGCTGGAGTTACTATTGACAATTTATTCTGGAGGAAGGCATTTGGGCCAGTGGTTAAAATGCTGCGTGAACTGTCTGCATCCCATATCAGAGTGCCTGGTTCAGGTCCTGGCTCCACTTTCAATCCAGCTTCCTGCTAATGTGCACTCTGGGAGGCAGCCAATGAAGGCTCAAGAACTTGGGTCCCTGCTATCCACATGGGAGATTCAGACTGAGCTATGGGTGCCTGGCTTCAGCCTATTCTAGCCCCAGATGTGGTGGGTGTTTGAGGAGTGAGTTGGTGGTAGAAGGTCTCTCTTTGCCTATCTGTCTCCTCTTTCTCTCTGCCTTTCAAATAAATAAAAATAAATTGAAATTTTTAAAAAGTAATTTACTATATTTTCATCCATTATTTTGTGCATATATTTTTTGAAAGATCTATTTATTTATTTGAAAGGCAGAGCTACAGAGAGGCAAAAAGAGAGGGAGAGAGGTCCTCCATCCGCTGGTTCACTCCCCAGATGGCCACAACAGCCGGAGCTGCACCGGTCCAAAGTCAGGAGCCAGGAGCTGCTTCTGGGTCTCCCTTGCAGGTGCAGGGGTCCAAGGATCTGGGCTATCCTCCACTGCCTTCCCAGGCCACAGCAGAGAGCTGATGAGGAATGGAGCAGCTAGGACTCAAACTGGTGCCCATTTGGGACGCTGGCACTGCAGACCAGGGCTTTAACCCACTGCGCCACACGGCCGGCCCCTATTTTATGCATATTTTGCATAGACCATTTTGAATGTGGCTCTTTCCAATTAATCTTGTATCATAAGCATTATCACATATAATTAAAATCCTTTCTTAACATCATCTTAAGAACTGCTTAATATTCCACATGAAAATGAAGAAGCAATGTAATATGAGACTTAAGATCAGACATTGCGAACCAGATTGCTGGTTCCAGCTCCAACTCTGCCTTGGGCATTTCATTTATCCTCTGGGTGCCTTGCTTCCCTCATTCTCATGTAGGAATCAAGGAGGTATGCCTTACAGGGCAGTTGGAGGATCAAATGGCCTCATTGTTGACATTATTAGTGATAACTCTCTCAGTTTTCCTCCACAGCTTGTCATGCAGTGTGAGAGACCATTCAGCAAGTATCTATGTCTTTGCCAGCTCCCCTCTTTCATCTTTCAAACATGACTCCCGAAGAAACCCTCGTATTCCAAACTCTGCCTCCGCATCTGCTTCCCAGAGAAGCAGCCAATACAGAAGCCTGGCTGATCTGATGGGCAAGCATACATTTCTTTATCTCTAGAGGCATTTCTTTGATTACAGATGCAATTGTGAACTATTTCTACTCTTTGCCCATTTTTCCACCTCAGTCTTGGTGTTTTTCTTGTCTGTTTGCTCTTTATATAGGAAAGATACCAGCCATTTATATTATAATTGAAGTTTTACTTTGTTATGTAGCCAAACAGTAATAAGTTTCTTTATTACTTCCATCCTGGTTCTAATATCAGGAGAGTACATTCTCTCCCAGAGATCAGAGTCACATACAGTCTCTCACTGTTGTTAAGAGCTTATATTTAGTCCATCTAGAGTAAATTTTCACAGAACATGAGGTGAAAATAATTGAAATTGATTCTCTTATTAACCCAATCTCCCTAGACCATTTAGTTGACAATCTTACCCTTTCTGATTGATTTGTCATGTCCTCCAATATCATTTATTAAAATTTTATGTATGCTGGGTTCTTTTCCTGTTATATCAATTTTCTTTTTGCTCTATACTACACCTGCCAAATGACTGCAGTTCTAGTGCCTGTTTTAATATCTGCTGCATTGAGTCTTGGTGAATAAACCTCCTAGACTTCTCTCTCTGTTCCAAAATGCGGTGATGGGATTTTAGATTGTGACTGCACAAGGTCACTGACTCCTCTTCCTATTGTCCCAAGATTGAAAAACTTGTTATGGCCCAGGCTAGTGGTAATGATGATAATAATACAGAGACTCTCATAAAGCCTCCCATAAAGGAGGAAAACGAATCTGCAGGCTGAGCTGCTTCAGACACGATACAGATGCGGTCAGGACAACCTCTGGCTTGGGTGGGGTCAGAGCAGCCTGAGAGCCTAAGTCCAGAATGGCACAGCAACGTCCCAGAATGGAGCAGAGGTTGCTTCCTTGCAATGATGTGAAACAAAGCTCCCGGATGAAGTCTGCCACCAACAGCATCAACTGCTCTTGGATGAAGGAGGGGATCAATAATTACAGACAGAAGCAAGAAAGGAAAGAGAAGAGCATGAGTCAAACTTGCTTAGTCACTTCTGTTGCCTCCACCATCAGTGTTTCAGCAACCCTGAGTTCAGAAGGAAGCGGCGAGGGAGAATGACAGGGCTGGTGGCAGGTGGCAAGATACCAGCCAGCAGCAGCTGGTCACCCCCAGGATAAACACTACTAAGGGGAAAAAAAGCCAAACAGTGCAAGTGCTTGTGAGAGCTGCGGAATTCTTTTGTAACAGCAATCACCTGGTAGGCACTGTGTAATTGTGTGAGTGTGTTTTAATCACCATGATTTCGTTTAGGGTATAATTAACACTTTGTGTTATAACAGGGATTTGCTGCAACTGGATTTTTCTTTATGGCAAGAGAGAAAAGATGGTTTTTCTTATTGCTTTCTTTTTTCCTATTGCTTTTGTGTCTTTTAAATGAGTTTGAAATAAGTACGCACCCTTCAATTCACTTGGATAAATAGGAAAAGAGCAAACAATTCTTTAATGGACAATAAAGCCAACAGGAGCAGGACGAAACATGGAGCTGAGACTTTAAAGTGAAATAGAATCCATCTGAAGGCTGTGAAGTAGTAGTGAGGGTTCTCCAGAGAAACAGAAACAATAGAATAAAATAAATATATTAGAGGAGGTTTTTTTATGGGAACTGGCTTACCCAATTATGGAGGCCAAGAGGCCCTACCATAGAGAAGGTGGCACCCAGTCCAAGTCTGTAGGCCTTAGAACCAGGAGTCGGGAGAGCATGGTGTAATTCCCACTAGGAGTCAGAAGTGGGAGTTCCAGTGCCTGAGGGTGAAGCAGGTGGAGGCCGAACTCAAGCAGAGAGATCAGATTTGCCCCTCCTCCACCTTTCTGTCTGTTCAGGCTCTCAGTGGGTGGAATGATGCCCGCCCACAATGGAGAGGGTGAGCTTTGATTCAAATGCTTATCTCTGGCAGAAACGCCCTCAAAAACACCCTAGAAATCTCATTTGCCAGCCATCTGGGCATCCCTTAGCACAGCCAACTCAGCCCGTGAAGGTAGCTATCCTGCTGTGGGGTGATGAGCCTTTTCTTTGCCCTACCGTAAGTAGCCACCACTTTAAGAGAGAAACGTGAAGTTAGGCCTTTTGATGGAAGAGATGCTCCCTTGCTCCGGGTAGGACCTTCCAGCATCCTTCAAGCCATCAAGAGTTTGGGCTATGGGGGCCGGCGCTGTGGTGCAGCAGGTTAAATCACTGGCATAAAGTGCCGGCATCCCATATGGGCACCGGTTTGAGACCCTGCTGCTCCATTTCCGATTCAGCTCCCTGCTATGGCCTGGGAAAGCAGTGGAAGATGGCCCAAGTCCTTGGGCTCCTGCACCCACGAGGGAGACTTGGAAGAAGCTCCTGGCTCGGATTGGTGCAGCTCTGGCCTTTGCGGCCATCTGGGGGGAGTGAACCAGCAGGTAGAAGACCTCTCTGTCTCTACCTCTCTCTGTAACTCTTTCATATAAATAAAATAAATCTTTTTAAAAAAAGACTTTGGGCTATGAAGCCATTTCCTGAAACACTACATTGAGAACAAGCCACGCTCCAGACTGGATGAGGAATTGGAAGGTTTTGTAGTAGGGAGCAAAAAGGATGTTGCCTTTGAAAGACAGCTTGGTGCTGGCACATCTTTGCAACATTGGAACATGAGCTCGAACCCTAGACTCAGCCTAGATGAGAAAAGGCTGGTGAAAGAACAAACCATGTAAAAGTAATAGTTTTGCAAGTGTTACTTAGAACAGGGAAGGCACAGGGATCCTTGGTAAAGTCATTTTTTTTTTTTTTGACAGGCAGAGTGGACAGTGAGAGAGAGAGACAGAGAGAAAGGTCCTCCTTTTGCCGTTGGTTCACCCTCCAATGGCCGCCGCGGATGGCGCGCTGCGGCTGGTGCACCACGCTCATCCGATGGCAGGAGCCAGGTGCTAGGTGCTTTTTCCTGGTCTCCCATGGGGTGCACTTGGGCCATCCTCCACTGCACTCCTGGGCCACAGCAGAGGGCTGGCCTGGAAGAGGGACGACCGGGACTAGAACCCGGTGTGCCGGCGCCGCAAGACGGAGGATTAGCCTGTTGAGCCACGGCGCCGGCCAAGTAAAGTCATGTTTTTGAGAATGTGAATCATGACCTTGTAGAAGAGGCCAATCAGCACAGTCATTCAAAGCTTAGACCTGGGGGCCAAACAGACCCAGATTGAATCTGTGACCTTTGGGCTCTGGGTCTGTGGATAGCTAGCTAGCTGGATAACGATATGGATATGGATATGGATATGGATATGGATATGGATATGGATATGGGTCTAGGAGCTGAAATGTTGACATTTCTTATCTCACAGGCCTGTTGTAGAAATCCAATGAGATAGGCACATGAAGTACTCAACCCGGGAGCTAGCACTGTGGAAGGATTCAATAACTGGTAGCTGTGATTGCTGTTATGACTTCTGCTCATCAGCCTAGGACCAGAGGGTTCTAGTCTATCATTCTGCTTCTAATCTGTGCCACATTTAAATGCATCTGGAAGACAACATGAGCCCCTGTCCTATTTTTAAGGATACTTAACAAAATTGTGTCTCGGTCCTTCTCTCGCTTTCCCATTCCCCTGTACCCCAGTTTTACTTCTCTGAGAGGGAGTGGAGGAATAATCGTGTGACTATGGTTGGATGATAGCTCATGGTATGACTCATTGCTGATCCCAAATGCTGGTCAGTGAGCCCCAGGCCTGTTTGTGATACATCAAGAAGGACCAAGGAGGATAATAGCAGAGCAGGGCGATTGGAGGTAATGGTTCGTGGAAGAGCAAACTGAGACACCAAAGGAGACTAAGTCACTGCATGACGCAGAGTGGCAAGGAGCTGGCAGAGCAAAGCAGGGGCTTCTGTTGAAGCTGGATTTGTTTCAGGGGCCAGCATCTCAGTCTGTGCCTGCTACTAGAGTGAAATACCTTAGCGAGTGATCAATAAATCATGCAGGGGCCGGCGCTGTGGTGGAGCGGATAAAGCCACCGCCTGCAGTGCCAGCATCACATATGGGCACCGGTTCAAGACCCAGCTGCTCCATTGCTGATCCAGCTCTCGGCTGTGGCCTGGGAAAGCAGTAGAAGATGGCCCAAGTTCTTGAGCCCTGCATCCATGTGGGAGACCCAGAAGAAGCTCCTGGCTCCTGGCTTTGGATCAGCCCAGCTCTGACTGCTACGGCCAATTGGAGAGTGAACCAGCAGATGGAAGACCTCCCTCTCTCTCTCTCTCTCCCTCTCCCTCTCCTTCTCTCTCTGTGTAACTCTGACTTTCAAATAAACAAATAAATCTTTAAAAAAATAAAAAATAAATCATGGAAGCTTCACTCTCACAGTTCTAGAGCTGACAAGTATAAGACCTGGGACCAGCAGATTCGGGGTCTGGCAAAGGCTTCTTATTTTCTTGCTGCACCATCACATGGGAAAAGAGGCAAAAGGGCTATGCTGACCCCTCAGGCCTTTTCCCAAGGGTGCTAACCCCCGCATGCAGGAGAGCCCTCATGGCCCGATCACTTCCTCCAGGCCCAACGTTTTACTACTCTTCATTGAAGATTTTTTGCTGTTTATTTTAAAAAAAAATTCAAAAAGTAGAATTATATAGAGAAGGGGAGAGATACAGAGAATGATCTTCCATCCGCTGACTCACTCCCCAAATGGCCACAACAGCCAGGGTTGGGCCAAACAGAAGTCAGGAGCCAGGATCTTAGTGTGTTCAGGGCCCCAGGCACTTGAGCCATCTTCCCCTGCTTTCCCCATCACATTACTAGGGATCTGGATCAGATGTAGAGCAGCTGGGACTTGAACTGGTGACCATATGGGATGCCAACATTGCAGACAGAAGTTTAACATACTGTGCCACAAGGCTGGCCCTGGGGATTATGTTTTAACATGCATTTTAGAGGGATCCAAGCAGCCAAATCAAAGCCAGAATAGTGGAACAATCTCAAGTGTTAATGGTCTCTTCTTCCTGAGGTCTTATTAAAGTGACAGAAACAATATTTTATTAAGTCACAATAACATTTTACTAATTTTAATTTTATTTATTTATATATTTAGGTGAGAAGCAGAGGTGATCCCATCTTCTGGCTTACCCTCCAAATGCTCATAACAGCTAGGGCTAGGCCATACAGAAGCCAGGAGCAAGGATCCTAATCCAGCTCCCAAATGTGGTTGACAGGGACCCAATACTTGAGCCATCCTGATTACCTTACCCCGAGAAGTGGATACAACCACCCCAGAGCTGTATCTCCAAGGGGTGCTGTCAGAGTCATCCAAACTGGACCAGTGTTGATCTGTAAGTAGTGAAAAATTGCATAGACCAGCAGTTTGAATTCTTTCTGCTTGTTTGTGGTGGTACCACGGTGCAAAATGCTTGGATAGTGTTTTCTCAGAGGGCTGGGAAGACCTGAAAAGGACCAGCCTAACGTGGAAGGTGGTTATTTGGACCAGAGGCTTGACATTATTTTAGCACCTGCCTATACTTTTATTACTAGAATGATTTCATTTATATGTATGATGAAAACTGATAATGCAAAAATTATATTCATGTAATATAGATACCAAACTATGGAAATTTGGCAATTTCAGTGGCAAGCCTTTAGTCGGGTACACAGATGACATTGCCATGAGCAAGTCTGTAAATTACAAATGTCTGCTGCAGCCATCCCCTCACCCTAAGCGTCACCCTGATAGTCAGCGCACTTAACTAGTCTGTTGTCTAGGTTATGAATTAGCTCATGTCCACATGAATGACCAAAATAAGTCTTTGAAAATCCTTTTTTTTTATGGTAAATAATAACACACTTGGGTCATTTTATTTGAAATTGAAGAGTCAAATAAAAAATCCCTTAATGATAAAAAATATGTTTAGTTTTGTAAGAATATTGACAAGCTGTCTTCCCAAATGGCTGCACCATTCTGAACTCCCACCAGCCAGCGAGGGTTCCTCTTGCTGTACATCTTTATCAGCATTTGGAGTTGTCAGTGGTCTGGCGTCCAAGAGGTGTGTGTCCTTGCAAATAACAACTTTCAGTACCCGTGATGAGGTCGGGGCCACACCACCCAGCTGGACAATCAGAGTCACAGTGAATATGGCTGGGTTGGACAAGGAGAATGAGATGATCACTCCTCACCGAGTCCCTCCTTGGTCCCCCACTAGGACAACGTAAGGCTGAGACCCTCTAGGGTGTTCCCAAAGACCGGAACGTCTCTCTGGTGAAATGATTGACTCATTGGGATTTGGTGTCTCAAATTAGAAATTTAAAGGCAGTGAATTTGGGACTATAGAGTTTGTGTGTTTCCATAGCAACATAATGAATTTGCACTACAGTAAGGATCTGGTGACAGATAGATCTGGGTACAAACACTAGTTGCATTGATAACTAGAACAATGGACATGGGGCTGGCACTGTGGCACAGCAGGTTAAAGCATGGCCTGCTGGGTGGGCATCCCTAATGGGGGTCAGTTTAGGTCCTGGCTGCTCCATTTCCAATCCAGCTTCCTGCTAATGTGCGGGGAAAACAGCAGAGGATGGTTCAAGTGCTTGGGACCCTGCCACCCACATGGAAAACCCTAATGAAGCTTCTGGATCCTGACTTCAGCTTGGCTCAGCCCAGCCATTTGGGGAGTGACCAGCAGATGGAAGATTTTCTCTCTCTCTGTCCCGCCCTCTCTCTCTCTCTTTCTCTCTCTCTCTGTAACTCTATCAAATAAGTAAATAAAAATCTAAGTATAAAAAAAGGAAACATTTCACATTTTGTTTTGTTCTCTTTTTTGTTTAATTTAGGCTTGAAGTTTAGGTTAAATTTGACTAGGTAAAAGTCATCTTTGGGAAATTAATATTTATCAAATGTTATCATCTGCCATGTAAATTCTTATGTGTGATACATAAATGTTCGAGAGAGAAAGGCACCAACCATAGAACTCAGCAAGGAAAAGTCTGCCTTTCTTTAAAATAGAGGCTAATTTTAAAATGCTGAGATTGGGACTTGGAATGCAAAACATTCGTCTTGGCCATTGACCATCTTCCCCTCCCAAGCCCGTGTAGTGTTGCACTGCTCCCTCTGTGTTCATGTTGAGGCTGAGTGGAAGGCTCATCAGTTCCTGGGTCGGATCCAAATTTGACTTGGATTTGTACCTACAAGAACCTGTGATCTGGGCAGTGCTTGGCTTATAACCAGCTCTCAGAACTTAATGCTTATTGCTGTAACAGTTTGATAAAAAAAAAAAAAAAAAAAAAAAAAAAAAACCACGGGCAGATCCAAAAATGTCATTTGCTCTAGTCAAATTAAACATGTCAGAATAAAGCACTCCTTTTTTAGAAAAGTTCTTTGAGAGCACGTTTTACATAAATCAAAGGTATGATTGTTATATGTTCAGTGAATACCCACCCACCCACAATGGTTTAGATAACCTAGAGAATAGCTGTAAAGGCCATGTAAGACTCTTTCCAGCTCCACACAGGGTCTAATTCTTAAGTTGCTTCACAACCTCTTGTTTCTTTTGTTTTCTTTAGAAAATGATGCTTAGAAAGGTGAGGAAAACTGCTCGAGGTCACATGGCCATGGCTGAACTAACTTCCAACCCCAGCTATTGGACTCCAAGTTCAATATTCTCAGGGCTGGCACTGTGGTGCAGTAGGGTAAGCCTCCACCTGCAGTGCCAGTATCCACTTTGGGCATCAGTTCTTCTCCTGGCTACCCCTCTTTCAATCCAGCTCTCTGCTATGGCCTGGGAAAGCAGTGGAGGAAGGCCCAAAAGCTTAGGCCCTTGCACCTGCGTGGAAGAGCTGGGAGAAGCTCTGGGTTTCTGGCTTTGGATCAGCTCAGCTTCAGCTATTGCAGTCATTTGGGGAGTGAACCAGCAGATGGAGGACCTTTCTGTCTGTCTCTCTCTCTCTACTGTCTGTAACTCTACCTCTCAAATAAATAAAAATTTTTTAAAAACGTATTTCTTTTCAACACCTCCAGTTGCCTATTGGAGCTTCATCTTTGGGTCTCCTTGAAAATCACAGTAAGTAGGGGCCAGCTCTGTAGCACGGTAGGTTAATCCTCTGCCTGTGGCACCGGCATCCCATATGGACACCGGTTCGAGTCCCAGCTGCTCCTCTTCCAATCCCGCTCTCTGCCTGAGAAAGCAGCAGAAAATGGCCCAAGTCCTTGGGCCCCTGTACCCATATGGGAGACCCAGAAGAAGCTCCTGGCTCCTGGCTTCGGATCAGCACAGCTCTGGTCATTGCAGCCATCTGGGGAGTGAAACAACGGAAGAAAGACCTTTCTCTCTGTCTTTCCCTCTCACTGTCTGTAATTCTACCTCTCAAATAAATTAAAAAAAAAAAAGAAAATCACAGTAATTTTTTGCCTCAGTAAAGAAAAAAATTGAGAGTATGATTTTATTGTTTGGAAGGGATAAAAAGATGGTTTATGAGGGGGCTTCAAAGAGTTCACAGAAAATTGAATTTAAGTGGTTTTTTTTAAAAAGATTCATTTATTTAGGAGCCAGCGCCATGGCTCACTTGGGTAATCCTCTGCCTGTGGTGCTGGCATCCCATATGGGCACCGAGTTCTAGTCCCTGCTGCTCCTCCTCCAGTCCAGCTCTCTACTGTGGCCTGGAAGGACAGTGGAGGATGGCCCAAGTGTTTGGGCCCTGCACCTGTGTTGGAGACCAGGAGGAGGCACTTGGCTCCTGGCTTCGGATTGGCGCTGATCTGGCAGTTGTGGCCATTTGGGGAGTAAACCAACGGAAGGAAGACCTTTCTCTCTGTGTCTCTCTCTCTCTTACTGTCTATAACTCTGTCAAATAAAAAAAATTAAAAATATATTCATTTATTTATTTGAAAGAGAGAGTGGGGAAGAGGGAAAATGAAAGTTTCCATCACTATTTTACTTCCCAAATGGCTGCAATGGTGGGGCTGGACCAGGCTAAAGCCAGGAGCCTGGAATTCCATCCAGGTTTCCCACATGAGTGGCAGGAGCCCAACTACTTGGGTCATTTTTCTGCTGTCTTCCCAGGCACATTAACAGGGAGCTGGATGAGAAGTGGAGTGCCTGGGACTCGAACTGATGCTCCTGTGGGATGCTGACATTGCAGGCAGCAGTTTAACCAACTGCTCCATGACACTTGGCCCCTTAATTTTATTTAGATACAAAAAAAAAAAAAAAAAACCCTTAATTCATGCCTAGTATTTTCATAATACACATTTTCCATGAAATTTTTGAAGATCCTTCATATATCTTTACATGTAACTGAAAGCGGGGTTCCTATTAGGTGAAAAGAACAAGTATAGTCATGTTGACTTCAAAGGGGAATAGAGAAGAGATTAGATAGCATAATTGCCTGCTGGAAACAGACCAATATGGGACTTTTTCCTGAGTGATTTATTTTGGTCTTTTATTTAAAGCAGCCCTTATTTTTAGATTGTTTGATTAACAGCCAAATTAGAAGCTCAGCAAATTTCTTAGTGGGCAAACATGTCCAAACATGTCCTTGCTTTCTACTGCCCTCTGTAGAAGTGAACTCGGCCCTTCTTCAGGACCCTTGACCCAGGACACATAATCCAGAGGCACTTGGAGCTCTAAATTTACAAGAGCCAATTCTTCCTCATGGGGAGGGTGGAGCGAAGTGGGGAGCCAAAGTTTTATGTTTCGTAGTGGATGTCCCAAGTGCACTCTCGTTGCTTTCCCACATTGTTTGTTTTCTGTTAGAACTCGTCAATTCTGGGCAGGCACTGCACCTAGCAATGTAGTGTCAAGCTGGGGCCCTGGCATCCCACATTAGACTGCCTGGATTCAAGTCCCAGCTCTGCTCCTGACTCCAGCTTCCTGCTAGTGCACACCCTGGGAGGCAGCAGGTGATGGCTCACACACCTGGGTCCCTGCCAACCATGTGGGAGACCAGTATTGAGTTCTGGGATCCAAGATTAAGCCTGGCCCAATCTTTGTTATTGTAGGCATTTGAGGAATGAACCAGAGGATGGGAGTGTGCTCTCCCACCCCCAACAGAAGAAAAACAGATCATCAGCTACTAGGTTATTTACTATGTATCAAAATTAGTCAACTGCCTGCCTCAGAGCCTACCACACAGATGATTCCTTTTATTCATAGCCATTGTTGGTATTCTTAAAGAATACTGTGAAGCTAATGAGAGTGGATTAAGAAAAAAGTAACAGGAAACTCACTGATGGCATCCACAACTCCTTGCATAATGAAGGATTTTGTCTGGCAAGTTAAGAATTGTACTTACAGAGAAATCAGTGCTCAGATGGGACCCAAATAGGGCCGGAAGGAAAGGCAAGGAAGCCCCATTGACTACACATGAACCTGAGCATGGGAAGATGGAGCAAGGACTGAAGGCCCTGGCCGGACCACCATCAATTCCTGGAATCCAAAGACAAAAATGGTTCTTGCCCTCACTTTCTGATGGTTTGGTGTCCTTTCACTTCCCAACACTCAAGTCCCCTATCTTAAGATAAGAAAGTATGGGCCGGTGCTGTGGCTCACTAGGCTAATCCTCCACCTGTGGCGCCGGCACCCTGGGTTCTAGTCCTGGTTGGAGCACCAAGTACTAGTTCCGGTTGCTCCTCTTCCAGTCCAGCTCTCTGCTGTGGCCTGAAGGACCCCAAAATTGGGTATCCAACACACTAGGGTGGTCGCCCAAAGACCCAAACTCCAGACCGAGTTGATGCAAGAGCAAGAGGATTTTATTAGACGTTTGCGCAAGCGGGCTCCCTCCCCCAGCAAAGGTGAAGGGAAGAAACCTTGAGCAGCAGCTGCAAGCCACTTTTAAATGCAGAAACCACAAAATTAACATATCTTTAGATAGGGAGGGACTGTCTGTCCGGAGCAGGTGGGAGTTACAATAAGTTTCTTTTCTTGGGAAACCAAAACTTATGGAGAAGGTTTAGCTGACCAGGGAGAGGCATTTTTCAAGGTTAGGCATTTGGCAAGCAAAGCAATTGAGTACAGAAGCAAAATTTGCAGTTAGCTCCTAGCTATACTGGTTACTGAGCACACCAGAACACCGGGATAGTGGTTCCTTGGGTTTTTCAGCCCAGGAGGGCAGTGGAGGATGGCCCAAGTCCTTGGGCCCTGCACCCGCATGGGAGACCAGGAGGAAGTACCTGGCTCCTGGCCTTGGATTGGCGCTGCGCTGGCCATAGTGGCCATTAGGGGAGTGAACCAATGGAAGGAAGACCTTTCTCCCTGTCTCTCTCTCACTGTCTAACTCTGCATGGCAAAAATTTTAAAAAAGGGTAAGAAAGTACACTACATACATATTTAGGATTCCTTTACCTTCAGGAGGTGTGCATGTGGTTCCAGTACCTGCAAGGACTAAGGATGTAACCTATTAGGTCAATCTACGTAGTCTACCCTTGGTCACAGTAATCGGTCAGGCTAATCAATACCAGTGACCCTAAGGTCTGGGACCGCTCTTTGAACCTTTGTTTGGATTAGAGTTGTGAGGAAACCTGGAGGTATGAGGAAGACACCTGGGTAGCCTAACAGAGCCAACACATTTAGTGAAGAGGTGAAGACAGAGCAAAGCTCAGTTCCGAGAGCACTGTTAGCGCCCAAATCCTGTCCCAAATGAAGCCCCTGGAATTTTCCGCTTGCAGCCAATGGATTCCCTGAGATCACCAGTTTAAGCTGAGCCTCCATCACTGTTAAGAACAAGAATCCAAACTGAAATACAGATCATTTCCTGCACACAAATGGATTCATGTGAACTACAAAATGCAAGGGTTTTTATATTTTCAGCCCTTCTATTGGGAAATAACATGCAGAATCTGTTGAACTAGAGATTGCTAGATGTATATCCAGGACAAATAGAGGCAATTATGTATTTCGTGCGATGTGAAACTAGGTAAGATTACTTTGCTGCACCCAAGCATTATTGCAATCAGATGCTCTGTCCTATGGATGCCATTGACCACCATTCCGACCACAAGTGAATTTGGATAATCTGAGGTCAGCAATGCCCATCTGGGCATTTCTGTCATAATGCAGAGAATTGTTTATATATGGAAGCAATCAGAACTCAGTAATTAAACTGACTAGTAGATGATGTTTTGCTTTATAAGCAAAGTAAATCAGCTTAGAAGTGATTTTCCAGTGAGTAGCAACAAGTAATTCATTAATAAAGTTATAAAAAAATGTTTGAGTGGAAAAAGACCAGGCATTCAGCTTAGGCTGTGAAAAAATGCGTGCTCTCCTAGGAGCTTCTGGTGTGACCCTCTGTTCTAAGTCTCCATCACCGGGAAGACACCACTGGCAGAGGGAAGGTAAAGGACATTTGTTTCTAAGTATCTGTTAAGCTATCACTTAAGGAGCTCTCTGTCACAGAAAAGCAATTTACCCTGAGTTAGGGAATCCGGGAATCTGTTGACTCGTGTAACTAGAAAGAGCAGACAGCAAACTTCAGGGTCATTTTGAGCCATGGTTTATAATATCATAAATGCCACTGCAATTTTTTTTTTTTTACAATTCCCTTGACTGCACTTTCTTCTTGTATTGGCTTTTGTTGGTCATCAATTGTTAAAAATTGATTAACGTGTAACACTTGTACATCTTTATGGAGTACAGTGTAATATTTCAACACATAGACACAGCATACACTGATCAAGTCAGGTCATTAGAATTGGTTATGCATTTAGCCTGGCTTCCCACCTGGTTGCAAGGTGACTGCCAGAAACTGCCAGGACTAAATGCTTTCTCAGTCACATAGGGGCAAGAGGGGCTTCCGTTCCTGCTGATCAGAAAGCTATTCTACTTCACACAGAGCAGACATTCCCATCGCGGAAAACAACCGCTGTAGCCAAGGAGGTCCTGGGCCACAGTAACTGTAGACCTGGCAGGTGAGCCCATGCATGCCTGGGCAGGATGGACGCATGGCAGCCCAGCTCTGAGGCTGGCGAGGGGACTGAGCCCAGTATGGCACATGGCTTCCACCCAAGGATGAGGTGGAAGGGCTGCTACAGAGGCAACCGCAGCACTTGTTCCCTCCTGTGGGCCACACTGAGGCCCCAGAGCAGGGTGGGCCAGCAGGGAAGCTGCCTTGCGTGCCCTTCGTTAGGGATTACTTCCTGAAGACGCACCTAGGTGGGGTAAGCTGGGACCACCCACGGGGAGGGTTGTGCTCCTTGAGCCATTCATAAGCCTGACTGGTCTTTGCCACAGGAACACATGGAAACTAAGTCAAGATGAGTTCTCACCATGCATGCATCTACTACCAGGATCACCCATTTTTGATTTAATGCTTGTCTGTAATTTTTCTCAACATTATCTCTAGTATTTCATAGTATATTTCCTCCTAAATTAGTGGTCCAGTGTGTCAATCTTTGGCCTTGTTTTAGCATGTCAAATTTCTATTCCAAAGAGGCTCATTTTCTCAGTATTAGCATTTGGACTACCTTCCAGTGAATGTTTAGATGCATTACTATTTGATCCTGAAATTACATCATCATAACTTTATATATTATTACATCATAATAACAGTGGATGTTAAAATAAAGGCAAAAGAGTTACAGCTATAAGTGTTTGTAGCAGACACTTTTGGTATACTAGGTCATGTCTCCTAAGCCCATCTCTTTTCTTTTCAAGGATTCATTTATTTATTTGTAAGGCAGAGTTACAGAGAGGTAGAGGCAGAGAGAGGCAAAAGTCTTCCATCCACTGGTCCACTCCCTGGTTGGCTGCATCGGCTGGAGCTACACCGATCCGAAGCCAGGAGCCAGGAGCTTCTTCTCCCATGCAGGTACAGGGGCCCATGTACTTGGGCCATCTTCCACTGCTTTCCCTGGCCATAGCAGAGAGCTAGATCAGAAGTGGAGCAGCTGGGATTCAAACCAGTACCTATATGGCACTGCAGATGGTGGCTTTACCTGCTACGCCACAGCACCAGTCCCAGCCTCATCCTAAGCCCATTTCTAACCTCTAGTGACAATTACAGTGTGGCATAATTATCTATATTTGGTCCCTGCCTGGGTTCCTATCACAGGGTTCCCCAAACCCTTGTAATTTCCTGACCATGGGAGTGCTAGGTGTGTATTTGGTTTACTATTTGACCTTTGCCCCTGGCTCCTGACACAGAGCTCTCAATCTCCTGGAATCCCTCCATGGCAGGAGTTCTTTTGGTCTAATGAGGTATCCTGGGGGCTGGGCACCAGAAAGAGCAATCCAGGATCAGAAGCTGGGAACTTTCAACCCTGGCCCACATCCTTTGGGAAGGGGAGAAGGGCTAGAAACCAAATTAAGAATCCACCAAGCCTGGGTGGTGAAGCCTCCAGAGAAGGAGGGTGCCAAGAGCAACAGGTGACATGAGGCAGTGCTACAGGTGCTGGGGAGAGGGGTTGCCTGCAACAGAGAGGGCCTGGAAGTTGCTTACCCTTCCCCATGCTTTATCGTATGCATCTCTCCTGTCTGGGTGTTCCTAGTTGTATCCATTATACTAAACTGGTAGCTGTTTTCATGAGTTCTGTAAGCCATTCTAGCCAATGATCAACCCAAGCAGGATGTTGTGGACCCTCTGATGCAAGCCAGTTACACAGAAGCACAAGGAACAAACCCAGCTTGTGACTGACACCTGAAGTGGAGGACTTGGCCTATGGAGTCTGATCCGATTCTAGTTAGTATCTCAAGTGAATTGAACTATAGGACACCTGGTTGGTATCCACAGAGAACTGGAGATTGCTTGGAGTAACACAAACACACACACACACACACACACACACAATCTGGTGTTGGAAGTGAAAGTGAAAATTGGAAAGAGTGAGTGT
Organism: Sylvilagus floridanus; assembly: GCA_949820135.1. Taxonomy (NCBI): domain Eukaryota; kingdom Metazoa; phylum Chordata; class Mammalia; order Lagomorpha; family Leporidae; genus Sylvilagus; species Sylvilagus floridanus. The sequence goes on from OX463238.1 coordinate 94,123,910, forward strand.
AGTAAAGAGAAAAACTGGATCTTCCTATACAGACAGCCTCATGTCAAACACCACCACCAGTCTTTCCACTGTCTGTCTCAGGTCTATCTTTGAAATATGAAGCCACAGGTAACCTCCTTGGCCTGTAGGCAAACAAAGCCAGGACATGCAGTATGTGATGGGTGAATAGTTATTGAACGGGAGAATGCTAGAATGTAATAGACTGTCATTAAACCTCCTTGTCGGTTGATGAACTGCTACATGACCACGGTTCTTGCTACATGATAAGGGCAAATATGTTTGGGACCTGAATTTCTGGTCCATAAGTAGTGCTATCCAGTAGGACTTTCTGCAGTGATGGGAAGGTTCTGTATCGGGACTGTCCAATACAATATCTATACAATGCACATGTGGCTTTCAGGTGCTTGAAATGGGGCTGGAGTGAGTAAAAATCAAAATCTTCATTCAGTTTTAAGCAATTTTCATTTAAACTTAAAGAGCCAAATGTGTGCAGTAGCGAGCACAGGACAGGAAATGTCAAATGCTGCTACAAACACCCTCTTACTCAACTGAAGCATGTCTTTAGTGATAGCTTGTGGGTGCACACAGGTTTTAGCTTACCCAACAAAATCGCCTGGTTTGGCACAGCCCTGCTCCTGGAACTGCACAGGCTGTTTCGTTTGACTTTGAGTCAAACTCCAGCAAAAACAGGCACGTGGAACCAAGAAGTTTGTCCTTGGCTACCTTGATTTCTTTTTCTTTTCAAAGAGATGGGGGGTAAGAGAGAGAAAGAGAGGTCTTCCACCTGCTGTTTTTTTTTTTTTTTCCCAAGTGGCCACGTAGCCAGGTCTGGGCCAAGGCAGAGCCAGGAGCCAGGAACTCCATCTGGGTCTCCCATCTGGGTGGCAAGGGCCATCACCTGCTGCCTTCGCAGGTGCACCAGCAGGGAGCCTGAACCGAAGCAGAGCAGTAGGCGGGGCTAGGATATGGGTTGCCTGGATGGGAAGCCAGTGTTGCACGCAGTGGCTGATCCCACTGTTCAACAACTCCGGCCCTGTCTTGGTTCTTGCTTCTGATGAGCTTTGAGTGCAGGCTTTCGCTGTTGGCTATTTCTGGGTTGGCTGGGAGAAGTACAAGAGGCTGTGATTTGGAAATGCATGTGACACTTTAAATCCAGCCCTTTTAGATGCATTGGTACTAAAATAAGAAAAAATTGCTGCTTTGAAACAACCATTCATGTCTAGGAAAAGATCTTTGAATCCTTTAATTTATTATTTGAAAAAGTCATTTTTACTAAGAAGAAAAAGAATTTACGTTGTGTCTGGTTTTCAGTGTTTGGGTTGCAAAGACTGAACCTCTGGTTTCAAAGGAGTTTCTAAACTCGGCCAGTCCCGCTTCCCGTCACTAATAATAAAAACTGCTTTGTGTGCACACCGCACACACCTTGCTCTGAGTGGTTTAACAGGCCACAGACGGCGTCTGGTGCTCTGGGGTTCTATTCTCAGCTCTCTCACCAGCTCTGTCTTTGACCTCAGGAAGGCTGGGGGAGATTCAGTCCCAAGGCTCCTGAGTGCACAGTCAGAACATGTGCATTCTCTGGGCTCTGCTTGCCTTCTCGAAGCTCTGATACCAGCAAAGACTCAGCTCAGATGGAACCAGTCTGGATGCAGCCACATGTTCCAGTGACTGCCTTCTGATATCATTATCCCAGATTTCCCTTCCACATCCCTCTCTCCCCTGACACTACTGCCCCACAATGATTGTTTACCACATACAGACTTAGCCAGCCAAAACCAAGGTCTTGGGGGTACAAATGAATGCAAGCAGAGAATCTCAACTAAACAATCTCACTCCTTGAACCTGCTTGAAGCAGCTGAGCACACGTGAATATTCTTTGCTTAAACTGGAGGATTTGCTTCCTGCACAGCTGCAAATACCCACAGGGCATCCTGAGGCTTCATGTTCCAGACCCAAATCCTCAATTGCAACTGTGCTCCCCACAGTCCTCGAATCTAGATTCTGACTTGCATGGTCCTCAAGGCTTCCTCTACTGGACTCCCTTCTGGATGAAACCTGCTCCGTGTCCCAAGGTTCCAGACTTCAGTGTTGCAGCATTTTTGAATGGTCCTGGGAAACTTAAATGAAAAACCAAGGCTAATGTGATTGACAACATGTGGAAGATTCTGTCACCCTTGCGTCACCTAAGGACCACACGGAGCCAACAATGACACAAAGCCCCCTGTGGATTTCCAAGGACACATTTTTAAAATGTATTCTGTGACTCTGGAGGGAGTGAGTTGCTAGTGCAGGGTTTTGCAGGGAGAAATGACAAAGTAGTCTTAGCTTTTCAAGATGCTCTCTGGCCGCCGGGCTTGGCTCTCTCAGTATTACTCACCCCTGTGTTCCCCACTGCGGTGCTCCGGGCAGTAAACGCTGCTTGCCCTGCCTGCTGGGCTCATTTCCTCTCCCTCTCCACCCACGGGAGGCTCCGCTCCTTCATCTCCGCTTCAAGACTCTCCTGTGGCCCAGCAGGCAGCGCTACCTGCAGAGCCGAGGGTCTTGTTTCTGGATCTCCCTGCAGAGCCAATGTGCTGACCCCTTATCAACTTCAGCAGTGTGTTACTATTTTATCATCTGACGTCAACTCCAAGCTCCGTGTTTGTTTGACTTGCCATGGAATTTGTCACCTTTTGCTCTGAGATCACCAGTTCCAGATGGACCAAGCTATGGGTGTTTCCTCTCCCACATGGGTACCGTGGCCTCTGCTAAGCTTGTCCCTTCCTTACCTCTAACTTCTCTGCCTCAGGAGAATATTGCCATACTTTCCTGTGTGTGATCCAATGCCTTTTGGTTATCACTTTAAAAAATAGCAAAATAGGGGCTGACACTGTGGTGTAGTAGGTTAAGTCTCCGCCTGGGGCAGCAGCATCCCATATGAGTGTCCCTACATGCCCCAGGTGCTCCTCTTTCGATCCAGCTCTCTGCAATGGCCTGGGAAAGCAGTAGAAGATGGCCCAAGTGCTTGGCCCCTGCACCCAATGTGGGAGACCTGAAAGAAGCTCCTGGCTCCTGGCTTCGGATCGGTGTAGCTCCAGCCAATGCAGCCAACCAGGGAGTGAACCAGTGGATGGAAGACCTCTGTCTCTGTCTCTCTCTGCCTCTCCTTCTCTCTGTGCAACTCTGACTTTCAAGTAAATAGATAAATAAGTCTTAAAAAAAAGAACTGTGATAAAATTATACAATAAAGCTAAAAATAGTGTTAAATGGGAAAAATATTTGCAAGCTTATAATTCTACTAAACAAATATAAGCACCTGTCCCTATTTCCAAGTTTTTGATATCATAATCTTTTTTATAACAAATGTTCTAGGTATGAATAAATAAATAGATCTCTAACAATTTAATTCTATTACATTCCTAGAAGTAGAATTATTGCGTTAAAGGATAAAGATATACATATATGTGTATATGTATTATGCACATATATATATATGTATATATGTGAGATTCTCAAGATGAAACCTTCAAGCTTCAATGAGAATGAAAACAGCATGAAAGAATTATCCAAGCCCCTCATGTCCCCGCCAATAGCTAGGAAGTGAGGTTGGGTAGATATTAAGAATCTCTGGGTTAGTGAGGCCATTTTCCATTACCACACTGAGATACCGAGGGCTGGGTGACTTCATAAAGGAACGAGGTTTATTTACCTCAAGATTCTGGGGGTCCAAGACTGAGAGGCCACATCTGGTGATGGCCTTCTCGCCAACAGAGCCCCCAAGGCATCATACGTCAGGACAGGAAGCGCATGTACTGTGTGGGTCTTTATCCTCTGGTCGCTCAGTTCTTATAAAACCACTCACAATAGCTCACATATAGAGTACATAAAAAAACCCCAGCTTGTATATGAGTGAAATTGACGTCTTGTGGTTTGCTCGTTGTTTCTAACTTGTCTAGATTCCTGAGGAATGGTGATCTTCCTGGTTTTTACTTGAACTCTTTATTTAGAAGGGCAGTATGCCTGTGAGTATAAATTGAAGGTCAAAAAAATTTCTATTACATTTCCTCTACACAAAATTTTCCTTAGTGAAAACATTAATCCATGCCAAAATAAAAACACAAAACGGATCATTCAGTCATGGTGGGCCACCCTGAGGATTTTACCTAATTGTGATCACCTCCCAAAGGCACCATCACCGAACACCCAGATCCAGGTTCAGTTTTCACTATCTGAATATCTAACAATGGGAATTAAAATTCAACGCAAGACCCCAAGGGGGAGGGGGCACACACTGAAACCACAGCAAAACCCTTTCCTCATGGAAGCTGATTTCTAAAGACCTGCACCTGCCACAGTGTATTAATCAATGTTGATGAAGGAGCTTCAGCTACCAGAGACGGCAGATGGAGAATCACACCTGGCCTCACACCATTACTGGCTTCAAGTCCTCCTTTAAAATGAGCAATGGGCATCAGGCAAAAACGTACTCATCTTCCATCTCTCCCTCTCCTCTCTCTTTCTCAGTCCACAAGGTCAGACACAAATTGACCTTTACTCTTATTGTGAATTAAAGTTTGAGATTGTGCTAAGTCTGAAGAGCAGCTACCGGATGGAAATGAGATGGAAAGCATTAGCACTGTATAGATCCTGGAAGGGGTGGGAACACCAACTGCTCAGGTACTTGCAGCATCAGCAAAGCAGAGTAGAACTTCATGCACACACCACAGCAGAGAATTCTGCATGACAACCACCTTCTGAGCAATGACTCTCTACCACACAGCACGATCCTCAAAACACACCTGTGGAGTAAATCAAAACACTCATCCCTCTTTTACATAGGGAAAGGCAGACAATTATTTCATTTGTCCCAAATCATCCCTTGGTGCCAGCTTCATTTCCTGCCACTTTTATTTAAATACTTCCTAGGAGGCAAGCATTGTGCTCTGCTGATTTACAAGGGGTTCGGTTGACTACTGAGGCAGTGAGACAGGATCTCGACCGTGAGGAAGGCAAAGGCTGTTCCTGGAAGCAGGAATGCTGACGTGTGTCCAAGCACGCTTAGGGAGCCATGAGAGCAAGCTTGATAAGGAAACAAGCTAATCTGAGCCTGGAAATCCACATGTGTGTAGGCAGCCACCAGCATTGGCCTAGCAGTTAAGCACCAGGTATGAGGCCCACATCCCATATAGGAGTGCCTGGGCTCAAGTCTCGACTCCATTCCAGAGTCCAGATTCCTGCTAGTGTGCACCCTCTGGGGCAGGAGTGATGGCTCAAGTGGGCGGTTTCTGTAGCCCCTGTGTGAGAGAGAGACCTGGGCTGAGCTCTGAGCTCTTAGCTCCTGGTCTGGCCCCCAGTTGTGCACGAATTTGAGTAGTGAACCAACAGATAGGAGACTTCTCTCTCTCTCTCTCTCTCTCTCTCTCTCTCTCTCTCTCTCTCTCTCTCCCTATCTCCCTATCTCCCTATCTCCCTTCCTTCCTTTCAAATAATTAGATTTTCAAAAATTCTTATTTAAAAAAAGTATATACACAAAAACTACATGTGCACCAGGAATCTGATGTCTGAAACTAATGATATAAATGTGGATCATTCTCACTGTTGACTCCTAGCGATCAGATGCATTTACACCCAAATCAAAGCTTGTAAAGATAAATAACTCCTCTTTAGATCCTGTTCCAGCGTAATAATTACTCTAAATAAAAGCTCACAGTAAACACCAATTTCCATGTAATTAAAATCAGTGCCTTTGTTTGCATAATTAGAGAATGCCACATCATACATGATGCTAGTCCAAGAGAGATTCTGTTGAGCAAATCTGTTGACAACTACCGATGCCTTGGAGATAAGGGCAGCTTTAGGTAATCAGTGATCGACTAAAGAGTCTGTGGATTAGACACTGGGCTTTTCCTCTTCTCTTTTCTTCCTCATTATGCTCAGGCCTTTTAATGTGCTGTGCAGTAACTCTCACCTGAGCCCATGAACGGCAGGTGAAGTTCAATTTCAAGTGTGCAATTCCAGCACCGTCCTGATGAAAGGTTATGTTAGGGGACAATACTGAAAAATACACATTAGTATTAATAATGTTGGGGTATTTTCAGGGCATTTTAATGGTCTTGACGCTTCAGGCCTTTTTACCTGAAGAAAGGAAAGTTAGCTTTGCTGGGCTTGACTATGCTTCAGCTCGAGTTTTCTGAATTTTTGAAGCGTCCAGTCACAATGCGATGTTAGGTGCTTGTCTTATATTTTTAAAGAGATCCAGACAGTCCAGGGCCCACGCTTAGCTCTAGGTTATTGAAAGACTGTCACTGTAAGGAAATATTTTCCTGCTATAATGGGCTCCCTGCTGCTGGATCACGGCTGAAGCAAATTCACTGATGAGAAACAACTGGGGAAGCAAAGCAGTGGGTATTTCCAGAGCTAGGAACACTGGCCCTTTCAAACACTCCGTCATTCTGACTGTGTTTCTATTTATCAGGAAGTGACTGTTGAAGAATGCATCATGTTGGTTCAATAGATGCTGGCTGGATCAATAGCTGCTTTTGCATTGCACTCCAGCTTGCTGCCCGCTGTCAGAGAGGCCGGCACATACAGCAGGACCAGGGCCAGGGCAGCATCCTGCTGGTAGGAAGCAGCCTGCTCCGGCTGGGTCATCTATTTTACATGATAGATCAATTTTTATTCCTCTTCATTTCTGGTGCTATCTCTGGCAAGAGAAACTGGGCTCAGCAATTTGAGGTCGCCTACCACCCAGAATCAGCTGTCTCTATGCTGGTATGAGTATGGCAGATCCTCATAGAAGCTGACACTTTTCTCCCTCGAGGAAATGGCTCTTACTGTGTTTAATCAAAGAGTAAGTTCCTGTGTCTCCACGTTGATTGCCAGGATGTAATGCAGAATGACTCGGATGCCCATTGCTGTCTTGTGGCACCACTCACTTGGAGGTCTGTGCAAGAAAACAGAAATTCCTACCTCAGCATGTCTTGGGGAGTCAAATCTGGAGTGTGTCCTCCAGTTCCCATGTCTTTCCCTTTGCTATCTTAGTATAAAAAGGAAAGAAATGCATTCTCTTTTCCATTATATTGCTAAGGATTAATTAGCAGAGAAAGATATCTTGAACCTGCTAGTTCACTCCCCAAATGCTATAACAGCCAGGAGTAGGCCAGGGGGAAGCAGGAGTCAGCAACTCTGTCCAGATCTCCCACATGAGTGGCAGGGGCTCAAGTACTTGGGCCATCTTCTGCTGCCTTCCAGGCACATTAGCAGGAAGCTGGATTGGAAGATGGAATGATGTCGGTGGCATTGCAAGCAGCAATTTAACCCACTGTGCCACAATGTCAGTTCTCATCACATTGTTGAACTCTGACTTCGTAATAGCTCTACAGCATTGTCATATGATTTCAAATTTCTCAAAGACGTGATGATATGACTAGCATAGCTCCCTTTCTTCTACTTCCTGCCTTGCATTGGAATGTCATGCCTGGAGCTGCAGTAGCCCCTTGTGAGAATAAGATGACAATTGACATTTAAGTGTGGCTGAGTGGAAGAAGCCTAGATCGTTTCATGACATCCTGGAGTCAGCCATGGCCTTTCCCTGGCCAATGTGAGAAAAATGAACCACAATTTGCTTAAGCCATTTATAGTTCTTGGTTATGTGTACCCAGAAGTATTCCTGTTATAGTGCTCAACTTAATGAATGGCTGTTAAATTAAGCAAACAAATGAGTGCATATTGAAGTTGTGTAAGTAATCCTTGTGGAAAGTGACAATTCTAGAAGGTTTAATTAGAACGCTAGTCTTTCTGTGGATGAAATTTCTAACACACAAACCCCATAGTCTTCTGTATATGGTTTTAATGAGTTCCCAGAATGCTGGAGAGCATCGTGTACAAGCACGCTCAGCTGCCTGTGTCCCTCATAGTCTTCTGCATATGGTTTTAATGACACCCACCCTGAGTTCCCAGAATGCTGGAGAGCATCGTGTACAAGCACGCTCAGCTGCCTGTGTCCCTCATAGTCTTCTGTATATGGTTTTAATGACACCCACCCTGAGTTCCCAGAATGCTGGAGAGCATTGTGTACAAGCACGCTCAGCTGCCTGTGTCCCTCATAGTCTTCTGCATATGGTTTTAATGACACCCACCCTGAGTTCCCAGAATGCTGGAGAGCATCGTGTACAAGCACGCTCAGCTGCCTGTGTCCCTCATAGTCTTCTGCATATGGTTTTAATGACACCCACCCTGAGTTCCCAGAATGCTGGAGAGCATTGTGTACAAGCACGCTCAGCTGCCTGTGTCCCTCATAGTCTTCTGCATATGGTTTTAATGACACCCACCCTGAGTTCCCAGAATGCTGGAGAGCATTGTGTACAAGCACCCTCAGCTGCCTGTGTCCCTCATAGTCTTCTGCATATGGTTTTAATGACACCCACCCTGAGTTCCCAGAATGCTGGAGAGCATCGTGTACAAGCACGCTCAGCTGCCTGTGTCCCTCATAGTCTTCTGTATATGGTTTTAATGACACCCACCCTGAGTTCCCAGAATGCTGGAGAGCATTGTGTACAAGCACCCTCAGCTGCCTGTGTCCCTCATCACGTCCGCTGTTTCTATCCTGGAACTCTTAACCGTGGACCACTCTAACCTCCCGTCTTCAATCCTGCTGCTCCTGAGCTGCTGAGCAAAGCTGGAAAAAAATACATCTACATAAAGGACCCACTGAATATTTAGAGTGTCCTTGACCACCTGGACGTTCAACACTACCAGTGTTCTCAGGAAAGTTCTTGGGGCCAGCGCTGTGGTGTAGGAGTTTAAGCCTTTGCCTGCAGAGCCAGCATCCCAGATGGGTGCTGGTTCAAGTCCCAGCTGCTCCACTTCTGATCCAGCTCCCGGGATCACAGTAGAAGTCTGCCTAAGTGCTTAGGCCACTGCACCCATGTGGGAAACCTGGAAAAAGCTCTGGGCTCCTGGCTTCAGCCTGACCCAACCACATTTGTTTTGGGGAGTGAACCAGTGGATGGACAATCTCCCTCTCTCTCTCTCTCTCTCTCTCTCTCTCTCTTTCTCTCTCTCTCCCCTCTTTCTGTATCTCTGCCTTCCAAATAAATAAACTCTTAAAAAAAGAAAGTTCTTGGTTGTTCCTTTCCCATTTTTCACACTTATTCTTTCAAATCTTCATTCTTCTGAAGCTCCGGTCATCTCTTCCCACTTCACTGAGAAAATAAAGTTTTCAAGTGAGAAGTCCCTATTCTCCAACTCAGGATATGACAGCACAACTTCAAAAATTCACAAACATGCGTATGATAAGAAACTATGGATTTGAGTGGATTTGAATCTTTTGCATTAAAATAGATATTTTAATCCCAAGCGCCTACCTAGGGGAAAGCCCCCTGCAGACCAAGCTGGCCTGCACACCTGGCCTCTGGCTCGCAGAGCCTCCCAAACACAGTCGCTCCTCTTCATCTTGTAGACTTTCCTTTTCATCAGCTCTACTCTGCAGCCTAGAAACATGCTTGATCGGCTACAGCAAAAGAAAGAAGAACCCCTCCTCTCACACTGCATCTCCCCAGGTAATTCTGCTTCCTCCCTCAGTCAATATTCCGGGGATAGGACTCATGGTGGACCTTCTCCCCAAGTAGACTGTCCCGGGATCCATCTCCTGCCTAAGCCTTCAGCCCCTAAGAGTCCTGTGCTTGGGGGAAGTTGGCCTCCCACATCTGGGCTCATCTTCCTTGTTAAAGTGGGTCTTTCAAATCACCCCATTGAGGCAAATTTGAAACTTCCCTGGCCATAGCGATTAAGTCAGGAATGGTCTGAGATAACTTGGTTTTCTCTGTCTTCGAAGAAAGTCTCCAAAAGGCCACCCAAACATGCTCTCCCTTTCTGGATCTTGTGATGTTTGAATAAGGCCTAAAATGCGGCAATCATTTTGTCACCGTGAAAGAAACCAGTAACTGACACTATGGGGAGCAGAGCTGCAAGAGGAAAACAATTTTCTTTAATGATCTGTTCAGTCCAACATCTTCACTTCTCTGAACTTTCCATTTATGTGAGTCGATGTTATTTGGTTTCAATTTTATGTTACCAGACAGCAACCAAACATAAAACAAGCAAACAAGGTCTTGCCTATTGTGTCTCCTAAATAAGTTCTTTACCTGCCTCCTTCTCTTCCACTCCAATAATCATTGCCTCTGTTCAAGCCTCATCACTTCTCTTCTTAATTTTATTCTACATGGCTGGACAAGACCCTGTTTGGAATGCCTGCAACCCATAGTTAGCGGTGGCTGGGTTTGATCCCAGCTCCACTCCAGGTTCCATCTTCCTGCCAATGAGCACCCTGGGAGACAACAGCTGTAGGCTCAAGTACTTGGGTCCTAGCCACCCACATGGGAGACTTGGATTGAAATCTGGGCTCCTGGCTTCAGCCTGGCCCAGCCCTGGCTGCTTCAGAGATTTAGGAGGGTGGAGCAATGTATAGGATATCTATCTACTTGCCTTTCAAAACAAAGAAAGAAATCGTAAAATTTTATTGTAGTTAGTGACTTTCTTTGACTTTATTTTCCATTCAACTTTTTAATCACATGGCCATCAGAAATCTTATTGTAATACGGAAATCTGATCATCACTTGCCCAAGACTCTTCCAACACACACAAGATAAAATTTAAATCCCTCAGTTAGGGGGCCGGCGCTGTGTCTGTCTCTCTACCTCCCTCTGTAACTCTTTCAAATAAATAAAATAAATATTAAAAAAAAATATCCCTCACTTAAGTCCTTCCTGAACCCATTACAATCTGACTCTTGATCTCCAGCCCTTCCTCGTCACTATCTCTCCCAACATATGTATAAATAGGGACATGTAACATTCTTGAAATTCTGAATTATGGGTGGTTCTTAAACACGTGCCCATCTCCTGGTTTGGCGACCATACATCTGCTCTTCCCTTTCTGGATTCAAGACTCACACTGCTTTCCCAGTGCAAAGTTAATGGTCACCCTAGCCCAACTGCCTCTACGAAGCTTACTGCAATTTCTCCGTATTTTATCCATTCTTGACTATTTTCACACAAAGTTCTTTGAAGGCAGAGAGTATGTTCTATGTGCTTAGCCATACTGGGGATGATAGGTCCTTGATGTCTGTTGAATGAATAAGTGAATGAGTCAGACACAATGATAGAAGACATACTTGATTATTTTTGAATCTTTTATGTGGTGAATAGCTAATTAAAATAATAATCTTTAAGAAGCCAACTAAGTGCTTTACATGCCTTGTCCATGAGTCTCAGTCTTAGTTCCTGAGAGATAATTTCACTACTAAAGTAGACGTTGCTTTTGTCTACCTTAATGCTTTCCTAATACTCTGCCCTCTTTCCAGATTATTCCCTGACCTTGACCAGAGAGGCAGACATGTGATCCTGGGTGAGTTTTTTTTTTTTTTTCATTTTGTTTCTTTTTTTCTTGTCCGCCAGCTTTTTTTTTTTTTTTGACAGGCAGAGTGGACAGTGAGAGAGAGAGAGACAGACAGAAAGGTCTTCCTTTTGCCGTTGGTTCACCCTCCAATGGCCGCCGCGGACGGCGCGCTGCGGCTGTCCGCCAGCTTTTGTCTTTCATGATTTCTACCCTGGAACAGGCACACCTGGGACCTGAGTCATCTGATGGAAAACTGCTTATTAACAAGATCCATGGCTTCTGAAGTTGATAACCCTGAGTTATCTTGGTTCTTGTCCTTCCCAAAGCTTCCTAAAGTTTCTTCAGTTCTTCCTTCTATTCTGTGGCTACCCCCACTGTCCCTCCACTAAATCTGTTGTTGTTAAGCTACACAGGAGAGGGTCCCTTCCTTACAATCACAGAGTTTTAAATTATGGTACTTCTTAGATGCATGCTAACTAGGACTATCACAAACTTAACATTGGAGTAAATAAAAGGAATAGGAAATAGTACCCATCAATAAGGCAGACTCTTTTCCACAATGCCAAGAAATACTCAGCCTAGTTCATGACATACAAGGAGAACTTGTGGAATGAGTATGCTTCCCTGCATGGGGAATTAGGACTTAGCGCAGAAGTCCTTCCTCTCTTCCTCCCATACTTTCATTTAGTCCAAATAGGCAAGACGTGGAAGCAACTCAAATAGATTGACAGGTGAATGGATGAAGAAAAAGTCATACACAAAATTTATACACAATGGAATAATAAGAAAAAGTTATACACAATGTAATTTTTTGCAGCCTTGAAAATGAAGGACTCTTGTCACATGCTACATGTCTGAACCTCAATAACATTATGCTCAGTGAACATACCAGTAGCAAAAAGACAAACACTGCACGATTCTACTGCTATGAAGAATCTAACATAGCCAAAACTATAGAAACAGAAAACAGAGGGATGGTTGCCTAAGTCTCTGAGTGAGTGGGGAGCAATTAATGTTTACTGGGGATAGCATTTCAGTATTGCAAGATGAAAAAAAAAATTCTAGAGATCTTTTGCATAACAATGTGCATATAAAGTTGTCCATTAGTATCCTCAGGGTATTGGTTCCACAAACACTACCTCCACCTCCCTTGTAGATATCAAAATCTACAGGAGCTCAACTCCCTTATATAAAACGGCACAGAATTTGCTTAGAACCCACTGTATCTTCCTGTACTGTTTAGGCAACAACATGCAAGTTATTTAGGGGAGAATGTCTGCACAAGTTCAGAACAAATGCAATGTTTTTAATAATGTTGTTTTGCTTAGGGAATAATGACAAGAGAAAAAATCTGCACATGTGCATGTATGTAGTACACACATAATTTTTTTCCAAATACTTTGAGTCAAGGTTGGTTGAATCCTCAGATGCAGAACCTGACCTGCGCATGTGGTTGGCTAACTGTACTTACCACTATTGAGCTGTATACTCACAAAGGTTAAGACTGATGTAAAATTGATGTTGTGTGTTTAATGAGCTTATTCTATGTGCCAGGTCTTCAAGGAGCCTCCACTACAGTCAGTTAAATTATGGAGTTAAGACCAGGTATGACCCCTACCTTCACGGAGCGCCCAGTCCAACAGGAGATGAAGCTGTGACACAGTACAACAGCGTTAGATAAGCAGTGGCACAGTGGAAGTTCATATGAGTAGCACCTAATTCATATCTATCCCGTTTGGCAAGATTTCCTGGAAGAAGTGAAATCTAAGCTGAGATCTGACTAGGAGTCACCTGGCAAAGCAGTTTGGAAAGGTAGTTCCAAACAGAAGGCACAGCATGTACAAAGGCCTAGAGGAGAGATAGCGTGGTATCTCTGGAAACAATCACAAGTAGTATGTACTGAATTTAGATTGAGATGATGTTAGAAAGAGAAGTGCAGCTTATTATCATGAGTTTAGGTGGCTGATGCTATGTGGAAGTGACCAAGCATTTTAAGGATGGGGTAATGAAATCAGTATGCTACACTGACTGCAGTAGGGAGAATGGACCAGAAGAGTAGACTCTGCAGAAAGAAAAACAAGTAGGAGCTATGTGGTCCAATATCTGGCCATCACCCACATTTGGCTATTGGGCTCTTCACACATGGCTAGTATAAATGAAGATGGCTGATCTGCACTGGATTTCAAAGAATTGGTATGAAACAGTGGAAAATATATCAATAATTTACACATATCAAGGCAGACATTTGACCTATGGTTAAGATGCCAGTCGGAAGGCCCGTAACCTGTATCAGAGTGTCTAGACTGGATACCAGACTGCAGCTCCTGCCTCCAGCTTCCCGGTAATGCAGACCCTGGGAGGTGGGTATGGTTCAAGTCATTGGGGTATTTCCACCAAACAGGAGACTCAGATTGAGTGCCCAGCTCCCAGCTGCAGCCTGAGCTCAGCCCTGGTTATTGTGGGCATTTGGGGAGTGAATCCATAGATGAGAATTCTCCCTCTCCATCTCTCTCTCAAATAAATAGATTTTTAAATGCTAGAAAACATATTAAAAGCAAATTATATACACAAAAATTCATATTGATTTCACATTGAAATGCTAATATTTTGGATACATAGGACTAAACAAAATGTATTAAAATTAATTTTACCTGCTGTATGTTTTTTAATGTAGACACTAAAAAATTATAAGTATCTATATGGCTTTGGTTTGTGGCTTGCATTATATTTCTTTTGGGTTAAAATGCACAGGCATTCAGCCTAGTGGTTGAGACACCAGTTAAGATGCCTGCTTCCTACGTCAGAGTACCTGGGTCTGATTCCCAGCTCTGGCTCCTGACTCCAGCTTCCTGCTAATGCAGACAGTGGAAGTCAACAGATGACTCAAGTAACCAAGTTCTCACTATTCACTTTGGGTGGAGACTTGGGTGGAGTTCTTGGCCCTTGACTTCAGCCCTGGCCTAGCTCCAGTCCCAGTATTTGCAGACATCCGGGAAGTGAACCAGCAGATGAGAGCTCAATCTCTATTTGTTCCTTTCTGTCTCAAATAAGTATATATTTAAATAAAAGAAATAGATTATTCAGATAAATATTTCAAAGGGTTACCTTAGCAATCTATGTAAGATGATAAGGTTTAAACTAAATTAAATGAAATTTTGGAGGAGGCTGGCATTATGGCAGAGGGGATTAAGCCACCAGCTGTGATGCCAGCATCTCTTACCAGAGCACCAGTTTGAGTCCTGGCTGATCCAATTCTGATCAAACTCCTGGTATTGCACCTGAGAAAGCAGCAGCAGACAGGCCCAAGTACTTGGACCCCTGCCACCCATGTGAGAACCCTGGATGGAGTTCTAGGCTCCTGGCTTTGGCCTGCCTCAGCCCAAGATTTACTGAGGCCATTTGGAGAGTGAATCAGCAAATGGAAGATCTTTCATTTCCTGTCTCTCTCTCTGTAACTCTGCCTGTCATATAAGTAAATAAATAAATCTTTTAAAAATGCAATTTGAGGCCGGTGCTACAGCTCACTAGGCTAATCCTCTGCCTGTGGCACCAGCACACCGGGTTCTAGTCCCGGTTGCTCCTCTTCCAGTCCAACTCTCTGCTGTGGCCCAGCAGGGCAGTGGAGGATGGCCCAAGTCCTTGGGCCCTGCACCTGCATGGAAGACCAGGAGGAAGTACCTGGCTCCTGGCTTCGGATTGGCGCAGCGTGCCGGCCGCAGTGGCCATTTGGGGGGTGAGCCAATGGAAGGAAGACCTTTCTCTCTGTCTCTCTCACTGTCTAACTCTGCCTGTCAAAAAAATAAAAAAAAAATTTTTTTTAAATTAAAAAAAAGTTAAAAATGTAATTTGAATGAAGCAGACCTATTTAAGACTTATAAAGAATGAGAATATTAGGTCATGTTGATGGTTGTAAAAGAAGGGAAAATGAGAAACAGGAATTAGGAAGGGCTCCCGGGAATCTGGCTGATGCAACTGAGTGGGTGTTAGTGATCTTTGATAACATGGGAAAGCAGCAGAAGGGCTATGGAAGCACCTGGGTTCAGTTTTGAGGGCCTCGATATCCACTTAGAAAGCTTGGAGAGGTAGATGTCCAAGTGTAGAACGATTAGGAGCTCAGAGACAGAGCTAGCAGATTTACGTATGTAGGAGCCATCATTGCAGGCAGCAGTGAGAGCCCTGAATATAACAGAGTCCAGAGAGAGCCTGCCGTAGTGGAGGAGGCCTGCAAAGCAAACGCTCTGCCCATCCTGGGGCGCTCAAGGCACCTGGAGTGAAGCAGCAGAGGGTGATCTCTGTCTCTGTCTCCGTCTTCCTACTTTTCAGATAAATTAAGCATATAAGTAAAAAAAAATTAAAAATAGAAACTGCGTTGTCACGTCTGTCAAATATATAAATAAGGGTATTTCAAAAAGTTTGTGGACATAGAAGTAAAAGTACTTCAATGCAAAAAATGTCAAAATCAATGCTTACAAGGGGTTTTCAAGAAGTTCATGGAAAATGTGTATCATGGGCCTGCACCGTGGTGCACTAGGCTAATCCTCCGCCTGCGGCGCCGGCACCCCAAGTTCTAGTCCCGATTGGGGCACCAGATTCTGTCCCAGTTGCTCCTCTTCTAGTCCAGCTCTCTGCTGTGGCCCAGAAAGGCAGTGGAGGATGGCCCAAGTGCTTGGGCCCTGCCCCCGCATGGGAGACCAGGAGGAAGCACCTGGATCCTGGCTTCAGATCAGCGCGGTGCGCTGGCTGCAGCCATTTGGGGAGTGAACCAATGGAAGGAAGACCTTTCTCTCTGTCTAACTCTGCTTGTCAAAAATAAAAAAGGAAAAAGAAAGAAAATGTGTATCATGGGGCCGGCACTGTGGCATAGCAGGTAAAGCCGCAGCCTGCAGTGCCGGCATCCCATATGGGCGCCAGTTCTAGTTCTGGCTGCTCCTCTTCGGATCCAGCTCTCTGCTAAGGCCTGGGGAAACAAGATGGCCCAAGTCCTTGGGCCTCCTGCACCCTCATGGGAGACCTGGAAGAAGCTCCTGGCTCCTGGCTTCAGGTCGACACAGCTCCAGCCATTGTAGCCAACTGGGGAGTAAACCAGCAGATGGAAGACCTCTCTCTCTCTCTCTCTGCCTCTCCTTCTCTCTGTGTGCAACTCTTTCAAATAAATAAATAAATCTTTTTTAAAAAGTGTATCATGAAAAGGTTATGCCTGGATTTCAAAACTATTTTGCAACATCTCCTTTAATTGCATTTTCCATGAACTTTTTGAAGTACTCTCATGTTTTCTATATCCAGCTTTCTGCATGCAAGGCTAAGCATACTTTTGGACACTTCAATTTTTCCTAGAATGTGCAATGCTTAAATTAAAATAAATACCTGATTTCTTATGAGTAACCTGCAATCAATGCTAAAGAACCATTGTACATTCATAACAAAGAAAAATTTTTGCTTGAAGCTTAAAATGAGGTATGTGATGACTTAGTAAAAGATTAACTCATGGAAACAAAGCTTGAAGGAAGGAAATAATTTTCCACGGCATCCCGTATAATTGATAGGGAGAACAAAGTTGTGGGGTTTTTCTCCTTATAAACTGCTTATTTGGTTGAAAATATGCAAGCTACAATAACTTAGATTACTTACGGTGCCTTTGGTGTGTTGGTTCAGAAAGTAAGTTGGGTAACAACATATCTTATAAGAGGAACGGATGGCATAATAATTTCCCTGACTTAGCAACTAATAAGTTCTCCAGTATGAGCGCTTTCTACATTTCCATACTAATGTACGGTATTAGAACATTTAACAACAGGAAGCCCCAGTTCCTACAGTCCAGGGTCTAGGCGTAAGAGTTAGGGACTACTTAAATAGCAACAGCACATAGCCAAACAAAGAAATTCAGACTTTATTTTAAATTCTCTTCGGATTTAAGTAGTTTGAAATGCCATAGTTTTAAAACCTGAGTCATGCTATCATTCTGTATTTATTCAGTTTGTTTTATAGATGATGTTGAATCAATCATTTTACTTTTCTTCAGAAAAATGCCTGTATGATAGATGAGGAGTTAGATAGATGAGAAACAGGAGGAAGGACAAAATACTGGGAAAAACACTGGACAGCAAATATCTGCTTCTTGGACTCACTAGCCAATTGAACTTGAGTAACTATTAATCACATAATTTCTATTTCCACATTGGCAAATTAATAAAAATACCTTCCCTGGGCAGGTGTTTGGTGCAGTGGTTACATTGCTGCTTGGGATACCAACATCCCATAACAGAGTACGTGGGTTCAAGTCCCAGCTCTCCTTCTTATCCCAGCTTCTTGCTAATGCTCTGGGAAGCAGTGGTGATGAGTCCAGTACTTAGGTCTTTGCCACCCAAGTTACAAAGAGACCTAGATTGACTTCAGGCTCCTGACTTTGACCCTGGCCTCCACCAGCTCTAGTGGGTATTTGAGAGAGAACCAGTGGATGGAAGATCTGTCTTTCTGTATTCTCTACCTCTGCCTTTCAAACAAATTAAAAAAAAAAAATTTTAAATCAGCCCTACTCAACTTACAGGAATTTTATGAGAACCAAAACAACACAACAGATTTCACTAGAATGTACATTCCATGAAGGCGAAGATTTTGGTCTTTTTTGGTTAACCACTGTATCCCTAACACATTGCAGAATACCTAGTATGTGTTAATCATCCAGTGAATACTATAAAAATGTTTTCAGTATTATAAAGATGTAAGGGATCCTATGGAAGGTATTGTTATTCACTAAATGAAAGAAGAAAACCAAGGCAGAAGAAGATATGGATGGAACTTACTGAAATTATTTAGTGAGTCAAAATGGAGTTAAAACTTGATATCAGGGCCAGTGCTGTGGCCAGGTAAAGCCCCAGCCTGCAATACTGGCATTCTACATGGGCACAGTTCATGTCCCAGCTGCTTCACTTCTGATCCAGCTCCCTGCTAATGGTCTAGGAAAAGCAATAGAAGATGGTCCAAGTGTTTGGGCCCTTGCCACTCATGTGGAAGGCCCAGATGAAGCTACTGGCTCCTGGCTTCAGCCTGGCCCAGCTCTGGCCGTTACAGCCACCAGAGAAGTAAAGCAGTGGACAAAAGATCTCCATCTCTCTTTCTCTCCGTAATGCTCTCAAAATAAATAAATCTTTTTTAAAAAACATACAGGATTTGGATGGTTGCAGGTGGGAAGGTGGTTATGGGGGGGGAGGCACTATAATTCAAAAGTTGTGCTTTGGAAATTTGTATTTATTAAATAAAAGGTAAAAAAAATTTTTTTACTGGATTAATGGCAGGTCTCTTGACATTTTATGTATTTGATTATTCAACAAATTTTTGAGGATATATATTATATGCCTGGTATGGTACTAGGTTTTGAATGTATCATGAGAAAAAAAATAATCATGGGGCCGGTGCTGTGGTATAAATAGGTAAAGCCTCTGCTTATGGAGCCAGAATCCCATATGGGCGCTGGTTCAAGTCCCAGCTACTCCACTTCCAATCTGGCTCTCTGCTATGACCTGGGAAAGCAGTAGAAGATGGCCAAGTCCTTATGCCCCTGTACCCACATGGAAGACCTGGAAGAAGCTCCTGGCTCCTGGCTTCAGATCAGCACAGCTCTGGCCATTGCAGCCATGGGGGAGGGGGGTGTGAATCGGCAGATGGAGGATTGATCTCTCTCTCTCTCTCTCTCTCTCTGCCTCTGCCTCTGCCTCTCTGTAACTCTGTCTTTCAAATAAAGAAAGAAAGAAATATTTAAAAAGAATAGTCAGGAGTATCAGGCATGGCTGCTAGACATTAACTAAGTGAACACCTGAAAAAATAAATACAAGTAAAATGTAGTGAGGGCTGTAAATGAAGAAGAGCATCTGATGATAAAGGAACAGGAAGGTGAAGGGCCCCTAATTTACATCTCAAATAAATGTTAAAAAAGTGTTATCACAGTGAAAAAAGCTTCTCTAAAAAGACATGTGTCATATCAAAAGAGTAATCTTGATATATATCACTATTTCCAACTATAACCAAATTATGAGAAACTTACCAATATTATCTAAAATTAACTCTCCAACAGATTTACTAAAATTAATATTTGGAAAAAATGATAGCATTAATTATTTACACTTGTCACTATAGTTCTTTTAAGAAGTTCAGGAGCTTGCACTGTGGCGTAGCAGGTGAAGCCGCCACCTGCAGTGCCGGCATCCTATATGGGCATCGGTTCAAGTCCCAGCTGCTCCACTTCCCATCCAGCTCTCTGCTGTGGCCTGAGAAAGCAGTGGAAGATGGCCCAAGTCCTTGGGCCCCTGCACCTGCATGGGAGACCCAGAAGGAGCTCCTGGCTCCTGGCTTCGTATCAGCGCAGCTCCGGCCATTGTGGCAATCTGGGGAGTAATTCAGCAGATGGAAGACTCTCTCTGCCTCTGCCTCTTTGTAACTCTGCCTTTCAAATAAATAAATAGATTTTTTTAAAAAAAGTTCAATTATTGTTGACCTTAATATTAAAAGAGCTGTAAGTCTCAACACACACCTTCAGAATGATCACAGGGTTTTGTTATATTGAATTTAATTTTTTTAAAACATTGACAGTTATAATTATGATATGCTAAAACATTATTTTCCCATGGGAACATATATTTGTGGAATGATTAGCATTGAAAAGAGGTTTTTTTCCCTAAAGACATGTAATAATGGCTATGATTTTTTATTTCTTTGAATTCTCAATGAATCCATTCAGATAACTTGACAAATCCACTTGCTTTCAATGGTTAACTTAGAGTTTTAATCCTGAAAATCGCTTTCCACCTTGCACACAGTATTAGCAGAAGAGCAAGAGTTTAAATCAGTTCTCGTCTTTTTAAATGAAAAAAAATGAGAGAGTTGTACTTTACACAGAAGAACACCTGTTGGTAATTGTCATCTTTTAGTCTGCCGTCATTGACAACTGGACTTTTTAGGGCAGCTATTGCCAATAATCAGTAACTTTGTGAAACTAAAAAATGATCATAAAAGCAAAAGCATTTTGCTGAGGAATTTAACAGGAAAAACATTGGATTCACATAATAACACAACTGAAGGTAGAAAATGTTTTTTTCTTTTTTTTTAAAGATTCATTTAATTTGAAAGGCAGAGTTACAAAGAGAGAGAAGGAGAGGCAGAAAGAGAGAGAGGTCTTCCAGCTGCTGGTTCACTCCCCAAATGGCTAATATGGCCAGAGTTGTGGCCATCCAAAGCCAGGAGCCAGGAGCTTCTGCTGGGTCTCCCACACAGGTGCAGGGGCCCAAGCACTTGGGCCATCTTCTACTGCTTTCCCAGGCCACAGCAGAGAACTAGGTCAAAAGAGGAACAGCTGGGACTTGAACCGTCACCCATACGGGATGCCAGTGCTGCAGGCAGCGGCTTTACCATTACTCCACAGTGCCGGCCCCAAGTAGAAGATTATTTTAAACACCCTTTAGAAAAAAGTGTGATGGAATTTTTGAAAAATCTCTTTTAAAGGCGTAAGCCTGCAAAACTTTATTTAATATAAACTGTTTTTTAAAATTTTTTGTAAGTTTTGTATTTGAAAGGAAAGAATAGAAATGATAAAAATAATAGTAAATCAAATAGATAATAGAAAAACAATAGAAATAACTAATAAAGTCAAAACTCCATTCTTTGAAAGATCAATAAGGGGCTAGCGCTGTGGTGTAGTGCGTTAATCTTTTTCTGTCCTGGCTGTTCCTCTTCCAGTCCAGCTCTCTGCTAATGGCCTGGGAAAGCAATGAGAGATAGCCCAAGTTCTTGGGACCCTGCACCCACATGGGAGACCTGAAAGAAGCTCCTGGCTTCAGATCAGCCCATCTCCAGCTGTTGGGGCCATTTGGAGAGTGAACCAGCAGATGGAAGACTTTTCTCTTTGTTTCTCCCTCTTTCTGTAACTCTACCTCTCAAGTAAATAAATAAAATCTTTTTTTAAGTATTTTTACATTGCTATGGGCAATGATTTTTTTATTTGGATATGATCTTTCTTTTTAAGATTTATTTTATCTATTTGAAAGACAGACTTAGAGAGAGAGGTAGAGACAGAGAGAGAGGTCTTCCATCTGCTGGTTCACTCCCCCAGATGGCTGCAACGGCAGGAGCTGCGCCGATCCAAAGCCAGGAGCCAGGAGCTTCTTCCAGGTCTACCATGTGGGTGCAGGGACCCAAGGACTTGAGCTATCTTCTACTGTTTTCCCAGGCCATAGCAGAGAGCTGGATTGGAAGAGGAGCAGCCAGGACTAGAACCGGTGCCCATATGGGATGCCAGCACTTCAGGCCAGGGCTTTTACCCAGTGTGCCACAGTGCTGGCCCCATGGATATGATCTTAAAAGCACAGGGTGAGCAGTCAAATGGGTAATAGGTAGTCAGGGTGGTCCCCTGGTAGAAATTTGAAATTGGGAGGTGCTTGCTTCCCCCTAAAATGTTATCTTTAGCAAGATCAAAATGTCCCCCTCCTTCCTTAGAAATCTCCAAATTTAATGGGAGAGGGAGTGGAAGATGGGAGGGTTGTGGGTGGGAGGGAAATTATGGGGGGGGGGAGTCACTGTAATCCATAAGCTGTACTTTGGACATTTATATTTATTAAATAAAAGTTTTAAAAAAAGAAATCTCCAAATTTACCAATTTACCATGAGAATAGCAAGGGAGTGATGATTCCTCCTGAGTTCATAGTTTATTGCGAAAATAACTTACCTACTCCACCTTTCTGGGTGGTTTTTTGTTTGATGGTGAGCAAGCCAGACAGATTAAGGAATTATAAATCAGGTCTTCTGCTGGGTTTGTCCCCACCTTATTGACTGACAGTTTAGTCTCTGAGATTGTACTTTAAAACCTCGTTCCCACCAGCCCTTTTGGGTCTTCCTCTCTTGGAACCCCCCTCTTTGCTGCTCTGGCAGGAGGTTTCAAACTTGAATGAATTCTACTTTACTTTCACTGCTTTGTCTGAGTGATAATTCTTCTGTCATGTGAGACAAAGAGCCAGGACCATCTCTCTGCCACAGGTGCCAAAGCAAACAGAATGGGATTTCATCAAACTAAAAAGTTGCTGCACATGTAAGTAGTTGGTGCTAGTATGTACTATTGATCATAAGAGTCTAACAATGTAAACAATCCAAAAACTCATCAACTGATGGATGGTTAAACAAAATGTGATCTACTGTATTGTACAGTATTAGTCAACAATAGAAACTAAAGGGGCCAGCACTGTGGCCCAGTGGGTTAAGCTGCCATCTGCAGTACCAGCATCTCATATTGGTGCCAGCTCAAGTCCCAGCTGCTCTGCTTCTGATCCAGCTCCCTGCTAATGCACCTGGGAAAGCAGCAGCAGATGATCCGAGTGCTTGGGCCCCTGCATCCATGTAGGAGACCTGGAAGAAACTCCTGGCTCCTGGCTCCTGGCTCCTGGCTCCTGGCTCCTGGCTCCTGGCTTTGGCCTGGCCCAGCCCCAGCTGTTGCAGCCATTTGGGGAGTGAACCAGCATGTAGAAAATTTCTCTCTCTCTCTTTCCTTGTACCTCTGACTTCCAAATAAAATAAATAAATATTAAAAAAACCAAATTAAGTACTGATGCGTGTTATAACATGAAGGAGTCTTAAAAGTATTATTCTAAATGAAAGAAGCCAGTCAAGAAGGACCACATATGAATCCATTTATATGAAATATCCAGAGTAGGCAAATTTATAGAGAGTTATTTAGTAAATGTCTAAGGCTGAGGGTGAGTACACTGGAGAAAAAGGAGACTAGATAGATAGGAGATTTCTTTTCAGTTTTGTGAAATTGTTCTCAAACTGATCATGATTATGGTTGTACAAGTCTGAATATACTTTTTACACTGAGTATGTGTTTTAAATGGGCAAACTGTGTGGTATTTTAATTAGTCCTTACTAAGTCTGAAATAAAGTTTTTAATTAAATGGAAAATATACAAGCAATACAGAAAAATCAGGGGCCAGTGCTGTGACGTAGCAGGTGAAAGTCGCCACCTGCAGTGCCTGAATCCCATGTGGACACTGGTTCAAGACCTGGCTGCTCCAAATAACTGTCCCCCTACACCCACAACAGGATTGAGTTCTGGATTCCTGGTTTTGCCTGGCCTGGACTCTAATCTTGAGGGCATTTGCAGACTTAACCAGCAGAAGATCACCCCACCACCACCATGTGAGTGTGTGTGCCTTTTGAACAAAATGAAAAATACTTCAAGTGATCAATAAAAGAGTAAACTTCTACTGGGACTGATTAAGGGAATAGAGCATTGACATAGATAACCAATGGAAAACTATAAGAATACCATTATTATAGGATTACAGATAATAAAAGAATGCTAAATGAATATTTTAGAAATACTTACTCCAATAAATTTGACAATACAATAAAGGAAATCAATTTCTTCACATTAAAAAAAATTGTAAAACCAGAGCACAGAGCAAGATGTAGACTGTGTATGATGCTCTGGTAATCATCTCTCCACACACACACCAATTTGAAAATTGAAACAAGAGCTTCACAAGAGCTACATAAGCCAACTGAGAGATTTCAGTGTCTCGTGTTAACATAATAAAAACAATAGAAAAGAGGCACAAATAACTGCTTTCATCACTCCTTCCCCAGCTCCAGGTACCACCACATGAAGAGAAAAGCTCCTGCTTGAGACAGAAGAGGTAATTAAAACCAGGCCTCAGACATGAGACCCCATAGCAGGCCTATCACAATAAGTATCCATACCAGACAGGATCCCACAGTCCCTGCTGGCAGATTTGCCTCAGCAGGCTGTGGGCTCAGGGTGTGATCTAGCATTGCAGCATTTGCATCCACAGCACTCGGCATCTGAGCCTATCCTGGAACCAGAAAAAGGCTTGTAGCAATGAACTACCCCTTTTCAGGCACTTGCTCAGTTAATTCTGAATGACAGGTCATCTGCAGGTTTGGGACAAACCTGAGCTTGAGGGGTTCTCTAGGACTCAAACAGCAACAACATACCAACAGCTGACTTGCTGCAAACTAACTTAGCATGCCATCTAGTGCTGAAGTAATAGAAGTGTCCACAAGTTCAGAGAAAATTAGCAGATTGCTTGGATTTCTGGAAGGATGGCCATGAAGTCAGACTACAAAGACTTGAAAACAGCAAATTCGTCAATGTGCTGATGACATTATATGCCAATGTACATCAAAAACTCTCGGGGAACCATGACTTAACCTAACAAAATAAGACTCCAGAAACTAACCAGCTAGCAACTGAAATTTTCAATAGTTGGATAAAGAATCCAAAATGACTGTTCAAGCACTCTGGCCTCAGAATCAGCCCTTAAGGCATTCTGATTTGGCTAAAAAGCCCATGAGAGTTTCGCAGGCATGGAAAGCCAAGACACTGTGGCAAAAAGAAAAATGACCGAAATGAAAAATCTCCATGAGTGAGGTCCCAGTGGAAATAAGGGGCCATAAAAGGAGGAGGTACCTTTTTCTGAGGGGAGGAGAGAACTTCGATTATGGCCTTGTCTAAATAAGGTCAGAGTTTGTGAACTCAAGAGGCTTCCATAGCCTTGGCACCTCATGACAAGAGCCTCGGGTGATCACTGACATCATAAATAAGAGTGTCAATTGTTAAATCAACAACAGGAGTCACTGTGCACTTACTTCCCATGTAGGATCTCTGTCCTTAATGTGTTGTACTATGTGAATTAATGGTAAGACTACTAATCAAACAGTACTTTATACTTTGTGTATCTGTGTGGGTGCAAACTGTTGAAATCTTTACTTAGTATATACCAAGTTAATCTTCTATATATAAAGATAATTGAAAATGAATCTCAATGAAGAATGGGAGAGGGAGTAGGAGACGGGATGGTTGTGAATGGGAGGGAAGTTATGGGGGGGAAAGCCGTTATAATCCAAGTTGTACTTTCAAAATTTATATTTATTAAATGAAAGTTTAAAAAAAATAGCTGTTTAAAGGGAATTCAATGAACTTCAATAGAACACAAAGAAATGATTCATTACTCTTAACAGAGAGACTTGACAGAGAGATGGAAGTAATTTTTTTTTAATTTTTATTTTATTTATTTATTTTTTTGACAGGCAGAGTGGACAGTGAGAGAGAGAGACAGAGAGAAAGGTCTTCCTTTGCCATTGGTCCAACCTCCAATGGCCGCCGCAGCTGGCGCACTGCGGCTGGCACACCGCGCTCATCCGATGGCAGGAGCCAGGTGCTAGGTGCTTTTCCTGGTCTCCCATGGGGTACAGGGCCCAAGCACTTGGGCCATCCTCCACTGCACTCCCGGGCCACAGCAGAGAGCTGGCCTGGAAGAGGGGCAACCAGGACAGAATCCGGCGCCCCAACTGGGACTAGAACCCAGTGTGCTGGCGCCGCAAGGCGGAGGATTAGCCTGTTGAGCCATGGCGCCGGCTGATGGAAGTAATTTTTTAAAAAGCAAACAACTTCCTCAACTGAAAAGTACACTAAGAGGAACTTTAAAATTCGATAAAGACATCAACAGCAAACAACATCAAACAGAAGAAAGAATTAGCTCAAAAACAAACCACTTGAAAATAATTGGAAGAAAAAAAAAGAAGGATGAGGAATGAATAAAGCTTATGGGAACGATGGAACAGCATGAAAACAGGATATATCTTGAGTTACTGTCATTCAACAGGGACTGGAGAATGCCAGAGGCATAGAAAGCATATTCATCGAGATAACAAGAGAAAACTTCGCAGAGAAAGATACGACTATTCAAGTATAGAAAGGTGAGAGGTTAGCAGTCCAATTCAACACAACCAAGTCAATCCCAATGTACAATATAATCAAGTTCTCTGTGGTTGAAGATAGAGACAGGATTCTCAGGGTGGTCTCTATGGCACAGCTGATTAGGACTGGGACACTCACAACCCATATCAGAGTGCCAGTTCCAGTCCAGCTACTGTATTTCCAATCCAGCTCCTTCTAATGTATCCTGGAAGGCAGCAAATGACGGCTCAAGTGCTTGGGCCCCTGCCACAACCATAAGAGATCCAGATGGAATTCTGGGCTCCTGGCTTTGGTCTGGCCTGGCCCCAGCTGTTGCAGGCATTTGAAAAATAAACCTGTGGAGGACATTTCTCTCTCTCTCTCTCTCTCTCTGCCTTTCAAGTAGATAAAGAAAATAAACATTTAAAAAGATTGAGAGAAGACTCTCAAAGCTGCAAGAGAAAAAAAAATAACACATAAAGGGGTCCCAATTCACCCAACAGCAGACTTCTCAGCAGAAACCTTAAAGCCAGGAGGGAGTGGGATAAGACTTTCACAGTACAGAAGGAAAAAACTGCCACACATAGAATCCTGTCCTCAAGAAAGCTGTCCTTTAGATGATGACATTCCCAGACAAAAGCTGAGAAAATCTACCACTGCCAGACCTGTCTTACAAGAAATGCGAAAGGGAGTTCTTTGAACTAAGACAAAGAGATGCTCATCATTAGGAAGAAAGTTCCAGAAGGTAGAAAACTCATTAGTAAGAGTAACTTTACAAACTCAGAATGCACTAATATTGTAAACATGGTGTATAAGCTATCTGTATGTTTAATATAAGGACTAAAACACAAAATAATTAAAAATAATAAAAATTATATTAATATGTAAAGAATCAAGCAATATAGATAAATGCAAAATAGGACATCAAAAATTCAAAATGTAGGCATAGGTATTGTGGTTACAACAAGTTGGGCTACCAGCTGGGATGTCTGCATCCCACATCAGAGTGCCTGCTTTGAGTCCCAGTTCTGCTCTGATCCAGCTTCCCGCTAATGCACACATGGTGGGCAGCAGGTGGTGGCTCAAGTACTTGGGTCCCTGCCATCCATGCAGGGGACCCAGACTGATTTCATGGCTGCTGGCTTCAACCTGGCCCAGCCCCAGCTGCTGCAAACATTTGGGGAGTGAACCAGAGGACACAAGATCTCTCTCTCTTCCTCTCTTCCTCTCTCTCTCTCTCTCTCTCTCTCCTTTCTTCCTCTCTCTCTTTCTCTTTCTTTCTCTCTCCTTCTCTGTCACTATGCCTTTCAAATAAGCAAATATTTTTTTAAAAAGGAAGTTCATTAAAAAAATTGAAGGGAAAGATAAGTTTCTTTAAAAAACTTAAAATGGAGTAAAGAAGGAGTACAGACTTCTTTATTGTATATCATCTCTTTCCCCCTCTCTTTTCCTATCTTTATAATCAATGTTAAGTTGCTTTTATTTAAAAATAGCTTATTATAACCAAAAGATGTTTCTTGTGAGCCTCATGGTAACCTCATCAAAATACTTTAATAGACATACCAGTATGAATGTTTGGTGCAGCAGTTAAAGTGCTGTTTGGGACACCCACATTCCATATTAAAGAACCTGGTTCAAATTCCAGCTCTTCCCCTTGTGATCCAGTTCTCCCTCTAATATTTACGTACCTTTGGAAGCAACATTTGATGGCTGAGGTACTTGGGTCCTTACACCCACTTGGGAGATCTGGATTGAGTCCTGAGCTCCTGTCTTTGGCTTAGCTCATCTTGACCTGACTATTGTGGGCATTTGAGGAATGTACCAGCAGATGGAAGATCTTTCCCTGTTTGTCTCTCTCTCTGTGACTTTCAAATAAAGTGAAAATAGACAAATAAATTTTAAAAATAAAAATGGGTAGCAAATCTAAACACATTTCTTAAAGGAAGACATAAAAATAGCCAATAGGTACTTGAAAAAATGTTAATAATCAGGGAAATGCCAATCAAAACCACAAAGAGGGCCGGCACCACAGCTCAACAGGCTAATCCTCTGCCTTGCGGCGCCAGCACACCGGGTTCTAGTCCCGGTCGGGGCGCCGGATTCTGTCCTGGTTGCCCCTCTTCCAGGCCAGCTCTCTGCTGTGGCCCGGGAGTGCAGTGGAGGATGGCCCAAGTGCTTGGGCCCTGCACCCCATGGGAGACCAGGAGAAGCATCTGGCTCCTTGCCATCGGATCAGCGTGGTGCGCTGGCCGCAGTGCGCCTGGCCATGGCGGCCATTGGAGGGTGAACCAACAGCAAGAGAGGAAGACCTTTCTCTCTGTCTCTCTCTCACCGTCCACTCTGCCTGTCAAAAAAAAAAAACAAAAACACAAAGATATATCACCTCACTCTAGTTACAAAAACTACTATCAAAAAGACTAAAGATGGGGCCTGTGCTGTGGCGCAGCAGGTTAACACCCTGGCCTGAAGCGCCAGCATCCCATAGGGGCGGCAGTGTGAGACCTGGCTGCTCTACTTCTGATCCAGCTCTCTGCTATGGCCTGGGAAAGCAGTGGAAGATGGCCCAAGTCCTTGGGCCCCTGCACCTGCATGGGAGACCCGGAGGAAGCTCCTGGCTCCTGGCTTTGGATCAATGCAGGTCCAGCTGTTGCAGCCAACTGGGGCGTGAACCAGCAGATAGAAGATCTCTCTCTCTCTCTCTCTCTCTCTCTCTCTCTCTTTTTCTTTCTCCCTCGCTTCTCTCTGTGTAAGTCTGACTTTCAAGTAAAATAAATAAATCTTTAAAAAAAATTTTAAAAAGACTTAATATAACGAATTTGGATGAGAATGATGAGAAAAGGGAAGCCTGTACACTGTTGGTAGAAATGTATATAATTACAGCCATTATGAAAAACAGTATGAAGATTCATTTTTAAAAAATAGCACACCATATGACCCAGCAATCCTGTTATTAGGTATATATTCAAGAGAAATGAGATCCATAGGAAGAGATACCTGCACTCCCGTGTTTACTGCAGCACTACTCACAATAGCCAAGAAGTGAAAACAAGCCAAGTATCTATGGATAAAAAGAAATGTCATACATGTATATAATGGGATACTATTTGGCCATAGAAAGGATGAAATTTTGTCATTTGCAATAATATGGATGGAACTGGAGGTCATGATGTGAAGTAAAATAAGCCAAGCACAAAAAGATATGTACCACATGATTCCACTCATATGTGGAGCCTGCCAGAATTGATCTCATAGAAGTTAAGAGGCTGTGGAGGGATGGGAAGAGTTTACTAATGGGTAATAATCCTTCAGTAGGTCTATAAGTAGATAGGAATAAGCAGCTCTGGTGTTCTGAAAAGTGGGTTGACTATAAATAATGATAATGTAACATATATTTTTTTAGAAACCAGAAGAAAACATGTTGAATGTTTCACCATGAGAAAATGTTAAATGTTTGAGGAGATGAGATTTATGTACCCTGGCTGAATATTACACAAGGTGTTCATGCATTGTAATATCATTCAGTACCCTATAATAATATACAATTTTAGGTGTCAAATTTTTTAAAAAATTATAAAAGCAAAACTGGTAAAAGGGCAAATATTTTAATGCTAAAATACATCTATATCAATTAAATAGAATGAATTATTAATTTAAAGTTGTTTCACAAAATACATTCTACTTCCAGGTGGATTTGCTTGGGGAAGTCATAATAGCTATCTTACAAAAACTTCATAAAATAGAGGTTTTACTCTCCAAGTTATTTTATGAAACAGAGTAGTAAAGCTATTACAAGAAAAGAAAATTAAAGATCAATATCTCTTCTGAATCTAGTTGAAAAACTTCCTAATAAAATATTATCAAATCTCAATTAGCAGTGTATGAAAAAGATAATGTACCATGACCAAGTGGATTTATCACAGAAACAAAATGCTGGTATAGCCTTTTAAAAGCAATCAATCTAATTAAGCATATTAATAAACTAAAAAAGAAAACCATGTGGTCCTTTAAATAGATTTAGAGAAAGCATTTGGTAAAATTGAACAACTATTCATGAAAAAAATGCTTAGCAAATTAGGATGGAAATGAACTTTCTCAAGACGCAAGATGGCTGAATAGGGTGTAGCCGCACTAATTTAAGCTGCTCTGGGATATGAAAAGAACAAAGGAAGGACTACATTTCCAGGGGTCTGACTGATGGAACGTTCTGGTGAAGCAGTGATAAACAACAACAAAGACTCTGTGAGACACAGGAGAGAAGGCAGACACCAGCTGCATGCGGCCATCTTATCACCTTAAGGTAGAAACAAACTGCCTAGTGCCCCACTTCTCACAGCTTTAGCTGAGAGGGAATACCACAGACACTCACTGACTGTTACTTCAGCCTAGGGAGCTGACTGGGGTCTGAGCAATGGCTGAGCTTGGAGCAGGGGAGCTGACTTGTTTTCCTTTCCTCCCCGACATGCAGAGGCCACAATACTTGACAGCAAAAAGCCATACAGTGCACCTCTGTTCTGCTCCTATCAGCATCAGAGTCAGAGTCAGATTCAGGGCGACATGTGGGGCAAAGGATGAATCTCCTACATTCTGCGACTATGGGAGTTTTGGGGCATTAGCCCTTAGCTACACTCATGAACTCTACATGAGCCAGGGCTTTGCCTAAGCTGCTGGGGGCCAACATCAGAAGCAACCCATAAAAGAACCCAAGGTAGCATGACTCCTCCAAAAGGACACAATAATCCTCCAGAATTAGACCCTGAACTGAAGGAAATCTATGAAGTGACAAATATAGAATTCAAAATAATGATCGTGGGGCTGGTGTTGTAGTGTAATGGGTTAAGCCACAGCCTGCAACACCAGCATCCTGTATATGTGCCAGTGCGAGTCCCAGTTACTCTACTTCCAATCCAGCTTCCTGCTAATGTGCCTGGGAAAGCAGTAGAAGATGGCCAAGGTGCCTGGGCACCTGCACCCATGTAGGAGAACCCGAAGAAGCTCCTGGCTCCTGGCTTAGGGTTGGCCCAGCTCCAGCCATTGTGACCATTTAGGGAGTGAACCAATGGATGGAAAACCTTTCTCTCTGTTTCTCCTTCTCTCTGTCTGTAACTCTCAAATAAATAAACAAAATCTTAAAAAAAATAAAAAACTTTCTTGAAATAAATGAAAACACAACATATCCAAACCTGTGGGATACAGCAAAAGCAGTATTAAGAGGGAATTATATAGCATTAAATGCTTACTTTTAAAAAATTAGAGAAATGTCTCAAATTAAAGATCTAATGATGCATCTTCAAGACTTAGAAAAACAAGAACAAACCAAACACAAAATCACCAGGAGGTGAGAAATAAAGATTAGAGAACAAATAAAATTAAAACTAGAAAATAATACAAACAATCAGCAAGGCCGGCGCCCCGGCGCTGGCATTCCAGTTTCTAGTTCCAGTCGGGGCGCCGGATCTGTCCCGGTTGCCCCTCTTCCAGTCCAGCTCTCTGCTGTGGCCAGGGAGTGCAGTGGAGGATGGCCTGAGTGCTTTGGCCCTGCACCCCATGGGAGACCAGGAGAAGCACCTGGCTCCTGCCATCGGATCAGTGCGGTGCGCCGACAGCAGCGCACCAGCCACAGCAGCCATTGGAAGGTGAACCAACGGCAAAGGAAGACCTTTCTCTCTGTCTCTCTCTCTCACTGTCCACTCTGCCTGTCAAAAATTTAAAAATAAATAAATAAATAAATCCACAAAACAAAAAGTTGGTTCTTTGAGAAGATAAACAAAATAGACTAACAAATAAAATTAGAGATGAAAAAGGAGATGTTACAACCAACACCACTGAAATACAAAGGATCATAAGAAACTACGATGAAGAACTATATACTAATAAATTGGAAAATCTCAAAGAAATGGATAAATTCCTAGCTTCATATAACCTACCAAGATTAAATCAAGAAGATATGGAGGCCAGTGCCGTGGCTCAACAGGCTAATCCTCTGCCTTGCAGTGCCGGCACACCAGGTTCTAGTCCCGGTCCAGGCACCGGATTCTGTCCCGGTTGCCCCTCTTCCAGGCCAGCTCTCTGCTGTGGCCAGGGGGTGCAGTGGAGGATGGCCCAAGTGCTTGGGCCCTGCACCCCATGGAGACCAGGAAGGATCCTGCCTTCAGATCAGTGTGGTGCGCCAGCCACAGCGCGCCAGCCACAGCAGCCATTGGAGGATGAACCAATGGCAAAGGAAGACCTTTCTCTCTGTCTCTCTCTCACTGTCCACTCTGCCTATCAAAAATTAAAAAAAGAAGAAGATATGGATAATCTTGACAGATTCGTAACAATCAATAAGATTGGAGCAGCAATCAAAAGTCTTCCATCAAGGAAAAGAAGGAAAAGTGCAGGACCTGATGGCTTTACTACTGAATTCTATAACACATTCAAAGAGAAAGTAACTCCAATACTCTTCAAACTATTCCAAAGTATTGAACAGGATGGAACTCTGCCAAACTCTTTTTCTGAGGCCAGCACTACTTTGATACCAAACCAAATGAAGACACAGCACAAACAGAAACTACAGATCTAAATTCATAATGATCATATTTGCAAAGATTCTCAACAAAACACTAGCAAATTAAATACAAAACCCATACAAAAGGCAATATTTCATGATCAAGTGGGATTTATCCCAGAAATGCAAGGGTAGTTCAACATTTGCAAATCAATAAACATTATAAATCACATCAATAGAATGAAGAACAAAAACCATATGGTCATCTCAATAAATGCAGAAAAAGCATTTTATAAGATTCAACACCTCCTCATGAGAAAAACCCTCCAAAGTGAGGTATCAACGGAACATTCCTCAAAATTATAAAAGCTATATATCGCAAATCAATAGCCAATTTCATTCTGAGTGGGGAAAATCTGAAAGCATTTCCCCTCGGATCTGGAACAGGACAAGGAGCAAGAGCTATTGGGGAGCAGAAAAAGTAAAGGGCATCAAAGTTGGAAAAGAGGAAGTCAGATTATACACATTCACAGCTGACAGGTCGCTGAACATGGGAAAACCAAAAACCTGTCGGAACTGATAAGCCAATTCAGTAAAGCTGCAGGTGATGGAAAAAACATATAAAAACATAGCTTTTTTGTATGTTCATGATGAACTCACAGAAAAAGCAAGCAAGAACGAAAACCCATTCACAATAGCCACCCACAAAATCAAATATTTAGGAATAAATTTAACCAAAGGGCCGGCACCGCAGCTCACTAGGCTAATCCTCAGCCTTACAGCGCCAGCACACCGGGTTCTAGTCCCGGTCAGGGCACCGGATTCTTTCCTAGTTGCCCCTCTTCCAGGCCAGCTCTCTGCTGTGGCCCAGGGAGTGCAGTGGAGGATGGCCCAAGTGCTTGGGCCCTGCACCCCATGGGAGACCAGGAGAAGCACCTGGCTCCTGCCTTTGGATCAGCACGGTGCGCTGGCAGCAGCGGCCTTTGGGGGGTGAACCAACGGCAAAAGGAAGACCTTACTCTCTATCTCTCTCTCTCACTGTCCACTCTGCCTGTCCAAAAAAAAAAAAAAAAATTTAACCAAAGAAGTGAAAGAACTTTACAATGAAAATTATCA
Source organism: Sylvilagus floridanus (assembly GCA_949820135.1). Taxonomy (NCBI): domain Eukaryota; kingdom Metazoa; phylum Chordata; class Mammalia; order Lagomorpha; family Leporidae; genus Sylvilagus; species Sylvilagus floridanus. The sequence continues at coordinate 94,157,620 of OX463238.1, forward strand.
AACATTGATGAAAGAAATTATTGAGGACACAAAATGGAAATATATTTCTTGTTCATACATCACAAGAATCAATTCCATTAAAATGCCTATACGACCTAAAGCTATCTACAGATTCAATACAATCCCTATAAAATACCAATGAGATTCTTTATAGAACTAGAAAAAGCAATCCTAAAATTCATATGGAATCACAAAGACCCAGAATAGCCAAAGTGATCCTGAACAAGAAATGTATATGGGTGAAATGGTCATTTTTCCTTCAATTAGTATTCATAGCCATTGTCTACATTCCCAATAAACTAGGGTCTTTTGCTTTTTACCTGTTAAACTTCTTATTGGGGGAAGTATTACCTTTTTACGGTATTGTAAATTTTAAATGTTATCTCAAAGCTAAAAAAAAAAAAAAAAAAAGAAGAGAGGGAGAAGGAAGGAAAATAAGAGGAATGGACAGAGGGAGGGAAGGAGAGAGGAAAAAGGGAATATCATGTTCTTAGAATTGTAGCTACAGGCCAGCGCCACAGCTCAACAGGCTAGTCCTCTACCTGCGGCACCGGCACCCCGGGTTCTAGTCCCGGTTGAGGCGCTGGATTCTGTCCCGGTTGCTCCTCTTCCTGTCCAGCTCTCTGCTGTGGCCTGGCAGTGCAGTGGAGGATGGCCCAAGTACTTGGGCCCTGCACCGGCATGGGAGACCAGGAGGAAGCACCTAGCTCCTGGCTTTGGATCACTGTAGCACGCCGGCTGCAGTGCAGTGGCCATGGGGGCCATTTGGGAGGTGAACCAACAGAAAAGGAAGACCTTTCTCTCTGTCTCTCTCTCTCACTGTCTAACTCTGCCTGTCAAAAAAAAAAAAAACAAAACAAAAATGTATCTACAAAGCACACTGAATCTGTTTAAAATTTTTAAATTTTTAAAAAAGAAATGAAACTTCAACATTTCTGTCTATGTAAATCATTAAAGGAGATTCAAATAAAATGAGAAACACATCATTTCATGGATCAGAAGCATCCGTGTTTTAAGGTACCAGTTCTCACTAATTTAAAATAAAACTCAGGGGCTGGCACTGTGGCATAGTAGGTTAAGCCTCTGCCTGCTCTGCCAGCATCCCCATATCGGAGTAGCTAGGACATGCACTACTCCACTTGCAATCCAGCTCCCAGGTGATGGCCTGGGAAGCAGTGGAAGACAGCCCAAGTGCTTGGGCCCAGGCACCCAAGCAAGTGACCCAGAAGAAGCTCCGGGCTCCTGGCCTCAGAGCAGCCTAGCTCTGGCCATTTTGACCATCTGGGGCTTGAACCAGTGGATGGAAGATCTCTCTCTTTCTGTCTCTCCCTCTCTCTGTGACTCTGCTTCTCAAATAAATAAAATCTTTTTAAAAAAATTTCAATGAAATTTCAATCAAAGCCCAAACAGCAATTTTTTGTGTAGAAATTTATAAAAGTTAAGTGGTAGAACTAAACATATGTTTCTCAAAAGAAGACAGGCAAATTGTCAAGAGTATATATGAAAAAATGCTCAGCATCACTAATTTTCAGGGAAATGCAAGTCAAAACCACAAAGAGATATCATGTCACATTTAGATTGGCTATTATTTAAAAACAAGTAATTAAATAAAGAGGTAAGATAAAAGGGAACCTTTTATGCTGTTGGTACAATTGTAAATTAGTATAGCCACTGGGGAAACAGTACTGATAGTCCTCAAAAAACTAAATGACTAAATGTAGGGGCCAACACTGTGGCATGGCAGGTAAAGCCACCAGCACTCCACATGGGCGCGTGTTCAAACTCTGGCTATTCAACTTCCAATCCAGCTTCCTGATAATGAACCTGGAAAGCACTAGAAGATGGCCCAAGTCCTTGGGCCCCTGCACCCATGTGGGAGACCAGGAAGAAGCTCCTGGCTCCTGGCTTCGGATCAGCACAGCTCAGGCCATTGTGGCCAACTGGGGAGTAAACCGGCGGATGGAAGACCTCTCTCTCTCTCTCTCTCTGCCTCTCTATAACTCTGCCTTTCACATAAATAATACTTACTTATGTGAAAGGCAGAGTTATAGAGAGGCAGAGAGAGAGAGAGAGAGAGAGAGAGAGAGAGAGAGTCTTCTATCCGCCAGTTCACTCCCCAGATGGTCACAATGGCGCAGCGGCTCTGATCCAAAGCCAGGTGCCAGGAGCTTCTCCCAGGTCTCTCAGGTGGATTCAGGGGCCCAAGGACTTGGGGCATCTTCTACTGCTTTCCCAGGCCATAGCAGAGAGCTGGATTGAAGTGGAGCAGCCAAGACTCAAACTGGCACCCATACTGGATGCCAGCACTGCAGGGTAGCTTTACCCACTATGCCACAGTGCCAGCCCCTCTGCCTTTCAAATAAATAAATAAATCTCTAAAGAAAATTAAATGTAGAACTACCTTAAGATCCAGCAATCCTGTTACTGGTTATATAAGCAAGGGAAATTAAATCTGTACATTGAAGAGATATCTGCACTCCCATATTTATTGCAGCACTGTGTACAATAGCCAAGAAATGGAAATAACCAAAGTGTCCAACCACTGAAGAATGGATAAAGAAAATGTGGCATGTACAAATGACAGTATATCACCCAGCATTTTTTCAAAAAAGGATAAAATATTGTCATCTTCAACCACATGGATGGATCTGGAGTTCATTATGTTCAGTGAATTAAGCCAAGCACAGAAAGACAAGCACCACGTGATCTCACTCACAGGTGGAGTCTAGAAAAAGGATGGTCTCATTCAAGCTAATAGCACAGCATTGGGGGGCCACTGCTGTGGTGCAGTGTGCTAACACCACTTGCAATGCGGGCATTACCTATCTCAGTGCCAGTTCAAGTTCCAGCTGCTCCACTTTTGATCTAGTTTCCTGCTAATGCACTTGGGGAGATGGCCCAAGTACTTGGGTCTCTGCCATCCATGTGGAAAACAGCATGGAATTCCCAGCTCCTGGCTTCAGCCTGGCCCATCGCTGGCTATTGTGGCCATTTGGTGAGTGAAACCTGGAAGATCTCTCTCTCTCTCTCTCTCTCTCTCTGTGTGTGTGTGTGTATGTGTGTGAGACTTCCTCTCTCTCTGTTACTCTGCATTTCAGATAAATAAATATTACAAAAAGAAAAGAGAGGTTACCAGAGACTGGGGAGGGAGGGATATAGACAGGCTGATTAGTGGGTACTAAGTTGTAACTGCACAGGAGTGAGACGTTCTAGGGCTCTGTTGCACAGTAGGTTGACGCTACATGATGTGCCGAACATTTCTTTATTTAAAAAACTAAATGATAAGACACTGGACGCTTTCACTAAAAACGAATGTAAAGTGTTTGAAGAGATAGATGTATTCACTCTGACTGAACACCACAATGTATTCACTACGGAAATATCACTTAGTATCCCATAAATATGTACAACTTTTATATGTCTGTTAAAACTTTTTAACAAAACAAATAAAATTTATACAGTAATGCATATGAACTAAAACAACCAGAATAAATTTTAAAAAGAATGAAGATAATTTATATTATCTGATGTTAACATCACTGTATCTTACAAGATCAGGACTGTGTGGTGCTAGCATGAAGAAACACAAATAGATCAGTGGGACAAAATAGCCCAAAAATAGATTTGTGAGGGCTGGCGCTGTGGCTGCAGCCTGCAGAGCCAGCATCCAATATGAGGCACCAGTTCCAGTCCACTTCTGATCTAGTTCCTTGATAATGCGCCTGAGAAAGCAACAGAAGATGGCACAAGTCCTTGGGCCCTTGCACCCACGTGGGAGACCAAGATGAAGCTCCTAACACCTGGCTTCTCCCTAGCCCAGCCTTAGCAGTTGAGGCCATTTGGAGAGTGAACCAGTGATAGAAGATAGCTTTCTCTCTCTAACTCTTTCAAGTAAATAAATAAGTAAATAAATCTTTTTTTAAAAAAAATCACACTCAGACACCATTACATGCCAATAGAATAGCTCAAATAGACCAAAAATTACAACTCTTACAGAGGATATGGAGCAATTTTAACTTTCAAACATTAGTGGTGGGGTTATGAAATGATACCACCACGTTCAAAAACTGTTTGTTATGAAATTAAACACCTACTATATGACCCTACTGGTAAGTATTTTTTTTTTGAAGATTTATTTATTTATTTGAAAGTCAGAGTTACAGACTCCCTAGGTGGCTGCAATGGCCAGGACTAGGCCAGGCTGAAGCCAGGTGCTTCAACTGGGTCACACATGTGAGTGCAGCAGCCCAAACAGTTGGACCACCCTGTGGTGCTTTTCCTAGGCCATCAGCAAGGAGCTGGATCAGAAGTGGAGCAGTAAGGACTCGAACCAGCATTCATATGGGATGCTGGCATCAACAGGCGGTGTTTTTTTTTTCTTTTTTTTTTCCTCCCAAAGAAATCTTTTATTTAAGAAATACAAGTTTCATTCATTTCATAAGTACCAGTTTATGAATATAGTGATCCTTCTCACCATATCTATGCTCCCACCTATACCCCAACCTCTCCTCTTCCTCCCTCTCCCATTCCTGGTCCCATTCCCCACTAAGATCCATTTTTTATTAACTTTATATACAAAAGACCGACTCTATACTAAGTAAAGTTAAACAATTTGCATGAAAAAAAAATACAAAATAAACAAAAAACTGTTCCTCAATAGTCGAGACAAGGGCTGTTCAAAGTCATTGCATCTTGAAGTTAATTTCATTTTTTAAGAAATTTAATTAACTTTAAAGAAGCACCCAAGAATCAAGAATGATACATTTTTGCAAGCACTGAGACATAATTATAATACATCTCTTTGATGACGGAGGTCCTGCATGGGAAGTTAGTGCACAGTGACTTCTGTTGTTAACAGTTAACACTCTTATGTATGACGTCAGTGATCACCCAAGGCTCTTGACATGAGATGCCTAGGCTGTAGAAGCCTTTTGAATCCACAAACTCCTTCAGTATTCAGACAAGGCAATAAGTAAAGTGGAAGTTCTCTCCTCCCTTCAGAGAAATATACCTCTTTCTTTCATGACGACTACTTTCCTCTGGGGTCTCACTCACTACCACCCATGTGGGGGATCCAGATGGAGTTGTAGGCTCCTGGCTTTGGTCTGGCCCAGCCCCAGCCATTGCAGCCATCTGGGTAGTAAACCAGGGGACAGAGGATCCCCTTCTCTTTTTCAAATAAATAAATCCATTTTTAAAAGGCTATTTTGGTCTTTACTGTTGAGGAACAGTTTTTTTTTTTTCCTCTTAATGGAGAATGGCACTGGGAATGGGAGAGGGAGGAAGAGGTGGGGTGGTAGTTGGGGTGGGAGAGCAGGTATGATGGGAAGAATCACTACATTCCTAAAATTGTACTTACAAAATTTGTCCTCCTTAAATAAATGGTTTCTTTCAAGGGGAAAAAAGGCTATTTTGTAAAGAAATGGAAACTGTGAAAAATATATTTTGTGCTCTCCCACACATTTACCATTTCTACTATTATTCATTCATTTGCCTGGAACTGAGTTTATATCTGGTATCATTCTGCTTCCTCCAGATTAGAACTTCCTGTAACATTCTGTAATTCAGGTCTACAGAAAACAAATTCTCCATGGTATTCTTTGTCCAAAAAGATATATTTTGCTCTCATTTTCAAGAATAATTTCAATAGATCTTTGTAAAAATTAAGAGTGGGAATAGGAGAGGGAGGAGGGGGGAGGGTGGGAGTGTGGGTGGGAAGGAGGGTAGGATAAGAGAGTATCACTATGTTCCTGAATCTATATATATGAAACACATGAAATTTGTATACCTTAAATAACATTTAAAACAATCAATGTGGAGACACCAAGTAGCACAAGAAAGAAAAAGGATATTATCACTTGTCATAGAATCCTAATTGAACTTTTTTTAAAAAACATGTTAAAATTTTCATTCAATTGCCTTCTGTTTGGGTTTGCATTATTTCTGACATTCTTATTTTTGTACACCTATATTTAATGTTTATTTGTTCTCTTTTTAAATTTCACCTTATTACTAGTTCTCGACAATTTAAATATGATGCACCTTAGAATGGTTCTACTTTCAGGGCCGGCACTGTGGCTTAGTAGGTAAAGCTGCCTCCTACAGTGCCAGCATCCCATATGGGTGCCAGTTTGAGTCCCTGCTGCTCCACTTCCCATTCAGAGAGCCTGGGAAAGCAGTAGAAGATGGCCCAAGTCCTTGGGCCCCTGCACCCTCGAGAGAGACATGGAAGAAGCTCCTGGCTCCTGGCTTCTGATTGGCACAGCTCTGGTCATCGTGGCCGTCTGGGGAGTGAACCAGCAGATGGAAGACACCTCTCTCTCTCTCTCTCTCTCTCTCTCTGCCTCTGCCTCTTCCTCTCCGTAACTCTGCCTTTCAAATAAATATATAAGGGGCTGGCGCTGTAGTGTAGCGGGTAAAGCCGCCACCTGCAGTACCAGCACCCAATATGGGCACCAGTTCTAGTCCTGGCTGCTCCTCTTCTGATCCAGCTCTCTGCTATGGCCTGGGAAGCAGTAGAAGATGGCCCAAGTCCTTGGGCCCCTGCACCCACGTGGGAGACCCGGAAGAAGTCTGCTAGTCTGGCTCCTGGCTTCAGATTGGCACAGCTCCAGCCATTGTGGCCATCTGGGGAGTGAACCCAGATTGAAGACCTCTCTCTCTTTCTCTCTCTCTCTCTGCCTCTTTCTTTCTCTGTGTAACTCTGACTTTCAAATAAATAAATCGGTCTTTTAAAAAAAGCAAATAAAAAGATAAATCTTTTTTAAAAAATGGTTTTATTTTCAGTCATCCTACTTGGAGTTAACTGCCTTTCTTTGATGTAGAAATCATAGTTTTCTTCTTGTTTGGAAACAAGTAAGTTATTATCCCTTCAAAGGGCTCCTCACCTTTGCCCTTTTTAGCAACTCCAATTACACATGCGTTCAATCACTTGGGATAGTCTGCAGATCACTGACAGCCTATTCTCTTCATTTTGGTTATTTTCTGTGGCGTTTTCTTTCCAAACCTCAGCGTGCACAGTTTCTGTCACAATCATCTCCAAGCTCACTGTTCTTTTCTCCCGCAGCGGCTAATCCAGTGGTGTTTTCTGCAGGCGAAATTTATTATAACATCGCAGCTTTCAGCCCCAGAGGCTTGCTTTGTTTCTTTTTCGTATCTTCTATTTTCACATTATGATCGTGTCTGCATCGAAAACTTGGAACAATTTTATAACAGGTTTTTTCTAACACCTTTACCTTCTACCTCCCTCACCTCTGCAATTCCTGAGCCAGTTTCTGTTGGCTGATTTTCTCCCCAGCACTCTCCTGCTTATTTACATGTCCTGTCTCGTTTACTGGCTGCTGGGCACCATCAAGTCTAAGTTCTCAAGACTCCGAACTCTGCTTTTGTCATTTAGAGTGTAAATGGGCAGGCGCTTCAGCGTCCTGGTGCTCACCTTGGTCCTTTTTGAGGGCAAATCTGAGCTTTGCTACTGGTGGTCTAGAGGAGCTTTTACTCCCCAGCTCTTTTTGCCCTATTGTAAGGCATGACAGGGTGCCCAGTCTTTCCCCTGAGGTTTTGCTGGTCTATGCATGAAACTCACATGTTTCCTGGCTGGGAATCGCTCAGCTTCCGGTTTCCCAGTAATTTCTGTTTAGGGGTCCTTGTGTGAGCTCCCTGTCTGCGTGGGTGCCTTAGCACACAGCGAGACTCATGAAAGCACTCCGCAGATTCCTGGGGCTTCACTGCATAGCGCCCCTCTCTGTGCAGTGCCCCACAGCGCAGCCACGGCTGTCCCTCAGTCGCTTCTCCAAGAGACCTCATGCTTTCCCTGGTCTCCCTCCTCCTGAACTGTTCTGGAAAGGGACTCCAGGCAGAATTCCAGAGCTTCTGTAGGAGTCACCCATTTGTTCTCCTTCATTAAGAGGGCACACTTCCGCATTGCATGTTTTCCAATATCAGAAAACAGCTGTTTCATAAATTCTGTCCAGGCTTCTACTACTTAAAGGTAGAGGATGAATACAACGTAAGTCCATTACAGGCAGATATAGAAGTCCAAATTTTCTTTTTAACCTACTTTGAGCTTTTTACATGTTAAGGACCCTAGGACTTATAATAATAATGCAGTTGATACCACATTAGTTTTTATTATTTCATTTACATTGCCTGATTTAGTATTCATAATACTGTGAGTTAATGTAAGCTTTCATAAGATCATCTATCCCTAAGAAAATTGAGGATTACACGGGCAAGTGAAAGCTCAAGGTGCACACCTTGTGGTTGGAGCTGGGAGTATGACATTCAGCATAGACCACTAATGCTGGAATTCACCTCCCAGCTTACATTCCCTTAGACCCCTGGTTCCATCCATTGCCACCAAACCCTTTCTCCTCTCTCCTTCCTTCCTTCTACTCTACCTCCCTTCTTTCCCTTTTCCCCATCAGCTTTTTTATCTTTTATCTTGGCCTTCATCATCAGTATTATCATCTTAGCTTGGTCAGACGTATTAAACGGGGGCTGGCATTTTGGCAAAGCTGATTAAGTTGCCACTTCCAACACCAGCATCCCATATGGGCACCACTTGCTGGTCTGGATGCTTGGTTGAGCCACTTCCAATCCAGCTCACTGCTAATGGTCTGGGAAAGCTGTGGAAGATGGCCCAAGTGCTTGGGGCCCTGCACCCATGTGGAGACCTAGAAGAAGCTCCTGGCTTCTAGCTTTGGCCTGGTCTAGCCTCAGCCATTATAGTCATTTGGGGAGTAAACCAGCGGATAGAAGATCTTTCTATCTGTCCCCTTGTGTATCTCTGCCTTTCAAACAAATAAATAAATCTGTAAAATTAATATATATATATATATATATATATAAGTAACTTACTATTTAACCTTGCTATCAAAAAACTATCAAATTTCTTGGAATTTTAAACAACAATCTATTACCAATCTATATCATACCATAATCAATGCACTCCAGAAACTTAGAGGCCTTTAAAGCCCATGCACTACCCCAGCTCTGAAATCATCAGGATTCATGAGTGACCCTGCATCTTCATCAGTGTTGTTCCTCTGCCAAGTCACTTCCCCCAAATTCCTGTGGACTATGAAGCTATAGCAACCTTCTCAGAATTTTTCCTTGTCTGAATTTTGAAAATTTACTTAAAAATTAAAAGAGGGGTGGTATTTGGCGCAGTAATTAAGACACAGCTTGGGATAACTGCATCCCATATTGGCATGCATAGATTCAAATTCCGCCTCTGTTCCAGATTCCAGTTTCCTGGTGGGGCACCCTGGGAGACAGCAGGTGGTAGTTTAAGTGGTTGAGCCCCTGCCACCCATCTGGGAGAACTGGATTGAGTTTCCAGCTCCAGGCTTCAGCCTGCCCTGGACGCAGCATTTAGAAAGAAATCAGCACATGGGAGATTCTCTCTCTCTCCCTCTCTTCTTATTTTTAAAGACTTATTTTATTTATTTGAAAGGTGGAGTTACAGAGAGTGGTAAAGACAGAGAGAGAAAGAGAGAGAGAGAGAGGTCTTCCATCTGCTGGTTCACTCCCAAATGGCCAGAACAACCAGGGCTGGACCAGGCCAAAGCCAGGAACCAGGAGCTTCTTCCAGGTCTCCCACATGAGTGCAGGGGCCCAAGCACTTGGGCCATCTTCCATTGCTTTCTCAGGTAAATTAGCAGGGAGCTGGAGTAGAAGTGGAGCAGCTGGGACTTGAACCAGCACCCATGTGGGATGCTGGCACTGCAGACTGGGGCTTTAACCCACTGCGCCACAAGGTTGGCGCCTCTTTATCTGCCTTTCAAATTAAAATTAATTTTTTAAAAAAGTGACATAATTCAAACCTGGTAATTTAAAAAATTAAAACAGAAAGACAAACAAAATCTTAAAATTACACAAGACTAAACCAAGAGTAAGTCAGCTCCTCAGTTAGTGTGACTAAGTAATAGATTTAAATTATTGCTTTCTATGAATGACTCAGATTTTGGTCAGTCAACAGGGCCAACCAACCAACAATAGGAATACTTGAGAAAATTATAAGACTCATAAAAGTACACTGCAAGTTGTAAGACATGATGAAAAAGTGTTTTGATCTTCCATCACACTTCTCTCAACAGCATGACTATTTGCAGCTTACACTGAGGGAAGAAAACCTGAGAGTGCATATTGTGCACACATGTGGAACTATCACACAGCACTCCTTAAATATGTACAAATACATGCGTGCCAATTAAAGAACATTCTGAGACCACACGGAAATAAGCAGATTTCTGTATCTGGTTGGAAATGAGGGATGACAGTGTAGAGGCGTGGATTTGCAGTCCTTACTCCACATTTAGAGTAGTGATATTTAAATGTGTGATATACCAGAAATGCAATTTTAAAACTGTATGAACTTGACTTTACCAAATATTGAGATTTAGATAAAAAAGAATAAAAAGGGGGGTAATGTGTAAAACCAGGTTTTGGATTCTGGGAATCCTGATCAACTTTACAGAGTGCCCTTTATTCTATAGAATAATCCAAACAAAATTAATCCTTCCCCAAGAAGAAGAGTAATTTGATGGAGTTAAGTAATAACTTATTTATCGATTCAGTAAGCCTTTTTTGATTTTTAAAGAAAAAGCAAATTTTGGAACACCATGAAACTCTAAATCACCATATTACAACTTGAGTCAATGAGGGAGTGACAGCCTAAATTCTGACTCTCCCAAATAGGTGTGTGCTTGTTTGGTTTTGTTTTGTTGGCAGAAAGCCAGAGTTTTTATTTCTAAAGTTCTGCCAAAGTGGTTAGCAGGTGCCAGCGGTCACTGCCACATCACACCAGATTGTCTATGCAGCCAGAAAACAGTACGGCCCTCAGCACCTCAGGCTAGAGGTAGGTTGGGTAGCTCTGCCTTGCTGCTGGTACTGATAACTTCTCGCTTCAGTTCATCTATGATGATCTTTGCCCTCTAAGTCCCAGATCTTGATGCCAGGGCCTAAGGCAGCACACAGCCAGTGGTCTTCGGGCCTGAAGCATAGAGCATAGATGATGTCTCCCCCTTATAGCATCTAAAGGTGCTTGGCTTCCCTGAGATCCCTCAGCATGGCCTGACCATCCTTGCTCCAGAAGCAAGAGGGACCCTAAGTAGCTTGTGTTTTGAAAAGATAAAATTCACAATCCAGGAGATGAAAGCTCACTCTCTATGCCTCTCAATTTGAAAAAAAGAAATAAAAAGGAAAATCCTTTAAAAATTGTTAGACAATGACATATTTAGCTAAATGAAAAATAATTATTGAAAAGAACATGGAAGATCTAGAACTCTTAAATACTGTTGGTAGTGTGTCTATTGGCACAACTACTTTAGGAAACTGATGAGCACTACATGCTATTAACAAGAGCATAAATCAGGGCCTGGCTCTGGTGTAGCGGGTAAAGCTGCCACCTGTAGTGCTGGCATCCCATATGGGCGCCAGTTTGGGTCCCAGCTGTTCCACTTCCAATCCAGCTCTCTGCTGTGGCTTGGGCAAGCAGCAGAAGATGGCCCAAGTACTTGGCCCCTGCATCTGCGTGGGAGACCCAGAGGAAGCTTCTGGCTCCTGGCTTTGGATCAGCACAGCTCCGGCCATTGCATCTGGAGAATAAACCATCGGATGGAAGATTCTCTCTCTCTCTCTCTCTTTGTCTCTCTGTAACTCTGCCTTTCAAATAAATAAATAATTTATTTTTATTTTATTTTTTTTTAAATTTTTGACAGGCAGAGTGGACAGTGAGAGACAGAGAGAAATGTCTTCCTTTTTTGCCGTTGGTTCACCCTCCAACAGGCGCTGATGCTGGCACACTGCAGCTGGCGCATCGCGCTGATCCAAAGCAAGGAGCCAGGTGCTTCTCCTGGTCTCCCATGGGCTGCAGGGCCCAAGCACTTGGGCCATCCTCCCCTGCACTCCCAGGCCACAGCAGAGAGCTGGCCTGGAAGAGGGGCAACCTGGACAGAATCCGGCGTCCCGACTGGGTCTAGAACCCGGTGTGCCGGAGCCACAAGGGGGAGGATTAGCCTATTGAGCCATGGTGCCGGCCATAAATAAATTTTTTTTAAAAAAAAGCATAAATTTTCAGGGCCGGCACTGTGGTGTAGTGGGTAAAGCTGCAACCTAGGATGCCAGCATCCCATATGGGTGCCAGTTTGTGTCCTGGCTGCTCCACTTCCAATCCAACTCCCTGCTAATGTGCCTGGGAAAATTATAAAAGTGACCCAAGTGCTTGGGCCCCTGCAACCCATTTGGGATACCTAAATGAAGCTCCTGGCTCCTGGCTTTGGCCTGGCCCAGAGTTGGCTGTTGTGGCCATTTGGGGAGTAAACTAGAAGATGAAGATTTCTCTCTGCGTCTCTTTCTGAAACTCTTTCAAAAAAATCCTTTTTAAAAAAAAAAAAAAAAAGCACAAATTCACATGTTTCAATTAAAAAGAAGAGTAAGATTCCCCTTCCCAAACAGCCTATGCCTAACTTATGCTCCAACAGTTCCACTGTTAGTTATATTCATATGTCTGATAGGAATGCATATATATATATATATATATGTTCACCAAAGAAGTGGGTAAGAATGTTGATAAGTTACGTGGTATAAAATTTCACTAGAAGACATATACAAGAATGTCCCTATTACCATTGTTTGTATTAGCCCAAGCTAAATAATCTACAGGTCCACCAATAGTAGAATGGACATTATGATACATTCATGTAGTGGAATATTATGCAGTGATGAGAACACATACATCTACACTTGATTCAGATTTCATAAACACACTGTTAGATGAACAGACCTAGACCGCCACCAAAATAACATAAAGGTGATTCTTTTACTTAAGGAACTTCAAAAACGGACAAAATTAATATATGGTCTTAGAAGTCACAAGATGGGGCTGATGCTGTGGTGTTGTGGGTAAAACCACTGCCTGTGGTGCCAGAATCCCAGTTGGGCGCCAGTTCAAGTCCTTGCTGTTCCTCATCTGATCCAGCTCTCTGTTTTGGCCTGAGAAAGCATAGAAGATGATCCAAGGACTTGGGCCCCTGTACCCATGTGGGAAACCTGGAAGAAGCTCCTGGCCATTTGGGGAGTGACCCAGCAGATGGAAGACCTCTCTTTTTCTCCCTCTCTCTGTCTGTAACTCTACCTCTCAAAAAAGAGTCATGAATTGTTACCTTGATTGGCAGTATTTCCCAAAGCATTAACAAAGGAACTTCTAGGTGCTGGCATTACCCTACATTTTGGTTTATGTGCTAGGCATATACTCATTTTGGGAAAATCCATTACACTGTAGACTTACTATTTGCACATACTTCTGAATTTATGTGGTAAGTCAATAAAATAGCTCCTTAAAATTATTATAAACAATGTACACTCCACAACAGATCTGGAATTTGAATCCCTACAATGTGGTTTTAAGGTCTGAGCTCTTAATCACTACAGTGTATCTCCAGCAACCTACCTCAGAGAAGTCCTTGCTCATACATATTAAAAGACCAATAATTATGTTCATCAAAGTGACACACTGGGTGGCATTTGGTACAGCTGTTAAGATGCTGCTTGGTCTACCTGCATCCCATATCACAGTGCTCATCCACTTCCAACCCAGCTTCCTGCTAACTCATATCCCAGGAGACTGGAGATGATACCCCAAGTACTTGGGTCCCTATCACCCATGTGGGAGACTTGGACTGAATCCCAGGCTCCTGGTTTCAGCCTGGCCCAGTTATAGCTGTTGCAGGCATTTGGGGAGTGAACCAAAAGGTAGGAGACCTCTATCTTTCTGTCTTTCAAATAAAAGGAAAATAGTTTTTTCAAAATGACGTTAGGAAAAAACTATAAATGTCTATTAATATGGGACCAGTAATATACACAACAGGTATAAAGTTAAAATGTTGGGCTCAATATAATATAGTTATTGATTTCACAGAATCAAAGGAGGAAACAATAAAGATTTAAGTAGCAGATAGGTTAAGAATTCTGTTATTCCTCCCAAAATTGCTGCATATGGCCCTTCTCTTTTTTTTTTTTAATAAATATTTGTTTATTTATTTGAAAGGCATAGTTACAGAGAGGCAGAGGCAGAGAGAGAGAGAGAGAGAGAGAAAGAGAGAGAAACTTCCACCTGCTGGTTCTTCTGCAATGGCCAGAGCTGGGCCCATCAGAAGCCAAGATCCAGGAGGTTCTTCCAGCTCTCCCACCCAGGTGCAGGACCCCAAGCACTTGGGCCATCTTCGAATCATTTCCCAGGCCAAAGCAGAGAGTTGGATTGGAAGAAGAGCAGCCAGGTCTTAAACGGGTACCCATATGGGATGCTGGCACTGCAGGTAGTGACTTTACCTGCTATGCCACAGCACCAGTCCATGGCCCTTCCCTTGATAAAGTCACTTTAATGTTCCTTTGTGGAATTTCTTCTACCCTTTTGCATGTACTTTTGGTCAGATTCTAAATTCTGCCTTCTCCTGCCAAGGAGGAATATGTGCACTAAACCAGGCCAAATGGATTCTCTCCTCTTTGAATTCAAATTTTGAGTGGAGTGAAATTAGGTCAGAAAATAGATACTATACACTGATAAAACAATTGATTCATCAAGAAAATTTAATTCATCAAGAAAATATAACAATTATATATATGTAGTATATGTAGATATACTACACACACACACACACATATATGTATACACACACACAAGACCACTCACATAAGTACAGTATCTCCCTAAAGGGAGAATTAGACTTCAACATGAAATAGTGGGAGTCTTTAACACCCAACTGTAATTAATGGACAGATTATCCAAACAGAAAATCAACAAAGATACATCAAAGTTCAACCATACTACTGACTAAATGGACCTACCACATACAAAACCTTTCACCCAACAGGTACACAGTGAACATTCTTCCTATCAGTACACAAAATGCTTTCTGGGATAGACCATGTTAGGCCACAAATCAAGTCTCAGTATATTTCAAAATACTGAAATCATACCATGTATCATTTCAGACCACAAAGAAAAAAATTAGAAATCAATAAGAAGAAGGCTGGTGCCGCGGCTCAATAGGCTAATCTTCTGCCTGCGGCGCTGGCACCCTGGGTTCTAGTCCCAGTCGGGGTGCCACATTCTGTTCCAGTTGTCCCTCTTCCAGGCCAGCTCTCTGCTGTGGCCCGGGAGTGCAGTGGAGGAAGGCCCAAGTGCTTTGGCCCTGCACTCCATGGGAGACCAGGAGAAGCACCTGGCTCCTGCCTTCGGATCAGCGCAGTGCGCCAGCTGCAGCGAGCCGGCCGCAGCAGCCATTGGAGGGTGAACCAATGGCAAAGGGAAGACCTTTCTCTCTGCCTGTCCAAAAAAAAAAAAACAATAAATGCTTATATTAAAAAAAATGATCTCAAATAAATCATCTAATAATACATCTCAAGGACTTGGGAGAACAAGCATAAACCAAATCCCAAATTAGCAGGAAAAAATAATAAGGATCAGAGCAGAATTAATGAAATTAAACTGAAATTTAACAATGGATACTACAGAAATAAAAAGAATCATCAGGATTACTACAAAGAGCTGCATACCAATAAATCAGGAAACCTAGAAGAAATGGATAGATTCCTGAACACATACAACTACCAAAATCAAGCCATGAAGACAAAGAAAACCTAAACAGACCAATAACCAAGACAGAGATTGAATCAGTAATAAAGACTGTTTCAACAAATACATGCCCAGGACTGAATGGTTTCACTGCTGAATCCTACCTGACATTTAAAGAAAAACTAATTCCAATTCTTCTCAAGCTATTCAAAACAATTGAAAGGGAGGAAAATCCTCTCAAACTCCTATGATTTCAGTATGACTTTAATTCCTAAATCAGAAAAAGACAGAACTGCGAGAAAATTATAAACCAATTTCCCTGATGAACATAGATGTAAACATCCTCAATATAATATTAGCCAATTGAATGCAACACATATCAGAAAGATAATTCACTGGAAACAGGTGAGATTTATCCCTAGTATGCAGGAATGGTTCAACATTTACAAATCAATAAATGTGATGAATCACATTAACAAACTGAAGAACAAAAACCATATGATTATCTCAATATATGCAGAGAAAGCATTTGATGTACTAAAATACAACACCCTTTCATGATAAAAACCTTAACCAAAGTGGGTATAAAAGAAATACTCCTTAATACAATCAAGGCAATTTATGACAAACCCACAGTCAGCATCTTATGGGGGGGGGGGGAATTTGAAGCATTTCCAATAAGATCTGGAACCAGACAAGGATAAATACTCTCACTATTTCTATTAAAAATAGTCCTGGAAGTTTTAGCCAAAGCCATTAGGCATGAAAAAGCAATCAAAGGGATACAAATTGAGAAGGAGGAAGTCAAACTATCTCCGTTTGCAGATGAAATGATTCTATACTTAGGGGATCCAAAAGACTCCACTGAGAGACTATTGGAACTCATAAAAGAGTTTGGTAAAGTGGCAGGATAAAAATTAACACACAAAAGTTAATAGCCTTCATATATATAGACACTGCCATGGCTAAGAACTTCTAAAGTCAATCCCACTCACAATAGCCACACAAAAAAATTAAATCCCTTAGAATAAATTTAACCAAGGATGTACAAGATCTCTATGAGGAAAATTACAAAAAATTTAAGAAAAAATAGGAGACACACACACATACAAAAAAAGGGGGGGGGGCATCTTCCATGCTCATGGATTGGAAGACCCAATAGCATCAAAACTTCCATACTACCAAAAGCAATTTACAGATTCAATGTGATTCCAATCAAAACACCAAGGACATTCTTCTCAGATCTAGAAAAAATGATGGTGAAATTCATATGGCAACACAAGAGACTCCAAATAGCTAAATCAATCTTATACAACAAAAACAAAATTGGAGTCATTACAATATCAGATTTCAAGATACACTACAGGGCAGTTATAATCAAAACAGCCTGGTACTGGCACAAAAACAGATGCGTAGACCAATGGAACACAATAGAATCTCCAGAAATCAATCCTTGCATCTACAACCAACTTATATTTGACAATGGAGCTAAAATCAAACCCTAGAGAAAGGGCAGTCTCTTCAACAAATGGTGCTGGGGCTGGCGCTTTGGCACAGTGGGTAAAACCGCTGCCTGCAGTACCAGCATCCTATAGGCACCAGTTCAAGTCCCGGCTGCTCCACTTCTGATCCAGCTCTCTGCTATGGCCTGGGAAAGCAGTAGAAGATGGCCCAAGTCCCCGGGCCCCTGTACCCAGGAAGAAGCGCCTGGCTCCTGGCGCTAGATCAGCACAGCTCCGGCCATTGAAGCCATCTGGGGAGTGAACCATCGGATGGGAGACTCTATCTCTCTCTGCCTCTCCTTCTCTCTGTGTGTATCTCTGACTTTCAAATAAATAAATAAATCTTAAAAAAAAAAAATGGTTCTGGGAAAACTGGATCTCTGCATGCAGAAATATCAAGCATGACTCCTACCTTACACCTTACACAAAAATCCACTCAAAATTGGTCAAAGACCTAAACCTATGACCTGATACCATCAAATTATTAGAGAACAGTGGGGAAACCCTGCAAGACATTGACATGGGGGAAGGCTTCTTGGAAAAGATCCCAGAAGCACAGGCAATCAAAGCCAAAACTGACAAATGGGATTATAGTAAATTGAAAAGCATCTGCACTGCAAGAAACATTCAGAAAAGTGAAAAGGCAACCAACAAAATATTTGCAAACTATGCAATTGATAAAGGATTAATATCCAGAATCTATAAAGAGCTCAAGAAACTCAACAGCAACAAAACAACAGTCTGATAGTTAAGAAATGGCCAAAAGACTTCAATAGACATTTTTCAAACGAGGAAATTCGATGGCCAACAGACACATGAAAAAATGCTCAGGATCACTAGCCCACTGGGGAAATGTAAATCAAAACCACAATTAGAGCGGAGAGAGTGAGGAGGCTGCGTCTGGCTCCTGCTCTCACAGCCATTGCAGTACATTGAGCTCCATAGAGACAGCGTTGGGGCAAGTGAGAGCCGGACGGGCACTGGGCGACTCTGCCTCACTGAGGAAAAATAACTAAACATGGGCAAAGGAGATCCTAAGAAGCCGAAAGGCAAAATGTCATCAAATGCATTCTTTGTGCAAACTTGCCAGGAGGAGCATAAGAAGCAGCACCCAGATGCTTCTGTCAATTTCTCAGAGTTTTCTAAGAAGTGCTCAGAGAGGTGGAAGACCATGTCTGCTAAAGAGAAGGGAAAGTTTGAAGATATGGCAAAGGCAGACAAGGCTCGTTATGAAAGAGAAATGAAAACCTATATCCCTCCTAAAGGGGAGACAAAAAAGAAGTTAAAGGATCCCAATGCGCCCAAGAGGCCTCCTTCAGCCTTTTTCTTGTTCTGTTCCGAGTATCGCCCCAAAATCAAAGGAGAGCATCCTGGCCTGTCCATCGGTGATGTTGCAAAGAAACGGAGAGATGTGGACTAACACTGCTGCAGATGACAAGCAGCCCTACGAGAAGAAGGCTGCCAAGCTAAGGAAAAGTACGAGAGGGATATTGCCGCACACCGAGCTAAAGGAAAACCTGATGCAGCGAAAAAGGGAGTCGTCAAGGCTGAAAAGAGCAAGAAAAAGAAGGAAGAGGAGGAAGATGAAGAAGACGAAGAGGATGAGGAGGAACAGGAAGATGAGGAAGATGAAGAAGAAGATGATGATGATGGAAGTTGGTTCTAGCGCAGTTTTTTTTTTCTTGTCTATAAAGCATTTAACCCCCCTGTACACAACTCACTCCTTTTAAAGAAAAAAAAAAATTGAAATGTAAGGCTGTGTAAGATTTGTTTTTAAACTGTACAGTGTCTTTTTGTATAGTTAACACACTACTGAATGTGTCTTTAGATAGCCCTGTCCTGGTGGTATTTTCAATAGTCACTAACCTTGCCTGGTACAGTATGGGGGTTGTAAATTGGCATGGAAATTTAAAGCAGGTTCTTGTTGGGGCACAGCACAAATTAGTTATATATGGGGATGGTAGTTTTTTCATCTTCAGTTGTCGCTGATGCAGCTTATAAGAAATAATTGTTGTTCTGTTAACTGAATACCACTCTGTAATTACAAAAAAAAAAAAAAAAGTTGTAGCTGTTTTGTTGACATTCTGAATGCTTCTAAGTAAATACAATTTTTTTATTTAAAAAAAACCCCACAATTAAGTTTTACTTCACCCCAGTTAGAATGGCCTTTATACAGAAAACAATAAATAACAAATGCTGGCGAGGATGTTGGGAGAAAGACCTAATCCATTATTGCTGGGAATGTAAACTGGTAAAGCCCCTTTGGAAGACAGTATGAAAATATCTCAGAAATCTGAATATAGACCTACCATATGAACCAGCCATCCCACTCTTAGGAATTTACCCAAAGGAAATGAAATCAGCATATGAAACTGCATCTGTACCCCCATGTTTATTGCAGCTCCATTCACAATAACAAAAATATGGAATCAAACCTGTTATCCATCAAATGAAGACTGGATAAAGAAATTATGGTACATATACAGTAAGGAATACTATATGGCAGTAAAAAATTAAAACCTGTCATTTGCAACAGAATGGATGCAACTGAAAACCATTATACTTAGTGAAATAAGCCAGCCCCAAAAAGACAAATACCATATGTTCTCTGTGACCTGTGGTAATTAATAGAGTACTTCAAAGGTAATCTATAGGAGTGAAATTAACACTTTGAAATGCAATTATTTTTAACAGCCCCTGTCTCCACTGTTGAGGAACAGTGGTTTTTTTTTTTTTTTTCTTCGTCATACTATTTGTTGAACTCTTTACTTAGTGTAGGGTTAATTTTATGAGTATAAAGTTAACTGAAAATAGATCTTTGTATAAAGTAAGAATTGGAATAGGAGAGGGAGAGGAAGAAGGGTGGGAGTGTGGGTGGGAGGGAGAGTGGATAGGGCAGAATTACTATATTCCTAAATTTGTAATGAAATGCATGAAGTTTGTATACCTTAAATAAAAGGTTTCTAGGTTAAAACAAAAAGAAATTAAACTTAAAAAATTAAAAAAACATCAACAAATGTTGGTTTTTCAGGAGATAAACAAAATAGACAAACTTTTAGCCAGACGAACAAAGAAAAAGAAAAGAACTCAAATAAATAAGAGATGAAAAGGAAATATTACAACTGATGCCACGGAAACCAGGGCTTTGCTTTACTACTGAATTTTACAAATCATTCAAAGGGAGCTAATGCCAATACTTTTCAAACTATTTCAAAATAACCAACAGGATGGAACTCAGCCAGACTGTTTTTACAAGGCCAGCATCACTCTGATATCAAAAGTGAACACAGTGGCTGGCACTGTGGCACAGCGGGTTCACACCCATCCCATATGGATGCCAGTTCAAAACCTGGTCGCTCCACTTCTGATCCAGTTCTCTGCCATGGCCTGGGAGAGCAGTAGAAGATGGCCCAAGTTCTTGGGCCCCTGCATCCACGTGGGAGACCCGGAAGAAGCTCCTGGCCCCTGGCTTCCGATCGGTGCAGCTCTGGCCATTGCGGCCAATTGGGGAGTGAACCATCAGTTGGAAGACCTCTCTCTCTGCCTTTCCTCTCTCTGTGTAACTCTGACTTTCAAATAAATAAATAAATCTTTTAAAAAAAACTGAACAAAGACGCAACCCAAAAATAAACTACAGACCAATATCCTTGATGAACATAGATGCAAAAATTCTCAACAAAATATTAGCAAATTGAATGCAACACCATATCAAAAAGCTCATATATCATGATCAATTGAGATTTATCCCAGAGATCCAAGAGTGATTCAACATTCACAAATCACTAAACATCATAAATCACATGAACAGAATGTAGAAGAAAAACTATATGGTTATCTCATTAGATACAGAAAAAACATTTGACAAGATTCAATTTCCCTTCGTGATTAAAAAAGAAAACCTCCACAAATTAGGTATAGAAGGAACATACCTCAAAATTATAAAGGCTATATATGACAAACTAACACCAATATCATACCAAATGGGGAGAAAGAATTTCCCCCCAAATCTGGAACAAGACAAGAATGACCACTTTCACCATTCTTTTTTAACATGATACTGGAAGTATTACCAAGAGCAACTGGTGAAGAGGAAGAAATAAAACACAATGAGAAAGGAGGAAGTCAAAATATCTACATTTGCAGATGACATGATATACACAGAAAAACCTAAACACGCCACCAAAAGCTGTTAGAACTGATAGACTAATTCTATCTGATTCTATCTAATTCAGTAAAGCCACAGGTTATGATATCAACATACAAAAAAGTAGCTTTTTATACAGCAATAATGAACTTGCTGAAAGAGAAAGAAATTCCAATCACAATAGCCACAAAAAATCAAATATTTAATAATAAATTTAACCAAAGAAATGAAATATTTCTACAATTAAAATTATAAAGCAATGATGGAAGAAATAATAAAGGATGCAAAACAATGAAAAGATATTCCTTACTCATATATTGTAAGAATATTTTATTAATACTATTTAAAAAATGAATATCTTTAAATGATACTATTAAAATGTCCTTACTGCCTAAAGCAATCTGCAAATTCAAAGGAATCCCTATCAAAATACCAATTACATTCTTTTTTTTTAAATTTTTTTTATTTAGTAAATATAAATTTCCAAAGTACAGTTTATGGATTACAATGGCTTTCCCTCCCCATAATTTCCAACCCATTCGCACCCCTCCCATCTCCCACTCTCTCTCCCATTCCATTCACATCAAGATTCATTTTCAATTATCTTTATATACAGAAGATCTATTTAGTATATATTAAGTAAAGATTTCATCAGTTTGCACCCACACAGAAACACAAAGTGTAAAAATACTGTCCTTGGTGTGTTGTCCAATGTGAAGTAATCCTAGTACTGAAACAGTATTTTTACAATTACATTCTTTTTTTAAAATTTTTTAAATTTATTTCTTTTTGACAGGCAGAGTAGATAGTGAGAGAGAGAGAGACAGAGAGAAAGATCTTCCTTTTGCCGTTGGTTCACCCTCCAATGGCCGCCATGGCTGGCGTGTTGGGGCTGGCGCACCGCGCTGATCCGATGGCAGGAGCCAGGTGCTTCTCCTGGTCTCCTATGGGGTGCAGGGCCCAAGCACTTGGGCCATCCTCCACTTCACTCCCAGGCCACAGCAGAGAGCTGGCCTGGAAGAGGGACAACCGGGACCGAATCCGGCGCCCTAACTGGGACTAGAACCCGGGGTGCCGGCACCACAAGGTGGAGGATTAGCCTAGTGAGCCACGGCGCCGGGCCAATTACATTATTCATGGAATTAGAAAAAACAAACCTAAAATTCATATGAAATTGCGAAAGATCCAAAATAGCGGAAGCAATCCTGCAGGCAAGGTGGGGGTGGGAGGGGAGTAGCATATTATGAAGCTATAGAAATTAAAACAGCATCGTGTATTACAGGCAAAAAACCCAACACATAGATCAATAAAACAGAATAGAGAGGTCAGAAGTTAATACACATACATACAGCCAAATGATTTTTGACAAAAGTGCCCAGATCATAAAAATACCCACCAGAAATAGGATAATCTCTTCAATAAATGGTAGTGGTGGGGCCAGTGCTGTGGTGCAGAGGGTTAAAGCCTCAGCTTGCAGCCTGGGCAAGCAGTAGAAGATGTCCCAAGTCCTTGGGCCCCTGTACCCACATGGGAGACCTGATCAGCTTAGCTCTGGCCATTGCAGCCATCTGGGGAATGAAACATCAGATGGAAGATCTCTCTACGTAACTTTGTCTTTCAAATAAATAAAATAAATCTTTTAAAAAATGGTATTGGCAAAGTCAGGTATATATATACATATATATAGTACATGTATACATATACATATATATACATGCATGTATTAAAATATATATAATATTATGTATGATAATACCATCTACTGAATAAATAAATAATACCATGTACTAGAATCAACTCAAAATGAATCAGGAACTAAATTTTAAGACATGAGACTATGAAATTGCTAGAACAATATGCAGGGGAAACACTTCAAGACACTGGTGTAGGCTATGTCTGCTTGAATAAAACCCTCAAAGTGCAGGCAACAAAAGCAAAACTAGCAAACAGGATTATAAACTCAGAAGCTTCTGCATAACAAAGGAAACAATCAAATGAAGAGACATCCAACAGAATGGGGAAAAGTATTTGTAAGCTATTTATCTGACAAATTATGAATATACAAACAAAACAACCAACCAAGATGCAGGGCTAAGGACCTGAATAGACAGTTATCAAAATAAGAAGTACAAATTGCCAACAAATTCATTTAAAAAATACTCAGCATCACATCTGAGAAATGCAAATCAAAAGCACAATGAGATATCACTTCACCTCTGTCAGAATGGCTATTATCCAAAAGAGCAACAAATGCTGGTAAGGATGTAGAGAAAGGGGAATTGCTACACCATTGGTGGGAAAGTAAATTAGTGCAACAACTGTGGAAACAGTGAAGATTTCTCTAACACTAGAAACAGACCTGCCATGTGAAATAGCAATCCCACTACAGGGTATTTGCCCAAAAGACATGAACTCATTTTATCAAAATTGCTCCACCATATTTATAGCATCACTGTCACAATAGCCAAGAAGCGGTATCAACCAGGGCACCCATCATTTGATGGATAAGGAAAATGCAATGAATACACACAGTGGAATGTTATCCAGCCACCAAAAAAGCATGAAATTCTACCATTTGCAGCAAAATGGTTGAAACTGAAGGACATCGTGTTGAGTGGAAACAAGCCTGACACAGAAAGAGAAATACCTTATGTTGTCCATTACATGTGGGAACTAAAATTTAAAAAGAAATGCCTGTATCAGTTTTGTTGCAAATCTGGTGTTTTGTCAAACTTCATTTTAACTTTGTCAAATACATTGACAGGAACTATATACTGCAGTTTTATACACTACAGTGTATATTATATACTACAGTGTTAGCGACTTCGTGACTTTAAAATTTACATGAGTGAAGCTGAACGCCTTTGCATTTGATTGTTTATAGCCCTTGCCTATCTTCCTGTTGGACTACATCCTTTTCACTTATTTGTTGAATTCTTTCTCTAGTGTAGCTATTAAGCCTTTAACTATAATTAAATTAAAAATGTTATCTCAAAAAATATATTAAGTTGAAAACAGAACGGTCAGAAAACAGTTGATTTACCTTGACAAGAGCCCTCTGAAGAGACTGTTGATTCTGACGTGGGCTGCTCTGCTTCCTTGCAAGACTTTATAAGGACCAGTTGTTTGGCTTTTCCTTTGATTGGATGGTCCACTGCTTACAATCCATTCCGTCTCTGGTTGAAGTCAGTCAACTTCTATTGACTCAATTGAAGACTGCTAACTGACACAGCTGCCTGTGACTACCTCAATGATAAAGTCACTACTACTTTGCAAGATTTCATAGCATTGAAGTTTTGCCGCCTTTGTCCAGAAGACTTCTTTGTTCCATCCTAAGAAGTCCACGTCAGCCCTGCACAAGTCCACTTCTGAAACTTCATAGAGTAGTGTACCCTGTAAATAGCACATACATGAAAATTTCTATCATTTTGCCCCATATACTTTCTTTGTTTTTTTTTTTTTTTAAGATTTATTTTCTTCATTTGAAAGAGTTAGAGAGGTAGAGACAGAGACAGG
Organism: Sylvilagus floridanus; assembly: GCA_949820135.1. Taxonomy (NCBI): domain Eukaryota; kingdom Metazoa; phylum Chordata; class Mammalia; order Lagomorpha; family Leporidae; genus Sylvilagus; species Sylvilagus floridanus. The sequence goes on from OX463238.1 coordinate 94,182,356, forward strand.
TCTTCCATCTGTTGATTCACTCCCCAAATGGCCGCAAAGGCTGGTGCTGAGCCAATCCGAAGGAGACAGGAACCTCTGGTCTCCCATGTGGGTGCAGGGGTCCAAGGACCCGGGCCATTCTCCAGTGCTTTCTCAGGCCACAGCAGAGAGCTGGATCGAAGAGGAGCAGCCTGGACTAGAATCGGTGCCCACATGGGATGCCTGCACTTCAGGCCAGGGCTTTAACCCACTGTGCCACAGTGCCGACCCCAAGCCCAATATACTTTCTCTACCAAATAATCCATTTTCCTAAGAAAAACATACAAGACAACTGTTGTGGGACTCACGGATTAAAACACAGCAAAGCTTCTGAAGTCAGATTAGGAGTCTGGCGCCTGCCCTCTCACAGAGCAGTCTGGAGAAGACAGCCCCAAGTTGCAGTGGTGGGGGCTTTGTAAAGGCAGAACCTACTTCTTATCAGACATTTGATTATGCGTGTGAGCTTGTGCGAGCAGAAAGCAGGCTTACAGAAGCGAGAAGCAGTTAGCTAATTAGCCAGGGTTTTTTGTAACCTTGACATCACCTGTGCTATCCTGTGTCTGCAGCTGGGAGTACACAGGAGAAACCAATCTAGTGGCCTTGGCCATTATCAAGCAAGCGGAGGTATAGAACTAGAAATGGGCCAGTTACAAACTAACATTTAATTTTATGAAGGACAGGCCTTGTTTTAAAAGAACCAAATAACCTATTGAACTTTTGAGTCCCTTGTCACACTACTACACCCCTACTACAACTGTTGAAATGATGAGTACTTCCAAGTGTTACCAAGGACCTGAAGAAATTGGAACACACATGCATTGTGGGAGGGAATGTAGAATGGTCCAGCCACTTTGGAAAACTGCTTGGCAGTTTATATAACGTAGTATATTTGTTTTGTTTCTAAAGCTTCCACTTATTCATTTGAGAGGTAGAGTTACAGACAGTGAGAGGGAGAGACAGAGAGAAAGGTCTTCCATCCACTGGTTCACTCCCCAAATGGCCACAACTGCCGGAACTGGGCCAATCCAAAGGCAGGAACCAGGAGCTTCCTCCAGGTCTGCTACGTGGGTGCTGGGGACCAAGCACTTGGGCCATCTTCCACTGCTTTCCCAGGTGATAGCAGAGAGCTGGATTGGAAAAGGAACAGCCGGGACTTGAACCACCGCCCATATGAGATGCTGGCATTGCAGGCTGAAGATTATCCTACTGTGCCACAGTGCCAGCACCATAACTTCGTATTTTTAAATGGATTTTAAAAACAAACATAGTGACCTTCTGCAATGTCATCCTGGGTGATGACAGCCAAGAAATCACTTTATGTGCTTACTATATTTTTCCTATAATGTTAGGCATATTTAACAATTTAAAATATGATTCACTTACCATCTAAATTCATTTCCTGTACACCAATGGTACAGCCCTTTGGGAAATGCAAGGTTGTTGTATTTAACTTAGTCCTGCATAAATTAATTTTTGATAAAATAATACCAACTTAGGAAACAGTGGTACAAGTAGGTATGAATTTCAGAATTTTCCATACCCAAATAAACTTCTCTTCTAACTTCATTCTTCCGAAGACTTCTTGAAGTCCCTTCATCTAAGGTTTGTACATAATAAGATACAGTAAGTATTAGTTGTTCCACTCAGCAAATATTCAGGATGGGGTGGGGGCAGGGAGTACTTTTCATCAGTGGGAAGTGACTGAGGAGCTGGAGATGTAGCAAACCTCTAGGGTCAAAATATCTCCCCCCCCCCCCCATCCAACATGATCACAATCACATAATTATAAGGAAAGGGCGCCTTCCACACAGGGAAGAGGAAAAAAAGGAAATATGACAAAGTGGTAACTGTTATAGGAATAATAGGTCATTGAATTCTTCTTCATTATGTTCATTTCTCTACTTGCCAAAGTTTATTGAATGTGCTACTTTAAAATTTTTTATTTATTTGTATTTGAAAAGCAGAGACAGAGGGAAACCTCTCATGTGCTGGTTCACTCCCCCAAAACTTGTCACAGCCAGAGCTGGGCCAGACTGAAAGCAAGAGCTTCGCATTCAATCAGGATTTCTCCTGTGGGTGGCAGGGTCGCAAGTGTTTGAGCCATCACCTGCTGTCTCCCAGGGTGTGCATTAGCAGGAAACTGGGATTGAATGCTTTGAAACTGAAATAAAAATGTAAGTGTTGATACCAGTTTATTTTTTAAAGTACAGATATTCACATGCAACCTTTTGTGGCTGAAGATGTTACTTGGTAATGTAAGCTCTCAAAGCACTAGCAATAGGTGTTTCGTCCATTATTATGTGAAAAAGGTAATCCAAAAAAACTAATGGTTTTCAATGGCCAGAGAATAACACAAGAACGATGTGATCTGAATAATGGACCTAAAATCTTCTTGTAATTATGCCTTGACTGCTTCTAAACCCTTGTAGGTTAAGTGATATGATGGAATTTGCTTTCAATTCCTCTTGCAGAGATGAGGATGAGTGATAGGGGTGGGGGGAAGGAGACACTAATTTAAAGAAACAGATGAGTTGACACAGAACAATGTTGATAATTGCTGAAGCTGGGGGATCAGTTTATTAACTTATTTTCTGCATGTTTCTGTAATAAAACTTAGAAAACAACTGTATTTTAAAACTTCTGTATGTGTATTATACATCTAAAGTATCCTGTTAACACAATCAAAATAGAAGAAAATTAACAAGTAATTCACTCCAAAACAAAGCTCCAAGTGATCTATAATACATTTTTGCCATTTTATTTATACAAATGAAGACAAGTGTTTGCCAGTTAATGCTAGTATTTAGGAATTGTATGAAAGACTGCTGTCGCCACCTACTGGAGACTACTTGTTATGAAAACAAGGACATATAAAATACAGGCACTATAGATACGACACATATAAAATACGGCACATCAGAATCACCGATGGAGTTCAAAAATAAAGCAGGGGTTGATGCTGTGGTGGAATGGGTTAAGCTGCTGCCTGCAATGCTGGCATCCCATATGGGCACTGCTCCACCTGTGACTGAACTCCCTGCTGCTGCATCTGAGAAAGTAGCACAAGATGGCCTTGGGGCCCTGCACCCATGTGGGAGACCCAGAAGAAGCTCCTGGCTCCTGCCTCCAGCCTGGCCCAGCCCTGGCCATTATGGCCACTTGGGGAGCAAACCAGCAGACAGAAAATCTATTTTTCCCCGCCCTCCGCCTCTGTGACTCTGCCTTTCAAAGAAATAAAATAAATCTTTAAAAAAAAATAATAAACCAAAGGTATTTTTTTTATCCAATCAATCTAAAAGAACCATTAGTGAACACCAGTGGTTCTCGAAGTGTGGTCCTTGGACCAGAATTATCCTCCTCACCACCTGTTTGAAAACATGAATTTTCAAGGTCTCCCTATATTGTTAGGTGGAGCCCAGCAATTTATGTCTGTAACACCTCCAGATGATGATTTGTATGCAAACTGAAGTTGAGAATTGCTAGTATTTACATGAAAAAACTTTTAAGTTCTTACTCATTTTTAAAATACAGGATTTAATTTACTATTCTCTAAGAAGGAAACATAATGAGATTTGCATTGAGTAATATAATTTTACTATTTCCCCAGAGATTTTAATAAACATTCAACAAGGTTCTAGCTTAGCCAAGTGAGAAAACGCTCTCATGGAAAAGCAGGGAACAGTTCGCTCATAGGCCACTGGGATATTCCTGCCTAGGGCACGTTCCCCCAACCATGTTTCCTTACTTTGGTTTCTTCTGCTTAAAAGGCACCTGTCTAGGACATAATTAAGCTGCTAGAGACATCATACCTGCTGACCCAGGAACACCATCTCTAGAGGGAAATAAAGAGGGAAAAAATTATACTTCAAGATTTTCTCCATGGAAGTATGGGTGGGAGGGAGGATAGAGTAACAAGTATCACTATACTCCTAAATCTGTTTATGAAATATATGAAATCTGTTCACCTTATATAAATGTTTTAAGTTACTTAAAAAATTTTCTCCAAAGCATTGCAAATAATTGGGGGGAGAAGGAAATATCTTGAAAACAGTTGAATGCCCAACAATTTGGGAATGTCTCCATAAATTAAAACATCAACAGGGGGACCAGCACTGTGGTGCAGCGGGTTAACGCCCTAGCTTGAAGCGCCAGCATCCCATATGGGCACCGGTTCAAGACCCGGCTGCTCCACTTCCAATCTAGCTCTCTGCTATGGGTTGGGAAAGCAGTGGAAGATGGCCCAGGTCCTAGGGTCCCTGCACCCGCATGGGAGACCTGGAAGAAGCTCCTGGCTTCGGACCGGTGGAACTCCAGGCATTGCAGCCAATTGGGGAGTGAACCATCATTTGGAAGACCTCTCTCTCTCTCTCTCTCTCTCTCTCTCTCTGTGTAACTCTTTCAAATAAATAAATCTCTAAAAAAAAAAAATCAACAGGGTAGAACACTGCTCAATCATTAAAATGATATTTTTCATGTGACATGTTTACAACATCTTATGCACAAACTCTGTCTCTCTCTCAGTAAATCACTTATGACATACAAGGTAGTAGCACACACTCAATGAAGAGATAAGGCCATTACTGCTTTGTAATAATGTTACTGCTGTTTTTGGTAAACAGCCAGTAAATTTTAATTTTCCTGTGGGAAAAAAGCTTAGTGGGGTAGTTGACAGTCATTTGGACTACCCAGAACACTAATATTTCAAAAATAGCTTGGGAGACAGGCATGAGAATTGTTAAAATTTTCCTCATAAACTGGGTGTTATTAAAACCCCAAGCAAACTTACCATTACTATTATTTCATTAAAGAAAAGGCATTTGGATATTCCCTAAAAAGTGGAAGATCATATCAGAATAAAGGAAGACTTTCCCAGGAAAGGACAGTTGGCAACTGCACATCAAGACTATCCTGTTTCTTTAATTTTGTCACATACTTGTACACACTTAAGGCTCAACAAGAATCTGGAAACTGGCATATGATGAAAGACACTTAACTTCTTAGGCTTATTCTACTCACCTCACAGGAATGTTCATTCAACAAACACCTATCTACTATAAAGCATAGGAATTCAAGATCGAATGAGGCTAAGGGTTGGACTACCACCTGAGACACCAGTATCCCATGTGAGCACTGGCTGCTCCACTTCAGATCCAGCTCCCTGCTAATGTGCCTGGGAAAGTAGCAGATAATTGCCCAAGTGCTTAGGCATCTGCAACTCACACAGGAGACCCAGATGGAGCACGAACTTCCTGGCTTTAGGCTGGCCCAGCCCTGGTCGTTAAGACTTCTTAGGGGCTGTACCAGTGGATGGAAGTGCTCTTTCTCCCTCCCTCTCTCTCTTTCTCTCTCTCTCTCCCTCCCACTTCTCCCCCACCTCAATCCATAGCTCTGCCTTTAAAATAATCTTTTTTTCAAAAAGAGGTTAAATGTACAGCAGTACTATACAGTTTCTAGCATATTGCAAAGCATACTAAAAATAAAGGCATTATTATCACAAAAATGTAACATATTATTACAAATTGATTCATAAGAGATGATCCACCTACACATTTTAATGGCTTAGTCATTTTCTATATGCACACTGTCACACATGGTATTCAGAATACCTCAGGATGAACATTTCCACATTTCTTGCTTTAGAACACAGTCATGTTTGGGATGCACCTCGTGCTGCTGCTATTCTGAGCCCTATGGGAATGGGGGATGTTACTATTTCCTCAAAGGTTACAGCTCCCAAGGGAAAATGATTAAGCTATAAATTGCTGCTGTAATTACTGGGATGTAGAATCTGGGTTCTAAGGAAGAAAAAGTGACAAGATCTAAAAGGCAGATTCAGACACAGAGAAAATTTTTTGTTATTTTTGAAATTGCTAACATTTTGGACTGTTGATTTCAAGAGTAATGATAAAGAAATAATAAGACATCAAACAAGGACACTGTGCAGTTTAATACTTTTATCTGTTGCTTCTTAATCCATTACAAAAAATTTCACAATGCAACACTTTTAAATAGCTGCTTTATTCCTTTCTTCAGTTGCTTCTTTAGGCAACAATGGATGAATCTTCAATAGCAAACCTTCACTTGTCGAGCTACGAAGGAAAGCTCGTACCACAAAGGGACCTGGAAACAAAAGCAGAAATCAGCTTTAACTTTATTCCATAGATTCCCAAGGAGCAAATACAAAATCATAACATGAAATCAAATAGGGGGGCCAGCGCTGTGGAACAGCGGGTTAATGTCCTGGCCTGAAGCTGGCATCCCATATGGGTGCCGGTTTGGAGTCCTGGCAGTTCCTCTTCTGATCCATCTCTCTGCTACGCCCTGGGAGGGCAGAGAAGACGGCCCGAGTCCTTGGGCCCCTGCGCCCGCGTGGGAGACCAGAAGGAGGCTCCTGGCTCCTGGCTTCGGATCAGCAGGGAACCATCGAATGGAAGACCTCTGCCTCTCTCTGTGTAACTCTGACTTTCAAATAATAAATAAATAAATCTTTAAAAAAAAATCAAATAGGGCTCACATCATATTTTCAGGTTAACAGTACTGTATTACTGAACTAGTATTTTACTCTGTAAGAAAGGGAAGATAGTTCCATTTATAGAGTACAAGACAAACTAGCTATATTCTAGAATATGAGAGATTTAACCTTGAAGATGCATATACTCACTAATAATTCATTTTAGTCCAGAAGATGATCACTTGGAATTGCAAAGTCAACAGTGAGGAGAGCAGGTGGTGATATTTACATTTGACAAAAATATTATAAATATTTATTTAAAAGCACAGATGCTACTTCTGTGTTACCAAACAGTTGGTAAAATTACCTAAAAATTCAAAATCTTTCCACAAAAACAACATTAAGGGGCTTCAATTAAAACAGGAAAAGAGGGGGGCTGGCACTTTGGCATAGTGGGCTGTAGCGCCGGCTTCCAATATGGGTGCCGGTTCAATTCCCAGCTGCTCCTCTTCCAATCCAGCTCTTTGCTGTGGACTGAGAAAGCAGTGGAAGACAGCCCAAGTGCTTGGGCCCCTGCACCCAAGTGGGAGATCCAGAGGAGGCTCCTGGCTCCTGGCTCCTGGCTTTGGATCAGCCCAGCTCCACATTTTGCAGTCATATAGAGAGTGAGCCAGCAGATGGAAGACCTTTCTCTCTGTCTCCCTCTCAGTGTCTGTAACTGCCTCTTAAATAAACAAAAATCTTAACAAACAAACAAACAAAAAAAAAAAAAAAAAGAGAGAGAGAGAGAGAGAGAGAGAAAAGAAAACAACATTGCCTGGAGGACTGGCTAAACATCAACCCACTCCTGCTACAGTCTCAGAAGATCCTAAACTGAAATCTAAGATCTCTGTGGTACGGCCAGCATTGTGGCATAGTACGTCAAGTGGCAACCTGTGATGGTGGCATCCCATATGGGCAGCGGGTCCAGCCCTGGATGTTCCACTTCTGATCCAACTGCCTGCTAATGGTCTGGGAAAAAGCAGCAGAAGATGGCCCAAGTGCTTGGGCCCCTGCCACTCATGTGGGGAGAGACCTGGATGAAGCTCTTGGCTCCTGGCTTTGGCCTGACTCCAACACAGCCACTGAGGCCATCTGGGAAATGAACCAACAGATGGACGCTCTCTCTGTCTTTTCTCTCTGTAACACTGACTTTCAAATAAATCTTAAAAAAAGGAAAAAAAAAGTTCTCCATGGAATATAAGAATGCACATACAGGGGTCAGCATTATGACCCCGTAGGTTAAACCACAGCCTGCAGTGCCAGCATCACAGCTCAGGGTGCCACTTTGAGCCCAGCTGCTCTGCTTCCATTCCAACTCCCTGCTAATGTACCTGGGAAAGCAGCAGATGACCCAAGTGCTTGGGTCCCTGACACCCACATGGGAGTCCTGGATGGAGCTCCACGTTTCCTGGCTGCAGCCTAGCCCAGCCCTGGCCATTGTGGTCATTCAAGGAGTGAACCAGTAGATAGAAGACCTCTCTCTTTCTCTGTCATTCTGCCTTTCAAATCAGTAAAATAAATCTTTAAAGAAAATAAGGGAATTCTATACACATAAAATTACTAAGTACTATAGCCATGTTTATGACAAAATAATTTTTAACAAATGAGCTATTTATACAAGTGTGTCTGACTCCCTAAGAAGACAAAAAAAATTTTAATTTTCATTTTTAATTTTTTTTTATCTTTTTTTTTTGACAGGCAGAGTGGACAGTGAGAGAGAGAGACAGAGAGAAAGGTCTTCCTTTGCTGTTGGTTCACCCACCAATGGCCGCAGCGGCTGACGGGCTGTGGCCTGCACACCGTGCTGATCCAAAGACGGGAGCCAGGTGCTTCTCCTGGTCTCCCATGGGGTGCAGGGCCCAAACGCTTGGGCCATCCTCCACTGCACTCCCTGGCCACAGCAGAGAGCTGGCCTGGAAGAGGGGCAACAGGGACAGAATCTGGCACCCCAACCGGGATTAGAACCCGGTGTGCCGGCACCGCAAGGTGGATGATTAGCCTATTGAGCCGTGGTGCCGGCTAATTTTCATTTTTAATTTTTAAAGATAGATTTATTTATCTGAAAGGCAGAATGATAGAAAAAATGACAGAAGGAGAGATCTTCTATCTTCTGGTTTGTTCCCCAAATGGCTATAACAGCCAGAGCTGCTTTCCAAGGCACATCAGCAGGGAGCTAGATCGGAAACAGAACAGCTAGAATTCAAGCCAGCACTCAAATATGGGACGCTGGCATCACAAGCAGTGGCTTAACCCATTGTGCAGGACTCAACAAACAGCTTTGTAAACTGTAAACACAGTTACAAACCTAAGCTGACCAAGAGTAAACCTAGACATGAACAATCAACTGAGTATAATAAATCCATGCTTGGTTCAACCATCCAAGCGGGGAATTTATCTGAGGAAATAATATGAATGGTATGTAAGGCATAAGGCAATAATAAAGGCACCAGACCAGCCTATGTTCTACCCTATAGCACTTAGACATCTCAGTTAAGGTTAGCAATTCCCCATAAAATCATGACATTGATAAGAAGTGACTCTCATATGATAAAAATCAACCTTTTTCTTTTAAAAGGTAAATAAGATCAAGAGGAGCACGAGCTTGGCACAGCAGATCTGCTGCTTGGAACACCTGCATCCTATAGCCGAGTGGCCGCTTTCAGTCCTAGCTCCACTTCTGATCCAGCTCCCTGCTAATGCGCACCCTGGGAGGCAAGAGATGATGGCTCAAATACTTGGGTTTCCCACATTCTCACTGGAGACCTGAATAGAGCTCCAGGCTCCTGGTTTCAGCCTGGCCCAGTACTGGCTACAGCAGGCATTTGGAGAGAAAGAGTAGATGGAAGATCAATTTCTCTCTCACTCTGCCTTTCAAATAAAATGAAAATAAATTTTTAAAAATGTAAAAATCATGAGACAATAGGAATTCCTTGGAGAATTAAATTTCCTTTTTATTTATTTAAATCCTGGAAATATGGTTGCTATTGTATTTGTATGTTAACTTGATTGTTTTAATACTTTACATTTTTTAAAGCATCATAGGCCTATAGGAAAGTTTAGGCCTACCTTCAACAAATCACTTACCCAAATTCAGTGGTCTGTGCCTACACACTTCGTTAATAACTGCTTGCAAATTGGCGGCTATCTGTTCACTTGACATGTCCAGCTGAAAGGAAAAGATACACAGAATGATGGGGAAATACAATGAATAACTATTGGTATTTGTTCTAGACATAATGTAAATTGCCTACAAAGAGATTCTACTGTGAAAGAGAAAAACCTCCCTAACTCTTCTTTCACAATGCTACATTTACATGTCGTTACATGTCAAGATTTGACTATCTTATAGAACATATTACAGCAAAGATTTATGCTTAAGTTTTTCTCCTGAGATTCCTTGGTGTCCAAGCAAATTCCCCAAAGCATATCCTAGATGCGGACTATTATCACAGAGTCAAGAAGCTCTGCTAAAGTGCCAACTTTAGACACATTCTATGCAATAACAATTATCTTACCAATTGGCAAAAACTACAGTAAGTAAATATATAGTGATTGAGTCCGAACTAATATTTCTAAACTCAACTATCGTGCTTGAAAAATCCTCATGCGTGTCATCCAAATTTGATGGAAGTTATTCTACCTAAATAGGAATAGAAGTTCAATCAGTTACATTATACTGAATGTTTATAGGATTCTGCATTGTGCCAAATGGATAATTTTTTTTAATTCAGATAAAATTTATAAGAGCAAAACTGGAAAAAAATTACAGAGTATAAAAAGTTCAAACAAATTTTTGTTTTCAACAACTCTGCGACCAGGTGAAAATGTGTTACTATAAACAAGAAGAGAATTCCTCCTGAAAAAACTTCTCTAATCATCACCAAAGAGTACTTATTTGACACCACCTGGGCATGATGTAGCACCAAACACTAAATGAGAAACTTTAGATGTTACTGGAGGAATTCCATAAGTGGGAGCTCTAAAAGGAAAAAAAAAATCAATGCTTGGTTCACCTTGTTAAGTCCACTGGCCTTAGAGATTTAATCTGATTTGAGGCAAGTGGTTTACTGGTAAAAGTTTCTTAAAGATTTTATGTTAAAAAGAAAACACAGGGCTGGCACTATGGCATAGTGGGTAAAGCCACCACCTGCAGTGCTGGCATCCCAATATGGGCCCTGATGCGAATCCCAGCTCCTCCACTTCTCATCCAGCTCTCTGCTATGGCCTGGGAAAGCAGTGGAAGATGGCCCAAGTCCTTGGGCCTCAGCACCCACATGCAAGATCCGGAAGAAGCTCCAGGCTCCTGGCTTCGGATCGGCTCAGCTCCAGCCACTGTGGCCATTTGGGGGGTGAACCAACACCTCTCTCTCTCTCTCTGTCTGTCTCTGCCTCTCTGTAACTCTGCCTTCCAAATAAATAAATAAATCTTAAAAAAAAAAACACAGATATCAACATGCATCCTCACCTTGCTTCCCTCTCTTAATTCTCCATTTTACTTCAAATTGTTCTTTAGATACTATGCAAACCTATTATCAACTGACATGACCGTCATCTCTTAAGTTCCTTTACCCTTTGTTAAACATTCATTTCAACCTTAAATTTGGTAAACAGATACATGAAAAATATGTATAAAATATCTCTTTTAATAGTGATGATCTATATTGTTATACCATAAACTCCAATTTTTTTACAGCCTTATATTGCCATTCCAGCAGTAAGCAAAGTAAAAACATATTGTTTAGAAATGGGAAATAATTATATCCCCTGCAACTTTCATTATTAGGAAGTCCTCAACTATTTTAATTTGTTTTTTTAAAAAATACAGAAGTTTTGAAATAGTTTATACTTTTGTCCAACTTTTAACACCTCTTATCTTTATTACTGTGCTAAAATCAGACTGTCCCTTAGGTTTCCTCTTGAAGTCCCAGAAATTCAAAAGCTCTGTGCTTTAACAATAGGTACCGGCCACAAAGGTCTAATCACATCTTTCAAAGTTCCTGTTTTCTCTGCTCCAAGTCATTGCAACCACTTGGGGAATGAATCAGCAGATGCACTGTGTTTCTCTCTCTCTCTCTCTCTCTCTCTCTCTGTGTGTGTGTGTGTGTGTGTGTGTGTCTGTAACTCTGCCTTCCCAATGAACAAATAAATCTGAGGGGGAAAAATGAAGAAAAAAAATCTAACCTTGGAACCAAACAGGAGCATGAGTGAAATATCAACAGGCCAGAGCCCTTTCAAAAGCAAGAAGTCCACTGACCATGGAAATTCAATGTGAAGCCCATCTTATAAATGGCCTGATTTCAAGCCCCTCAAATCAGAACTTGACAGTTCTCTGCACACCACTGTGGTGGAATGAGAAGGCCATGCCAAGATGGCCACTGGCAAGCGAGCATCAGTTACTCAGGAATGGCTTTGGAAACCCCTGGGAAACCACCTGGCAACGGCGCCTGCCTGGCAACAGTCTGTGATTGGTTAGGGCATAAACCACCCCTTGACCAAACTGGCTGCCTTGGCTATATAAGCTGCTGTACCAACTGAAATAAACGAGTCTGCAAGCTGCTAGCATCTGGCCCACTTTCACCCGACTCCCAGAGTCTGTGTGGTGACTCCACGCCTCTTGCTCCCACCACGCTCTTCCTCTCAGAACGAATCCACAGCTACACACTAGCTTTTTCTAAATAATCTATGAAACCTTCCCCACACCCCTTTTCAAGGAAGCAGATTTGTGTCCTACCACTGTCTCTAAGCCAGTAAGAAATAATAAGAACGCCTTTCTCAGCCAGTGCAGCGGCTCAATAGGATAATCCTCCGCCTAGCGGTGCCGGCACACTGGGTTCTAGTCCCGGTCGGCGCGCCGAATTCTGTCCCAGTTGCCCCTCTTCCAGGCCAGCTCTCTGCTATGACCCGGGAGCGCAGTGGAGGATGGCCCAAGTGCTTGGGCCCTGCACCTCATGGGAGACCAGGAGAAGCACCTGGCTCCCGCCTTTGGATCAGCGCAGTGCGCCGGCCGCAGCGCACTGGCTGTGGCAGACATTGGAGGGTGAACCAACAGCAAAGGAAGATCTTTCTCTCTGTCTCTCTCTCTCACTGTCCACTCTGCCTGTCAAAAACAAACAAACAAAAAAACAAAAAACAAAAAAATGCCTTTCTCAAAGGATCAGTGTCACAGACTGGTGTATGTGCACATCAGACAGCAGACCTAACTTGGCTCAGTAACATGCCCTCTACTGAATTGTAAAATATATTTATGATCATAATAGTTTATTTTATTTCTTTAGATACTATGCAAAACTATGGAAAAGTTATACATTTAATGGGCATTATTATGGTTATTTAAGTGACTATTGGTGACAATCGGTACTCAGCTATGTACAGAAACAACATGCATGCACCAGTTTTATTAGAACTTCCAGAGGCAGGCATTTGGTCTAGAGGCTAAGACACCTGTCACCCACACTGGAATGCCTGGATTTGATTCTCACATCAGCTTCCTGCTGATGCAGACCCTAGGAGGCAGCTGATGGCTCCAGTGATTGGGTTTCTGCCACCCACATGACAGACTTGAATTGAGTTCCTGGCTGTTGTGGACAAATGGAGAATAAGTCAGCAGATAGAATCTCTCTCTCCATCTCAAATAAAAATTTTTAAAGGTTAGCATATGAAATTGACAATGATGTCAAGAGAGCAATGCTTACCAGCTTTGATACATCTCAGCTACTCTACACTTCCAATAGAGCTTTCCTATGCAGCAGCATCTGGCGGCCTTGAGAAGGCTGAGATGATGATTTTTTTTTTTTTAAAAAAGACTTACTGATTTTGAGAAGTGGGAGGAGAATCTTCTATTTGCTGTTCACTCCCCAAAAAGGCTGCAACAGCAGGGGCTGGTCCAGGCCGAAGCTAGGAGCCCAAAACTCCATCTGGGTCCACCTTGTGAGTGGCAAGCCCAAGTACCTGGGCCATTCTCCACTGATTTCCCAGGCACATTAACAGGGAACAGCCAGGACTTGATCTGGTGCCCATATGGGATGTCGGTGCTGCAGGCAGCAAGTTAACCACTCCACCACAACACCAGCCCTTGGGATGACGATTTTTGAGGAGAGGATCGTATCTGTTTCATTGTCAATAGCAGAGTGCATGACAACAGCAAGAAGAAAAAAAGGAAGAAGCTAACACAGAAGGGGACGCTGAAATGTGCGAACACTGTATTTGAACGCACACCAGTCACAACACTATCTCTTCATCTTCTGTGTTCAGCTAGAATGTCCACTGCAGAGCAGAAAGTCCTTTTTCTGCAGCACAATGTGTTCAGGAATAGACTGCTTATTGCACCCTGTCTTCTGCTGGATCTGCTAAGGCACTTTCACCAAACACGCCACGGGAAAGGCTCAGTGAATACAGGCGAACACGATGTCTCTCTGCCTTAACTCTCAGATTTTCCCCTTTCCATGTACTTCCCAACCTTCATTTTCAATTACTTTCTTACAGTATGAGAAAACTAAAAGTCAGTGGCCCTGAGCCACTTTCTGTCCCTTTGAAGTGTACTTGTTATATTTCCTCTCAGGCAAAATGTACTCAGGAACATGTCCACTGCAGTGATTCTCAAACACTGGTAGGTCAGCAAACCACACTCCAGGAAGATGCGCGCACACACACACACACAAATTTAGCCAATGCTTTCAGAGTCTTCATGGATTCTCAGCTTATAAGAAAGGAGAAGACAGAAGACAGACATCAAAGGACAGTACCTCGGTTAAAAAGGGTCCCAGGGCCAAACCTTCAGAACTGCAGATACAGAAGTAAAATGATTCAAATATTTTGAAGGACTAAGGATTAAAGTGTGCAAAAAGGACTTTTGTATTTTATAGAGGCAGAACTAAAAAAACAAAGCAAAGCACACGTCTATGATTTTTAAGCACACACGTGTTCATACATCAGTGGCCACTTCTGCTCCTGGGAATGCTGTGACAGTTTTTAGATGACTGTTCCTAACTGGAAACTGCAGAGAAGGCTGCCACTTTGGATAACCACCTATTAAACTATCTGACCTACAAAATCCCTTCCAAATGCAACAGTATAAGATTAAAGTATGGCTTGGCAAGTGGTTTCCACAGATGGGTCAATACCCTTAACATGCATGACTCCTAACTGTCTAAACCCAGAAAAGAAAGGTAATCCAGGTGCCAACATGATGGCACAGCAGGTTAAAACCACGGCTTGTAACACCAGCAGCTCCTATCAGAGTACTGGTTCAAGTCCTGGCTACTCACTTCCTGCTAATGCATCTGGGAAGAGAGCGACGATGGCCCAAATGCTTGGGCCTCTGTTACTCATAAGAGAACTGGATGAAGATCCTCGCTCATGGTTTTAGCCTGGCCCAGATCTGACTGTTCTAATGGTTTGGGAAGTAAACCAGTGGATGAAAGATACTCCCCTCACTCTCAATCTCTTAGTGTCTGCTTCTCTTCCCCACTTCTCTCTATTGCTTTGCCTTTCAAGTAAATAATAATTGATTGTTGGGTGATTGCTTTGGACCAAGCTCTGTTCTAAGCATGCACATAGCTACTGTCATTCATTTCTCCCAAGGACACTGTAAGGTAGGTGCCATTATCACCTCTCAATTACAACTGGAAACTGAGACTTAGGAAACGTTGACACTTATCCAAGGGTACACATATGGTAAGGAGAGGCTCAGCAGCTCTGTGTATGAGCTCTTAACTTAGCAGACAAAATTGGGTATGAACCTCACTTCCACTACTTGCTAGCTTATGACCCTGCACACAGCTATTATGCATGGGTGATCCTTATGAAAATAAAGTCTTCATTGTCTGAAAAACACAAATGGGTTGTTGTAAACTAAAGGGAGAAAAGAGAAAATAGAGAGATACTAAAAGGAAAAGAACATGCACTTAAGAGAGAAGAAGTGTAGGCCCGTGCTGTGGTGTAGAAGGTTAAGCCTCTATCTGCAGTTCTCGCATCCCATATGGGTGCCAGTTCAAGTCCCAGCTGCTCCACTTCTAATCCAGCTCCCTGCTAATGTGACTGGGAAAGCAGCCGAGCATAGCACAGGGAATTGGAAGACCCAGATGGAGCTCCTGGCTCCTGACTTCCACCTTGCCCATTGTAGCCATTTGAGAAGTGAAGCAGTAGATGGAAGGTATCTCCCCCAACCTTTCAAATAAATAAATAAATCTTAAAAAAAAATAAAAAAGAGAAAAGAACTGGGGGCCAGCATTGTAGTGTAGGTGTTAAGACACAACCTGACACTTGCACCCCATTTGCGCCAATTCCAATACAGCTCCTTGCTAATGTGCTTGGGAAAGCAGCAGATGGCCCAAGCACCTGGGTCCCCAGCACCCACAGGGGAGACCCAGATAGTTTCTGACTCCTGGCCTTGGCCCAGCCTAGGCTCAGCTATTGTGGCCATTTGGGAAATAAAGCAGTGTTTGGAAGATATATCTGTCTGTCTTTCCCTCTCTCTGTTAACTCTGCTTTTCAAATAAGTAAATCTTTAAAAAGAAAAAAAAAAGAAGAAATTGAATTTTTCTTTCCACCTAAGGAGTTTTTCACTACTTTAATTTTTAGATTATTTTTTATTTGAAAGACAGAGTTACACAGAAAGGAGGACAGAGAGAGATATAGATCTTCCATCTGCTGGTTCATGCCACAATAGCTGGGACTGGGCCAGGCTGAAGCCAGGAACCCCAAGTTTCTTCCAGGTCTCCCTGGGTACAGGGGCCCAAGCACTTGGGCCACCTTCCACTGCTTTTCCAGGCACATTAGCAGGAAGCTGGATCAGAAGTAGAGCTAAAACAGGAGAGAGGGGAGGAAGGGGGTAGAGTGAGTGAGAAGATAGGTATGGTGGGAAGAATTACTATGTTCCTAATGTTGGATTTATGAGATATATTAAAAAAAAAGTGAAGCTAAAATAAATATTTAAAAAATAAGGGGGGGGGGGGGGTTGGAATGCCGGTGCTGTGGTGTAGTGGGTTAAAGCCTCAGCCTGAAGCGCCAGCATTCCATATGAGCACTGGTTCAAGTCCTGGCCGCTCCACTTCTGATCCAGCTCCCTGCTAATGCTGCCTGGGAAAGCAGCAGCAGATAACCCAAGTCTTTGGGCCCCTGACTCCTTCTTTGCAACAGCTTAGCTCTGACTATCGTGTCCACCTGGGGATTTAACCAGCGAATGGAAGATACCTCCCTCTCTCTCTCTACCTCTCTCTGTAACTCTTTCAAATAAATAAAATAAATCTTAAAAAAAAAAAATAAAAAAGAAGTGGACCAGGGGTTGATGCTGTGGCGTAGTGGACAAAGCCACTGCCTGCAGTGCCAGCATCCGATATGGGTGCCAGTTCAAGACCCGGCAGCTCCACTTCTGATCCAGCTCTCTGCTATGGCCTGGGAAAGGAGTAGAAGATGTCCAAGTCCTTGGGCTCCTACACCTGCATGGGAGATCTGGAAGAAGCTCTTGGCTCCTGGCTTTGGATTGGTGCAGCTCCAGCCATTGCAACCATTTGGCAACCATTTGGGGAGTGAACCAGCAGATAGAAGACCGACCGACCGACCGACCGACCTCCCTCTCTCTCTCTCTCTCTCTGCCTCTCCTTCTCTCTGTGTAACTCTGACTTTCAAATAAATAAATGTCTTTTAAAAAAAAAAAAAAAGAAGAAGAAGAAGTGGTAGACTAGCCTGGTCTTGAACTGGTGGTCAGAGATAGGATGCTGGCACTGCAGATGTAAGCTTAACCTGCAATGCAAACAAAAGTCAGCTCCTTACTTTCCTGATTTTCAAATGTTAACAACATACAACTGAGCAAAGTTATATAGGCGCTACTCTTTGTCAGGGAATTAGAAACAAAAAGATAAGTAAGATATAGACATTGGCCTCAAGGAAATTATACTCTTGTCACTAACGTGCAACATGACAGGTGCCACTCAAAGTAGATGAACAAAGTACTACAAAGGCACAGAGGAAGAAGTGACAAGAGGGCTGCACAAAGGTGACATTACAGCTGAGTCTTAATGGATGAAGAGTTTTGAAAGACAAAGTGTGTCTTGTAGGCAGTGAGACCAACATGAAGTAATGAGAGAACAAGGCAGGCCTGCTGACTATGAGGTGGCCCACTTATCTAGGGGACAGACATGACTGAAAAGGATGGGGTTCAAGCCCCTACCGCCTGCCCAACAAAGGCTATGCAGACACTACTCAGGCCTACCTCACTGTTACAATAAGGGCTGTGGGGCTACTCTCTGTCATCAGAACTCCTGATTTATCAAGAACTGTCAGAATCTGGATTTCCATGTGATACTGTCTACTTTTTACAGGCTAATTCAATAAAACAAAACCACTGTTTGGGCCCAACAGGAGGACAAATTTAGTCTGCAAGCTGCCAGTTTGTAACTCTATTCTTCAGAGTCCACCACTGAAAATAGCAGGAAGTACTGAGTTTGAACCTAAGATAGAGATCTGAAACTAGACTGCAAGGGAATTTAGATGTTCAGGTAAAGATTTTAGGACATATCCTATCAGCGGTAAGAAGACATTTAATGTTTCTAAGGAGACAAATGGTTTATCTGATCTGTTTTAGAAAGAATTCTAGAGGGAGGGTGTAAAACAGGACTTGGCAAACATGCTTTGTAAATGGTATGATGATAAATATTTTGGATTTTGCAGGCCAAATGGGCTCTGCCACACTACTCACACTTTTGCTGTAGTGCAAAACAAGTCATAGACAAAATATAAGCAAGTGAGTGCCACGGTATTCCAAAAACAATTTTATTACAAAAACAGGTGTGGTGCCAGACTTGACCCATGGTCCACAGTTTGCTGACCTCTTCTACATATAAGACATATCAAAGGATGCTTGAGGAAGTTCATGAGCAAACAGCCATCAAATTTTGCTAAAGCAAGGATAGTTTCTGCTTTGCACTGTTTTATTTAAAAGAAAGTTTTGTTGGACACTGATAAACTTTCAGTTTCCTATTATGCATCTACTATGTTGACAATGCAAAATACCTTTTTTTGCATTGCTAAGGATTGTACGGCCATTTAAAATAAAAGTAGGAAAAGTGCTTAGTGATGATTTCCAAAGCTGCTATAAATTTTGAAAACACTTGAAACAAGTTTCTTTAGGGCTTATGACCAAGGCTCAAATTTAAAAGCCAAAAGGCATTGGGGGCTGGGCTGTGGCATGGTGGACTGAACCTCCATCTGCAGCGCAGGCATCCCATATGGGATGCTCCTTTTCCAATCCAGCCCCCAGCTTATGGCCTGAGAAGTTCGTGGAAAACAGCCCACGTGCTTGGGTCCTGCACCCTCATGGGAGACCTGGAAGAAGCTCTTGGCTCCTGGCTTCAGATCAGCCCAGCTTCAGCTGTTGCAGCCATTTAAGGAGTGAACCAGTGGATGGAAGATTTTTTTCTCTCTCACTCTGTATAACTCTGCCTCTCAAATAAATAAATTGCTTAAAAATAAACAAATAAAAGCAAAAAGGCATTTTAGTGGCCTACATTCTAAAGCAGGATGTCAACAATTAAGGTCACCAAAAAAATTAACACCTACCCAAAATAGAAGGAGCCAAATGAGGAGGCAGGGCTTCACAAGGCGCATGTGCAGAGATTGGGAGGTACCTGCAACGAGGGGAAACTGGGGGCCAGCATTGTGGTGTAATGGGCTAAGCCACTGCCTGCAATGCTAGTATCCCATATGGTTGTTGGTTCGAGTAACGGCTGCTCCACTTCTTATCCAATTCTTGCTAATGTACCTGGGAAAGCAGCAGAGTATGGCCCAAATACATGAGAGACATGGATGGAGTTCCAAATTCCTAGCTTCAGCCTCAACCAGCCCCATCAATTGCAGCCATCTGGGGAGTGAACCAGTGGATAGAAAATCTCTTTCTGTCTCTTCTCTTCACTTTTCTCTCTCTCTTTCTCTCTCTCCTGTTCTCTGTAACCCTGCCTTTCAAATAAATAACTCAATCTTTTTGAAAAATAATAATAATAAGGTGCCAGTCTTGTGGCATAGCAGGTAAAGCTGCCACCTGCAACGCCAGCATCCCATATAGGCGCTGGTTTGTGTCTGGCTGCTCCACTTCCAATCCAGTTCCCTGCTAATGGCCAGGGAAAAGCAGCAGGAGATGAGTGCTTGGACCCTTGTACCCATGTGGGAGACCCAGGTGAAGTTCCTGGTACTTGGCTTTGGCCTAGCTCAGCCCTGGCTGATGCAGCCACTTGAGGAAGAAACCAGAAGATGGAAGACCTCTATCTCTCCCTTTCTCTCTGCAACTCTCCCTAATAAATAAATATTTTAAAAAATAATAATTAAAAGGGCTGACATTGTAGTGTAGCAGGTAAAGCCACTGCCTGTGATAACAGCATACTATATGGATGCTGGTTTGAGTCCTGCTCCACTTCTGATCCAGCTCCCTGCTAATGTGCCTGGGAAAGTAGCAAAAGATGGCACAAGTGCCTGGACCCCTGCACCCATGTGGGAGACCCAGAAGAAGCTCTTGGCTCCTGGTTTCAGTCTGGTTCAGCCCTGGATGTTGTGGTCATTTGGGGAGTGAACCAGTGGATGGAAGATTGATCTCTCTCTCTCTCTCCCTTTATTTCTCTGTAACAGCCTTTCAAATGAATAAAATAATAATAATTTTTAAAAAAGAAAAGAACACTGGCTGGTTGAATATGCACTATATAGAGTACATAAAACCAGTATACTAGAGATAGCCAGAAAAGTAGCAACAACCAAGATGGGCACTGCAAATGGGAACAGACAGGTAAGTAGAGGCATTTGTGATTTCCCCTTAGTCCCTCCCTAGGCCTCTATGACAGAAAAGTTAGGCCTGGAAAAGGCACTGGGGCAAGGTACCTTAGAATGGAGCACTGGAAGGTCTACAGTGGGAGAAGGCTGGAGGTATAATAAATCTTCCCAACTTCAGGTCACAGAACTGTAAAAACCTGGCACCAAAATGGGAAAGCGAGCTCTTCAGATAAGGAATTAGAGTTTGAACTAGTTCAAGCTGACAGTCACAGGAACTAGTTCTGTTTAAACTGGCAACGCCTAACAGAAAAGGGAAATTGTGCAGAGCACAGTTGTAAGCAGAGAATGGAAAAAACTATTCACATTTATACTTCACTAAAATCAGACTTTTCAGTAAACAGCTAAACATTTATACAAAGACACAAAATATATCCTCTGTGTATGAGAGATGTGGGTTTATGTTCATGGGATGATACTATACTATTAAATAATGAGATATCAGAAACAATCTAATGTACAACAAAAATAAGTTTCATTAAGTTATATATCCACATAACAGGCTATAAAACAGCTTTTAGAGTGATACTTTGCAACAACTTTAAAGACAAGAGAAAATATGGTCAAGGAAAAAAACACAAAACAATAATATAACAGCAATTACATAATCAAAAAATATGCAGAGAATGAGTAGTATAAATGTTACCAGTGATTACTGAAATGCTAAATGATTTATATATTTGTACCTATGATATTCATTATGTTTTATACATTTTATTATGTACATTCATTATCTCCTAATAAAAAATTAGCTCTAATTAGCATTTAAAATTACAAAACCATCCCTTAAAGATGCTCCCAAAAAAGCTTAGTTTATCTCTTCATAAATAGCACAAAATAAAAATTTATCTCATTGTTGGTACTGGGAAATAGACCCAAATTCCCTTCCCAACAACTACCAGAGCTTGTAACAAGCCAATTATTGCTGTTACATGTTCACTTGTTTTTTAATTTTTTTGACAGGCAGAGTGGACAGTGAGAGAGAGAGACAGAGAGAAAGGTCTTCCTTTGCCATTGGTTCACCCTCCAATGGCCGCTGCGGCCGGTGTGCTGCGGCTGGCACACCGCGCCAATCCGATGGCAGGAGCCAGGTGCTTTTCCTGGTCTCCCATGGGGTGCAGGGCCCAAGCACTTGGGCCATCCTCCCCTGCACTCCCGAGCCACAGCAGAGAGCTGGCCTGGAAGAGGGGAAACTGGGACAGAATCCAATGCCCCGACCGGGACTAGAACCCGGTGTGCCGGCGCCGCAAGGCAGAGGATTAGCCTATTGAGCCGCGGCGCCAGCTGTTACATGTTCACTTGTTTATTTATTTATATGAAAGGCAGTCTTAGAGAGGAAGGAAAAGCAGAGAGAGAGAGAGAGAGAGATCTTCCATCCACTGATTCACTACCCAAATGGCTGCAACTACCAGGGCTGGACCAGGCCAAAGCCAGGAGCCAAGAGCTTCTTCTGGTCTCCTGCTTATTTTTAAAATTTTATTTTAAAAAACGAAGAGCTAGTAAAACTGACCTTTCAAGTATATGTATAGGTCCATGAATTTTAGCTCCTAATTACATCCTAGTAACAACCACTCCAATGCAGGATACAGAATCCACACAGACTGCCCCATGTGATCTCTCTCAGGCATACACACCCTACCTACTGCTAACCCCTGGGAACCAGTGATCTGCCACTAGATTTTCATTTTTTCAAAAATGTGCTATGGTGGGGGTGGTGTTCCGTACAGCACATAAGATGCCACTTGGGATGCCTACATGCCATATCAGGGTGCCTGGATTCTAGTTCCAGCTCCACTCCCAATTCCAGCTTCTTGCTAATATGCACTCTAGGAAATAGCACATGATGGCTCAAGCAGTTGAGTCCCCGCCACCCATATGGGAGACTTGAATTGAATTCCCAATTTCTAGCTACAGCCTAACCTAGCCCTTGCTGTTGCAGGCATTTGGGGAATAAACCAGTAGAAGGAAGATCCCTCTTTTGACTGTCTTTGTCCCTTTCTTTTTACATAAAGTGAATAAAATGTTAGAAAACACTGAGGTGTACATTTTATTATTTTTTTAATTATTTCATTATTTGAGAGGCGCAGAGATAGATGGACAGACAGAAAGATCTCCCATTTGTTGGCTCACTTCCCAAACCCCTGAAATGGCCAAGACTAGGCTAAGCCAAAGCTGGAAGCCAGGAACACAACCCAGATCTCCTGTGTGGTGCCAGGAACTCAATCACATGAGCCATCGTCACGGCCTTTCGGATCTGCATTAACAGGAAGCTGGAGTCAGGAGCTGGAGGCAGTTACCAAACCTTAGCACTTCACTATGGACTCTGTCTTAAGTACATCTTAACTGCTAGGTCATCTTAACTGCTAGGTTGGTGCTACCCCAACCATTCACTGTTCTTTTGATCAATGATCACTATATTATTGAGTTAATGAGTTAATGCAATGGCTTAATGAGAAACATTAACTGTTTCTCTCAAGTAGCATAGTGGTTTTTAAGCTATTATATATCTGTGATAGATGTGGATAGTCACGCTTTCAATTCCCAAAAGTTCTGGGAAATTATTTTATTTTATAACACTATCGGCAAGAAAACTAGAAGTGATAAAAAAATTTTTTTTAATTCTAACATTCCTACTAGCAAAAAATCCATCCAAAGGATAAACTTAAAATCTTACAAGGGTGACTCATCCCAACTAAATATATAGTCGCTCACAATAAACAATCAAAGACAGTCCTGGTACACAATGGATTCTAGGTAAACATTAGTTTCTCCTCTTTTTTGACCTAAAACCCTTTGGGAATCTAAGATATATTGCAAACCTATTCTATTTTACATTCTATAGATTATTTCCCTCTCTTTATAATTCCCTTATTTATAACACAAATGCTATAGTAGACTAAAAATAGACCAAAAGAAAAGTTTATCATTATTAACTGGAAGGAATGAGGAGAAAGGAGAGGAAGCAGCAGTGAGCCAAGAGCCAGTGGGCTGAAGCCTTTTCTCCAGCCACTGCACCTACTTCTTATGAACAATAATCCTGCTACCCACTACTTCAGTTTGCTTCCAAGTAAGCCTTAAATTTCTGCACTCTATACAGCTGTACCTTGTTTAATTGAACTAACTCCAACACATTCACATTTCCTGTTCTAACATGTCCACCAAAACTGAGGCCCTCTGATTTCAACACAAGGTTTTACTATGTTTATATTCTCTTGCCCTGAACTTGTTTATTTTTGTTACCGGGTACTTCAGCTTTTATCAACTGCCAGACTGACAATATTCTTGTATCAAAACAATTTACTTTTACATGAGCAAAGCATACTGATATTCACCTATGAATGGAATATGTCCACAACTTTAATAAGATGAAAAAAAATAGACAACATCAAAGACACTAAACTAAGTAGTTCAAAGCTCCAAATCTACTTGAAGCCCAGACAAGAAACAGTAGTAAAGTCAGGTCTTGGCAGGATTTGATATAAACATAAATCTGAGTTGTCCTGCTCTCTTTTTTCCTCTATTTAGAAAACAAGCTTAGGTTTGATCTGCCAATACCAATACTGTTTACAAGTCATCAAAATGTGGATATTTACATGATTGTAAAAAAAAAAGTATTTTTTATTACTACTGTAATTTAATGTCAAAGCTAGGCTACTATATTAATGTATTTACATAATGTATTTTTAAAAGATGTTCTTCATAATGTCAATCATATTTAGGAAAGTTTTCATTCCTCTTCCTCATTCCAAATTTTTAAAGGTTTTATGTTTAAAGTACATATCAATAAAATCATAGATATAATACCAGCATTAAAATCAGAACAGAACAGGTGACATTCATATCTCAGAAGCCTGCAGTTTCTTTATAACACATTATTCTCTCATATTGACTTAACTTCATTTTACAGTATACAAGTGCAAACCTGTCCTGTGATGTAAGAAAATAAACAGAACAGGGCTATTCACACACAAGAGGAAATGATGCTTCACAATAAACCTACAGATGCCACTAATTTGGATTTAGTAATAATTCAGAGACTAATAAATGTTTTAAAGTTTCATCATGTAGTAAATTAGGAAAGTATATAAGATTGTAGGAAAACATCTTAATATCTTTAGAAATCAAACTTTTAAAGTATGTTAAGATTTTTTAGTATAAACAACTGATTTATTAATTATATAACATCATTAATTCAGGCATTTATTAAACATTTTTGATTAGATATTCTATAATCAAAATTAAATTGCATATGACTGAAAAAATATTCTGAGACAAACCATTCCCATTAATTAATCTAAAGTTCTCATAAATTTAATTCTATATTTCATATCTTTGACAGACAACCAAGAAGGATAAAAAAGTATAAAAGAGGAGGGGAAAGTAAAGAGGGTAGAGAATGGAAGGGGAAATGAGAGAAATATGAAAACAAGGATCAAAAACAAAATTATAACAATTATTTGAAATTATATCAAATAATACTCCCCAAGTACCAGAAATGAACAGAGATGGTAAGACAGAAAAGAGTCACCATGAATGTTCAAAAGGGGAGGGAAAAAATTGTAAAGCAGGTCCAAAGGCCTTAGTGACACTATTACCCTTGAACTAAATCTCTTCTAGTCTCCTCCTGCCCAGAGAACAAGGTCTCACTGACACACATCAGGGAACCAAGCCAAGGAAGAGGGATGGTGGGAGGAGATAAGGGCAGGTTCTCAGCATTCAGTATACAAATGAGAGGGCTGCAAATGATTCACAGAAAAACAAATTTTAAAATAATATGCATTTTCCACAAACTTTCTGAAATCCTCTGTTATATTCACTTAATATTTCTGTTTCAGGTCTCCTTAACTCTGATCTCCCTCAGTCCAAAGACTCTATGTTTTACTTGTATTTTTTAAGGCCTATTTATTTATAAGGAAGAGTTACAGAGAGAGGGCGAGACAGACAGAAAAAAGGAAAGGGAGAGATAGATTAATTTTCCATTCACAAGCTCCCTACCCATATGGCCACAATGGCCAGGGCTGGGCCCGGCTGAAGCCAGGAGCCTGGAACACCATCCAACTACATGAACCATCTTCCACTGCTTTCCCAGGCACATTAGCAGGAGGCTGAATCAAAAGTGGAATAGCCAGGGTGCAAACCAGTGCTTATATGAGATACCAGCATCACAGGCAGGAGCTTAACCTGGTACCACCATGCCACCCCTGAGACCAATCTGACATCATGGAAAGAACAGTTGTCCAGTGTCATGGAATACATGAGAAACCCCTTCAACACAAAAAAATAGAAAAGTCTTCCATGTTCATGCATTGGAAGAATCAATATCATCAAAATGTCCATACTACGCAAAGTAATTATAGACACAATGCAATCCCAATCAAAATACCAACAACAATCTTCTCAGATCTAGAAAAAATAACATTAAAATTAATATGGAAACAAAAGAGACCCTGAATAGCTAAAGCAATCTTATACAACAAAAACAAAGCCAAACCCAATCACAAGACCATATTTCAAGACATACTACAGGGCAGTTATAATCAAAACAGCTGGTACTGGCATAAAAATAGACATGTAGACCAATGCAACAGAATAGAAATTCCAGAAATCAATCCATGCATCTACAACCAACTTTGACAAAGGAGCTAAAATTAATCTCTCGAGCAATGACATACTCTTCAACAAATGGTACTAGGGAAACTGGATCTCCGTGTGCAGAAGTATGAAACAAGACTCCTACCTTAGACCTTCACAAAACTCCATTCAAAATAAATCAAGGACCTAAATCTATAACCCAGTATCATCAAATTACAGGAGAACACTGGGGAAACTCTGCAAGACATTGCCATAGGCAAAGACTTCTTGGAAAAGACCCCAGAAGCATAGGCAATTAGGCCAAAATTGAAAAATGAGATATTATATCAACCTGAGAAGCTTCCGCACTGCAAAAAAAAAAAAAAAAAAAAAAAACAAAAAAAACTCAGCAAAGCAAAAAGGCAATTGACAGAAGGGGAGAAAATATTTGCAAACTATGAAGCTGATAAAGGATTAATATCCAGACTCCATAAAGAGCTCAAGAAACTCAACAACAAAACAAACAATCCAGTTAAGAAAAGGGCAGGGTTGGCGCCGTGGCTCACTTGGTTAATCCTCCCCCTGCGGCGCCGGCATCCAATATGGGTGCCAATTCTAGTCCTGGTTGCTCCTCTTCCAGGCCAGCTCTCTGCTGTAGCCCAGGAGGGCAGTGGAGGATGGCCCAGGTACTTGGGCCCCTGTACCCACATGGGAGACCAGGAGGAAGAACATGGTTCCTGGCTTTGGATCAGCGCAGCACCGGCTGTTGCGGCCATTTGGGGAGTGAACCAACAAAGGGAGGACCTTTCTCTCTGTCTCTCTCTCTCTGTCTATAAATCTACCTATCAAATAAAATGGGCAGGCCAGTACTGCGGCTCACTTGGCTAATCCTCAGCCTGTGGTGCCGACACCCTGGGTTCTAGTCAGAGTTGGGGCACTGGATTCTGTCTCGGTTGCTCCTCTTCCAGTCCAGCTCTGTGGTGGCCCGGGAATGCAGTGGAGAATGGCCCAAGTGCTTGGGCCCTGCACCGCATGACCAGGAGGAAGCACCTGGCTCCTGGCTTTGGAATGGCTCAGCGCACCAGCCACCGCGCGTCGGCCATAGCAGCCATTTGGGGGGTGAACCAATGGAAAAGGAAGACCTTTCTCTCTGTCTCTCACTGTCTAACTCTGCCTGTCAAAATAAATAAATAAATAAGTAAAATAAAGTGGGCAAAGGGCTTGAACAGACATTTTTCTAAAGAGGAAAGTCAAATGGCCAACAGACATGAAAAAAATGCTCAGGATCACTAGCCATCAGGGAAATGTAAATCAAAACCAAAATGAGGTTTTACCTCACCCCAGTTAGAATGGCTCTCATACAGAAATAAACAAACAACAAGTGCTGGCAAGGATGTAGGGAAAACGGTACCCTAATCAACTGTTCGTGGGAATATAAACTGGTGCATCCATTGTGGAAGACTCTACAGGGATACCTCAGAAATCTGAATAAAGACCTACCATATGAAACAGTCATCCCACTCCTAGGAATTTACCCAAACTAAATGAAATCAGCATATCAAAGAATGATCTGTTCCCCTATGTTTATTACAGTTTTATTCACAATAGCTAAGATATGGTATCAACCCAAATGTCCACCAACTGGAGAATGGATAATGAAATTATGGTATATATACACTATGGAATACTACTCACCATTTAAAAAATAATGAAATCCTGTCTTTTGCATCAAAATGGATACAACTAGAAACCATTAGACTTTGTGAAATAAGCCAGTCCCAAAAAGACAAATACCATATGTTTTCCCCAATCTGTGGTAACCAATAAAGTACCTAAAAGGTAATGTATAGGAGTAAAATTGACATTTTGAGATTCAATGATTGTACACAGCCCTTGTCTTGACTGTTGAGGAACAGTGGTTTTTTTTTTTTTCTTCCTTCATACTAATTATTGAACACCTTACTTAGTGTAGGGTTAATCTTAGGAGTATAAAGTAAACTGAAAGTAGATCTTTGTAAAAATTAAGAGTGGGAATAGGAGAGGGAGAAAGAAGGAGAAGAGCATGCGCGAGGTTGGGGGAGGAAGCAGCAAGGGAAGCATCACTAGGTTGCATCGGTATATATAAAATACATAAAATCTGTATGATTTAAATAATTTTTTTTTAAAAAATCCTCAATGGTTTTCAACCAACCTTCCCTATTTCAGAGACTCTTACCAAATCTCCACACCCAACTCTAACACCCAGTTGCAGAGGTATCTAGAGCCACATCCTAAACCTTGAAAAGGTCCAGTTAGACTGTATTGATTTATTTGGCTTTCCTCACTGCCAACTTAAGATCTTGCATTTTCTTTTTTTTTTTTTTTTTACAGGCAGAGTGGACAGTGAGAGAGAGAGACAGAGAGAAAGGTCTTCCTTTTGCCGTTGGTTCACCCTCCAATGGCCGCCGCGGCTGGCGCGCTGCGGCCGGCGCACCGCGCTTGTCCGATGGCAGGAGCCAGGAGCCAGGTGCTTTTCCTGGTCTCCCCATGGGGTGCAGGGCCCAAGCACCTGGGCCATCCTCCACTGCACTCCTGGGCCACAGCAGAGGGCTGGCCTGGAAGAGGGGCAACCGGGACAGAATCGGTGCCCCGACCGGGACTAGAACCCGGTGTGCCGGCGCCGCAAGGCAGAGGATTAGCCTGTTGAGCCACGGCGCCGGCCAAGATCTTGCATTTTCTAATCAATTACCAATGTGGTGATCACTGCACTTCCTGGAAGCCTCCGAACACAATCTACATTTGAAAAACAAAAAATATTTCTCTGACATTATATTTATAAACTATAAATTCTCAATAAATTTTTAAAAATATAAACTTAAAATGATACATTCTTCAATCACAAAACAACTATAATATAACAAAAATCTAAACAAGCCAAAGGGTTACAAAACTTAAAAACTGGGGCCGGTGCCATGGCTCACTTGGTTGATCCTCCGCCTGTGGCACTGGCATCCCATATGGGTGTCTGATCCTGGTGGCTCCTCTTCCAGTCCAGCTCTCTGCTGTGGCTAGGGAAGGCAGTGGAGGATGGCCCAGGTGCTTGGGCACCTGCACCTGCATGGGAGACCGGGAGGAGGCGCCTGGCTCCTGGCTCTGGATTGGCGCAGCGCTGACCGTAGCGGCCATTTGGGGAGTGAACCAATGGAAGGAAGACCTTTCTCTCTGTCTCTCTCTCACTGTTCTGTAACTCTACCTGTCAAATAAATAAAATCTTTAAAAAAAACTTAAAAACTACCCTCCCAAATAAGAATAAATAAAAAGTACCAAACAGACTATATAGAAAATAAAGAAAGAAATCTAAATCAAAACACTGGAATACAAAGTCATAAGGTTAAGCAAATTTACATATTTCAGCAATTTTATCAAAAAATGTCACAAAATTCAGGGCTAACATTGTGGTGTATGGGGTGAAGCCATCATCTGCAACAGGCATATAGGCACTGGTTCATGACCTGGCTGCTCCACTTTCAATTCATCTCCCTGCTAATGGACCAGGAAAAGCAGTGAAAGATGGTCCAGGTGTTCAGGCCCCTGCCACCCACATGGGAGACCCAAATGGAGTCCCTGGCTCCTGGCTTCATCCTGACCCAATCCGGGCTATTGCCACCATCTAGGGAGTGAATCAGAGGATAGAAGATCTCTCTCTGTCTTTCCGTCTCTCTCTGTAACTCTGACTTTCAAAATAAATAAATTCTTGGAAAAAAAAGTCAAAAATTTTGTAAATCTCATACATTCTTTTAACAAATCAGACGATCATCACCGCCAACAACAAAAAGGGTTTAAAAAAGAAAAAAATCAATAAGCTATATATGATTAAAAGTACCAATAATTAAACTTTAACAGCTGTTCTTTAAAAAAAAGGACTATGTCTCTATATATTTAATCAAAATAAAAAGTACTTGGGTATTTTTCAAGCAAAATCAAAGAAAACATACTATATATATACACATATATGTACACAAGTATCTGAGAATGTCCCCATTCTTGGGCTATGTAAGCAAAAATATTTTGGGGGGATGTATGGAAATGTCTGCAGCTTAATTTCAAGTGGTTCTAAAAATAAAAAGAGAATCTATTAATTTTTAATTAAACTAGTTTTATTAGTTTTTCTAAGCAATTGTGACAAACTGGTGAATCTAGGTGATGACTATGTGGAAGTTCATTGTACTGTTCAAATTTTCTACTCATTTGAAAAATTCTGAAATAAAACACTGAGAAAAAAAAGATATGCAGACACTGAGGGCATTTCCAAAGAAGATTCTAAGTAATAAACTTATGCTAATATGCAAATTTGGATGATTCTTCTGAGGTATATAATAACCAAAATTCACTTAACAAATCAAAAAAAAAAAAAAAGACTATTACCCAATAAAGAAATGACAACAGTTGTTAATTCATTCTATAAATACTGAGTACCAGCACATACCAGGAATTGTTCTTGCTGCCCAGATCTGGTAACAAAATGACAGTTTAATCGTGGCCCTCATGGAGCTAGCATGGTGGCAAGGAAGAGAGGGCATGGCAGGTACACAGACACATTTATCTGATGTCAAAGAGTGGTGAGAACTATGAACAAATAACGGCTATCAACAGAACCCGAGTGATGAGGACTGCTCTTGGCGGGGGAGTGGCAAGCAAGGCTTTTCTGAAACTGTGACATTCGACCAGAGCCCTGACTGAGGCAGGAAGGCAAGACCCAGAAGTATCTAGGCAAAGAAGGCTGGAGGCACTAGAAAAAATGGCAATTTTCAAACATTCCTCCCAAAAAGACTCTTAGTCAACTTGTTTTTATTATTAACTTTGTAATAACTTGAAAGAAAGATAGCTTCTATACAAATAAACTGCTTTTGAGTAAAGAAAAAGATGGGAAACAATGTTCTTAATAATCTGATACCATAACTAGATTAAAAAAAAATCCCTGAACACAGAGACAAATACCACTGACTACCAGTCCCAATAAATACACAAAATCCTAACTCATTATTACTATTAAGCTAAATTCAAAGACATTTAAAGGGCAGGCATGTATAGCAGTTACGTCACCACTTGGGATACCTGTATCCCTTTCAGAGTGACTGGTTAGAGTCCTGGCTCCTCCTCCACTTCCAATCCAGCTTCCTGCTAATGCATACTTTGGGAGGCAGCAGGTGATGGTTCAAAACTTGGGTCTATGCCACCCATATGGGAGAGCCAGACTGAGTTCTGGACATTTGACTTTGGCCTGGCAAAATCCTGTCTATTGCAGGCATTTTGGCGATGAACAAGCAGATGGAAGTTTTCTCTTTGTCTAACTCTTTGCCTTTCAAATAAAATGAATATTTTAAAAAATATTTTAATATTAAATTTTATTTAATATTAATGGTTCTTTGGAGCTGGCAGTGCAGGGTAGCTGGTAAAGCTGCTGCCTGCAAAGCCAGCATCCCATATGAGTTCTGGTTCAAGTCCCAGCTGCTCTACTTCCAATCCAGCTCCCTGCTAATGCACCTGGGAAAGCAGCAGAGGAGGCCTAAGTCCTTGGGCCCCTGCACCCATGTGGGGGACCTGGAGGAGGCTCCTGGATCCTGGCTTCAAATCGGCTCAGCTCTGGCCATTGAAGCCATTTAGGGAGTGAACCAGCAGATGAAAGATCTCTCTCTCTCTCTTTATCTGTCTCTGTCTCTACTTCTTTCTGTAACTCTTTCAAATAAATGAAATAAATCTTAAAAAAAAAAAATCCTTTCCTATTGCTTCTACTGTTAATATTGGATCCAAGCCTCATGTCAAGCAAACACTACTGCAAAATAATCTTAACTGGGGAGTAGGTATTTAGCCTAGTGGTTGACACGAACATACCCCACATCAGAGTACTTGGGCTTGGGTTCAATTTCTGGCTCCAGCTACAGACTCCAGATTCCTGCTTATGTGAATTCTGGGAGACAGCAGTGAAGGTTCAAGTAAGTGGGTTCCAGACACCAGTGTGGGAGACCCAGATTGTGTACCTGGCTCCTGGATTCAGCCCTGGCCCAATCCCAGCCACTGTAGATGTTTAGGACAGGACCTAGAAGATAAGAGTTCTCTCGCTGTATCTGTCTTTCTGTCTCTGTTTCTCTCTTCTCAGACAAATGAATTTTTAAAAATTAAAAACCAAATAAAAAAATAAATAAAACCACTTCAGCTGTACTCTGCTTCCAAACAAACTCCCTTTAGTCTCGTCTGCACAGAGGAGTGAGGGACTCTTTCAGAAGTTATTCCAGATCATATTAATCCTCTGGATAAATCCTGCCACAGGCTTTGCATCCCACCCTGAGTGAAAGGCAGTGTCCTCTCTATGACCTACCCAGCCCTCCTCTCCCACTCTGCTCCAGCCACACTGGCTGTGCTGCTCCTCAAACACAACTGACACACTCTTCAGGGCCTTCGCATTTACTGTTCCTCCTGCCTGCAATGCTCTTCCCTGGTCCCATTTTCTGGATCACAATTCAAGAGTCACTTTTTCAGGGAAGCCCATGAGACACACACTATCTAAAATTTCAACACCCTCACCCACTTCTTATCCACACTTTCATTTTCCCAACGTTTTATTCTTCTTGGGCATTCTTATCTTGACATCTGCCTTATTGATGGATATGCCCCATTACCTAGAAAAGTATATACTCCATAAATATTTGCTGAATGAATACATGAGTCATGAAACTCTGATGAAAAACACAACCAGTCATCCAAGAAAAAGGTACACGTACACATGCAAATAACACTCTGCATACAATCTGAGCAGGTTCACAGAATTGTAACCCTACAATGGTTTCCCAAGGTTCAAAACCTGGCACAAAATGCTTTTCTACCAAAAGCAAACTAAGATTTTTATTACAGAAAACTATTTATGAATATATTGCCAATAAAACACGTGATTCTAGGTTCTCCTGTATTATGATAGCTTTCCTGTATGTACTTAACACTTTTCTCAGAACTTTTTGAGTATGTGCTTCTTCAAGAATATTTTAGCCTTTTCCAGGCCTGAGGAGAAATACCTCTCATTCATTAATACCTCCAGCCTTGTTTTTCCCTTTGTACTTCTTGCTGCCTTCTCCCAAGAATATTTTTCTCCAAGACTAACTCCACAACTTGTTCTCTTGCATCGTTCAGTTTCTATTACAATGTCACCTCCTTGTAGAAATAACCATCCAGGGGCAAGCCAGCCACTGACGGGGCCAGGCTATGGCTAGCATTGCAGCACAGCAGGTTAATCCTTGGCCTGTGAAATCATTATCCCATATGGATACAGGTTCAAGTCCTAACTGCTCTACTTCTGATTCAGCTCCCTGCTAATGCAGCTGGGTAAGCAGAAGATGGCATAAGTCCCCGAGTCCTCTGGCCCCTGCACCCATATAGGAGACCTGGATGAAGCTCCAGGCTCCTGGCTTTGGCCTGGCCCAGCCATAAACTTTGCAGCCACTTGGAGAATGGACCAGCAGATGGATGAAATACCTCCCCACCCGTAACCATGCCTTTCAAATAAAAAAATAAATCTTTAAGAAAAAAAAAAAAAAAAAAAGGATGCCACATGGGATACCTGCATCCCACAGTGAAGTGCCTGGGTTCAAGTCTCAGCTCTACTCTCAATTCCAGCTTCCTGCTAATGTGCACTTTGGAAGGCAGTAGGTGATGACGGCTCAGGGACTTTAGTTCCTGCCACTCACCTGGGAGACCCAAACTGAGTTTCTGGCTGCTAGCTTCAACCTAACCCAGCCCCAGTTGTTGTAGGCATCTGGGGAGCGAACCAATGGATAGATCTCTGTCTCTGCCTTTCAAAATAAATAAAATAAAATAAAACAGCCACACATGAAACAGTCCCTCATCACTCTGTCACCTCACCTAAGCACAGACATATTTACTTATGGTTTATCTATATTTGCAACTGGAAAGTAAACTATTTGGGGGAGAGAACTTTTGGGTTTATTCACAATATGTATATCTCCAGTCACAACAGTTTATATCACTCCATAGATAGACAGGATTTGTTCATGGGTGTACTTCGTGACAAAGTAGTAAGGAAGGGACAGAGGACTAAAGCAGGTGACAGCCCACAGAGGGTTATTAAAATTCTCAGTGTGATATTAAACTGAATTATTAAGTCTAGGATGAATGGAAGGGAGATGGGAACTACACAGGGAGTGAAAGCAAAATCAGAACAGAAGGGAAGTTTGTTTTAGATGTAATAAAAGTATGTGCTAACATTTTAGCACAAGCCAGGCATTGCTGTGTTTGTATTTGAACCTCACACCCGAGAATCAAATCATGCTCAAGGGAGCCCACTGCGCTCAGCAGTCTCCTCTTTTGTGGGAAAGAGCAGTTAGGGTTTTAGGAAGTACCAGATTTTAAGAAAATATGTGCTGTTTCATTTCTTTACTAACTTAACTGAAATGTTATGCATATGGGTTAATTTCTCTTTAGATTTTCTCTTGAAAAGTGATATAAACAAAATGTTCTAAGATAAAGAGAAGATAGGACATCAAGTTCCTGATATGATTTTTCAGATAAGAGTAGAAAAGAATGACCTTAAAAAGCTTCACTTGTAGGGGCCGATGCTATGGTGTAGCAGGTTTTATTTACAATATGTATATCTCCAGTCACAACGGTTTGCTACCTAGGACACCGGCATCCCAAGGGGGCACCAGTTCGAGTCCTGGCTGCTCCACTTGATGATCCAGTTCACTGCTAATGCACTTGTGAAAGCAGCAGCAGATGTCCCAAGTCCTTGGGTCCCTGTAATCACGCGGGAGTCTTGGATGGAGTTACATGCTCCTGGCTTTTAACTGGCCCAGCCCTAGCCGTTGCAGCCACTTGAGGAGTGAGCCGGCGGACTGAAGATCTCTCTCTGACTCTCACCTTCTCTCTGTAATTCTGGCTTGCAAATAAATAAACACATTTTTATGGGGGAGAGGGGAATCTTAACTTGTATGTACATATACACTTGAAACATGAAAAATTAAACCAGAAAAAGTTGATTGGAAATACCGCATGCCTTCACTAAACATTATTTTGAAGGCAGGACATTTTCATAAAGTGTAGAAAAGTTTACAACTCACTGCACTGACAGCAAAGTAATTATAAGGGGCCAAAAGTGTAAAAAAAAGATCTGAAAAATAACTAGATTCATAATATACTTCACCTGGGGCCGGCGCTGTAGTACAGCGGGTTAAAGCCCTGGCCTGAAGCGCCGGCATCCCATATGGGCGTCGGTTCTGGTCCGGGCTGCTCCTCTTCCAATCCAGCTCTCTGCTATGGCCTGGGAAAGCAGTGGAAGATGGCCCAAGTCCTTGGCACCCACATGGGAGACCAGGATCAGCACAGCTTTGGCCATTGTGGCCATCTGGGGAGTGAACCAGCGGATGGAAGACTTCTCTCTGTCTTTACCTCTCTCTGTAACTCTGTCTTTTAAATAAATAAAATAAATCTTTAAAAAAAAATACACTGCACCTTTTAAAAAGTCCAGTGTGCATTATTAAGGCAAGTTTATATTTTCATCCTCAACTTTTATCAAATTTTATTAATCCCAAAATATATTTCAGTCATAATTG
Source organism: Sylvilagus floridanus (assembly GCA_949820135.1). Lineage (NCBI taxonomy): Eukaryota > Metazoa > Chordata > Mammalia > Lagomorpha > Leporidae > Sylvilagus > Sylvilagus floridanus. Next base: position 94,217,843 of record OX463238.1, read on the forward strand.
GTTTGAAAATCAAAACCTAAAACCCAAGAAAACTACAGTAATTACTTCTACACTTATGAGATTCTATTCAACTATTTCAAGTAGCTAGTGACTCTTGAAAACACATACAGAAATATGAGTGGGCTTGTGTAGGCTCTTGAGTATAGGTAATAGGCAGCAACAGAGTTATGTAATTTATTATAGTATGAAATAGATTAAATGCATCAAATAAGCACCTTCCAAATTTCAAATTTAAACTCTCTTGCTGATAAATGCTGCCTACCACAAGTCCTACTATACCATATTTTATAGCCCTAGTAATTTTTTCCTTAGTGAAAAGTTCTATTCCTAGATTTATTAGCAAATAAGACTTCAAATACAATGCTATCACATTTGCTTGTTTTTGAAATGTGAGGCTGTCAACACTAACAAAAGTGAAAGGAGAAAGAGACACAGAGAGAAAACATTTCCATTTTTAAAACAATAAGGGTACTGCACAAGCCTCTGTAAAAGGAGAGTCAATATTAAAAAAAATTTTAAATTTATACCTTATAATGAAGGACAAGAACATCAATCAACCATATAAGTGGTCTTCAGTTACACTCTGAAGTGTCTCATATAGCACAGTGAAACCCAAGTATCTTAAATTACACAAGGAAATCTATCAGCCAACAACAATAAAAAAATGGATTTCTTGCATGTTACAAAATAAGACAAGCATGGGGCTGGTGCTGTGGTGTAGCAGGTAAACCTACCACCTCCAGCGCTGGCATCCCATATGGGCACCGGTTTGAGTCCTGGCTGCTCCACTTTCAATCTAGCTTCCTGCTAACGTGCATGAGAAAGCTATGGAAGATGGCTCAAGGTCTTGGGCCCCTACACCCATCGTGGGAAACCTGGAAGAAGCTCCTGGTTCCTCACCTCAGCCAGGCTCAGCCCTGGGCGTTGTGGTCATCTGGGGAATGAACTAGCAGATGGAAGATTTCTCTCTCTCTCCCTCTGCAACTCTGCCTTTCAAATAAATAAATAAATCTTTAAAAATAAACAAACAAATCTTTAAGAAAAAAATACTAAAAGTCATCCTCAGAAATTCTGTGAAGAGTCTGCACTCAGGGGGCTGGAGCTGTCGCATAGCGGGTGAAACAGAGAAGCTGCTGCCCGCAGTGCCGGCATCTCGGAAGGCTGGTAGTTCAAGTCCCAGCTGCCCGGCTTCCAATCCAGCTCTCTGCTGTGGACTGGGCAAGCAGTAGAGCATGGCCTAACTCCTTGGGCCCCTTCGCCCGCATGAGAGAAACAGGTAAAACTCCTGGCTCCTGACTCCTGGCTTCAGATCAGCCCAGCTCTGGCCCTCGAGGCCATCTGGGGAGTGAACGAGAGGATGGAAGACCTCCCTCTCTCTCTGCCTCTCTCCAACTCTGCCTTTCAAATAAATAAATAAATCTTTTATTAAAAAAAATATATATATATAGTCAGCAATGTGGCAAAACAGGTAAAGCCACTGTCTGCAATGCCGAAGTCCCTGTTAATGGCCTAGGAAAGCAAGCGGAAGATAACTCAGTTGCTTGAGCCCCTGCACCCACGTGGGAGACCCAAAAGAAGCTCCTGGCTTCGGCCTAGCCCAACCGACTCATGCTGGAAAATTCTACAATTAACAACTGCAGTATTACTCCATTAGGATTGTTTGAAAAGTTTTGTGTAAACTGGTCAAATTTGTATAGAAAAAGCATTTTCCTCACTGATTCACTAAATAAGTAATATCTGTTAAGAATTACTAGTGATCCTCAATTGACTTACTTTGTTCATACATACACTGGTACTTCAAAAAGTCTGTGGGAAAATGGAATTAAAAGATAAGGCTATGGGGCTACCGCTGTGGTGCAGTAGGTTAATCCTCTGTCTACGGTGCCAGCATCCCACATGGGTGCTGGTTCTAGTCCAAGCTGCTCCTCTTTCAATCCAGCTCTCTTCTACAGCCTGGGAAAGCAGTAGAAGATGGCTTGGGCCCCTACACCAGCTTGGGAGACCTGAGGAAGCTCCTGGCTCCTGGCTTCGGATCAGCGCAGCTCCACCCATTGCGGCCATCTGGGGAGTGAACCAGCAGATGGAAGATCTTTCTCTCTGTCTCGTCTTCTCACTGTCTGTAACTCTAACTCTCAAATAAATAAATCAAATCTTAAAAAAAAGGATAAGGTTATTTTGGTGCAAAATGTTTTTGGAACTGCACATATGAAAGGTCATCTGAAAGTTCATAGAAAATGTACTTTATGAAAAAACTATGCATGAATTTCAAAAACATTTTTTCATCAAAACAAACTTCTTTTAATTCCATTTTTTCATGAACATTTTAAAGTGCCCTGTAAGCACATTCATTCAATAATTAATTTAAAACTGTCTGCAAGATACTCTTTTAGGATTTGGAGATATAACAACAAACAAAATGAAGAGAATTTCTAATCTTACTTTTTTATTCTTTTGGGTCTCTTGATTCCATCTCAGTTGCAGTAAAATGTTAACTGTCTCCTTAAATCTCTCACTTCTTCTTTTAAATAATCTGAAATTAAACTACTATTTAGAATATCAATATTGGCCAGTTGTGTCTCAACTTCATTTCTGAGAATCTTTATTAGTTTTATTTCTAATTCCTGGTCAGTCAGTGGGGGAAAAAACACAAGAAATGTACTTTTCTCCTCGTTAGACCTTCATTTTTAGACTTTGAGATCTTTCCCTTATGCCTGATCACTTAGCAACTTATTTTTAATCCAATAAATTATGCAACATGTAAAGAGAGAAAATAATTGGTGACTACATGATAGCAATACAACTAACTGAAAGGTAACATATTCCAATAACTTGTTCTGCCTTCATAATGTTCAACATATCATTTAAATATTTTTACTCACATGGACATTTGATTAACTCAGATACAGACATAACCAATTTCTTGATTATGTAAGTTATAAGTACTAATGGTCAAAGATTAGGAATGAAATTAATTAACCCACAAGTACTGCTGGCAATGTTAGATAATGGCTGGCTATGTATAGTTCTCATAGACAAAGGTATTAGTGGGTAATTTCTAATACCCAAGATGCTAATCTTCAACTCGGATGATTAAGAAAGATTATTCAGGCCAGCACCTCGGCTCACTTGGCTAATCCTCCGCCTGCAGCACCAGCACCCCAGGTTCTAGTCCCAGTTGCTCCTCTTCCAGTCCAGCTCTCTGCTGTGGCCTGGGCAAGACAGTGGAGGATGGCCCAAGCGCTTGGGCCCTGCACCCGTATGGGAGACCAGGAGGAAGCACCTGGCTCCTGGCTTTGGATCAGCACAGCACACCAGTCGTAGCGGCCACCTGGGGGGTGAACCAACGGTAAAGAAAGACCTTTCTCTCTGTCTCTCTCTCACTGTCTAACTCTGCCTGTCAAAAAAAAAAAGAAAGATTATTCAACTGACTGTATTTATCAATTCAGTACACAAGGAAGACTAAACTACTCAAGATCAATTTCACATTACATCTATACTGCAACTGGATCTCGAAGGAAGGCTGCAGGGCAGACCCTCTGAAGTTTCCTAAAAAGGAGCATCAGGATGCATCAACTAAGGTAAGATAGCTATAGAGGTATGTAAAAAACACAGCAGGAATCCTTTTCACTCTCCCAAAAAACACCTTTCTAGATCAAGGCTCAGCAAACTATTCATGTAAAACGCCAGGTATCTTAGGTCTTGTGGGTTACACCCAATCTTGGTAGCATATTAAAATCATGAAGACCATTCTTAGCTCAGAAACTGTACAAAAATAGGCCACCGGCAGCTGAATGTGGCCTACAGGCTACCATTTGTTAACCCAGCTGTACATATTTCCTTCTATTCAAATAAACAGGAGCTCTACTAGACACGAGATGGTGTCAGTGCCCTCTTATCTGCACTTGTTCTACAGCATGCAGGCTATTAAGAAAAAACAAAACAGACATCTTATTTTCACTATTTCCACCTGTGTGAATGTTAAAATAACTACCACATAATAGTGATTTGAAATTGTTTTTAAAATTTTAATATGATCCCTGATAATTATAAAACTTATAAAGTCATTATTTGGTATCAGATATGACAAGTTGTTTTTAATCTTTTTCCACAATTTTACTTTTTTTTTTTTTTTTTGACAGGCAGAGTGGACAGTGAGAGAGAGAGACAGAGAGAAAGGTCCTCCTTTACCGTTGGTTCACCCCCCAATGGCCGCTGCAGCCTGTGTGCTGCGGCCTGCACACCGTGCTGATCTGAAGCCAGGAGCCAGGTGCTTCTCCTGGTCTCCCATGGGGTGCAGGGCCCAAGCACTTGGGCCATCCTCCACTGTACTCCTTGGCCACAGCAGAGAGCTGGCTTGGAAGAGGGGCAACCGGGACAGAATCTGGCACCCCAACTGGACTAGAACCCAGTGTGCCAGAGCCACAAGCGGATGATTAGCCTATTGAGCCACTGGCCTCACAATTTTATTAAGTTATATTTAGCATATTGGGGTGGGGGCTTGGCACAGCAATTAGTACACCACTTGGAATACCCACATCCCAGGTTGGAGTTCCCAGTTTTGGGTCACAACTCTACTTCAAGTGCAGATCCTGCCGGTGCACAGCCTAGATGGTCTAAGTGCTTGGATACCTGCCATCCACGTGGAAGACTTAGACTGAGTTCTGGACTCCTAGCTTTGGCCTTGGCCCACCCTGGCATCTGGGGAATGAGCCAACAGATGGAAGATTTCTCTCTAGATGTCTATTTCTGTCTGTCTCTCCCTCTCTCTGCCTTTCAAATGAATTTCAAAATTAAATTAATTTTAAAAACCAGACCTCAATTTAAAAATAACTCCACTAAGGCATACAATATACAAGTATTATTCGTCATATTCTAATGTAAAATTCAGTAATTTTCACTGTTTATCAAGCTGTACAACCATCACTATAAATCATTTTAAAATCACCTTCATGACCCCAATATGTCCCCTCATGCACTTTTATTGTTAATGACTATTTCTTCCCATCCCCGTCTCAGGCAACAGTCATCTACTTTTTTATATTGAGTTTTGCTTTTTCTAGATTTTTCATATTAATGCTATCATACAGTATGTAGTTTTTCGAGTTTCTTCGCCTGAGCATAATCCATGTCATAAAAAGTGCTTATAGTTTGCTCGTCATTATTGTTAAATATGCCATGAAATATGCTGTACATTCCTTAAGTATACAATTCATTATGCTTTGACATTTGTATAAACCATCACCAGTCAGAATAACGAACCCACCAATTATTCTCCCAAAATTCAATGTGTCCCTTTCTAATTCCTCCTTCCTACCCCTCTCCACCTACCTATGTTCCCAAGTAAACCACTGGTCTGCTTCCTGTCACTATACATTAGCTCACACATGCCAAAATTTTCTATAAATAGAATCATATAGTATGTACTACTTCTTTTCTGTCTTACACTTGGTATAATTATTTTTAAATTCATTTATATTATAGCATCTATCAAGAGTTTATTTCCTGTTGTGTATAAGGTATATTTTTGTTTATATATTCACCTATGATGGATATTTGGAATGTTTGCCATTTGGGGCTATTATAAACAAATCTGATATGAATATTTATTTACAAGTTTTTGCACAGACATGTATTTTCATTTCTCTTGGGTAAATATTTAGAATTGGAATAATGGGATCATAGAGTAGATGACTGGTTAACTTCTTCAGGAATTGTCTGGGGGCTGGTGCTGTGGCATAGTTGGCTCTAAGCTTCTGCCTTGGCAGCAGCATCCCATATGGGCACTGATTCTAATCCCAGTTGCTCCTCTTCCAATCCAGCTTTCTGCAATGGCCTGGGAAAGCAGTGAAAGATGGCCCAAATGCAGTGAAAGATGGCCCAAATGCTTGGGTCCTTCTACCATGTGGGAGACCTGGAAGAAGCTCCTAGCTCCTGGCTCCTGGCTTTAGATCAGTCCAGCTTTGGCCATTGCAGCCATGTGGGGAGTGAACCAGCGGATAGAAGACCTTTCTCTGTCTCTCTCTGTAACTCTAACCCTCAAATAAATAAAATCTTACAAATAAATAAATAAATAAATAAAAGGAGGGGGACCAGCGCTCTGGTGTGGCAGGTAAAGCTGCCTCTTGCAGTGCCAGCATCCTATATGGGCACCAGTTCGAGTCCAGCTGTCCAGCTCTCTGCTATGGCCTAGGAAAGCAGTAGAAGATGATTCAAGTTCTTGGGCCCCTGCACCCATTTGGGAGAACCAGAAGAAACTCCAGACTCCTGGCTTTGGATGGGCCCAGCTCCAGCTATTGCAGCCATCTGGGGAGTGAATCAGCAGATGGAAGACCTTTCTCTCTCTCTTTGCCTATGCCTCTCTATAGCTATGCCTTTCAAATGATTAATAAATCTTAAAAAAAAAAAAAAGTAAAATTTATTTTGCCAAAAAGGTTGCATCGATTTTTTTAAACTTTTACTTTTTTTTTTTTTTTTAAAGATTTGTTTATTTGTGAGAGAGAGAGAGATTGAGAGAGAATCTTCCAGTGGTTTACTCCGCAGATGGCTACAACAGTCAGGGCAGTGCCAGGCCAAAGCTAGGAGTCAGGAGCTTCATCTGGGTCTTTCACATGGGTAGCAGGGGCCAGAACGCTTGGGCCATCTTCTGTTGTGTTTCCCAGGCCATTAGCAGGGAGCTGGATCAGAAGTGAAGCAGCTGGGGACGTGAATTGGCACCCTAATAGGATAACGGAGTCACAGGTGGCAGCTTTACCTGCTATGCCAACACCAGTAACTAAATTACTTTTGAAAAATTTATTCAAAAGGCAGAGATTTAGAAAGAGAGAGAAAATGAGAGATTTCCATGCACTGGTTCATTCCCTAAATGTCGTTAACAGCCAGACGTGGGGCAGGCCAAAACCAGGAGCCAGGAATTCAACCCAGGTCTACCACATGGGTGACCTTCTGCCTTCCTAAGTGCATATTAGCAGGAAGCTGGAATTGGGAACAGAGTAAGGATCTGAACCCAAGAACTCTGATATGGAATGTGGGTATCCAAAGCAATGTTTTAACTACCACTCTAAACATTTACCACAGTTGTATTATTTAACACTCCCCAAACAGTGTATGAGTGTTCCAGGCTGTCTATGTCTTCACCAACACTTGGTATGGTCAGTGTTTTTTTATTTTATTCTCCCCAATAGATGTAACTGAAATTTCCCTAATAACTAAAGATGGTGAGTCTTTTCCTGTGTTTCTCCCTCATGAGGTATGTTCAAATCTTTTGCTAATTTTTAAAACTGCATGGTGGGGCCAGCACTGTGGTGCAGCGGGTTAAAGCCCTCGACTTCAGTGCCAGCATCCCATATGAGTACTGGTTCTAGTCTTGGCTGCTCCTCTTCTGATCTAGCTCTCTGCTATGGCCTGGGATAGCAGTGGAAGATGGCCCAAGTCCCCGCACCCACGTGTGAGACCTGGAGGAAGCTCCTGCCTCCTGGCTTCAGATGGGCGCAACTCCAGCCATTGCAGCCATCTGGGGACTGAATCAGCAGATGGAAGACACTTTCTCTCTCTCTGTAACTCTGTCTTTCAAATAAATTTTTAAAAAACTGCATGATTTTATTGAGTTTTAAGAATACTTCACATATTTTGGATTTATGAGATACTTGATTTGAAAATATCTTTTCCAGTCTATGAAGAAATACTGTCTTTTCAGGGCTGGCGCAGTGGTGCAGTAGGTTAATCCTCTACCTGCAGTGTCAGAATCCCATATGGGCCCCAGTTCTAGTCCTGGTTGCTCCTCTTCTAATCCAGCTCTCTACTGTGGCCTGGGAAAGCAGCAGAAGATAGCCTAAGAACTTGGGCCCCTGCATCCACATGGGAGACCAGAAAGAAGCACCTGGCTCCTGGCTTCAGACTGGCACAGCTCTGGCCGTTGCGGCCATTAGGGGAGTGAAGCAATGGATGGAAGACCTTTCTTTCTGTCTCTCCTTCTCACTGTCTGTAACTCTACCTCTCAAATAAATAAATAAATACTTAAAAAAAAAAGAAAGAAATACTATCTTTTCATTCTCTTAACAGCATCATTTAAAGATCAGAAGCTATTAATTTTCATAAAGAATAATTTATCAATTTCTTCCATGGATCATGCTTTCTATGTTATGCCAAAGAAATCATTCCCTAACTCAATTTTTTCTTCTAGAAGTTTTATTATTTTAAGCTTTAAATTTAGTTACTTGATACATTTTAAATCAATTATTACATATGGTTTGAAGTACAGGGTAGTTTAATTTATTGCATACTGGCATCCAGTTCTCTCAGTACTGTTTGTTGAAATGACTATTGGCTTTCCAATAAAAATGCCTTTGCATTTTGTTGAAAAGCAGTTGTCCATGTATGTTCTGTCTTTGAGGGGTTCTCTCTTTTATTCTATTGATTGTTTTATCTCTTGTTATCCATACCACATTGTCTTAATTACCCTAGCTTTAAAAATCTGAAATTTGGTAATTTACAATTTTGTTCTTTTTCAAAATAGCTATGGCTATTCTAGATCCTTTGCATTTCCATATGAGTTTTAGAATCAGCCAATCAACTTCTACAAAAAGGCAACCTAATCATTAAGAATGCAATGAATCTATAGATTATGCTGGGGAAAACTGCCATTTTAACAACATTAATCCATGAACAACAAGATACACATCATCACTTAATTTCTCTCAACTATATTTTATATTTTGAAGTATATGAATACTTCATGCATTTTGTCACTTATCACTAATTATCTCATATTTTTGTTATGATTACAAATAGCACTTTTTATTTCAATCTCTAATTTCTCATTGCCAATACACAGAAATACTGAATCTTGTATACTAAGCTGGATCTTCAATCTTAACTTACTTTGTTCTACTAGAAAGATTATAGAATCTGGGCCAGCGTGTGGCACAGTAAATTCATCTTCCGCCTGTGGCACTAGTATCCCATATAGGCTCTGGTTCTAGTCCCGGCTACTCCTCTTCTGATCCAGCTCTCTGCTGTGGCCTGGGAAAGCGGTAGAAGATGGCCCAAGCCCTTGGGCCCCTGCACCCATGTGGGAGACCCAGAGGAAGCCCCTGGCTCCTGGCTTCAGATAGTCTCAGCTAGAGCCACTTTGGCCTTTCGGGGAGTGAACCAGCGGACAGAAGACCTTTTTCTCTGTCTCTCCCTCTCACTGTCTGTCATTCTAACTCTCAAATAAATAAATCTTAAAAAAGAACCTGCAAATCATGACAGTTTCACTTCCTCCTTTCTCATCTAGACCCTTCTTTTCTGTTTCTTGCCTGCTGACAGAATCCCCAGATCAATGATGAACAGAAGCAATCAGAGCAGACATCCCTGTGGTGTTTTGACCTTAGGAGGAAAGCAGTATTCACTATGTGTGACGTCAGCTGTTGGTTTTTCATAGATATACTTCATCAGTTAAACACACTGACTTCTATGCCCAGTTGATAAGACGGTTTCATCAGGAATGAATGTTGGATTTTGTTAAATGCTTTTATTGCATCTACTTACATGATCATATGGCTTTTGTTTTTAGTTTGTTTAACCAATTATAATGATTGTTTTTTAATAATAAACTTCGCATTCCTAATATAAACCCTATTTGGTCACTGCTATGGTATTTGAATATGGCATGTCCCCTCCAAAGTGCATGTTGAAATTTGATTGTGGTGGTGGTGTTAGGAGGTTGGGTCTTTAAGAGATGAGGAGCTAATACCTAACGCAAGACAGTCCCTGTTTTGCTGCTTCTGCATGTATGCACTCATCCGTCTGCTTCTGCTTTTCTACCAGGTTACAACACAGCACAGACCCTTGCGACATGCTCGCAACATGCTCTTAGACTTCCCAGCCTCAAGAATCATGAGCCAAAATAAGTGTCCATTCTTTGACATCCAGTTTCAGGTATTCTGTTATAGCAACCAACAACAGCACTACAACAATCATAATATATGTTATCCTATTTATAAACTGCTGGATTCTATTTGCTAAAATTTAGTTTTGAAAGTCCACAAATAACATTGCACTGCGGTTTTGATTTTGGCATCAAGGTGATGGGGTCTGTGGGAGGGGAAACCAGGTCTCTGCTGTTACAACCTAGGCAGAAGTGGTCTGCTAAGTAACTGTTACGCTATCATCTCATCTACTCCTTCCCAACCTAGGAAGTACTCATCATTGTTATCATAACTTTGCTTATGGGGAATAAGGAAAAGCTGAGGTTTAGCGAGTAATCTGTACAAAGAACTTTCTAATTTAGAGCTAGGTGTGAATCAAAACAGGATGAAATTAAATCCACTCTCATCCTCCAACTACGCTATGATCTTTATGCAGTAAACCAAGAGATTTTCTTTAAACACACAGGCTGATTTCCTCTCCATTGAGAAAAAGCATTATAACTCCACAAAATCTGAGTAATCTAATCTGGAGTCCATGCCACTCACTCTGGCATTAATCAAAAAACAAAACAAAAGATGAATGAGATGAAATGTTTTCTTACACTCTGAATCAGCAACTAAATAAATAATTAACTAGTGAATACACTGAAAATATTACTTAGAAAATGGCAGGCTTGATCCAGCTGGGAAGACTCTTGAAAGGATATTACAGTCCTTGGGGCCGGTGGGTTAATGCCCTGGCCTGAAGCTCAGGCATCCCATATGGGCAGCGGTTCAAGTCCCGGCTGCTCCTCTTCCAATCCAGCTCTCTGCTATGGCCTGGGAAAACAGTAGAAGATGGCCCAAATCCTTGGGCCCCTGCACCCGTATGGGAGACCCGGAAGAAGCTCCTGGCTCCTGAGTTCGGATTCGCGCAGCTCTGGCCGTTGTGGCCATCTAGGAAGTGAATCAACGGATGGAAGACCTCTCTCTCTCTCTCTCTCTCTCTGCCATCTAGAGAGTGAATCAACAGATGGAAGACCTCTCTCTCTCTCTGCCTCTCCTCTCTCTGTTTAAGTCTTCCAAATAAATAAAAATAAAAATCTTTAAAAAAATTTAAAAAGGATATTCCAGTCCTAAAAGGCCAATCAAAATGATATGTAATACCATTTAGGGGCCACCAGCGCCGTGGCATGGAAGGTAATGCCACTGCTTGCAGTGCTGGCATCCCATGTGGCATTGGTTCGAGCCCCAGCTGCTCCACTTCCAAATGAGCTCTCTGCTAATGTGCCTGGGAAAGCAGTGGAAGATGGCCCAAGTCCTTGGGCCCCACATGGGAGACGCAGAAGAAGCTCCTGGTTCCTGGCTTCAGACCAGCTCAGCAACAGCTGATGAGATATGGCTATTGCAGACTGAGCCAACGAATGAAAGATATCTATCTCTCCCCCCTCCCACCCCCCAGCTCTGCCTTTCAAATAAATAAATAAATCTTTAAAAATAACAACAATATATAACACCATTTAAAAAATGTAACTCATCTTCAAAAACATATTGTGAAATAGGTATTACTATACTCATGTTTACAAATGAGGAAATCTGAGACACATTAAGAAACATGCTTAAAGCCTGTCGTCCTGTAAGTAGCAGAACAGGTATGCAAACGCAAGTCTCTACAACTCCAAAACAGCCCCTTAAAATGTGATTGGTTTTTGTTTGTTTTTTAGATTACAGTGTTGTCAGCCCCAAAAAACAAGAAGCGCTGCCAAGAGTCTTTTGGAACAAGCAAATACCAACATCAGATTCTAGCAGAGCTCGGTGCCAACTAAAATGGAGCTGAGCTTGATGGTAATAATGGCAAGCAGGAGTTTCCCAGGTTCTGAGGAGATTAAACCTGTTTTACTCCCTTTCTAGAGTAGGTTTTCCTACTATAACACTCGCTGAGTGCTTTTTCTATATTTCAATGCTTTACAGTGGACACAGCTAATTAGTCTGGACTACTAGTGGCTAGCTATGATATAGAATGTCTCTTAAGAGTAAAAATAGGGAGAGAAAGAGGAAGAATTACAGCTATGCAATAATTCCAATCAAGAGACAAGATTCCCTCCACTCCTGAGGTGACTGCCACGGTTCAATTATCAATTCTACTTCACACTAGCCTTACAAGTTTTTAGCGTCTCTGGGTTTCCATGCCTTCATCTAAAATGGATGTGATAATTTTACCTTTATAGGACTAAGGATAAAAATAGTGTATATAAATAGTGCCTACACAGGCATCTGACCCTTGTTAGGCACTGTTTAAATTTTGCAAATCAATATGTACTTTTGAGATCCTTTAGTATAAAGAGCTTATTTGTGAAAAACATTAACATTTTTACTACTTATTTATTTTTTTTAAAAAAAGCATTATAAATCTGACATTCCTGTATTAGGATCCTATAATTAGCATTGGAGACCAATTTCCAGCATCAACTTTAAGTAGACAAGCAATTTAAAAAATACAAAGATAATCAGACACCACTGATTAAAGTAAAACTACTCAACTCTACTATAGCTATATTACATACCCACTACATATTCAGCATCATGCAATGTTTCATAGGGAATATGCAAGATCTAGCCAGTATTCTCAATAAGCTTAAATATTAGAGAACAAAAATAAATAAAATAAATAAAAAAGGAATAAAAAAAGATACTGTATACAGAGACAGCTGACCCTTGGACAATCTCAGGAACTGGGAGAGGGGTGATGCATGCGTAGAAGCACCCATCCACCCACAGCTGAAAATTCACAAATATATACATTTTGGCACCCCCCCAAACTTAACTACTCAGTCTCAGAGCCTGCTGTTGACCAGAAGCTTTGCTAATAACATGAACAGCCAATTTTGTAGGTGTACAGTCAATTTTGTATGTTACATATATTATATACAGTAAGAAATACGCTAGAAACATGGAAGATGACTTTTTATTGCAATAAGCAATTTATTGGCATGTCACTGGTGTTTTAAAGGGTTACTTGCAAAACTTGAGCAAACAGGAGGAGGCTAGGGAATTACTATAGTAACACAGTATGTCCTATAGTTAGTTTTATGCAGTCATGATTTAATACTGTATATTTACACTTGTTTTATTTCTATTGATTATGCCATGAACAGCCTGTGTATAAGTTTTGATAAATTTTAACTTCTTATAACAGATTTGTATATATTTTATACTAGTACATGATAAATATTACATATATGATGTACACTTGTTACCTTTTACTTAATTTTTTTGACATTTCTAGGCTACATATTTTAAAGTTTTCAACTTGCTACAAATCTTTCAAAAATTAATCCACATACTAATGGACCTACTCAATTTAAACCCAGGCTGTTCAAGGGTCAACTGTGAGTGTGAGTGAATAGCACATAACTCTGGGAGGAAGAAATTCTCAAGTATTAATATTTATGAGTTTCATAAACCGAATTTTAAAAACTATCTATGTGTATATTTTGTGTCACCCCTAATGCTAGTGCCAAGAACAAGTTCAAATGATGGGTATATTATAATGTGATAAATAATTAATGAATAACTTGTACAAAGAAGAAAAGAGGATTGTCTGATCATTTCCACCATCACTTACTGTTGCTATTTTGGTCTCGAGAAAGTTCTCCCTTTCTTCATCTACCTCAATTTCATGTCCAGTTTTAAACAATTCAAGCATTTTGGGAATGTCGCGGCCAATGGAATCTGGTTAGAAAAATTAAAAGTCCAAAATTATCATTTGTATCTGAACAAGCACCATAAATTACTCAGTAAGATGAACACGTATCACATTTGTGAAAACACAGCAAACACACTGGGGCAGACAGATCTGTTTTGGAGCTTGTGTATGAACTCCTCCCGCTGAATGTAGAGATGAGACCTGCAGCTTCCAAGCAAGAATGATGATGTGGACATGACTAGGTTACGTGAGACTGTGATGCTCTCTTGGGAGGAACTTCCTTACGAGCTAGAAAAAAAGCAAAGCCGGAATGTTGTAAGCTGCCACATGGAAAGGATCATGGAGTAACAAGCTGAGAGCAGCCTCAGGCTGGCTGGCAGCCAGCAACAAACTAAAGCTTTCAGTGCAGCAGCCTGCAAGGAAGCGAATTCTTCCAGCAATCATGTGATTCTGGAAGTAGTCCATCCCCAGGCAAGTCTCAGATAAGATCACTGCCCCAGCCAACATGGTACCTGCAGTTCTGTGAGACTGTTAATCCGAGGACTTAGCTCAGCTGTATATACATTCTTGACACACAGAAATGATGACATAATAAGCATGTCACAAAGTTTGTAGTAAGATGGTTACATCATGATAGATATAAATAAATATATGCAATGCTGATACCATACTTTAAAAAGAGATAAAAATTAAAATCTATTAAATATTTTATTATGAAAACTAATAGTACAATCTTGGAATCTTTTAAGAACTTCCTAGGGGCCAGCATTGTAGCATAGAAGGTTAAGCCTCCATCTGCATTGCTGGCATCCCATACGGTTGCCAGTTCAAGGCCCAGCTGCTCCACTTCTGAGCCAGCTCTCTGCTATGGCCTGGGAAAGCAGTGGAAGATGGCCCAAGTCCTTGGGCCCCTGCACCCATGTGGGAGACCCGGAAGAAGCTCCTGGCTCCTGGCTTTGGATTGGCCCAGCTCCAGCTGTTGCAGCCATTTGGGGAGTGAACCAAAGGAGGGAAAGTCTCTCTCTTTCTCTCTGTCTCTCCCTCTCTCTCTCTCTCTCCCCCTCCCTTCTCTGTCTCTCTTTCAAATAAACAAAACTTTAAAAAAAGAAAAAGGAATTTCTAAAACCTTTGTGCAGATTTTGTCTGACTTGCTTTACCATAAAATCAAAAAACTAGAAAGCAACAAGATTTAGTAGTGGAAACATCATAATGTATGATACAATCTTGAGGCAGTTCATTATGCACAGTTATAGAAATTGGTACAAGAAACATCAAGGACTAAAATTTAATTTATTGCATTCTAACGTCGCTTTGTCTTCTATTAGGTTAGAGAAAAACAGAGTAAGAATGTTCAAAACATTATACAAGTGACTCCAAAAATAAATTTTACTCTGCTATGATTCAGTCATTATTTAACTCAAATTTAATGCACAAAATATATATGCTTAATATTCTAGTATACTATAACTTGAAAACTTTTAATTCTATGCATTGAAACTGTTAATCATTTGAAGGGTAAGGAACATAAATAAATAATGCATCACTAAAGAGATGCCATTGTCACTGTGCCTCCACCAGGTCTTCCCTCCATGAGTCAATGTGCAGATCCCGTGACACGGCATGCACAGTGTACCCACAGCATGCGCTACTCCCAAGTTATTTTAGGACTTGTTCAGTATGACTCAGGAGCATTTCAGCTAGAAATGAAAGCAATTACCCTCGAGGAGCTTACAATCTAGTTAAGAGATAAGAGATGCATGCAAATGGAAGAATTACTCAACAGAGAGTATAATAATAAACAGTAAGCTGCTAACAGTGGTATTCCAAAAAGATACATCTGGTTAAACTACCTGTATTTAAACTTCATTATTTTTAAAGGTATATTTTTAATAAGAACAGGGGTTTGTATGCAGTGAGAGCTCAAGAATTACTCAGGGGGCGGGTACTGTGGTGTAGTAGGTAAAGCAGCCGCCTGCAGTGCCACAATCCCAATTGGGCGCTGGTTCAAGTCCCAGCTGCTCCACTTCCAATCCAGCTCTCTGCTATCACCTAGGAAAGCAGTGGAGGTCGGCCCAAGTCCCTGGGCCCCTGCACCTGTGTGGGAGACCCAGAAGAAGTTCCTGGCTCCTGACTTCAGATAGGTGCAGCTCCAGCCGTTACAGCCAATTGGGGAGTAAACCAGCAGATGGAAGACCTCTCTCTCTCTCTCTCTCTCTCTGCCTCTCCTTCTTTCTCTAACTATGACTTTCAAATAAATAAATTAATCAGTAACTGACCAGAACCCACACCCAAACACTGTGTTCCAACCTGACATTACAGAAGAACTATCTGCTTCTACCAAAGGCCACCTCTCATCTGTGCCCTGATGTGTGGAATGAGAAGGCCATGCCAAGAAGGCTGCTGGCAAGTGATCATCAGTTACTCAGGAGTGGCTTCAGAAAATACCTGAGAAACCACCTGGCAACGGCGCCTGCCTGGCAACAGGCTGTGATTGGTTAGGGCATAAACTGCCCCTTGACCGAATTGGCTGCCTCGGCTATATAAGCTGCTGTACCAACCGAAATAAACGAGTCTGCAGGCTGCTTGCCTCTGGCCTGCTTTCACCTGACTCCCGGGTTCTGTGTGGTGACTCAGCACCTCTTGCCCCACCAGGCTCCTCCTCTCAGAACAAATCCACAGCAACACTCTGAACTGACCAATGCTCACCCAGAAAGCAGCACCGCCCCACCCTTCTCTCTACATGGTCAACTTTTTCTGCTTTATGAGACAATCTTCCTTAGCTTACAAACTTGGTATCAAATATCCCACCCTAAAAAGAAAAAAAAAAAAAAGCAAATCTCCTATGATTTCACATTGGAACGTAAGTTCTTGAGGCTGGTACTGTGGCATAGTTTACAGGTAAAGCCGCCATCTGCAGAACGAGCATACCATATGGGCACCAGTTCAAATCCCAGTTGCTCCATGCTCTGCTAATGTGCCTGGGAAAGCAACAAAAGATGGCCCAAATACTTGTCCCTGTAGCCACTTGGGAGACCCAGAGGAAGTTCCTAGCTTCTGTTTCCAGCCATTATGGCCACTTGGGGAGTGAATCAGAGGATGGAAAATCTCTCTCTGTCTCTCTCTCTCTTTCTCTCTGTAACTCTGCCTTTCAAATAAATAATATATCTTCAAAAACAAAAAGGGCATAAATTATTTTTAAAAAAAAAACAATTTTTTCTTTCTCTACTTCCTCTCATTTTCTCTTATACCTGCTTCAATCAAGTTATCATTTTTATTACTCCATTGAAAAATTTTTGTCAAGCAAATCCAAATCATTGCTCATGTTTCTCTGACCTGACCTATCAGCAGAAATTTGAGTGTCTCTCTCTCTTTTTCTCAAAATGTTTTTCTAAATTTTTTTAAAATATATTTTTCTTTTATTTGAAAGTCAGAGAGAAAGGGAAAGACAGAGAAAGATCGTTCCCTCTCCAAAGGCCCACCATAGCCAGGGTGGGGCACACAAAGCCAGGAGTTTGTACCTCACATCAGGTCTCTCACATGGGTGGCAGGAACCCAAGTACTTGAGCCATCATCTGCTGCCACCCAGAGTGTGCATTAGCAGGAAGCTAGAAACAGAAGTAGAACTAGGACTTGAGCACAGGAACTCTGATATGGGATGCAGGTGCCCCATGTAGCATCTTAAGTTACTGCACTAAATGCTCAAGTCCTTAGAGTATCTTGACTTCTCCCTGGAAACAGCTGTCATTGGCTGTTCCATCCCATTCTCATTTGCTAAGCATGACCCTCACTTAGCTGATTTCCAACGTTTGAACTACCCAGGGCTCAGTCCTCTGACCTCTCATATTCTATTCATACACATCTCCCCAAGTGATCTCATCCAGACACATGGTCTTAAATTCCATTTAGCCATTTCTAATTGTTTAACGTGTATCTCTGGCCATAGTCTCATGATTTCTAGCCACCTACCTGATTTCTCCATGAGAGGCAGGCAGGTAATTAGTAAGAAGTAACTATGATAAATGTTTGTTGGAAGAAGGAACAAATAAATGACTTCATAATTTTGAGTCTAAGATCCTTGTGATGATGCAATGGTAATGAAGTAGGAAAGAATAGGACTTAAGAAGGAATGAAAAATAGTTCCACATTAAAATATTGAATTAAAGTACTGATAGAACATAAAAAAAAATTAGCTTACAATTAGAAATAAGAAACTGGCAACGCTGGCACAGTGGGTTAACACCTGGCCTGAAGCACCGGCATCCCATATGGGCACCGGTTCAAGACCCAGCTACTCCACTTTTGATCCAGCTCTCTGCTATGGCCTAGGAAAAGCAGTAGATGGCCCAAGTCCCTGGGCCCCTACACCCACAGAGGAGACCTGGAAGAAGCTCCTGGCTCCTGAGTTCGGATTGGCACAGCTCCGGCCGTTGCGGCCAATTGGGAAGTGAACCATTGGATGGAAGACCTCTCTCTCTCTCTCTGCCTCTCCTCTCTCTGACTTTCAAATAAATAAAATAAATCTTAAAAAAAAAAAAAAAGAAAGAAAACTTTCATGGGCGCTGGTTCGAGTCCCAGCTGCTCCACTTTTGATCCAGCTTTCTGCTATGGCCTGGGAAAGCAGTGGAAGATGGCCCAAGTCCTTGGGCCCCTGAACCCACATGGGAGACCAGGAAGAAGCTCCAAGATCCTGACTTCAGATCAGCCCAGTTCCAGACGTTGCAACCATTTGAGGAGTGAACCAGCAAATGGAAGACCTCTCTTTGTCTCTTTGCCTCTGCCTCTCTATAACTGCCTTTCAAATAAATAAATCTTTAAAAAAAAAATCCTAGTTCCTTTAAAAGAAAAAAAAAAAAAAGGAAGAAACTTTCAGAAGGGCTGGCATTATAACACAGTGGATTAAAGCCTTGGCCTGCGGTGCCAGTTTCCCATATGAACGCCAGTTCAAGTCCCAGCTGCTCCACTTCCAATCTAGCTCCCTGCCTAATGCGCCTGGGAAAGCAGCAGAGGATGACCTAAACCCTTGGGCCCCTGCACCCACATGGAAGACTTGGAAGAAGCTCCTGGATCCTGGCTGCATATCAGCTCAGCTTTGGCTGTTGAGGCCATTTGGGGAGTGAACCAGCAGATGGAAGACCTCTCTCTCTCTCTGCCTCTCTCTGTAACTCTTTCAGATAAGTAAAATAAATCTTAAAAAAAAAATTTAGAAAAGATGATAGATTACGGTTGATGAGACTTACATTTTAAGCCAGTTCCATCATAAAACAGTACAAATTAAACTTTACCTCTGTATTTTCTTTTGTCTTTCTCTTTACTTTGTATTTCTCTAGTATCCAAGATGTTTAAGATCATTTCACTTCAAATACACATATATTTGTTTATACATATGTTTGCAAATATATACATATTATTTTGCAAAGTGCCTGATTCTGTCCCCCCCTTAACTTTTTTTAAATTTTATTTATTGGAGAAGAGAGAAAGAGTATGCAGGCATGCTCTCATCTAGCAATTCATACCTCAAACACCTGAAACAGTTAAGATGGTGCTGGGCCAAAGCTGGAAGCCAGGAACAAAATCCAGGTCTCTCACATGGGTGGCAGGAACTGAGTCACTTGAGCACCAGCAGGAAGCCAGAGTCAGGAACTGGAGCAGAGCTCCAAACCCAGACACTCCAATGCAGGACAGACATCCCAACCAGAATCTTAACCTCTTAACCACTAGAGTAAAACCTGCCCCACTGCCCTTCTTTTTAAAAATCAGGTTGGAACTGGCCTTGTGGCGTAGTGAGTAAAGCCACTGCTTATGACACTAGCATCCCACATGGGTGCAGGTTTGGGTCCTAGCTGTTTCACTTCCCATCCACTTCCCTGCTAACAGCCCAGGCAAAGCAGCAGAAGATGGCCCAAGTGTTTGGGCCCTTGCCACCCCCATGAAAAACCCAGATGAAGCTTCTGGCTCAGCCCAGACCATTGCAGCCACCTGGAGAGTGAACCAGATAGAAGATTGTAAGGCAGCCACAAAACACACCAAACACTGGATTAAGGAAAAGGGTTTATTGGAGAATACCCGACAGACTGGAGGGAAGGGGCGAAGAAGGAAAAGAGGGAGAAGGAGAGCATAAGAGAGAGACAGAGGTCAGAAGATAGAAAGAAGAGAGCGAGCGAGCAAGGAAGAGGAAAGAGGAGCAGAGGCAAGAGAGAAGAGAGAGGAGAGGGGCTGGCACCGTGGCTCACTTTGTTAATCCTCCGCCTGCGGTGGCAGCATCCCATATGGGGACCGGATTCTAGTCCCGGTTGCTCTTCTTCCAGTCCAGCTCTCTGCTGTGGCCCAGGAAGGCAGTGGAGGATGGCCCAAGTGCGTGGGCCCCTGAACCCGCATGGGAGACCAGGAGGAAGCACCTGGCTTCTGATCGGTGCAGTGCCGGCTGTAGCGGCCATTTGTGGAGTGAACCAACAGAAGGAATACCTTTCTCTTCTCTCTCTCTCTCATTGTCTATAGCTCTACCCGTCAAATAAGTATTAAAAAGAGAGAGAGAGAGAGAGAAGAGTGAGAGAGGGGAGCAAGAGAGAGAGCCACGTGTTCAGGAACAGGTCCTTTTAAAACTTTGCCGGAGAGCAGGAAGGGAAGCAGAAGCAGTGAATCCTATTAGGATGAGGGTGGAGCTTGACACCAGTGGTTGGGCCATGTGGCCACCTGGCTCCCAGCAATGGTGGCAGGGGCTAGAGCCTAGGATGGTATCAGGGTATAGATTGCGCCATAGAAAAGACTGCTCCATTTTCCTAACAAAGATTCTCTCTCTCATTCTCTCTCTCTCTCTCTCTCTCTCTCTCTCTCTCTCTCTCTCCTTTCTTTCCTTCTCTGTAATTCTGCCTTTCAAATAAATAAATAAATTTTTAAAGAAAATAAAAATAACAATCAGGTTGATAGTTTTGCTAAGTTATAAGACTTCTTTATATGTTCTACTTTCAGAGGCTTGTTACAATAAGCAGCTACTTCAAAATTTTATGGAAAATGAAGATAAGTTTATTTTGATGCAAACAATTTGAAATCCATGCATACTTGTATGTGTAGCATATATTTCTCCAATCAACAGCTTATCTTGTCATTTTCTTAGTTCATTCCTGATGCTGATAATCTTTGTCTTCTCTCTCTTTTTTTTTTAATCAGTGTCACTTAAATGTTACAGCTTTACTGATCTTTTCAAAGAACCAGTTTTGTTTTCATTGCTTCTCTTCTATTATTTGTCCTTTCCATTCCAATGTCTTCTACTCTGATCTTTATCATTGTATTGCTTCTACTTAGTTTGGGTTTAATTTGTTGTTTACTTCCTAGGTTCTTAAGATAAAAGCTTAGCACAATGGCTTTAAACCATTCTTCTTTCCTAATTTAGCCTTTAAAGCTTAAGATTTCCCTCTGAGAACTATTTCAACTGTATCTCACATGCTTTGATGTGTTGTGTTTTCACTGTCACTCATGGAAGGCTTTGTCTAATTTCTTCTTTGAGTTATTTACCAGCATGTGCTCTCATTTTAATGTATGTGGATATTTTTCATGATTAATGATTTCTAATTTAACTTAGTTATGAATGGAAGACATACTGTGCATGACTTCAATTCTTTTAAATAATAAATGTAAGACTTAAAGGCTTGCCTTATAACCCAGCGACTGGTGTACCATGGCAAGTGTCCAACACTAACACTTGTTATTGATGAGTGACGCACTCTATAGATACAAATTAGGCATGTTGGTTGACAGTGTTACTCAAATCTTTCATTGATTTTCTGTCTGTAAGATCTATCAGTGACTGACAAAAATATTAAAATCTCCAACCGTATTTCATGATTAGTCTATTTCCCCTTTCAATTCTGTCAGTTTTGGCTTCCTGTATTTTGAAGCTCTCTTTTTCAGATGAGTATGTGCTATTACTATGATAGAACATCTATCTTTTTCTGTAGTAACATTCCTTGACCTAAAAGTCAATTCTGCTGGTACTGGTATCACCAGTCCACTCTATACTGATTACTGTTTTCATGACATATCTTCACCCATCATTTTACTTTCAGCCTTTTTGTGTGTTTGAATATAAAGGTGCCTTCAATATATTCAGTTTAACTTGAACTGCTTTTGCATCAGTGGTAAACTATGCCTATGGATGAAATGTGCAATCCATTTCCAACCAACAGAACTACTGATATGGATGAATTTAGGTCTTTAATATATGTTTTCTATTTATCTTATATTGTGTGTTTCTCTGTCCCTCCTTTACAGCAATCTTTTTTTTTTTTTTTTTTAAATTATAGGCCAGTGAGAGAGAGAATATGTCAGAAGCAGAGAGAGAACTTGAATCCACTGGTACATTCCCCAAATGCCCATAACAGCTGAGGCTGGCCGGCACCACGGCTCAATAGGTTAATCCTCCACCTTGCGGCGCTGGCACACTGGGTTCTAGTCCCGGTTGGGGCACCGGATTCTGTCCCGGTTGCCCCTCTTCCAGGCCAGCTCTCTGCTGTGGCCAGGGAGTGCAGTGGAGGATGGCCCAAGTGCTTGGGCCCTGTACCCCATGGGAGACCAGGAGGAAGCACCTGGCTCCTGCCATCGGATCAGCGCGGTGCGCTGGCCGCAGTGTGCCGGCCGTAGCGGCCATTGGAGGGTGAACCAATGGCAAAGGAAGACCTTTCTCTCTGTCTCTCTCTCTCTCTCACTGTCCACTCTGCCTGTCAAAAAAAAGAAAGAAAGAAAGAAACAGCTGGGGCTGGTCCAGGCCAAATCTGGCAGTCAGGAATTCAATCTAGGTCTCCCACATGAGTGACAATGACCCAACTCTTGAGCCATTACCTGCTGCCTCTCAGGGTGTGCAGTAAGAGGAAGTTGGACTTTGACCTCAGAATCAGCCCTTAAGGCTTCCTGGTCTGGCTGAAAGACCCGTGAGAGTATTTCAGGCAAGAAAAGTCAAGACACTGTGGCAAAAAATGTTCTACATGAAGGATGTCTGTGAGTGAGACCCCAGTGGAAAGAAGTGGCCATCAAAGAAGGATGTATTTTTCTCTGAAAGGAGAGAACTTCCACTTTCCTTATGGCCTTGTCCAAATACTGACAGTGTTTGTGGACTCAAAAGGCTTCTGTAGCGTACGAAGCTCATGTCAAGAGCATCAAATGGTCACTGATGTCATACATCAGAGTTAACAACAAGAGTCACTGTGTAATAACTCCGCATGCAGGACATCTGTCCTCAATGAGTTGTATTGAGAGTTAATTGTAAAACGAGCCATCAAACGGTTTTGTGTGTGTATGCGAATTGTTGAATCTTTACTTAGTATAGAGTTGGTCTTCTGAGTTCAAAATTAATTGAAAATGAATCTTAACAGAGAATGGGACTGGCAAGGGGAGAGGGAAGAGGAGGAGGAGTGGAAGATGGGTGGGAGGGCTGATATGGTGGGAAGAATAACTATATCCCTAAAGTTGTACTTATGAAATTCATATTTCTTTAAAAATAAATTTTAAAAAAAGTTAGTTGGAACTAGAAGCAGAGCCAAGGACTAGAAACTAGGCTCTATGATATGGGTCGTGGGTGTTTCAAGCAGCATCTTAAGCTCTAGACCAAACACTCAGTCTCATCTTTTGTTTTCAGCAAAAGTCTTCAGTATGTTTCTGTTCCTCTTAGTTTCATACTATCTCCTTCTGCACTTTTTTAACTTGACTTAGAGACCACAATGCACCCATTTATCACAACCCACTTCACGTTAATACACAATACTTTTGCGTCAGCCCATTTACTCCCCTCCCCTCATGATGCAACCATCATGTTCAAATTTGCTTCACTTCCTATAGTTCATCTTTAAAATAAAACTAGCAAAATTAGGGAATCATTCTAGATTCTTCCCTCTCCCTTATCCTCATAACTCAACAGCTTCTGTTAATTCCACCTCTTCAATGACCCATCTCTTCTGTCTTCACTGTTGCCACCAGATTATTTATTTT
This sequence comes from Sylvilagus floridanus, assembly GCA_949820135.1. NCBI lineage: Eukaryota > Metazoa > Chordata > Mammalia > Lagomorpha > Leporidae > Sylvilagus > Sylvilagus floridanus. The sequence continues at coordinate 94,241,411 of OX463238.1, forward strand.
GTTATCTTTTACCTAGACTCTTGCAATAGCTTCCTCACTGCTGTCTGATCTTACCACTTCACCTTCCTCATATGGTCACTCTACCACTTACACAACCTCTCCAACACTCATTCTAATAAGCAAATCTTGTGTCACTCTTCCTAGCAATGGCTCCTGCATGCACAGAGGATAAAATCTAATCTTCATGGTAGGGCACAGAAAGCCCTCTGTGATCTGGCCCACTGCTTATCACTGTCCAACCCCACTGAACACCACCATCTGATAGCACTTTATGTACCAAACGATAGAACGCTACTTATAACTTCTTGAACACAACTGGCTCTCTCATACTTTCATGCATTAGTAAAAGCCATTTTCTTTGCCAGGAATGTCCTTCTCATGCAGGTTAGGAAAACATATGCCTATTCATGCTTAACGTCTCAATTTCACTATCTTCTTTATATAATCTGATTCTGAAAAACAGTCTCTCTTAAGTTCTTTGTACATTTTCCACTGTTAGACTTACTACATGTTAATGCAGGAGTTTGTTCTCATCTCTCTGCCCTCTTCTTATATATCTTTTCATCTTTCAGTCCTCAGTATTAACTGCAATACACATACCAGGCATTCAATAAGTATTCACTTATTCAACAAATGAGTTATGAAGGTATAAGCGGTATAAAAAAACACGAAAAAGAGTAAGTTCTCCTAAAGTAATGGTGGAAAACAAACAGCTACTTGAGAACTGTAGTAGAGAGGCAATAGTAACAATAGTGACTCACAAAGAGTGTATACTTTAAACATTATGGGGTAAATGGAATGATGAAATTCATTCTGTAGAAGAATAACTGGAGACAGAAAAATGTTTAAAAGTTTTCTGGAGAAAAGCATTTGACACAGGGGTTAAGATGCTTGGGACTTCGGCATCCTATATCACAGTGTCTGAAAACAATGCCTAGCTCCACACCAACTTCAGCTTCCTGCTAATACACGCCCAGGGAGGCAACAGATGATGATGGTTCAAATACTTGGGTCCGTGACACCCACATGAGAAGCCTAGATTGGGTTGCTGGCTCCTAGCTTTAGCCTGGCCCAGCCCCAGCTACAGTGGGCATCTGTGGAGTGAAACGGCAGATGTGAGGTCTATCTTTTGCTTCTGGTACTCTCCTTCTCTCTGCTTTTCAAATAAATGCAATCAACTGAAAAAAGAAAAGAATACTAAAATTTGCTCAAGGTCACAACAAGGTAAAGCCAAGGCTAAGAGCTATGTTAACTAGTATTCTATACTTCTTTTCAATATAGTTTAATGTTAAATTGTCGCTGCTATTTCTATAGCTTTGCTATGCCTTATAGCTAAGGAACTGCTCTCTCCTTTCTCTACTTTCCCTTTTTATGTGCTTTTATGCTCTTCTATTTTTCTACTTTTCCTTTCTTCCTTTCATTTTTCAGCCTCTAATTCTCTCAATATCCACAGTGAACATAACCTGTACTAAATTATATGATGAGGTATTTCATTGTAATATGCCTGCTCTTTTCTTTCTTTACTAGGGAAGATGAATGGACAGTTAGTGACAAGGAAGAGTTAGGATTGTACATGTATAAGACTTTCATGAAAATAGAGAACACTGGAGCTGGCACTGTGGCATAGTGGGTAAAGCCACTGCCTGCAGTGCCGGCATCCCATATGGGAGCCAGTTCAAATCCCAGCTGCTCCACTTCCAATCTAGCTCTCTGCTATGGCCTGGGAAAGCAGTGGAAGATGGCCGAAGTCGTTGGGCCCCTGAACCCACGTGGGAGACCAGGAAGATGCTCCTGGCTCCTGACTTCAGATCAGCGTAGCTCTAGCCATTGCAGGTATCTGGGAGTGAACCAGTAGATGAAAGACCTCTCTCTCTCTCTCCCTCTTTCTCTCTCTGCCTCTCGTTCTCTCTGTGTAACTTTGACTTTTAAATAAATAAATACATCTTAAAAATAAATAAATAATCAAACAAACAAACAAACAAATCCCGGCTGCTCCACTTCCGATCTACCTCTCTGGTATGGTCTGGGAAAGCAGTAAAATATGCTCCAAGTACTTGAGCTCCTGCACCTGCATCAGAGACCCACAAGGGAGACCCAGCTCCTGGCTTCAGATCTGCCCAGCTCTGGCTGTTGCAGCCATCTGGGGAGTGAACCAGCGGATAGAAGACCTCTCTCCGCCTCTGCCTGTGGCTCTCTGTAACTTTGCCATTCAAATAAATAAATCTTTAAAAAAAGAGAGAGAAAACACTAAGAATAGACATTTGAATGTAGAAAAAAATGTGATTGTAACTGAGGGCAACATTTCCATTTAATTATGATAGAGAAGACTGTAAAGAAGAATAACACTTGGTAAGGAAATGGACATAGTCAACAGCTTCAAGCCAACTTGTATGGAAAAACATGGTATAAACCAACAGAAAGAACCAAGACTGTAGGTAGAAAGTATAGGTTGGGGCCGGTGCTGTGGCTCACTTGGTTAATCCTTTGCCTGTGGCACCGGCATCCCATATGAGCGCCAGGTTCTAGTCCCGGTTGCTCCTCTTCCAGTCCATCTCTCTGCTGTGGCCTGGGAGGGCAGTGGAGGATGGCCCAAGTGTGTGGGCGCCTACACCCGCATTGGAGACCAGGAAGAGCCACCTGGCTCCTGGCTTCAGATCGGCACAGCGCAGGCCATAGAGGCCATTTGGGGAGTGAACCAACGGAAGAAAGACCTTTCTCTCTCTCTCTCTCTCTCTCTCTCTCTCTCTCTCTCTCTCCCCCTGCCTCTCCTCTATCTCTGTGTAACTCTTTCAAATAAATAAATAAATCTTTAACAACAACAACAACAAAAGGATAGGTGAATCAAATGAAGGTTGGAAAGCAGACAATGTTTTGTTTGGTTACTAGAGAAATCTGGGGGCCAGTGCTGTGGCACAGTCAGTTAAGCACCCCTTGAGATGCCAGCACATGGGTGCCAGTTTGAGTCCCAGCTCCTCTACTTCCAATCTAGCACCCAGCTGATGGCCTGGGAAAACAGCAGAAAGTGGCCCAAGTGCTTGGGACCCTGCACCAGGGTGGGAAACCTGGAAGAAGCTCCTGGCTTCAGATAGGCCCAGCTCTGGTTGTGGCAGCTATTTGGGGAGTGAACCAGCAGATGGAAGACCTCTCTCTGTGTAACTCTGCCTCTCAAGTACATAAATAAATATTAAAAAAAAAAAAAAAAAAAACTGGAGACATCTGGGCATTATCAAGTACTAATGTCAAACCAATGTGTCTACTAGAGGAAATGAAAGTATTAGTTCCATGTTGTCAAGTACCTTCTGTGTCTTATTCATAGCCATCACATCCAACGCTGACACACAGTAAATCATAGTCAATTACTAAAAATAGTTATAATAAAAATATTAAAAATTGCAGACAATCTATGTCAGTGTTTACTTTTATATCTTCTACCAGCTGAATGCTGAATTAAATGTCCATTCATTGCACAAACATTTGCAGACTACCAACTATGCTCTGGCACTATCCTGGGCCGTGAGAATACAGCAAGGAACAAAACAAAAGAACTGGAGGAACCAAACACACATTACAAAGTATAAGATGAAGTCCTAAAAATAATACAAAAGTATAATAATGTTAGGTGGCTAGACAAATACTAACCTATGTGTGTAAGAGGGGCCAAAGAAAATGAGATTTGTCTTTTTTCTTTTTTTGAGGAAAATGGGAATTCTGAAAGAAAATGAATTTAAGTGAGGTGGCAACAAGAAGAAACAAGCGCTGAAAGCAGACCAGCAATGACACCTAAAGCAACTACTCCTGCTCAGTGACCCTGTTAGATGGATTTTGGCCCTCTCCCTGGGGGCAGCCTAGAGAACTCTCCCTTGCCCACCACCAGAGGCTGATAAGGTCCTGGGAAGATTTTCCAGAACTCAACACCTAGAAAACACCCCCAACCGGTAATTTTCCAGGAAAGGGAGGAGGGGGCTTATACTCATAGCACAGAAACTCCAACCCAAAATGGACTCAGTTCTTTACTGAGATGTCAGCCTGGTCTGTCAGGTGTACTCTCCATTATACTAAGCTAGCATGCATACTGCTATTCTACTACATATGAATGCTTTCTTGCACAAAGACAAGAATCTCTAAGCAGCTATCGCCGGTAACAACAAAATACACAATGACAATGGGAAGCAGAGGGGCTGGGGTGATAACCCCTTATACTAAGATGGCTTTAAAAGCCTCTCTCTTTAGCTGGTATTTGAATAAGAAAGCTAGCAAAGCAAAAAAGCAAAGAGCACTTCAAACAGATGGGACAATGAATCCAAAGACCGGAGAAATTGTAAGTGAGGTAATGGCAGAAACAGAACCAGCTGTATTATACCCATAATCCACCCACAGCGATTACAACGGTACATAATCATGGACGGAGTCTTTCACACATGAATAGCTTTTAAACTAATACATGGGGCCTGTGCTGTGGCATAGCAGGTAAAGCCACCACCTGCAGTGCCCGCATCCCATATAGGTGCTAGTTCCAATCAGCTGTTCCACTTTTGATCCAGATCTCTGCTATGACCTGGGAAAGAAGTAGAAATTGGCCTAAGTCCTTGGGCCACTGCATCCAAGTGGGAGACCCAGAAGAAGCTCCTGGCTCCTGGCTGTGGACAGGCCCAGCTCCAGCCATTGTGGCCAATTGGGGAGTGAACCAGTGGATGGAAGACCTCTCTCTCTCTCTCTGTGCCTCTCCTTCTCTGTGTAACTCAGACTTTCAAATAAATAAATAAATCTTTGAAAAATTAAAAAAGAGTAAACTAATACATAAGGGGGAAATTTTAGGGAAATTTCAAGCTGATTACCCTAAAAAATTGTGTTTTAGTATATTTACTTATATAACCAAAGAGTTCTGATTGTTTCAATAATACAAGCAATACTGTGAGGTACATGTTATTCTGAGACTTTAAAATATTTTACATTAAACCTCAATAATCTTAATATTCCTGAGTTTCCAGTATGACAGGAAAACTTCTGTACAGAAAGTAGTATCCTACTCAGATGTGATTATCCTTTAGACAAGATTCAGCTAGAGGCCTGCGCTGTGGTGTAGCACATAAAGCTGTTGCCTGCAGTGCTGGCATCCAATATGGGAGCCAGTTCAAGTCCCGGCTGCTCCATTTCCAATCCAGCTCTCTGCTATGGCCTGGGAAAGCAGTGGAAGATGGCCCAAGTCCTTGGGCCTCTGTACCCATGTGGGAGACCCAGAAGAAGCTCCTGGCTCCTAGCTTCAGATAGGCACAGCTCCAGCCATTGCAGCCAACTGGTGAGTGAACCAGTGAATGGAAGACCTCTCTCTCTCTTCTCTGTTTAACTCTGATTTTTAAATAAATAAATCTTTTTTAAAAAAAAAGATCCTACTAGACAACGAGTGTTTAATTTTAAGAGCTACACAGCAAGAGGGCCACATGTTAGTGAAACTAATTTACTAGTCATGTCTTTTTCCCTCTAACAGCCAATAACTTAACAATTTAAAAGAACTCAACAGTTTCCATATATGCCATAGTATATATCATGGGGTTAGCACGTATAATGGAAAATTAATTCCATTAAGTCAAGACATTCTTCATATTAGTATTTTTGATTTAGTAAATGCTAAATAATAAGCTTAGAAATTAAAAATTAAATCAATAAATCTATATTATAAACAAAAGAATTAAAGATGGCATTCATACTGGGGAATGCAATGATACACAAAATCAAATTTCTTCAAAAGTTTTAAAAAGAAATTTTAAAATGTTTTCGCTAATGAAATAAAAATGAAATACTGAGAAAACAATTCAAACATGCATTTGGAAAAAATACATCTTGCCTACGGTTACGTAAGAATTAAAATATAATGAATAAAATCACAGCATTAAACATGCTGCAAATTGTGCACATACAATCCTGCCAAGACAGTTACCACCCATTCCCATTAGTAAAACGGAGACAAAATGGGAAAGTAATGAGCTCAGCTGCAGGGGCTTGTTTGTTTTCTAATTTCAGACACTTGCTCAAAGCATAATTCCTATTTTACCCTAAAGTCTCTTGTTGGATTTAAGGGGAATCAAATGTTCCTAAACAGGAATCTGAATAAGCTCTGAAAATGCATAATACAAACTTCATTTGTTCTAATGAACATCTGGTGTTCTGTTTTAACATTTTTGACAGGTTAATCGCTTGTCTGCATGTTTAAAGAACACACATGTTTTTGACAGTGCTGTTAAACAGATCTTATGGAGTAAAAAGAAAATGTTAGAAAAGGGGAAAGACCAGTCTGTGTTTTTTTTTTTTTTTTTTTAGGATTTATTTATGTATTTGAAAGTCAGAGTTACAGAGGCAAAGAGAAGAAAGAGAGATCTTCTATCTAGTGGTTCACTCCCCTAATGGCCACAACAGCTGGAGCTGGACTGATCTGAAGCCAGGAGCCAGGAGCCTCTTCCAGGTCTCCCATGCAGTGCTGAGGCCCAAATTGGGCCTTCCTCCATAGCTTTCCCAGGCCATAGCGAAAAGCTGATCGGAAATTCAGCAACTGGAACTCAAAATCAGCACCCATTCAGGATGCTAGCTAGCACTGCAGGAGGTGGCTTTACTCGCTACACCACAGCACCAGCCCCCAGTCTGTATTTTTTAAGGTGACTTGTTAACCAAATAGTGGGTTGAAAAACATTCTTTAGATTCTTGACCACAGCATATGGAAGGTATGATTCATTATGAAAGTAGAAATAAAGCCTACTAAACATTTCAACAGGAAATTTTTGTTATTATGAATAAAGAAATGTTATTTGAAAACCTTTCAAACTAAAAAACAATAGTCCCAAATATTGCTACGACAACAATAATTTAGAAACATCAAAGATAAAGAAAAAGAAACGAAAATGGTTATAGAGAGTAAAATCATTATAAAGATGACTAAAATTAACATCAGAAAAAACCAGTTCACCATTCAAAGCAGGAAGTCTGCTGCATGAGATCTATTATTCATCCATTTTCAGTTTTAATTGACTATATGTAGCACTGTTTTGCTCTGACTTAAGGATGAATTAAACTAAAAACAAAAGAAGTATAATATTTTTATTAAATTCAATTACAGTTTGGTTTAACTTCTTAAATCATGTTCAGTTGCTGGTCTTAACAAAGAATGTAGGCCTGATTCCATGGCAACAAACACTACTGTCATGAAAATTCCTAACAAACCAAACCTCAGGCCAAAATCTAACAAGGATATGTAATTAAATGGAGGCTGTAAAAAAATTAACAAAACAGGGCCGGCGCCGTGGCTCAACAGGCTAATCCTCCGCCTTGTGGCGCCGGCACACCGGGTTCTAGTCCCGGTCGGGGCGCCGGATTCTGTCCCGGTTGCCCCTCTTCCAGGCCAGCCCTCTGCTGTGGCCCAGGAGTGCAGTGGAGGATGGCCCAAGTGCTTGGGCCCTGCACCCCATGGGAGACCAGGTAAAAAGCACCTAGCACCTGGCTCCTGCCATTGGATGAGCGCGGTGCACCATCCGCGGCAGCCATTGGAGGGTGAACCAACGGCAAAGGAAGACCTTTCTCTCTGTCTCTCTCTCTCTCACTGTCCACTCTGCCTGTCAAAAAAATAAAAAAATTAAAAAAATTAAAAAAAATAAAAATAAAAAATTAACAAAACACTAGTACCACAAAATAACTGGAGAGTCCATTTGCATTTGCTTAAGTTTTATATCATAATCTAGAATTCAGGCAAGTTAACTAATAGTAGCTAATATAGTAACTAATAGTTAACTAAAAGTAGCTAATATGTATAAAGAATTTTGGCAGAATTTTTTAATTCAACTAAGGTTGAAATTTGAAAACAAATCTACTAAAACAATTTTAAAACTACTCTCTTGGGGGCCGGCGCTGTAGTGTAGAGGGTAAAGCCACCACTTGCAGTGCTGGCATCCCACATGGGCGCTGGTTCAAGACCCAGCTGTTCCACTTCTGATCCAGCTCTCTGCTATGGCCTGGGAAAGCAGTAGAAGATGGCCCAAGTCCTTGAGCCCCTGAACCCACGTGGGAGACCAGGAAGAAGCTCCTGGTTCCTGACTTCAGATCGGCGCAGCTCCGGCCGCTGTGGACAGTTGAGAGTGAACCAGCGGATGGAAGATCTCTCTCTCTCTCTCTCTCTCTCTCTCTCTCTCTCTCTGCCTCTCCTTCTCTCTGTAACTCTGACTTCCAAATAAATCAATACATCTTAAAAAAAAAAAAAAAAACTACTTTATTTAAGATTTATTTATTTGAAAGAGTTACAGAGAGAGGTAGAGAGAGGTAGAGAGAGAGAGAGAGAGGGCTTCTATCTGCTGGTTCACTCCCCAAATGGCAGCAACGGCCAGAATTAAGCTGATCTGAAGCCAGGAGCCAGGAGTTTATTCCAAGTCTCCCACGTCGGTGCAGAAGCTCAAGGACTTGAGCCATCTTCTACTGCTTTCCCAAGCACATTAGCAGGGAGCCAGATTGAAAGAGGAAGAGCCAGGACTCAAACTAGTGCCCGTATGTGGGAAGCAAGTGCTGCAGGCCAAGGTTTTAATCCACTGAGCCATAGCGCCAGCCCCTTAAAACTATTTTTTTAAAGATTTATTTATTTACATGAAAGGCAGAGTTACAGAGAGACAGAGGAAGACACAAGGAGAGGTCTTCCATCTACTGGTTCACTCCCCAAATGGCCACAATGGCAGGAGCTGGGCCAGTCCAAACCCAGGAGCCAGGAACTTCTTCTGGGTCTCCCACAAGGGTGCAAGGGCCCACGTACTTGGGCCATCCTCCACTTTTTCCTCAGGCACATTAGCAGAGAGCTGGATGGGAAGTGGAGCAACTAGAACTTGAGCCGGCCTCTACAGGGGATGCTGGCATTGCAGTGACTTTACCACCTATGCCACAGCACTGGGTCTCCCCTCCCCCCTTTTTTAAGATTTATGTCCTGGGGCCAGCATCGTGACATAGTGGGTAAAACTGCCACCTGCAAAATGAGCATCCCATATGGGTGCTAGCTCATGTCCAGCTGCTCCATTCCCAATCCAGCTCCCTGCTAATGGGAAGGCAGGGGAAAATGCTCCGTGTACTTGGGCCCTGCACCCATGTGGAAGATCAGAAAGAATAACCTGGCACCTAGCCTCAGCTTGGCCCAGGCCTGGCCATTGCAGCCATCTGGGGAGTGAACCAGTAAATGGAAGATATCTCTGTCTCTCCCTCTCTGTAACTTTTACTTTCAAATAAATAAATAAGTCTCAGAAAAAAAAAAAAAGATTTATTTACTATGAAAGCCAGAGTTATAGAGAGAGAGAGAGAGAGGGAGACACAAGAAGAGAGATCTTCCATCTACTGGTTTACTTCCCAGATGGCTGCAATGAACAACACTGGGCCAGACCATAGCCAGGAGCTTTATCCAGGTTTCCTACATGGGTGGCAGAAGCCAAAGCACTTGAGTCATTTCTGCTCCTTTCTCAGGCCATTTGCAGGGAACTAGATTGAATTGGAGCAGGTAAAACAAAAACTAGTGCCCATGTTGGATGCCAGTGTTGCAAGTAGCGGCTTTACATGCTATAACACAATGACAGTCCCATAAATGTTATATTTACACAATAAATTTATTTTAAATAATACCTATCAGGGCCAGTGATGTGGCACAGCAGGTTAAGCAACCATCTGAGACACTGGCATCCTTGGGTTCAAGTCCTAGCTCTTATACTTTTGATCTATCTCTCTGCTAATGCTCCTGGAAAGGCAGGGGAAGACTGCCCAAGTGCTTTGCCTTGGTCACCCACACGGGAGACCTAGATGGTGAACCTGGCTTGGTCCCCAGCACTGGCTGTTGTGGCCATTTGGGAAATAAGACCAACAGATAGAAAATCTCTCTTTCTGTATTTCTACCTCTCTTTCCATAACTCTGCTTTTCAAGTAAATAAAATAATTTCTTTAAAAAGAAAAAGGGAATACAGTTGGGAGAAAAAACAAGTTCATCTGCAGCCACAGTTTCTGTTAGGTCATACTGAATGTCTCATGTAGATAGGTATTATCAGTGTTTTCAAAAAAAGATGCATTTATGTGAAAGGCAGAGTTGGGAGAGGGGTAGGGAGGGTAGAGGCGCAAAGGGAGACAGGGGAGAGAGGGAGAGAGATCTTCCATCCATTGGTATGCTTGCCAAATGGCAACAACAGCCAGGCTGCGCTAGGTTAAAGCTAGAAACCAAACACTCTACCTGGGTTTTCCACGTGGGTGCAGGGCCCAAGCACTTGGCCCATCTTCTGCTGCCTTCCCGTGTGCATTAGCAGGGAGCTGGATTGGAAGTGAAGCAGTCAGGACTCAAATTGACACTCATGTGGGATGCTGGCATTGCGGGTGATGGCTTCACCTGCACCACAATGCAAGCTGCACGTACTCCCTGCTTCTGTGCATGGTATCACTTTTTAGGAGTCCCTTAGCTTAATATTTTCAGCATTGTTTGACTCCTCCCTTTCTCCTCCTCAACCTGTCCATTCCTAACTACTTAGTCACGAAACCCTGAAATCTTTGATATCTGTCCTCTTCACTCCAGCCTCATTAAGAAGTCCTCAGTCCAAACACTACCACATTAGTCTACTGCAATTGCACTCTGGCACGTCTCCATGTCCCTGGTTTTGAATCATACCAATGCACCTTAGAAACTCTAGCCAGATTAAAGCTCTATAGAACAGACCGTGTCATTGCTCACCTCAAAAACATCTAAGAATCTGTACTGAACACAAAATAAAAGTCCACCCTCATTAGTCCATCATTCAAAGTCCTTCTCAATAGGGGACCAATCTGCCTTTCCAATCTCATTTCCCATAATTCTCCTCTATTTCAAAGGGGCATCATTCCTATAGCCAAACAAAAATAATTGGTATTTCTTGGACCTGGCACATAATTTCTGATTTACTTCACTGTCCTTCTACTTAAATTAATATTCCCACTGTATCCTTTCATCCAGCTATTCAGAATTCAGTTTAAAAATCACCTCCTTCTCTACTTCCCCACTACTGAACAACCACAGTAGCTTGGGACTTGATTATATAATACTGCTTACTTTAAACATGGCTCTTTGAGTAATGACCTTACTACTCTTACTAAATTTCTTAAGGGAAATATACCCATAAAGGGAGAATCCATTAAAGGACAACACCTGCAGAGTGACATACACAGTCAGAAATCATAAATATGCTAAAATAAATGAGCATATGCACTACATTGTTAAGATATAAAAGCTTATTAAATAACATGATAGTCACATACCTAGTAGATAATACATTTCATTTATTTTCAGCTAGTCTATGACCCAAGTTTAAAGAACTGATATCAGAAAATAACTTTATAATGTAAAATATAAATATATAAAATATTTTATAATAAAATCATAAAATAATTTTTGCAAATAACATTAGACTATCAATATTTATGCCAATGGAAAAATAATCAAATCCACATTGATTTTTGTGCAGTATAATACTTAACCAGTATGCATTATTTATTCTACATCTATGTATATCACCTTTGTTTTCTAATGGAACAAAATTGCTAAGTTGTTTACACTATATTGAAATAATTCAAAGAATTTTTGCTTACTCCGAGTAAGTTTTGGAAATCTTTTTTTCAGTTTCTTCCTTAATGGATTAAGTTCAGGCATCATTTCTGGAACAGCTAAATAAAAGTCTACCTTAATTTCATCATCCAAAATCTGAAAGTCAAAAACCAAACAAGATAGCTTTAGATTATATGCAAAGCTTTATTGTTCTGAAAATAAGACATAATAATTTCCCTTATGATTCAGAAAAAAGATATTAAGCACAGTTGTTTTCTTCAAACACGGGGAATCATATTTACCAGTTAAGAGAACCATCAGAAGCAAAACATTTTCTTTTAAAAATAGCCACATCTCTATTTTTTTAATATCTACTGATCTTAATTCTTCCATGGGGCTGTGTTAGACAAAAGCATTACAAATTAGAACAGAGCACTGATGAGAACAAGGCTCATCCAATCCCAAAGAGTTGAATTCATATGTCCTTTTAAAAAATGAAGAAACAAGCTAAAATTTTTGCAAAAGGTCACATGTAAAACTAATAACAATAGCTGCCAGACTCACTTCCTAAATTTAGAGCATCAAGAGAACTAAATCTATAATTATTTTCACAAAGAACTGAAACTAAAATTCTCTTTGCCGCCAGTAACTAAAAATAAGAGGAGAGTGTTCACAGATTAAGTTCACTTACAGTTTATTGTTCATAATCTATTTGCATTCTCAGAGCAAAGGAATTAATATACAATATTTAAAAGACTTCTTTATTAATTCAGGCAAATAATGAAAATGGCGATTATATTTTGATAATATATGCCACTTAAAAATTTAGTTGATTATATAATTAAGCAAATCTTTAAAACAATACTGCCTGGGAAACAAATATTTCACTAAAGATTCTTTTTGCTTAAAGCTTACACAAATATTCCATTCATAGCCTTGGTGTGGAGTTACATAGTGAACCCTAAAAACTTTAGCAAAATTAAGCAATGACTCTGGAATTTTATCTCGCTGTTACTATTTTTTCTTTTCACAAATTCCTTACTCCTTAGTAACACAGTGTGCTTTTCTTAATAATAACAACTTACAATAAATGGGCACTTTTCATGTGGCAAGCATTCTGCTAAAGATTTCACATGTTCTTCATAACAACCATACAAGGCACGTACTAATATTGACCACACATTCCAGACAAGGAAACTCGAAATGCGGGGCTCAGGGATGACAAGTCAGTCTGTGCACGCCTATGAGGCAGACGCAGAATTCAATGACAAATGCCGTGGTTCCAAAACCAGGGCTCTCATTTCACGAGTTAAAAACTGTATGTAAGATTTCTGCTCTAAGATCATTCAATACTAATTCAATGTTCCTTTAAATTAAATTTAAAATTATGCTTGAAAGTGGTACTATGATTCATCTTAACATCTTGGGGTGTGTTTGACATGGCAGTTACGATGCCACTTCCACCACCCGTATTCCAGATCAGAGGGCCTGGGTTCAAGTCTCAGCTCCACTTCCAATTCCAGCTTCCTGCTAATGCACACCCTGGGAAGCAGCAGTGATGGTTCAAACATTCGGGTTCCTGCCACCCACAGCGGAGACCCAGACAGAGTTCCCAGCTCTTGGATCTGGCCTGGCCCAGTTCCAGGTGTATTTAGGGATTGAACAAGCAGATGTAATATCTCTCTCTCTGTTTCTTGGTGTGTCTCTCTGCCATTCTAATGAAAGTAATAGTATTAATAATAATAAAAAGACCATATTTTAGAATAATACAAAACTGTGGGTGAAACCCATACTCTAAGGGAAAAGTAAAGATATAAATGACTTTAAATTCTCTCTGAACTAAGGATATCTGTGATATTTCAAAAATAAGTAAAATAAATTTAATAAAAATCTTCTTAGAAATGACTAAAGGTTGTTATACTTATCCTACTTTATATTTTACATAAGTCAACAAAAATAACAAACATAAAAAATGCAGCCATGATAACATGTGCAAAATTATACTGAATTTACTATATAACTGGAATATTTTCTGAAACTGAAACTGAAACAGACAAGCTTCAAAAGATATCATGAAGTAAGCTACAAGAATATATTGGTTCTGATACTTTATACAGCTGATGGTTTCTCTTAATAACAGATCACCACCGGTGCCCCTAAAGAAAATTTCTGTACCTATTTTGTTTTTGCTTTTTTAATTAACTGAGTGTTAGAGAGATACAGGCAGACAAAGCTTCCATCTGCTGGCTCACTCCCCAAACACCCACAAGGGTCAGGAAGGTAATGCAAGTCTCTTACGTGGGTGGTAGGAACCCATTTACTTGAGCCATCATCCCTGCCTCCCATGGTCTGCACTGGCAGGAAGCTAGAACTGGCAACACAAGTTGAAGGCAGGTTATCAAACCCAGGCATTCCAATGTGAGACACAGGCATCTTAACCTCCAGGCCAAACACCTGCCCCCTGTTACATTTTATGTATCAAAAATGTTCAATATATACTTGGCTTACTTTCTCAAATATGCTCAATTTACTTAAGAGTGCATAATGCTTTTAGCTATGCTACCATTTCTTTCATGAGCAGGAATTTCTTTACCTTTGAGGATGGGAGTAGCAATGACAATTCTACAGGACCTTCAAGTGCTCACCGAAGGAACAGACAGAAGGCAGTATACAAATTGAGTAAGAGCAGTTGACTTGGGCCTGCACTATGGAACAGGTTAATCTACCTGCAGTGCCAGCATCCCATATGGGTGCCAGTTCTAGTCCAGGCTGCTCCTCTTCTGATCTAGCTCTCTGCTATGGACTGGGAAAGCAGTGGAAGATGGCCCAAGCGCCTGGGACCCTGCACCCATGTAGGAAACTCCAGGCTCCTAACTTTGGATCGGTCCAGCCCTGGCCTTTGCAGTCATTTGGGGAGCAAACCAGCAGATGGAAGACCTTTCTCTCTGTCTCTCCCTCTCATTGTCTGTAACTCTGCTTCTCAAATAAATAAATTAAAAAAAAAAAGAAAGAAAAAGAAAAATTGTTGTACAGTCAATGTACTGTTGCAAATCTCTTATAAAAAAAAAAAAAACAGTTGACTCCAAAAACCATGGTGTACTCTCAAACTTTCAAGAATATTTGGCCTGGTTTTTTTTTTTAATTTATTATTTTTTTTTTGACAGGCAGAGTGGACAGAGAGACAGAGAGAAAGGTCTTCCTTTTCCATTGGTTCACCCCCCAATGGCTGCCGCGGCCGGCATGCTGCAGCCCACGCACTACGCTAATCCAAAGCCAGGAGCCAGGTGCTTCCTCCTGGTCTCCCATGCAGGTACAGGGCCCAAGGACCTGGCCATCCTCCACTGCACTCCCAGGCCACAGCAGAGAGTTAGACTGGAAGAGGAGCAACCGGGACAGAATCCGGCGCCCCGACCAGGACTAGAACCTGAGATGCCGGCGCCTCAGGCAGAGGATTAGCCTATTGAGCCGCAGCGCCAGCCAAGGTCTGGTTATTTTTAATAATTAAACAAATTCTGGTAGATTTATTAAAAATTAAAAATAGGGCTGGCCATGTGGTACAGCAGGTTAAGCTGCTACCTGCAACACTGGCATCCCTCATGAGAGCCTGTTCAATCCTGGCTGCTCCACTTCCGATTAAGTTCCTTGTTAATGCATCTGGGAAAGCAGCAGAGGATGTGGGCCCCAGCCACCTACATGGGAGACCTGAATGGAGTTCAAGGTTCCTGACTTCAACCTGGTCCATTTGGGGAGTAAACCAGGGGCTAGAAGACCTCTCTCTCTCTCTCTCTCTCTCTCTCTCTCTCCTCTCTCTCCTCTCTCTCTGCCTTTCCCTCTCAATAAATAACTATGCTTTTCAAATAAATAAATTTTTTTAAAAAAATTAAACTAATGATACATGAGAAAGAATCAAGCATCTTTGACGTTGGCTAGAAATCTTTATTAAAATATAGTATCAAGACCAGCACTGTTGCGTAGCAGGTAAGACAGTGCTGACATCCCATATGGGCACCAGTTTGAGTCTCGGCTGCTCCACTTCTGATCCAGCTCTCTGCTATGGCCAGGGAAAACAGTAGAAGATGGCCCAAGGCCTTGGGCCCCTGCACCCACACGGGAGACTGGGAAGAAGCTCTTGGCTCTTGGCTTTGAATAGGCACAACTTTGACCATTGTGGTCAAATGGGGAGTGAACCAGCGGACTCTCTCTTTGCCTCTCCTCTCTCTGTGTAACTCTGACTTTCAAATAAATAAATCTTTAAAAAAAAAAAATGTATAGTAGCTGAGGCCAGCACTGTGCTGGAGTGAGTAATGATGCCAGCATCCCATATGGGCATCTGTTTGAGATCCAGCTATTTCTCTTCCCATCCAGCTCCCTGCTAAGTCACCTGGGAAAGCAGTGGAAGATAGCCCAAGTGCTTGGACCCTTACCCCCAGGTGGGAGACCCACAGGAAGCTCCTGGCTTCGTACCAGCCCAGGTCTAGCCACTGCAGCATTTAGGGAGTGAACCAACAGACGGAAGATAATTCTCTCTCTCTCTCTCTCTCTCTCTGTCTCCCCCTATCTCTCTAACTCTTCCTTTCAAATAAATAAATAAATCTTTAAAACACAACAATTAAAAAAGCCAGAATCACCAAACTCAGAGTACTATCTGAGTGGGAAACAAAAATACAAGATAGAAGTATTGTTATATATTGCATAGAACAGGTCCAGTAAAAACTTCCCCAGATAAATAACTGGAAATGGGTCAAATGATAAATCGTCAAGTTAACTTTTTCCTATACCTGTCCCCAGAAAACAAATTCTATAATTGAAAGGATTATATTTGGAAGAGGAGCTTTTAGAGAATGTTAATAACAATTTTTTTGTATTTTCAGAAATAACTCCATGCCTCTTCTTTCTACTTCAGAAAAAAAAGTGTAACTCTTGTTTTCAAACAGGCTATAAGCTCTTTGTTAGTATCCAAAGGCAAGCTTCATAATCATTTGTCACCACCCTGCCGAGCCAATGCCACTCTGGGAAGTAAAAGTTAAGAGGAAACAAAAGTACCGTATTATAGAAGTCAAATACTCTTCTTTGTGATCTACTAAGTGACTTACACTTTCTCTCCCAGAAAGCAAAGCAAATATTTGATCTTTAGAACATGAGTAGAGATATCCACATGAGCTACCTCTGGGATTTCACTTGAAATTTCAAATTCAAAACCAAAGTCTTATTGCCCTTTCCAGTCCACTCACAAAATCCTACTGACAACAAGGAAGCAAACACCCTCCCCCTCAAAAAATCGCACTATAAATCAAGCATAATCAATACCAGATTTGTCTAGATAGCTTTTTCTTAGCTTGCTTTTAAAATTGAAAAAAGTAGGAAACTTATTCCTTAATATCCATTTATCAAAAGGTCTGAACCTAGTCATCATGAACAACATGTAATAAACCATTGGATGATAAAGATAACAAAGCAATCTTTGTGACTAATGAACATGAAAACAGCACCATACCTTCTGAACCAGATCAGCTCCTCCTGCAAATGCAGCTCCATTCTCTTCTGCTATTTTAATCTCTGATGGATTCTACCAAAACACAAGATGTGAACATCAATATTTAATTTTAAACAAATTCAGTATGCTTTCACGTATTCAGAAATAGTATCACTGTTCAAAATGAAATGTGTGGAGTTTTTTTCAACTGAAAATGTACCAATGTATGCATCTTTAATTAAATGCTTCAGAGCTTTACATTCAGAACGAGTAGGAGTTTCATGAGTAATAAATGAGGAAATATAGCACACTGGCATATTAAGAACCTGGTTCAATCTAAGTGTCTAGTGCTATCAACACACTGCATAACAAAGGTAAGGGATTGGGGCCGGCATTGTGGCACAGTGGGTAAAACCGCCAAGATCACAAGGGATCAAGCTCCCTTGCCAATGCACCTGGGAAAGCGACAGAGGATGGCCCAAGGGTTAAGGCCACTGCCACACATGTGAGGGATACAGAAGAAGCTCTTGACTCCTGGCTTCAGCCTGGTCCAGTTCTGACTGTTGTGGCCATTTGGGGAATGGACCAGTGGATGAAATACCTCTTTATATCTCTCTGTCTGTCTATTCCTCTCTCTGTGTAACTCTGACTTTCAAATAAAATAAATAAATATTTTTTAAAAAAGTAAAGGATTGGGGCCAGTACTGCGGTGTGGTGGCTAGAGCCACCACCTACAACACTGGTATCCCATGTTGGCGTTGGTTTGAGTCCCAGCTGCTCCACTTCTGATCCAGCTCTCTGCTATGGCCTGGGAAAGCAGTGAAGGATGGCCCAAGTCCTTGGGCCCCTGCACCCACGTGGGAGACCCAGAGGGGGCTCCTGGCTCCTCGCTGCAAATCGGTGCAACTCCAGCCCTTACGGCCAACTGAGGCGTGAACTGGCAGATGGAAGACCTCTCTCTCTCTCCACCTCTCCTTCTGTGTAATTCTGACTGTTAAATAAATAAATAAATATTTTTTTAAAAAAAGTACAGGATTAAAATATGCTTACTTTTGCTAACTTAAATCCAGGTATTTTACCAAACAAATATGGAAGAGGAAATTTTTTTTAACTTAATAAATCAAAGAAATATTATTTAGCCAGGTGTCTGAAAAATTCAAAAGACAACTAAACAATATTATTTTCTTTCTCTATGTTCCATTTATACCACTTGATTTTACCATGAAAATATTTCACTCCCTGATTACTAAAGTTTCATGGAATTCCAACAATCACATTTCCAGCTTTTCTAAGAAAGTAGTTTCTTCATCTAGAATAAGATAAAAAAAAATCTTTTTTCTTTTTTAAAGATTTATTTATTTATTTGAAAAGCAGAGTTATCAAGAGGAAAAGGTAGAGTATCTTCCATCTGTTGGTTCACTCCTCAAATGACTACAAGGCCCAGGGCTGGGCCAGAACGAAGCCAGGAGTCAGGAACTTTATCTGGGTCTCCCACATGGGTGCCAGGGCCCAAGTACTTGGGTCATTCTTTGCTGTTTCCCAGGTGCATTCACAGGGAGCTGGATAGTAAGTGGAGCAGCCGGGATACAAGCAGCACCCATCCGACATGCCAGTGCTGCAGACAGCAGCTTAACCCACTATGCAGGCCCAAGAAAAAATTCTTAAAAATGCCACAGTTTGTACTTGAGAGAAGAATCAAAACACAAAGCAAAATTCATAAACATTAAATATAAACTCATAATACAAAAAACAATGAGAAGAGCTACATATATGAGTGTGTGTGTGTGTGTGTGTGTGTATATATATATATATATAAAGACATTTATTTATTTGAAATGCAGATCGTCTATCCACTGGTTCCCCTCCCAAATGGCTGAAACCACTGGGGCTGGCCTATGCCAAAGCCAGGAGCCTGAAACTCCATCCTGGGTAGCAGAGGTCCAAGCAATTGGGCCATCATCCACCACTTTCACAGGAACATTAACAGGGAACCAAATTGGAAGTGGAACAGCAACACCAATTCGAATAAAAGCTATATGTATACTAATACAGTTTATTATATAGGTGATTTTCTTGATTTCTTAGATTTTTTTTAAAAGTTACAGTTTCTGAGGCTTCACAACACTATATGATCCCATTGCTTTAAAATAATCCTATTGTTCACTGTCTTGCTCTGCCTTTCAAGTAAATTAAGATAGCTAGATAGATAAGACAGATAGACATAATTTTAGGGGCCAGCATAGTGGCACAGCAGGGTAAGCTGCCATGTGCAACACCAGTATTCCATATCAGAGTGGCTCCTGCCACCAACAGGGGACACCTGGATTGAGTCTCAGCTCCTAGCTTTTACTAAGTCTTATCTCAAAAACTGAAAAAAAGGGGCTGGCGCTGTGGCGTAGCAGGTAAAGCAGCCACCTGCAGTGCGGGCATCCCATATGGACGCCAGTTCGAGTCCTGGCTGCTCCACTTCCCATCCAGCTCTCTGCTATGGCCTGGGAAGGGCAGTAGAGGTTGGCTCAAGTCCTTGAGCCCCTGTACCTGCATGGGAGACCAGGAAGAAACTCCTGGCTCCTAGCTCCTGTCTTCGGATTGGCATAGCTCCGGCAGTTGAGGCCAACTGGGGAGTGAACCAGTGGAAGGAAGATTCTCTCCCTCTCTCCCTCTCTATCTCTCTCTCCCTCCCTCCCTCCCTCCCTCTCCTTCTCTGTGTAACTCTTTCAAGTAAAATAAATAAATTAAAAAAAAAAAAAACTAAAAAAAAAAAAAAAGGGGAAAGGAAAGAGATTGGGAGAGAAGACAGGAAGGAAGGAAATCATTATGTTCTTAAAATTGTATCTAGAAATCATATTGAACATGTTAAAACTAATTAAAAATTAAAATAAAATAATTTTAAAAAGCCATCACTAAAAACAGGTATGTACCAACTCCATCTTATTCAAAGTTTTACCAAAAATAAAATGTCAAATTTTATCAAAAAATAAATAAAAACTAATTTACATAAATATTTGAAAAAGTTACTCACCCCTGTAAATACAGCAACTTTATTTATTTCTGAAGAAAATGGGTATGGAAATCCAATAACACTCGCAAATGGCTCCACTCTTTTCTATATACACAAGAGAAAAATAATTATGAAAAGCTCATCTTTCAATCTCCTTCACTTTCTATAAAAAAAGAGCTGACATGATTTTAAGTGTTTTTTTTAAGATTTATTATTTATATTTAAAGTCAGAGTTAGAGAGAGAGACAGAGAGAGAGAAAAGATCTTCCATCTGCTGGTTCACTCCTCAAATGGCTGCAACATCCAACACTGGGCCAGGCCAAAGCAAGGAGCTTCATCTGGATCTCCCACATGGATGCAGGGACCAAGCACTTGGGTCATCTGCTGCTACTTTCCAAGGCGTCTTAGCAGAGAGCTGGATCAGAAGTGGAGCTGTTCCCAGAGTGTTTTATTTTCTCCATACATATGTTAATTCATAACTATTCACTTTATAATTTAAAACACAAGAGATACTTCTTTAAGAAATCACAGGGACTGGCACTGTGGCACAGCGGGTTAAGCCACCATGTGCAGTGATTGTATCCCATATGGGCGCCAGCTCAAATACAGGCTGCTCCACTTCCTATTCAGCTTCCTGATAATGTGCCTGGGAAAGCAGCAGAGGATGGCCCAAGTCCTAGGGACCCTCCACCCACATGGGAGACCTGGAAGAAGCTCCTGGCTCCTGGCTTCTGCCTGACCCAGCCCTGGCCACTGCAGCCATTTGGGGAGTAAACCAGTGGATGGAAGCTCTCTCTCTCTCTGTCTCTCCTTCTCTCTCTAATTCTGCCTTTCAAAAAAATAAATAAATCTTTAAAAAATAAAATTTTAAAAACTTAAAGAAATCATAATTAAAATCTAAATCCCCAGGCCAGTGTTGTGGCACAGTGGGTTAAGCCATCACTTGCAATGCTGGCATCTGTATCAGAGCACTGGTGCTTCTAGTTAATGTGCCTGGGAAAGCAGCAGTTGATAACCCAAGTGCTTGGGCCATGGGAAACCTGGCTGCTGCCTTCAGCCTAGCCCAGACCTGGCTGTTGCTACCATTTGGGGAGGGAAGCAGTAGATGAAAGATCTCTCCCTATCTTTCTCCCTCTCCCTTTCCCTCTTTGTTGCTATCACTCTGCCTTACAAATAAATAAATGAATAAATCTTAAAAAAAAATCTAAATATGTCTTCCCAACTCCATGCTTGGTTTGTAGATATACACTATTCACCAGTCTCCCAAATATTAAGACATATTTGCATATCTATACCTCTCCCAGCACCTTGCACTATGCCATCCATTTTATGACAACAAACACTTACTAGAATGGATTAAATTTGCTTAAACACATAATTTCAGACATCATCAAAGAAGGCATGAAAACAGCTGTACACACTGAAGAGACAATATCTGGGTAATGTATTCAACAGGTTACTCCTAATTGCCATCACTGGCTCTAAACAACCAGGTCAACACAAATGTCAAACCTGAAAGGCTCTTCTGAGAGGGACTATTTAAAACAAAGTAGATCTGGGGCCGGTGCTGTGGCGCAGTGGGTTAACGCCCTGGCCTGAAGCGCTGGCATCCCATATGGGCGCTGGTTCAAGATCCGGCTGCTCCACTTCCCATCCAACTCTCTGCTGTAGCCTGGAAAGGCAGTGGAAAATGGCCCAGGTCCTTGGGCCCCTGCACCCACGTGGGAAACCTGGAAGAAGCTCCTGGCTCCTGGCTTTGGATAGGCGCATCTCCAGCCATTGCGGCTAATTGGGGAGTGAACCATCGGATGCAGACCTCTCTCTCTCTCTCTGCCTCTCCTCTCTCCTCTGACTTTCAAATAAATAAATAAATCTTAAAAAAAAAAAAAAAAAGTAGATCACCACAACTATCGGATAAGCTTGGGTAGTCAATTGCAAAACCCAAGACTAATCATAGAACACATTTGAGACACCCTAATACAGGCAGAGATTCAACAGGTCCTCAGAACAATGTGTTTGGTCATTTGGCCAAGGAAATATCTGGACCTGAGGCTCAGATCTCTCTAGACACTTCACAAGGAAACAAGTCTTAGGCCCTCCCTAGTTTCAGGGCAGCCATAAAGTCTGGAAGAAAGAGAAAATGTGCCATTTTCCTAATAAAGATGATTGCAAGATTACTGAAAGCCACCACAAAACACACCAAACACTGGAGTTAAAGGAAAGGTTTACTGTTGGGTGAGGGAAACCCGACAGACTGGAGCAAGAGGGCGAAAGGGGGCAGAGGGGTGGAGAAGAGAGGTATCAAGAGAGCCTGTGTGTGGCAAGCAGGCCCCATTGTAGTCTTGCAGGGGGTAGGGGAGTGGGAGCAAGGAATGCCATTAGGGCGAGAGTGGAGCTGACACTTGTTTGGGCCATTTGGTCACCGGACTTCTAGCAAGCCAGGCTGGGCTTAGGACCAAAGCTTACTGTGCACGATGGCAATGGGCCAGAGCGTAAGGTGGTGTCTGGGACTTAGAGGGTGCCACAGATAAGACTGCACAATTTTACTAACAGTTACATTTTTAGGAAAATTCTGAATACAGATATCCTTCTAGGGATTTTTTTAAAATATTTTCATTCATTCATTTAAGACAGCATGAAGGGCCAGCACCACGGCATAGCAGGTAAAGCCATCACCTGTAGTGCCAGCTTCCCATATGCATGCCAGTTCGAGTCCCAGCTGCTCCACTTCCGATCCAGCTCTCTGCTATGGCCTGGGAAAGCAGTACAAGATGACTCAAGTCCCTGGGCCCCTACACCCGCATGGGAGACCCAGAAGAACTCCTGGCTTTGGATTGGTGTAGCTTAGGCCATTGCAGCCATCTGGAGAATAAACCAGTGGATAGAAGACCTCTATCCTCTCTCTGCCTCTGACTCTCTGTAACTCTACCTTTCAAAGAAAAAAAAAAAAGCTGGCGCCGTGGCTCAACAGGCTAATCCTCCGCCTTGCGGCGCCGGCACACCGGGTTCTAGTCCCGGTCGGGGCGCCGGATTCTGTCCCGGTTGCCCCTCTTCCAGGCCAGCCCTCTGCTGTGGCCCCGGAGTGCAGTGGAGGATGGCCCAAGTGCTTGGGCCCTGCACCCCATGGGAGACCAGGAAAAAGCACCTGGTACCTGGCTCCTGCCATCGGATGAGCGTGGTGCGCCGGCCGCAGCACGCTGACCACGGCAGCCATTGGAGGGTGAACCAACGGCAAAGGAAGACCTTTCTCTCTGTCTCTCTCTCACTGTCCACTCTGCCTGTCAAAAAAAAAAAAAATCCTTAAAAAGAAAAAAAAAAAAAAAGACAGCATGAGAGACAGAGATCTTTCACCAACTGGCTCATTCCGCAAATGGCCTCCATGGCTGGAGCTGGGTCAGGCCAAAACCAGGAGCTCAGAACACCATCTGGGTCTTCTGAGTGGGTGACAGAGACCCAGGAACTTGGACCATCTTCCACTGCATTCCAGTGCATTAGTAGAGAGCCGGATAGGAAGTGGAGCAGCTCAATCTCAAATTGCTGTTGATGTAGGATGCCTGTATCTCAGGAAGTGGCTTAACCCTCTGTGCCACAATGTCAGCCAGCGTTCCAGGGATTTCTTTTCAGACAAAGAGACAAAGATTCTTAAGCACATGTATATCAGCTATGCAACTTAATTTTACTTTTGGGCACTCTTTTGTCATTAACATGTCACAGGTGGTCTCAACAAACTTTTCAACAATATGTTATCACAATAATTAACATCCTATGGGGAACACGGGCTTATCGATGTACTCTATGAAGAACAAAATTACCTTAGGAAGACATCTATGTCATTAGTGCACAAGTGGCTTCCACAATGAAATGAAGCTTGCAGTCCTATAAGTCATCGTTATGAGCTACATTAATGATTGAGAAAATAATCATCCTGGACACAAAATTTTTAAAATAACAGTAACACTATAGTATAAAATAAAAATTGTGGGGCCAGTGTTCTGGCATAGCGAGTTAAGCCTCTACCTATGACACCAGCATCTCATATGGGCACTGGTTCAAGATCCGGCTGCTCCATTTCTGATTCAGCTCCCTGTTAATGCACCTGGGAAGGCAGCACATGATGGCTCAAATGCTTGGGTCCCTGCACCCACAGGGGAAACCCAAAGTAGCTCGGGGCTCCTGGCTTCAGTCTGGCACATGCACAGCCCTAGCCGTTCAGCCAATTGGGAAGTGAACTAGGAATGAAAGATCTCTGTCTCTCCTTCTCTATCTCTGCATTTCAAATTAAAAAAAAAAAAAAAAGTTAACATATCTAGCATAAACTGTTCCTAACATTGATTAACTTACTCTAATTTCTGCACCTCAGCTTCCTCTTCTGAGATTAAGACAGGATTAAGTGAAACTGAATGCAGAATATTTAGCATGTGCCTGATACAAAGTGCTCAGTAAATAACGACTGCTAGCATTCAGTATGTACTAAATACATTATGTACACTATCTCATTTAATCTTTGTTACAACCAAATAAACTGAATGTTTTTTTTCCCTTTATAAAGGGATGGGAAAAACTAAGACTTAAAGAAGCTAAGTAATAAACCCAAAGGCAAACAGCAAAGAGGCCCAAAGTCAAAAACTGGTGATGGGGATGGTTGTTTCGGCACAGTGGTTTTGAAACTGTTTGGGATACTTTCAACCCACATGGAGGTGCCTGAGTCCAAGTACCAGCTCCACTTCTGATTCCAGCTTCCTATTAATGCCAACATGGGAGGCAGCGGGTGATGGTCCAAGTACTTGGGTCCTTGCCACCCATGTGGGAAAGCCAAATTGAGTTCTGGGCTCCTGGCTCCAGCCTGGTAAAGCTCTGGCTATTGTGAGCATTTGGGGAGTAAAACCAGCAGATGGATGATTTCCTCTGTGTGTCTCTGTGCCTTTCAAATAAAATTAAATGAATGAAAATGCTTTTTAAAAGTGGTGATGGTAGGATTCTGGTATGTACTTTACTGTAATCTGACTCCAGAGTCCATGCTCTTTAACACTTTGCTTCACTGCCTCTTCCTAGAAGCTCTATTATTGTTGTTATTGAGGTTCTTAAATTATATTCTAAAACTTACAGGGGCCAGCACTGTGGCATAATAAGTTAACCCTCCACCCACAGTGCTGGCATCTCATGTGAGTGCCAGTCTGTCCTTGCTGCTGCTTCTTCCGATCCAGCTCTCTGCTATGGGCTGGGAAAGCAGTAGAAGATGACCCAAGTGCTTGGGTCCCTGCACCCATATGGGAGACCCGAAAGAAGATCCTGGCTCCTGGCTTCGGATCAGCCCAGCTCCAGCTGCTGCAGCCATATGTAGATGGAAGACTTTTCTCTCTGTCTCTCCCTCTCTGTAAATCTACCTCTCAAATAAAAAATAAATAAAACCTTAAAAATAAACAAAAATTTTTTAAAAACTTACACCTTCTACATTTTTCAAAAAAATTAGCCATTTTCAGAGTAAGAGTTAAAATATCATTTCTAAAAAAAAATCAGATTTCTTAAATGCAAAATACATAAAATTTAGGGCAGTCACAGACATCAATACTGGGCTAGTGTTTTTCCTGCTATTAGAGTTTTATTGGCAAGTCTTCTGTTGAATGCCAACATATAAACATAATGCGCAGTGGTTCTGGTCAAAGAAAGAGTGAGGACCTTGGGACCCCTCCACCCCCAAGCAAACTTGGTCTCAAACATAAGACCCCCGCAAACATATCTGAAAGCTACTGCCGTAGTCAAAACTCTCATTTACAAAAATGGAACATGACACACAAATTATTTCCCAAATAACTCAATTGAATTAACACCCTTATACTACAGACTCTTCATGAAAAAGGAGAGATGTGTTCAACATGGTTTTTTTTATATATGAAAAATTAAGAAACATGCTAAGAACATAAAATTTTCCCCAAAATTATTATGAGTGGCAAGAATTTTAAAAATTAAGAAACATCAATTCATACTGCCCCTGGTCACAATAAACTTACTTTAATTGAGTCTACATACCTTCTTCCCTAATGCCATATCCAGGGTCAAATCAAGATAAACACCTTGCTTTGGATTGGTAAAGTCCAGAATTTGAAATTTCTTAAGTAAGTGAACAGCTTTCTCCACCTCATACATTTGCCTCGGGTATAAGCGTTTTAAATAGACATCGTCTGCAGGTTCACCTTCCATGAAGGAATATGACTTTATTTTTTCTATCTCATCTTTTTTTTCATCTCGTGCTTTTTCTTTGGCACCTTTTTTTGTTTTCTTTGCAGGCCTTTAAAAAAAAGAAAAATTCAAGATCAGCTACATCAATATATATTCTTTGAGACTTTTTAAAGTTAGTAAGTCATGAGATAGAAAAAAGATAACAAGATAAAGTTTACTTTAATTAAAAGGCATAGATTACTTGAAAGTTTTCCAAATTCAACACATACTTAAGTAAACTTTTGTACCATTTGCAGTCAATACAAAGTTGAATAAGTCATTGATACTACACTCCAAAAATTTAAAACAGCAGAGGAGACAGACAGGCCAACAGACCATTTCAATAAAATGTAGTAAGAAGGGCTATCCAAGCCTCATGAGAAGACATTTAATCTAGCCTAGGAGACTGGGGAAGAGCTCTTGCACAGATGATGCCAAGATAAGTTTTAACATACAAGACGAGGTGGGCATTGTAGCACAATGGGTTAAGCCACTGCTTGGGACACCTACATCCTCTATTGGAGTGCCTGGGATTGAGTCATTCTTTTGATCCAGCTTCCTGCTAATATGTACCCTGGGAGTCAGCAGATGATGGCTCCAGTGTGCTGGTCCCCACCACCCAGGTGAGAGACCTGGATGGAATTCCTGGCTCTTGGCTTTGTCCTAGCCTAGCTCCAGCTGTTATGAGCATCTGGAGACTGAACAAGTAGATGAAAATTCAATCTTTCTCTCTCTTGCTCTTTTAAATACATAAAAGTAAAAATCTTTTTGTTAAAAGAGATAAGGAAGAGTAGCCTACATATATACTCAACATAAGTGAAAACATATGTCCACAGAAAAACTTTAACACAAATGTGGACAGCAACGTTATTCATAATAGCCAAAAAATTAGAAATAAATATCAACTGATGAATGGAAAAATTAAAATGCGGAAAATCCATACAGTAGAGTGTTAATCAGTAATATGAATGAATGCAGTACTGGCACCAGCATTGTACATAGCGAGTAAAGTTGCTTGGCACACCAGCATCCCATATCAGAAGGCTGAATCGAGCCCCAGCTGCTCTATGTCATCTGGCTCCCTGCTAATGTGACTGGAAAAGCAAAGGAAGATGGTCCAAGTACCTGGGCCCCTGCCACCCATGGAGAGGACCCGGATCAAGTTCTCAGCTCTCGGCTTCAGTTTAGACCAGCCCTGGCCATCACAGTCAATTGGGAAATGAATCAGCAGATAGAGCTCTCTCTTTCCCTATCTCTGTATCACTCTGCCTTTCAAACAAATAAATAAATATTAAAGAAAATGAGGAAGAAGGAAGAACAAGATGAGGAAGAGGGGCTGGCATGGTGGCACGATGAGTTAAGCCACTGCCTGCAATGCTGGCATCCCATATGAACTCCAGTTCAAGTCCTACTGCTCCACTTCCAAACCAGCTCCCTGCTAATGCACCTGGGAAAGCAGCAGAAAATTGCCAAAGTGCCTGGGCCCTTGCCACCCACACGGGAAAACCAGATGGAGTTCCAAGCTTCTAGCTTTGGCCTGGCTCAGTTCAGGCCTTTGCAGCCATTTGGGGAGTAAACCAGTAGATGGCGGATCTCTCTCTCTCTCTCTCTCTCTCTCTCTCTCTCTCTCTCTGCAACTCTGTCTTTCAAATAAATAAGTATTTTAAAAAAGGAAAAGGAATCCAGTACTGACACATGCTAAGACATGAGAAGCCTGTAACAAAAGACCACATATGTTATCCTACTTACATAAACTATCAGGAATGGGCAGATGCATAGAGACTGAAAGTAGATTTAGTGGTATCTAGAGTAGGAGAGGGGAGAGTGAATGGAGATTACTAGTGGCCATGAGGTTTTTTGAAATGTTTTCTGAAAATGTTCTAAATAAAACTGATGGTTGTAATAGTTGTACAACCCTGAAATACAGTAAAAACTATTGAATTGTACACTTTAAGTGGGTGAATTACATAGTTTGGAAATTATATATTAACAAAGCTGTTATTTTTTTTAAAATGTCGAAGCAAAGAAACAATATAATAAAAAGTACTGAGGCATGAAATAAAATGTTACACAAAGGGTGCTATTGTAAGTTCTACATGACTGGAGCAGGACTTGGCAAACTTTTTCCCTGCAGTAAATATCTCAGCTTTGTGAGCCATGAAGTCTCTGTCACAATGACTCAACTCCACCACTGTGGTGCAAAAGCAGCTATAGGCAATGCCTAACTGAGTAAGCATGGCTGTGTCCCAATAAAACATATTTATAGACACTAAATCTGAATTTCATAATTTTCACATGTCACATAGTATTACAGTTGTCTTCTAATCATTAAAAAATATCAAAACTATTCTTAGCTGTGAACTGTGAACTGTACAAAAGTAGGCAGCAGATCAGACCTGGCCCACTGGCCAGAGTTTGTTCACTACTGAACAAAAAGGGTAACATACAGGGCCGGCGCCGTGGCTCAACAGGCTAATCCTCCGCCTTGCGGCGCCGGCACACCGGGTTCTAGTCCCGGTCGGGGCACCGGATTCTGTCCTGGTTGCCCCTCTTCCAGGCCAGCCCTCTGCTGTGGCCCGGGAGTGCAGTGGAGGATGGCCCTGGTGCTTGGGCCCTGCACCCCATGGGGAGACCAGGAAAAGCACCTGGCTCCTGGCTCCTGCCATCGGACGAGCGCGGTACGCTGGCCGCAGCGCGCCGTCTGCGGCGGCCATTGGAGGGTGAACCAACGGCAAAAGGAAGACCTTTCTCTCTGTCTCTCTCTCTCACTGTCCACTCTGCCTGTCAAAAAAAAAAAAAAAAAAAAAAAAAAGGGTAACATACAGAGCAGGAAAGAAAGATGAGGTTGGAAATTCTAGACCATAAGGCACTGAGAAGGCAGTGAGCAGGAATGATGTTTGTCTTTCAGGTAGAGTATTCTGTCTCTTAGAATGCATCTGAAAGAAGCAGGGCTGGAGACAATTAACAAAACTATTCTCTCTCTCCTCTCCAGGTGGAGTGAGGGTAATAAGGCAGATGACACAGATTGACAGGGCAGATACTGAAGCAGGGAAAGGAGGAAGAAGACTAAAACACTTCTCAAGTTTCCAGCACGAGTAACTAGATACAGATAGAGCAGTACCACTAACCACAAGCAGAAATACAGCAAAAACTGAATTCTGGTGAGGGAGGTCGTCATGGAGATGAGTTCAGTTTGGGCCATGGAGTCTGAGTGTGGGGTAGAGCGTATCCTTTGCCCAATTCTTTACAGCCTCTCCATGCAAGTCCTTTGCTAAGTGACTCTGCAGTTCCTCCCACTAAAGGGATGAAGTATAATTCCCAGCTCCTTGTTTTGGCCCTCTGACTACAGGGGAATTTCATAAAGTCCATGGAAAATGCATATTATGAAAACAGTTACACATGTATCTCCAATTTTTTGTATAAAAATAAACTTATCTTTTAATTCCATTTTTCCATGAACTTTTGGAAGTACCCTCGTGGTTTTGGCTAACCAAAAATAAATAAAGCAGAAATGACAGTTTTCCTGCTCTTAGCTTAGGCAATAAGAGGCTTCATATGTTTCCTCTTTTATTTCTGTATTTCTGTTGTTCTCATAAGAACAACATGCAGAGACTAGCCCAACAGAAGAATGAGAGATGGGTGGAGCACAGCTGCCCCCACAGAGCCCCGGGCTAAATTGGACAATCCTCAGCTGACCCACAAACACAAAGGTGCAGAGCAAGTCCAACCAAGGTCATCAGAGACTCATCTGAACCCAGCCTAGGTCAGCTGATCCATGATGCGTAGGCAGTGATTAATGGTGGGATAGTCTGTTATATGGCAAAAGTTAACAAACTGGTTACAAAATACCTGAAAAAAAAAACCTTCAACAGGTAATTGCAGGTAAGAGTTTGAAGCTAAGGGAAAAAATGAGAACTAGAGGTGATAGAAGTTTCCCAGCATTAATTCACATTACACATATACTCTTTTTCTTTTTTAAAGATTAATTTATTTATTTGAAAGGCAGATTTAGAGAGAGAGAGAGGAAGAGACAGAGATCTTCCATCCACTGGACCAATCCCCAAATACCCACATAGCTGGCGCTGGGCCAGGCCAACAGCAGGAGCTCCATCTCGGTGGCAGTGGCCCAAATATTTAAGTCACCTTTTGCTGCTTCCCCAGGCACATTTAGGAAGCTGGATTGGAAGTAGAGCAGCCCAGGCTAGAACTGACATTGGTATGGTATTCCTGCATTGCAGCTGGCAACTTAAGCCACTGTGTCACAACTCAGCCCCCCAGATATACTTTTTTTTTTTTTAAGATTTATTTCATTTATTTGAAAGAGTTAAAGAGAGAGGTAGAGACAGAGGGAGAGATGTCTTCCATCCATTGATTCACTCCCTAAATGGCCGCAACGGCTGGAGTTGAACCAATCCAAAGCCAGGAAGCCAGCAGCTTCTTCCAGGTCTCCCACATGGGTACACGGGCCCAAGGACTTGGGTCATCCTCTGCTGCTTTTCCAGGAACATTAGCAGGAGCTGGATGGGAAGTGGAGCAGCTGGGACTTGAACAAGAGCCCATATGGGGCCAGCGCCGCGCCTCAATAGGCTAATCCTCCGCCTTGCGGCACCGGCACACTGGGTTCTAGTCCCAGTCAGGGCGCCAGATTCTGTCCAGGTTGCCCCTCTTCCAGGCCAGCTCTCTGCTGTGGCCCGAGAGTGCCCCATGGGAGACCAGGAGAAACACCTGGCTCCTGCCATTGGATCAGCGCGGTACACCGGCTGCAGCGTACCAGCCGCGGCGGCCATTGGAGAGTGAACCAATGGCAAAGGAAAACCTCTCCCTCTCTCTCTCACTGTCCACTCTGCCTGTAAAAACAAACAAACAAACAAACAAAAAACCCATATGGGATGCTGGCGCTACAGGCCAAGGCTAATTTAACCCACCATGCCACAGTACTGGCCCCCCACGTATACTCTTATAAGCATAAAAGTTGTTAAATGCTTGGGCTGGCCCTGTGGTAGAGCAGGTAAAGTCGCTGCTTGTGACACTGACATCCCATATGGGCGCCAGTTCATGTCCCAGCTGCTCCACTTCCAATACAGCTCCCTACTAATGTGCGAGGGAAAGCAATGGAAGATGGTCCAAGTCCTTGGGCCCCTGCACCCATGCGGGAGACCTGGAAGATGCTCCTGGCTCCTGGCTTTGGGCCACTGCAGCCACTCGGAGAATGAACCAGCAGATGGAAGATTCTCTTTCTCTCTCTCTAAGTCTGCCTTTCAAATAAATAAATCTTTAAACTAAAAAAAAGCTTTATTATAAAAAAGCTGTGAAATGCTTATTTTTCATTTTTATTTATTTGAAAGGCAGAGAGAGAAAGAAGTGAGATCTTTCATCCACTGGCTCACTACCCAAACACCAAAAGCCAGAGCCCAAAACTCAACCCAGGTCTCCGACTGTACCAGTTGCAGGGAGCGGGCACTACTTTGCCTACCACAGAACCCAAACATATTTCCAGAACATATTTTACTAAGTAAAACTTTTATGTGGGCGGACATTTGGCCCTATGGTTAAGACACTATTTGGGATGCCTGCATCCCATTATCAGAGTGCCTGGGCTCAAATTCCAGCTCCATTGCCAATCCCAGTTCCCCGGGAGGCAGCAAATGGCTCGATTGCTTGGGCCCTCACCACTCCTGGGGGACCAAGATTGAGTCCTAGGCTCCAGGATTTGGCCTGGCCCAGCACCAGCTACCATGGGAATATGGAGAGTGAACCAGGAGATAGACAGTACCTCTCTCTCTTCCCCCCGCCTCTGCCTTTCAAGTAGATGAAAATAAACTTTAAAAGAGAGAGAGAAGAGAGAGAATTTCCTAGATTATTTCCATGGGTTCAATCTAATAATAAATCCTTAATCATAAGCCTTGCCCTTTCCTGGCTGTGTCACTGCAAGGCATTCAACCTGTCACTGCTATGAAGATGGGAGAAGCCAAGGGCCAAGGCAAGGAATGGCAAGGAAACAAATTATTCCCTAGAGCCTCCAGAACAGAACTACAACACCTTGATTTCAGCCTAATGAGACCAGTGTCAGAAGACTAATGGAAACTAATTTTTAAAAAATTGAGACTGGCCTGTGGCACAGAGGATTAAGCTGCTGTCTGCAGTGCCAGCATCCAATATGGGTGCCAGTTCAAGTCCCAGTTGCTCCACTTCCAATCCAGCTCCCCGTTAATGGCCTGGGACAGCAAAGAAAGATGGCCCAAGTGCTTGGGCCCCTGCACCCATGTGGGAGACACCAGATGAAGCTCCCAGCTCCTAGCTTCCACCTGGCCCAGCTCTAATTGTTGTGGCCATTTGGAGAGTAAACCAGTGAGTGGGAGATCTTTCTCTCTCCCTCTGTTTCTCCTCTCTCTGTAACTCTGACTTTCAAATAATAAATAAATCTTTAGAAAAGAAATGGGGGACCTATGATGTTTGTGTGAAAGAAATGGATAATAGCAAAGCAATTTTTTAAATAAAAATAGACCCCAAGGGGAAGGTGTCTGGCCTAGCAGTTAAGATGCTGGTTATGATGTCCATACCCTACATCTGAGTACCTGGGTTCAAGTCTCTACTGACTCCAGCTTCCTGTTAATGCAAACCCCAGGAGGCATCAGTGATGCTCAAGTAACTGGATCCCTGCCACCCATGTGGAATAAGGAGAATAAGTTCCTGGTTGCCCTGCTTCAGCTTGGCCCAGGCCCTGCCACTGTGAGTCTAGGGAGTGAGTCTGCAGATGGAGCGCTCTCTGCCTGTGTGTGTATGTGTCTGTAAGTGCATGTGCACACACGCCTGTTTTTCTGCCTCTCAAAAACAAATCCAACACCTAATTCCATCCGCACTTTTAGCATTCAATAAATCCTTATTACCACCACTAAGAATAGTATCCTCCCAGCTAACAGAACAATCTAACAGAACAGCAGATAATGATAATCCTCATGTTAATGGGCTGCAGGTGTCCCTTTGGACAGACGACAGCAAGCCTAAGCAAGTGTGCTCAAGTGGACGGACGGCTGCAACATGTCTCGACAGCTATCTTGGAAGTACTCCACAAAAATCCTTAAAATGTATATCCTGAAACCCTCCAAACTGGAGAAACCACATTTTTGGTTTATATTTAGCAGAGAAGCAGTGAAGCCAATAGAAGGAGAAACCTGTTTTAGGAATAAACTCTCCTCTTTAAAGTAAACAAAATGTCCTTGCTGCTGTACCCTCCAGACTTACTTTACATAAACGCTGATTTCACCAAAGTGTTGAATCATAATTGAACTTGTACATTTCATTTGCAATTAATATGAAATTTCCAGAGGCTGATATCTGACTTTCTAAATTAGCAAATATTTGCCAAACCCAATAGAAGTCTGATCCATAAAGAGACAACTGGGTGGGTACAGAGCAATTTACTTATTTATACACTGGACCTTGTTTCACAAAATATTTGAGTGAAAACATGTTTAAATTTCAAAAGAACACTGCTTTAGTAAAAACAAAAAACAGTATAAACATTACAGCACAAATCAAACATCAGTCTCAGGAAAAGGTATTCTTCCCGAAAAAACCTGCAATTAAATAAATTCCTTCACTAACAATTAATCTCACAGAACCACTGGCTGTTTTCTATGGCCCTCTAACAAATGTCAATCTTTACTCACAAGAACTGCATTCAGAACTTTGTTGTTCATGCACTATCAGAAGAGCTTCAGTACTGTGATTCTCAATGAATAAAATACATACTAGAAAGGTTTTTGGGAAGGTGCAGGAGAAACAGCTGGCAGAAGACAGACAGAATTTAACTGCAGTTACCTGGGTAACTAAACCACAGATTAAACGAGTAATAAGAGACTGTACTCAGCTAATAGCTTTCTCCCTACCTCATCTGTCCCTAACTACAAAAACATGAAGAGAAAAACAATCGCAAGGTCATACCCAAGAAGATAAGAAAAAAAATTAGTGAATAATAAAATGCATTTCCAAACCTCTGAAAATCTGTGACCCCAAGAGACCAATTTAAGTCCTTCCAAGGTTGAAGAATCCTTTATACTGAGGAACTGGGAGGAGGAATAGGGGTGGGAAATCACAACCTCTGTCAAACTAAACTAAATGGAAGTAAGGAGAAAAATGCCTAGAGCTTATTAATGGAATGGAAATGTCTAGAATGGTTATTTCTCAGTCTAATCACATAAATATTCACTCACTTCTCTGATGCTGGTTTATTCATTACCTTTTAAACTAAACGCAGAAATTCTGCTTCAGCTTACAATTTAAAAACTGGGAAGAGCACTAACACTGAGAAAGAGCTTTTTTTAAGCCCATCACAGGAAACAAATCTGAAATCCAGGAAAAGTCACTCCTGCTGCAGTCTACCACCCCCAAGACCCACCTCATCTCTCCAGTGGCACATGAGACAAAGGCAAGCAGGTAGCTAACACTCTGGGGCTAGTGTGACAGCACGAACCCCTCTGGGAGATCCAGACAGGCAGGGTAACACTCAATTCACAGGCTCTTTTCCACACTTCCACCAGGTGCTCCCAGGAAAGACTGAAGCAGGGCAGGAGACTAGAACACCTTCCCAGAAAACACAGGTCTGGAAGAATAGGCCCAGGCAAACAGCATTGTGTCTAGAGGAAAGAAAAAAGAAAAAGGGGCAGCACTGTGATGGTGTGGCTCAGCAGTTAAGCCATCTCTTCCAACGCCAACATCCTATAGCTAGTGTTGGTTCCAGTTCTGGCTGTTTTGTTTCCAATCCAGCTCCCTGCTGATGTGCCTAGGAAAGCAGGGAAGGATGGCCCATTTTCTTAAGCCCTCCTGCCACCTGCAAGAATGGATGGAGTTCCTGGCTTCTGGCTCTCTATCGCTCTGCCTTAACAAAAAATAGAGACATAAAATAATAATAATAATAAAAGAAGGAAAAAAAACTTCACAACAATGTCTACCCCTAAGGGCAAGGCAGGAAACAGTTTGAGTCCAGTGTTCCTATACCAATATGGCTGGGACAGGGCCAGGAAACACATATCAGCCCTGCAAGAGATGTAACTAATGGGAGATGGGCAGAAATGCTGAGAAAACCCCATGCCCCAGGTCCAGCTGCACTGGGCCTACATGAGACTAAGCACGGATGAAGACAGCACAGCCTCCCTCCTACCACCATCAGCAGCTTAGCAAGCCAAGTAATAAGCAACAGTAGTCCAGGTGGGAGAGAGGCCGCTGTAGGAAGCCAGTGGAGAGGAGCATGGGCAGGAACACTCAGAACACTCCAGCTACCTCGTCCAGCCTTACACACAAAGTAGCTCCACAGACATTTGAAGTTGGTAACAACCACAGCAACAACAGAACAAAACCTGGCTCAGCCCCGACCAGACTGATTCCACACCCAGGGCAGATGAAGACACCTGTCTACTTGCCGGCATAAACCCTATTCACTTTAGTTTCTACTGTTCGACACAAGATGTCCGGCACTCACTAAAGAATTCTGGGATATACCAAGAAGCAAGAAAAAGAACCCACTATCAAGAGGGAACCCAAACCAGACTCAGACAAGCCAGCGATGTTTTTAAGATCAAGATCTGCTCCTGGCTAACAAAGGGTATACAGCTGCACACACACAGAGATGGGAGATCCAGAGTGAGAGAGGGAGAAGGAGAGGGGATAGACAGAGAAATGAGCTTTGCCCATCTATTTCACCTTAGATTCTGATTAAAAAATGTATTAGGCTTGAAACAAAAAGTATTTTTTCAGTATATTATAAAGTCACTACACTGAATAAAAAAACAAATAATGAATACTTTGATCCCATCAACCTACTGAATAATTCTCCTTGTCAAACATGAAAAAAAAAAACTATCTGTATAAATTTTTGTAGTTTTTAAAATTTTTAAAGCTTTTAAATATTAATTTACTTGAAATGCAGAGACAGAAACAGAGATGGAGACAAAGAGATCTTCCATCTGCTGGTTCACTCCCCAAATGCCCACAACAGCCAGGGCAAAAATCAGGCTAAATCTAGAAATTCAGAACTCCATCTGGGTCCCCTACATTGGCGGCAGAGATCAGGTACAGGAGGCATCACTTGCTGTCTTCCAGAGTGCGTAACAGGAAGTTGGAATGGAACTGGAGCCAGGACTTGAACCCAAGTAAGTCCAATGTGGGATGTGGGAGTCCCAAGCAACATCTTAACTATTATGCCAAACGCCCACCTCTGTAGTTGTCTTGTGTTTCTTATACTTTTTTAGGTTACTGAAAAAATACTTTTAAAATTGTACTGGGGGGGCTGGTGCTGTGGTATAGTGGGCTAAGCCTCCACCTGTGGCACCAGCATCCCATATGGGAGCAATTCATGTCCCGGCTACTCCTCTTCCAATCCCACTCTTTGCTATGGCCTGGGAAAGCAGCGGAAGATGACCCAAGTGCTTAGGCCCCTGCACACATATGCAAGATCTGTAAGAAGCTCCTGGCTCCTGGCTTCAGATTGGCCCAGTTCCGGCCATCATGGCTATTTGGGGTGTGAACAAATGAATGGAAGACCCTTCTCTCTGTCTCTCCCTCTGTATGTCTATAACTCTACTTCTCAAATAAATAAAATCTTTTTTTAAAAAGTGTTAGAGAAATTCTAAATTAATTTTTTTAAAAAATCCAAAAAAAGTATAATGAGGAGTGGGTTTGTAGCCAGCAGTGAAGACTCCTGCATCCTGTATCACAGTCCCTGATTCAATGCTCAGCTTCAGCTACTGACACCAGTTCCCTACAATGCAGACCATGAGATGGAGACTTGATTGAGTTCCTGGCTCCTGGCTTCGACTCTCACCCAACCATGGCCATTGTGGGCATTTGGGGGTGAATCAGAACACAGGAGCCAACTCTCTGTCTCTCCCTCTCTCTCTGCCTCTCAAATAAATAAAATTTATAAAAACTCATAATACCATTTATTACCTATCATGTAAGCAGAAATCAAAAACCGACTGTATTATATATGGGAAAATAGGCCTTCTAATATTCACTGGTATGGATATAATCCAGCAAGATATCTACGAAGGCAATTTTGTATTACCCACCAATATTATAAATACATTTGTCTTTTGAACCAACAATTCAATTTCTCATAGTCTATATTACAAATATATTTACTGTATTTGAGAATATCTATGTACATTAACTGCAGGATCATTTTTATAACCAAAAGAGAAATGTGTATCAGTGGAATAGATACAGAAATCATGGTACATTCACCCCATAAAGTACTTGACAGTTAAAACGATGAGTCAGCTCCATATGAAACAATTTCCAAGATACACTATTAATTTAAAAGCAAGATACAGAAGATAACATATACTAATACTTATGCAAAAACCAAGTAATATATTTATATACTTATGTATGTACAGATCATCAAAATTGAGTGGCTAAACAACAGGGTGGAAAGAAGAGCTACTTTTCCCTACATATCCCTTTTACTTTTTAAACTGCTTACCACAAGTATCTTTCATCTATTAACAGATTTAACAAACTCATTTTCATGAAATAACTTTAACATAACAAGCAATTATTTATGTTGCTGCCAGTTCACTATGAAATCCTCAAGGGCAGAGGAACAGAACATGTGTCTGGTTCATCTTCACATCACCAACATCCTGCCCAGTGCCTGAAATATGGCAGATGCTCAACAAAGTATAATAACAAAAGAGACAACTGGGGCAAAGTTGCCAGATATTCAATTAAATTTACAGAAACAAGAATGTATCACACAATTGAGAATTTACAAACTTGCCAAAAGCTTCCCACGCTTTAGTTTTCATTCTGGGCACCCTATAAACTAAGGATTGCATTCTAGTAAATGTCATAATGAGATTTTGTAGCTAACTCTATAAGCTTTTCAGACCTTACCCAGCAAAGCCATATATTCTACTACTCCCTCCTAACCATGAAGAGTGACAGTTCTACAGTCAGATAATTTCGGCTGAAATCTTCTCTCCAACACATTGTAGCTATGTAACCTTGGAAATACTACTTAATCTCTGGGCTTCTAGTCCTCTACCTGTAAAATACTTAAAATAGAATCTGTGATCCAGAGTTGTTGGAAAGATTAAATGAACTAATATATATGTAGTATGCTTAGTAGAGTGTTAGCATATAGCAAACATTCCATAAGCTTTTAACCATCATGCAACACCTTCTAAGTATCTTATTGTAACTAAGCCACTTCAGCCTCAAAAATGATGACATCATAGAGGAAAACATTCATAAAATGGATGACATAAACTACCACCTGTTTCTACATTTCATTAAAATCAGTACTACCCGGGAAAAACACAATTAGTACAAGGCCCAGCAAGCAGATGATACAAGGTAGGAGGTTGAGAGCTCAGACATCTTCTCTCAGTCCTTTGCTCCAGTGGGTATCAAAACAAAAATGCAATAGTAGGCTATCATACTGTCAGTTTAACAAGGTGGTGGCAGTATCAATGAAGAAAGGGATTAGGGTCTAATTAGATAGGAAACCAGTCACTGCTCTTCCAAATCAGAAGTTGAGGGGCTGGCATTGTGGTGCAGTGGGTTATGCCACTGCTTAAAATTTTTGCTGGCATCCATACTGGAGTGTCAGTTTGCGCTACTCTGATTCCAATCCAGCTCTCAGCTGATGCACCTGGGAGGGCAGCAGAGGAGGAGCCAAGTGCTTGCGCCCCTGTACCCACCTGGGAGACTTGGATGGCGCTCCTGGTTTCCTGACTTCAGCTTGGCCAAACCTGGCTATTGCAGCCATTTGGGGAGTGAACTAGTGGATAAAAGATTAATCTCTCTCTTTCTCTTCTCTCTCTTCTTCTTCCTTTTTCCTTTTCTCTCTCCCTGTCTCTCAGTAGTTCTGCCTTTCAAATAATCTTGTTTTAATTAGATTTATTTATTTGAAAGTCAGAGTTACAGAGAAAGAAAGAGAGAGATCTTCCATCCACTGGTTCACTCCCCAAACAGCCAAAAGAGCCAGGGCTGGCCCAGGCCAAAGCCAGGAGCTTCCTCCAGGTCTCCCATATGGGTACAAAGGCCTAAGTACTTGGGTCATTCTCCATTTCTTTCCCAGGCACATTAGCAGGAAGATATGTCAGAAGAGGTGCAGCCAGGACTTGAACCTGCGCCCATATAGGATGCTGGTGCTGCAGGCTATGGCTTAACCTGCTGCACCACAAATGAGGGAGTAGGTAGTTAGCTTAGCAACTAAGATGCCTGCATCCCATATCAGAGTTCCTGAGTTCAATTCTTAGCTCTGGCTCTCCACTCCAGCTTCCTGTTAATGCAGACCCTGGGAGGCAGCAGTGATGGCCCAAGAAATTGGGTTCCTGCCACACTCACGGATGACCTGCATTGAGTCCCCAGGTCCCAGCTTCAGTCCCAGGCCAGCCACAGCCACTGTGGGCATTTAGGAAGTAATCCAGTGTACAGAAGTTCTGTGTGTCTGTCTCTCTCAAGTTAATAAGTAAATATTTTTAATTTTAATTGGTAGAAAATGAAGTAACAAAAGAAAAATAAAATACTTACTTCGTAGCAGCAGCAGCAAAATGTCTATTGGGCACTTGAATGTTTATGGAACAGGGATAAAGGGATGTCTGATAAACCATCTTGGAAGGACTAGGCCTCTGATGATGTATCAAGGCTTGAAAGAAAAAAACATACAAAATGTTAACATTAAATCATCATTATATAAAAACCAGTATTTTCAAAATAAAAACATTATATATTTTATAGGTTTTTATTAAGATTTAGTTTATTTATTTGAAAGGCACAGTAACGGAGAAGAAAAGACAAAGAGAGAATAAGAAATCTTCCATCCCCAAGTGGCCAAAATATCTGAGGTGCCAGCCCCTAGTTTGTGATTCTTAACCATAGTTTTAAAAAGTATAATAAGAGGCTGGACATTTGATCTAGCTGTTAGGACATCACCTAGAATGCCTACATACCATATCATGGTGCCTGCGTTCAAGTCCTGGCCCAAGTCCTTGGGCCCCTGCACCCATGTGGTAGACCCAGAAGTTGTTCCTGATTCCTGACTTCAGACCAGCCCAGCTCCAGCCATTGCAGCCATCTGAAGAGTAAACCAATGGATGGAACACCTCTCTCTCTCTGCCTCTCTGTGACTCTGCTTTCAATTACATAAATCTTGGGGGGGGGGGGGGGGCACCTGGATGGCTTAAACTGGATCTTTGAACATGTAAATTATTACCCTAGTACTCAATGAGCTACTTTTAACCCATCTACTGAGCATCTTCTTACAGCACTCTCCTTCCTACTCACCATGCTTCAAATGTACCCACCTCCTCTTGGTTACCTGAATAAATATATCCCATTCTTTACCACCACAAGGTTTTCATATAGACTATTACTTTTATCGGTGACATTCTCCTCTACCACTTTCCTATCACACAGCTAATTCAGAGCAATCCAGTTATCTTTCAGGGACTCTATTTAAATGTTACTTCTTCAGAACAGTTATCCCCAAAGATTCAGAACAAGATTATGCCTTTCATATACACTCTTACAGTATCTTGGACTTTTCCCTCATAGCACTTAGGACAGTTGTAATTAAAGAAGTAATTATTGGGGCTGGTGCTACAGCATAGTGGGTGAAGCCACCGCCTGTGTGCCGGCATTCCACATGGCCACTGGTTTGAGTTAATCAATGTAGCTTGTTAATCATTGTCTCCCTAACACCTCACAGTGTTTGCTAAGTGGAGATTCAATAACTATCTGCTGAATGAGTGAACAGAATTTGAACAGATAAGGGCAAAAACTGGATTCAAATTACTTTATTTTTTTTTTTATTTGACAGACAGACAGTGAGAGACAGACAGAGAGACAGAGAGACAGAGAGACAGAGAGAAAGGTCTTCCTTCTGTTGGTTCACTCCCCAAATGGCCGCTATGGCCAGAGCTACACTGATCCAAAGCCAGGAGCCAGGTGCTTTTTCCTGGTCTCCCACGTAGATGCAAGCACCCAAGCATTTGGGCCATCCTCCACTGCCTTCCTGGGCACAGCAGAGAGCTAGACTGGAAGAGGAGCAACCAGGACTAGAACTCAACACCCATGGGATGCTGGTGCCACAGACGGAGGATTAACCAAGTGAGCCATGGCGCCGGCCCCTCAAATTACTTTAAATATTATCTCATAGGAGACATGCATCACAGTTGTTAAGTCACCACTTGGGATATCCACATCCCATACTCAAGTTCCTGGTTCTAGTCCTGGCTACACACATCCAGTCCAGTTTCCTACTAACATGCACCCTGGGAGGCTGCAGATAATGGCTCAAGTACTTGGGTTCCTGCCACCCTTGTGGGAGACCCAGACTGAGTTCCAGGCTCCTGGCTTTGGCACAGTTTGGCCCTAACTACTGCAGGGAATTTGGGGCATGAAGCAGCAGGTGGATGATCTCTCTCTGCCTCTCAGCCTTTCAAATAAAATTAATTTATTTTATGCATACACACACATGTATACATATATATCTCCTACTATACAACAAACAAAAAAGGGCATTTTCTGATAACCCATTTATTTATCCACTCAACACTGAATGAATCAGTAAAATATGTACTAGCACTATGTTAAACATTCAGGACACATCAGTGAATACACAAAAATCCCTATCTTCGTAGAGCTTACGTGTTAATGGGGAGAGACAATATGAGCAAAAATATGGGGTGGGGAGATACTACAGGATAAAAGGGATTGAGTTAGGAGTGAAGTGATTGAAGTGATTTCAATTTTAACTGAGTGAAGGCCTCATTAAAAAAAACAGTGAGGGGCTGGTGTTTTGGCACAGTGAATTAAACCACTGCCTGCGATGCTGGCATCTCAGTTGGGCACTGGTTCAAGTCCCAGCTGCTCTACTTCTGATCCACCTCCCTGTTAACGTGCCTAAGAAAGCAGCAAAGGATGGTACAAGTCCTTGAGTCCCTGCATCCACATGGGAACCCTGGCTCCTGGCTTCATTCTGGCCCAGGTCTGGTCACTGCAGCTATTTGGGGATGAACCAGCAGAAGGAAGAGCTCTCTCCTTCTCTCTCTCACTCTCTCTCTAACTCTTTCAAATAAAAGAATAAAAATTTAATTTTTAAAAAGTGACATTTGAGCAAAGGATTGAAAGCAATGAAAAAGCTAGCTGTGCAAACGGATAGCAAAAGTGGTCCAGGACAAAGATTTCACAGCAGGAGCGGATAGAAAGGCCAATGTGGCTAGTACAGAGTATAGATAGAAAAGAATAGTTAGAGAAGAGGTCAGAGAGGTGACCTCTTAGGTGAAGTGGATAAAAGGCAGGCACCTGATGATGTTGCAGGTCAGCGTTACTCAACAGAAGTATAATGTGAATCACAATTAAAAAATTATTTATCTATTATTTATTTATCTGAAAGGCACAGTGACAGACAGGGAAAGATAGAGAGACCTTACATCAGCTGGTTCACTTCCCAGTGCTCACAACAGCTGGGGTTGGGTCAGGCTGAATTTAGGGGCCAAGAACTCCATCCAAGTTTCCCATACGGGTGGCAGGACCTCAAGCACTTGAGCCAAGATCTGCTGCCTCCCCAAGCACATTAGCAGGAAGTTAGATTGTAAGCAGAGTAGCCATCACTTTGATATAGGATGTGGGCATCCCAAGCAGCAGTTTAACTAGCTGTATCACAACATGTACCCCTGCACAAATGCAATTTTAAAGTTTATAAGAACAACAATAAAAGGAAAAAAGTATAATTAATAATAAAAAGTAATGGGTTTTATTACAGCTAACACCCCAAAATATTATCATTTCAGTATCAATGTAAAAATATTGAGATAGGGGCTAGCTT
This sequence comes from Sylvilagus floridanus, assembly GCA_949820135.1. Classification (NCBI taxonomy): domain Eukaryota; kingdom Metazoa; phylum Chordata; class Mammalia; order Lagomorpha; family Leporidae; genus Sylvilagus; species Sylvilagus floridanus. The sequence goes on from OX463238.1 coordinate 94,284,501, forward strand.
TGTGGTGCAGTAAACCACCACTTTTAATACCGGCAACCCATATCAGAGTACCAGTTCAAGTCCCAGCTACTCTGCTTCCAGTCCAACTTATACACCTAAGAGAGCAGCAAACGACACCCCAATTGCTTGGGCCCCTGGCACCCATGTGGGAGACCAGGATGGAGCTCCAGGCTTTGGCCTGACCCAGCCCCAGCTATTGTTCATATGGAAAGTGAACCAGGGGCCCATACCGTGGTGTAGCAGGTAAAGCTACCACCTGCAGTGCCAGCATCCCATAGCGGCACTGGTTTGAGCACCGGCTGCTCCACTTCTGATCCAGCTCTCTGCTATGGCCTGTGAAAGCAGTAGAGGATGGCCCAAATCTTTGGGCTCCTGCACCCACATGGAAGACCCGGAAGAAGCTCCTGGCTCCTGTCTTTGGATCGGCACAGCTCCAGCCACTGCGGCCATTTTGGGAGTAAACCAGTAGATAGAAGATTTCTCTCTCCTTTCTCTGCCTCTCTGTAACTCTGCCTTTTAAATAAATAAGTAAATCTTTAAAAAAATATATAAAGTGAACCGGCAAATGGAAGATCTCTATCTCTGTCACTCTACCTTTCAAATAAACAAATGAAAAATATACTGAGAGTTTCCTTTTTTACTAAGCCTTCAAAATCCAATGTGTATTTATTTATTTTTTTAAAAGACTTATTTATTTACTTGAAAGTCAGTTACACAGAGAGAGAGAGGTCTTCCATCTGATGGTTCACACCCCAAATGGCCGCAAAGGCCAGAGCTGCGCCAATCCAAAGCCAGGAGCTAGGAGCTTCCTCTGGGTCTCCCATACGGGTGAAGGGGCCTAAGGATTCAGGCCATCTTCTACTGCTTTCCCAGGCCACAGCAGAGAGCTGGATTGGAAGTGGAGCAGCCAGGTCTCGAACTGGCACTTATATGGGATGTTGGTGCTTCAAGCCAGGGCATTAACCCACTGCGATGACCCCCCAATGTGTATTTAGCACACTCACTTTCTTAGAGCTACATCTGAAGCACTCGAAAGTGACTAACAAAGTGACTGCACATTCATAAGCCATTCTAAGAAAAACGGGGCAGCTTTGCAGAGTTCTGAGCACAGGAGTAGCAAGATTTGACTTAAGTTCTTAAGGGACCAACTTCACTACTTGAGAGTAAACTATAGAGAAATCCAGATAAAAGATGGTAGGGGTTTAGAATAAGGTGGTTTCAGGGGAGTAGCAAGAGATCAGATTCTGGGTTTATCTTAAAGGTAAAGCTAACAGAATTTCCCAACTATTTAATGTGAAATATGAGAAAAAGAGAAGAATGAATGATATTCTGAGGTTTTGGCCTGGGCAACTGAAAGGATAGAGGTGCCATCAAATAAGATGGAGAAAGTTGCATCCTATGATGATGATTTTTTTATTCAAACATGTGTGAAGTGCTAATACAATGTCCAAGTCAAAATCTAAAGTACTCAGATTTCTAGAAAGAGGTCCCAACTGTAGATATAAATTTGATAGCCATTATGAGATAGCCAAGAGTCAAAATCCATGAAACTTGAGACAAGCCCACCAAAGGATGAGAAGGAAGGATGGAATCCTGGCTCCTGGAACACTCCAAGGAAAGAGACTTGGGACAGGAGGAATGTGAGAAGTAACGAAGGGTAATACAGGAAGAACATGAGGTGAAGAAAACGTGGGAAAGGAGTGGCAATCTTGTTTTTAAAGATTTATTTTTATTTATTTGACAGGCAATGTTACAGAGAGAGAGCAAGGGAGAGAGATCTTTGATCAGATGGTTCACTCCCCAAATAGCTGTAATGGCCAGGGTTGAGCCAGACCGAAGCCAGAAGCCAGGAGCTTCTTCCAGGTCTCCCACATGAGTACAGGGGCCCAAGCACTTGAGCCATGTTCCACTGCTTTCCCAAGCACATTAGCAGGGAGCTGGATCAGAAATGGAGCAGTCAGGACTTCAACCAGTGCCCATACGGAATGCCAGGGTTGCAGGCGGCAGCTTTACCCTCTACGCCACAATGCTGGTCCCAGGAATGATAATCTTAAGAAGTCTTCTTGGTTTCGTAGGTTTTGTCCAATACGGGATTTCTGTTATACAAGGAGATAATGCCGTTAATCTTTTTTCAGTACCAATATACACTTTGAGGGGCTGATGTCGTGGTTCAGCAGGTTAAGCAGCTGCTTGTGATGCAGGCATCCCACATCAGGGCACCAATTCAAGTCCCCGCTACTCTGCTTCTGATCCAGCTTTCCTGGGAAAGCAGCAGCAGATGGCCCAAGAAACCCAGATGGAGTTCCAAGCTCCTGGCTTCAGCCTGGAGTCCAACCCTGGCCCAACCCCAGACTTTACGGCTGTTTGAGGAGTGAATCAATGGATGGAAGATCTCTCTCACTTTCTCTCTCTCTCCCTCTCTGTGTTGTTCTGCCTTTTAATTAAAATAAATGAATCTTTCAAAATATATATTCAGGGGCCAGAGCTGTGGCACAGAGGGTAAAGCTGCTGCCTGCAGTGCCAGCATCCTATATGGGTACCAGTTTGAGTTCCAGCTGCTCTACTTCCAGTCCAGCTATGCTATGGCCTGGGAAAGCAGTGGAAGATGGTCCTAGTCCTTGGGCTCCTGTACCTTCATGAGAGACCTGGTGAAGCTCCTGGCTCCTGGCTTTGAATTGGCACAGTTCCAGCCGTTGCAGCCACTTGGGGAGTGAACCAGTGGACGAAAGATCTCTCCCTCTCCCTTTCCTTCTCTCTTTGTGTAACTCTACACTTTCAAATAAATAAATCTTTAAAAAAAAAAAAAAAAGACCTCTCTTTCTCTCCCTGTCTCTGCCTCTCCCTAACTCCGCCTTTTGAATAAATAAATCATACACACACACACACACACACACACAAACATTTTGATTTGTTCACTCAGTAGTTCCCAGGGTTTGTAGTGCTATCTTGTCATCCCTAACTTTTTTTAAAAAATTTATTTATTAGAAAGACAGAGCTAGAGAGAGAGGTAGAGAGAGAGGTCTTCCATCCGCTGATTCACTCCCCAGATAGCTGCAACAGCCCAAGCTGCACCAATCCAAAGCCAGGAGCCAGGAGCTTCTTCCAGGTCTCCCATGAGGGTGCAGGGGCCCAAGGACTTGGGCCATCTTCTACTGCTTTCCCTGACCATAGCAGAGAGCTGGATCGGAAGAGGTGCAGCTGGGACTAGAACTGGCGATTCAGGTCAGGGCTTTAATACACTGCGCCACAGCACCGGCCTGATCCCTGACTTTTGAGCAGCAAATTTCCCACGTCAAAGACGCTCATCTTGACACTGAGCTTTCCTGTGAGAAAGTAAAAAGGAAGATTATGATCCAGTGTTGGAGAAATCACTGGCCTAGGAGTCCTTCAAAACACAGCCCTTCCTCTTCCACTTGCTAGTTACATGAATTTGGCCATAGATCTAACTGAGTCCAATTCTTCCTCTGCAAAAGGAGGTGCTGCTGATGCCACCTGAAGAACTATGTTAATTCAAAACATAAAACACAAAAGCCCTTTACAAAAAAGGGCTGTCATCCTAACACACTGGACTTCACTAACTGTTAAAAAGAGGGCTATCAAGAAGTTCGAGGGAATTAGCCTCCAAATGATAAACTGCTCCAGACGAGACATCTGGAAGTTTCAGGACTGCCATCGCATACAAGGCTGTATTCAGAAGCACCAATAAGCAACTCGGAAAACCGAACGGAGTACAGACATAAGCCACGCAAGTCCACCAGCCTCCTTTCCGTTACCAGAACCACACTTGGCGCATCAGTCTGCACACGCCCCTCCCCGGAGCCCACCCCCTCCGTTTCGGAGACAGAACCCCGTCCTGGCCTTCCTCACAGAGGCTGGAAGGCTGTCAAGGTATAACCCCCTGTCACCCCTCTCTCAGACTGCAAGGCTCCAGAAAGGAGTGAAAGCCCAGGTAAGGTCGCTTCCAAGGAGTAATGACCCAGGAGCCCTACAGCCCAGAAAAAGCACGGTGCATTTCGACGACCCGGGGCACTCTCGTGCCTAGGAAAATCCGACTTGCGCTGTGCTGTAACGAGAGACACCGAGCCACAGCTGTATTCCCCAAGACCATTTACTACCTTACCTCTGCCGAGGCACCTTATGGCCGCCGCCATTTTGGCCACACCGGATTGTGCTGACGAATTTAGTCCTCCGTTTCAACAGGGAACAATTAAAAAAGGTTCCGCTCTAGAATTGGCGAAGTGGGAAGGAGTTAGAAGGAGCAAGAGGAACGGGGAGGGAACAAATTAAGCTTCACTGCCGGCGTGGCGGTGCACTAGGAGAGTTCCGTGCGCTAGGAGACTGCTTCTTGGTTCCGGTTCGAGGGTCACTTAATACTTTAGGGAAATACGAGCGTGTAGGCGAGGCTGTAATTATTTTAATCCTTTCTTCTCTATTTTATTTGATCCCGCAAGTGTACTCAGAATGGTCACTTTAATAGATTGCGAGAGCAACTAAGACCTGGTCTAAAATCTTGATAAACAGAAAACCTGCAGAATCCCATGGAGCTTCCTTTCTCTGCCACATTCCCAGTTTGTGAAGACTTGTTAAATAATTCACCAGGCTTTTCGCCAAGAAGCGGGTCCCACTCGCGAACAAACTGCCTTTTTAAATGCAGCGCGGGATCAAGTTCTCCGTTAGTCTTTCACTGGTCCGCTCGACATTTACCCCCTGCTGGCAAGCTGCGCCTGTAGGATCCATTGAATAATAATACAGTACTTGACATTTATGTAACACTTTTCCTCTTAAAATGGCAGATCTGAGACCTACGCACAAGTTATTCTGAAAGGGGAGAAAAAAAAAGGGGGGGGGGCTGAATGTCCTTTCCATTACGTCACAACTGTCGGTGTGGTTTAGCCAAAACACATCTGATCTCGGATTATATCGCTTCTCAGTTTGAATAAAACCACCCCCAACACACACAGGGTTTCTCACCTCCATCACTCTGTTCCACGTGTCCCTTCTGTTTGCAATCTCTTGTTCTGTGTCAAAAGATAACTTTTTTTTTTAAGATTTATTTTATTTGAAGGCAGAGTTACACAGAGGAAGAGAAAAGGGGGAGGCGGATCTTCCATCCACTGGTTCACTTCCCAAATGGCCAAGATGGTTAGGGCTGGTCCAGGCTGAAGCCAGGAGCCTGGAGCTTCATCTGGGTCTCCCATGTGGATGGCAGGGGCCCAAGTACTTGGGCAATCTTCCCATGCCTTCCCCAGCACATTAGAGGAAAGTTGGATCAGAAATGGAGTAGCCAGGACTCAAACCAGCACTCCACTATAGGGTGCTGATGTTGCACGTAGTGACTTGACTGTAGCATAAGCCACCACCCCCACCTCGAATCTGTGGACTCATATCTCTTGTCCTAGTAGGAAAATTTAAACATACATTATTTGACTCGGAGTTGCATGTAATATGATTACAGTAGTGGCCTGATTGAAATATTGTCCTTTACAGGTACAACTTGGCTGATTGTCCGCTTTGAACACCAGAACTTGATGCAGGGTCCCCACGTATAACACAATACATGAAGTTTTTTTTAGCTTGAGACTTAATAAAAATTACAAAAAGACTTTATAGAAACTACAAAAATCCTTACTCTGGAATGGGAACTCTGAGTCTCTTAAATGTTTACTACACGATGAGTTTCTCTTCAGTAAAGAGAAGCAGTGCTCTGGGGCCAAGCTGCCTGGGTTTGGATTCCGGTATGGTCACTAAGTAAGTCACTAGAAATCGCTAGACTTTGCTTCCCTGATTTGTGCTATCAGGTCAATAATGAGGTAGCTTCCAGAGGCATTTAACAGAGTACTTGCATAGAGAAAGCATTCAATAAATAAATTTGTCATTATTAAGTTTAATTGTGTGGGGCCAGCACTGTGGCATAGCAGGTAAAGCCACTGCCTGCATCCAGCATCCCATCCAGTGTCAGCATCCCATATGGGCACCATTTCAAGTCCTGGCTGCTCCACTTCCAGTCCAGCTCTCTGCCATGGCCTGGGAAAGCAGATGGTCCAAGTCCTTGGGACCCTGCACCCACATGGGAAACCTGGAAGAAGCTTCTGGCTCCTGGCTTCAGAACAGCCTGGCTCTGGCCATTCCAGCCATTTGGGGAGTGAACCAGCAGATAGAAGACCTCTCTCTCTCTCTCTCTCTCTCTCTCTCTCTCTGTCTCTCTCTCTCTCTCTCTGCCTCTGCCTCTGCCTTTCTCTAACTCTGCCTTTCAAATAACAAATAAATAAATCTTTAAAAATAAATAAATTTAATTGTGTCATCATTAAAGAACTGGAGAGAGCACTTAACAAAAGAGAAAGATGGGATAGCTATTCTGGCATCCATTCTTTGAATATCAGCTCCTTTCTCTCTTTAAAAATCCATGTATTATTCTCTTTTTAAAGATTTATTGATTATTTCTTTGTGAAGCAGAATGACAGAGAAAGAGATAGCTTCCATCTATTGACTCATTCCCCAAATGTTTACAACAGCTAGGGCTGGACCAGGCTGAAGCCGTGATCCAGGAACTCAATCCTGTTCTCCCACATGGGTGGCCCAAAGCACTTAAAAAGGCAGGGAGCTGGATTGAAAGCATAGCAGCTGGGGCTCAAACCAGTGCTCTGATATGGCATGCCTGCTGTGCCACAACCCCACTTAATACCCCATTTAAATACTCTCATCTTGCTTGAAATGCAAACCAGCATCAAGACAGACACTGACAGACATATCTTCCCTTTGCTGGTTCACTCCCCAAATGCCTGCAAATGACAGCTGAGCCAGGTTGAAACCAGAGCTAGGAAATCCATTTGAGTCTACCACGTGGATGGCACTTAACCCATCAAATCCTGCCTCTGGGGATGCATTAACAAGAAACTGGATAGGAACTGGAGATTCCAGGACATGAATCAGCACTCTGGTATGGAATGCGGGCATCCCAAGAGGAGGTTTAACCCACTGCACCACAACTTCTGGATCAGCTTATTTCTGAATATGACCCACGATACTTTAGACCTCATACATGATAGGATGTTGCTTTCCTAGGTAAGAACTCTTACTAGTATTGGTAGAAAGTCTTTAGTCTGTGTTTGTGCACTTCCTCAAAGTTCATTTTAAAATGCAGCTTTTTCAAGTTGATTTCTGGGAAGGTTTAGACACTCCAGGGGTGTTGGTAAAATGCCGACTGCTAGCCTGCCCAGCTAATTGCGTTGGGAAAAGATTTGAAATATTTGTCCACCCTTGTGTGGGTCTCTTAATCTGTGTTCTCTGCCTTCTTCAACTGTCTTCCAGTGGATCAAGAAGAGTAACTTCCCATTTGGGGTTCAAGTTGAAATGAATTCTCTTACTGAACAAAAATAAGGAACTCCAAGGCAGGCGTTTGGTCTAGCAATGAAGACACCAGTTAAGACAACACATAGACTATTAGAGTGCCTAGGTTCAAGTTCCAGCTCTACTCCCAGTTCCAAACTCCTGCTGATGCTGACCCTGGGAGGAAGCAGTGACAGTTCAAGTAAGTGGGTCCCTGCTCTCCGCATGGAAGACCTGAATTGACTTCTGGCTCCCAGCCCCTTGGTTCTGCCTAGCCCTGCCCTGGCAATTGTGAGCATTAGGAAAAAGAACCAGAAGAAAGACGTCCTTTCTGTGCGTCAGTCTATCTGTCTCTCTCCTCTCTCTGTCTCTCAAATAAACTAATTTAAAAAAAAAAAAAAAACAGGTTGGAGCTAGTGCTGAGGCGTAGCTGGTAAAGCCACCACCTGCAGTGCTGGCATCCCATATGGGAACCGGTTTGAGTCCCAGGTACTCCACTTCAGATCCAGCTCTCTGCTAGGGCCTGGGAAAAGCAGCAGAAGGTGATTCAAGTGTTTGGGCTCCTGCTACCATGTGGGAGACCCAGAAGAAGCTCCTGGCTTCTGGCTTCAAATGGGCCCAGCTCCAGCCATTGCAGCCATTGCAGCCATTTGGGGAGCAAACCAGCAGATGGAAGATCATTCTCTCTCTGCCTCTGTCTCTGCCTCTCTGTAATTCTGACTTTCAAATAAATAAGTCATAAAAAAAAAAAGTGATGCTTAAGTACTGGCTCAGAGCCCATACTTTGAAATCCACTCTCTATGAAACCTCTGCTTCCACACTTAACATAAACTTTCAGAGAGGTTGTTTTGTCCAAGAATTTTACACTCAACTTAATAAAGGCTATCAAATCTTCCCATGTGGTATGATTCTCACCCTTATCTTCTCACTCTATACACAGTAACTGCTGTTCCATGACTGCGTTTCAGTTCCCAAACTGCTGTTACCTGGGAGAATTTCTTTTTTTTTTTCTTTTTTTTTTTTTACAGGCAGAGTTAGACAGAGAGAAAGGTCTTCCTTTTACCGTTGGTTCACCCCCCAAGTGGCCGCGCAGATCCGAAGCCAGGAACCAGGTACTTCCTTCTGGTTTCCCATGCGAGTGCAGGGCCCGAGGACCTGGGCCATCCTCCACTGCACTCCCAGGCCACAGCAGAGGGCTGGACTGGGAAGAGGAGCAACCAGGACAGAATCCGGTGCCCCGACCGGGACTAGAACCTGATGTGCCGGCGCCGCAGGCGGAGGATTAGCCTAGTGAGCCGGGGCTCCAGCTGGGAGAATTTCTAAAACCTGTCTGCCTGTCTGGATTTTCAGTCCTACCAACTCCTAGATTCCCTTCTCCTCTTGTGCTTACTTCAGAATCAGCTTTTGTTTCCATATAGAACTGACTGTCTAGAATAATGGTTTTGTAATCATAGGTTGTAAGTTTCGGGGGTGGCAGGTCAGAACTCTCTGGATATTATTTCTCATATACAAGAACTTCTTCATCTCCCCGGGAGACTAGTTTAATTCCAGACTGAATTAGGAGATTTAGAACCGTCCAGTGCTATATTGGCAAAAGTTTAAAATCTGATTCTACTGTGTAAAAGATATGAATTGGCAGCATTTGCCAATTTCCATGTTGTAAACATTCTCACAGTAGCTGACTTCAAGCCACCAAACATAAAATCAGCCAGCTCACAAAATTTCTAACTTTGTCATGTGGTTCTCAAATGAGTGTACTGTATTCCTAAAAGTTTCCCAGTAACTTTTAACTTTTAGATGAAACCAACTCATCTTAGAGCCACCTTTCTCAAAATCTAAGGTGACTTTTCCAGTCCAGCTCCTTGCTAATTCACCTCAGAAGGCAGGAGAATATGGCCCAAATGCTTGGGCTCCTGCATCCACGTAGAAGACTTGGATGGAGTTCCAGATTACTCCTTTCTTCAACCTAGACCAGTCCCAGTCACTGCAGCCATTTGGAGAGTGAACCAGTGAATGGAAGATCTCTTTCTCTCTCTCTTAAATAAATAAACAATTTTTTAAAAAAGTCATGTGACTACAAATCCCCCTGAAAATCTTATTAAAATGTGGATTCTGGGGCCAGTGTTGTGGTGTAGCAGGTTAAGCCACAGCCTACAGCACTGGCATCCGGTATGGGTGCCAGTTTGAGTTCTGGCTGTTCCATTTCCAATCCAGTTCCCTACTAATGTGCCTGGGAAAGCAGCAGAAGATGACACAAGTCTTTGGGCCCCTGCATCCACGCAGGAGACCTGGAAGAAACTCCTGGTTCCTGGCTTCCTCCTGGACCACCCCAGTCCATTGAGGTCATTTTGGGAGTTAACCATTGAATGGAAGGTTGATCTAAAGAATATCCATCCAAACTGTAGTCAGTGACCTGGCATGAGCAGTTGTTCTCATTGAACTGCAATTTGGCAAATGAAAGAATGAAACATTCAGGCAGGAGAATTCAATTATAAGGTCCCAGAGTAGTTTCAAGGTTAGCAAGAGCCTTGGATGATGAAAAGTATACCCAAAATACCCTTGTATTGGAGCATCTGGTTCAAGTCCTAGCTCCTCCACTTCTAATCCAGCTTCTTGCTGATAGGAATGGGAAGTAGCAGATGATGGCCCAAATACCTGGGCCTCTGTCACCCATGTGGGGAATCACAATAGAGTTCCTGGTTCCTGGACTTCAGTCTGGCACAGCCCTGGCTGTTGCAGTCATTTGGGAAGTGAGCCAGCAGAGGGAAGATCTATCAATCGCATGCTTTCTTCTTGTTCCCTCTCTTGTGTGTGTGAGTGAGAGACAGACAGAAAGACAAACAGACTGTATTTCAAATAAATAATTTTAAAAAAAGGTAGAAGGAGGGGCTAGCACTCTGGTATAGCAGGTAAAGTTGCTGCCTGCAATGTCAGCATCCCATCTGGGCACCAGTTTGAGTCCTGGCTGTTCCATTTCCGATCTAGCTCTCTGGTATGGCCTAGGAAAGCAGCAGAATATGGTTCATGTGCTTGGGCCCCTGCACCCACATGGGAGACCCAGAAGAAGTTCCTGATTCCTGGCTTTGGATTGACCCAACTCTGGCCATTGTAGCCATTTGGGGAGTGAACTAGCATATGGAAGATCCCTTTCTCTCTCTTTCTCTCTCTGCCTCTGCCTCACCCTCTCTGTAATTCTGATTTTCAAATAAATAAATGTTTTTTTAAAAAAAGGTAGAAAGAGGGGTGAGTGTTGTGGTACCAAAGGTTAAGCTGCCACTTGCAGTGTGAGCATCCCATGATCCCATGTGGGAGTGCTAGTTTGTGTTCACACTGCAAGGCTTCTGCTCCAGCTTCCTACTAATGTGCCCTTGTACTTGGGCCCCTGCCACCCTCATGGAAGACCAGGATGGAGTTGCTGGCTCCTGGCTTCAACCTGAGCTACTCTTGCCATTGTGGCAATTTAGGGAGTGAACCAGCAGATAGAAGATCTTTTTCTCCCTCTCTACGCTACTCTGCCTTTCAAAGTATAAAGAAGCAAGTAAAATTAACTTTAGTAATTTATTTAACTCAATCAGTTTGAAATGTTAGCAGTTCCACATATAATCAATTAAAAAAATGAGAAATTTTACTTTTTTAAACATTTGAAGCACATCACAATTAGGACCACATCACATTTAGGACTAACTAAGGCTGGTATTGTGGTATAGCAGGTTAAGCCACAGCTTCCAATTCAAGTCCCAGCTGTTCCACTTCCAATCCAACTCCATGATGGAGCACCTGGGAAAGCAGTGGAAGAAGACCCAAGTACTTTGGTCCCTGCTACCCACATAGAAAACCCAGAAAAAGATTCTGGCTCCTGGCTTCAGCCTAGCCCAATCTGGCCATTTTAGCCATTTGGGGGGAACCAGAGGGTGAAAGATCACTTTCTCTGTATTTCTCCCCCCACTTTCTATCACTTTTCATTTCAAATAAATAAGCTAAATCTTAAAAAAAGAAAAACTAACTTTGTTTCAAATGCTCAAGGACCCCATGTGATTGCTGTACTGCAATCACATTTTAGATTTTAGATTAATTTTAGATTAATTTAGATTTTAGATTTTAGATTAATACTAGCTGGTTCTTATTGAACACGTGTGATGTGCCAGGCACTTTTCTAAGCAGTCTATTTCTTTTAATTCTACATTTTCACAACAACCCCTTTGAGGTATGTGCTATAATTATTCTCATTTTACTAATATTGAACTGAGTTACTAAGAAGTTCAGTAACTTGTTCTGTTAATAGGGAATAAAGCTGGGATTCAGACCCCAAATACCAGGCTTCAGAGTTTAAATTTCTAAGGACTGATACACAGATCACACACATATTTCAGTCTGGACACTCTGCTAATCACTTTATGTATAATGTCATGTTTAATTCTCATTTTGCAGATAAAGAAGCTGAGGCTCAGGAAGTTAGTTTCTTGCCTAAGGCCAAAGGCAGTGTTCAGTTCTGAGGCCATACACCTGACCATTGCATCTTCCACCCTCCTTACTCCCATCCCGAAACTCTGGTGTTTGTACATGTTTACACCCATGACTCAGTATTTTTGATGCTGATGTTTTAAATTTGAGAATGGCCAGATAACATCAGAGTGTGTGGGAGAAAGTAAATAACATGAAAGCACGTATAAACTATTTTTTGATCTTCAAAGCCAAGCATATAAATGACAAGCACCAACACAACACTAATTAGAGTTAGTTTTTTTAATCTCTTCTGCATTAAGAGGTCAAACTTGTTGGAAATATTTGTCTAAAATAGGAAATGCACGTCTAAAAAGCATTGCACACCTGAGAAAAGTAACACAATCAACAGAGCAACTCTGAGGAAGGCTTTTTCTTTTTACAGACAAGTGTGCACAGCCCACAGAGGAGGCTCTAAGTCACTGGAAGGATGTGACACGCTTCCTCCTTTTGTACTGTGTGGCTTTGTTTTGTAGACACAGAAGTGAACTTGACATTTTGTCGTTACATTCCTCTCAGCTCATGTCTTTCTTTTAGATTAGGTCAGTCTGAGGCTAGGTTCCTTGCCAAGTCCCAGCCTTGTGAGTTAATATGCTCTTTATCTCCAAGCATCTCCTTTACTCTGTGTCAGGAAATGAGCCCGAGGTTTTTAGGAAAACTTGGGAATTATGTCTTCCTCGTGTTGGTCTGGACTATACGGGGTTCAGGTGCTCCAATATTCACCTGTGCATGGTAGCATCATCCTATCTTTGTCAAAACTACTTTAAGCCATCACCTGATTTTGCTGTTGCTGCTGCTGGGCTAGCATTTTTCTTCTTCCTGTAGTTAGTGTTAGAGGTGGAGCAGCAGTGAGGGCAATGGGAGGATGGGGAGAAAAGAGACTCAGAGTAGAGGGACCTTTGATCATCAGGAAGTTAGAGGAGCAGGCCAAGCTTCCCCAGCATGGTCAACCCAGCAAGTTATGTCCCTGCTCGGTGCCTTTGTTTGCCCACCTGAGAAAGAGACAATGGGATTTTGTCACACATGATTCTCCACTGCAGTTTCTCAGTGACATCTTGATAATTTATTCTAAATAACTGGATACTTGTTAGAGGTTGATATTTAATGGACAAATAAAGGATGCTCTTTTGGCTCACTGGGGAGAGATGGCAGAGCTCCATGTCCTAGTAAGTAAAACAGGTCAAAGGGAAATCCAGGGGTCCAACGAGAGGAAGTCATTAGCAGCCTGAGCTATCAACAAAAATAGACTGCATTTAGGAGAAGAATATATTTTTCTAAAGACCTCAGAAAAATAATAACAATTGGGCACAGGTAAATGTGTAGAAAAACTACTTAATAAAATATATTTTAAACTGTGATAATCTAGGCCCTAAAACATGTATGGGTCACTTACCTTTCCTTAATTTGTACCATCATAAATGCTCTCGAACGTGTACCTGTTCAGGAAAAGACAAGAATGTGTTACTGGCCTGAATCCTCCTTAGGGAAAGGAAGACACCCTGGTTCTCAACACTGCTGTAGGGCGAGGCCACACACCTTCCGTTGTTGACAGCGAGGATGGGGATTTTTGCAGTGGTACCACAACTCATCATCATGTGTACATCACACAGAACTGATTCAGGAAGCAGCGGCTGCACAATAGGAGGCCTCCACTAACTGCAAGCCGTGCACACTGAGAGTCAGGTACACATGGGGCATTCGGAAGACGTGCTGCCATCCCCAAGGAGGAGCTGTTGCTACTGAAGCCAGTGAGAGCATTGGAAAGGCACAGGACCAGCATGAAAGGAAAAGCAACACCGAGTATGTCCCCCAGCAGATCACGGGCAGGGCAGGCAACAGAAAACTATGTCAAAGAGCCATTTCACAAAAGTTTCTTTTTTTAAGATTTATTTTATTGTATTTTATTTATTTTAAGATTTATTTTATTTATTTTCAAAGGCAGAATTACAGTGAGAGAGGGAGAGAGACAGAGAGGGATCTTCCATCCAGCCCTGGAACTCTACCCAAGCTTCCCATGCAGGTGGCAGGGACCCAATCACTTGCATCATCTTCCATTGCCTTCCCGGGTCCTGGCCAGATGGCCCCTGTTCTATAGCGGTCATCTGGTTTCCTGGTTTCCATGGCAGTGCATCTCCACCTTGTTTTCTCTTTCTCCTCTCTCTCTCTCTCTCTCTCTCTCTCTCTCTCTCTCTCTCTCTCTCTCTTTTATTTACTTAAAAAGCAGAATTGCAGACGTAGATTCAGAGATCTTCCATCTGCTAATTCTCTCCAATCTGGCAGGCTAAAACCAAGAACTCCAGGTCTCCCATGTGGGTGCAAGGAAGCCTAACTCCATCCAAGTCTTGGACCACCATCTGATGCTGTACCAGGGATAGACAGTGGAGTAACCAGGACTCAGACCAGCATTCCTATGGGATACTGACATTGCAGATAGTAGCTTAACCCGCTAAGCCACAATGCCATCTCTTATGCCTTGTTTCTTGTGACCTCGGTGTGGCTGTAGCTCACACACTTGAAGGTTCACATTTATTTCAACACCCTTGTAAGCAATGCCATTAACTCTGCCTACCTCTCTTTAAATAACCCTCCTTTGAAACTCTCCTGAGCTAAATTCCTTGAGTTTATCATCTGTTTCCTGCTGGGTCTCTGGCTATTACAATCTATTGCTAAATCAGACTTTAAAAGAAAAGGTGGGATAAACAAAGAGAAATGTTTATCTTGGCAAAAACACTTAACACTATGCTAATAATAACAATAACCATAATCCAAAGGAAACAAAAGAAGTCAAACAGTTCTCAGCAGGTGCTCTTACAGTTGAACTTGGTGCTTAAAGAACCCCACCTCCCACTTATTTTCGAAGTAAAGTGCTATGCCGTTTTTTGTCAAAACCCTTCCCCACATTTAGAAAGAATCTACTTACCCATGAGTAACATCTATTCCAACACAGTACCTGTTCAATATTGGGGGGAAGCGGGCAATGTTGTCACATAGTTTGATAAGCCACCCCCTGAGATGCTATCATCCCATGCAGGTGCCAGTTCAAGTGTGTCTCTCTATAACTCTTAAAAAAAAAAAAAGAATGCCATGAGAACTCTCAACAGGATAGTTTCTTTTGTCCATTAGCCCTCAGTAGGAAGTGCAAAACAATCTCGAAAGCCATAGGTACTATAGTCTGATCCTCATCAGTGTGAGTTGCAAAAGTGCCCTTTTGTTGTTCAAACTGCCTAGCAGACAGCTGTCAGATCTCTCTCTCTCTCTCTCTCTCTCTCTCTCTCTCTCACACACACACACACACACACACACACACACACACACCACGGATAAGGAGAAATATGACTTCTCAGAGATAGTATACTGTGTCAATATTCTATTAGTTCACAAATATGTTTTTAATGTAAATGACAACTAATTAACCAAAAAATCTAGATCTCTGTCCTTTGAAAACAGCAGGAAGACCAAGCCCTATTGGGCACACATTTCTAAATGGTCATGGTTCATTGGAGTTGAGTAGATATTGCTTTTTTTATGATTTATGTATTTATTTGAGAGGCAGAGTTACAGACAGGGAGAGGGAAAGACAGAGAGAGCAGTCTTCCAATCACTGGTTCACTCCCCAAAGGCCACAACGCCCAGAGCTGTACCAGGCTGAAGCCAGGAGCCAGGTGCTTCTCCTGGTCTCCCACATGGTTGCAGGGCCCAAGCGCTTGAGCCATCTTCCACTGCTTTCCCAGGCTGTAAGTGGGGAGCTAGATATGAAGCTGGAAAAGCCAGGACTCCAATCGGCTTCCATATGGGATGCCAGTGCCTCAGGCAGAAGCTTAACCTACTACGTCACAGTGCTGGCCCCTGAAATTGCATCTTTTTTTTTTTTTTTGACAGGCAGAGTGGACAGTGAGAGAGAGAGACAGAGAGAAAGGTCTTCCTTTCAGCACCGCGCTGATCCGATGGCAGGAGCCAGGAGCCAGGTGCTTCTCCTGGTCTCCCATGGGGTGCAGGACCCAAGCACTTGGGCCATCCTCCACTGCACTCCCGGCCACAGCAGAGGGCTGGCCTGGAAGAGGGGCAACCGGGACAGAATCCGGTGCCCCGACCGGGACTAGAACCCGGTGTGCCGGCGCCGCAAGGCGGAGGATTAGCCTGTTGAGCCACGGCGCCGGCCTGAAATTGCATCTTTAATAAAATTGTTTTAAATCTTTTATTTTCATTTAATTTGAATGGTAGAGAGAGAAGAATGATCTTCCATCCACTGATTCGCACCCCAAATGCCCACAGCAGCCTGTTCATCAGGAATAGGCCTCTTTGTCTGACTGGCTGAACTGAATTTGAAGACGTGGGAGTGGAGTTTACAGACACCAGTGACGGCAGATGTGAATAAGTGAACATCCAGAGAGGTATTAAAACTGGTTTAGATAATCTACCTTCCAGTAAATTAGTGTGAGCTCACTCAATTCATGCTTTTTAAGTATGTTACTTACTAAGGATTTTTCCTTTTGAATCCCGTAGTGTTTTGTCTGATTTGAGCTGGCTTTATAAGCTACAGAATGTGAGGTAGCACTGACTGAGACATTTCTTGGCCCCAGTCCAGAATTCATGTTTGAAACCTGTTGACAGCATCCCAATTCATTACATTCATTTCTACATTACATTTAAAAAGATAATGGAATATTTTACTTAATTTACTAAATTGGTATCACATGGAGATTGTAATGTTCTAAATAGAATATCCATTGCCAAAAAATAAAAAAAAAATCTTTATTTGAAAGTGCTGAACCTTTTAGGTTCATACTTTTAGGTTCATACTTAATCATGTTCTAGACACAACTGACTTACAGATAATGACAAACAAAACATGGTCTGTTCTAATTGTAGTACACACCCTATGAACTCCCTTCCAAGTCATCAAGTAACCTAACTCATTGCTTTCCAGGGCCTTGGTAAACACGTTGACTGATTCCCATAGTGCCCAGAAAACTTGGCTGGTAATCTGTTCTCTCGTGGGCCTGCCATTTCTCCCATGAGTAGTTTTATACTTGAGAGTTCATTGTTTCCCCAAATCTGTTTATTCTTTTAATGAAATATGTGTACAAGAAAGGGGAAAAATGTTTTTGTTATATGAAAATAACTGGATGGCTTTGGAAAGACTTGATAATAGAAAAGTGCTAAGAAACAAATTTGTGGTAACAAGGCAACAGTAAAAATATGAGAAAAGATAATTTTGGAAGAATTTTTCCTACAGATTAGGAGATCTTACTCGATTTTAACACAAGTACTGATATTGCACTTAATTATGTGCAAATAAAATGTCACAGGAGATAATGTACATTAACTTATTTTATGAAATAGATACTACTGTTAGTACTCTCATTTTACAGATAAGGGAATTAAATCCCAGAGAGGCTAGGTGAGATTCCTTATACATTTTTTAAAGATTTATTTTATTTATTTGAAAGGCAGAGACAGAGAAGGAGATCTTCTATCCACTGATTTACTCACAAAATAGCTGGAATGGCCCAGGATTGGGCCAGACCCTGAAACTCCAGCTGGGTCTCCCACGTGGGTGGCAGAGGCCCAAGCACTTGTGCCATCTTTTTCTGCCTTCCCAGGCACATTAGCAAGAAGGTGGATTGGAAGTGCAGCAGCCAGGACTCCAATAGGCACTCAAATGGGATATTGACATTGCAGGCAGTGGGTTAACCCACTATGCCTCAAAATTCTGTACCCAAGGAGAGAATTCAATATTAAAAACAAGAGATTAGTCTTTGTAGCAAATGGTGCTAGGATAATTGAATATCTATATCCAGAAAAATGAACCTCAATACTTACTTTACATCTCCCATAAAGTAATTCAAAATATCATAGACCTAACTGTAAAACACAAAACTAAAATATTCTAGGAGAGAACATAGGAGAAAATCTAAGTGACTTTGGATCTGGAAAGGAGATTTTACATATAACACCAACAGCACGATTACTGAAAGAAAAATGATTAAATTAGACTTTATAAAAATTTTGAAGACTGCTCTGTGAAAGACATGTGAAGTGAAAGAGATGACAAACCACATCCTGGAAGAAAATATTTGCAAGCCACATATCTGATAAAAAAAAAAACTTATATTCAAAATATGTAAAAAACAAAAACACTCCACTATCACTATTAATGTTTAAATCAGTATTTTTGTGTAAAAATTTTTGCTAAGTTTTTGATCATTAAAAAATAAGAGATCTAGAAGGACAAATTCTAGGCCAAAGAATATAAACTGCAAAAAGGATCTTAACTTTTGAGAAGCAATATTTTATTTTGTGATGAAATTAATTATTTTACTAAATCCAAATGAGGTAGAGGAGGAATAAAGTAAGGAAAAGAAGGTGCATAAGCAGATTCTTTTTTTTTTTTTTTTTAAGATTTACTTACTTATTTGAATGTCAGAGTTACAGCCGGAGAAAAGGAGAAGCAGAGAGAGAGTGAGGAAGAGGTCTTCCATACACTGGTCCACTCTCCAACTGGCCGTAATGGCAGGAGCTGCACTGATCTGAAGCCAGGAGCCAGGAGCTTCTTCCGGGTCTCCCACATGGGTGTACGGGCCCAAAGACTGGGCCATCTTCTACTGCTTTCCCAGGACATAGCAGAGACCTGGATCAGAAGCAGAGCTGCTGGGACTCAAACCAGCGCCCATATGGGATGCTGGCACTGCAGATGGCGGCTTTACCCGCTAGGCCACAGCGCTGGCCCCATCAGATTCTTTTTTTAAAATATTTATTTATTTATTTATAGAAAGGCAGAGTTACAGAAAGGGAGAGATAGGAAGAGAGATCTCTTCCATCTGCTGGTTCACTCCCCAAATGGTCACAACAGTCAGGGCTGGGCCAGTCTGAAACTTGGAGTCTGGCACTCCATCCGGGTCTCCCACGTGGATGCTTGGGCCATCTTCCACTACTTTCCCAGATGCATTAGCAGGAAGCTGAATTGGAAGTTTTTTGTTGTTGTTGTTGTTTTAATTTATCCATCGGGGCCAGGCCTGTGGCATTTTGGGTAAGCCTTTTACCTGCTATGTCAGCATCTCCTATGGATTCATGTCCCAGTAGCTCCTCTTCCAATTCAGCTCTCCACTATGCCTGGAAAAGCAATAGAGGATGACCCAAGCAGTAGAAGATGTCTCTCCATCTCTCTATCTCTAACTCTACCTCTCAAATAGAGAAGGAAAGATCTTCTATCTGCTGGCTCACTCCCTAAATGGCTACAATTGCCAGGGGTGGGTCTGATCAATGCCAGGAGCCTGGAACTCTATGAGGGTCTCCCATGTGGGTAGGAGGCCCCAGTATTTTCACCATTTTTTTCAGCTTTCTCAAGTGCATTAGCAGGAAGCTGGATTGGAAATGGAGCAGCCAGGACATGAACCAGTTCCCATATGGGATGCTGGTGCTATGAGTGGCAGCTTAACCTACTACACCAAAAAGCTGCCCCTGAAGTATTTTTTTGGTGCAAATAATATGTAGAGTTAATATAAATATATTTTGGTGCAAAATACTACTTAAACCAGGCATATAAGACATCTTGAAAAAGTTCATAGATGGGGCTGACACTGGCTCAGTGGGTTAAGGCCCTGGCCTGCAGTGTTGGCATCCCATGTAGGTGCCAGCTGCTCCATTTCAGATCCAGCTCCCTGTTAATGTGCCTGGGAAAGCAGTGGAGGATGGCCCAAGTCCTTGGGCTCCTGCAACCACATGGGAGACCCAAAAGAAGTTCCCGGCTCAGTCTTGGCTATTGAGGCTATTTGGAGAGTGAACCAGCAAACATAAGATCGATCTCTCTCTCTCTCTCTCTCTCTCTCTCTCTCTCTCTCTCTTTCTCTTTACTCTGCCTTTCAAATAATAAATCTTTTTAAAAAATTTAAAAGTTCAAGAGAAATACATTTCATGAAAAAAGTATACATGGATTTAAATATTTTACACCCAAATAAAGTCATCTTCTAATTCCATTTTCCACAAACTTTTTGAAGTACCTTTGTTTACTCATTTTATCCCATGACAATGCTATTAGGTGAGTACTATTATGTTATGCCCAAGTCACAGATAAAGAAATTGAGGCACAGACAGTTTTATCGAAGAAACAAATTCAGCCCAAAGTCACAAGGCTAGTAGGTAGAGGAAGCAGCAGTTAAACACCAGGTTTGGCTCCAGGCTACAGTTTCAAGGATTATCTATACTGTCACTGAAAGCAACAATCACTTGTCAGCTATGTCCTACTCAGAAAGCGTTGTGTAAGACCTAACAAGAAAAATAAGAGAGCTTTGCTCAGAGGAGATTCTTTGTACTAGAGGAGAAACCAGTAACTAATTCACTATGGGAACGAATACGAGGGCATGACAGTGCAGGATGGGTGACTCTCAGGTTTCAGGTGAGCGCTGAGATTTCATTAGCAGCTTGCAGGATGTGTAGGCGATAAGGATGTGAAAAATGCTGAGAGGAGGCTGAATTTTAGGGCAGCTGACCACTAGCAGCAATGAAAGTAAACAAGCTTTGAAGAATTTCACATCAGCCTAATTTATGTTGGTTAGCCAATTTTAGGCGGTTTGTTTTAGAAGGACTGGTTTTGGATGAAAGCCTTTTTGAGCACCTACTGATAGGGATGTGGGTTAACTGGCCTAGAGGGGAGGTCAGAATCTCCCAGAGGGCTTGTGAAACACTCAGTACTAAGCCCTTCCCTGAGATGTTCCAATTCCGTAGGTCCGGGATGTGACCAGAGAATTGTCTGCTCCTAACAAGTTCCCAAGTGGTGCCGACCCTGCCTGAAGGGGACCACGACGAAGAGAACTGCTGCCCTGGAGGAGTCAGGCACTGCCTGGCAAGTGAGGGGTACTTGGAGGACTTGGCTGCTATGAGTGTAAAGGATGGAGCTTGTGAAGGACCGCCAAGGAGGAATGGAATTCTGGGTGGAGCATTTACAAAAGCAGAGGCTGCCAGAGAGAGTAAGTGGCTTAGGACGCTAGGAAACTGAAGATTCACCGGAGACTCAGCAGTGAAATCAGCCCTTGCCTGCTAGGCTAAGGTGCCTGACTTACCAGTGCACTCCTTGGGACTGAAGGATTTTAATCAAGACAAGGGAGAAACGCTACTAATGTTATCACAAGGCTCCTTTGACACACATAAAATTTACTGATACTGCATTCTTCAAAAAATGAGAAAACTAGAATTTGATAGTGTAACTGTACCTAAAGCAGTTATTTCTAAATGATCTTTTCCCGGACAAAAGTCTGGACATGCACTGCAGTTTTGGTAGAGAGGAACTTCTAGTACGACATTTTATATTAGGAACTTATGTCAAATTTATTTAATGCTGTGACATGATTTTTATAAAAGTAGTTCATGGGGTAGGTATTTGAGGAAGAAGCTAAGAACTTCTTTGGGAGCCTGGAAAATCATACTGGAGTGCCCGTTTCTAGTCCAGCTTCCTGCTAACATGAGGCCTGGGAGGCATCAGGTGATGTTCAAGTCCCTGAATCTCTATCACCCAGTTAGGAAACCGGATTGCGTTCTGGACTCCTGGCCTTAGCCTGGCCCCGCCCCCCTGCCTTTGCAGGCATTTTGGAGAGTGAACCAGCAGACGGAAGATCTCTCTCTCAAATAAAATGAAAATAAATACATTTTAAAAATAACTTTTCAGTTATTTCAATTTTTCTTTCATTTCTTGTTGTAACAAATTATCTGGGAAGAAAATAGAGTTGATTTTTCTAGGCAGATTTTGACATTTAAAATAATGCATAAGCCCAAGAGGTAGGAATTTTTCATTACTTAGGTTTGCTTACAGTAAATCAAATTGTTGGTTTGGATAATGTTACCCAACAGAATATGTTCCATATTAAGGATCAAAAGAACATTGTAAATGGATATTAATAACATTTCAAATATATTTACATTTTAGTGGGGAATTAGAGTCAGTGCAATAGCAGTGTGCATTTATCAGTGATAATGAGGAGATATACTACTGGCAAATATTAAAGAGCAAAGAGGCAGATAAAGCAAAGAACACAGTTTGGTACAGAAAGAGAAAACAGATATTCAAAGAACATTGGTGTCCTAAAGAGATCTATGAAGAGGGATTTTTGTGTGTGTTTGTCAAAAGTTGCCATTCAACATGATTGT
The DNA here is from genome assembly GCA_949820135.1 of Sylvilagus floridanus. Taxonomy (NCBI): domain Eukaryota; kingdom Metazoa; phylum Chordata; class Mammalia; order Lagomorpha; family Leporidae; genus Sylvilagus; species Sylvilagus floridanus. The sequence goes on from OX463238.1 coordinate 94,306,467, forward strand.
CAGCCAACTATCTGTACTGGGAGCTGAGACTGGGAGTCCAACGAGGCATAGGTGGCACCTGCTAAGGGAGGATTGTGTTCCTCACATTGTGTAACACAAAGGAAACCTGTAGTTTTTTTTTTTCCCCCCGCCGAAAGGCAGAGTGGACAGTGAGAGAGAGAGACAGAGAGGAAGGTCTTCCTTTGCTGTTGGTTCACCCTCCAATGGCCGCCGCGGCTGGCAGGAGCTGATCCGATGGCAGGAGCCAGGTGCTTCTCCTGGTCTCCCATGGGGTGCAGGGCCCAAGCACTTGGGTCATCCTCCACTGCCCTCCCCAGCCACAGCAGAGAGCTGGCCTGGAAGAGGGGCAACTGGGACAGAATCTGGTGCCCCGACTGGGACTATAACCCGGTGTGCCGGCGCTGCAAGGCGGAGGATTAGTCTACTGAGCCGCGGCGCTGGCCGGAAACCTGTAGTTTCTAGAACAGTTTGTAAATGCAGTTGGGAAAGCTTAATTCACAGGAACAATGGATGGAGGGAAAATGCTATTCAGAACATAGGTAAACGTCCAAAGCCAGAGAAGGTGAAAACAATTCATGTGAACATCAAATGAAAGAGGCAAGAAAGGCGGTCATTTGTACATAAAGCAAGTTTCCCCTACAGCAACCAGCTTAGTTCTAAAAACTTATGAGAAACGATTCAGTAAAAATGTAATAAGGAAAGGAAAACAGATTTAATAAAAACTGACCTACTGAAAGAAACTTTAATTTTCCCTTTCATTCTTCAAAGTGCATCTGTCAATACCAATACTCTTTTTTTTTTTTTTTACAAGAACCATTCTATCAATGTTTAAATGTGAAATCCAGTAAAATGCTTAGGAAATCTCAATATTTCAGACCCACAAAACTTTGTTCATTTTTCTCTGCCTCCCCTCAAACTCACTGCCTCAATCTCTTTTTGATCTCAATCTTTGTTTTTCCTCTCTGTCTCTCCTTTCAGGCACAGGATTGGGGGGATTACCTTGTGGCATTGGAGACGAAATATGAGTTTGTAGAGATACAGCCTGTGAAGGCTTGTTCATGGGCAGTTGTAACATTTACTAAAGATGGGTGATGTACCAAGCTGCTAAACCATACCTGTAGCAGACATTTCTTATCTGGCTTAGTCTTTCATCCTGCCAAGCAGTTACTGGAACAAATGACCCACTTATTTATTGCAACAGAAAAGAGTCACTGCAGTGCCATGTCTTTGTTCTGGGTTGACAACAGAACTTAGAAGGCCAAACAGCAGTCTGAGGAGACAGGGTTATTGAGCATTAAACCTGTCTTTGCAATTCCTTGCCTTTGGGAATTTTAAAACTAAGATTGATTTATTAAAGCAGGAGAGAGGTAAGAGAGAGAGAGAGAGAGAGAGAGAGAGAGAGATGAAACTCTCATCTGCTGGTTCATACCCCAAATGCCTTCAATGGCCCAGACAGGGTGAGGGCAGAAGCATGGAGCTCAATCCTATGCTCCTTTGGGAGTTGCAGGAACCCAAACACTTCAGCCTTCACTGCAGCCTCCAGGCTGTGCATGGACGGGATGCTGGAGTCAGGTCAGACCCAGCACTCCAGTGCGGGCCATGGGCACCTTAACCAGTATGTCAAATGCCCACCCCTGCTTCTGGGATCTTAAGCAAATAATTTATTTATCCACCCATTTATTCACTTCCTTTGGAACTCAGAGAACAGTAGTGAGGAACAGCAAACTAAATAACGTTCAAGAGTCAACAAGAGCCAGCCCCAAAAAGACAAAAACCATGTTTTCCCTGATCTGTGGTAATTAAAACACAGAGCACAAGAAATGTAGTGTATATTAGTGAAATTGATATTTTGAGATTTGATTATTGTTTATAGCCCTTGTCTATACTCCTGAGGAGCACTAGTTTTTCTACTCCCTACTTGTTGAATTCCTTATTTGGTGGAGAGTTAAACTCGTGATTATAAAATAAACCGAAAATATATTGATATAAAAATTAAAAGGAAAAAATAAGAAAGAAAGGAAGAGACAGGGTGGGGAGAAGCATGAGGTGGGGGCCGGCGCCGTGGCTCAATAGGCTAATCCTCTGCCTTGCGGCGCCGGCACACCCGGTTCTAGTCCCAGTCGGGGCGCCGGATTCTGTCCCCGTTGCCCCTCTTCCAGGCCAGCCCTCTGCTGTGGCCCAGGAGTGCAATGGAGGATGGCCCAAGTGCTTGGGCCCTGCACCCCATGGGAGACCAGGAGAAGCACCTGGCTCCTGCCATCGGATCAGCACGGTGCTGAAAGGAAGACCTTTCTCTTTGTCTCTCTTTCTCACTGCCCACTCTGCCTGTCAAACAAATAAAAATAAAAATAATTTATTTATTTGAAAAAGTGATGGAAAGTGAGAGAGAAACAGAGATCTTCCACCCACTGTTTCACTCCCCACATGGCCCCAACAGCTGGAGCAGGCCCAGGCTGAAGTTAGGAGCAGGGAATTACATATTGGTTACCTACAGGGGTGGCAGGGGCCAAGACACTTGCAGCATCATTTGCTGCCTTCCCAGGAACATTAGCAGGAAGCTGGCTCAGAAGCGGAGCAGTTGAGACTTGAATTGGCACTATGATATGGTATGCTGTGTCATAACTCCAGCCCCAAGTCTTTCATATTTGCTTAATTTTAGGTTTATCATTCCCATCTAATTCTTCCATTGGAAAAGTGATCATTTGTGTTCATTTACCTTGACTTCAAGAAACTGTCAAGGCAGATGTTTGATGCAATGGTTAAAACACCTCTTGGGATATCTGCATCCCATAACATAGTGCCTGAGTTCAGGTTCTGGCTGTAGCTTCTGATTTCAGTTTCCTGTGACTGTGTATGCTGGGAGGACAGCAGGTGATGATTAAAGTACTTGGGTCCCTGCCACCCAGATGGGAGACCTGCTTTGTATTCTGGGCTCCTGGTTTCAGGTTGGCCCAGCCCCAGCTATTGTGGATCTCTTTCTCTCTGCCTTTCAAATAAATAGAAATAAAATAAATAAAAAAGAAAGTATCAAGCCACTTTATGTTGTGGCACTGTGACAAATATTCTACAAAACTCGAGTTGAATGAAAAGTCACATAAATCACTATTGCATTTATTTATTAACACAATGGCTCCTTAATTCTTCAATATTTTGTCACTGCAAAAACAGTTGTACAAGTGCTCACTCTAAGGCAGTTTTTGAGCAGATCTCATTGGAGAACTCTATTTGGCTCCAACGTAATTTTTTTGGGTCTATGAAGTCCATTTCCTGATTCTGGCATCGTGGCACAGTGGGTTAACTCTCTACCTGCTAAGCCATCATCCCATATAGGCATCAGTTTTTGTTCCCAGCTGTTCCAGTTCTAATCCAGCTTCCTGCTAATGTGCCTGGAAAAGCAGCAGAGGATGGCTCAAATACTTGGGCCCTTGACATCCACATGAGAGACCTGGCTGAAGTTCCAGGCTCCTGGCTTCAGCCTGGTACAGCCGTGGCTATTGCAATAATTTGGGGTGTGAACAAGCAAATGGAAGATTTCTCTCTCTCTCCTTGTAACTTGCTTTCAAATAAATAAATAAATCTTTTATTAAAAAAAACATTTACAAAGAAAATATGACTCCAACAAAAAGTTCATTTCCTGAGTTTCCTCAGCTCCTGTGCTTCAACGAGCACTATCTGCATTAGGAGTTGCTAAGGTTTGGATTCTGTATGGTGAAAAATTCAGATCTCCTGGATTATCATAGAAGTAACCTATACCACTTTTAAACACAAGGGTTTAATGAAAAGTATTTCTACAATAGAAGTTGTGCTTCAGCAATTTCAAATAAGTAAAAACACATTTAAATGTAAATATAACTGTAAATGGCCTGATGAAATGATGTATAGCACCAAGAAACAGTAGGATCATGTGTTCAAGGTAAGATATCCTGGACTGGAGACCCAGATCTAGACCTAGATACAAAACAGATCTCGTGAGGTTGGAGACTTCATTTGGCAGCTCTAAGTATTTTTACCTGTTAAAAATGACAGTTATGAAAAGATTCTTATTTTTTTACAAAAACAATTTTGTTGTGAAGATCAAATGAGCTGATTGTACATCAGAACATTTATAAGTTGTAATTTACTATGCAAAATCAGAAACAAGGCCATGAGATATTTATTTAAAATTCAGGGTTATATATATATATATATATATATATATATATATATTTAAATTTATTTATTTATTTGAAAGTCAGAGTTACAGAGAGGCAGAGAGAGAGGTCTTCCATCTGCTGGTTCACTCCCCAAATGGCTGCAACAGCTGGAGCTGAGCCAATCCGAGGCCAGGAGCCAGGAGCTTCTTCCGGGTTTCCATTGCGGATCTAGGGGTCCAAGCACATGGGCCATCTTCCACTGCTTTCCCAGGCCATAGCAGAGAGCTGGATTGGAAGTGGAACAGCCGTGACTCAAACCGGTGCCCATATGGAATGCTGGCACCGGAGACAGAGGCTTAGCCCAGAGCACCACAGCGCTTGCCCCACAGGGTACTATTTCATTCATTCTGTTTTCCCACCCAAACTGGAGAGGTTTAGAATAGCGGTATACTTTTCTCCTTCATTCATTTTATTTGACCTTTGCTGCACAACTCAGACTTCGGTTAATCATATTCACTGTCTCATCTGATTTTAATGAGACAATACTGTTTATAAGACAGAGTGCACATGTCCACCATTTAGAATTTTAACTAGCTTCTGTAATATATTATGTGCTAAAGGGAAAAACAACACCACATTAAGCACATACTTTCCACTTAACTAATAAAACATTTACTGAATAACTTGTGGGGGAAATCTAGAGAGGGTTATTCTACCAAAAGTTGAGAACAGCCAACTACAGAAAAACAGGAAGGTAAATGAAGAGAAACCAAAGGTGAAAGATAATCAAAGTCAAGCCTCTAGGGAATCTTTTCTCCAGTCAAGAAGGAGGTGCTCAAAGCTTACTTAAAAGAAAGGAAAGAACTATTAGAGTAGTAGAATAGTTGATTGGAAAGAATATAAGAATGGTGTGAAGGGAGTGAATTGGGCAAGCAGAATGGGAACAAAAGCACAAGTGTTCTTAAGGGAGAGAAAAATTGAAAAATGCTTACAAAAAGAGAGAAAGGTAATAAACCAAGAGAGTGCAAATGTCCCTGAGGTTTCACATTCACAAGAGTGCTATTCATGTCCACATCTGTCTCTGCCACTAGATTTTTAGCTCCTTACAGTGAGGTGCCATATCTTATTCTTGTGTCTCCCAGGCCAACTAGCTCAGTTCTTTGTTCACAGAAAGTGCTCAATGCGTGTTCAGTTTCCCGTACTGTAGCTTACATGCTGGCAAGAAAATGCAGGGAAAGGGACAAAGAGAGACCAACTCAATAATTACATACTGGCTCATTTATCCATTCCACAAATCCTTGGTGAGCACCATGTGCTGGGAAGGTTCTGAGGATAGAGCAATGAATCATATGTGTTAAGATTCTGTTTTTCTTTACAAAAATATAACCCAGATCTCCCAAGTTTAGCAGCACAAGAAGAATTTCCAGATGATCAGGTGACAGCTGAACTGCAGGGCCCTGCCCGTTTCCCTGGATTTCTCTTGCCCTCGAGGCCCACAAACTGAATGCCCCGGAGACAAACACTGTGGGAAATGGGGGGCTGCATCCTTTAAGCCCAAGAAAGGACAAATGACCTTGTCCTGGTTTTCTGCAGTACACCTCAAAGAGTTTATAGAAGATTGGAGGAATTCAAAATTCCTAAATAAGATCATGAATTTGATAACTGAGTTGAAGCTATGATACTTTGCTCTCCAAAGCTCATATGCAGCCCTGAAGGGGACAGAAAAAAGGCAATTTTAAGACAGAATGGGTCTATGTATCTTCCTTCTTATCCCCCTGTGTGCCACCACATTGTAGATGAAGGGAGTCATCTTTAACGGCTGTTAGTTTGGAGTAGAGTCATCTTCCAAACATCCCGATTCCTGGATCTTTGAAGATCAAATCTCATGTCACATCAGTTTTGGGCCCACCCACTTAGTAAAACCTCCCTGTCTGAGCCATGCCTGTCTCCTTGGCAGTTGTCATGAGACCTGGTCCTTCAGACAAGATGCTACTCGCAGAGTGAGGCTCTTCTCTCACGGCCTCTTGAGGATAATTGCATCACAACATAATAAGCTGAACCTTCACCCAGGAGAGACAAACACACACTGTAACAGTATGAGTGAGAAGGGTTAGCTTCCCACGAAGAAGGCACCATTCTCTAGTTTCCTCATCTATGACTCATTATAGAAATCGACTCTGTATATATTTCAAAACAATAGGAGACTGAAAAATATTTGATTCTGTGCAGATATCCCACTAAATTCCATACTTATGTCATACAGAAAGATGAAAAAAATGCATGCACACAGGTTCAAAATTTGAACTCCTACACTTCAGCTGAAAGCACTCTGGAAGGGAAGGTGATTGTGGAGAAGGGTGGAAAAGAGAAGTTCCTTTTCACTTTTTAAAGATTTATTTATTTGTTTGAAAGTTAGATGGGGCCAATGCTGTGGCACGGTGGGTTAACGCTCTGGCTTGAAGCGCCAGCATCCCATATGGGTGCCAGTTTGAGACCTGGCTCCTCCACTTCCAAGCCAGCTCTCCGCTATGGCCTGGGAAAGCAGTAGAAGATGGCCCAAGTCCTTGGGCCTCTGCACTGGTGTGAGAGACCCAGAAGAAGCTCCTGGCTTCGGATCAGCACAGCTCCGGCTGTTGTGGCCATCTGGGGAGTGAACCAGCGGATGGAAGACCTCTCTCTCTGCTTCTCCTCTCTCTGTGTAACTCTGACTTTCAAGCAAATAAATAAATCTTAAAAAAAAAAAAAGGTAGAATTACAGAGAGAGACAGAGAGAGAGAGAATTATCTTCCATCTGCTGGTTCACTCCCCAAACGGCTGCAACCGCAACGGCCAGAGCTGTGTCACACTGAAGCCAGGAGCCAGGAGCTTCTTCCAGGTCTCCCATGTGCGTGCAGGAGCCCAAACTGTTGGGCCATCTTCTGCCACTTTCCCAGGTACGTTAGCACGGAGCTGGATCAGAAGTGGAGCTGCTGGGACTGGAACTGGCACCCATATGAGATGCTGGCACTGCAGGCATGGCTTAACACGCTGCACCCCAGTGCTGGCCCCAAAGAGAGACTACTTTCAAAAAAATGTCTGGTATGTGCTGTAGCAACATTCACAAATGTTATTGAATTTTCATCTCATTGAATCTTCACACAGGTCCCATAAATTAGGAGCTATTATGCTTATTTTGTAAGTGTGCAAAACAAAACACAAAGGGTATACATGAAGAAGTCTATTCATATTTAGCTTATAATTATTGTGCTAAATTTGATTGAACCAAATTTCATGCACTCAATAGTCATTGTGAATTCACTATGTGCAATGTATTGTAGAGAAAACAAAGTGGCATACATTTTCTGAACTCAAATTACTTCCAGTCTATTAATGGGGAAAATATTTCACTAATGAGAAGTTGTTCACAAATAATACAATGCACTAAAATAATATTTTCAGATGATAATAGTAAATCTTGAAGCAACTATCCAGTAGTTTAAGAAGTGAATAGCTGGTGAGAAAAAAGAGGCAACATTTAACAGTATACTTCCTGGACATGTTGGTTCAGGTTAAAAATTCTCAAGCTCTTTTAAAAATTGAATTTGCTCAGTTATAGTGAGTCATTCATTCAGAGACAGCCTTAGGCTAGGGACATTAATTAGAACCAATTGTTGCAGATCCAAACCTAGCACAAATCTGCACTTTAAAAGTCAGGAGTAGGGAGCAGCCTCATATCTTTTCAGAAAAGAATGGTTCTGGGAAGATCAAAAAGGAAAGCCAATACAAAGGGAAGAGCATCAGAAGGTAGGAAAAGTACAAACAGAGACAGAACAGTGGCTCTAAGAAGTAATAAAAACTACAATGTACAAGGGGACTTCAAAAAGTCAGTGAAAAATGGAATTAGAAGAGAAGTTTATGTGAGTACAACAATTTTTTGAAATCAATGCATAGTTTTTTCTGTACTACGCATTTTCTGTGAAGTTTCTGAAGACCTCCTCAGAAAACACACATTTTTTTTTTTAAGATTTGTTTGTTGAAAATCAGAGTTAACAGAGGAGAGGCAGAGAGAGAGAGAGAGAGAGAGAGAGAGAGAGAGAGAGAGATCTTCCATCGCTGGTTCACTTACCAATTGGCCACAGCAGCCAGGACTAGGCCAGGGGGATGCCAGGTTGGAGCTTCTTCTGGGTCTCCCATGTAAACACAATTTTAACATCAAAAAGACTTGGGTTTTGGATCCTAACTGCCTTGAAGAAAGTTACTTGACATTGTTGCCCTTCATGTTCTTCATTAGTAGAGGAAAATAACAGTAATACTTACCTGATTGTAGAGGTGATAAAGATCAACTGGGCAAATACAAATAAAATTAAGTATTGTGAGCTCTAGCATGTGGTTCCTATTTTGACCATTCAGTGAGCTAAGGTGATTCCATTGAACTCAGTAAATAGTTGATAAACCACTAGTATCATATTAATTAAATAGAATACTAAGAAATCTATAAAATATATATTAAAACAGTGGTTCTTAAGTGGTTTGTTCCCACTCATGTGGGGCCATTTTGGGTGCTGGCAGGGAAGAGTTTTTGATATCCCAATAAATTGTGGGGGGCCGGTGCTGTGGTGTAGCCGGTCAAGCATCCCATATGGTACTGATTCCTGGCTGCTCCACTTCTGACCCAGCTCTCTGCTATGGCCTTGGAAAGCAGAAGTGCCTGGGCCCCTCCACCCACCTGGGAGATGTGGAAGAAGCTCCTGGCCCCTGGCTTCGGATCAGCCCAGCTCCAGCTGTTGGGACCATTTGGTAAGTGTACCTAGTAGATGGAAGACCACTACCTCTGCCTCTCTGTAACTCTGTCTTTCAAATAAATAAATAAATAAATAAATAAATATTTAAAAGCAAATGGTGTGAAAGTGGAGAAGTGATATTTGGGCAAGTGGGGAGGCCACAGTTGCTAGTGTTCTCAGGAAAGTCCTGGACATGGAAGGATGCATACCATAGGATTTTCAAGTGTCCCTTTGGGCAGACAGGAAAGACCTGGTTACAATATTCTGAGTCTAGAACCAACTCCATTTTACTTCTCAATGTTTTTTGTGCTTTTGCCCCCACAGTCTTAATACAAATTTTCTAGAAATGCAGCTATTATGTAAATACATAAAAGAATATTTTATTTTTCTTAGAATTGTGCCAAGAATAATTCATGACTTTGGAAAAATCATGTTAGACCTATGAGACATCAACACATCTGTATATCAGTTTGCTCTTGAAGCCCTGGGACTCTTTTTTTTAATAGAAAACTTTTATTTAATAAATATAAATTTTGTAAGTACAACTTTTGGAATATAGTGATTCTTCCCCCCATATCCATCCTCCCACCCACAAACCATCCCATCTCCTACTCCCTCTCCCATCCCATTCTTCATTAAGATTCCCTGGGACTCTTGTTAAAGCTACATATAGGTACAAGCATCTGATTTCTTCATGATACCTTCTAATGTAGTCCCGCTAGAGCATTTCATTATTTCACTATAAGTTATTACTTCTTTTTTTTTTATTTTTTATTTATTTGGGGGGTAAAGGCCCCCAAAATATGCATATATGAAAAGGCCAAAAAGTAACTGCCACTGACAGGGAGTTAAGTGGAGAAGCAAACGGGACCAAACTGGCGGGCTCGGCGAAAGCGCAGCCGGCAACGTCCCGGACGAAGAGGTGAGGGGGAAGGAGAGATGCGTGGACTCTGGGGCGTCAGGGCTGGAATGGAAAGTGCCGTGAGAAGTCGCACCGCTTCGCAGCCCAGTCCCGAACTTCTGGGTGCAGACCGAGCCGCGCCCCCTCGCTGGAGCGGGGGCAGCGGGGGAGGGGGACAGAGAGGAAGGGGATGCTATAAGTTATTACTTCTAATGATCCTATATGTTATAGAAAAGGTATTATATTGCTTTTAAATCAAATTTTATGTTTACATATTAACTGTGTACTCTTGGTGAGGAAATAAGTCCTTAAAATGCTCTGCTACTAAAGGAGAGTGTTGGGTCTGAGGGGGTTGAGACACATGCTCTAGGATCATGGTAAGAAAATGAAACAACATAAAGTTCTGCAGCATTTGATCACATTTGTGTGTTTCATTTCTATGGAAAATTATGGCAGTGTATGGTTAGGTTCCTAAGAATCAGATAAGAAATGGAATGTGCATTCTAACTCTGACTTCATTATTATTATTTAACTATTTACTTATTCATTTTATTTGCAATGCAGAGAAATAGGAACAGATAGAGATGCAGCCAGCCAGCCACTCAGCCACAGAGATACCCCATCAGCTCTTTTACTCCTCAGATGACCTTACAGCAGGGCCTGGGCTAGGCTGAAGCTAGAAGCCTGGAACTCAACCTGGGTCTCTCACATGGGTGGCAGGGACCCAGCTTTTTGAACCATTATCTGCTGCTTCCTGGAGTGCACATCAGCAGGAACTGTAATAAGGAGCAGAGCTGTTTTCAAACCCAGGCACTCCAACACGGAATGTGAGTGTCCCAAGCAGTGTCTTAACCACTATGCCCATGCCCACTCCCTGTCTGTATTATTTAATCATAATCATCTAATTTTTACAGGTCTGTTGTTTTAAAACAGAAAAACCCAAGATTTAAGCTAAATCATTAACAGTGTAAGATTTTCAACTTTATGGTTCTATGATTCTAAACAAGCTTTTGTGGATTATAGATTCAGGTTTTGTTTCCTAAAGTATGCTGTAAAAAAACAAACACTGCTAAAACAGGACATTTATGAGTGTTAAGTAGTTAGTGTTCAATGGTCAATACATTTAGGAAAACATTGGGTTAAAGAAAGTTAAACATGTCTCTTTAGGTAAGACTTCTTAATTTCCTTGTTAAACTTGAGAGTATTATGGGCTTTCAAGAAAAAAAAAAATGTACCATATAGCATTTCCTGTATTTGAGTACAGAACTCCTCCCTCCCTGTACCCTAAGAATCTCATGGAGAGTAGCTCTGCATAGGAGGTGCTGTGACGCACTAATTTAAGATGATATATGGTATTTCAGAAGTTCTTATTTTCTAAGAACCAAATCCCCACAATGTATTCTCACGCATTATAACATGCAACGAGGAAAAGATTTTATGCAGTGATTCTCTTAAATCTTATTTGATGTTGGAATCTTAACACATAAGTTCAGGTTGGCAGAAAGAAGGAACTGAAAAGGTTAACTAAAGAACACTAATTAAAATGTGTGGTGAGCATGAGTCATTTTAGAACTAAAGAGTGAAAGAGAGGCTCTGTCTTTACTTCAAAAGATTTGCTCTATTTCATAGATGCTGTCAAAAACAAAACAGGTGTATTCAGTTAAATTAATTAAATCTGAAAGTTTATAAACAGCACATTGTAGATATAGAATGTACCATTATACATTGAAAATAAATAGGAAGAGGTTAGAAGATTTGAAATGTTAGAGATATTCTTCTCACTGGGCTATTTTTGGAGATTGGGCCACCAATATAGAGAAGTCAAATAGAAAAGTAGAATATAATTCTGGAAAGAACACAAACAACAAGATCATCTTGGTTGCCGAAGAGCACAGTTCCTCTAGCTAATGATTATTTTAAAGGTCAGCTGGTGGAAGTCCACCAAATTTGTTTTGTGTAGGTGTATCCACAGTTGGTGTGGGTTTAAAACAAAACAACAAAATGCTTGACATTTAAAGAGTTAGTCCAGATTATATTAAGTCTCAAATTTCAAAATGTAAAGTATTTAATGGGTGGAATATCTGTTGTAAAATGTTAACATCTTGACAAATGGTGTGCTTCTGGACCACAATTTCTGGCACAAGGTGGTGTTTGAGAACCAATTTTAATCACATACTGAGGAAACTTAATCATGAAGGTCAATCTACCAACACAATAAAAACAAAACCAAATCATCAGATAATGGATTCTAAAAGAAAAGTAAGGTTTCTTACTTTACTAACGTATACAGTCCTTCAGGGCAAAAGCTACACTACATTTCACTGGACAGTTAGTAAGTTCCAATACACACAAGCCATTAAAGTAGACTTCTGGGATGGGGGCTGGGACTGTCATCCTACTAACCCAGGATCCAAATTCATTGCTTATGGGCCAACCAGATTTTGTATGTCTTCCAATGGAGAACAACATGAAGTACAGAATGTACCCATGATGCATTCTGGCCAAAAACATTTAATTTGAATCATTAAACATTTAGCTACAACATGAAGGTTATAGGAGAGGAACACAGTGAAACAAACCCAAATTCCTTATAACACAAGGAATCAATTAAACAAACCAGAAAGTATGACATTCTTCAGAACAATGTTGTCCCGATCCCTTCAACTCACAGTCACAAGAAAAGGGACAGTGCCAGGAGAGAGGCTGGAGAGCCATATTCGTTGGATGTGCTGTGTGATCCTGGAATGGAGACTGGTTTGAACAAAGCAGCTCTAAAGGACATTTTTGTGTCACTAAGGAACTAAAAATATATCTATTCCGAGGCTAGTACCACGGCATAGGGGTTAAACCACCACTAGCAATGCCGGCATCCCCTGTGGGCTGGTTTGTGTCCAGGCTGCTCCACTTCTGATCTAGCTCCTTGCTAATGTGCCTTGGAAATCAGTGGAAGATGGCTCAAATGCTTGGGCCTCTGTCACCCATGTGAGAGACTCAGATGGAGTTCCTGGCTTCTGCCTTTTTGGCCTGGCCCAGCCCTGGCTGTTGTGGCCATTTGGGGAGTGAACTCGGAAATGGAAGACATTTCTCTCTCTCTCTCTCCCTCTGTAACTGCCTTTCAAATAAATAAATAAAATATAAATATATAGGGGCCGGCGCTGTGGCGCAGTGGGTTAGTGCCTTGGCCTGAGGCGCCGGCGTCCCGTATGGGTGCCAGTTCTAGTCCTGGCTGCTCTTCTTCTGACCCAGCTCTCTGCTATGGCCTGGGAAAGCAGTAGAAGATGGCTCAAGTCCTTGGGCCCCTGCACCCATGTGGGAGACCCAGAGGAAACTCCTGGCTCCCAGTTTCAGATCAGCACAGCTCCAGCCATTGTGGCCAATTGGGGGGTAAACCATCGGATGGAATACCTCTCTCTCTCTCTCTCTGCCTCTCTTCTCTCTGTGTAACTCTTTCAAATAAATCAATAAATCTTTAAATATATATATATATATATGTATATTCTGTATATTGGATAAAGTAAAAATTTAAATAATGGAAATCATTGGTTAATAAAAGCAGGCTACCAGATAGCATATATAGTAAGAGTTCACTTAGTTAAGGAAAGAGAGAGAATCAGGATACACTCATATACCACTGAATTGTTAAATGTAGTGGGATGTAATGTTTTTATTTTTGCTTATCTGTATTTCCAAATTTTCTATAATGCAAATTTATTAATAATCGGCTACTTATAACAATAAATACATGGCCCTCAAGGAAATGACAGTTTCCCCATGATCTGTGAGGCTGTATTTAGTAAGAAAATATGACAAAGGTCAGTCTTAATGAATCTTAATGCTAGGAGTGAATACAATATTTCCAGTTGGTTGCAAAAATTCTTCCACCCCACCCTACTCCTATCCCCTACTCCTCTGTCAGTCACATATTCCTGGGAACCTTTCAAAGTTAAAAATGAACTGTTCTGTCTGTCTGCTAAAGACACACAGAAGAGAGGACTTCAGCTCCTGGCCCCACTCTAGGAAACATTGGATGGAGCAGCTTACTCACTAGTGCCCCAGGAAAGGAGGGGCAGTAAACCATATGGGCTTGAGTTTAACATTCACTAGGACACATTTTACTGATTAATAGGATTCCTGGGCCTAATGTGCAACTCAGCACTTTCTTCTTTACATTAGATACAGTCGACTGTGTTTCCAGCTCTGATATGCTAGCACATCTAGACAGAACCTGCAGAGCCTGTGATCACTGTGACAAAGCCTTCTGGGCTCTCTCTGTTCTACCTGTAACTGTCTTTCCACTCTTCTCTCTCTTGCAATTCCAACTTCTTGCTTGCCACAGGGTAAATCAGGCAACACAACTGAATTCATTTCCACGGGAAGGAATTCCCAACTTTGGTTCCATCTCAGTGGTATAGCTCATTCAGTACTCTCCTCTGTATAGTATACTTCTAAAGACTCTATTATACTAAATGTCCTTTACTGATATGAAAAATAGACTTCATTTTTGAAAGAAATATAAAAGTGGTTCAAGTAGAAAATTAAAAGTACATGAAATAAATAGTCATTCCTCACATTACTTTAGGAAAATTATGATGCTATGTTGTGCTTATAGAATAACATAATAGGTAGTAGAATCTTGATAACATGTAAAGTGTCTCTCCTTCTCTTCATTTCTTTATGTATGCCTTTCACTTTCTGTTGAATGTTCTGGCATTTGAATTAAGAAACTTACAATAAAAAGGAAAAATAGATCCAAAGATTAAACATCTATATTCTCTTGGAAATTTGGGATTTCATAGAGTTCTCATTGAAAAATCACCTTTATGGCAATTCACCTTTGAGCAGATTCACAGAGTATGAAGCCTGAGTTATATCATATAATCTTTGTATGAGTTCTAGTTCTAGATCCTAGAACTGCATGTTGCCTTGAAAAACAAGTACAAGAGAAACAGAAAAACATATCCTTCTTTGATGCTTTTAGCATGAGTGCGCAGTGACATTTGGTATTTTTGTTAAGGCAGTTATGTGGGTCAACCCATGCATTAGCATATAATCTTCCATCTACCAAAAGAGTTAGTCACATGGAAATATTAATCTATTCAATCAGACAATTGTAATTGCTGCACTATTAAAGGAAGGAAGGAAGAAAAGAGGATGGTAAGAGGGTAGGCTGGTTCTAGGGAACTAATTAGGGTGTGCTATCGAAAAGCAAGCCCCTAAAGCTGATACTGAAGAAATTCGTTGTCAGAAGAGAGTCAAAAGAGACACACTTCTTTTAACCATTTGCTTGTCTTGTTGTAATAACAAAATTATAAGACATAATAATATCTAGTGTTTTTGCTACTTATTTTTTTCATGATATTCTTGCTTAGCTATTTTTACCTTCAAGTTGTTCATGAGAAAGCTGAGAAGTGAAAATCCTGGTAAATTGCCAAATGTAGCAAAATAATTTAACAATAAAATTATAAGTAGATGGGGCTGGTGCTGTGGAGTTGCAGGTAAAACAGCCGCCTGCAGTGCTGGCATCCCATTTGGTGCCAGTTCAAGTCCCGGCTGCTCCTCTTCTGATCCAGCTCTCTGCTATGGCCTGGGAAAGCAGCAGAAGAGGGCGCAAGTCCTTGAGCCCCTGCACCTGTGTGGGAGACCTGGAAGAAACTCCTGGCTCCTGGCTTCGGATCGGCATAGCTCTGGCCATTGTGGCCAGCTGGGGAGTGAACCAACAGATGGAAGACTGCTTTCTCTCTCTCTGCCTTTCCTTCTCTCTGTAACTCTCACTCTCACTTAAAATAAATAAATCTTTAAAAAAAAGAAAAAAACTAGAAGTAGAACATATTATTCCTGCCTCCCACTCGCATAAATAGATCTATGTATTTCTGCAATTTCTCAGACTTATGGTTATCTCTTCTCTTTGTGAAGAGATTTTTTTAAAAATAAATATGTGCTTTAGATATTTTCTATGTATGGTTATTTCTTCTCACTATTTCATTGTTTTGTTTTCATGATTTTTTACTTTTGATAATAACTTACAGAAGAAGCACCAGCCCAAACTCTGCCTTTCAAACAAATAAATAAATACATCTTTAGGAAAAAAAAAAGAAATATAGATATGAACATAAAACATACACTCCTACACTTTCCATGGTATCTGCAATAGGAAAAGGCTGCAATTATTAAAGGGGAGAAATAATATCTATATATATATATGTAGAGAATAAAGAAATTTTAATACTTGACAACCCAGAATTTAAATAATTTTTATATTTTGAAATATCAAAAACAAAACAAAACTCTACCACCCTTTCAGAGATAGCGATAGAGACAGAGATTAATCATCAGTTTCAAAAAATATACCATGAAAGTTTTGTTTATAGTCCCTAATTTTGAGTTTGCTTTGCTAGAGTTAAAAGTTGTATTTTATTTATTTGTTTATTAGCTTATTTGTTAGGCAGAATGACACACACACACACACACACACACACAGAGAGAGAGAGAGAGAGAGAGAGAGACAGAAGGAGATGCAGAGAGAGAGAGAGGTCTTTGATCTACTGCTTCATTCCCCCAAATAGCTGCAAAACTGGGAAGGTCCAGGCTGAAGGCAGGAGCCCAGAACTCCATTCAGATCTCCCAAGTGGGTTGCAGGAGCCCAAGTACTTGATGATCCTCTGCTGCTCTCTTACACACACTAGCAGGGAGCTGGATAGAAAGTGGAGCAGCCAGGCCTCTAACTGGCGCTCTGATATGGGATGCCAGTGTCAGAAGCTGTGGCTTAACCTTTATGCCACAACGCCTGCCCCTAGAGTAAAAAATACTTTGTTATAAAACTCAACACAGTGTCTTAACTCTACATTTTTGGACTCACCAGTCACTCAGTGTTGAAATGATAGGTTTGTCTTTATGCTGCATTTACATTGAAGCTGCCCAGTAGTTTATTTATGGTGGCAGTGAGTTTAATTGAAACATGGTGTTACCTACCTTCCTTTTCAGCTGGTTGTGTCCTTTCATTATATGTTTTGATCAGTGAAATCTAAGCAAATATTTTTGGTAGACTTTCTAGGAAAGTGCTTAGGGGTAGGAGTAATTTTTTGTCTTTCCAGGAAGATGAATAGGAGAGCTGTAATCCTAATGGCCATATCTCTGTTAATGTCTTTGGTGTCTGAATGGAATAGAAAGCAGCATCCATCTTTGCAAACGAGTTAGAAAAATTCCTCCTCGAGGTAAATGCAATCCCTTAGAGTATCCAGCCCCCATTCATTTGATCAGATGCATTTGCAGTAAACAAACTGCACAACCATATGGGGTGGCTCTCACAGCCACATTGGAAAGCAGGAAAAGGAGCCATGCTCTAAAGATAGCGAAGTCCGGGAGCGAGGGAGCTGGGTCCCTGCCGACCATGGATGTGCCACATTAGCTCTGAAGTGACTACTTTCAGACATCTTTCATGTGAGAAAAGAATAAAATTTAAGTTACTGCTATTTCTGATTTATTTCACTAACAGCTAATTGCTATTATATAAAACTACATGTTATGCTTTGAGAACCATGACAGTTAATTCATGAAGCCAAGACTCCTTGAGAATTATGTATCAGATACTCTGTGCTGTGCTAGGGATAAAGACAGAAGTGAGAAGTGAGGACAGATGTGTACATATGATCAGAGGGGACTGTCACGTGGTTGCTCATCTTGTACACTGCACAGAGACATCAGACCAAAGGGTAAGGGGAGCCTGTACTTAGACAACCCGCCTTTAGCCAGAGAGGGCAACTTTCTTCATGCATCCCCCAAAATGGGGTGCCTCTTTTTAAAGACTTCAACTCAACCCATAATCATGCCTTATTGTACTTTAGCTTAGTGATCTCCAAACTTACCTTAGCAGCAGTTAGCTTTCTTTGAAAGAATACTTAGTCATACAGAAACACAATGTATTAGTGCAGGTGTTTTGGTTGTGGAAGTCTCACTCAAGTTAGATCAGCTGTAAAAGAAAAGTTACGTTATTCTAATCACACTCAGTGCAGTAGAGGTCAGCTCAGCATGCTAAAGGAGTCCATAATAGAGTTTTAGAGAACCCTTCA
Organism: Sylvilagus floridanus; assembly: GCA_949820135.1. Classification (NCBI taxonomy): domain Eukaryota; kingdom Metazoa; phylum Chordata; class Mammalia; order Lagomorpha; family Leporidae; genus Sylvilagus; species Sylvilagus floridanus. Next base: position 94,324,327 of record OX463238.1, read on the forward strand.
GAGAGGAAGTGATGCTGAAAGTAAATCTTGAAGGATGATTTCAAGAAGAGGGCAGAGTGGGAAAGAGCATCCAATGCTGAGGAAATAGGATGTACAACGGTAACTAAAAGACCATGTCCTGTTTCAGAAGTGATGAGTAGTTCATTAAAGACAGGGGTGAGAGAGGCTGCAGGGTAAGTGGCTGCAGGTGGTAGTAGGAAGAGAGCAATCAATAAGGCACATATGAGGGTCTTATTGATTATAACTTGTGGCAAAATGGAATTAAAAAATAAGCTGGGGCCAGCGCTGTGGTGTAATGGGTAAAGCCACCACCTGCAATGCCAGCCATCCATATGGGCATTGGTTCAAGTCCTGGCTGCTCTTCTTCCAATCCAGATCTCTGCTATGACCTGGGAAAGGAGTGGAAGATGGCCCAGGTCCTTGGGCCCCTTCATTCATGTGGGAGACCTGGCAGAGGTTTGAGGCTCCTGGCTTCGGATTGGCACAGCTCTGTGGTCATCAGGGGAGTGAACCAGTGCATGGAAGACCTCTCTCTCTCTCTCTCTCTCTCTCTCTCTCTGTAACTCTGCCTTTCAAATAAATAAATGAACCTTTTAAAAACTAAGCTTATTTTGGTGAAAACAATTTAAAATCCATTTTTTATAATACTTATTTTCATGAACTTTTAAAAAAATTATATTTATCTGAAAGGCAGAGTTACAGAGAGAGAGAGAGAGAGAGAGAGAGAGAGAGAGAGATCTTCCATCCACTGGTTCACTCACCAAATGGCCACAATGGCAGGGGCTGAGACAGGCCAAAGCCAGGGGCCAGGAGCTCCTTCCAGGTTTTCCAAGTGGGTGGTAGGGGCCCAATTTTGGGCCATCCTCTGCTACTGTCCTAGGCACATTAACAGGGTACTGGTTGGGAAGTGGAGCAACCAGGACTTGAGCTGGCATTCACATGGGGTGCTGGTATTGCAGATGCTACAACAGGCCCACAGGGCCCTCCATGAACTTTTTTTTTTTTTAACTTTTTGAAGATTTATTTATTTATTTGAAAGTCAGAGTTACACACAGAGAGGAGAGGCACAGAGAGAGGTCTTCCATCCGCTGGCTCACTCCCCAATTGGCCACAACAGCTGGAGCTGTGCTGAAGCCAGGAGCCAGGTGCTTCCTCCGGGTCTCCCACGCAAGGGCAGAGGCCCAAAGACTTGGGCCATCTTCCACTGCCTTCCCAGGCCATAGCAGAGAGCTGGATTGGAAGAGGAACAGCCGGGATTAGAACCGGCACCCATATGGGATGCTGGCGCCTCAGGCCAGGGAGCTAACCTGCTGATCCACAGCGCCGGCCCCCCTCCATGAACTTTTAAGAGACCCCTCATATGTCAGCATTTCAGAATTATTTTTTCAAAACAAACTTTAATTACCTTTTCTTAAAATATTTTGATGTACCCTTTAACAATTGTGAGGTTTTATTCTACAACTTATGGGAAGTCACATAAGGGCCACAGTAATATGAAGAAAATGTGTTTTAGAAGATGTTGGGGCTGGCTGGTGCCGCGGCTCAATAGGCTAATCCTCCGCCTTGCGGCGCCAGCACACCAGGTTCTAGTCCCGGTTGGGGCATCGGATTCTGTCCCGGTTGCCCCTCTTCCAGTCCAGCTCTCTGCTGTGGCCAGGGAGTGCAGTGGAGGATGGCCCAAGTGCTTGGGCCCTACACCCCATGGGAGACCAGGAGAAGCACCTGGCTCCTGCCTTTGGATCAGTGCAGTGTGCCGCCTGCAGCGTACAGGCAGTGGTGGCCACTGGAGGATGAACCAACGACAAAAGGAAGACTTTTCTCTCTCTCTCACTGTCCACTCTGCCTGTCAATAATAATAATAATAATAATAATAAGATGTTAGGGTTATATGTTAATAGACAAAATATAAAAAGTCAAGTAAGAGGTGATGGGCTGATTCAAGACATTGCAGGAGTGGATGTTTGGAGCAGCGGTTAAGATGCTGCTTAGGATGCTGACATTCCTTATTACAGTGTCTCGGTCAAATCCTGGCTCTGCTTTGTAGTCTAGCTTCCTGGGAGGCAGCAGGTGATGGCTCAAGTACCTGGGCCCCTGCCACTTATGTGGAAGAATTGCATTCTGGGGCCCTGGCTTTAACCTGGCCATGCCCTGGTTTTTATAGGCAATTAGGTTATGAACCAGTGGTTGGAAGATTCGTCTCTGTCTCTGCTTTTCTTTTATTCTTTTTTTTAAAAGATTTATTTTTATTTATTTGAAAGAGTTACAGAGAGAGGCAGAGCCAGAGAGAGAGAGAGATGTCTTCCATCCGATGGTTCACTCCCCAAATGGCCACAGTAGCTGGAGCTAGGCCAATCCCAAGCCAGGAGCCTGGAGCTTCTTGCAGGTTTCACATGCTGGTGCAGGGCCCAAGCACTTGAAAAATCTTCTACTGCTTTTCCAGGCTATTAGCAGAGAGTTGGATCATAATTGGAGAAGCTGGGATTAGAATCTGTGCCCATATGGGATGCCGGCGCTGCAGGCCAGGGCTTTAACCTGCTGTGTCACAGTGCCGGCCCCTCTGCTTTTCAATAAAAATAAAACAAACACATTAAAATATTTTTAAAAGATTTACTTATTTATTTTAAAGGCAGAGTTACAGAGAGGCAGAGACAGAGAGAGAGAGAGAGAGAGAGAGAGAGAGAGAGAGGTCTTCCATCTGATGGCCAGAGGTGGGCCAATCCGAAGCCAGGAGCTTCTTCTGGGTCTCCCACGTGGGTGCAGGGGCCCAAGGACTTGGGCCACCATCTACTTCTTCCCCAGGCCATAGCAGAGAGCTGGGTCAGAAGTGGAGCAGCCGGGACTTGAACTGGTGCCCTTATGGTATGCTGGCACTACAGGTGGCTTTGACCTGCTATGCTACAGCGCAGGCCCCTAACACATTTTTAAAAAACAGATTTGCAGTGCATTGGGATGAAGGGAATAAATTAATAAAGAAATGTAGTAGAATTGATAGATACAGGGGGCCGGTGCTGTGGCATAGAAGGTTAAGCCTCCACCTGCAGTTCCAGCATTCCATATAGGTGTGGGTTTGAGCCCCAGCTGTTCTACTTCTGATCCTGCTCTCTGCTAATGCACCTGGGAACGCATCAGAAAATGGCCCAAGTCCTTCAGCCCTTGTACTCATGTGGGACACCTGGAAGAAGCTATTGGCTCCTGGCTTTGGCCTGGCATAGCCCTGGCCATCTGGGGAGTGAATCCGCAGATAGAAGATTTCTCTCTCTCTCTCTCTCCTTCTGACTTTCAACTAAATAAATAAAAAAATAAAATCTGTTTTTAAAAAATTGATAGATCTTGGTAAGGATGGGAGAGAAAAGTTCAGGATGATTTCTAGGATTTGCATTGGGGAGCTATTTATACGTATGGTTTTGTGATCTTTAGCATGATAGTAACATTTTTAATAGGATATGGCTATGCAAGGCTAGGAAGAGACTTTGGAGGAAAGACAATGAGTGCAGTTTTAGACAGACTGGTCTTGAAATATGTGTAGACAGTCCATTTGGAAATATCCAGAAGAAAATTAGCTATATCCATCTGAATGTGATTACTCTGGAGACGCTGATTTGGGATTCAAAAGCATATATGTGGTAGTTACAACTTGTAGGTATGATATCTAAGACAAAGAGTGTGTTTGGGTCTAATATAAAAAACTTTTCCATGGCTTAAAGAGGAAAAAGGGTTCATTAAGACTTCTTAGCTAGACCGGCACCGCAGCTCAATAGGCTAATCCCTAGGCTCTAGTCATGAGTTGCCGAGGCTATGGAAGCCTTTAGGGTTCGCCGACTTCAATCTTACTCCAACAGGGTCATAGTCAAAGTGGAAGTTCTCTCCTCCCTTCAGAGAAAGGTACCTCCTTCTTTGATGGCCCCATTCTTTCCACTGGGATCTCACTCGCAGAGATCTTTCATTTAGGTCTTTTTTTTTTTTTTCCCCAGAGTGTCTTGGCTTTCCATGCCTAAAATATTCTCATGTGCTCTTGAGCCAGATCTGAATGCCTTAAAGGCTGATTCTGAGGCCAGAGTGCTATTTAGGACATCTGCCAATCTAGGGAGATTACTGACGCCATAAACAAGAGTGTCAAATTGCTAAATCAATATCAGGAGTCACTGTGTACTTATGTCTCATGAGGCATCTGTCCTTAATGTGTTGTTCAATGTGAAGTAATGTTATAACTAGTACTGAAACAGTATTTTTACACTTTGTGTTTCTGTGTGGGTGCAAACTGATGAAATCTTTACTGAGTATATACTGAATTGATCTTCTGTATATAAAGATAATTGAAAATAAAAAAACCTTGGTGTTAAATTGGAAATTGCATAAAAATTAATCAATTTTTAAATAAAATATCATGTAAGATCTCTGTCCTTAATGTGCTGTACATTGTGAATTAATACTGTAACTAGTACTCCAACAGTATTTTTCACTTTGTGTTGCTATGTGAGGGCAAACTGTTGAAATCTTTATGTAATATGTACTAAACTGATCTGTATATAAAGAGAATTGAAAATGAATCTTGATGTGAATGGAAGGGGAGAGGGAGCAGGAAAGGGGAGGGTTGCGGGTGGGAGGGAAGTTATGGGGGGGGGGAAGCCATTGTAATCCATAAGCTGTACTTTGGAAATTTATATTCTTTAAATAAATGCTTTAAAAAAATAGGCTAATCCTCCACCTTGTGGTGCCGGCACACCGGGTTCTAGTTCCAGTCAGGGCACCGGATTCTGTCCTGGTTGCCCTTCTTCCAGGCCAGCTCTCTGCTGTGGCCAGAGAGTGCAGTGGAGGATGGCCCAAGTACTTGGGCCCTGACCCCATGGAAGACTAGGAGAAGCACCTGGCTCCTGCCTTCAGATCAGCGCGCCGGCCACGGCGGCCACTGGAGGGTGAACCAACGACAAAAGGAAGACCTTTCTTCTCTTTGTTTCTCTCTCTCACTGACCACTCTGCCTGTCCAAAAAAAAAAAAAAAAAAAAAATTGACATCTTAGCTACCAAATATCTTCTATGCAGTCAGTGTCTGAAGTCGCCATTGTTGTGATTTTTCTTTTTTGGGTTAAGTTCGTAGTTCTAAAACTCTTTTAACAACAGAACTAAACTGATTTTGCTGCTGACTGCTTGGGTGATGTTCAGGAAGTCACTTTGCCTCAGATTCCTCATGTGGAAAATGAGGAAGCAGGACCATCAATATTTGGTAGTCTACAATTCATTAGTAATGACCTAGTGTGGTTTTATTCAGTGAGTTTTAAAAATATTATTTATTTTCATTTTATTTGAAAGGCAGTGAGAGAGATTGACCCCCTCTCCCATTGGTTGGCTCAGTTCCCCAAATGTCTGCAACTGCCAGGTTGGGCCAGGCCAAAGCCCAGAGCTGGGGACTTAATCCAGGTCTCCCATATGGGAGGCAAGGACTAAACAATTGGAACCGTTATCTGCTGTCTCCCCGGGTGTGCATTCGCAGAAAACTAGAATAGAAAGCAGAGCCAAGATTCAAACTGGACACTCTGATATGGGATGCAGGCATCCTAAGCAATATCTTCACCACTGTGCCAAACACCCACAACAAGTTCTTGATTTTAAAAATTAATTAAGCAGAAGTTATCTGCTTACCTGAAAGAACTGTCACATAGAAACATAATGTATTAGGATGCTTTGGTTGCAGATGTCTAATTCAAGTTAGATTAGATGCAAGACATAATTTACGCAAATTTACTAAATTTAGCTATATTATGTAAAAAGGTGCAGCTGGGATGCCAGAGGTCGCTGGAGTTTGAGATTGCCAGGAATTGCTCACTTGCTGTCCCCACTTCTCATCTCTGTGGTGGTGTCATTCTGCGTCATGCAGTATGTGACTACTCACCACTCTGACTTCCTTCTTGGCTTTCTGTTACAGTTGAATAACCCTTCTTTTTATTTATACCTGAAAACATCATGGGGAAAAATTGTGCTTGCTTAGGCTTCATTTATCTCTCCTTGTAGCCAAAGGGTTGGGGAATTCTCTTGAGCTTCAGTTGCCACTAGAGTCATCTAGAAAAGGTGCTAATATTGAATTGGGACGGAGATTATATTCCTGGATGAAGGGGCCTAAGATGGGGAGTAGAAAAAGTAGAGACAAGAAGACATCAAGACAAACTTTGCTTACTTTATTTAATACTTTATGAAGAATCAAAGCATCATACAGCACACCACTGCTAATGGTGGAAAATGTTCATCTTTGGCTAAGATGGTGGGATGGTTCTTGGTGTCATCCACAGCCATCCTGGTGAAAGGAACAAAAGGGAGTTCGATGGAAACAGATTTGATGGGCCTGAAGAGGGGCAGAGGCAATGAGCAAAGTACCTCTCTTGGATGAGCATCCATAGTAGATGGTACCTCAAAGAAATACAAGAAATACAAAGGAGAGGGAGAGAAATGAGTAAAAGCAGGGAAGATAGAAATACAGTTCAGTAAAAGGTAGACCACATCACAGAAATAAATTTGGAAGCCCTTTCACATGGTCTGGGAAGTAAACCTTCAAGGTTATCTTGGTGAATATTTGGTTTTAAATTAATTTTACTAATGAATATGAGGTAAACATAAATTCATTATTTTACCAACTATATTGAGTAAGTATTTTGGAAAACTTATATACTGGGAGTAGGTGTTTGGTATGGCACTTAAGAGGCCTGCTTCCCAGATTGAGTACCTAGGTTTGATTTCCAACTTTAGCTCTGGACTTCAGCTTCTTGTTAATGAAGATCCTGGGAGGAAAAAGTGATAGCTCGAGTAATTGGATTTCTGCCACCACCATGTGAGACCTGGATTTTGTTTCAGCTCTCAGCTGTTGCTGACATTTGGGGAGTGAACAGCCCATTGGCAGTACTCTGTCTCTAAAATAAATGAAAAAAAATGTTTAAAAAGAAAAGTTATATAGCTATTAGTATAAAATTGTGCATTGAAATCAGCAAAATTTTTTATCAATGGTAATGATTTTCTTAAATACACAATGTTAGTATTTTGTTTGAACAAGCTGCTCAACAGAATTTCAGAGAAGTGACAAGAGTCTTAAAAGACCAGCTACCTGAGCTATCAACTAAACCACGGAAAGATAGGAATATTTATTCAGATCAAGTATTAATCATTAACACAGGTGATCTCTAGAATATTAACCACATTTTTAATTCAGGAAGGATGAATTAATTCTGCAAAAAAGATTAAACCTATGTACTGTTTCTGAACAAATTGTACCTATACACTACTATTTTGTTTTAAAGATTCATTTTAAGAATCTTAAAAATCATTTATTTGAAGTTGGAATTAAAGGGACAGACAGAGACAGAGAATCTTTCATCCACTGGTTCACTCCCCAAATGACCAAAATGGCCAGGCTAGGCCATGGCTAGGCCAGGCTGCAGCCAGAAGGCAACAGCTCTGAGTCTCCTATGTCGGTGCAAGTGCCTAGGAACGTGGACCATTCTCTGCTGCCTTCCTAGGTTCATTATCAGCTCCTCTGCTGCTTTCCTAGGTTCATGATCAGGGGGCTGGATCAGAAGTGGAGCAGCCAGGACTTGAACTGGTGCGCATACGATATGCCAACATCTCAAGCAGGGGCTTAACTCGGTATGCCACAATGCTGGCCCCTACACTGCTACTTTAAATCAATTTCATCAGAGACCTTACTTAAGCCAGGAGCTTCAATAAGATAACTTTTTTTAAAAAAATATTTATTTATTTGAAATGCAGAAGTTACAGAGGCAGAGAGAGAGGGAGAGGGGGAGAGGAAGAGAGGGGGGAGAGAGAGAGAGAGAGAGAAAGAGTAAACAATCCACTGGTTAACTTCCCAAATGGCTGCAACAGCAGGAGCTGGGCCAGGCTGAAGCCAGGAGCCTTTTCAGTCTTCCACTTGGTTTCAGGGGCCCAAGGACTTGCGCCATCTTCCACTGCTTTCCCAGGCCATAGCAGACTTGAACTGGCACCCATATAGGATGCCAGCACTGCAGGCGGCTTCACCTGCTATGCCACAGCGCCAGCCCCATGAGTCACTTTTTTCTTTTTTAAGATTTATTTATTTGAAAGTCATTGTTACAAGTTACACAGAGAGAGGAGAGGCAGAGAGAAAGAAAGGTCTTCCATCTGACGGTTCACTCCCCAACTGGCCGCAATGGCTCAAGTAGGGCCGATCGAAGCCAGGAGCCAGGAGCTTCTTCCAGGTCTCCCAAGGTCCAAGGACTTAGGCCATCTTCTACTGCTTTCCCAGGCCACAGCAGCAAGATGGATTGGAAGTGGAGCAGCTGGGACTAGAACCTGTGCCCATATGGGATGCTGGCGCCTCAGGCCAGGGGGTGTTAACCTGCTGAGCCACAGTGCCAGCCTTGGTATGTCACTTTTTTAAAAAAGAGATTTTCTTTTAAAAATTTTTATTTTGATTAACACAAAGTAATTGCACATATTTATGGGGTACAATATATGTATACATTGTATAATGATTATTCCACGGTAATTAGCATATCCATCATCTTAAATTACACGAATCATCCAGGAAATGCAAATCAAAACCAAACAGATATCATCTCATTCCAGTCAGAATGGTTATTATCAAAAAGACAAAGGATAACAAGTGTTGGTGAGGGTGTGGAGAAAAGAGAACCTTTATTCACTATTGATTTGGAATGTAGATTATCACAGCCATTATGGAAAACAGTAAGGAGCTTCCCCAAAATATAAAAAATAGAACTGCCATATGATCCAGACATCCCACTCCTGGGTATATATATCCAAAGCAAATGAAACCAGTACACCATGAAACATCTGCATTCCCATTTACTGCAGCACCATCCCTGATGACCAAGATAGAGAAGTTTTCTTACAGAGATCTTTTTTCTGATTTACAACAAAAAAATTGCAGCAACTTTCAAACTTGAAAAATTCCCAGAAATAGTATCTCAAAAACCGGCTACAATTCTGTTGATTTACAACAAAACTTCAATTTAAAAATGGTTAGGAGCCTTGTGGTGCAGTGGGTTAAGCTACACAGCTTAGCCACTTGAGCTTTCCATATGAGTGCTGGTTTGAGTTCCAGCTCTCTGCCGTGGCTTGGGAAAGTAGAAGATGGCCCAAGTGTTTGGGCTCCTGCCCAAATAAATATTTTTTTAAAATACTGCCTTTTTTTTTTTTTTTTTTTAGTTTGCTTGTTTATCATGAATGCATAATGGATTTTTTTTTCCAAAGATTTATTTATTTATTTGAAAGGCAGAGTTACAGAGAGCAGAGGCTAAGGCAGAGACAGAAAGAGAGGTCTTTCACCTACTGGTTCACTTGCTAGATGGCTGCAATGGCTGGAGCTGAGCTGATCCAAAGCCAGGAGCCAGGAGCCTTTTCTAGGTGTCCTACACAGGTGCAGGGACCAAGGACTTGGGCCATCCTCTACTGCTTTCCCAGGCCAAAGCAGAGAGCTGGATCGGAAGTGGAGTAGCCAGGACTTGAACTGGTGCCCACAAGGGATGCCGGCACTGCAGGCGGTGGCTTTACCCGTTACACCACAGCTCCGGCCCCACTTTTTTAGTGCTATATCATCCATATGAAACGGTATGAAGAGAATATCTCTGACAACAAGAGATACTTAAACTTAACCTATATTCAACTTATTTTTGTATGCCAACATCCAGTATTTTTAGTGCTAAATGATACAACTACTGTGTTTCTTAACGGATTTTTATCCATTCAGTATTAAAAATTTAGAGGAAGGTGGTACTTTCCCTACAGTTAAGACACAGGTTAGGACACCTGAATCCCACACTGGAGCGCCTGAGTTCCATACCTGGTTCTAGCTCTTGATCCTGGATTCCTGCTAACACATACCCTGGAAAGCAGAGCAATGGCTCAAGTATTTGAGGCCTGCCACCCATGTGGGATACCTGGACAGAGTTACAGGCTCCTGGCTTCTGACTGGGATAACCCCCTGGCTCTTGAGGGCATCTGGGGAGTGAGCAAGCAGATGGGAATGCTGCCTCTCAAATTAAAAAATACACACACACACACACACAAAACACAACAGATAATGTAGAGGTCAACAATGAACTTCAGGACCCACATTTAGTATTATTATTATTTTTTAACACTCACAATGAACCTGCTTCTCTCCTACCACAATCACTTTTGCCGGGCAGCCTATAGGCGTGCGTAGATGACTCAAGTAAAAATGCCAGTGCTATCAATTAGTCTATCTTCCTAGACATTGTTGTGATTATTTTGTGTCACCCTTCATTCCATCACTTCTGATTTGTTCCGTGAGAATTTCCTGTTTATGTGACAGCCTCTTCTACAAAGAGTGTGAACTACTTAAGAATAGGGACTATATATGCTTGACCGTGTATCTATCTTCCAATGGTAAATACTGTGTCTTCAACATAACTCACCCTGCGAGTACTATAGATGCATGAAAAGTGAGAAATCTATGTATCCCCAGGTATGTAAAGAAAGTCAAAAATCTTAGAGATACCACATTTAACTTTCCTTAAGTATTTATTTACTTCTTTCCTTTAACTTTCGGTAAGTCTTTGTCCTTGGGGAACAGTGAGTGTCAAGGAGAAACACTGCAGTATGCCATTCAGGCAGGTTCACTATTCCAGGCTCCTTAACTGACCTGTTTGGTTTTGCTGCTTATAAAGCCAAAAGTAATTATTCATTATGTCAGCCCAGGCTTCAAATCCTCGGGAATGAGAGAGAGCTCTTCCACAATTACGACTACCTGGACTTCTTACAGAAAGTGGCACGGGGGTGGCGGTGTTAGCGAGGAAAACAGGAACTTAACAGGAGAGAACCAAAGCAGGCCGCGTCTCCTCCCGTCCAGAGGGGTGTCTTCACGCTCACGCTTCCTGGTGAGAGGCAAGTGTTCTGCTGCAATGGCGGACTCTCTTAAGAGCTGTTCTGTTCAGGTTGAAAACATGATTTGCATTTTTACCGTACCTTTCCCCACCAGAGATGAAGGAAGGCATTTTAGATTTCAATATTAAGGCCCATGATGAATTACAACCAAAACAATGTGCTCAGTGTGCTGAGCAGCACTCCCGTGGGGGCGGAAAAAAAAAAAAACCAAAACAAAACAGTGAACCGTGCTAATGTACCCTTGACCAAAATAAATAACTCAAGTCCGGAGCATGCGTTGAAAAAGGGATTGAAATTGTGCAAAACTGCCATAGAGCTGTATTCAGCCTCTGGCTAATTTGCATTTTGGGTTGCTGGTGGTTGAAAGTTGAAGCTGGCCCAGAAAAAAAAAAAACAAAATTACAGCCCAGAAACTTAAACTATCAAGGCCACACTTACCAATTAACACGAACATTTCTAGTTTACATTCGGATGTTTTCATTCTGTAGCTGGCACAACTAAACTGCCCCAGGAGCGTAATTCTATCGCGAGAAGGGAGGATGCGAAACTAGGACGGAGCTATCTCCACGCATTCTTTTATTTACCTTTCACGACACAACTTAAAGGAGTTACACGTAAAACCAAAACCAAAAAACCGGAGTGGTCAGGAAACCCTTGGCTCGCTCGCTTCGCCTCAGCCGGCGTCTCCTCAGCCGCCGACACCGGCGCTCGGCTGGTCCCGGGCCGCGAGGCGAGCGCGCAGCGAGGCGCGTTCTTCCGTCTCCTCCCGCAGGACTTAGAGAACGCGGGCTGGACACCCATCCAGCCTCCTCGGCCTTCCTCCCCGCGTCCACAGAGAGGACTGAGCAAGGAAACGACAAGGGTAAAGCAGAAAACGGCTAGCCCCGAGGCCGCCGCGCGCGCACGCGCACGCGCACCCCCGGCGACCGCGGCGCGCGAGGGGCGGGCCAAGGCGCGCGCCTGCAGCTCCGCCCCGCGGCCGCCCCGCCTCCTCCCCTCAGCGCCGGGGAGTGACTGACTCCCGCCAGCCCCTCCACGTCAATCAACCCTCCTCCTTCTCGCACTCTCTGCACCTTGTTATTAATCTCAATACCGATATTGCCCGGACGCCTCTCCCCCGGCTCTCGGGGGGCTGTGAGCGTGTGTGAGCGAGAACGAAGGCACCGAAAGCTGGCGTCTCTGTCCAGCCAAGGCCCCGGCGGCACCAGGCGCAGCAGCAACCCCCGCAGCGGCGGCAGCAGCCCCAGCACCAGGAGGCCAAGGCCAAGGCCGGGCTCTCTGAGGCTCTCGGAGTTATAGCCGCGGCTTCGGCAGCTGCGGGGGCGCAGCTTCCTCCGGCGGCGGAGGCCTTCGCGTCAGCGGCCGCGGCCGCGGGGCCTCTCCAGTGCGGCCAGGGCCGCCGTCCTCGAAGCCCAGCGGCGCGGCCCTCGTCCCCCCTCCCCGCTCCGGCGCCTTTTCGCTCCCGCCGGCCGCCCTCCGCGCCGCCGCCGCCTCTGCCGTCCTCAGGCGGCCCGGCCCGGCCCGCCCGCCCTGCGTCCCCTCTGGCCGGTGCCTCTCCCCCCGGCGGGCTGCCTGCATGTCTTTACTGCCCTCAGCCCCGCCGCCACCGCCGCCGCCGCCGCCCCCGCCGCCGCAGCCCCAGCACCAGCCGCCTCGCCGCCGCCGCCGCCGCCGCCGCCCGGACCCTGGCGCGCTGAATGCAGGTGAGGAGGGGTCGGGGACGAGGCAGGCCCTGCGCGCCCGGCCGCCCGCGAGCCTGGGGCCCCGGCCCGGCGTGCCGCGGCGGCGGCGGCTTCCCCTCGGGGCGGGCGTGGGTGTTTGTGTGTGCGTCTGCGGCCGCGGCTCCGGAGGGGAAGCATCCGGGGGGGCCCGCGCGCGCGCGCTCGCTCGCTCCCTCGCTCGCGCTCGCGGGCGTGTGTGTGTGTGAGTGTGTGTGGTGTTTCCCCTGCCGCGGGGAAATGGCTGCTGTTGCTCCTTGTGGGCCGGAGGCAGAGAATGAGGTAGAGTGTGTGTGTGCGCCTCCGAGTCGGGCCGATCGCGAGCGTTGGGGAGGACTAGCGCGTCCCCGGGGACTTGAGGTGGGCGAGGGGCAAATATGCGTGTGGGTGCGCGAGTTGGGACTTCGGGCGGCCTGACGGCCCGCGAGTGGGTGTGTGTCGAGTGACCGGAGGGGCGGCGGGGCGACCCGCGCTGGTCGGAGGCGGGCGAAGGCTCCGGGTGTGTGTGTGTGTGTGTGGAGTGTCGGGGGGCGTCCGCGCCCGTGGCCGGGACCCCCGAGTGGCGTGTCCCTCCCCCTTTGTGGCCCAGGCTCCCGAGCCTCGCAGGTGAGAGCTGCCCCGCGGGGCCGGGCCGGGCCGGGCGGTGAGCGAGTGCGGCCCACGCGAGGCGGCGGGGCCCGGCGAGCTGCGGGTCTGGGCTCCCGGGGCCGCGGCCGCGGCAGGAAGCGCGCCGGCCTGCAGCGCGGCCTAACCGCCTCGGCGCCCGCCCGGACGCCTCCCGGGACGCGGAGCCCGCGCGGGCGCACGGTGGTGCCTCGGGCCTGGGCAGGTGAGAGTCGGAGGCGGGACGCGCCGACTGCCGTCGCCCCGGCCGCCTCCGCGTCCCCCGAGGAGAGGCGAAGGCTTGTTTTGGCGTTCCACGGGCGCGGGGACCCCAGGGAAAGTGGTTCGGAGCAGTCCATCGGGGGGAAGACGCGCTGTCGAGACCACTTCCCTTCGGGCTGCGTGGAGGGACTGAGAACACGTTTGCGTTTTGTGTTGCAAATACTTTCTGGTTGGTGAGATGTAATTTTTTTTTTTTTTGCTTCCACGAGGTCGATTCGCTGGGAGGGGCGGGGGAACACCGGGAACCGGGCTTTGCTGGCTTGTGGTGGTGGTGGCTTGGCTCGGCGTTGTGCATTTGAAATTGTCGTCTCCTGCCTCCTAGGGGAAAGGCGTGTTCGCGCCGGGCTGAGCGAGCCGAGCCGAGCCGAGGTCGGGGAGGAAGAGGAAGTTCCTGGAGCTGTCATGCTCCTGAACTCGGCCGCCCGCTTGGCTTGGGCTCTCGAGGTGGATTGTGTTGGAGTTGAGCGGGGCCGTGTGTACGCGGTGGAAGGGCAGCGCTGCCTTTGGGGGAGATGCGGCTACCTTCCCGCCTCTCGTGGTCCTCGTCGTCAGTCGAGGCGTCGAGCAGGCAGCCTCTATTGTGTACTCGGTGTGTGCTCCTGGAAAGCTGTTGGGAGAGTAGTCTTAAGCAAAACGCAATTACGAAGAGAAGCCTGCTAGCTCATAGGCGTGCAGAGTGTTTCAGAACCAAGTGTAAATGGTATTTGGATAATTATTTGCTGATTTACTTTTGTCGACTCCACCCTCTTTACATTGGAGTTAGCTCATCTAGCTAGAACTCTGCTATGGATAAAGCCATAGTACAGATAGAGCGTTTGTGGGCTGTGCTTTGAGTTCCGGCCAGAGGTTGCTTGTCCCTGTCTGAACCAGGTCTCACGAAGAAACAGCGCATGCTGCTCCCTAGCAAGAGATGGATGTTTGCTGTTGGCACTCCTGGAAGAACAACTTAGCACATGCAGTTTAGTGGCAAAAGGATGTTTTACAGACTTCAGTTACAATCCCAGCTATGCCATTTTTCTTAGCTATTTTGACCTTAGGCAAGGTATCTAGTTTCTACAGGACTGTGTTTTCTAATCTGAAATAGAGAGTTAATACCTTTATGATACTACAGTTATGAGATTAGAAGGAGAAAACGTTTGGTACGTAGTAGATGCTTAGTTAAATTTTAGTTCTGCCTCTTGCAGCCCTATCAACATTGAAAAACATAAGTACCGATTAATTACCCAAAACAATATTATGTAACTGTAAGCTTAAAATCATGACAATGGAATATTTCTGTCCTTGGTTGTACATAAAGTATAAAAAACAACACATATAAAACTTTGTTCTAGAAATATCATTAAAATGGGCTAGTATATTAGTTTGTAGGGAATAGTTATTTTACTTTAAAGTCACAGTTACACAGAGAGAGGAAGAGAGAGAAAGAGAGGTCTTTCATCCCCTGGTTCACTCCCCAGATGGTCGCAACGTCCGGAGCTGGACTGGTCCGAAGGCAGGAGCCAGGAGCTTCTTCCAGGTCTCCCACATGGGTGCAGGGGCCCAAGGACTTGTACTCTTGTACTCTTTTCCCAGGCCTCAACAGAGAGCTGGATTGGAAATGGAGCAGTGGGATCTTGAACCCGGTGCCCATATGGGATGTCAGCACTGCAGGCGGCGGCTTTACCCGTTAAGCCACAGCTCAGGCCTCATGATATTTTTCCTAATTTTTAATTGCTAATCTCTAAGTTTCATTACCTCTTAGGGGTTTTTGTTATATAACCTTAGAAAAAAGTTTTAAGCACACAAAACATATATGTTCTAGTATACTCAAGTATTAAAAAGGATCAAGGAACCAGAATTTACCTATAGAAATCCAGAGTTAAGTGCTACAAAAATAGCTCATGTTGTCTGATTCCAGTAAAGGAAATCCTTTGGAATATTCTTCTGAATGTAAATAAAAGTCCTGTATCAACTTTCAACAGTTTTCTATTTTCTGTGTTACTGTTTTTTTTTTCTTTTTTTTTAAATCCATTTTCTGTTTTATATAGAGTTGTAAATGTGTTGTTCTTTCAATTTTAACTGTATTGTGGGGAAAAATAATGTCTGAGTTTTATGAAATTTAAGTAAAGGCAACAGGGAGGTTGAAGGATGTTTTTTGGGTAAAGGCAGGGCAAAGAGAATGTAGGAGGAGTTTCTTTGGTTTCAGTTTATAAGGTCTCTGATTACCAATGCCAGTTTTCTCAGTGAAGCCTTATGTCATTATTATTGGTAACAATACTGATAAATTTTCAGGAAATCTCACTAGCTTTTTCTAACATTAAAATTTCAATATAGCTTTTATATATAAAAATTTATGTGAAGGATAGTAGGAACAACTTTATTAAAATGGAAAATGTCATGTTTTTTTGTGTTGTATGTGTTCACAATGAACAGAATAATCTGCTTGTATATAATTTTAAGGAATCCTAATACTTTCAAAACAATGAAATAGAAATGAATTTTGATCTTAGCACTGGGCAAGTAATTTTTGTTAGATATTATGAATTACAGTATTTTGAAGCAATTTTTTTAAATTGGGTGAGTTGGAGAATGCATTACTCTTTAATTATGAAAACAAATTATACTGAGCTATAAAAATTTGTACAGTGAAAATCACTATTAATAATAGGACTGATCATGCTGCCATTGTTCAGATTAAAGAAATTATATTTCAGTGAAATCAATGTGGAAAAATTGTTTAGGTTTTGAAATTTACTTAAAGGGGCTTTTAAACAATCTTTTCTAAATATCCATTATTAATGCCTTTAGTTAGGGATTGGAATACTTAGGGATTTTTTCATGTATCACTTGGAATGAGGCTAATTAATTAGGGTGATAAATGTATTAAAATTTCAGTGGCTTAACACATAGAAGTTTATTTTTTGCTTACAGGACAGTATAGTGCAGGTGTTCTGGTTAGTGAGCTTATGGCTTTCCTTGTGAGAATTTATTTTTTTTTAAATTTTTTTCTTAATTACATTTCCGTGGACTTTTTTAAAAAATGTATTTAAAAGGCAGAGTTACAGAGAGGGAGAGAAAGAGATGTCTTCTATCACTGGTTCACTGCCAATGGCCACAATGGCTGGAGCTGGGCCAGGCCAAAGCCAGGAGCCTGGAGCTTCATCTGGGTCTCCCATATGTGGGTGCAGGGGTCCAATCACTTGGACCATCTTCCACTGCTATCCCTGGCACATTAGCAGGAAGCTGAATGAGAAGTGGAGCGGCCAGGACTTTTACTAGTGCCTATAGGTGATGCCAACACTGCAGGTAGAGGCTTAACTTTTTATGTCACAGTGCCAGCCCCTTTTAAAAAGATTTGTTTATTTTATTTGAAAGAGTTAAAGAGAAGGAGAGGCAGAGAGAGAGAGAGAGGAAGAGAGAGAAAAAGAGAGATCGATCTTATATCTGCTGGTTCACTTGCCAAATGGCCAAAGTGACCAAGATGGGCCAGGCCTGAGCTAGGCTGAGCCTGGACAGCAAAAACTCTTATCTGTAAGGGGTTTGAACGATAAATGAATTTCAGTATTTATTTAAGGATTTACATTTTATAGAACATTACAGTTGGATTGTGTAATTTTTTCCTTTAAGATTTTATTTATCCGTTTAAAAGGCAGAGATAGAGGAGTCTTATTGCAGTTGATTTCTTCTTAGAGGATTCGTTCTGAGAGGAGGAGCGTGGTGGGGCAAGAGGCGCTGAGTCACCACACAGACCCCTGGGAGTCTGGTGAAAGCAGGCCTGAGGCAAGCAGCCCTCAGACTCATTTATTTCAGTTACTACAGCTGCTTATATAGCCAAGGCAGCCAGTCTGGTCAAGGGGTGGTCTATGCCTTAACCAATCACAGCCTGTTGCCAGGCAGTTTCCAAAGCTGTCCAATCACAGCGTATTGCCAGGTAGGCTCTGTTGCAAGGCAGTTTCTGAAACCATCCATTCACAGCCTGTTGTCAGTCTCTGTTGTCATGTGGTTTCCGAAGCCATCCAATCACGATCTGTTGTCAGGCTCTGTTGTCATGTGGTTTCTGAAGCCATCCAATCACAGCCTGTTGCCAGGCAGTTTCTGTTGTCAGCAGCCATCTTGGCATGACCACCTCACCTCAGCTGCCATCTTGGCATGACCTTTTCACCTTCTCATTCCACCACATCGAGTTTTTTTTTTTTTCTTTTAAAGATTTATTTATTTATTTGAAAGTCAGTTACACACAGAGAGAAGGAGAGGCAGAGAGAGAGAGATGTCTTCCATCTGCTGGTTCACTCCCCAACTGGCTGCAATAGTTGGAGCTATGCTAGTCTGAAGCCAGAATCCAGAAGCTTCTTCCAGGTCTCCCATGTGGGTGCAGAGGCCCATTACTTGGGCCATCTTCTGCTTTCCCAGGCCATTAGCAGCAAGCTGGATCTGAAATGGAGCAGCCAGGACTCAAACAGCAGCTCAAATGGGATTCCAATGCTGTGGGTAGAGGCTTAAGCTTCTAAACCACAGCACTGGCTCCTGGATTCTATAATCTTTAGTGAGATTATTCATTACTATTCTGTATTTTCACTATGGTTTACTGGGTTCTAGCAAAATTATTTCTCTGTATTGTGCAGTTAGTTCAGATCAGTATTGTAAAACTCTGAATTTTATTTCCTGAGGTATGTTTTCATAGGAAACACAATATTTTTCTTTGCATTTTTTCTGTTTCTTGAATAGAACATTATTATTATTAGTTCTTTATATTTTAAGGAAATACCATTTAGTTGGACCTTACTGTGATCTTTTGTTGCTATTACAGTGATTCAAGTGACCAACATTAATATATGTGAGACTTAACCTAGAAAGAACAATAAAATCATCAAGTAAACAACAAGAGATTAATTATTAACCGTGTTCATACTTCAGGATAAAAATACTACAACTTTCTTTGAGTAAGTGCACTCTAACAGTGGACTTGGAGCTGTAATACGCTAAATGGATTTTGTCTCTGTACAACTTTCATTTTTAAAAAAATTATTTATTTGAAAGGTAGAGTTGAAGATATCTATATCTATATATCTATATATAAGATGTCAGTTAGTTCACTCCCTAAGTGGCCACAACCTGCTGTGTCTAGACCAGATTGAGGTCTGGGACCTGGAACTGTAGCTGGGTCTTCCACGTAGGTGGCAGAGGCCCAACTATTTAAACCACCTTCCACTGTTTTCCTAGGCTTTCCCAAGTGCATTAATGGAGCCGGATCAGAATTGGAGCAGCCACGACTTGAATTGGCACCCATATGGGATGCTCTGTGTTACTTTTACTATGATTTTTTTTTTAAAGTTATATTTATTTGAAAGGCAGAGTTACAGAGAGAGAGAGAGAGAGAGAGAGAGAGAGAGAGAGAGAGAGAGAAAGTGAGAAAGTTCTTCCATTCGCTGATTCATTCCCCAAACGGCTGCAGTATCCAAAGCTGGGCTGATCTGAAGCCAGGAGCCAGGAGCTTCTTCTGGGTCTCCCATGCTGGTGCAGGGGTCCAAGGACTTGGGCCATCTACCACTGCTCTCCCAGGCCATAGCAGAGAGCTGGATCAGAAGAATAGCAGCTGCGCCCATATAGAATGCTGGCACCACAGCTTGTGGCTCCACGCCACTTACTTTAATTTTTTAAAAAAGCTCTCTGCTGTGTCCCAGGAGTGCAGTGGAGGATGGGCCAGGTGCTTGGGCCCTGCACCCCATGGGAGACCAGGAAAAAGCACCTGGCACCTGGCTCCTGCCATCGGATGAGCGCGGTGCGCCGGCCGCAGCGCGGCGGCCATTGGAGGGTGAACCAACGGCAAAGGAAGACCTTTCTCTCTGTCTCTCACTGTCCACTCTGCCTGTCAAAAATAATAAAATTAAAAAAAAGTTTATTTATTTGAAAGGTAGAGAAATGAAAATAGATATCTCCCATCTACTGATACACTCTCCAAATGCCCACAGTAGCCCATGCTGGGCCAGGCTGGTGACAGGAGCCGGAAATTCAGTCTGGGTTTCCCACATGGGGAGTAGGAACCCAACTACATGAGCCATCACCATTGCTTCTCATGGTTGCACATAAGCATGAAGCTGCATTTGGTAGTGAAGCTGGACTGGAACCAGATGCAGGCATCTTAGGAGTTATATTTAACACAGTGTCAAACTTCTTCCTTTTTTTTTTTTTTATTTGATTTATTTGAAAGGTAAAGTGGCAGAGAGAGAGAGAGCGAGAGAGAATATGAATGAATCTTTCATCTGCTGGTTCATTTCTCAAATGGTCGCAACAGCCAGGACCAGGAGAAAGCCAGAAGCCAGAAACTCCATCCTGGTCTCCCACATAGTTGCAGGGGCCCAAGTATTTGGGACATCTTCAGGTGCTTTCCGAGGTTCATTAGCAGGGAGCTAGAATGGAAGTGGAGCGGCTGGAGTATGAACAAATGCTCTGATATGGGATGCCATCATCACAAGCAGTGGCTTGATCCCCTGTGCCATGACTCTGGACCCCAGTACTTTTTATTCTATATATATAGATATACACACACGTATATATACCTTCGTATATACATATTTTTATCTTTATTCAATAAAATAGTTTTGAGTAGCCTAATTAACTTCTCCATAGTAAATATTTCTAGTTTTTTGTATCTTGAAAACTAAAAATTGTGAGGACGCATTCTGTATCAATTATTATACCCAGTTCTAAAGAAACATATGAAAGATGTAGAAAAGAGCTTTGCTAGGTTATAGCTTTATGAGTATAGGGGATAAAGCATATAATTTAGTTTTTTCAAAGCAACAAATACAAAATATGCAAACCAACATAATATAAACTGTATATAAATATTTGGAGTGCGGGTAACATAAATGGAATGGTGCATAGATCAGGAATTACCTAAAGAATTTTTTTTTTTTTTTAAGATTTATTTATTTAAAAGGCAGAGAGAGAAAGAACCTTTCTCTGCTGGTTCATTCCCCAAATGGCAACAACAGCTAGGCCTGTGGTCTCCCATGTGGGTGGCAGGGGTTCAAGTATTTGCCTTCCCAGGTGTATTATCATCAGGAATTGGGATCGAAAGTGGAGTAGCCTGTACTCAAACTAGTACTCTGACAGGGTATATTGGCATTTCAACTGGATGCTTAACCCACTGCATCAAATGACAGGCTGCTTTTTCTTTTTTAAAGTAGCTTTTTTGGTGATATAATTTACATAGTAGAAATAACCCGTTTGAAGTGTACAGCTCCATAGTTTTTAGTTTATTTATGGTTGTGTAACCATCATCATAATCACTTTTAAGAACATTTTTGTCAGCTGAAATATAAACCTTAAATTCTGTTAAGAATTGTTCTACACAGTAATTGATTTACTTTCTGTATAGAATTGCCTTCTTTGGACATTTCATATAAGTGAAATCTTAATATGTGTGCTTTTATGAAGGCATTCTTTTACTTACTATGTTTTTGGTATTCATCCATGTAATATTATTTTTTATGCCCAAATATTATGCCATTTTATGTGTATACCACATTTTGTTTACCATTTATCAACTAATATACGTCTGGGATTTTTTCCACTTTTTGGCTATTAAAATTATGCTCTGTGAACCTTTTATTGTGTATATGTTTTCAGTTCTTTGGAGTATATGCCAAAGAATGAGATTGGTATTGTATAACATAATAGAAATATGGTATTTCATGTTCATACTTATGAGGAATTTCTAGAGTGTTTTCAGAGCAGCACACTATTTTACATTCCCAACAGTAGTATATGAGGGCTCCAGTTTGTTCACATCCTTACCAGTTGCCTGTTGTTTGATCATCTCTTTCCTGGTAGATGTGAAATGATACCTCTTTGTTTTGATTTGCATTTCTTTTATGGCTAATAATACTGAGCATCTTTTTCTGTGATTATTGACCATTTGTGTATATTCTTTGGAGGGATTTGTGAGAAAGGTTCAAATCCTTTGCCCATTTTTATATTGTTACTTTTTATTATTGGGTTGTCCTTTATATGTATTAAAAATTTGTACCTATTACATATGGTTTGCAAATATTTTCCCTCATCCTGTGAGTTGCCTTTGCACATTCTTGATGGTGTCTTTTCAGACACAAGAAGTTTTACCACGATGAATTCATGTTTCTTTTTTTCTAGTTGCTTTTGTGTGTTTGGTGTCCTATCTAAAACCATTGCCTAAACTAAGATCACAAAAATATGTTCTGTTTTTGTTCTAGGTATTTTCTCTCTTACATTTAGGTCCTTGACCAGTTTTTACTTAACTTGAACATTATATGATGATGATATTATGATGTAGAGATCTAACACTGTTTTGCATATGAATATTCAGCTGTTCCAGTGCCATGTGTTAGATTATTCTTTCCCCCATTGAATTATATTATCACTGTTGTTAGAAATCGGTTAATCAGTCCATAAATGTGAAGGCTTAGCTTGAGAATTTCAGTTCTATTCCATTGATCCCTATTAGCCTTATACCAGTACCTCTTTTTTTTTTTTTTTTTTTTTTAAGATTTACTTATTTATTTGGAAGGCAGAGTTAGAGAGAGAGAGAAAGGGAGGGAGGGAGAGCGAGCCAGCCAGGAGCCTTATATGGGTCTCTCACATGGGTGCAGGGGCCCAGGGACCTAGGCATCCTCCACTGCTTTCCCAGATGTACTAGCAGGGAAAGGAAGTGGAGTGGAGCAGCTGGAACTCAAACTAATTCCTATGTAGGATACTAGTGCTGCAAGTGGTGGCTTGACCCACTATGCTACAGCGCTAGCTGTTAGTGCTGTTTTTACTGTTGTAGCTTTGTAACTGAGAAGCATAAATCCTAGAACATTTTTGTTCTTTTTCAATATAATTTTGGTTATTTAGGTCTCTTATATTTTCTTATCAGTTGTAGGGTCAGCTTGTCAATTTCTACAAAGAAGCCAGCAGGAATTTTGATAAGATATTTGTGTAATCTGTAGATAATTTGGGAAGCATTGCTGTCTCAACGATATAAAGTCTCCCTTTCCATGAACATGAGATGTCTTTCCATTTATTTAGATATTTAATTGCTATTGATGATGTTTTATAGTTCTTAGAGTATGAGTTCTGGCCGGCGCCGTGGCTCAACAGGCTAATCCTCCGCCTTGCGGCGCCGGCACACCAGGTTCTAGTCCCGATCGGGGCGCCGGATTCTGTCCCGGTTGCCCCTCTTCCAGGCCAGCCCTCTGCTGTGGCCCAGGAGTGCAGTGGAGGATGGCCCAAGTGCTTGGGCCCTGCACCCCATGGGAGACCAGGAAAAAGCACCTGGCACCTGGCTCCTGCCATCGGATGAGCGCGGTGAACCAATGGCAAAGGAAGATCTTCCTCTCTGTCTCTCTCTCTCACTGTCCACTCTGCCTGTCAAAAATAAATAAATAAATAAATAAATAAATAAAAGAGTATGAGTTTTATATTTCTTTTGTTGCATTTTTTTTCAGATATTTTATTTCTTTAGATGCGGTGGTAAATGGAATTTCATTTTCAGGTAGTTCAGTGCAAGTGTATAAAGACACTGTTAATTTTTGTGTATTGATTATGTATCCTATCCCTTGCTGAACTTACCAGTTCTAATAGTTTTTAAGTGGATTCCATATACTCTTCTATAAGTAAGGATCATATCATTTGGAAATACATGTAGTTTCACTTCTTTTCCAATGTGAATACGTTTTATGTCATTTTCTTGCCTAATTATCTTGGAATGAACCTCCAATATATTGTGGAAAAGAAGTGTCAAAGCAAACATATGATTCACAGCAGATCCTTCTCTAGTTTTAGATCATAGAGAGAAAGCATTCAGTCTTCCTCCATTAAATATAATGTTAAACAGAGTTTTCATAGATGCTATTAAGTGAGGAAATTAATTTTTATTCCTAGTTTGTTGAGTTTTTCTTTCTTTTTTTTTTTTTTTTTGGTGGAAAGCTGTTAAACGTTGAGTTTTGAAGAAAGTGTGAAATGTGGATTAAGTAAATAAAGATGTCCAGTGATTGTGTATCTCATGGCAGGTATAGGGAAAGAAACCAGCCCATTCACCAATGACTGCAGCCCTTTTAAGAGCTGCTGTGGTTCAAAGGACTTGCTTCATCTCTCTGGCCTGTTGTTTTTATCAGACTGGAGAATAAGGAACTAATTTCTAAGGTGCTTGCTTCAGGGTGAAAGAATAACTAAAGTCTTACTTTCCTAGTTTAGTGAGTATAAACCTTTTAGGAAAAAAAATGACCAGTGATGAATGGCATCATTGTGTAGGGAAGAAGGGCTAGACTCGCCCACCCCCTGCCGTTTCCCTATCTGTCTTTCTTCTCCTTCCTACTCTTTTCATGGTTTCTAATAATCTTTCCATCAATCCATGTGTGCATTTGGAGGTCCTTAATCCTTTACTGAAGATTTGAATAATCTGAATATTTTGAGTAGTGGGGCATTGTTTCTTTTGAAAAAAAATCCAACAAAACAGTATGGAGAATCTCTGATTAGTTTGGTAGCTAGGTTTGGAGGGGAAACAGTAACCAGAGAGAATGCTAATTCACAAATTAAATACTGACTACAGAATTAAAAAGAGGTGAACTAACCTTTGCTATATTGGAGGTATGGTTAATGACGAATTCTGTGTTTAGTCTAATATAGTTAGAATCTATCATTAGACTCCCCCCTCCCAAACATTTCTGCATCGATGGTTTGGCTTTTGTGAATTTTCTTGATAGTGTTCTAAAAAATGTAATTGATTTCTTAGGAATTTTGTTCTGTAAGGTAATGCTAGATTTCTTTCTTTCTTGATTTATTTATTTATTTATTTTACTTGAAAGTCAGAGTTACAGAGAGAGAAGGAGAGGCAAAGAGAGAGAGGTCTTTCATTCACTAGTTCACTCCCCAATTGGCCCCAACGGCCGGAACTGCGCCGATCCGAAGCCAGGAGCCAGGAGCTCCTTCCAGGTCTCCCATACTGGTGCAGGGGCCCAAAGGCCTGGGCCATCTTCTACTGCTTTCCCAGGCCATAGCAGAGAATTGGACAGGAAGTAGAGTAGCCAGGACTCAAACTGG
Source organism: Sylvilagus floridanus (assembly GCA_949820135.1). Classification (NCBI taxonomy): domain Eukaryota; kingdom Metazoa; phylum Chordata; class Mammalia; order Lagomorpha; family Leporidae; genus Sylvilagus; species Sylvilagus floridanus. The sequence goes on from OX463238.1 coordinate 94,348,859, forward strand.
CATCCATATGGAATGCCAGCACTGCAGGCAGTGGCTTTATTCACTATACCATAGCACTGGTCCCTAAAGCTAGGTTTCATTTGATGTGGTGATTGTTTTGTTTAGCTTTTGAAAAAAAATTTTTTTTTTTTTTTGACAAGCAGAGTGGACAGTGAGAGAGAGACGGGGAAAAGGTCTTCCTTTGCCGTTGGTTTACTCTGCAATGGCCGCTGCGGCCAGCGCACTGCGCTGATCTGAAGCCAGGAGCCAGGTGCTTCTCCTGGTCTCCCATGCAGGTGCTGGGCCCAAGGACTTGGGCCATCCTCCACTGCACTCCCGAGCCACAGCAGAGAGCTGGACAGGAAGAGGAGAGACCGGGACAGGATCCAGCACCCTGACTGGGACTAGAACCCCAGGTGCCGGCGCCACAGGCAGAGGATTGCTTTTGAAATTTTAATTGTGTTTCCATGTGGGTACATTGTGATTAGGTACATATATTTGGAAAAATTTTTACTTTTTACTTGTTTGAAAGAGAGAGACACAGAGATTCCATTTGCTGGTTTGTTCCCTAAATGCCTACGTGAGCCATGGCTGGACTAGGCCTAAGCTAGGAGCCCAGGTCTCCATCCAAGTGTCCCGTATGTGTGGCAGTGTACCAAGTATTCCAGTCATCATGTGCTGCCTCACAGGGTGCGCATAGGAAGTTGGATCAGAAGTAGAGGAACCAGGCATTCTGATAGGATATGGGATGTAGGCATCCCAAGTGGTGTCTTAACCATTATACCAAACACCTCTCCCCCACACCTCTTTGCTTTCTGATGACTGTGATTATTACATTTAAACAAAATAAAACCCAGAAACTACCCACTTACAGGATCTGTTCTACCATAGATTTGAATTTAGTATAGTGCTTTGCAGCATCAACGTGTAAATTTATGAAACAATATGATGTGAATTATATGCAGAATGGTAACCTTGAGACATTTTAAGAACTGGAGTCACCAAAAATATGTCTACCCTATTAGTAAATATTTATTGAGAGTCTACTTGCTACAAGTTGTTGTATTCAGGGTCCTAGGGAATAAAACAAAATTTAGACTATAGTCTCTTTACCAAGGAATGGAACTAACACTGATTACTGGGTGTCAATGACTGTCAAAAGCCACTTCCTGCCCTTTTTTTTTTTTAAGTTTATATTTATACTTACTGTTTCATTTATTTGAAAGGCCGAGAGAGAGAGCGCGAGTGATCCATCGATCTTCCAGCTACTGACTGGTTCAGTTCCCAAATGCCTGCAATAGCCAAGTTTGGGCCAGGCCAAAGGCAGGACAAGACTTGTTAGGGACCCTAGTACTTGCCCTCACCTGCTACCTCCCCGGGGTTGTGTATCTTCCTTCCTTCCTTCCTTCCTTCCTTCCTTCCTTCCTTCCTTCCTTCCGTCCTTCCTGAGAGGAGAAAGAGGGGAATCTTCCTTTCACTCCCCAAGTGAATGCAATGACCAGAGCTGGGCCAGGCCTAAGCCAGGAGCTTCTTCTAGGTCTCCCAACTGGGTGCAGGGGTACTTGGATCCATCTCCGGCTACTTTCCCAGGTGCATTAGCAGGGAGCTGGATGGGAAGTGGAGCACTGGGACTTGACCCAGTGCCCCAAATGGTTGCAACGGCCGGAGCTGGGCTAATCTGAAGCCAGGAGCTTCTTCTGGGTCTCTCACATGGGTACAGGGGCCCAAGGACTTGGGCCATCTTCTACTACTTTCCCAGGCCATAGCAGAGAGCTGGATTGGAAGTAGAGCAGCAGGGACTGATGTGCATATGGGATGCTGGCACTGCAGGCAGCAGCTCCCCCCCCCCCACCCATGACTTCTTAATTGCCTTGCCAAATGCCTATCCCTACTGGCTTTTATTATTAGAAAATATGCAAGTTAATTTACATGCGCAAGGTTGCCATTGGATCTGTTTGATTCCAAAACTCTTATACTTTTTTTTACTTGTGCAGCATTTAAGTTTGGATTAAGGAAACAAGGCAAAATATTCCAATTGACAAGTTAACATTAAGTGGTGTAATATACAGAACACATAAAGATTTTAATCTACTAGGATGAATAAGAGAGGATGAAGTTGCTCTTGCTTTTAGAAGGAGGAGAAAAAGGAAGAGGAAACGTTAATAGTTTACTGCAACATCTTCCTTGCTGTTTTATTGACTTCTGTTACTGCTTCTTTAATTTCCTTTCCTTTATATACACTGTCAGCAGAGAAATCCTTGTAAAATTCTCTAATTTAAAATCCTTTGGTAATAATGATAGTTACTGTTTTCTGGTTATCAGCTATGTGCTAGGGGTTAAACTGTAAAGACAGGACAGTTTGTAGGACAAGAGTTGGTAAGCTTTTTCTGTAAAGGGACAGATACACTGTATGTTTTGCCTTTGTGGTCAGTCAGATTTCTGTCACATACTTTTTTTTTTTCTCCAAAGATTTTAAAATTTTTCTTATTTGAGGGATAGAGTTACAGGAGAGGGGGATAGACAGAGAAAAAGGTCTTTCATCTGCTGGTTCATTCCCCAAATGACCGCAATGTCCAGAGTTGGGCCTGTCTGAAGCCAGGAGCCAGGATCTTCTTCTGAGTCTCCCACAAGGGTGCAGGGGCCCAAGCACTCAGGCCATATTCTGCTGCTTTCCCAGGCTATAGCTGAGAGCTTAATTGGAAGAGGAGAGGCCAGGACACAAACTGGCACCCTTATGGGGTGCTGGCGCTGCCCACAGAAGCTTAGCCTACTACACCACGGTACCCAACCTCCCATTTTTTTAAACAATCCTTTTAAAATATAAAGACTATTCATTGCTGTTCAGTCTACTGTGTGCAGTTTACAGATTCCTGTGTTGGAGAGTTATATGAATGAACTAATTTCTTGTTATAATCCTGGTAAAATTGATATTATTAATTCCTGTTTTACAGGTGACAATACTAAAGCATTCCAAATTGGGTGAAAGTTACATGGCAAGGAAATGACAAGGTCAAATTTAGGTCTTTGGAATCCTTAAGCTTGTGAACTTTCCAGGATATTGGTATTTCCTCTTGCAGATAGGAATCAGATTTCATAGTATTTTTTTTAAAGATTCATTTATTTATATATTTGAGAAATAGATTTACAGAGAGAGAGAGAGAGAGACAGAAAGATCTGCAATCCACTGGTTCACTCTCCAAATGGCCGCAATGGCCAGAGCTAAGCTGATCCAAAGCCTGTAGCCAGGAGCTTCTTCACCACGTGGGTGCAGGGGCCCAAGTGCTTGGGCCATCTTCTGCTGCTTTCCCTGGGCCATAGCAGAGAGCTGGATTGGAAGAGGAGCAGCCGGGACTAGAACTGGTGTGCGTGAACAAATTTGTAGTTGCAGGAAGACACATCCAGCCTCAAGGGTGAATGGGAAATTAAGTTAGTATCTGGTTAACTTTTGGGGCCTGAGTGGGAATTTCTAATAAGGCATATTGGAACATGATTATGGAGGAGCTTAATGCTTGGGTAAGACATTTTAATTTTGTCTTTGAATCATTGACACAAAGATTTCAACTTTAAAACTGCAGGTGGTTGTTTAAATCCATAAATTGTGGCAGGCATTTGGTGCAGCAGTTAAGATGCTGCAGAGTATGCCTGCATCCCATATTGCAGGGCCTGAGTTTGAATCCCAGCACTGCTTCTTATCCAAGCTTTCTTATACTGTGTGTCTTTAGAGGTAGCAAGTGAGGGAAGAAATACTTGGGTTCCTGTCATTGACTTACGAGACCCAGATTGAGTTCCTAACTGCGACTTCAGCCTCGCCCAGCTATGGCTGTTGCAGGCATTTGGGGAGTGAACTAGCAGATGAAGCTCCCTCTGTATCTGTCTTTCTCGCTGTTTCTATGCCTTTTAAATATAAATAAATTAACGAAATCCATAAACTGGGGTCTGTTATTTATAGTTGACTTTTGTGCTGCAATATTACTTTACATGTTTTTATAGGATATTCATTATCTGTACAGTTAAGACTACTACTACAAATGTGACTGGAATCTCATAATTATCAATATTGTTAAAGACAGAGAAGCATTGAATGATTTTGAGCAAGATGGCAGTAGTTAGAAGCTTTTAAAAAATTTATTTTATTTATTTGAAAGGCAGTGTTGGGCAGAGAGAAAGATCTTCTATTTGATGGTTCATTCCCCAGATTGCAACAGCCAAGGCTGGACCAGGCTGAAGCAAGGAGCCTCAAACTCCACATCTAGTAGGTCTCTCACATGGGTGATATAGGTCCAAATATTTGGTCATCTTCTGCTGCTTTCCCAGACACTACTATGGAGCTGACTCAGAAGCACAGCAGCTGACACTCAAACTGGCACTCCGATATGGAATGCCAGCAACAGAGGCAGTGGCTTAACTTGTTGTTCCACAGCACTGGCCCCTGAATTGATTTTTTTTAAAGATTAATGTGGTTGAGGCATGCAGAATTAGGTGAGAAGAAGAGACTGATGAAGGGAGGTCTTTTAAAGATAAAAGTATAAAGTGGCAAGTCAGTAAATACGATCTATGTTTGTTGGGAGTGAAAAATTTTAAGTGACACCAATGATAGAATATGAAGAAAGAGACAAATGACAGAACAGAAGGAAGAGTTCAGGGAAGGAAATTGCAGAATTTATGTAAAATGAACTGGTGATTTCTGTTGTTACCTGAACTCTGGTACTACTAGCTTTATGCCTGAATAATTAAAATAGTCTTGATTGGTTTTCCTGGGGCTGGCGTTGTGGCATAATAAGTTAAGCCCACTGCCTGTGATGTTTCCCATTTGGGCATCTTTTGATCCAGCTCCTTGCTAATAGCCTGGGAAAAGCAGCAAAAGATGACCAAAGTACTTGGGCCACTGCCATCCATTTGGGAGACCCAGAAGAAACTCCTGGCTTTGGCCTGGCCCAGCCCTGGCCATTGTGGCCATTTAGGGAGTGAACCAGTAGATGGAAGATTGCTTTCTCTCTCTCCCTCTCTTTCTCTCTGCCTTTCTCTGTAACTCTGTCTTTCAAATAAATAAATAAATAATTTAAAAAAATGATTGATATTTCTTTCCTATCTGTAATTTTTTTAAATGATACATTTATTTGAAAGGCAGAGTGATAGGGAGAGACAGAGATAGATCTTCCATGCACTGGTTCATTCCCAAGTGTGTGTAGTAGCCAGAGCTGGGCAGTAACAAAGTCAGGAGCCTGGAACTCCATCCTGCTCTCCAACATGAGTGACAGGGGCCCAAGTATTTGGGCTTTCTTCTACTGCCTTCCCAGGTGCATTAACAGGGAGCTGGATTAGGAGCCATAAAGTTGGGACTCAGAACCAATGCTCCAGTATGGAATGCTGGCATTGCAAGTGATGATTTAACCTGCTATACCGCAACACTGGTTCCCCAGTGCTTTTAAATAACAAGATCTATACTCTGGTTTCTCTTCAAAATGTATAAATCTTTTGCCTTTTGAATAACAAGATCTATCAGTGCATCTGATAATTACCAAAATTTTAAACTTCTATGTGTATAGATGATATTTTGGATATATTTCTATAACAACTATAACATGTTGTAAAAATTCAATTGTTGTTTATAAAAATCACAGGTTCTGTTAATACTGTGGAGGTTGTCTAGGTTGTGAAAGAGGTACTAAATTTTAATTAGAAGTTATTGAAAATAGTGATATTTAAAAAAAGATTTATATGTTTTATTTGAAAGAGTGAAAGTGAGAGAGTGATTTTTTTTTTTAAAGATTTATTTTTATTTATTTGAAAGACAGAGTTACAAAGAGAGAGGTCCTTCATCCACCAGTTCACTCCCCAGAAGGCTGCAATAATAGTTAGAGCTGGGCTGATCCGCAGCCAGGAACTAGGAGCTTCTTCCGGGTCTTCCACGAGTGCAGGGGCCCAAGGACTTGGGCCATCCTCTACTGCTTTCCCAGGCCACAGGAGAGAGCTGGATTGGAAATGGAGCATCCAGGACTAGAACCGACACCCACAAGGGATGCTGGCGCTTCAGGCCAGGGCTTTAACCTGCTGTGCCACAGTGCTGCTCCCCCCCCCCTTTTTTTTTTATAGCTTTAGAGAGAGTGATTTTCTTTTTTTTTTTTTTTTTTTTTTTTGACAGGCAGAGTGGACAGTGAGAGAGAGAGACAGAGAGAAAGGTCTTCCTTTGCCGTTGGTTCACCCTCCAATGGCTGCCGCGGACGGCACGCTGTGTCCGGCGCTCATCCGATGGCAGGAGCCAGGAGCTAGGTGCTTATCCTGGTCTCCCATGGGGTGCAGGGCCCAAGCACTTGGGCCATCCTCCACTGCACTCCCGAGCCACAGCAGAGGGCTGGCCTGGAAGAGGGGCAACCGGGACAGAATCCGGCTTCCCCGACCGGGACTAGAACCCGGTGTGCCGGCGCCGCAAGGTGGAGGATTAGCCTGTTGAGCCACGGCGCTGGCCGAGAGTGTGATTTTCAAAACTGGTTCACTCCCCAAATGCCATCAATAGCCAGTGCTAGGCCTGGCTGAAGTCAAGAGCCAGGAACTTCATATGGGTCTGCCATGTGGGTTGCAGTAATCCAAGTACTTGGGCCATCATCTGCCACCTCCAGGTGCATTATTAGCAGGAAGCTGGATCAGAAGTGTGGGATAACCAGTACATTCATATTGGATGCAGGTGCCTGCTGGGGCACGCAACACCTGCCCCACAGTGATATAATTTTTTGCTTATGCAAATATACAGTTTCTCTGAGATTTATGGACCCTAAGTGAATGCTTCTAAAAATTTTTTTCATTTTATTTGAAAGACAAGAAGAGGGAAGGAAGGGAAGGAGGGAGGAAGGAAGGTAGGAAGGGAAGAGGGGTAAGTGGGGAAGAGAGATGAAGATAAGGAAGGAAGGAACGAAGGAATAAAGGAAGGAAGAGGGATTTAGGGAGGAAAGATGAAGACTTCATCCACTAGCTTACTCCCTGAATGCCCACAACAGCTGGCAAGACTGCAACCAGGAGCCTAAATTCATTCATTCTGGGTCCCCCATGTGGGTGGCAGGGACTCAGGAACTTGAGTCTGCTGCTTTTGTATGCATATGGACATTTTTGGCTATTATAGATCTGTGAGAATCCATGTGTGAGTTTTTATGTAGTTATATGTTTTCTTTTGGATATGTGACTAGGAGTGGAATTGCTAGGTCATAATGGCAATTCTGTATTTGACTTTTTGAGGAATTGACAAACTTTTTAACAGCAGGTATACCATCTCACATGTCAAAACCTTGTGTTTTTTAATGGCTTCATTCTAACCCATTTTATTGATGAGCCATCATTCAATCTGTTAATGACTGACAATTTCTGCATTTTTGGTGTTTATTAACACTAATGAAATGAAAAATGTGTAGGTACTCCTTTGTATACTTTTTTTAAAGGATGAATTTCTAGAAGTGGAAATAATTACACATTTAAAATTTTAAAACATCTTGTCAGATTGCTTGTTAGGAATACATAAAATTATACTTCTACCAGTTGTGTAATAGTTGTCTGTCACTCCAGACTTTTAGTCACATCATTCATTTTTGCCATTCTAACTGAATCATATGTTTACAGTTTTTTTACTAATAGCAAGGGTACCTTTTTTTTCCTTCACAATTTTTGGAGCCACTCTGTTCTTTGTGATTTACCTGATCATGACCTTTACCCCTAATTTTTCCTTTGGAGTGATTGTCTTCTTACTGGTTTGTAAAAGCGGTTTATGTTTTAAAAACATTACTTTGTTATCCACTATAAATATTACTCAGACTATGTCAGTTTTCTCCTTATCTTTTGACTTTGCTCTGCCTTACAGGCATTAAAAAGATTAAAACACTGTTTAATGTGTTCTTCTTTTTTAAAATAGTTTTTGTCTTAGAATATCCTGTAGCCGAAGATTATTTTCTGTGTTTTAAGAATGTCTAAAATTAAACTTGGTATGGTTTTGTAGAAAGAAGCTTGGATTTTATTGTCAGACTTACCTGTGTTCAAATTCCAGCCAAATGTCTTACTAGTTTTGAAGTGTTGGATGTTTCACAACTTCTCTATACTTCAGCTTCCTAGTCTTGAAATGCAGTTATTGATATTTAGTGTATACTTTTAGTGCAGTTAAATTTGATAATGCGTACAAATCTTGTACCATACTAGCTGGGCATTTAGTGCATGGTTTCTTGTTTACTCTGTCTTCCGTAAGCCCAGTTAAAATCTGGTTTTTCCAGAAGGAAAGAGAGAGGCAAGTTTCAAGAAATAGTGTGGTCCTAAGTTTTAAAACCAGAGGATCTATGTATTTGGGATGAGTATTGACTAAAAATGAAATTGAAAATTCAGTTAGTATTTAGTAATTCTTTTATGCTTAATGAGAACGTTTTCAGTGGCAGGGTGAGAGACAGCAATATTTAATGGGATGAGACCTAAATTCATATGTAAATGCATATGCAACATGTATGTATTGTTTTTCTTACCTGCAAGAAATAATTCTGACTGTTCCTTTTCCTCTCATTTTTAGGGTAGTAGTAAAAGGATAGGGTTAGCAGTACTAACACATGCTATATCTTTTATTGTATGTATAAGTTGTACACAAGTTTAGGTAATTTTTTACCATTAGTTACAAATTACAGCATTTGCAGCACATTTTATAACTGTTGGTCAAGAACTGCTGCTCATTAGAATTTTGTTCTTGAGCCGGTGTCAGTATAGCTGCCTGCAACACTGGCATCCCATGGACACCAGTTCTTGTCCTGGCTGCTCTACTTTTGATCTGGCTCCCTGCTAATGGCCTGGGGAAGCAGTGGATGACAGCCCAGGTACCTGGGCACTTGCCGCTCATGTGGGAGAGCCAGAAGAAGCTCCTGGCTTGGGCCAGTGGTGGCCATTCTGGCCATCTGGGAAGTGAACCAGTGGATGTAAGATCTCTCTTCCTTCTCTTTCTCTGACTCTTTCAAAATAAGTAAATAAATCTAAAAACAAAAGTTATTTGTGAAAGTAGCTCTTTTGTGGAATTCATGCAATTCTTCATTAAATTATAGTGATTTATAAACTATTATGTTTCCTTTGTGGAAAGTAGGTACATTTCAGAGATGGTAAATAGATAAATGTTAGTGATTGTTTACATTTTTCTCCTCTCTCCTACTGTAGAGTAGGAGATACAACTCTGTAATGGGTATTTGATAAGTGTTTATTAAATGTTACATCCCTTCGCTTCATCTGTCTTTTGGTAAAACAATGTCAAGAAAGTTGAAAATATTTTTTTAGGAAAAATAAAGATATATTTGGCTCTTATGCAAGTGAAGTACTAATAGACATGGATTATGTATAATTAGGTTTCAGAAAGTGGTATCAAAATCTTTGAATCTGGATGACTGCCTATTCCAAATATGTTGTATGTATACTGTACTGTTATTTTGTCAGCTTCAAAACAATAAGGAAATTCTGTATTGGTTAGCTCAGGAGGAAGGTAATGAGTTTAACAAAACAGGAAACCTGCTTTTCTGACCTTTGATGAGCTTGTGAAGTCGGCATTTTGACTACAGGACTGAAATTTGGAAGAAAATTATATTTAGTTTGCTTGTGACTTTTGTAGAGTATTTCCTTGCCAGGAAAACATAGAAGTCCAAGTTAAATGCTCTGCTGCCTTTGTGGGGAATGTTGAACAGTACTCTTCCTCTGCTGACAAAATCTGGGATCTGTGTTTCTCAGTGGCTGCTTTCTGCTTTCGTATAGGGCTAAAGATCCTTTTCCTGGAACCAGCTTGACTCAAAGCTTTTGAAAGTTCTCTTGTTCTTCATCCTTTCAAGCAACTATTTTAGGAACTGTTTTAAAGTTGACACCCCTTCCCTTCAAATCTTTTCCGCTAGTACAAAGCACCACCTTTTTGGCAGTCCTTTCTATGAGTAGGGTGGATACTCGTTAGGCATTTATTTGTGCCAAAAGTTAAGGGCTAGCTCTTTGTTTAATGCTATCTGCTTTGCATCAGAGTGAGTCAGTGTTACCTTTCTTTTAAATTCTTTCATAATTAAGATGTTGGTACCTTGAAGCCCTTTCCTGGATGTCACTTTTCTTCGTAATTTATCAAATTTTAACCCAGTCATTTACTAAGCTTTTTCTGTTTTATTCCACTGGTTTTTAAAATAATTTTATTTTTATTTGAGAGGCAGAGACAGAGAAAGATAGCTCCCCATTCACTGTTTCATTCCCTAAATGCCCACAATGGCTGGTGTTGGGCCAGACTGAGGTGGGAATTGGGGACTCATTCCAGGTCCTCCACATGGTTGGATGGGACCCAAGTACTTGAACCATTACGTCCTGCCTCCCAAGGTGCAAATTTGTAGGAAGCTAGAATTGGGAATGAAGCCAGAACTGGAACCCACAAACTCTTACAGGGGATATAGGCTTCCCAACTGGCAGCTTAACTGTTAGCCAGGAATGCCTGTGCCCCTTTTCCTGTTTTTAATGGAGACTTACAGATTTCCACATGGCTTTTCTACATTCTGAATGATTCTCAGAATAGTAATACTAGTTTTAATGCCTGTTTTTATGTGTATTTGATAAGTTTATCTAACACTGAAGCATTGTATAATTTGATTCAGGTCCAAAGTTGGGACAGCTACTACAGTTAGTCTCTGATTTGTTATTTGATATTTGATATTTAAAATATTTTCCCAAAGAAATAGAAAAGCTAAAATAATTATGAGATTTATTCAATATGAAAATGGTTCCTTAATGAAACCCTTAGTTTTGGAGCCAGTGCTATGGCACAGCAGGTTAAGCTGCTGCTTGCAGGGCTAGCATCCCATACGGGTGCTGGTTTGAGTCCTGACTGTTCCACTTCCTATTCAGCTCCCTGCTAATGCACCTGGGAAAGCAGCAGAGGATGACCCAAGTGGTTGGGTCCCTGCTACCCACGTGGGAAACCCAGATGAAGTTGTGACTCCTGACTTTGGCCTGGTCCAGCCCTGGCTGTTTAGGCCATTTGGGGGGGTGAGCCAACAGATGGAAGATCAGTCTCTTTCTCTGTCTGCCTCTACCTCTTTGTAACTACCTTTCAAATAAATAAAATTGTATTTTTTTTTTTTTTTTTTTTTTTTACAGGCAGAGTGGACAGTGAGAGAGAGAGACAGAGAGAAAGGTCTTCCGTTGCCGTTGGTTCACCCTCCAATGGCCGCCGCGGTCGGCGCGCTGCGGCCGGCGCACCGCGCTCGTCCGATGGCAGGAGCCAGGAGCCAGGTGCTTTTCCTGGTCTCCCCATGGGGTGCAGGGCCCAAGCACCTGGGCCATCCTCCACTGCACTCCCGGGCCACAGCAGAGGGCTGGCCTGGAAGAGGGGCAACCGGGACAGAATCCGGTGCCCCGACCGGGACTAGAACCCGGTGTGCCGGCGCCGCAAGGCGGAGGATTAGCCTGTTGAGCCACGGCGCCGGCTAAAATTGTATTTTTTGTACTGTCAAATTCATGTCTCTAATGCTGGAAACCAGTTTTTTTTTTTTTTTTTTTTTTTGGGGGGACAGGCAGAGTGGACAGTGAGAGAGAGACAGAGAGAAAAGTTCTTTTCTGTTGGTTCAGCCCTCAATGGCTGCTGCGGCCAGCACACTGTGCTGATCCGAAGCTAGGAGCCAGGTGCTTCTCCTGGTCTCCCATGTTGGCGCAAGGCCCGAGGATTTGGGCTGTCCTCCACTGCACTCCCGGGCCACAGCAGAGAGCTGGCCTGGAAGAGGTGCAACCGGGACAGAATCTGGAGCCCCGACCGGGACTAGAACCCTGTGTGCTGGCGCCGCAGGTGGAGGATTAGCCACGGCGCCAGCCTTTTTTTTTTTTTTTTTTTTAAGATTTATTTTATTTGAAAGTCAGAGGTTCATTCCCCAATTGGCCACAATGGCTGGAGCTGCGCTAATCTGAAGCCAGGAGCTTCCTCTGGGTCTTCCCTCACAGGTGCAGGGGCCCAAAGACTTTATACTGCTCTCCTAGGCCACAGCAGAGAGTTGGATGGAAATGGAGCCACCAGGACTTGAACCAGCGCCCATGTGGGATGCTGGCTCTGCAGGTGGTGGCCTTACTCGCTATGCTACAGTGCCAGCCCTGGAAACCAATTTCTAGGCCTTCAAAATTGTTTTTAACTGTCATAAAAATTGTACAGTTTTGGGGTGGATGTTGTGGTATAGCAGGTTAAGCTGCTCGTTGGGGCACCCACCTCCCACACTGGAGTGACTGAGTCATGTACCCAACTTCCTGCTTATGCACACATGGAAAGCAGCAGATGATGGCTCAAATACTTGAGTTCTTGCCACCCATATGGGAGACCAGAATTAAGTTCCTGGCTTTTGGCTTCCACCCAACCTGGCCCTGGCTGTTGGGACATTTAGGAAGTGAACCAGTGGATGGCAGATTTATTGTTTTCTGCCTTTCAAATACATAAAATAAATCATTTAAAAATTATTCATTTTTATAGGATGAAACCAATTTCTTGAATTAGTGTTTTTCCTGATGTAATGTAATGTCCCTAATTTATATGCAGATGATTGCTTGCTTATGTAAATAAAACAATTGTTTTGATAAATAAACAAAATAATTTAATTTTATATTCTACTAGAGATGTAGAACCTACATTTGCAAAGTAAGAGAAGGAAAAAGATGAAACATTTTGTATAAATTGTTAGACTATTACTTTAACGTTTTCTTATTTAAATACATTGTACTGAATCCCATTTTTCTAGTGGGTATGTTACTTTGAGCAAAAGAGCCCTCATACTTTTGATATGCTTATGTTTTAATGATATGGCTTATTAGATTATATTTGATATTTTTATAGGTACCCTTGCAACTTGGGTTTAGTATGAGTCTGCACATATTTTCAACTTTGTTTATAACAGTGAAGATTTTTTCTTTACTGTTAGGTTTGAAGAAACATTCTGCTTGGATTTTTGTTAATATGTATTTCAGTTTGTACAGCTAATTAATTTAGGAGAACTTTTCTTTGCCAGTACTTACATTGATCAGCTGTTTTAGGAGAAAATTTGCAGTAAACTCTTACTGAATTCTAGATATCCTTTTGAGTACAGTAAGTTTGCTTCTGATTTTTCCCTCCACTTTTTTTTTTTTTTTGGTAAAGATTTTCAAAATAATTAAAGTCAGAATTAACACACAGAGGGAGGGACAGACAGAGGTCTTCATCTTATGCTTCACTCCCCAAGATGGCTGCCATGGACAGAACTGGGCCAGGCTGAAGGCAGGAGCCAGGAGCTTCTTCCAGGTCTCACACGTGGGTGGCAGGGGTCTAAATGCTTATACTAGCTTCTGCCGCTTTTCCTAGGCCATTAGCAGGGAGATGGAATGCAAGTGGAGCAGCCAGGACACAACCAGCACCCAGATGGCATCCCTGCATCACAGGCAGCAGTATTACCTGCTATACCACAATGCCAGCTCCTCCTCTATTTAACTTTAATAGATTAATTTAGTAGAAAATAGGAGTTCAAAGGAAATTATACATCAGTTAAATAAAGGAACCTTTGATTATCAGTATGTTGAGAATAGACAGATGATATTTATTCTTGAGCATATGCCATATATTTTAGATATTTCTGTTTTGATTACTTTATTTTTTTATTTTTTATTATTATAAAGCTTTTATTTAAAGAATATAAATTTCCAAAATACAGCTTATGGATTACAATGGCTTCCCCCCCCATAACTTCCTACCACCCGCAACCCTCCCCTTTCCCCCTCCCTCTCCCCTTCCATTCACATCAAGATTCATTTTCAATTCTCTTTATATACAGAAGATCAGTTTAGTACATATTACATAAAGATTTCAACAGTTTGTCTTCCAGGCCAGCCCTCTGCTGTGGCCCGGGAGTGCAGTGGAGGATGGCCCAAGTCCTTGGGCCCTGCACCCTATGGGAGACCAGGAAAAAGCACCTAGCACCTGGCTCCTGCCATCAGATCAGCGCGGCGCGCCAGCCGCGGCAGCCATTGGAGGGTGAACCAACGGTAAAGGAAGACCTTTCTCTCTGTCTCTCTCTCTCACTGTCCACTCTGCCTGTCCAAAAAAAAAAAAAAGATTACTTTAGTATGTAGTGGAGTGTAAACTTCTGTGACTTTCTCTGGATATATCTAACATTTGTTTCTCTAAGGGATATGAGCTGTATAAGGGTTAAGCTCACATAGAACTGGGAAGATGGAGCACAAATGAAAAAGACTTATTAATGTATTTGAAGGGCAGAGTGACAGAGGGAAAGATCAAATACCTGCAACAGCTGAGGTTGGGCCAGACTGAAGCCAGGAGTTTAGAACCTCCATCCAGGTCTCCTGCAGGAGCCCAAGTACTTGGATCATCTTTCACTGTGTTCCCAGATGTATTAGCAGGAAGCTGAATAGCCAGGACTTGAACCAGCACTCCACTAGGGGATGCAGATAAGCCAAGCTGTGGCTTACACTGCCACAGTGCTCACTCCTCAAACCATTGTATTTATTTCAATATCTATGTTAGTGACTGATGAAGTAGGAAATTGAAGAGAAGGAACTGTTAGTATGAGAATTCATTATAGTGATGGAAACATGTTACCTTTGTCTAATCTCTAAAATTGAATAGTAAACTATTAAATGGTTGTATAATATTTGTTGTTCATGTGTCAGAAAAATGAACTATTTTTGAATCACTATTCTAGGTTACTTGGGATTTAGGGTATTAGATAAGATAGTTATAAGGTTTTGAATATTTCCAGGTTTCTGGCCATTTTCTCATCTGTCTAGTTAGAGATCTCCGTATCTCTGAGGTTTCTAATCTATGCAAATGAAGAGAAATGAGAATTACATTATAAACTTATTAATATATAGCCATCTGGTGGGCTGTTTTAAAAATCAAGGCCTGGTATTGCCTCCTACTCAACAATCCTGCTTCTAGATGGGTATTTGGAAATCTGTTTGCTGAAATGACCAAACTTACCTCCCCACCAACAGAATTACTTGAAATTTATCCGTGTTGCATATATATTTTTTTCCTTTTTTCTTTTTCTTTTTTTTTTGACAGGCAGAATGGACAGTGAGAGAGAGAGAAACAGAAAGGTCTTCCTTTTCCGTTGGTTCACCCTCCAATGGCTGCCACGGCCAGTGCGCTGTGGCCGGCACATCGTGCTGATCTGAAGCCAGGAGCCAGGTGTCCCCTCCTGGTCTCCCATGTGGGTGCAGGGCCCAAGGACTTGGGCCATCCTTTACTGCACTCCCTGGCCACAGCAGAGAGCTGGACTGGAAGAGGGGCAACTGGGACAGAATCTGGCGCCCCGACCTGGACTAGAACCCAGTGTGCTGGCACCGCAAGGCGGAGGATTAGCCTAGTGAGCAGCGACGCCGGCCTTATAATAACAAAAATGTTTTTCAGAAATGCTAAATGTTCTTATTTTTAAGATTTATCTATTTGAAAGAGAGAGAAAAAGTAAGAGATGTTACATCTGTTGATTCACCCCACAGATGGCTGCAATGGCCAGGACTAGGTCAGGCCAGAGCCAGTTTCTTCCAGGCGTCCCACATGAGTGGCAGGGACCTAGGCACTTGTGCCATCTTCTACTGCTTTTTATCAGGGAGCTGCATTAGAAGTGGAGTAACCCATGCCCAAATTAGATGCTGGTGTTGCAGGCGGTGGCTTTATCTGCTTCACCACAACGCTGCCCCTCATTAGTTTTTGTATTTTTCACAGTACAAGATTGTTATCTTGATGTTTTGCAGCTGTTTTTGGGTCATGTATAGCTTTCTTGATAACATGCTAGGTTTTTATTAGAATTGTGACAGATTATTCTAAAAATGTTATAGTTTTATGAGTATCTTTTAATATAGTTAAATGCCTTTTCATTTTTTTTTTTTTAATTTAAAGAATTGTTTATAAAACAGTGTGACACCACCAAATACCTGTTAGCATTCCCAGATACAAAATACTACCAGTACCAAATGCTGGCAATGAAGTGGAGTGCTGCTGGTGGAAATTCAAAATGGTATAGCCACTTTGGAAGAAAGCTTGGTAGTTTTTTATAAAACCCCCCTTACTGTATGATCCAGCAATTGTACCCTTTGGTATTTACTCAAATGAATTGAAAACTGTGTCCATGCAAAAATCTGCATGCTACAGTTTATAGCAGCTTTATTCTTTGTTGCCAAAACTTGGAACCAACTAAGATGACCATTGTAGGTGAGTGGATAAATTGTGGTAATTCAGAAAATGGAATTCAGTGCTAAAAAGAAATGAGCTTCCAAGCCAGAAAAAGAGGAACCTTCACATGACTATCACTAAGTGCAAGAAACTGGCCTGAAGAGGCTGCATACTGTGTGATTCCCACTAAATGGCACTCTAGAAAAGAGAGATCTGTGGAGCAATTAAAAAGAATCCTGGTTGCTATAAGAGAAGGGAAAAAGATATGAATAAAAAGAGTACAGGACGTTTTTAGGACATACTTGATATTTAAAAATTTGTAAATTGCATTTAGCATTTGGGAATGATGCTTTTCATCTATAAATAATCAGAAAACACTATTCCACTGCATTACATTTGTTTTGGTCTGTGGCATGTTTTTCAAAAAATACTTAAATCATCCACATAAGCATATTCTTTATCCTCTTTTCATAAGTAGGTGTTAGGATGACCAGTGGTCAGTCTTCATACCAAAATTACATTAAAAAGATTTTTTTCCTTGCATTATATTTGAACATTTTGCTAATGAGAAAATTGAGTTGCCTAATGCATGAATATGGGGAGAGTCTGTATTTTTAACATTGTTTGTGGGACATCTTAACTTTTTTTTAAAACACAAGTAGTAGTTGAAGGGTTTATTATCTCTTTGGGTCTAAGGACTGTGTGATTAAGTAAATCATTTAACCGTTTGGGAGACAGTTCTGAGTTTTGACAGGCAGAATGGACAGTGAGAGAGAGAGACAGAGAGAAAGGTCTTCCTTTTCTGTTGGTTCACTCACCAATAGCCGATGCGGCTGGTGCACCACACTGATCCGAAGCCAGCAGCCAGGTGCTTCTCCTGGTCTACCATGGGGTGCAAGGCCCAAGGACTTGGGCCATCCTCCACTACACTCCCGGGCCATAGCAGAGAGCTAGACAGGAAGAGGAGCGACCGGACAGAATCTGGCACCCCAACCGGGACTAGAACCTGGAGTGCCGGCACCGCAGGCGGAGGATTAGCCTAGTGAGCTGCAGCGTTGGCCGAGCATACCATTCTTAACCGCTTAAAATATAGGCATTAGGTTTCTTGTAATGAAATATTGGTGATGTCTGGAAGGGAAGTCAGTGAAAAAATTTTTTGATTAAATTTTTTTAAACTTAAAAAATTATTCTAGTTATTTAAAAGGCAAAAAGAGGGAGGAAGAAGGGAGGGAAAGAGGGGGAAGAGAGAGACACAGAGACAAAGATAGAGAGAGATGTAGATAGATATCCAATCGAGATGCCTACAACAGTTGAGGCTGTGGCCAGACAGCAGGCAGAAGCTGAGAACTCATCTGGGTTTCCCACATGAGTGGCAGGGACTCAGCGACCTGAACCATCTACCTGCTGCCTCCCAGGAGCATATTAGCAGGAGGTTGGAATGAAAAGCTGGGTTGAGCCAGTACTTGAACCCAGACACTCTAATATGGGAAGCAGGTGTTCCAACTGTTGGGCTAAATACTTGCCCTGGTAGAGATTTAAATCAATTGGTTTAATCATAAAAAGGAGAAAGAAGAGTTGTTGTGCTATTATATAGTTATATTGTATTTTATGTAACTTCCTGTTGTCTAGGATAAGTTCTTGTTAGACTTAGCATAAATTTTTGAAAATGACATGATGATGTTTTATTGCTGTTTTTTTTTTGCTTGGAGTGAGATGAATTTTTATATATGTGTTAGCAGCATTTCTTCTTTGATGACTTACCTATTACTATAATACGCTCGTTATAATTTAAGAAAGTATATGAGATCTCTTAATGTATCTGAAAATCAACTTATGTATATTGTAAATATTTTCCTCATTTTACTTTTCAGTTTGTATTATTTAATGTATAGGTAGTTTGAATTTTCAGATAATCATATGTAGAAATGTTTTTCTTTATATTTTTGCCTTTGAGGTCCTGCTTGAAGATACTTCCTCTTCCCAAGGTTTTTAAAAAAGATTAAATGTTTCACTTAAATGTCTTATAATCTTTTTTTATTTTTAAGATTTATTTATTTGAAAGTCAGATTTACACAGAGAGAGAAGGAGAGGTAGAGAGAAAGAGGTCTTCTGTCCACTGGTTCACTCCCCAATTGGCCGCAATGGCTGGAGCTGGGCCGATCCAAAGCCAGGAGCCAGGATCTTCTTCCAGGTCTCCCACACAGGTACAGGGGCCCAAGGACTTGGGCCAATTATAATATAATTTTGAATGTATCAAATCTTGGAATATAATGGTGATTTTTAACTTTTTTTTTTCTAAGTTGTTGCCATTTATGGAGTAAGATTTCCCAATAATGTTGCAACTAAAGGGGCAAGTGTGTGTCACAGTGGTTAAGTCTCTGGGATACCTGCATCCCATATTTGAGTCTCAGTTATTCTGTTTCCCACCCAGCTGCTTTTTTTTTTTTTTTTTTTTTTTTTGACAGGCAGAGTGGACAGTTAGAGAGAGACAGAAAGGTCTTCCTTTTCCGTTGGTTCATCCCGCAATGGCCGCTGTGGCCAGTGCACTGCGCTGATCCGAAGCCAGGAGCCAGGTGCTTCTCCTGGTCTCCCATGCAGGTGCAGGGCCCAAGGACTTGGGCAATTCTCCACTGCACTCCCGGGCCACAGCAGAAAACTGGACAGGAAGAGGAGCAACTGGGACAGAATCTGGTGCCTCGACCTGGACTAGAACCTGGTGTGCGGGCGCTGCAGGCGGAGGATTAGCCTATTGAGCTGTGGTGCCGGCCCAGCTTCTTGCTAATTCATACCTTTGGAGGCAGCAGATAATGGCTGAAGTATTTGGGTCCCTGCCACCCAGATTGAGGCCTGGGCTCCTGATGTGTGGTATGGCTCAGCACTGACTTACTGGTATTTAGAAAGTGAACCATAGGGTGGAAGATCTCTCTGCATGTGTTTTCATCTCTTTGCATCTTTCACCTTTTGAAATAAAGTGCAAATGGATTTTAAAAATTATAACTAAAACACTCCAACAAAATGAGAATGTATGGTTCAGAAGGTAGATTTTCAGTTTTATGGTAATATGAGAAGTTTTGAGTTTCTCTTTTTAAAGACAGGATTATTGAAGGACATATCTGAGGCAAAATAGTGTAGTGGAATTTGATTTGAATTTCACTACTGCAGTGTGCCAGCAAACATCTAAAACTCCTTAAATAGAAGTTTTCTGAATTTTAGAATTGAAATAGTAATATTCAAGATTGTTTTTGAGGAATGAATTAGATGAAATAAAGTTAGGTAAATAATATGTATGTAAATGATAAATAGGTGGTGGTTGTTGTGATTACTGTCATCATTGTTTGCTGCCCCTGAAGAATTTAGAGAATAGGTAGTGGAGTCTGCTTTAAGTGGATTCTCTGAGTTTTTAGGCGAGTACACATTTTAGAATTGGGGCTTGGGCTTACTGAATCTCTTTACTGCATTAGTGGTTATAATTGTGCATGCTGAAAAATTGGTGTTATGTGTGATGGCAATTGAATGTGCTATGTATAGTTTGCTTCTATCAACATTTTTATACTTGGTAAACATACAGAGCTTTTTTAGGCATTTGCAATTTCTTTAAGAACGTGACAGCTGAGTCAGTTGAGGATAGAGGCTCTCTTGGAAATGTGACTGAAGGAAATGCTGTTGAACAGGAGAAAATAAAAGGGAATCAAGAAAGGCAGCAGCTAGGATCAGTAGTATCATGTTTAGTATTAGACTCTTAGGTTGACAGTTCATATTAGTAAAATAACCTGTAGGAAAGAGTCAGAAAAGCACAGACAGAATTTTGGAGTTTTCTGTATCTTTGTTCACCTCTGTAATAGTCTCTGCAAGGCTCCAGTTGGTGATTTTTCAGCAGCCCTGAACTGCTTGTGGATATTGTACCTGCTCCTCTGCTCACCCTATTTCTTATCTAAGTGTCGTTGTTTAGGCGTTTATTTTTGCTTTGACTGTCCCCGCCTGCTCACAACCCGTTTTCTATTCATTAAGATTCAGTCCTGTGTATGTATGTGTACAATCTTAGTAAGGAGCCGATATTGTCAGTCTTTAATAACTCAGATAAGTGTGTAGTGATGGTCCACTGTGTTTTGAGTTGTGTTTTTCTTGATGCTGAATGTGGAGCACCTTTTCCTGAGCTTATTTGCTGTCCGCATATCTTCTTTGATGAAATGTCTTCAAATCTTCTTGCCAGTTTTAAAAATTAGATCTATATATATTCTGGAGTGATTTTTCAGATAAGCATTTTGAAAAATATTTTTACTCTCATTGTGTGGCATTTCTTTTTATTCTTGTAAACAGCAGAACTTTTAAATTTTCTGAAACCCAGTTTATCAGTATATTTTTGTTACAGATCATACTTTTTGTGTTACTGCTGAAAGACCTTTTCTTAATAATATGGTCATAAAGGTCACGAAGATTTTTCTAAAACGTTTTCTTAGAAGTTTTATATTGCCTAACTTTACTTTTTTAAAAAATTTTATTTATTTGAAATGCAGAGTTATAGAGGAGATGGGGAGAGACAGAGAGCGCAGTCTTCCATGCAGGGCTGGGCCAGGCAGAAGCCAGGAGATTTTTCTTCTTCCTTTTAAAAATATTTATTTATTTATTTGAAAGTAAGAGAAATCTTCCATCTGCTGGTTCACTCCTCCGAGTGGCGGCCATGGCCAGAGCTGGGCCAGTCCAAAGCCAGGAGCCAGGAGCTTTCTTCTGGTCTCTCATGTGGGGCCCAAGCATTTGGGCCATCTTCCACTGCTTTCCCAGGCTATGGAAGTGGAGCAGCTGGGATTTGAACTGGCACCCTATATGGGTGCTGGCACCATGGAGGCTTAATCTACCAAGCCACAGCACTGGCCTCCTAAGTTTACTTGTCATGTGAGGTATGGGTTGATGTGTATTTTTTATTTTTGCACATGAATAGCACATGGTTCTAGCACTGTTTGCTGAAAAGTCCATTATTTCTATTTCCAGTTTTTCTAATTTCTCAATTCTGCCCCATTGAACTGTATGTGTTCTTTAATCCGTACCAAACTGTGGATAATTATTGTTTTTTGTGGTTTTGAAGTCACATAGTATGTATATCCAGGGTTATATCTCATTTCCAAAAGTGTTTGCAATCTTAACTGACAAGTCGACCATGCCCTCACCCTTTTATAGATCCAGAAGCTTACTTTAGATACAACTAGATGGCTTTAAGGTCATTGTTTTTAGAAAGATGTATCACCACCAGCAACGTCATTTCATCTTTTGGAGGCTTTATTGCCACTGTATGCCTGTGCATTTTGTTGCATAGATAACTAGTTGTATTTCTATACAACAAAAAGTTCTTGTTACTACTGGTACCTAATGACCTGGTTTGCCAGTAGAATCACAGAAAAAATGTCTTCACTGGGTTAGGAAACCAGTTGCTGTCACCTAAAATTAAATTATGATATGTGTTTAATCTGTTTAGCTTAATTCTCTGGTAAAAGTTTTCCTTCATTTTCCATTTAAAACTTTTTTTTTAAGATTTTATTTATTTATTTGAGAGCTAGAGTTACAGACAGTGGGAGTGAGAGACAGAGAAAGATCTTCCTTCCGTTGGTTCACTCCCCAAATGGCCACAATGGCTGGAGCTGCTCCTATCCGAAGCCAGGAGCCAGGAGCTTCTTCTGGGTCTCCCACATAGGCACAGGGGCCCAAGGACTTGGGCCATCTTCTACTGTTTTCCCAGGCCATAGCAGCAAGCTGGATCAGAAGTGGAGCAGCCGGGACTAGAATCTGGACCCATATGGGATGCTGGCGCTGCAGGTGGATGATTAACCTACTGTGCCATGGCGCCGGCCCCTAAAACTGTTTTTAAAAATATTTGAGAGGCAGAGAGAAAGAGAGTGAGTGAGAGCACTGCTTTCAGATGGTTTACTCCTCAGCCTACGACAGCCAGGGTGAACTTAGTCCAGGTCTTCAGGTGAGTAGCAATGACTCACAGCTACTTGAACCATCACTGTAGCCTACCAGGGTCTGCTCTATCAGGAAGCTGGAACAGGAGAACAGGAACTGGAGGCGAGTGTCACCTGACACTGATACCGGATGTCTGCACCTGTGTTTAACTGACAGCCAAATGCCTGCCCTCTGCTTTCTCCTGTCTTTGGTGGCTCAAGAAATGATCTGTTATTCATCATCCTCAACCTTAGTGATAAGGATGTTTTGTTATCTCTGTTCTTATTTCAGAATAGTGACAACAGGGAGTACAACTATTAGATGAGGAAAATGTAAAAATAAGAAATGCCACATTCCTTATAGAATGTTTTAAAAGAAAGATATTCTAAAACTTTTTCAGGTAGTCCCATGAAAACGTTTGATTCTCCATGAGGATAAAGGCAATGTCTGTCTTGTTCACTGTTGAACTTTTAGTGTCTGGAACAATAAATGATAATAGTGGGCATGCAAGGGATATTTCTTGAGTAAATGTTAAATTGGTTAGAAACATGAGACTCTGAAGACTATGCTCAAAGCGATGAGTGATTTTATCGTCATAAAACATAAGTTCGGTTTTGTTTTTTTTTAGAATCTTAGAGCTGGATATGTCATGAAAATTTGGACTGAAGTTCTTTTTGGATGTTTGCATTATTTATTATCTATGGACTTTAGTTGAATATATAATTAGGACAAATGCCATCTAGAGGCCCTTGACATAGAAGTGGGATGGAATTGCTAATTAATTTTTTTTTATCTCAGTGTGCCTTCTGAACTCTTGTTGATTGCCATCAATCTTTAATTTTGTCAATATGATCTCTATATAGTGCAAATTGCCAGGTGCTGCTTTAGCATCAACTGCTAAGTCCATTCGTGTATAGCACAGCTTTTGTGTGATGGTTATGGTGATAAAAACTATGTGTAGTTGAAAGTAGATATTGATGAAGGTATTTGCTTTGTTAAAGTAAATATAGACACATTTTCTCAGGGAGGAAGCTCATAGTGGTTAATACCACATGGAAAGATAGATGTTTATTATGGTGAGTGTTTAGTAAGTAACATCCATAATCTTTGGTAATAGTTGCTGTATAAGATTTATCTGTGATTGTTTAAAACTGTAAAGTCATTGATATTTGCTTAAAAATGTAAGCAGGATATCTAATGTAGACATCATTTTATGTTTGTCTAATTTTGGGAATTCTGCCCACATCTGCTTCCCCACCTAAGATTGCTTTTGTAGTGATGATCACTTAATATTTCTAATGATTTGTATTTTAGAGTTCGATTCATTAAGTTAGAAGTCTCTAATTTATGAAGCACTCTTTGGTCATTCTACCATTCACTCTTATTGTGAATCTTAAATGAAATAACAGTAATTGTCCTGAACTGCAGACTGAGATCCTAAAACTTAGGTTTGTGAGAGTGAAACTGTGGTTTAAGAGAGATCTTTTATCTATCTATATGCTAAGGGGGTACTTTTTATTTTTTTATTTATTTGAAAGAGTTACAGAGAGAGAGGAGGAAGAGGAGGAGGAGATATATATATATATATATATAGATAGATAGATATAGATATAGATATAGATATATAGAGAGAGATTGAGAGAGATTGAGAATCTTCTTTCCACTCTTTGGTTCATTCCCCAAATGACTGCAACATTCAGGACTGGGCTAGGCTGAAGCCAGGAGCTTCTTCTGGGTCTCCCACATGGGTGCAGGAGCCTAAGCCCTTAAGCCTTTTTCTGCTGCTTTCCCAGACACATTAGCAGGAAGCTGGATCAAAAGTGGAACAGCCAGGACTCAAACTGGCCACCTGAATGGGATGCTAGCGCTGCAGATCATGGCTTTAACCTGCTGAGCCTATAGTACCGGCCCCAAGGGGTACTATTTTTATAAGCTACTCTTAATAACCAGTCTTATTGTATGTTTTGTTGTAGCTTTTAACAGTTTGCTCTGAATCATCTCATTTTTTTTTCAGAAGGAGTTATGCTGCTTTGTTCCCAATATAAAACCTGAGATTTGGGATTTTTTAGCATTAGTATATTTGGGTGTATTTTATATGTATTTTGTAATATGCTATTCATGAAATAGCTTGCTATATAGGTATCATACCTTTATTTCATTTGTAGTTTTAGAAACTTGAAAATTTTCATGCAAAATTACCCTAGTAATGTACAATACTGCTTGTAATTTAGAAAACATTGGAATATATTTTCCATGAAGTCAGTATTTTACAGGTTTACTTCAAGTTTTTGATTAGTGGAACTAGAAGACTGATAAATTTGTGAGTCTTTGAAATATGTTTTGTTTTAATGGCCTTTGGTGATCTCCACCATCAAACTTATTTTAGGATAGTTCATATAGAGACCAAGAGGTGAAAGATAAAAAGTCTCCTCGTTTAGAATTGAGTTACTCTCAGAAATTTTGCAGAAGAATCTCTGAAGACTAAATAGGTGATAAGCTCAGGGACAGGGAATGGATGGCAGGTTCTTGTTTCTTTTTTAAAGATTTATTTTGCTTGTTTGAAAGACAGTTACAGAGAGGTAGACAGAGAGAAAGGTCTTCCATCTGCTGGTTCACTCCCCAACTGACTGCAGCTGCTGGAGAAGCCAGGAGTCAGAAGTTTATTCTGGGTCTCCCATGTGAATGCAAGGGCCCAAGCACCTTGGCCATCCTCCACTGCTTTTCCCTGGAGCTTTAACAGGGAGTGAGATTGGTAGAGGAGAAGCCGGAACTCGAACTAACACCCACATGGGATGCCAGAACCGAGGCCAGAGCTTCAACCTGCTGATGGCAGGTTCTTTGAAACAGCTTGTACAGTTAGTTGGGAAATGTTGTGGAGTCTTTTTCGTAGTGTTGAAATGGGATCAAAGACTGGTAACTTTGAAAGATGCCACAAAGAGATTTTATCTATTTTGTTACATAATTAGGATCTCCAGTGTAAGTGAGATCCTTTGGCAACTGATCTAAGGTCAGTCGGGGTGCCTGGGTTCAGCTCCTGGCTGATTGTGTAGGCAGGGGTGATACCTCAAGTAACTGGGTTCCTGCACCCATGTGGGAGACTTGGATTGAATTCCTGGTTTTGGCCCTGACTGTAGCAGGCACTTGGTGAGTGAACCAGTAGATGGGAGCTCGTTCTTTCTTTCTTTTTTTTTTTTTTTCTGGATTTCAAATAATAAGAAAAGGTATTGTAGAAATTGGAACTAACACAGTTCATTCAAAACCTGATGTTGGGAGCAGTAGTGAATCATTAAAACTGTAGATTCTACTAAATTAATTAACTCAATGTAGATTCCATCAGATTATCCAAATCTAGATCTCATTTAGAAAACTAAATGGCTTTTTTTTTTTTTTTCCCAATTAAAGATTTCTTTATTTACTTGAAAGGCAGAGTTACAGAAAGGGAGAGACAGATCATCCATCCCTTGGTTCACTTCCCAGAAAGCTGCAGTGGCCTGGGGCTGGGTGGACTGGGCCGGGCTGGGCCGGGCTAGGCTTAGCTGGAGCCTGGAATTCCATCTGGGTCTCCCATGTAGGTGGCAGGGGCTCAGGTACTCAGGCCACTTTCTGCTGCTTTCTCAGGCACATAAGCAGGGAGCCCTATCGGAAGTGGAGCAGTGGAATCAAGTCAGTGCTCACATGGGATAAAGGAGATTAAGGCAGGGGCTTAACCTACTGTGCCACAGTGCTGGCCCCTAGTGAATTGTGTTTTTATTGACATCCTCATTAAATCCAAGAGAGATTTCTGACTCCAACTATGATGGTGTTAATATTATTTGGTCTCTACATAATAAAGATATTAGTAAATGTTTTATGCAGCTTTTTTTAAAAAAGAACTCAAAGATTTACAAAGATAGAAACACGAAAAATTGAAAATACAGAGGTAGGCATTTGGCACAGTGGTTAAGACTGCTTTGAACACCTGCATCCCATATCGAAGTGCCTGAGTTTAAGTCTAACTACACTCTCCATTTCAACTTCCTGCTACTATGCAGCCTGGCAGGCAGTAAGTGATGGCTCAAAGTACTTGGGTTTTGGCTACCAATAGGGGATACCTGGACTGAGTTTTTGGCTCCTCCCTGGTTTAGCTCTGACTGTTGTGGACTTTTGAGGAGAGAACTGGCAGATGGGAGAAATCTGTCTCTCTCTCTCTTTCTCTGTTTCTTTGCCTTTCAAATAAAATGAAAAGTAATTTTTTTTTTAATTTAAAAGTTAATTGGTACCAGAAAAATGGTAATTATTGATATCTAACTTTTTAGAATATTTGTGGATTATTTGCTTCAGATTAATTGTTAGAAAGGCATTGACTGTAAATTTGCTGTGGATGGAAAAAGTATGAAGTAGGTGGCAGATTTTAGGATTTCAAAACATATGATTATTCCATAAATACATATCAGGCACTAACTCTAGTGGGAGCCGTAATTAATGCAATCCTATTAAGTTGGTCTTTAATCCTGTGCCTTGTGTTTTTAAAAAACTGTTGTGAAATTTATTAAACCTGTGGTTCTGCAAATTTAACCGTCTTTGTGTTTTATGCATCCTCATTGTAGATAATGCATTATGTAGCATGTCTTTGGGTCTATGTTTGATTTGGCTTTGTTTAATCTTGTAATCTTATCTTAAAATTTTATTTTCAGAAATATTTTATGTAGGCTGAATGTAGTAGAAACAATTTTCCCCCCTGTGGAAAATAATTGTATTCTTTATGCTCTGAAGCTCTAAGACATTTTTGGAAAATAAATATGGCTTAATATCACCCTGATTGTATGATAATATTAAAGAGCTAAATATGGAAACTAATTACTATTAACAGATGAACAGATCTGGAAAACTTTCTTTTTTCCTCTTTAAATAAATGTAAAGAAATTTCTTTTCAGGATTGAGGGAAGCTATGATATAGGAAATTTCAGTTGTGTTCTTATAAATTGGCTTTGATTTCCATTTTTTAAAAAAACGATTGACTTATTTGAAAGGCAGAGTTACAGAGAGAAAGGGAGACAATGGGTCTGGGGTAGGTTTGGGGAGAGTTCTTCCTTGTACTAATTCACTCCCCAAATGGTTGCAACTACTGGTCCTGGGCCAAGCCTACATCAGGGGACTGGAATTCCATCTGGGTCTCACACATGAGTGGCAGGGGCCTACTTAGGCCACCCTCCCACTGCTTTCCTATGTGCAGTATAGCAGGGAGCTGGATCTCAAGTAGAGCAGCCAGGACTCAAGGACTCAGATGGGATGGCAGTGTCGCAGGTAGTACTTAACCATTGTGCCACAGTGCCGGCCCTTGCTTTGATTTCTTGATAGGCGATAGATTATCTCTGATTTTTTTTCTGAAGTAACATATATATTCTCTTTATGTAACAAATTTCAGAATACCTGATGGTAACTCATTTGGCTATAAATTCTAAACTCAGGAAAAGCACCAGGGGCCAGTGTTGTGGCATAGCAGGTAAAGCTGGTGCCTGTGATGCTGGTTCCATGTGGGCTTCTTTTTGTATCACTACTGTTCCACTGCCAGTTCAACTCCTTGCTGTTTGCCTGAAAGAAGCAGCGGAAGATGGCCCAAGTGGTTTGGCCTCTGCCACCCAAGTGGGAGTGAACCAGTGGATGGAGGATCTCTGTCCCCCTCAACCCAACTCTGCCTTTTTAGATTTATTTGAAAGAGGTACAAAGAGAAAAGAAGAGTCAGAGATGTCTTCCATCTGCTGGTTGGTTCACTCCTCAAATGTCTGCAGTGACCAGGGCTGGGCCAGCATTGGCCCCATAATTGTTTTTTAAAAAGTTTCATTTAGTTTTATTTATTTGAAAGGCAGAGTTGGCGCTCATGCTCTTCCCTCCACTTGTTATTCTCCAAAGCTCACATCTAGGGCAGAACAAGACTAAAGCCAGGTGCTAGGACCTCAGTCCAGGTCTCCTGTGTGGATGGCAAGGACTCAAATACTTGAGCCACCCCCTGCTGCCTCCCAGGTGTGCATTAGCTGGAAGCTGGAATCGGCAGTGGAGTTGGGACTTGAACCTACACACTTCATATTGGATGTGGGTGTTCTAAGCCCTGTTTTAACCACTATGCCAAAGCACATGACCCATAACTTAGATTTTATTACTACCGGAGAGCAATTCTTGTATTGGACCCTTTGAATAAGGTTACTTTTAGAGCAATTTGTCATAAAATAACATATCTGAGGAGTTTTAGGCCTAGTTCATCATTGATGATTCTTTAGTATTAATTTTGGTAGTTACATGAAGAAAACTGTGTAATGTTTGTTTTAGTTTGGTGGCCATGTTTCAATTAGGTGGCCATGAAATGCATCCAAATGAGACGGTTTTTCATGTGAAAAGGATGCTTTTGATTGCAAGTTAACAGAAAACACAGCTCACTTTAGCTTAAAAACAGTAAGGGAATATATTGGCTTGTATATCTGCAAAGGGCAGGGTTTGGGAGTGCTACAGGTGTGATTCACTAAGGACCCATGCTCTGTTTCTCAATTTTTTGGACTCTAAATTCTATGGCTGGCTCTTAAAATAATCGGGTAGCTGCTAAAGATGATCTGGGCTATTTGTTTATCACCAGTGGGAGAGAGGAGCTTCCTTGTCCCATGAATATAGAATGAATCTAGAGGGCTTGTGTTTTTAGATACTTCTGAGGAAATCTGTGTCAAAGGGAATGTTACATGCTGATTGCTTTAGGCATGGGACATGTGAATGTCACTGAGGTAAAGATAGAATTATTTGGTTCTAGACTAGTCAGAGGAAGGTCAAGCAGTGCAGATAAATGAAGAGTAAGGGGTTAGGAAGCAGCAAAATGTTCATAGCTTGCTTGCTTTTTCCCTTAAGCATCTGTTAATGAGTTTCTGTAAGAGCCTAGCACACAGATAAATGTGTTTTTCTTCACATGAAAATTGTAGTGTAAAGTGACTTACCAGCTTGGCAACAGGAAAGAAAAAGAAAACTCACTCTCTCACTTTTCATGTCTTCTGTAAGACTGTAATCAATTGTTGCTGTTGTTGTTTTAACAGACTAATAGGGATGCCAAAGGAAAAATATGATCCTCCAGATCCTCGCCGAATTTATACCATCATGTCAGCAGAGGAGGTAGCCAATGGGAAAAAATCTCACTGGGCAGAATTAGAAATTTCAGGTGAGTAGAATCTGAAGCATATAGTTGGGATGTAATAGTAATAATGAACAAAAATTGACTATTGCCATATTTATTTCTTTGTTATACATTTAAAAATAGATGGGCTAAATGAAAAAATATGGGTGCTGTGGTATAAGTGTTTAGCTGTTAGTAAATAAATACCTTTGTTCTTGTCCTTTGTAAGAACTGGCAGCTCAAATTGAGGATATTGTGGTTTCAGTTTCTAAGTAAAATTAGATTCTTAGATGCAGTCTCTTCAGGGTGATTATTTTTATTTTTAAATTGAAATCTTTGCTATCTTCCTATCATCCCAATGTTGAACAAGAAGGCAACCTAGAAGCTATTTTTTTCTGATGGCTACTTCTAACAAATATGTGACAACTCTATAGGATATTAGGATTTGTCAGAATAGAATTTGATTCCTAAAAGCTTATAACCAGTTTAATAATGAGGAAAAATATCAGACAAACTCAAACTGAAGGACATTCTACAAAATACTTAACAAGTAATCCTCGGAATTATCAAGTTCATGAAAAATAGGAAAAACTGAGAACACATTATAGACCAGAGGAGGCTAAGGAGACATGATGACTAAATGCAGAGTGGTATAGCCTGAGTTGAATCCTGGAACAAAAATGGGCAAAAACTTGTGAAACTCAAATGAAGTAGAGTTTAATTAACAGTAATGAACCTTATTATTGTTATTTTGACAAATATATCATGGTGATATGATTCTAATATTAGGGAAACTGAATGATGGGTAGGCAGGAACTCTGTATTAGCTCACTAACTTCTGTAATCTAAAATTATTACAATATTAAAAGTTTATTATGTACAAAGACTTTTTATGAATTGCTACAATGTAGATTATATGAGGAGTTGTCAAAAAGTTTATGGTGGGCCGGCGCTGTGGCTCAATAGGCTAATCCTCCACCTACGGCACCGGCACACTGGGTTCTAGTCCCAGTCGGGGCACCAGATTCTGTCCCGGTTGCCCCTCTTCCTGTCTAGCTCTCTGCTGTGGCCCAGGAGTGCAGTGGAGGATGGCCCAGGTCCTTGGGCCCTGCACCCGCATGGGAGACCAGGAGAAGCACCTGGCTCCTGGCTTTGGATCGGCGCTGTGTGCCGGCCACAGCGGCCATTGGAGGGTGAACCAATGGTAAAAGGAAGACCTTTTTCTCTGTCTCTACCTTTCTCACTGTCCACTCTGCCAGTCCAAAAAAAAAAAAGTTTACGGTGTCAAAATTGCTGCTGATTAAGAATCACTCAGTTAAACTGTGGCTAAAATTGAAATAGGTTTTTCTTTTACCCATTACCTTTTCGCATGAAAACTTTGTTTCCTATTATAAAACAGTTTAAGTGATTATATACAGCAAGAAGGAACATGCCGTAGGAAGAATCCTGAACAGAAGATAAAAGTTTGAGTTTACTGCCTAATATAGTATAAAATGTCACATCTCACCATTCAGATTTTGTGCTGTCCTTTCCTCCTGTGCTGGCTATCAAAATCTGTTTGGAAAATGATAAAAAATTAAAATACTGTTGTAAAGCTTATGAAATATCTTAATGTAAATTATGCTGTATAATTAATGATTATTATAGCTAAAACAGGTGTCTCTTTATAGAACCTGACGCCAGATGACTTTCCTAGAGTTACACAGCTAATAAAGATAAAAATCAGGACTCTGAACCAAGTCTTTTGACTTTTTCCAGTTCTTGTTTTACTGTAGCCTTCAGATGCCAACTGATTGATTGAGCTTAACATGTGGTATCTTCTTGAGTATGTTGCACTTTGTGAAAAATCTTAATCCAGAGTAAATTAGTCTATAATTATGACATCAGAAAGCTGGGGAAGTTGGCTTCTCTAAGTTTGGTTCTAAATAACAGTAACTTATTCTTGTCTATTTAAGGTTTGTAGGGTGAATCAGGCCCTGGATATAGATAAACTTAGCCCTACTAATTTTTTTTTGAAAGGACTTCTTTTTAAAAAAAAATTATTTTATTTATTTGAATGAGAGTTACAGAGAGAGGTAGAGACAGAGAGAGGGGTAGGTCTTCCATCAGCTGGTTCACTCCCCAGATGGCCTCAACGGCTGGAGCTGTGCTGATCCGAAGCCAGGAGCCAGGAGCTTCTTCCGGGCCTCCCACACGGGTGCAGGGGCCCAAGGACTTGGGCCATCTTCCACTGCTATCCCAGGCCATAGCAGAGAGCTGGATCGGAAGAGAAGCAGCCAGGACTAGAACTAGTGCCCATATGGGATGCTGGCACTTCAGGCCAGGTCATTAACCTGCTGTGACACAGTGCCAGCCCCAGCCCTACTAATTTTCATGAGAAACACTTTTGTTAGGATTGTGATGCTAAAAAAAACTTTCAGATTATTCTACTACTAGACCTCAATTCAGATTCTTTCTCAATGAACCAGACTG
This sequence comes from Sylvilagus floridanus, assembly GCA_949820135.1. Lineage (NCBI taxonomy): Eukaryota > Metazoa > Chordata > Mammalia > Lagomorpha > Leporidae > Sylvilagus > Sylvilagus floridanus. Next base: position 94,380,526 of record OX463238.1, read on the forward strand.
CAATGGTCTTTGTATTTTGCCATATCTCATTTAATGCATAGAAGGTTCATGAGAAAAAGTGGTTGTCAGGCGCAAGTGGCTTGAGATTAAAGGAGGACCAGATGTCTTTTGGAATCAAATGGCATTAAATACAAAATTAAAGTGTCAAAGATACACTGTCTATATGAATTTGCAGCATCTTCTATCACTTTTTAGTCCTTGCAGCTTGGTCTTCATCTTGGACCTAGTTTTATGCTTTAATATTTTACCTTTTAGGTAGAGTGCGGAGCTTAAGTACATCACTTTGGTCATTGACACACTTGACAGCGCTGCACCTAAATGACAATTACCTTAGTCGCATTCCACCTGATATTGCCAAGCTTCATAATCTGGTTTACCTGGATCTGTCATCCAATAAACTCAGAAGTTTACCAGCAGAACTAGGAAACATGGTGTCTCTCAGGTAAGGAAATACTACATACGTAAGTTACCATATCTAATCCTAAATTCACTGAATATGAAACTAATGGGCTGGTAGCCACCTTACAGTAGGATTTACATATGCATGTGAAGATGAAATGATAAAAACCGTCTAAGCATAGTGCTTGAGTCACCCTCCATTAAACTCTTCCTTACTTGAAATTTGGAGTTTCCTGGCTAAGAATGTTCTTGTGTTGCCTATTTCTTGTGACAGACCTCAGATGGGTCTCACTTTAGGCTCAGGTAAGAGAAATCATAAATAATGAAATTTTATTTGTTAGTCAAACTTTGAGAAACTTATCTGTATTCTGTAAAACGAGGTATACTTGTATTTTATAACTCCTTAAGGAAACCTTAAAACCTGATAAAATGGTTTTGTTTCTAGTTCTTCAGTATTCTCTAAGGATTTCTTCATAGGAGAAAATTTAACTGAAATCCTAAGACTTTGCATCAGTGTTCCTAGTGAAAACAAGAACTACTTTCTACCTTGTTTATATACTTTGTTTATGTACTTAGTAATATTTAAAAATTGCAATCACATGTTTAAAATTAAACATGAACATTGTTTTAGGATCTTTTTAGGATCTTGTCCATCACCGTTACATTATGAGTTTGCTTTGTTCCGAGTTTCTGCTTTTTGGTTATCTACTAATGAAAGTACTATTTACTTTTACTATACTCTGCTAAAATTTTTAGTCATAGACTTAGACCTTATCTATGCTATCCTATGCTTATTTGTACCATCTTGTGCTTAATTTATGCTCTATGTTTCTGATTGTTTATCATTGTGCTTTTTTTGTGTTTTTACATTTCCTATTTAATTATCTTTTGCTTCCTTAGCTAATTTCTTTGTCTCTTTTGTTTTCATATTATTTTGTCATGATGTTGTAATCAGTTATAAGAAATGATGCAATATTACAAATATTGGCTTTTTTATATGAATTAGACTAGGTTTCAGTTTATCTGTTGTCTTTGGATACTTCAGGATATTTATCTCTCTGATTTGCATATGATAGACATTTTGGGTGAAGAGAAGAGTGTGGATTTAGCTTGAGATTGACATGCAGTTCCTACACTTCTAACTTTAATCTGTGTTTGAGAATAAGTAAATCATAGAAACCCTGTTAGCAGTTGTGACAGTCATACATTTTGTAGTATTTTAATATTGTACAAAATTTTTGGATGAATATACAGGAATGCCTTGGATATAAACATCACTCATGGTATATTAGAGGGAAGGTTAAAGATTACAAATGTGAGTGTTAATGAGGTTTGGTATATTAAAATGAAACAATGTTTTTTTTTAAACAGGGAATTGCTTTTAAATAACAATCTGTTACGGGTTTTGCCTTATGAACTTGGTCGGCTCTTCCAGCTACAAACTCTAGGTTTGAAAGGTGAGTGCTTTTTTTTTTTTTTAAGATTTATTTAATTTAGTTTGTTTATTTGTAAGAGTGACACAGAGGAAGAGGCAGAGAGAGGTCTTACATATGCTGGTGAAGCTGTACCTATGAAATTTGTATTTATTAAATAAAAGCTTTCTAAAAAAACAAAAAGAAAAAACATATGTTGGTGCATTCCCTAAATGTTAACTCTATCCTGGTCTTCCATGTGGATGGTAGGGGCTCAAGTACTTGGGCCATCTTCCTCTGCATTCCCAGGCACATTAACAGGGACCTGGATTGAAAGCAGAGCAGCTAGGACCTGAATCAGCCTTCCCATACAGGATACAGAGTCACAAGCAGTGGCTTAACTTGCTAGTCTACAATGCTGGCCTTAGTTGCTGTTGTTGTTCTGTTTTTTTGTTGTTGTTGTTTGTTGTTGCTTGTTTGTTTTAAAAGATTTATTTATTTATCTGAAAGGCAGAATTATGGAAAGGCAGGGGCAGAGAGAGAGCGAGAGAGAAAGAGGGAGATCTTCCATCCTCTGATTCACTACCCAGATAGCCACAAGGGCTGGAACTCCACCTATCCGAAATCAAGAGCCAAGAGCCTCCTCCATGTCTCATGGAGTGAGATGCAGGGGCCCAAGCACTTGGTCCATCTTCTACTGCTTTCCCAGGTCACAGCAGAGAGCTGGATCAGAAGTGGAGCAGCCAGGACTCGAACTGGAATGCTGGTGCTGCAGGCAGCAGCTTTACCCGTTACGCCACAGTGGTGGCCCCGAGACAGATTTTCTTGTCTACTGGTTCAGTCCCCAAGTGCTAGTGTGTTTCTAGCACAACCAGGGTTGGGGCAGGCTGAAGCCAAGAAACCATGACTAGGTCTAGGTCTTTCATATGAGTGGAAGGGACCCAAGTACTTGAGGCATCATTTGTAGCATCCCAGGGTGCACGTCAGCAGGAAGCTGGGTAGGAAGCAGAGGAGCTGAGATTCAAACTCTATTCCAATATAGCATGTGAGTATCCCAAGTGTGATTTACCCTCTGTGCCAAATACCCACCCCTGTGTTCTGGGCTTTTTAGTCTGATTATGAAAAAGTGATTTTACTTGGTGTGTGTGTGTGTGTGTGTGTGTGTGTGTGTGTGTATGTATGTGTGTCTCTTTCTTTGTTTTAACATTTATTTATTTGGAAGTCAGAGTTACACACAGAGAGGAGAGGCAGAGAGAGAGAGAGAGGTCTTCCATCTGCTGGTTCACTGCCCAAATAGCTGCAGTGGCTGGAGCAGTGCTGATCCTAAGCCAGGAGCCAGGAGCTTCTTTTGGGTCTCCCATGTGGATGCAGGGGCCCAAGGACTTGGGCCATCTTCCACCTCTTTCCCAGGCATAGCAGAGAGCTGGAAGAGCTGATTGGAAGTGGAGCAGCTGAGAGTTGAACCAGCACCCCCATATGGGATGCTGGTACTTCAAGTGGCGGCTTAATCTAATACGCCACAGCCCTGGCCCTTTTACTTAGTCTTGAAAGAAAAGTAGTTCTTCGGATATCACATTGAACTTTCAGTGTGGTGCCATCAGAGTAATGAACTCTTATGGGGAAAATTTTTTGTTTTGTTTTTGTATTTTATCTTTACTTCTATAAAACTCTTAAATTTGTTATAGGAGCTATTTTAAATTAAAACTGTAGTCGTTCCTACAGACTTTTTTTTATAAAGGATGGCTTTATTCACTGATAGAATAAGCCATAGGCAGGGTGCCCCTTGTTTAGCTTTTGTTAGAACAGATAAAATTGCATTGACATTTTATATGATTATAAGAAAGAAAGCTTTGCAATAGTTAAGATTAGCTATATCTAATTAAATACATTAATAAGTGATAAGTTATTGTATCTAAATAAAGTTCATTAATCCTAAATTACTGCTCTCTTCTTAAAACATGCATTTTGCTCATTAAGTTTGGGATGAAAGTCTTACTCAATTCACACAAGTACTGGGACAGGCATTGTGGTACATACAGTAGTTTAAACTGCTGCTTGCAATGCCAGCATCCTGTATCAAGTGCCGGTTCAAGTACCAGCTACTCCATGCTTCTGATCCAGCTTCCTGCTAGTGAACCTGGGAAGGTAGTGCCCGATGGCTCAAGTCTTTGGGTCCCTGCCACCCACAGTGAGAGACCTGGATGGAGTTCTAGGCTCCTGGCTTTGGTCTGGCCCAGCCTTGGCTGTTGCGGGCATTTCAGGGGAGTGAATCAACTGACAGGAGATCGATTTCTCTCCCCCTCTCTCTCCTTCCCCTCACTCTGTCCCTTCCTCTTTTCCTTTCTCTCCCTCTTCCTTCCCCACTTACTCTTTCTGCCTTCCCTCTCTATGTCATTTTGCCTTTTCAATAAATGAATCCTTTAATAATTTATATAAGTACTGAAATGTCTTAATTTTGTTCTGTGATGTAGCTATATGAATCAAGGTTTATTTTTAAATTCAGAGGATTAACTATGAATACTATATTGATTAAATATTTTACGCTGTACTTGTAAGGAATGCAGGTCAAAAAGCCATATGAAGTATACACTTTCATGTATTTTTTTTTCCTTTTTCAAAGATTATTTGAATTTCCATGAAAATATACTGTTTGTATTTGCTTTTGTCATGTAATGGAGCATTGAATGATGAAGTTTAAGAATAGAAAAAATGCTGATATTATTGGTTGAAATGCCAAAAGTGATATTAGGCTTCCTTACAGAGTTTCATAAATTAGATAATTTGAATGGTCTGATTGTGATTTTAGTTCTTCTCTAGGATTATTATTATTTTTATTATTTTGATATATAAAATGGAGAGGGGAATACTTACATTTGAAACACTTTCCTGATAATTAATACAAGGCATTTGAAATTTTGAGGGACATTTCACCCTGTTTTGTGTATTTTAAATCTCATTCTCAAAAGAATGAAAAAGTCGTTCAGCTAGAGGAAGAATGGGGGCAAATCATTCCCTTGTATTACAAAATTATGGAATGATTTCATTACAATCTTAGATTCATGCATGAAATTCACACTTCATACTGATTATAATGAAATTCTTTGTCTCTAATAATAACTTCTTTCTTTTAGCATCAGTTAGGAGGGCTGTTTCCCTCTTTTTGATATTGATAGCACATTATGACAAATGAATAATATACAGTTGAATGGTAGATTTACCCTTGTGTGGATTTGCCCTTATGTAGACCACATTTCTGAAAAACTACATTTCTTACTCTCTCATAATTCAATTCCATATTGTATAGAGACATGTTTGTAGGAAATTCAGACTAAATGTCAGCTGAATGAATCAATCTGGTTATTTGTTTCCTTGGGTGCTTCATTCTAATGCACTAGTTGCAATGTCTTTCAAGTTACTGCCTTTGTCTGCCCTTTGCTTCTAGTGGCCTTTATCTCAAGTGATGCATAATCATTGAAATCTTTTCCCGAACCTCTAGTCTGTCAACTTGGGCACCAGCTCTGCTTCACCTACTGTGACCTCGCTTTATTCATAGCTATGGGTGCTTCAGTTTGTTCTATAGTAGATATAGATTGAGTATCCCTTACCAGAAATGCTTGGGACTAGAAGTGTTTTGAATTTCAGTTTTTCTTGTGTTTGGGAGTATTTTCATATACTTAATGAGATATCTTGGGAGTAAGATCCAATTATTTTATTTAAAGCTTTATTTACTTGAAAGGCAGAGTTAGAGAGAGAGGGAGAGAGAGAGAGTTATCTTCCATCTACTGGCTCACTCCCTAAATGGCCACAACAGCTGGAGCTGGGCTGGTCCAAAATCAGGAGCCATGAGCTTCTTTTGAGTCTCCCATGTGGGTGCAGGGGCCCAAGCACTTGGGCCATCTTCTACTGCTTTCCCAGGCACATTATCAGGGAACTGGATTGGAAGGAAGTTCAGTAGCTGGGACTTGAACCAGCACTCGAATACTGGCACTGCAGGCAGCAGCTTTACCCTTTGTGCCACAGCACTGGCCTCATAAGAACCAATTTTAAATATCACCTTCATTTGTGCTTCATATACCTTATACACATAGACTAAAGGTAATTTTATACAGTATTTTTAGTGTGCTAATGTTTTTACCAAGACCTGGCACATGAGGTTGGATAGTTTTCTACTCATGGATTCATGTCAAGTGCTCAAAAAGTTTTGGGTTTTGGAATGTTGCAAATTTCAGATTAGGAATGCTTAACCTGTATCTATGTGTAGCCTTTTTGTCTTTTCTGAAAAGCTCTTTAGGTTTTCTGTCAGTGCGGTTTTCTGTTCAGGTGATCCAGTATAAAAGAGCCAGGAACTTTCATAAAGGAAAGAAAATGAGAACTTTTCCCACCTTTTAACAAAGTTTGAGGTGGTAAAAACAAGAATGGCTTTATGAAGCAACTGAAGGAATAAGGTGTCTTTATTTCCTTTTCTTCCTTTGAAAAACAGGTGAAACTTTAAAAAAATTTACTTATTTATGCAAAAGTCAGAGGTACAGAGAGAAAGAAACAGAGATCTTCAACCCTGCTTCACTCCCCAGATGGCCCCAATGGCCAGTGGTGCACCAGACTGAAGCCAGGAGCCAGTAGCTTCATCTAGGTCTCCCACGAGGATGGCAGGGGCCCAAGTACCTGAGCCATCTTCCATTGCTTTTCCCAGGCTGTGAACAGGGAGCCGGACTGAAGTGGAGCAGCTAGAACTTGAATTGGTGCTCATAAAGGGTGCCGGCATCACAGACTGGCTCTGTTGCCCGCTATGCCACAATGCTGGCCCAGACAAGTGAAACTTTTAACAGTGAACTGGCTCATCTTAGACTAATAAGATGTGTTTTTATTTTTATTTATTATTATTTTTTTAATTTGAAAGGCCAAGTGACAGAGGAAGAGCGGGATTGGGGAGGGGATAAGGAGTGTGGGGCGGGGAGAGACAGGACAGAGACAGAGATAGATTGATTAGATCTGCCATTTGCAGATTTACTCCCCAAGTGGCTGCAATGACCAGGACTAGTCCAGTCTGAGGGCAGTAGCCTGGAACTCCATCCTGGTTTCCCATCTTGACCATCTTCAGCTGCTTTTCTAGGCACATTAGCAGGTGCTGGATTTGAAGTGGAGCAGCCAGAACTCTTAACCAATGCTCCAATATGGGATGCCTGCATCTCTAACAGCAGCTTAACCCACTGTGCTATAATACCAGCTTACAAGAAACAAAATTTTAGAAATTGTATTTTAAGACTGAAGGACTGTGGATGGAGGATAGATTACTTGAGAAATTAGGGTAAGAAGGCCAATTTTAAACCTCTACGCAAGGTCAACCCAATTATGTCTCTTAAAAGTTCCAGTTATTGACCTTATGGAAGTTGTAAGTAAAAGCATTTGTCATAGTTACTTTAAAATTCATGTCCTAAGATATAAAACAAGACTTTGTCTGCCATATGGGCTGAGTAGTCCTCAAGAATTAAACATTGATGCCCATGTCACAAGAATATGTAGGAACTCAGTAATTCTATTTCTAGCCTCTCTCTCTTAAAATAAAGTGAACCTTGTCTGTGGAAGGCTTTTTTAATTCATGAAATGTATCATAAAAGATTAATGACTAAATGAATAATGATATGCCCATTACCCAATAGTCTTACTATCTTATTTTTTAAAAAAATTCTTTATTTGAAAGGCACAGTTAGAGAGGGAGAGACGAGATCTTCCATCTGCTGGTTTGCTCCCCATATGGCTGCATTGGCTAGGGCTGGGACAGACCAGGGCAAGAGCTTTTTCCATGTCTACCTTTTGGGTGCTTGGATCACCTTCTGCTGCTTTCCTAAGCAGTTTAGCAGGTATCTGGATTGAAAGTGGAGCAGCAGGGGCTTTCATCGGTCATATGGGATGCTTTACTCACTATGCAACCGGTGCCCACGTGGTGGCTTTACCCACTATGCAACAATGGCAGCCCCCTCACTATCTTTTTTAAAAAAGCACTTGGAAATGTAATTATCATTGATGTAGGAGGCAAAGTGTATTTACCGATTTCTATAAACTCATATATAACACAAAAATAAGGGAACAATCTAGTAGAAAAGAACTTAATGATTTATATAAAAGGATATACAAATGACTAAACATTTGGAGAGTTGATTGACCTTATACATAGTAAAAATGTGTGTGGAAGCTATTCAGTTACCATTTTTCATGTATAAGAGCAGAATAATTCAGATGAAATAATTCTGTTGGTTGAGATTATATGTAATTAGCACAATTGTGCTTTGTCAGTGTAGGTCTTCTTCCTCAAGCTTTTTAAGTTTCCTGTATGCTTTCTCATGATTATATCTTCCTGCCTTCTCTCAGATGTTACTGTTTTCCTGAATTTAGATATCAGGTTAAGAATGTATTTGTATTTTACCATTTATATAAATTGAATCCTCCACATTGTAATTTTCTGTAACTAAAACATGTTTTTATGATTCAGTCATGTTGATGTGTATCTGCAATTACAATTCACCTGCAGTCAGATATGTGAATATGCTGTGATTTATTAATTATATTGTCAATATTTAGATTGTTCCCTTTTTTTGGACTGCTTTAAGCAATGCTACTGTAAGCACTGCAGTCACAAACATTCTAATTCTAGTACATATCTATAATACAGTTTCTAGGAGTAGAATTGTAAGGTTTCATTGGTCTGTATATCTTTAGCTTTATTGTGTAATGCCATATTTTTTTAACTTTTATTTAATAAATATAAATTTCCAAAGTACAGCTTTTGAATTACAGTGGCTTTCCCCCTCCATAACTTTCCTCCCACCCGCAACCTTCCCATCTCCCGCTCCCTCTCCCATTCCATTCACATCAAGATTCATTTTCAATTATCTTTATACACAGAAGATGAATTTAGTATATATTAAGTAAATATTTCAACAGTTTGCATCCACACAAAAACACAAAGTGTAAAGTACTGTTTGAGTACTAGTTATACCATTAATTCACATTGTACATCACATTAAGGACAGAGATCCTACATGGGGAGTAAGTGCACAATGACTCCTGTTGTTGACTTAACAATTGACATTCTTGTTTATGGTGTCAGTAATCTTAGGTGTTTAAATTTAACTGAATAGTGGTCCATGTTAAATATAAGAGCGGGAATAAGAGAGGGAGGAGATGTACAATTTGGGACATGCTCAATCGGACTCGCCCCAAACGGTAGAGTTAGAAACGTGCCAAGGGATTCTAATTCAATCCCATCAAGGTGGCATGTACCAATGCCATCTCACTAGTCAAAGTGATAAGTTTCAGTTCATAATTGATTATAATGATAGGATTAAGAGTCAAAGGGATCACATAAACAAGACTAGTGTCTGCTAATACTAACTGATAGAATTAAAAAGGAGAGAACTATCCAACACAGGAAGAGGGATACATAGCAGATTCATAGAATGGCAGATGTCCTAAATAGCACTCTGGCCTCAGAATCAGCCCTTAAGGCATTCAGATCTGGCTGAAGAGCCCATGAGAGTATTCCAGGCATGGAAAACCAAGACACTCTGACAAAACAAACAAACAAACAAACAAACAAACCTAAATGAAAGATCTCTGTGAGTGAGATCCCAGTGGAAAGAATGGGCCGTCAAAGAAGGAGGTACCTTTCTCTGAAGGGAGGAGAGAACTTCCACTTTGACCATGGCCTTGTCTAAATAAGATCGGAGTTGGCTGACACAAAAGGCTTCCATAGCCTTGGCAACTCATAACAAGAGCCTAGGGTGATTACTAACACCATAATGTTTTACAAAAAGTACAAAGTACTTTTTTTTTTTTTTAGGATTTATTTGTTTATTTGGAAGTCAGAGTTAAAGAGAGAGAGAGACAGCGTGAGCGAGAGAGAGCGGGAGAGAGGTCTTCCATCCCATGGTTCACTCCCCAGTTGGCTGCAATGGCCAGAGTTGCATTGATCTGAAGCCAGGAGCCAGGAGCTTCTTCTGGTCTCCCATGCAGGTGCAGGGGCCCAAGGACTTTTCCCAGGCCACAGGAGAGAGCTGGATTGGAAGTAGAGCAGCCGGACCTCGAGCCAGTGCTCATATGGGACGCTGGTGCTTCAGGCCAGGGTATTAACCTGCTGCGCCACAGCACCAGCCCCTTTCCTAATTGTTTATAAGGTTGAGCATTGGCCGGCGCCGTGGCTCAACAGGCTAATCCTCCGCCTTGCGGCGCCGGCACACCAGGTTCTAGTCCCGGTCGGGGCGCCGGATTCTGTCCCGGTTGCCCCTCTTCCAGGCCAGCCCTCTGCTGTGGCCCAGGAGTGCAGTGGAGGATGGCCCAAGTGCTTGGGCCCTGCACCCCATGGGAGACCAGGAAAAAGCACCTAGCACCTGGCTCCTGCCATCGGATGAGCGCGGTGCGCCGGCCGCAGCTCGCCATCCGCGGCAGCCTTTGGAGGGTGAACCAACGGCAAAGGAAGACCTTTCTCTCTGTCTCTCTCTCTCACTGTCTACTCTGCCTGTCAAAAAAAATAAATAAATAAAATAAATAAATAAATAAATAAAATATATAAGGTTGAGCATCTTTTTATGTGTTTAGTGGCCATTAATGTTTCTGCTTTGAAATTACTATTGATGTCTTTGGCTATTTTCAATTGAATTATTTCTTACTGATTTATGGTTCTTAACTTTTGACCATTTTGTGTTATAAATATCTTCCCCTACTCTTTGGATTTTCTCTGTTTTCTTTGTGGTATCTTTTAATGAGTGAATTTGATTTTTTAAATTTAGTTGAATTTTAAAATCTTTTGTTATTAATTAGTGTGTTTTGTTGAAGAAATCCTGCTGTTCCCTAGGTCTGAAATACATTCTCTTAACATTATCTTCTAAAAGTTGTAGTTTTTTTCTTCATGGTTAATTCTTTTTAATTTTTTAAAGATTTATTATTTTGAAAGAGAGAGAGAGAGACAGACAGACACAGAGAAAATGTGCCTACCAGAGGGGAGATATTATGTATGCTAATTCACTCCCCAGACAGCTGCAACAGTTAGGGCTGAGCCAGGCTGTAGCCAGGAGCTTCATCTGGGTCTTGCATGTGGGTGGTGGAGGCCCAAGCACTTGGGCCATCTTCTGCTGCTTTCCCAGGCTATTAACAGGGAGCTGGATGGGAAGTGGAGCAGCCGGGACACGAACTGGAGCCCGTCTGGGATGTCACAGGCAGCAACTTTAGCTGCTATGCCACAATGCTGACTCCCATGGTTAATTCTTTAATTTATTTGGAATGGATTTTTCAGTACAGTAGAAGAGATCTGAGTTTTTGAGTCATCTATTCTTGCTTTTTCTTTTATGTTTAGCAAATTATTGCTTGGTCATTTAGTGAAGTTCTTCCTTTTCCCACTGGTCATTTAAGTTATCTCTCATATCACTTATGTGCAGCTTTATTTTGGGGCTCTCTATTCTGTTCCAGTGGTCAATTTATCTAATCTTGTCCTTTATATTAGGATTTGATCTGTTTTGTGAAGTCCTCTCATTTTTTAGTAGTGTTTTGACTGTTACTCAAACCTAAGAAATTGTGTTTTTCAGAAAAAACTGTTTGTTTCTTGGAATTTGTATCGATATTCTGGAGCAGTTCAGAAAGAATTGACATCATAATTAAAATGAATCTTCCTAATCATGAATTTGAGCTTGCTATCCATTTATTTAGATTTTATTTACTTTATGCACAGTAGTCTTGTACATCTTTTGTTATTTATTTTTGAGTACCTTATGAATTATTTCTGTTGTAAGCCATGACTTTTTGTTTTTAAAGTTTTTTCCCCTTGCTTATTTGTTGTTGAGTTTTAGAAATATAATTAGTTTTTTTTGTTTGTGTTTTTAATTAATCTTACAGTAAGGTTTCTTTACTAAAATGAAATTTTTTCTAGAATGTTGTCTCTCAATTATTTTGGATTTTATATGCAGATAATTATTTTCTGGTAATACAGTTTTGTTTATTTTAAATTCTTGTGAATTTAATTTCTTTTCCTTTAATGCACTAAGATTCTGCACAATATTGAATAGGATCAATAGTGGGTATGCTGTTATTAATTCTCAACGAAATGTTTCTAGTAGTTTTCCATTAAGAACGATAGTTACTGATGAGCGCGGTGCGCCGGCCGCGGTGCGCCGGCCGCAGTGCGCCGGCCGCGGCAGCCATTGGAGGGTGAACCAACGGCAAAAGGAAGACCTTTCTCTCTGTCTCTCTCTCTCTCTCTCACTGTCCACTCTGCCTGTCATAAAAAAAAAAAAAAAATCCACTTTTTAGATTCTACTGATTTTCTGACTTTCCTAAGTTAATTCTTTTTTTAAAAAAAGACTTATGTATTTATTTGAAAGGCAGAATTACAGAGAAGTATAGGCAGACAGAGAGAGAAAGAGAGATCTTCAATCCACTGGTTCACTCCCCAGATGGCTGCAGTCGCTAGAGCTGCGCTGATCCAAAGCCAGGAGCCAGGAGCTTCTTCCAGGTCTCCCATGCAAATACATTTGGGCCATCTTCTTCTGCTTTCCTAGGCCATGGCAGAGAGCTACATCAGAAGTAGAGCAGCTGGGACTTGAACTCGTGCTCGTGTAGGATGCTGGCACTACAGGAGGTGGCTTTACCTGCTGTGCCACAGCACTGACCTCAAGCTGTTAATTCTTGTTTAAATATTTTATCAAATGCTTTTCTTTATCCATTGAGATAATATTTTTCATATTTCAAAGGCTGGTTTGATAGATTACACATTTTTTCCCAACTTCAACCACATTTATATTCCTGAGTTAGACATGAGTTGGTCATGTGGTTATATACTGCTGGTTATGTACTGTGGCTATATACTGCTGGATGTAATTTGACAATGTCTGTTAAGAACAGTGAAGGTATGGAGGCTTTACCCTACTTACAAGCTTCAAATAAGTTAGCAGATTACTGCTTCATGGATAATGGCAGAAGACATGAGTCTCTTGGGTCAGAGACAGAGCCAAAATGGGACCAGCTGTGCGCTTTGTACACAGAATGTTTGCATTGCAGCTGAGTAAGTCAGATACAAGGGTGCAGTACTTTTTAGGCAAACAGGAAGTACTATAACAAACAGTAAAAAAAAAAAACTAGTTTTGCTTCCCCAGTGGGAACAGTTCCATGGTAGTAATGCTGTAGCTGCCTTGACCTATTCAGTGGCATTTAGAGTTACAAAAACCGTGCAGTATCAGGAGACAGATAAGCCGTGCAGTCTCACCTCACCAAGGATGCAGAGGGAAGCATAAGGCCTGCTTTCTTGCCCAAAAATATATTTTCATGGATTTTTTTCTGTATGTTTATAAATAAAGTGGACTTGCGTATTTCATTATTTTTATTCAAAAATGTGTAAGGTTTATTTTGGCTTTTGAAACAGTGGGAGAAAATCACTTACTTTTCAGTTCTCTAAAGAGTTTGTATAAGATTGAACTAATCTGTTCCCTGAAATTTGGTTGAACAACCCTGTAAAACCATTGTTGCCCAGTGTTTTCTTTGAAGAAATTATTTACTACCTTAGTATACAAGATTGTTTCAAAAAGCTCATGGAAAATAGAATTAAAAGATAAATTTAGGGATTGGCATTTAGCCTAGCAGTTAAGAGACTCCTGTGTCTCACATTGGAGTGTCTGGGTTTGATTGCTGTCCCCAGCTCCTGACTCCAGCTTCCCGCCGGTTCAGATCCTTGGAAGCAGTGGTGATGGCTCAAGTGATTTGGGAAAGCTTCACTGTGCTCCCTGCTTCAGCCCAGCCATTGCATGAGCACTGGGGAGTGAACCAGCAGATGGGAGTTCCTGTTCTCTCTCTGTATGTATGTATGTGTATAAGAGAAAAATCTCTACCTCTCACATTTAAAAAATTATTTAAAAAATTATATAAAATTTATTTTGGTACAAAAATATTTGGAATCAGTGCCTGGTTTTCTCAGTCTGTATTTTCCATGAGCCCTTTGATGGCACCTCATATTTTTGGTTTACAAGAATTATTGAGGGTTTCTTATTATTAATCATTCAGTTTTGTTGGACCATATCTGTACCATTGGAATTTATCTTTTTTTAAATTTAGAAATTTATTTGCGTAAATACTGATAATATTTCCTTACTATAAATGTAGGCTCTGGTCCATTCGTAACTGTATTAACAATTTTCTTTTTTAGGATTGTTTCTGAGATGGGCATTTGGCCTGGTGATTGTGACCTTAGTTAACATGCCTAAATCCCAAGGCAGGCATTGTGGCTTAGCATGTAAAGCCACAGCCTGCGATGCTGGCATCCTATGTGGGTGCCAGTTGGAGTCCTGGCTGTTTCATTTCTGATCCAGCTCCCTGCTAATGCATCCGGTAAAGCAGTAGAGTCTAGCCTAGGTGGTTGGGCCCCTGCACCCACGTGGGAGACCTGCATGAAGCTCCTGGCTCCTGGTTTTGGCCTGGCTCAGCCCTGGTTGTTGCAATCGTTTTGGAGCACGAACCAACAGGCTTCCTGTTAATGCAGACCCTAAAAGGCACAGAGATAGCTCAAGTAGTTAGTTGGCTTCCTGCTACCCTCATGGGAGTCCTGGATTGTGTTCCCAGCCTCAATCCAGCCCTGTCATGGGCATTTGTAGGGAGTGAACTGGTAGATGGGAGCATGCATTCTCTTTATCTCTCTCTCTCTGTCTCAGTCTTTCTCTCTCTTCCCCCTGCCCCCCATCTTTCCAATAAAAAATTGCTTCTTCTATCTTTATTTTTAAAGATTTATTTATTTGAAAGAGTTAGAGAGGGAGAGAGAGAATATTCCACCTGTTGGTTCACTTCCCAGATGGCTGCAACAGCCAGCACTGAGTCAAGCTGCAGCTAGGAACCAGGAGCTTCATCCAGATTCTCCCACCTAGCACTTAGGCCACCCTCCACTGCTTTCCCAGGTGCATTAGCAGGGAGCTGGATCAGAAATGGAGCAGCTGGAACTCGAACTAATGCCCATTTAGGATGCCAGCATTGCAGGTGGTGGCTTTATACACTGCGCCACAGTGCCTGCCCTGGGATTTAGGCATGTTAACTATTGTCATAATCACTAGGCCAAATGCCCATCTCAGAAACAATCTTAAGAATGAAAAGAATTAATAGAGTTACAAATAGACGAAGGCCTAAAATTAAGAAAATATTATCAATAATTAATGCAAATGAATTTCAAAACTTAAAAAAGATAAATTGCTTAACCAGCTAAGCCACAACATATGCCCCCTTTTATTTTTAAAAAAGATTTATGTATCTGTTGGAAGTAGTGGGGTGGGGTGGGGTAATAAACCAGAGCATGATTGAGATCTTTATCCACTGGTTCATTCCTCAGATGGCTGCAAGTCAGCAGCCTGGAATTCCATCTGGATCTCTCATGTGAGCGGCAGGGCTCCAGTTAACAGGAAGCTGAATTGGAAGTAGAGCAGCCATGTCTTGAACAGGCACTTTGATATGGGCCAAGCTGGCATTGCAGACAGCAGCTTACCTTACTACATCATAATGCTGGACACTCTTCTGCCTTTGGTTGTCATTTTTTCCCCTCTTTTGTATTTGGACATGTGCTTTATACATATTTAGATTTTATTATTTTCAAGTATGATCACTTAAGCCTATAAATTTGTCTACTTGGCTATATTTTTTTGTATTTACAAGTTTTTAAAGACTTATTTTTATTTAAAAGGCAGAGTTACAGAGATAGAGAGACATGGAGAGATCTTCCAATGCTGGTTCACTCCCCACATGGCTGCAGTGGGGTGGGGTGAGAGTAGCTGGGCCAGGCCAAAGACAGGGCCAGGAACTTCTCTGGTGTCTCACGTGGGTGCAGGGGCCCAAGCATTTGAGCCATCCTCTGCTGCTTTCCCAAGTGCATCAGCAGGGAACTGAAATTGGAAATTGAGTATCTAGGACTCAAGCTGGTGCCTATATGGGATGCTGGCATTGCTGATTACGGCTTAAGCTGCCACAGCATAGTGCCAGTCTCACTCAAAATTTTTTTAAAAAGTTATATTTATTTGATGGGCGCGCACTGTGTCGTAGCGGGTAAAGCTGCTGGACGCCGGTTTGAGTCCTGGCTGCTCCACTTCTGATCCAGCTCTCTGCTGTAGCCTGGGAAAGCAGTAGAAGATGGTCCAAGTACTTGGTCTCCTGTGCCCTTGTGGGAGAAGCTCCTGGCTCCTGGCTTCGGATTGGCACAGCTCTGGCCATTGTGGCCAACTGGAGAGTGAATCAGCGGATGGAAGACCTCTGTGTGTGTGTGTGTCTCTCTCTCTCTCTCTCTCTTTTCTCTCTGTGTGTAATTCTGCCTTTCAAATAAATAAATCTAAAAAAAAGGTTATATTTATTTGAAAGATAGTCACACACACACTCACACACTCAGTTCCTTCGTCTGCTAGTTCACTCACTAAATGGCCACAATAACTGGGCCTGGGTCAGGCTGAAGCCAGGAGTCAGCAACTGCATCCAGGTCTCCTGTGTTGGTGGCAAGAGCTCAAGTACTTGAGCCAGCACCGACTACTTTCCCAGGCACATTAGCAGAGAGCTGGGCTGGAAATGGAGCGGCCCCAGGTACTTCCATATGGGATGTTGATACTGTGCCACAATGCTGGCCCTGCCTCTTTAATATTAGGGTTTTATCTTGTAATGTATTTTGTCTGCTATTGTAGCTATGCCAGCTTTCTTTTGGTTAATGTTTCTCTAATATATCGTTTCTCATCTGTTTACTTTCCACTTTTTATGTGCTTAGGCTTAGTATTTCTTACAGATAATCCATAGCTAGACTATTTTTTAATCCAGTCTGACTTTTTTCTTAAATGCGTGCTTCAGACCAGTTGCCTTCTCTATACTATAATCAAATTATTGATGTCTACGTGTCCTTGCCATCCTGCTTTCAGATGCCACTCTTTGTGTAATTTTTCTTTTCTTTTTTTTTTTAAGATTTATTTATTTGAAAGTCAGAGTTACACAGAGAGAGGAGAGGCAGGAAGAGAGAGAGAATGAGAGAGAGAGGTGTCTTCCATCCACTGATTCACTCCCCAAATGGCCGCAATGGCCAGAGCTGCGCCGATCTAAAGCCAGGAGCTAGAAGCTTCTTCCAGCTCTCCCAAGTGAATGCAGGAGCCCAAGGACTTGGACCATCTTTTTACTGCTTTCCCAGACTATAGCAGAGAGCTGGATCGGAAGTGGAGCAGCTAGCTGGGTCTCGAGCCCATATGAGATGCCGGCACTGCAGGTGTCAGCTTAACCCACTATGCCACAGCGCTGGCCTCATATGATAAGCCTTGATGTTTGAGTATCATGAGACTTCCAATTTGTTCTTATTTTTCAAAGTTGCCTTTAAGTTATTGTTTATTTTTTTAAACATTTACTTTTATTTGAAAGTCAAACTATCAGGGAGTGACAGAGAGAGAGAGAGAGAGAGAGAGAGAGAGAGAGAGAGAGAGAGAAAGAGAGATCTTCCATCCTGGTTCACTCCGCAAGTATTAACAACACCAAGGGCTGGAAGGGGCCTAACACATGGGCCATTATCTGCTGCCATTCCAGGCACATTAGCAGGAAGCTGTGTGGGAAGAGGAGGAGCTGGGACTTAACTGGAACCCTGAAATGGGATAGGGGTGTCCTGAGTGGTTAACCTGCTGCATCACAGTACCCTCCCCCTTCTGTTAGTAAAATGGCGCAGTCTTATCTGTGATACCATCTATGCCTCAGACACCATCTTAGGCCCTGGCCCCCAGCGCCACCTTGCATAGTAGGCTTCGGTCCTAAGCTGCATGGGATTCGCTACTCCTATTTCCCTGCTCAGTTACTGGCAAAGGTTTCAACACCTGCTCTCTCTCTATCTCTTACTCTCTCCCTCTCTCCCCCAGGCCTGTTGGGCTTCCCCAACCTGACAATATACCTTTCTTCTAACTCTTGGTGTGTTTTGTGGCAGCCTTAAATCTGCCTTGACTCTTTTAGATACTTCGCCTTTCTATGTAAATTTTAGAATCTGCTTAAGATTTGTGCTGGAATTTTTACTGGGATTGTATTGAATAGGTAGATCACTTTGGTGATAATCAATGCTTCAATCTTGAGGTTTAATATTGAGCTTTTCAATTCAATATAGCTGCATTTATGTAGATCTTTGATTTATTTCTTTAATGTTTTTCTACTTTTTAGTATGCAAATTGGAAAATATGTTTCCAGATTTTTACATACAATTTGATGCAGTTTTAAAATTTATCTCAATCCTTTTTTTCCACGAACTTTCTTTTTTATGATTTATTTCTTTATTTCTTTGAAAGGCAGAGTTATAGAGAGGCAGAGGCAGAGAGAGAGAAATCTTCCATCTGCTGGTTCACTCCCTGAGTAGCTGCAACAGCTGAAGCCAGGAGCCAGGTTATTCTTCCAGGTCTCCCACGCATGTGCAGGGACCTAAGCACCACTGTTTTCCCAGGCCACAGCAGAAAGCTAGATCAGAAGTGGAGCAGCCAGGACTCTAATCAGTGCCCATAAGGGATGCTGGCACCACAGGTGGAGGCTTTACCTGCTGTGCCACAGTGCTGGCCCCACTATTTGATACATTTTGATGTTGTTGTAAATAATACTGCTTGTTAAGTTTTAATTATTCATGTTTCAGAATTAAACCCAGTTTTTAAATTGATCTTATCTTGCAGTGTTTGTAGACTGGTCATCTATGAGAAGAGATCATTTAATTTCTTCCTTTACAATATGTAGTTTTAGTTTCTTTTTCTTGCCTTATTATACTAGCTAGAATCTCTGGTACAGTATTAAATAGAAGTGGGATAGTATACATCTTTACTTTAATCTTGATTGTAGAGGCCATCTTTCAACATCAGCATCAATTGTAGAGTTTGATAATTTTTCCTTCTGTTTTACATTTGTTGATGGTTTTTGTCATTGATGCAAGTTTTGGAAGAGTTTCCAAAACATTGCTGTAATTGCTTTCTTAAATGATTGGTTGAGTTTTTTTTTTTTTTAATAAAACCATATGTGCTTGTAATTTTCTCTATTGAAACATTTAACTTCTAATTCATTTGTTTTTCTTTTTAAGAGATGCAGGACATTGAGATTATCCCTTTTTGTCTTTTTTTCCTCTTTGTGTCTTTAAGTGTATCATGTCTTTTGTAGATAGTATATAATGATTTTTTAATGAATTCTGCTAATCTTGATGTCTTAGTTCATTTTATGAACTTAGTTCATTTTAGGGTATAACAAAATCCTACAGGCCACTGCCAAGTAAGGAGGTCTGTTTGGCTCATGATTCTAGCAGCTGAAAGATTCAAATACCATAGTGCTGGCATTCTGGTGAACATTCCCTGATTGGGTCACAAAAGGATAGAGAAGCAGAAAAGGGATGCATCTCCTGCGAAGAGGCTAAGCATGTTAGATGGCCTTGCTTCGTACTGACCCATTCTTGCTAGAAGTAGTTCAGTTCTGTGAGAACTATGTTAACTACGTGAGAACTATGGTGTCCTGTGACCTAATTACCTTCCTCCAACTTCTACCTGTTAAAGGCGCCACTGCTTCAACACTGTCCCATCCATTTTCATTTATGTAATTACATTTATTTAATTTCTTATAAAATAGGGTTTATTACTGCCAATTTGCTATTTGTTTTCTGTGTCATATGTCTTTGTTTCTGTATTCCTCAACAAAGCCTTGTTTTGTGATAAATATGTATTTGCTAATGTACTAATTTAATTCCTTTTTATTTCCTTTGCTTATTTTGATTTTTATGCTTAAAGGTTACCTTGGAATTACAATTAACATCTCCATTAGTCAGAATTTAATTTGGATTATTGTCAATTTAATTTCAGTAGTATTAAAAAAGTTGTATCTATAGCTCCATTCACCTCTTTTGTGCTGTTATTATCATAGATATGATCTTCATACATGCTGTGCACATCAACATAGATGTGTAATTATTGCTTTATATAATTGTCTCATCAGATAAAAGAAAAAAATTAAAAATACATTTTTGCTTTCTTTTTTATTTACTGCCACTCTTAGCTATTTCATTTAGAATTGAGTTACTATCCAGTGTCTTTTCATTTCAGCTTGAAGGAACTCCTTTTAGTATTTTTTGAATAAATAGTTTGTAGTGACAAACCTAGTAGATTTTTGCTTATCTGGGAATGCCAACTTCTCCTTCATTTCAAAGTCAGTTTTTTTCCAGTTCAAAAATTCTTGACAGTTTTTATTCCCTTAGTACTTAGAACGTGTTTTACTGCTTTTGAGCTTTTCATGGTTTCTGATGAAAAACCAGCAGTTAATCTTACTGACAGATCTATACATGATGAATCACCTTTCTTGTTACTTTTTGGATTCTCTCTGTGTGTATTTTAAGATTTATTTTATTTATTTGAAAGGGAAGGAGGGAGGGAGAGATCGAGAGAGAGAGAGAGAGAGAAAGAAAGAGAGAAAGAGAGAGAGGGTGGGGTCTCTTACATCGTTGGTTCACTCCAAATGGCTGTAGCAGCTGGGGCTAGGCCAGACTGAAACCAGGAGCCAGGAGCTTCATCTGCGTCTCCCATGTGGGTGCAGGGGCCCAAGTACTTGGACCAACTTTCATTGCTTTCCCAGGCACATTAGCAGGGAACTGGATTGAAAGTGCAGCAGTGGGGTTTTGAAACGGTGCCCATTTGGGATGCTGTCATCGCAGGCGGAATCTTAACCTGCTATGCCACAACACCGGCCTTTCTCTCTGTATTCTTGACTTTTTCCGAATTTTGTTATAATTTATCTAGGTGTATATCTCTTGCATCTCATCCTACTTAGAATTTAGCCTCTAGGATACATGTATTCATGATTTTCATAAAATTTGGGATGCTATGAGCATTTTTTTCTAACTTTTCAATTGTTCTTTTCTATCTTTACCTTCTGGGACTCTTCGCTTTGCAAATGTGGGGACCTTTCACGGTTCTCTGAGGCTGCATTTGCTTTTCTTATTTTGTCTCTTAGGTCTTCAGACTGTACCAATTCAACTCAACTATCTTTTAAAAACTTACTCATCCTTCCTTTTACCTGCTGAAGTCTGCTGTTGAGCCCTTCTAGTGATTCTTTTTCTTTTCCTTTTCCTTTTGAAGATTTGTTTGTTTATTTGAAAGAGTTACAGAGAGGCAGAGGCAGAGAAAAGAGGGGGGAAGCGAGGGAGGGAGGGAGGGAGGGAGGGAGGTTTTCCATCCACTGGTTCCCACCCCAAATAGCCTCAGTGGCCGGAGCTGGGCTGATCCGAAGCCAGGAGCTTCTTCTGGGTCTCCCATGTGGGTGCAGGAGCCCAAGGACTTCAGCCATCTTCCACTGCTTTCCCAGGCCATAAGAGCGCTGGCATCCAGCTTAGCCCACTATGCCACAGCTCCAGCCTTTGATTATTTTTCACTGTATTTTTTTACTTCATGATTTGTTTGCTTCCTTTTTTGTAATTTCTATTTCTTTTTTGATAGTCTATTTGGTGAGACATTATCTTTGTACTTCAACTCTTTAGATATGGTTCTCTTTAACACTTTGAACGTACAGATGCTCCTCAACTTATAATAGGACTGTGTCCTGATAAACTTTAAATTTATACAATTTCTTTAAATGTATATAATTAGGTTAAATACAGTAGAATTCAGTTTGGAAAATTGATATCTTACTTTATAGAGTGCATTTTTGTCCAGTCTTGCAATGTTAAGTCTTAGAGTTTTTATTTTTATCTTTTACTTTAGGCAATCCTTTATCACAGGATATTCTCAACTTGTACCAGGACCCAGATGGAACCCGAAAGCTACTGAACTTCATGCTTGACAATCTTGCAGGTAACTATTAATGACAAAGCAGTAAACTGTACAAATGTATTTTTTAAAAAACATTCATTTATGTATTTTGAAGGCAGAGTTACAGAAAGAAGGAGAGACAGAATGAGAGAGAAAGATCCCTTTCATCCACTGGTTTGCTTCCCCAGATGGCTGCAATGGCCAAGACTGGGCTAGGCCATAGCCAGGAGCCAGGAACTCTGCCAGGTCTCTGGGTCGCTCAGGTGGAATGCAGGGGACCAAGCACTTGGGCAATCTTTCATTGCTGTCCCAGACACATTAGCAGGGAGCTGGATCGGAAATGGAGCAGCTGGGACTTGAATCGGCATCCTATGGGATGCTGGTGTCACAGCTGGCAGCTTAACTTGCTGTCCAGAGCACCAGCCTCTACAGATATTAATAGCACATATATCAGATATTGCCTAAAAGCATGTGACTATTTTTTATAACTGTTTGTAGAGTTGGAGTTTCTGCCTTTAGTCATTTCTATGGTAGTGTGATATTCTTTTCATGTTCTGAGTGTTTTCTGTTTGCTAAGAAATATGTTAAGAAGTTTAGTTACCTTAACTTGTTTAATCTTTCTAAGAACCTAGGAGGTAGGAATTTTTATTCATTTTTTACAGATCTAAATTCTGAGATTCAGAGACCAAGCATTTTACAGAGTTAAAAGGGGTATAAAATCAAAAAATTTTTTCTCTTAGTTACAAAGATAAGTATTTTTTTAGAAATTTATTTGAGAGCTAGAGTTACAGAGAGTGAAAGGGAGAGACAGAGAGAAAGGTCTTCCACCCACTGGTTCGCTCCCCAAATGGCTACAAGATCTGAAGCCAGGAGCCAGGAGCTTCTTCTGGGTCTCCCACGCATGTGCAGGGGCCCAAGGACTTGGGCCATCTTCCACTGCTATCCCAGGCCACAGCAGAGAGCTGGATCGGAAGTGGAGCAGCTGGACTTGAATAGGCATCCACATGGCATACTGGCTCCACAGGCAGAGGATTAATCTTCTGTGCCACAGTGCCAGCCCACAAAGATATGTATTTATCAGTTGTTTCAATTTGATACAAATTACTTGGAACCTACACATTTTCTGTATTTTTTTAAATGAATGAAATAACTATAGGTGATCATCAGCTTACAGTGTTTTGGACTTCATAATATAGTGTGAAAATGTGCCCATGCAACCATTCTTTTTCACTTTCCATTTTATTTAATGGATAGTCAGTCTTTAATAAAATAGGCTTTGTGTTAAATAATTTTGCCCAACTGTAGGCTACTTTAAGTGTTCTGAGCATGTTTAGGCTAGGCTAAACAGTGATACTTGATTAGGTTAGGTGACTGAGGATATTTTCAACCAGCAATGGGTTTATAAGGCTGTAATCCCACTATAGGTCAAGGAAGATTTGTAGTTCAGTGCCCTACACGTTGTGGAAAATTTGCAGGCAGGCATTTAAGAACACTAGAGTTATGTGACTAAAAGGATTGTATTCCAGATGCATGTTTATTTTTATAGCAAGAGTTTTTTTTAAGTATTTGACTTAAGACATTTTTGTGTTTTATTGAAGCACTGAAAATATGGGTAAAAGTATGAAGATATCATTAAGTCAGTTATTTTTCTTGGGATAAAGTCTTCCAAAGTACAGAGTTCTGAAATAGGGCTCAAGAAATTGAGAAAGCGTAGAGGACATCATCACAATATTTTAGACATTCCCTCCCCCACCTTGTAGAGTTTATGATAAGGTAAAACCAAATTAATATGCCCTAAAAAGTGTTTGGATGAAAAGCCTAAAATTGGTGAAAGAGAATTAAGCAAATTTATTGTTGAGATCTTTTTAGTAGGAGTATGTGGCCATTTGAGCTAAAATTAAATACCTCACTTGTCTATACAGATACAGCCAGTTGACCTAGACATATGCTATGTGTCTGTTATTTCTAATGAGTTCTTTGTGTGTTTTATACAACTTGTTTGTTGGTATATGTATTGCAGATACTTTCCTCCTAGCTATTGCTTGCTTTTCCTTCTCTTAATTTATCTTTTGAGGAACAGAAAAACTTAAACATACTTCAGTTTATCTATCTGTTCTGTTAGGGATACTGCTTTTGTGTCCTCTTTAAGAATTTTTCTCTACCATAAGGTCATGAGTATAGTCTTTTATGCTATTATTTAGAGACTCTAAATTTTTTTAAAGATTTATTTATTTCTTTGATAGTCAGAATTACACAGAGAGAGAAGGAGAGGCAGAGAGAGAGAGAAAGGTCTTCCATCCGCTGGTAACATTTGGAGCTATAACCTTCCTGGAATTGATAAATTGTGTGAGTTTTTGCACACGTAATATTGACCAAGCAATTTGTTGATAAGATTATCCTTTCATTATTGTTTTTAGTTTATTCTTTGTCATAAATTCACTGTTAGTATAATGTATGAGCTTGTTTCTAGAGTCTCTATTCGTCTCATGAATCTTTTTTTTTCATTTTTAAATTTTTAATTAATGAGTGCATTTTTATACAGATACAACTTTAGGAATATAGTGGTTTTCCCATAACCCCCCCCCCCCCAACTCCCATCCCACCTCCCATTCCCTCTCCCATCTCCTTCTTCGTTATGGATCATTTTTAGTGTGACTTTATGTACAGAGGACCAACTCTATGCTAATCATAGCCTTCAGCAATTTGCACTCATGCCCACATACAACATATAGAGTACAGTTTGGGTAGAGAATTTGCAGTCAGTTCTCACATTACAATTCAATAGGGACAGAGGTCCTATGTGGGGAGTAAGTGCACAGTGACTACTGTTGTTCCTTTAACAATTAACACTCTTTTTTATGACATCAGTGATCATCTGAGGCTCTTGTCATGGGCTGCCAAGGCTATGGGAGCCTTTTGTGACCATAGACTCCACCGGTATTTGGCTTTCTCATAAGTCTTATGGCAGTATAATAGTGTCTCTAATTATGGTAGCTATATAAAGTCTTGAGATCCAATAGAGTTAAGTTTTCCCCCTTAATTTGACTGGAAATAGTCTTGCTAGTTTTGGCTCCTTGCTGCTTTATCCTTGTATAAAAGTATTTCAAAAAGTTCATGAAAAATGGAATTAAACCATAAGTTTATTTTGATGCAGTTTTGAAACTCATCCAGTGTTTTCATGATAACACATTTTCTGTAAACTTTTGAAGATACCCTATATTTTCATTATAAGTATTAGAATCAAGTTTTCATATCTCTGTCTTTAAAATGTAGGAGTGTTATTTGGGGTTGTATTGAATCTATAAATCACTCTGGAAAGAATTGACAAGTTTACAAGGTCTTACTCCTCTATTTGTGTCTTGTATAATTTCTCTCCATACTGAGTTTAAGTTTCTTTGTAATAGTCTTGTATATTTCATATTTATCCTAAGTATTGACTGCTTTATATGCTGTTATGAATAGTCTTTGTAAAAATAAATCTTACTGTCTTAAAAGTTGGTTTGTTTTTTATATTTTATTTATTTATTTTGAGAGGTAGAGTTACAGAGAGAGGGAGAGACAGAGACAGAATTCTTCCAACTGCTGGTTCACTCTCCAGTGGCTGCAGCAGCAGGAGCTGGACCAATCTGAAGCCAGGAGCCAGGAGCTTCCTTTTGGTCTCTCATGTGGGTGCAGGGGCCCCAACACTTGGGCCATCTTCTTCTTCTTCATTTTTAAAGATTTATATTTTTTATTATTATTTTTATTATTTTATTTATTTGAAAGAGTTACAGAGAAAGTAGAGACAGAGAGAGGGGTCTTCCATCTGCTGGTTTACTCTCCAATGGCTGCAACAGCTGGAGCTGAGCCAATCCAAAGCCAGGAGTCAGGAGCTTCTTCCTGGTCTCCCACGTGGGTACAAGGGCCTAAGGACTGGGACCATCATAATGCTGCTTTCCCAGGCACATTAGCAGGGAGCTGGCTTGGAAGTGGAACAGCCAGGACTTGAACAGGCACCCATATGGGATGGTGGCGATGCAGGCTGGGGCTTTAAGCCGCTGCACCACAGCATTGGCCCCTGGGCCATTTTCTACTGCTTTTCTAGGCCATAACAGAGAGCTGGATTGGAAGAGGAGCAGCCGGGACTAGAACCAGTGCCCATATGGAATGCCGTCACTTCAGGCCAGGGCTTTAACTCACTGTGCCACAGCACCGCCCCCCCCCCTTAATTTTAAAAATCGATTTATTTATTTGAGAGAGGCAGAGTTAGAGACTGAGAGAAGTCTTCCATCCACTGTTTTACTCCCCAAATGGTCCCAACGGCCTTAGCTGGGCTGACCCAAAGGCAGGAGACAGGAACCTCCTCTGGTTCTCCCTCGTGGGTGCAGGAGCTCAAGCATCTTCCACTGCTTTCCCAGGCCATAAGCAGGGAGCTAGATCAGAAGAGGAGCATCTGGGAAACGAACCAGCACCCATATGAGATGATGGTGCCACAGGTGGAGGCACAACCTATTACTCCACAGTGCTCCAGAGTTTTCTAAGGAATTTGTAATTATTTGTTCAAGGAGATGGATACTCTCAAATCTGTCAGATAATTTCAACATCTGATTCATGTAGTGTTAATGTCGTGATAGACTCTTCTCACTATTGTGATTTTCCTGGTTCTTAATGTGACCAGTGATTTTTTTATGTGTACTCCAGACTTTTTGGACATTACGCTAGGTGACTCTTATCATTTCTGTCTTCAGTTGTGGCAGACAGTTGCCCTGTTTAGCTTTAGCATGTAGGTGTTGTTCTCGCTTCCAGTTTTAGCAGACACCTCCACTGTGGGCAAAACAGGCCCACTGCTGTCAGCCAGTGTCAGATATCGGATGGGTTGCCACTTAGAAGCTGGAGATACTGCTTTTATTAGAATGGATCACTATTATTTTTTTATGAGAAAGTAGCCCATGTAACTATTCTGTTCTTTAGTCTTATTATTGACCAGATGGCTTTGTCTTTTAAAAATTGCTTTTAAATATCTCACATGAAGGGGCTGGCCCTATGGCCTAGCTGGTTAGGCCATGGCCTGCAGTGCTGGCATCCCACTTGGGCATGTTTGAGTCCTGGCTGTTCTACTTCTAATCCAGCTCCCTGCTGATGCTCCTAGGAAAGCAGTGGAAGATGGCCCAAGTTCCTGGCCCCCTGCCACTCACGTAAGAGACATGGAAGAAGCTCCTGGCTCCTGACTCTGGCCTGGCCTATCCTTGGCAGTTACAGCCATTTGAGGAGTGAATGGAAGATTTCTTTGCCTCTCTCTCTCTCTCTCTCTCTCTCTAACTTTGCCTTTCAGATAAATAAATGTTTTTTTTTTTAAAAAAAAACTTACAAGACTGTATTATTAACCTTGTTAACATTCTTGTTAAGCTACAATTCCCTTTGTCCATTACCTTTTATCTCAATCTATCCCATGTAGGTAATCCTGATTGTAAGCTGGATGTATATACTTGTGCTTTTATTGGACATTGATTTATGTACAAAACTTACACCAGGAGAAATTTTATATTCTAAATTTTTGTATATGCTTCTAGAATTTTCAAATAAATTATAATTTTATTATATAGCTTTCTACTTCTTAGTTAAAAATATTATTTAATAGAGAGGCAGAGGAATGCAGAGACAGAAAAACAGATAGCTGTCACTCCTCAAAATGCCTACAATTGCTAGGGCTGGGCCAGGCCGAAGCTGGGAACCACTGACTAAATCTGGGTCTCCCACCTGGGTGGCAGGGATTCTATGACATGTTGCCTCCTAGAGCTTGCATTAGCAGATTTGAATTGGCAGCAGGGTTGGTACGTGAGCTGTTTTTTACTACGTTTCACTCAGCAGTTTTCTTTAGATAATTTTCTACTTTTAACACATATACAGACTTCAAAAATTTCTATAAACTTCAGAAAGTTTGTAGAAATGCTTATTAGGAAAAAGTTACACGAATTTCAAAAGGTTTTTTATGCCAATATAAACATGTTGTAATTTTTCTATGAACTTAAAAAAAAAAAACAAACTTGTCTTTAAACTTTATTTGGGAAGTGTAGATAAAGACAAAGCTCTCATATACTGGTTCACTCCTGCAATGGTTGAAGGTCTGAAGCCGAGAACACCATCTGGACTGTGACGTGGATTCCAGGAACGCAAGTACTTGAGCCACCACTGCTGTTTCCCGGGGTCCTTGTTAGCAGGAAGCTGGAATCAGGAACCAGAGCTGGGTATTTATTGAAACCCAGGAACTCTGGTGTGGGGCATGAGCACATTGACTGGCATCTTAATTGCTAGACTGAACCCCTGCCCCTCCATGAACTTTTAAAAATACTATGATGTGGGGCTGGAGTTGAAGCATAGCCGGTAAAGTTGCCTCCTGTCGTGCCAGCATCCTATATGGGTTCAGGTTCACGTCCCATCTGCTCCACTTCTGATCCAGCTTTCTGCTATGGCCTGGGAAAGCAGTAGAAGACGGCCCAAATCTCTGGACGCCTGCGTGTGGGAGACCTAGAAGAGGCTTCTGGCTCCTGGCTTTGGATTGGTGCAGCTCTGGCTGTTATGGCCACCTGGGGAGTGAACCAGTGGGTGGAAGACCTCTTTCTCTGCCTCTGCTTCTCTACAACTTTGCCTTTAAATCTTTAAAAAAATTACCCTGATGTATTTTGTTTCTTTTCATCTGTAGCATAGATTTCCTTAAAATGGACATAATTTAGCCATTTCACCTTTGCTTTTGTTATGAAAAACAGTGCTGTGATGAATACTTTTTAAAAATTCTGTTTTAAGCGGAAGGGGCTCATCTCAGGAAATAACTGCTAGATATGGGAACGTGGCTTTTTTAAATTTTAGAATATGATGCCAGTTTGTTCTCTAGGTAGTTATATGAATTTGTATTCCCACAGCTGTACATGCAAAGTAGCTGCTTCCTGTCACTGTCACCAACTCTGGATATTATTAAATTTTAAAAAAGTTATGTCAAAGCATCTCATCTTTTTAATTTTCCTGGTTACTGGTGAGATTGAGAATCCTTTCATGTGTTTTTGGCTATTTGGATATTGTTGATGGATATATATTCTACTTGCACTGATATGTTGTGATATGTTAAGATTTGGGAACCACCAAGATGTTGACATTAACTTATTTTGAGAATTTTCTTGATCTCTGAGTTTTTAACCATTTTGACAGGCAGAGTTAGTGAGAGAGAGAGACAGAAAGGTCTTCCTTCCATTGGTTCACCCCGCCCCAAATGGCTGCTATGGCCGGCCGATCCAAAGCCAGGAGCCAGGTGCTTCCTCCTGGTCTCCTATGCGGGTGCAGGGCCCAAGCACTTGGGCCCTCCTCCACTGCCTTCCCGGGCCACAGCAGAGAGCTGGACTGGAAGAGGGGCAACCGGGACAGAATCTGGCGCCCCAACCGGGACTAGAACCCCGGGGTGCCGGTGCTGCAGGCAGAGGATTAGCCTAATGAGCCACGGCACAGGCCCATCATTTTTATTTGAAAGGCAGAGAAACAGATAGAAAGATCTTCCATCCATTGATTCATTCCCCAAATGTCCACTGTAGCTGGTGCTTGTGGGCCAGGCCAAAGCCCAGAGCCTGTAACCCAATTTGGATTTTCTCCGTGACAGGGACCCTTCAGCCTCTCAGGATGTGCATTAGCAGGAAGGGAGAATTGAAAACAGACCAGGGCATGAACCCAGGCACTCCAATATGAGATGCAAGTTAAATCTTAACTGCTGGGCCAAATATTTACTCTGATTTCTGAATTTTTAACTAAGCCACCTTATGTAGATTTTGCTTAGAATCCAAGAGCTAGAAACTTTTTTTTTTACTACTATTAATTTGATTTGTATATATGACTTTTCATTTTGGAGACAGTTGCCATGATTCTGGAATGGTGCTCCTAGCAGGTATAGTGTGGTTCTAGTATTCAGTACATTGAGTCTGTTGGATGAATTATTTGCACTCCTTTGGTAACCTTTGTTTCTTTCCTGGCAGAATACAGAATATGTGATTAAATGTTTACTCTGAAAATATGGCTGCTAAAACAAAATAACAGACTTTAGGAACACTAGAATGGTTTAGTAAAGTAATACTTTTTAAGATCTGGGACTACTATGGTCAAAATTTTTGGCTGGATGAAGATAGGGTGTTTTGTTTTAAAGGAATACATTTCTCAACCACTAATAATATGGGTAAATCTATAAACTTGAATCAAGTTGTCCTGTAAGTAAATTTTTTAGAAAGAAGAAGAAAAGGTAGTAGTTAAATCTTAAATCAGTGAATTTTCTTTGATCTGGTAATTGGATGGCATTTAAGTTCTATAATATTGATATCTACATCTGAGCATTTAATGTTTAACCAGTGCCTTCCTTTTTCTGTACAATGTAATTCCAGTCTTACCTGTTTCTCTGTGTTGACATTATAAAAGAGTAAAATCAGAAAATGAGAGCCCCTTATGGAAATTCAATTATTTTTATTATACATTTATATATTTCTCTATTTTAAAGATGTTTGAGTGTTTTGATCCATTAGTGTGTTGGAACTTCACATAGCTTTGATTTCTCTGTGGAATAAAGCCAAATGAATACAATTTGCATATAAAACTAAGATGAGATTTACTTAATGTTTTGAATAAAAACTTTTCGTAAATACTTTGGAAATGTCGTTAATAATTTGTTCAGCATTTCTTCTGTTATTGTCTGCCCATCTCTTCTTAAACTTCTTATGGTTCCAAATTTTTTATTAAATTGCATCATTAGATACTTACATTGATTTGTGGACCATTACGGAGGCTGATTTTACATTATTAAAAAAAGTAAAACTGATTTTAGAAAATATAAAATTGACTTACATCTACAAAAATTTTTTTTTTTCAGTTCATCCAGAGCAGCTTCCTCCGAGGCCATGGATTACATTGAAAGAACGAGACCAAATTCTACCATCAGGTAGTTTTTCCTCATTCTTCCTTGACTTTGTGTCAGAAATACTTAAATACCATCAGAGCTTCGTGATCTATGGATAATGAGCCTTTGTTTGACCTGCCATTTATAGATGAATTTAAAAATACTGATGGGTAGAAAGGCCTAGGTGCAGGTGTCTTGTATCTTTCACAGTGAAGCAGCTCTTGGTTTTAAAATTAGTCCTTACAATCCAGCTTTTGAAATGGCATCTTCCCACTGAGAATTGAATGGTCTAAGAAAAATAATAAGAATGAATTTTTTTCTGGAAAGTTTAAACCACTTAGGCACTTACCTTTCTTGAGAGATAGGCTGATAACTTTTTAGAATTTATAGAAAGATTTGTTTGTTTATTTAGAAGGCAGAGTGACAGGGAGAGAAGGAAAGACAGAGCCAGAGTGAGTGAGCTTCCATTTGCTGGTTTCTTTGAATACATTTCTCATCATCTGAAACTGAACCAACATCAGTCAAGTGTTCCTTAACCTTAGGTTCTTCACATCTTTTTTAAATAAATGATTCTCATTTATTTCTTGCCGTTGGTCTCACCAAGGGTGTTTTTTAAAAATAGAAATACCTGGACTCTGACATTCTGACTCAGTCTGGACTCAGTGCTTGGAATCAGCAATTGTTTTTGCTTTTGTTTTAAGTTTGCCAAAGTGGTTCTGATGGGGAAGCAAGGATAGAGGATAACTGATGAAGATTAGAATTTTTTCCGTATTTTAACATGCACATGCCTATGAATCACTTGGGGATTTTCTTAAGCTATTCAGCAGTTACATTTCAAAGCTCCCAGGTGATGTGTAGCTGATGCTGCAGGTCCTTAAAGTACACTTAAACAAAACCATCTTCTCCTGACTATTAGTTTGTTCACAGTCCATTTATTATTCAGGGTCATTACAAAAATTATTTGAGAGAGAGACAGAAGGAGAGCTCTCTTCACTGTCCAGACGCCTGCAATGCCAGGCACTGGGCCAGGCTGAGCTAAAGCAAGGAGCTGAGGACTGAGTCATGTGGGTGGCAGGAACCAACTACTTGAACCATCACTCCTGTCTCCAGGTCTGCATTAGCAAGAGGCTAGAGGCAGGTGTTGAACTCAGGTACTCCGATGAGATGAAGGCATCTTTGTCTTTTTCTTTTCTTTTCTTTTTTCTTTTTTTAGATTTATTTATTTATTAGAAAGGCAATTACAGGGAAGCAGAGGCAGAGAGAGAGAATGGTCTTCCATCCACTGGTTCCCTCCCCAAATAGCTGTAATGGCCGGAGCCAGGAGCCAGGAGCCTCTTCTGGGTCTCCCATACGGGTGCAGGGGCACAAGGACTTGGGCCACCTTCCACTGCCTCAGCATCTTAACTGCTAGGCCAAATGCATATCTTAATTCAAGACTATTTTAAGATGAGAATTTCGTTTGACAAATGAACATTTGATTGGCAAAAAGTATTCTCTTGTAACTAAATTTTGTTACAGTCTGTACTATTTAGCTCAGAACAGGGTCAGCAGTACAAGACCAAAAGAGTTTTTAGATAGTATGTTAATAAAAAGTAATGAAGTTAGAGTCCTTTAATTAGAGGGAAACTAAAATTTGCTTTTGTTCCATTGTACAGAGAAGCTTTCCTTGGCAAATTATGTACAAAAGATAGCATGCTGACTTAAAATGAGTTTTTTTATTTATTGAAATTTCCTCAAAAATCTCAAGTATGAACAACATGCTAATTCCAGACTAGTAAAGAACTTAAGTATGATGTATTCTAATGAAATTTTAGTATTTCTGTTTCAGTATTGACCATGTTAATTTTCCTCTAGTCTTTTATAAAGATGAAATTTGGATTATATATGTATTCTTGTGCAGGTTATGCATGATACTGCTTTAGAAAAAGTTGCCTAATTTTCTCCCTGTTTTTTGTTTTTCTCCCACTTCTTAGCATCATTCACGGTTATGTGTTACAATGTGTTATGTGATAAATACGCCACCCGGCAGCTATATGGCTATTGCCCCTCCTGGGCATTAAACTGGGAATACAGGAAAAAGGGAATTATGGAAGAAATTGTTAACTGTGACGCAGATATCATTAGTCTTCAGGTAACACTATAGAGATTAAATTGTCTTTAACTTAAAGGTGAACTTAAGAATAATAGAAGTTCTTCCCTCTGGGAGAGATCCTTTGTTTGAAGTGAAACTCTAAAGGAATTATTTTCTTTCTCTTAAAAAAGGAACAGTTTTAATAAGCATTTAAGATATTCCACAGGGAAACTGTGTTGCTTAGTACAGCTGTCCACTTAACATTAATTTGCTATTTTCTTAAATGAAAAAATAATCTCACGCATTACTCATGTAAAGAGTTCATTCTATGAAAAAACCTTTGGTATTACTGAAAGAGAAAACTACAAATGATTGCTGAATCTTTTAGGAATATAAATTTAACTTACAATAGAGTTGTTAAAAAGAAAAAGTGCTCCCCCACAGATAAAATATTATATTGTAAATCATGCATTTTTGCCCTACTTTGTAAGGAATTTACTCATCTGTTTATAATTTTATTGTAACAAAGACTGAAAAATAGTCCTTTTCATGGAATATGTATCACTTTTTTCAACATTTGGCTAATAATTAGGTAAAAAATTTATCCAGTTAAAAAGTAATTTTTTCAGCTACTTTCCTTAGCTACTTTCAAAGCATTTTAAAGACTTAAAACTTTTTTTTAACATTTTGATTTGACAAATAAGAATTGTTTATATTTGGGACAGCAATGTGATATTTTTGATACATATGTACATTGTAGAATGAGCGAATCAGGGTAATTAACATTTATCACATTGGTTAAGTATTGCTTTTTTTGAAAGATTTATTTGTTTGAGAGGCAGTGTTATAGGCAGAGGGAGGGAAAGATAGAGAGGTCTTCCTAAATGGCTGTAACAGCTGGAGGTCAGCTAATCTGAAGCTAGGAGCCAGGAGCTGCTTCTTTGTTTCCTGTGCTGGTACAGAGGCCCAAGCACTTGCACCATCTTCCACTGCTTTCCTAGGCCATAAGCAGAGTGCTGGATCAGAAGAGAAGCAGCTTGGCACGAACCAGCACCTGCAGCCAGTGCTGCAGGTAGAGGTGTAACCTACTATGCTGCAGTGCCAGCCCCTATTTTTCTGTTGTCTTGGAAATAACAAGAAGTAAACATCTTCACAATTAAAAATATTCTTCGGAACACTAAGACTGACACAGAGTTGAGGGGAGGAAGAGGCAACCAAAATTAGACTGTTGTAGTTACTTGATTTGGTTTCATATATACAGTAGTAGTCTTGGTCTTCTAAGTACAGCTTAAAGAATTAAAA
Organism: Sylvilagus floridanus; assembly: GCA_949820135.1. Lineage (NCBI taxonomy): Eukaryota > Metazoa > Chordata > Mammalia > Lagomorpha > Leporidae > Sylvilagus > Sylvilagus floridanus. The sequence goes on from OX463238.1 coordinate 94,414,378, forward strand.
CAGTTCAAGAAAATTGCTTTTCTGTGTTAAAATACCATGTTATAAAGTGTTTGTTTTAGGGAAATTTAAATTTGCGAGAAAAGATAAGGTATTATGAAAAAAACAATCTCATTTCTTGTCTCAAAGACAATTGCTCTGTCAAAACATCTGGAGTGTTTTCTGCATATTTTCTTTGTATTCACTTATGAATTTATTTACAGACATATTTTCAAGATAAAATTAAGACCTTAATGTTGGTATATTTTCTTTTTTGTTATAATTGTGTTTAATGCACTATTCATGTTACTAAAATTCTTAAAAACACATTAATATGTGAATATATATTTATTAGTATAGTCTTTTCCATACTGTTAGAAATTTAATTTTTATGGTGTTTTGCTTTTTCCAAATTATGCTGTTTTGAGCATTTATATACATCATTATCTTTGTATTTGATTATTTCATTTTGAAATTTGTTAAAAATATTTAAGGGTCAAGGGATAAATTATTCTAACTCAATTGTTAAATTAGCAGAGAATAAATAATGATTGACAACTCCCTAAAATATGTTAAAGTAGAATTTTTTTAACTGATCTGTTTTTCTCATTCTGGCATATCATTCCTTTTCATCATGGTTCAGCAGAATAAATAATTCTAAAACATACTTTTTTATATATCAAATTTACTGTTCCATTCTACCTTATTGGTAATATACTAAATTTACTTATTTGTTTTGGGGGAAGTATAGTGGAATGGAGGCAGGAGACCCAGATTGTAATCTTGCTGCAGCTACTACCTACCTGTGTAAGCATGAGACATTCAGGTCATTTTCCTCATGTTTAAGGAGTTAGCATTGTCAAATGGCAGTTGCTAGTAGTAAGGTAAGATGGTCACCTGTCATGCGAACTATTTTAATTTAATCAAGCTTACTGATAATGCTGAACATTTTCATATCTTAACCAAAGTTATATACTGTCATGTAGTTGATAACTTTTCTTTCATCTCAGGAAGTGGAAACAGAGCAATACTTCACTCTCTTTCTGCCAGCATTGAAGGAGCGTGGATATGATGGATTTTTTTCTCCAAAGTCACGTGCCAAAATCATGTCTGAGCAGGAGAGAAAGCATGTGGATGGTTGTGCAATATTCTTCAAAACAGAAAAGTGAGTTTAGGAAACAAAATACAAAAGTTGAAACTTACTTCTTTTAATTATCACACATCTAAACTTGTCTTTGATTTGACCCTTTAAAATAACGAAAAGCTAGAAAGCAAGTGTTGTACAATTTAAAAAGCTGTTGTTAATGATTTATTTCTTAGGCCATGTTTTGGAAACAAGGATGCTTAGTATTCTATATATCTTTATTGCCAAATAACATAAAATTTCTGAGACTTGAATGTGGTCTTAAAATTGTGTTTCAGAATATATTTTCATAAAGTAACATTTTTATGTAAAAAACTTACCTTTTAAGATTATCAATATGAAATTGGATTTTTTATAGTTGACCTTTTTTCAGAATTATTCATCTTATAAACTTTTTCATTGTTTTCAATTAAAATTTCAAACTTGATTTACTTGTTCATTTATTATATACTTACTGAGCATTTGTTTTGTCTCAAGTCCAATGCCAGATACAATAGACACAAAGGAAACATAGCTTCTAATGTCATTGAAAGCTCAAGTCAAGTAGGAAAAGTTAGTCATATAAGATAAATACAAATGAAATAAGTCAAGTTTGATAGAGCTTAAATCCCCTGGTTGATAATTTGCCTTTGATACATCAGATAGATAGTCATCTACTTCATCTACCTGGTTAGCATAAACCTGCAGGGTAAGCATATACATTTTCTCCCTGATTGTTACCTATTATAACAAAGTTAGTCACTTTTTATGGATACAGCTGTATTACTTGCATGGCATACTATTCTAAGTTAAAGAAGTTTAGTAAATTTGTAAGAGATTTGGTCTACTTACCATTTATCTGTGCTTGCTCTCCTGTCCTTTCCACGGATTTTTCATTAGATGTTATTCTCATTCTGGTTGATATTTAGGGCATATCCATATAGTAATTCAGGTCAGAATATATTAAATTCTTCTAGTGCTTTGGTGTTTTTTGTAACTCTTAACAATAACAAATGTTGTTACTTTCATAGTGTTTACCACATATCAGGTCTTCTCTAGTTATATAGATTGTCTTACTTAATTTTAGAAGATACTCTCAAGGAGTAGGTATACAGCTATTGCATAATTTTTATAAATGGAGAGAAATCAGGGCTTAGACAGGCTCAGTAATTTGCCCAAGGTTACTTGGTAGTCTGACTTCACATTCCTTGCTTTTAGTCACTGTAATAAACTGAACCTTAAGCTTCTTATTTGAGCTTTCAGTGTTACTTTGTACTTCAGTCAGGAAAATTGCCTTTAATTGGACATTTGCTACCTATTGTTCATACAGAAATTAGCTTTGAAACACTTCAACCTAAATTTAAGAAAATAGTGTAGGGTTAATCTTATGAGTATAAAATTAACTGAAAATTGATCTCTGTAAATGGGAAAGGAAGGAGGAGAATATCCAATGCTAAACTATTTGGGAGGCAAGGAAAGGAGGAAGAATCTCCATGTTCCCAAATTTATATATATTAAATGCATGAAGTTGTATTCCTTAAACAAAATAAAATATATGCATATATTTTTAAAAAGTACTGTTTCTTTGAAGATAATATGGGGGACTTTATCATTCCCTCACAGTTTTCAGAGGAAAAATCTAAAATTCCTTAAATTTACTAGATGTGGTTAAGATTTTGAAATTATGAAACTTGTCTTGGAAGCCTTAAACTTTTGATATTTGTAATGAATTACTAAAAATGCTATGAAATAGTTAAGAAATGAGTACAGAAGAAAAAATGAGATGCATTCTTTTTTTTCCTACTTTCTTCAACTCTTTGTTCCTAAATAGTAACATAGACCCAGCAATATTCAAGATTTTGAGTGAGACAGACTATTACATTGTACCTCCTCTGAGCTGCTTCTTTCTGGAAATGGCATGACTATACCTCCTGTGATAGATTAAAACCATCTTCTTTCCTAGTACCAAATATTTATCCAACACTTTCTAGCACAGTATCCTATGCTAAACTATTTGGAATTTAACATTAAGTACATTACCCTGTCTTCAGTGTTTCTTTAGATTGGCAAGATAATATAGTGAAAAGACTAAGTTTTTGAAACCAGGTGTTTCTCCTACACGTTTATTTAGCTGTATAATCTTTTTTTTTTTTTTTAATAGGACAGGTAGAGATATAGATAAGGACAGAGACAAAGGTCTTCCTTCCATTGGTTCACCCCCAAAATGGCTGCTACGGCCAGCGCTGCACTGATCCGAAGCCAGGAGCCAGGTGCTTTTTCCTGGTCTCCCATGTGGGTGCAGGCGCCCAAGCACCTGGGCCATCCTCCACTGCCCTCTCGGGCCACAGCAGAGAGCTGGCCTGGAAGAGGAGCAACCGGGACTAGAACCCGATGCCCAAATGGGATGCTGGCTCTGCAGGTGGAGGATTAACCAAGTAAGCCACAGTGCCGGCCCTAGCTGTATAATCTTAAATGAGTCATTTATCCTATCTGGACCCATTTCTTAATTTGTATACATTCTTACCTTGTAAGATAAACTTTTTGTGTGGTTTACAAAACTAACAAAGCAAAAAGATGGCTTGAGAAGAATACTTTGACTTTCTCCTTATTTTTTCTCAGTCTTTTTTAAAGCCAGAATGTTTGATAATTCCTGATTTTCATTGATGAAGATAAACGTATTTCTTAATAAAAGCTAGGACAAAGAGTACCAATATTCAGAGACTTAGAAAGCAGTGCAATATATTACTAATTTATTTTAAAGGGAGAGTGATGGAGATACAGAAAGAGACCTTCTGTCCTCTAGGTCACTCCCCAAAAGGCCACAGTAGCTGAGGGTGCACCATGCCCAAGTTAGGAGCCTGGAACTCCATCCAGGTGTCTCACATGAGTGGCAGGGGCCCATGGAATTGGGCCATCATCTACTGCTTTCCCAGGCAGGGAGCTGGATCAGAAGCAGAGCTGCTGGGACTTGAACTGGTGCTGCTATACTAGTGCATTGCAAGTGGCAGCCAAACTCGTAGCACCACAACACCAGTTCCTACAATGTTCTTTAAGTCATATTATTCTAGGTAAATTTACTATTTAGGCAATCAGAGATACTTAAAGATTTGGTAGTAAGTTTTGGTTATCACTAGGAACATTTTTTTGCTAGATATACCAGAAAATAGGATTTTGATTGATAAAATGCTAGAAATCAGCTTTTGCTTTGTCTTTAAGTAGTATCCATAATTCAAGGCATTTAATAAAATATAAACATACATACATGTATATGTGTTTGTATTTTATATATACATAAAATTTGTGCATAGAATCTGAGTTATAAATGTTTTAGGCCTAGAATTTAAATTTCTTTTTGCCATGTATTTGTCCTATAGCCTTAACTATTAGAAATGAGATCGTGGAACCAGATATAAAACTTGAAGAAGTCTAAAATGAGAAAAAAATGAAGTTGAAACCAGACCTGGTTACTAGACTTACTTGCTGTTCCTGATGTTAGCAGTTCTGATTATGTGATCATGCTTTATTTTCAAATCAATGAGAAAGGGAAAGATGAGAACAGCAATTTAGAATAGTGTGACCATTACACTGTGAAGAGGCAGTCATTGTCATAGGATTGGGGACTTAGGTTATCATGGTACTTGGTTGTTCCTGTATTACCTCATTTGGTAACCTGCTTCTGGGAAAGGCCACGGTCTTGCTTTTCCTTTCTGTGTTATTATAGGTGGTTTTGTGCTTGGAAAGAGGGCATTCAAAAGGTACAATATTATTCCAAAATGGCCTATTATAAAATTCCTATCTCATTTCTCATGCTAGTTTCTATTACAGGTGGAGTGCTTTCAGTGATTAAAAGAACTGTACAAATATAGGGTCGTGATAATTTTTTCTCCTTGTTTATCCCTGTCTCTAATATTGTCTTTTCTAATTATTTTCTGGCACTCCCATGATTACTTGAATAGACCAAAGAACATTTTATAGCATGTAATACTGAATATGCAGCAAGAACTTGCCATTTATTGGTGGATATTTAAGATGGTAATGTATGGAAGAGAAATTTATTTTATATTCCTTTAATTAAAAGATATAGAGCTAGATTTAGTAGAAATCAGAGGAAAGCAAATTTTCATTAAGAAAGAGGTTTCCAATAATTGGATTCCTGCTCTTCTCTTTTTTCCCCCAAAATAATGACCTGGCTTTGGTAGAAAACTATCCTTTTATTAAAAATATTGCTATTAAAGCAGGATTTTTAACATTCCTGTGGAACTCTGTGTTGTTATAAATAAACATTAGAAGGTCTGTGAATATTTAAAAGATATTTCAAAAAATAAATGCAATTATTCTTAACTGTAATTTAAAGACAATGTGTACTCTAATATTACAAATACCAAATTTTAGTACTTTGGGAATCACTGATATGTTTCTGAAGTGCTGCTTAATAGACTTTTTAAAAATTTTTATTGAACAAAAGTTCCAAATTACAGCTTATGGATTACAGTGGCTTCCCCCCCATAACTTCCCTCCCACCTGCAACCCTCCCATCTCCCGCTCCCTCTCCCATTCCATTCACATCAAGATTCATTTTCAATTATCTTTATATACAGAAGATCAATTTAGTATATATTAAGTAAAGATTTCAACAGTTTGCACCCACACAGAAACACAAAGTGTAAAGTACTGTTTGAGTACTAGTTATAGCATTAATTCACATTGTACAGCACATTAAGGACAGAGATCCTACATGGGGAGTAAGTGCACAGTGACTCCTGTTGTTAACAAAGCTTAATGGCCTTAACATCTGTGTATCTTTGTGAATCAGGATTTTTTTTTTATTAATACTTTGTAACCAAGTCAAAATAGTGAAGTCAGCTGACTATTGTGTCATCTGTATCCTCTCTTTTCAAGTTTGTATCATCAAAACAGTCTGTTTCCAGTAATTTAGTTTGTTTTAACTTAATACTGCTTTTTATCTGTTTCATATATGAGAGTCTGACTAGAAACAGTTTGAAGGGGGCCCAAGTTGTGTCATAGCAGGTTAAACTGCCGCCTACGATGTCAGGATCCTGTATGGTTGCTGGTTTGAGTCCTGGGTGCTCCACTCCAATCCAGCTCCCTGCTGATGTTACCTCGGAAAGCAGCCAAGAATGCTTAAGTGCTTGGGCCCCTGCACCCACGTGGGAGACCTGGAAGAAGATCCTGGCTTCTGGCTTCTAGGCTTCAGCCTGGCCCAGCCCTAGCTGTTGCAGTCATTTGGGGAGTGAACCAGCAGATGAAAGATATCTCTCTCTCTCTCTCTCTCTCTCTCTCTCTCTCTCTCTGTAACTCTGACTTTCAAATAAATAAATATGTAAATCTTAGAAAAATGTTTGCAGAAGTCTGATATGGAGGATGGTCACTCTTGAGCATATTGTGAATTTGTTTATTCTTGTTTCTCTTGCCTTATTCCAGGCCACCATCATTTCTCTAAACTTCAACATCTTTCTAATTGGGCTCTGAGTTCTATTTTGACCTGTGCAGTCTATTCTCCACAAATAGCTTGTATGATCTTGAAAAACTATTAGCAGTATTTGCTTGCTTACAACACTTAGTTGTTCCTTTCATTTCCAGCATAATTTCATACCCTTTGATTTCTTTCCCAGCCTGTAAACTTAACAAAGCTCATTACTATCTCAGCACCTTTCACCTCTTTTAATTGGAATACTCTCAACCCTATTCTTCACTTTAGTAATTCCTTGTCCTTCATGATTCAACTTTAAAGGTAATTTTGTTAAAGTATACTTCCTTTATTTAGCACCCTGAGTTAGAAATAGGAACAAGATTGGACCCTTGATACTTCTCAGCACATTTGAGACATACAGAATTGGAACACCAAGGGGAATATTGTTCCATGTAGTACTCTATCTATCTAGTCAGCTTTTAGTCAGTATCTTTGAAAATGTGTGTGTGTGTGTATGTGTTTGTGAGAGAGAGAGAGAGAGAGAGAGAGAGAGAGAGAGAGAGAGAGAGAGGAAATAGAAAGAAATAGATCTTCCATCTGCTGCTTCACTCCTGAAATGGTTACAGTGGCCAGGCTGGTCCAGGCCAAATCCAAGAGCTTCATCTGGATCTTTTACATGGGTGCAGGGGTCTAAGCACTTGGGCCAACTTCTGCTGCTTTCCCAGGCGCATTAGCAGAGAGTGGGATTGGAAGTGGGACAAGCCAGGACACAAACTTGCGCTCATATGGGATGCTTGTTTCACAGGTGGCAGCTCAATTTGCTGTACCACAATGCTAGCCGCCATGTGTCTCTTTTCAAAGCTAGGAGGAAGGTGGGGCAGTGGGGCTTTTACAGGAGTAAAGATGTCTTCTCTCCACTTAACAGTTTAGTGAAAAGTATATTTAGTAGGTTTTGATAATTTATATATTTCAAAACATTATTAAAATTAGGCAGGAAGAAGTTAAATGAGTTAAGGCCATATTGGTATTAGCCCCCCCCCCCCCCCCCCCCCCATTGAAAGAGAGATAGCAAGCTCTCTAGCTGGCTCACTCACCAAATGTCTGTGACACCCTGGGCTGAGCTAGTCTGAAGTTAGGAGTCAGGAATTCAGTCTGTGTCTCTTAGTGGATGGTAGGAATCCAGTTACCTTTTTTATTTTTAATTTGAAAAGCAGATTACAGAGAGAGAGGGTGAAAGGGAGATATCTTCCACCTGCTGGTTCGTGCTCCAAATGGCCACAGTGGTCTGCTGGGGCAGACTGAAGCAGGGAGCCTGAACTCCATCCTGGTCTCCCAGTTGGGCGGGCAGCGGCTTCCTGCACTGTGTTACAACGTGGGCCCTGAACCCAATTACTTGAGTCTTTACTGTTGCCTTGTAGGGTCTACTGTTGCCTTGTAGGGTCTGCATTAACCAGAAGTTGGAGTTAATAGCCAAAGGCAAGTGTGGAACTCAGGAGCTCCAGTATGGAACATAGGTATCTTAACCACTGGGTCAGCTGCCTGCCCCCATACATCTATTAAATGTCAGCAGTAAAGTCTACTAAATCCTACAACTCTACTATATTTAATAATTTGCCAGTAAGAAAAGAAAATGCTGTTAGCACAGAAGCTGTCATCACAGGAAGAGTTATTTCATCATCACACAGAATCTGTTTTTCTGAACACTTACGTATATCCCTGCATTTTTGTTGCCAAATATCTTGGTGCAGTATGAATAAAATTCCCAAGTAGGTTAGGTACATTTTATTCTGTTCTTTCTCATTAACTTGCTGGCTCAAGTTAAGATTGTGTGCACTTTTAAATACCAGAAAATTCCAACAGCAGATGAAACAAGTAGGGGAAGAGTAATTTTTTTTTTCACAAGAAATCTAGAAATAGGTGGTCCAGAGCTGGTTCAGCTGTTTTCCCATCCATAGAAGATTGGCTTTTGCCTTCCTCCATCTTACTACATGGGCACAAGATCATTGTTCTTTCTCTATGCACTAGCTAGAAGGGGCAGAGGTGTAAAAGGATAATGGAACATGTATGTTCTTTGCTAGGTGGGGCCTCGGATGTGTTTTTTAATTTTTTTTTGAGAAATCATATTTCTTAGGTTTTATTAGCCAGAACCATATCACATGCACACGTGCAACTACAAAATGAAAAGGAGACAGTGGATAATATCTATAACTTAAGCCCCTTTATTTGATGTCTTTGAGCGTGATAGTCTAAGTACCTAAAATCACAATGATGCATTCTACCTTTTAGATTTACATTGGTGCAAAAGCATACAGTGGAATTTAACCAAGTGGCAATGGCTAATTCAGATGGATCCGAAGCTATGCTAAACAGAGTGATGACAAAAGATAACATTGGTGTTGCTGTGGTATTAGAGGTCCACAAGGAACTATTCGGAGCAGGTGAGTACAAGTTAACATGTTCTTACTAAAAATAACACTATCTCAAGTTTTCTTAGCTCAAAGCAAATGAAGAGAATCTTGCTGTTATTATGGCAAAGTTATTTTCTTGTTTTTTGAGGATAGTTAAAGGAGATGGATTAGAAAATAGTACTAAACCTGTAAAACATCACGTTTCTTGGGATATTCTGTGGTCTCTGTCAGAGTTTTTCTTCCTTCCAGGTAATCTGTGTGAAGTCATTTTAATATGCTATTATTTCCAAAAGATTCTTTGAAATAGGGAATGTTTTGGTTGTGCTGAATTTAGATGATGAATTAGGATGACTTATTCTCTTTTGAACCATATTTTTGGCTTTTTGAGTGTGAATCTTTTGTCTTTAAGGTTAAGTGCTTGACATGTCTTCTCTAATTTCTTTGTTATACTTTGGTAAGAGCAGAATCTTTTATCTACAGTACTTCAGAGTGTTAGATTATTTATAGCCTCCTTCAGAGTAAAAACCTCATTATATACTTTGCATTATTCAAAGTTTAAAAAAAACTCTATTGCTTGCTTTTGAAAATTTCATCATTTATTAGTATATTTTAAGCAAGAGCAAGAAGGGGGTGAGACCACATTAGGGGTTCCCCACCTCCTTACTTTTTACAGAAGAAAAGACTTTTGCCTTGAGTATTGATTTGAATTATTCATGCATGTAAATCATGCTTCCTTTTCTTACGATCCTATAGCTTACCCTTCATCAAATACAGTTGGTCTTTCATGGATTTCTAGTTTTCTTTCTGCTTTATCTTTCTGTTTTTGCCTACTTTTGTATCTTTTCCAATTCTGTTTTTCTCTTTTATTCTTTTGGAGTTTTCCTCCAAATTTCCAGAAGATTAATTCTGCATTGTATTGTAGATATTTCTGCTTTCTGAAATATGTATCTCTTGTGCTCCTGGAGGGAAATTTAGTAATGAAGTGCTTATGTCTCCTTGAAGAGGCAAATTTGTACATATTTAATACAATGAACATTTAGTTAATGGCCAAAAGTGACACCATAAAGTTGTAAGAAGAGAAGACACCTTAAAAGATTTGGGTTACAGTTATTTTTTCTTAATGTTTATTTTCATTTACAAGAGAAACAGAGTGCTTAATTGATTGATGGATTGGTCTCCCATCTGCTAGTTCATTCCCTAGCCTGTAACAGCCAAGGCTTGGCCAGTCTGAAATTGTGAGCTCAGAACTCCATCAGGTCTCCAGTTTGGGTGGCAGGGACGTAAGTATTCTTGCCATCATCTTCTGTGTCTCAGGATGCATTAACAGGAAGCTGGAGTGGAAATAGAAGTTCTGAGACACAGACCAACACTCCAATATGGGAAGTGGGTATCCCAAGGGACAGCCTAATCCACTACTCACACTGCTCAACATCACCTACCCCTTCAACTGTTCAGCTTATGATCAAATCGCTTTAAAAGTGACTACTTCTGCTGCTTTTCCCAGACCATTAGCAGGGAGCTGGAGCAGAAATGGAGCAGCTGAGACATGAACCAGCACCCATGTAGAATGCTAGCATCGCTACACTATAATATAACTCCAGTCCCAATTTTCTCAATTTTAAACATATTATCCTATATACTATTTGGAAAGTACCATGTTATTATTTTTTCACAGAATTTTTTTTAAATAAAAGAATTTTAGTGGGGAAAAAGAACCTTAGAAATTTTCTAGAGTAATATCTCATTTTCCAAATGAACCCAAGCACCAAAAAGATGTCCAGGATCATAGAAAGTAGTTATTAATAAAGCCAGATGTTTATTAGACTTTGAATGCATACTGCTCCCTAATTCTCATTTTTTAAAAAAATTTGTTTGGAAGGAAGAGAGAGAGAGAGAGTGTGTGTGTCTGTTCATCCTTTTGTTCACTCCCCAGATGCCTAAAATAGCTGGGGTTGGTTTAGCCTGAAGCCAAAAGACTGAAACTCAGTCTGAGTCTTTCAGCTGGGCTGCCAGTGACACAAAGTACTTGAGCCATCACCTGCCTCCTCCCAGGGTATGCATTAGAAAGCATCTGGGATTGGGAGTTGATGTGGGCTCATGGCCTAGGCACTCCAATATATCCGGGATGCTGTTGTTACAAGTGGCATACCAACTACTGTGTCAAATGCCCATCCCTCAAACATCTTAACTGCTATGCCAAATACATATTCCATAATTTTCATTTAAAAAATAACACTATGCAGTTTATGATGTCATTTTGGGTAGCAAATATACTTATTTATTTTGTTTTGCACAGGTTAATATAATGTTATTCTTTATTCTGCTGACTTGTTGCTGTTGGGCTCTAGAAATGCTTGGTGAATGAAGGCAGGCCAGTGGGAGGGATTTAAATTAAGGCTTAAGTAACACACGTAACTGAAAACTTCCTCACTAATTTACTTGGATAGTTAAGAGTATCTAAGATATTTAAGAGAGAGAGAGAGATATAAGAGTACTTGTTTAAACTAGGAACTCAGGAAAATGAGAGTACTATGATCAAATGTTGACTATATCATATTGTTACTCCTGACTTGTATGCAACATTGAGTAGGGGGTCAGCAAACTTTTTCTGCTGTGGGCCAGGCAGGAAGTATTTTAGGCTTTTTGGGCCATAGATATTCTTTGTCACAGTCGCTTATGGGGATTTAGAACTCTAAATACCTAAAATTGTCCTTTGCTTCCACTTGATGTACAAAAACATGTGGCATTCCACATTTAACCATGGGCTATAGTTTGCTAAATTGATCTGGAAGAGTAATTCCTATATTAAGATACCCAGAAACTTGACTTCTAGCTTTATGCTATAAAAGAGAAGGTATAAATTCATGGAAAAGAGCAACAAAATGATCCATAAAAGCACCATAAGATATGACTTGTCTTTAAATAAAATATAACTTTATCTTTTTTTTGTAATATTTAAATTTAGGTATGAAGCCAATTCATGCTGCAGACAAACAGCTGCTTATTGTGGCAAATGCCCACATGCATTGGGACCCAGAGTATTCTGATGTGAAACTCATCCAGACCATGATGTTTGTCTCAGAGGTTAAGAACATTCTGGAGAAAGCTTCTAGTAGGCCTGGCAGCCCAACCACAGATCCTAATTCTATCCCGCTGGTGCTATGTGCAGATCTTAACTCATTGCCAGATTCAGGTATTTATAACATCATTTTCTCATTGCTTTTAATTTTGGTTTCACTCTTCGTTCAAAACCTAACTAGTTCCTAAAACTTTTAGGGCAGATAATTTCTCTTCTAAATTAGGAAGTATCAGTGAAAATCTCAGGAATGAGACATGAGGTAATTGAGAAAAGTTTAATAAAGAAGCTATTTCCAAAGATGTGGGCAGAACTAAGGGATACAAAGCAGTGATTGATGCAATATTCTGCCATTAAGAGTTAGGGTCTCTTTACCACCTCAGCAATAAAGTGTTGAGTGCCATAATAAGAACATGGAAAAGTTTGTTACTACTGTAGAGAAAGTATTTTTATAGGAGCATTGGCTTTGAATTGACTGATAGAATCCTTGCCAAACGAGTTGGAAGGGATCTGGCTGCGGAAAGTGCGAGTATACTCCTACTTCCCTTGGATCCTATCCTCCAGTTTCTTTCCAGGGCTGCCCATTGACCAAATCCAACTAGAATTTTCATGGAGAAGGGCCTTGCAGTTGATGGAGTAAATATCAGCCTCCCAGTGCACAGAGTCGAATGGAAAATGATGATCTGAAGGGGCAACCAGAAAATACTCAGTATAGGAGGCTATCTGGTTGAGTAACTTTGGCAACTTTTCAGTGAATTCATTAAATGATATTAGGTATAGAAGAATGATCAAAAATTTTTTTGAACTCTACTAAACTTATATTATTTTAGATCTTTGTAAAAGTCAGTTCTGCCCTTTGGGTATTAAATTCCAAATGTAAAACATTAAATTATTACTCTTGTTATTATCAAAGCATTTTCTTTTTTTTTAAATATCTATTTTATTGATTTGAAAGACAGAGTTATAGAGACAGGTAGAGACAGAGAGGGTTCTTCCACCTGCTGGTTCACTCCCCAGATGGCTACAATGGCTGGAGCTGTGCTGATCCAAAGCCAGGAGCTTCTTCCAGGTCTCATGTGGGTGCAGGGGCCCAAGGACTTGAGCCGTCTTCTGCTTTCCCAGGCCAGAGCAGAGAGCTGGATTGGAAGAGGAGCAGCTGGGACTAGGACCAGCACCCATATGGGATGCCTGCGCTTCAGGCCAGGGCGTTAACCCATTGCACCACAGCGCCTGCCCCAAAGCATATTCTAAATTTGGTTTATTGTCACTATCAGTTTGTTTAAAGTTATTTAAAATAATCACTGGAGAAAAAAAATAACCAAACCTTTACACTTGGAATATCAAACAAAAACAAAAAAACCCAAACTCATTGTTTACAAATCTTTGTCTTTAACCTCAATCCCCTAGTTGGCATCTTAACTACATCTTTCATTCCTAATCCTTAAGTTGCGTTGCTCTCAAGTGCAAGTTTTCCTCATATTTCATTTGATTAAGTAAACTAGCTGTCATTTGGCAGCATAGCATAAGTGAACCGACTCTGGAGCCAGACTGTCAAGACTGGCTCCTGGTTCTGCTGTTTATGAGCTGTGCTATCTGCGACTGAGTTCCCCATGTTTAATAATGGAATAATAATTTTATTCACCCCATGGAGTTGTTGGTGAGGTTTATATGTGCCACTTAGAACAGTTCCCACCAGGTAGTAAATGTTAACTGATAGCTCCACTTGAGCTTACCCACAGCACAGATACTGCGTTCATTACTTACTATGTCTTATTGTCATTTTTGATCACAAATAAATAGAAATGATGTAACAGTTTTTGCTAATCATCATCATAAGAAAGGCTGTGGAACTTTCTTCATGTTGGCTATAGTGGAAACAGTATACATTTTCGGATATTGCTATTTCAATTTTTTAGACAATGAAAGCATTTTTGGCTAAGTGGCATATCTGGCTTATAATGTTATTAAAAGTATCAGAGTGAGAACCAGAGAATTAAGGTTCAAAATATTGTCTGTCTCATACCAGATGCTGAAATGTTGAAGGTAAAGAAATCTGCTTTCATTGTAAATTATTTTTTATTATATATGCTATATTTGTATATTCCCAAAGTTGTCAGTTGACCATGTACAATGGGAGAAATAATAAAGAGGCACTGATTTGAAATAACACTTAAAAGGCATTTAGAATCAAAACCTTTCTGATGAATGCCGTACAGGTCTAGGAAATCATCTTCAGTATGAAGAACCACTAAGATAACTGAGAAAATTTCTGGGTGATCCTGATACTTTGCTCCAAAGTAGACACTCTTCAATTCGATTGAATCATATCAAATTGCTTATATTTAGCTTTAAAAAAAATTTTTTAAAAAAGAACAACAAAGAAGATAGTTTAATATGACTCAACCTGATATAGCCACTGTATCCACCTGGTAACAGGTCTTGCCTATAAAATCTTGTGGAAGGATATATGCTAAATGATAATGTCCCTGGTTTCCTAATTCAATAGGTGTTGTGGAATATTTAAGCAATGGAGGAGTAGCTGACAACCATAAAGACTTCAAGGAACTAAGGTACAATGAGTGTCTTATGAACTTCAGCTGCAATGGAAAGAATGGAAGCTCAGAAGGGAGAATCACACATGGCTTCCAACTTAAGAGCGCCTATGAAAATAACTTGATGCCTTACACCAATTACACCTTTGATTTCAAAGTGAGTGGCAGCCTCTGGGATGAAATGAAAATTATTTAAAATATAAGAATGTGACAAGAAAAGTATAATTTTTTTGTGATTAATTGTGTAATCTTCAGATTCTTAAAATGTCTAGGCTGAGTATGCTCCTACATGTAAACAGGTTAGATTTTTTTTGTTTTGTTTTGTTTTGTTTTGTTTTTTGACAGGCAGAGTGGACAGTGAGAGAGAGAGAGAGATAGACAGAAAGGTCTTCCTTTACGGTTGGTTCACACTCTAATGGCCGCAGCAGCCGGCGCGCTGTGGCCCACACACTGTGCTGATCTGAAGCCAGGAGCCAGGTGCTTCTCCTGGTCTCCCATGTGGGTGCAGGGCCCAAGGACTTGGGCCATCCTCCACTGCACTCCCGGGCCACAGCAGAAAGCTGGACTGGAAGAGGGGCAATCGGGACAGAATCCAGCACCTCGACTGGGACTAGAACCCGGTGTGCCAGCGCCGCAGGAGGAGGATTAGTCTATTGAGCCACAGTGCTGGCCTGTTAGATTTTTGTGGTTATTATTCCAGGTTTCTTTTGGGGATCACATTAGAGAAGATTGCTCTTAAAGTCTATTTTATATCTGTGTATTCATGCTAAGATATTTCCAGTTGGTGGAATTCTCTAGCTTAAAGAAAATAGGAAAAGGAAGAATTTCTTTTTGCCAAATAAGAAATGAGTTGGAGGGCCTATTGTGTAGTACTGGCTGTTCTTTGGAAAAATTGACAGTGGCAACTTTATGTAGTTTCCTTCTTTCCCCACTGCCAATTTTCTGATTGCTTTATATACTTGTGATTCCTTGTATTGTACGTTTGTTCAACTTTCTGGCATTCTGGCAACTATACTCAAATCTCTACTGTCTTCTGAAAAAGGGCACATGTTACAAAGTTTTTCGGGAGAATTAAAGGAGGGGTTGGATTAAGATGGCAGAGTAGGGAGGGAGCTTGCTGCTCTAATCTAGAAGATAGTTTAAAAAAAGTGGAAAGGGTACAGACTCAGGGAAGAGTTAGTTAAGAACACAGCAGAGGAAACTCTACAGATTGGAGAGACAGCAGATCTAGATGCAGGGCGAGGACAGTGTACAACTCAGGGCCCCAGCAGCCAAGAGTCTCCACACCAGCATTGAGAGTGAGGGGAGACCATACTACAGCAGACCAAGCCACTGGTGAAAAAGCTGCAGGAAGAGCCAAGAGGGAATCAGGCTTGGAGTCCCATGAGGGATAGTGTACTTGCCAAACTAGAGGAGAAAAAACAAAAGGGGAGGCATGTTTCTCCCCAGTTATCCTGCAACTGCATCCTGTAACAAGCTGATAGAGAGCAGGTGCCATCTTGTACATACCTAACAGCTGCACCAGCTCATGTCTGCACCCATCAACCAGCCAGCTTGAGACTTCTGAGTCTAGTGGGTGCTCATGACTGTGGGAGGCTTGTGTGCCAGGACTGTGAGAACACTGAGGCTGCATGGAAAGACTCAAGGTGTGGCAGGGACTTTGAGCAGTCATTTTGGGAGGCTTCACACAATAGGAGCTCCCTGGTTACCTGCGAAGGAGTCTGAGCTGACACTGAGGACTGTACAGATCCTTTGTGTGGTCCTTGTGGCAGAGTGGATGAATAATACACTCACTGGGGCTAGCTCCCAGGAACTGTTTTCCTTTGAGGAGAGGAGCTGAACTGTGGCTATGCAAACAGACAAGAACAAACCTCCCTCTGATTTAAAAAAAAAAAAAAAAAAAAGATTTACCACAACAGACCTGGGTGTGTCAGCTCAGACACAACCCTTCACTCTGAAGCACTGAACAGAGCTTCTTGGCCATACCTACAGCATGCCTCTAGGTATTCCCTGAAAGCAGAGACTCTACTAATCCACACATTGTCCAGTGATAAAAACTGCCAGAGCAGAAAAACAAAGAAGAAACCAACGAGTATCTTCACAAATGCTGAATAACCAATGTACCAATTCAAGAAACAAGAAGAAGGAAGACAACATGATTCCTCCAAAAGAACGTAACACTCCAATACTAGATTGTGAAGCTGATGAGATGGAAGAAATGCCAGAAATGGAATTAAAAAACTTGATCATAGGATTACTTAGAAGTTATCAGAAGCATATGCATGGACTAGTGAAATCCATATATGACATGAAGGATAATTTCTCCCATGAAATTGAGATCTTAAAAAGAAATCAAAATGAAATCTTGGAAATGAAGAATCCCATAGAACAAATAAAAAATACAGTGGGGGCCGGTGCCACGGCTCAATAGGCTAATCCTCCACCTAGTGGCGCCAGCACACTGGGTTCTAGTCCTGGTTGGGGTACCGGATTCTGTCCCAGTTGCCCCTCTTCCAGGCCAGCGCTCTGCTATGGCCCGGGAGTGAAGTGCAGGATGGCCCAAGTGCTTGGGCCCTGCACCCCATGGGAGACCAGGAGAAGCACCTGGCTCCTGCCTTCGGATCAGCAGAGTGGGCGGGCCACAGCATGGCGGCCATTGGAGGGTGAACCAACAGCAAAGGAAGACCTTTCTCTCTCTCTCTCTCTCTCTCACTGTCCACTCTGCCTGTCAAAAAAATAAAAAAATTTTAAAAAAATGCAGTGGGAAGCCTTAACAACAGAATCGGTGAAGCAGAAGAAAGAATATGAGACATAGAAGACTAAGCACAGGAATTTATACAGTCAGATGAAGCATAAGAAGAAATTAGAAAACTAGGCCAGCGCCGTGGCTCAACAGGCTAATCCTCCGCCTTGCGGCGCCGGCACACCAGGTTCTAGTCCCGATTGGGGCGCCGGATTCTGTCCCGGTTGCCCCTCTTCCAGGCCAGCCCTCTGCTGTGGCCCAGGAGTGCAGTGGAGGATGGCCCAAGTGCTTGGGCCCTGCACCCCATGGGAGACCAGGAGAAGCACGTAGCACCTGGCTCCTGCCATCGATGAGCGCGGTGTGCCGGCCGCAGCGCGCCTTCCACGGCAGCCATTGGAGGGTGAACCAAGGGCAAAGGAAGACCTTTCTCTCTGTCTCTCTCTCTCACTGTCCACTCTGCCTGTCAAAAAAAATAAATAAATAAATAAAATAAAAGAAATTAGAAAACTAAAAAAAACACTGTTGGTAATCTACTGGATACTATCAAATGACATATTGGTTCTAGGAGTTCCTGAAGGCGTGAAAAGAGAAAAAGGATTAGAAGGCCTTTTTTAGTGAAATAATAACTGAAAATTTCCCTAATTTGGAGAAAGAAAGGGACATCCAAGTACAGGAAACATATAGAACTCCTAATAGACAAGACCAGAGAAGATCTTCATGATGACACACTGTAATCAAATTCTCCAAAGTAAAACATAAAGATTCTAAAATGTGAATGATAGAAACACCAGATTACTTTAAGAGGATCTCCAATTAGACTCACAGAAGACTTC
This sequence comes from Sylvilagus floridanus, assembly GCA_949820135.1. Lineage (NCBI taxonomy): Eukaryota > Metazoa > Chordata > Mammalia > Lagomorpha > Leporidae > Sylvilagus > Sylvilagus floridanus. The sequence goes on from OX463238.1 coordinate 94,432,520, forward strand.
TCATTAGAAACCCTACAGGCTAGGAGAGAATGGTGAGATATATTCCAAATATTAGCAAAAAGAACTGTCAACCCAGGATACTATAATGTGCAAAGCTCTCTTTTATGAATGAAGGTGAAATAAAGACCTTCTATCACAAACAGAAATTGAAAGAATTTGTCACCACCTGTCCAGCCCTGCAGAAGATGCTTAAGGATGTATGGCACACAGAAACATGATCATCAGTACAGAAGAAGGTAAAGGAAAGAGCTCTCCTAGTAAAAATACAAAGGAAATCCAAAGAAAAAATAGGAATAATTATGGGAAAATGGCAGGGCAAAGTCGTTACTTGCCAATAGTAACCTTGAATGTAAATGGCCTCAATTCTATTTAAAAGATACATACTGGCTGGATAGATTAAAAACAAAATTCATCTATTTACTACCTACAAGAAGATGCACACAGAGTGAAAGTGAAAGGATGGAAAAAGATACTTCATGCTAACAAAATCCAAAAATGAGCTGGTGTAGCCATCCTAATATCTCACAAAATAGACTTTAACACAAAAACTGTTAAAAGAGACAAAGAAGGACACTGTGCAATTGACTAGGGCTAGGGATCAATTCAACAGGAAGATGTAACTATTATAAAGGTATATGTACCTAATTACAGGGCACCTGGCTATTTAGAAGAAATGTTATGGGATCTTAAGGGAGACATAGACTCAAATACAGTATTAATAGGGAATTTCAATACCCCACTTTCAGTGATGGACAGATCAACCAGACAGAAAATCAACAAGGAAACAGCAGAATTAATCAAATTAGAAAACATTTGGGAAACTCTCAAGATATCGACATAGGCAAAGAGTTCTTGGAAAAGACCCCAGAAGCACAGGCAATCAAAGCCAAAATTAACTAATGAGATTATACCAAATTGAGAAGCTTCTGTACTACAAAAGAAGCACTCAGGAAAGTGAAGAGGCAACCAACAGAATGGGAGAAATTATTTACAAATTATGAACTGATAAAGGATAAATAATCAGAATATATAAAGAGATCAAGAAACTTCACAACAACAAAACAAATGATCCAGTTAAGAAATGAGCAAAGGATTTAAAACAGACATTTTTCAAAAGAGGAAATCCAGATGGCCAACAAACACATGAAAAAATGTTCAGGAACACTAGCCACCAGGGAAATGCAAATCATAACCACAATGAGATTTCACCTTACCTCACCTGGAGTGGCTTTCATACAGAAATCAACAAACAAATGCTGACAAGGAAGTGGGATAAAAAGGTACCCTATTCCACTGTTGGTGGGAATGAAAACTGGTAAAACCTCTATGGAAATCAGTTTGGAGATACCTCAGAAATCTGACTATGGACCTATCATGTGACCCAGCCATCCTACTCTTGGGAATTTACCCAAGGGAAATGAAATCAGCAAATAAAAGAGTTATCTGCACCCCCATATTTATTTTATTCACAATAGATAGGATATGGAATCAATCTAAATGCCCGTCAACTAAAGATTAGATAAAGAAGTTAAGGAATACGTACTCCATGGAATACTGCACAGTGGTAAAGAAAATGAAATCCAGTCATTTGTAACAAAATGGATGAATCTGGAACACATTATACTTAGTGAACTAAGCCAGTTCCAAAGGGACAAATATCATATGTTTTCCCTGATCTGTGATAACTAATAGAGCACATAAATGGTAGTCTGTAGAAGTGAGACTGACACTTTGAGAAGCAATGACTTGAACAGCCCTTGTTTTGACTGTCAAGGAACAGTTTTTTTCTCCATATTATTTATTGAACTCTTAACATAGTTAATCATTTGTATAAAGTCAATTGAAAATAGATTTTAGTAAAAAATAAGAGTAGGAATAATAGAGGGAGGAGGAAGTTTGTAACTGTAAAGCTGCGTAGTTCTTCATACATCCCTATGGACTTACTTCTAAGGGTAGTTTAAAAACTTGCCATGGCACCCCAAGTCCCATTAAGCTGGTGGTAAGCATGCCATCTTAAGTGTTAAAGTGATCATATAGATAGGATTAAGTGTTAAAAGGGATCTTACGAATAGGACTAAATGTTTGGAAACAATAATAGAATTTAAAAGGAGGGAATGTTCCACATAGGAAGCAGTCCACTCAGCAGACTCATAGAATGACAAATGTTTTAAATAGCACTTTGACCCTAGAATCAGCCCTTAAGACATTTGGATCTGGCTGAGAAGCCCATGAGAGCATTTCAGACATGGAAAGCCAAGACACTGTGGCAAACAAACAAACAAAAACACTCTACATTGAGGATCTCTGTGAGAGAGACTCCAGTGGAAAGAAGTAGCCATTAAACAAGGAGGTAATTTTCTCTGAAAGGAAGAGAGAACTTCTACTTTGCTTATGGCCTTGTCTAAATACTGATGTAGATTTTGGATTCAAAAGGCTTCCATAGCTTAAGCAGCTCATTTCAAGAGCCTCGGGTGATCACTGACATCATAAATAAGAGTGTCAGTTGTTAACAGGAGTCACTGTGTACTTCCTCCCCATGCAGGACTTCTATCCTCAATGAGTTGTATTATGAGAATTAACTGTAAAACAGGTTTTGTCTCTGTGTGTGCAAATTGTTGATATCTTTAGTTGATCTTCTGTGTATAAAGTTTTTTGAAGATGAATCTTAATGGAGAATGGGAGAGGAAGAGATAGGGTTGGAGTAGGGGTGGAAGGATGGATATGATGGGAAGAATCACTATATTCCAAAAGTTGTACTTATGAAATTTGTACTCATTAAATAAAAAGTTTCTTTGGGGAGGAAAAACAGGTGTTTGATTTAAGAAGACTGAAGAGAATTTAATGAAATACCAAAGGACATTTATACAATGGACTCTTACATTTCTAATAACTTTTTTCTATTTTTAAGGTTAGCTCATTTGAAAGAAACAAATAGGAGAAAGAAGGGAAACTCATGTGCTGATGTTATTAGCTTTTGTAATTATGAAGTGAGAGAAATTGCTTAGAAGTTAAATCTAATTTGGACTTTAGGTGTTAGAGTAGCTACTTCAATCTATGGATATTCATTTAGTTCCAATCACTTATAAGCAGTTATGTGTTGGTAAATATTTAATAGCTACTTTTCTGGGAAAAGAAGTCCTGATTTGTAATGTTTATTAATTTTTGTGATGCAAGTATTTCCACAGGAATAGATTCTAACTCCCACTTGTGATAATCTTTGAATTCAGAGTTGGAAAGAGGTGCTAAGAAAGCTGGTTCTCACTAACTGTGGCACACTACTGCTCTTAAAGGAACACTTCTACTGTAAATAGTGATGAATTTCTTTTCTTTTTTTAAGGATTTACCTTATTTATGTGAAAACCAGAGTTACAGAGAGAGGGGGAGAGGCAGAGAGAAAGAGAGAAATCTTCCATCCATTGGTTCACTCCCCAGATGACCACAGCAGTCAGGGCTAGGCCGGGCTGAAGCCAGGAGCCAGGAGCCAGGAACTTCCTCCAGATCTCCCATATGGGTGACAGGGGCCCAAACATCTTGGCCATCTTCTGCTGCCTTTCCCAAGCCATTACAGGGAGCTGGATAGGAAATGAAGCAACCAGGACATGAACCAGTGCCTGTATGAGATGCTGGTGGTGTAGGCAGCAGCTTCCCCCCTCTCTGGGTTTGTGTAGTAACTAGACAGGAATAAATTTGACTTGCCTTTTTTGCACATATGCATAGCCTGAGACAGTAAAACCACATTTTTGTTTGTTTGAGCTAAGACTTTTGTTTTAGAGATATACTAATCAAATCATATTATCAAATTCCAGGAGGAACAGTTGATATGTGTATATATGTTCTTGCAAAATGATTTTTGCCTATTTTTTAAAGATTTATTTATTTATTTGAGAGGCAGAGTTACAGAGAGGCACCAGCAGAGTCATAGATAGAGGTTGTCTATCCGCTGGTTCGCTTACCAAGTGGCTATAATGGACAGATCCCGGGAGGTCTGAAGCCAGTAGCCTGGAGCTTCTTCCAGGTCTCCCTCCTGGGTGCAGAGGTCCAAGACCTAGGTCATCTTCCACTGCTTTCCAGGCACATTTGCAGGGAGCTCAAGGAGAATTGGAACAGCTGGCATTCGAGCTTGTGCCCATATGAGATGCTGGTACTGCAGGTGGTAGCTTGACCTGCTACGTCATAATGCTGGCCCTGCCTAGTTATTTTTATGCAGCCAGGAAATTCAGAATTTACAGTTCTCCAAGGTTTTGAAAATGAGTATATAAACTAAAGAACAGGTTAGAATGGTTAACTATGTCTGTTATTTTGCATGTATGTAATTCATCTGAAAACAGGTTTTACCATGATTTTATTCAGATGTGCTTGGATATCTTGATGTGCAAATAATTGAAAGTAATGCAAGCATCATTGAAAGATTTTGAATTATTTTTCATTAACTATGTGTACATTTATATAAATACCCTTATTTATATAAATATACTTATTTTCTACTCACTGTAACTGAAAGTATATTGTTCATGATGTTAGATTTCACTAAACCAAGTAGACCAAGATGCCTAGACATAATTTGTTATGTTTAGCCTCTCATTTTATCACTTAGGCATAAATGCAAGGCTTTATGAGTTAAATAGAGTGTTGTTTCCCTATTGAGCTATCTTGATTGATTCATTGATTGATTGACAGGAAGAGTTAGACAGTGAGACAGAGAAAGAGAAAATTCTTCCTTTTTCCGTTGGTTCACCCCCCCAAATGGCTGCTATGGCCGGCACGTCACGCAGATCCGAAGCCAGGAGCCAGGTGCTTCCTCCTGGTCTCCCATGTGGGTGCAGGGCCCAAGCCATCCTCCACTGCCTTCCTGGGCCACAGCAGAGAGCTGGACTGGAAGAAGAGTAACCGGGACAGAATCTGGCGCCCCAACCAGAACTAGAACCCAGGGTGCTGGTGCCACAGGTGGAGGATTAGCCAAGTGAGCCATGGCGCCGGCCGAGCTATCTTTATTTCATGTAATACATGTTGAAGACTTGAGCCTTATTTGAAACACTGCCAAGACAACAGGTACCATCTGTCAGAAGTACAGGTTATACAGTGATGTGGTTTTGCAAACTATGGATTGTTCTTTATTAAGTCTTGAGTGTTTCCATTTTTTTCTAAGCATTTCGTTTTTCTTTTCTAATCCCCACTGTCTTTGCAGGGCGTGATTGACTACATTTTCTATTCCAAGACTCATATGAACGTACTTGGTGTCCTGGGGCCTTTAGATCCTCAATGGCTGGTTGAGAACAACATCACTGGGTGTCCACACCCTCACATCCCTTCAGACCACTTCTCACTGTTAACACAACTTGAACTCCATCCTCCACTCCTGCCTCTTGTCAATGGTGTTCACTTGCCGAATCGGAGGTAGTGGAGTACTGCCCCGCAGAGACGGGGATCTGTTGCTATGGACCTGTACAGTTGTAAATCAAAGTATGTAGGAGTGAAGTATGGCCATCCTTAAGCTGCTTCTTCAGGTTCTTTTCATTATGTGTTTGCTATAATACTTTGTACATTTTTGTGCATATTGATATCATTTGGCACTAGGGCTGGAACCAAAGTATTACTGTTTCTAAATTTTAATTTTACATGTTTTAAAATTGGTCCTTCTTCATATTGTATTAGGAGACTGCATCCATAATTTTTAAAGCTCCAGGTTGAAGCCCAAAAACAGGGTATTTGTTTTTCCAAAACAGATATTTTCTTTTGAATGGTTTTATGAGCCAACCAATTTTGTAAAAGGCAATTTTTTAAGACTATACATACAGATTTTAAGCTGAATGATGGCAATCCATGCAGGGAGAGCTTTCTTGAATTTCTGTGTCTCTTTATAACAAACCAATTTTTTTCCTCACCAAGTCATTTGCACATTAACAAAAGCACTTAAATTTGCTTGATCTGTACATGAACTATGAGATAGCCTCTAACCATAAGAAAATTTGAGAAATTAAAGGTTGTACAATATCATTTTGCATCAAGCATTTAACTGCACATGACAGTTTGTTGGCCAATTGCTGTTGGGTTTTTGTTTCTTTATTTCTATTAGTTATTGTCTTGTTAGAAGTATTCTAAACCTGTCTTTCCAATTTACTTTGAAGGGAACAACAGGTAATTTATACTGCCACATGTCTTCAAAATAGAATTCAGTATGTTTATGATGCCCACACAATTGCTGTCTATTATTTTTCATTCTGATCTACCTTTTCTGTCCAGCTTTATTGGGAAATAAATCGATATAGTTTTGGCCATTATAGTCAAGTGTTAACAACAACAAAATCTCAGAAACCAATTGCTGAATTAAAAGGCTTTGATCAAATAAAGTTTCAGAAGGGAAAAACATACAAATATTTCATTTATTTCCCAAAGTAGATTAAGTTGTTGATTTTGGTTTTTTGCAGTAACATTGGAAAGGATTTGGGAGACAGAGAGTTGAGGCAGTAGTTGAAAACCTTGAATCATTTTTCCTGACTCTAGCTGCCAAATGGCCATCATATGCTTTTAATCTTTGTTTCCGTTGTTTGTCAGGGTTGAATTAAGAAGCTACTGGTTTATTCCCAACTGTTGATGCCGTTAAATATGTTGGAATCTCTTTTTGGCCCAAGAAGGGCTAGCTGAAAATCTGTGACTCAAGAGGCAGTGAACATAGTATCGTTTTTTGGGGAAAAATTAGTTGGCTACTTGATGTTAATTATGGCACAGTAACAGGAAAAGGTTGTGTCTGTGTTTTTAAGTTTTTCTTTATTCTGCTTTTTTGCTGCTATAAGAGTTTTCTGAAATTTATATTTTAAACTTTTCATGCACTTTACTGTTTCTAGTCTCAAAATGTGATATTTTTAATAAACAAGAAATTTTCCATTATGTGAATGAAATTTTAAAAGAAAATAGCCTATATTTGTGTCTCCCTAATATATAAAGTACAGGTCAAATTTAAATTATTTAATTAGTTTTAAATATATACAATTTGTCTCCTATTTCAAACCTAAAAACTTAGGCTGTTTTATTAGTCTTAAATGATGCATTTCCTTTGGTCATTTTATACTGATTTCTTCCTTAGTAAATTAATCAGGCTATATAAGATATTTCCCTGAAGGGTAATTTTAGTGGGATGAGGGTGGTGGGATGATGTAATATCATTTATGGGATTGCATCAGGAGGGTTCTGTAAAGCCTAAACTCCCTTTTAAAAGTGCCTAGTGATAGAGGCGTTGTCATCTATTAATAATTGGAAGGTAACTGTAGTTCAGTGACGTTTGATGTAAATATTCTTTTAAAAATCTTAAAAAACCAGAAAATAAAAAAACAAATGAAAAGGATCAACCTTTAAGATGACAGATTTTCCTCAACGTGCAGGTATCCCTTCTTATATACCTCAAGCATCCAACATCTAGCCATGCAAATTGATTACCTGAAGCATAGTACTGGAAAGTAGAATAGCATGAAAAACTTAATTTTGTGGACATTACCTTTTTTTGTAATCAGCTACTGTATGTTTTATTTTAGATCTTTTGTTTTGGGTGTATTTTCTGCTCTGGAGGTATATGCACTAACAAAACATTTTCCTCCTTTTCATATACGCATGTTAATTAGCAATGTGAGCAATATTTCCTACCATACTTCACTCCCGATATTTTTTGAGATGTTTGTATAAAATGGAATTTAAAATTCACTTATGATTGTATATGAACCACAGAGGAGCCCATTTATTAATAAAAAACTTTTTTAATAGTTAAATGTAGAGGGGAAAATAAAAAAAAATTGGGAAACATTGTAAACAGCTTAAGTTTATTTTGTGTATGATCAAGGCACTCTGTTGCAGGAAGGTGTGTAATTGGGTTCTCTCTGCTTCCAAATGCACTCTTTCAAACCATTCATTATCCTGTGTATTTTTAATGTGGTTTTAGTAAATGTTGGTAGTAGCTCTGTTGAAGTAGGTTATTGTGTTATGTTTTGGGTGGCACACATACTTGGGGCATGGTAACCCAAATTTCATGTGCACGGTTTCCCTTTAGCCCACTGCCCAAGTTTCACACACCCTTCACCCTTTGTTCCCTTTGTAAAAGGAGTGGTATCTGTTTTGAGCTGCCAATTCAGATGATCAGAAATGCTGCTCTCCTCAGCATTGTCTTGTTAAAATGCATGCCATTTGGAACTTTGGCAGTGAGAGAAGCCAAAAGGAGGTGAATGACAATGACGTATGGTTTATATTCAATGAAAGTAAAATATGTGTATTCATATACTTTCTAGTTCTCAGAATAAGTTAATAAGCTTTATGCAATTGGGCTGCTACATATTTTATCTGAAGATAAAAGAAAATGGGGGCATTTTTAGATGTGATACTTTTTAAAATAATATAATTTCTGGTATTTGTCTAAGAACTGGAGTGTTCTTTAAATTTCTTAAAACAGTGTTGTTTGAGGAAAGAAAAACTGCACTGTTTGCTTTATAGCAGTCATATAAAATGCACGTCAAGTCACCCACTCTCTCAGGCATCAGTATCCGCCTCATAGCTTTACACATCTTGATGGGGAATATTGCAGCATCCTCAGGACTGACATCTGGGAAAGGCTCAAATCCTCTTACTGCTCCTTGCTTGTTGACTTTGTTTTAAAATATTGTGCCTGGTGTCAACTTTTAAGCAACAGCACTGCCTAAAAGCAAGCAGAGAACAGAATCCCAGCACCATTCTATAGGCAACTTTTTAGAATTCAGATATAGTAAATCTGTTCAAGATTTATGATGTTTTATGTAAAAAAAATTTTGTACAACATAGCTGAATATTTTTGTTTCATTTCTTTGATGTAAGGCGTGTGAACGCTCGTTTGAATATCACATGTTAAAGTCAGGTATGGCACAATGGGTTCTGAGACCAGCTTTCCGCACCCCCTCTCTCCCTCTCTTTTGCCTTGTTCCAAATTCTTTCTTTTTATGTTTCTTTGCGGATAGTCATAAGCAGATATTTAATTTTACAATAAGCATCCTATGTGAATGTATTAGAAGAAGCCACTGTGTTTTGATGTTACAGTTTGCAGAAATATAAAGCTGTTTCTTATTTGCCCCTACTTTTTGTTGTCTTAAAGTTACATATTAAATTACAGAAAAGCAAGGGAGAAAGTGGAAATATATCTGAGTCTCATATCACTTGATTCTATAAATTATATTCAAATTGAGAGTTTGGCAATATTCAAACTGGAAATGGGCAAACACATTTGTGTTCCATTTTAAAATTCTGTCTCCTAGGTATGGATAAATGTGTGAAACTTTAGGTTTGTATTTTCATCTCTAAGAATTTCTAAAATCATTAATGCCATCTGTACTTTCAGTATCAAACAACAAAGAATGGAAAAAGCACAAGGAGAAAAAAAAACAGGTTACATATGTTTTTTGAAGGAATCAGATATAAGGTTTGTCATTCTTAATACAAGGCTAGATTTTCTAGTGATAGAAATTGATTATGTACCAAAACTTACTTCTAAGCTTTTATGTTCTGAGTTTGAGATACTTTACAAACTTTGCAAAAGATGCTGACTGATAAGTAGCTTTGATCACAGAAAACATGATCAGTTTTTGCTACAGTGATGGTTTTATAGCAAGCAAAGGGTTTATGACACATTCAAAATAGTGTTCATACATATTTTTTGACAGAAATGTGAATTCTCACATTTGTAAGGTTTTTTTTTTTCTTCACATGTCCTCCTCTTTAGAAAAGATTTATTTACCCCTTTGCTTTTGTGTATCACATTTGTAAAACTTTGTGAGTTGATGGAAGACATTAGGGAAGTGAGAATGACTCTTCTAACCAGGAAGTTCAGTTAAGAGTTTTGAATTTGTAGACAGATGAAACTTTTATGCTTTGCTTTGCTTTGGGTGGTTTTAATTTTATAATAGTATCATGATCACCAAATTTTAAACTCAACATAAGTAAATTAGTACATTTTTAACCTTGCTTGTTTACCAAAGTTCTATTGTGACCTATTTAAGAGCAGGGTGCCAAGAGCATCTTCCATTTTGTAGAATGATATATACATTTTTATTTTAAAAGTACCATCTAAAGCATAAGTGTAAGAAAAGATAAAAGAAAGCCCTTACATGTATACTGCATGATGTTCTGAGTAGCAGAAAGAAACTAAAAAGATCCACAGAAAAACAGAAAACCAAAACAGTTTTTTTCAGGAAGATGATAAGGGGAGGGCATATGTAATTCTTGTTTTAACCAAATACCATTTTTATATAAACTTCTCTGTTAAATCACAAGTCCTACAACAAGAAATAGGGAGATACCAGGAAAAGCAAGCTTTATTAACTTAGTAATTTCTTTTGGCATAAGTTTAGTTGGACTTGAAATATTCTTGGAACCAAAGGAAAAACAAACATATTGAGATTTTCATTCAGCCAACATGACATCAAAGTAATGGAGTATTTTTCAGTAAAATAGTTCACTTTCAAAGCATATAGAATAAGGATATTTCTGTCTATTAAGTGTTGTTTTATTATGTCACATCATATAAACTATAGCACTGAACTGAAATTTTGTTCTCAGAAATAAATCACATATGAAAAGGATATGCAGATGCCAAGTGATAGGACTCTTTGGCATGGTAGCATGGTATATTCAACTTTCAGAATCCTTCCGAAGGTTCAGTTTGGCACCTAGTACCGTTATTTTTAACAGTCTCTCCATTTTTAGGTAATATTCCTTTTTGTGTGTCTGTCATTTTAAATTCTAAAGCAGAAGAATCATGGTAACCCTCTCAGAAGCGATCCTTTCTTGTCTATTTCAGTTTTCAGTTAGATTTGAATTGCGGTTGTATTTTCTTTCAAACTGTCAATTGTTTTTTGTACCATATTTGTTTAATTTACCTGTAGTTGTGAGAACTCAGAATTGACTCAGTGTTGATGTATCAAACAATGGCTTTGCTTCTTACTGAACAAACTTAGTATCCTGCTACTTGTTTAAATCTTGAAGCAGTAAGTGATACAGTATCTGGGTTTGTATTTATTCAGAAACTATACTGTCATTTTTCTGTGCTTAACTTGCTAAAAATATATTCCCTACCTGTGAAATTCCTGAGCGGTGCTCTGCCAACTTTTGGGGGGAGGGGTTTGGATGGCTGTGTTACTGCACACTGGATCTGGATTATTCAGTGTTGTGAGTGGCAAATTTCTTAAACACCAGCAGCACTGAGAAGTGCACTATGGGCATTCGTACAGTTGTCCAAATGCAAACAATCTTTCATCTAGGAGAAGCTGGGGTAAGGAGTTCAATAGGAATACTTTGGAGTATTTGAGGAGGATGAACATTTCAGCTTTAGTTTTGTTGTCTATGGAGTGGCATAGTATGGAGGACTTTTTTTTTTAAAGAGAAAAAGTGTGTATGTATTCATATTTTTTTTCTGAAAGGGTGAGGGTGATGGTCAAATTCACCATGGATTAATTTATATCTTTTGTAATTTTTTCCAACCATATGACAAGTGCCAACTAATTGTCCATGGATGAAATACTCTTCTATTCAATTTACTATTTGAGTTGGGGGGGGGGGGGAGGAAGAGTTCATTTATTTTCATTTCCTGGCATTAAGTTAAACAGTTCTTTATTTTGCATATATTTGAGTCATTTTGTGGCCTGTAAAGTATTTTTATAATTAATTCTAATGGTCAGAAAGCAAAGCACATGATTTTAAAACTGAGCAAGATCTTCTGGTAGTTTTTTTCCTGAATACTTGGTAGTTTCTATTGATTCTATTCCAGAACAAAATTCTGCTGTTTTAGGTTGTATATTTACTTTGCTTTTATCCTAAGAAAAAGCCAAGCATTAAATCAACTTGCTATTGTGTTCCGATAATCAGTTTAAAATCTAAGATTTTTTTTCTTTTTTTAAATTAGAAGATTTAATTAAGTGCCATGTAATTGTAGCTTGCTAGTGTTTAATGTTTAATAGATTGATTCTGTGGTGTTCTAACCATTTAACACTCTGTCATCCTTGGAGAAAGTGGTTCTGCTCTTATTGAACACATTCTCTGACAAAATCACCAGCTGCTTTATTTTTCTATTTATTACAGTTAAACAATTGATGCGGTCTGAATCTTGACCAAACTGCTCAGCTGAGATGTTTTTTCCACAGTAGACACTGTACAAAATGTGCGTGCAAAAGGACACAGTTGGGTGGTAGTATTTTTTCATTAATGTGAACATTGACTAAACAAAGCAGTCCTGCCTTTTAAATCTTGTGGCAGCTCAGAAGGGAGGTGCTTAAGAACCTTAACTACTATGTCAGATGACAAAATACTTTTCCATTTTGGAGATTGGGTACTGCTCACACATGATGTATAGGGCTAAATATATGCTTGTTTCCTTGCACCTGTGTACTTCCCTATCTCTCCACCCCCCTCCCCTTCCCTGTAGGCAATAAATGGCCATTTTGCAACTGCATACTTTTGTCTTGGTTTTTGACTCTTTATTTGTACAGTTTAAGTTTCTGCTTTTTGGTTGATACTTCTAAAGTAAAGTAGGGAGCCCAGGTAATTCAGGAAACAAATTCAAGCGACTTTTTTTTCTACATCACTACTTAAGTGCTTTGTTTAGATAGATTCCAAAGTTAGTTATGTGACTTGATTTGCCTGAAGAAATCCAAGCAAAAGGACATAATATCCCTTCTGAGTAGAACTTGAAGAGCCAGTGTATATTTTGCCCTATTAACTTGTCTTGCCTTGGTGATCATAGCAGAAGATACTGTGCTGGAACCTCTAATCCTAAATCCTTGAGTGACTTTGATCAACAGAATCCCCCTGCTGAATTTTGGCCACATAGTATAAGAACGGACTGCTAAATCTCAATGTGTTTGCGGAATGAAGGTTTGTATATTAGGGCATAATTTAGCCCATCTTGACAGACAACCATTGAAAGGGTCAGCTCAGTTTCCAGTACTGACCAAACTCAGAACTAGATCTATCAAGATCTAGAATAAATTCAATCTATAGACATTCAAGTGTCATCTGAATAAGGGACTACAGGAGCTATATGAGGGATCTTCACAGAGTTCACGGGAAACACATGTTATGAAAGAAACATTTCTGGAGTTGGGGCTGGCACTGTGGAGCAGCGGATTAATGCCCTGGCCTGAAGCGCTGGCATCCCATATGGGCACGGGTTTGAGACCCAGCTCCTCTACTTTCAATGCAGCTCTCTGCTATGGCCTGGGAAAGCAGAAGATGATGGCCCAAGTCCTTGGGCCCCTTTACCAGCTTGGAAGACCCAGAGGAAGTTCCTGGCTCCTGGCTTCGGATTGGTGCAGCACTGGCAGTTGCGGCCAACTGGAGAGTGAACCATCAGATGGAAGACCTCTCTGCCTCTGCTCTCTCTGTGTAACTCCAACTTTCAAATAAATAAATAAATAAATTTTTTTTAAGAAACATGCCTGGATTTGAGGATTTAAAACTAATTTTAATTCAATTTTTTTGATTTACGTACACTCAAAGATGAAAGACAGGCTCCCTGTCCTCTATGAATTCTTATTTCAAGTAGTCTTCTATTTCTGACATAGGAGAATGTAGTGACGTGTCCTAGAATAAAAATATCTTAGAACCTTAGGATGGGGGGTTGGGGAGAAGAGGAGAAAAAGCACCCAGTGAAATAATTAGGAATTCTGTAAACTATGTTTAAGGATATTCAAATGAACACTGATTTTCAGATACTGTGTGATTGAGAACAGATTATTGAAGAAATTGGAACAATAGAAAACTGAGCTGTCTAGTAGAGTAAGTGCTTGAGGGAAACAATGGCAGATACTTTGAAACATATTGCCAAGGACAGGTTGTAGACTTGGCTTTATTTATTTATTTTTCTTTTCCAAGGACCCAATGTGAACCTGACATTAACCCTGAAGGCCTTGTCTTCACAGAACCCTTTATGTTGGCCAAAAGTAGAGCCACTCAAATAAAGAAGTGGATCTTGAAGTTCTCCAGGTTTGAAGATACCTACTTTATTAAGAATATACTCTGGGGGCTGGCTTTGTGGGGCAGGATGTTAAGGTGCCTCTCACGACTCTAGCATCCCATATTGGGGTGCTTTTTTGCTTCCTATCCAGCCTCCTGCTAATGTGCTGGGAAAGGAACAGAGAATGACCCAAGTACTTGGGCCCCTGTCATCCATGTGGGAGACCCTGGCTTTGACCTGGTTCACCCCCAGCTGCAGCTATTGTCTTTGTCTTTCATTTCCAGTAAACTTTTTCTTTTTTTCCTTTTTCTTCTTTCTCTCTCTCCCTCTCTAAATCGAGGCTTCAGAGACAGGACCTGGAAAACATTCAGGAAGTATCCTTGCATCCCATCATATACCATTGGGCAAAATGCATGCTCATTGCTAAAATGGAAATAAGAAATTGCATGGTGGTGTAGTTGGTTAAACTACCACCTACAATGTCGACATCCCATGTACGCATCAGTTTGAGTCCTAGCTGTTCCTTTTCCAATGTAGCTCCCTGCTGATGTGCCTGGGAAAGCAGTGGAGGATGGCCCAAGTACTTGGGCCCCTGCCACCCATATGTGAGACTCAGAAGCAGCTCCTGGATCCTGGCTTTGGCCTGGCCCAGCTCCAGCCTTTGTGACCATTTGGGTAGTGAACCAGCAGATGAAAGATTTGTCTCTGTCTTTACACCCACACCCCCATAAATCTGCCTTTCAAATCTTAAGCTTTCAAAAATTTGAAATGGCTCCCACCAACAGTGAACACTAAAGAAGGCCTTGTGTAGAGGTAGTTTTTTTGGGTAAGTGATCCAAAAAAAAGGAGAGAGGGCTAGGAAAAATGAAATAAGGAATGAGGGAAAGCCAAGTCAAGGGTCATTGTTGGGTTAATCACTGCTGTGGGGTATAATCCTGCCCACTGTGGGGTATAATCCTGCCAAGGACCTTCTGAGGTGCTAAATACAAGGTACCCTAATGTCTTTATGAGGGACTAGACTAGTAAAGAATTTACTTGTGGATTCTATTTCCCATGAGGTAAGATACCCCATAGGGGTTAATTCCTTTTCCCATCCATGTTTGTGCATGTATCGAATTCACTCAGGATGTTCCTGCAGGTATCCCATATAGAGATAGTGGGGAAGTAGGAGAGTGAAGAAGATGAGAAATAGTTGGTGTGACTGGGGCAAAGTACATCAGGTTAAACCTATGTGGTAAGTAAATGATCTGAGTGTGGAGCAAGGCACAGAATTGAACATGTTGTACCTCTTGTACCAATGAGACAAGTTTGGGTTCAGTGTTAAATCCATTTCATCACAGACTTCTAGGTTGACAGGTTGTAATCTCAACAAAAAGACAGCATAATGGAGCAAGGTAATTCTATTGCTGCAACTGGTGTAGGCGTTTTCCTTCTCCCATCATATGTTCCAGAATTTACCTCTCTTCATACCAACATGTCATTTGTTTTAGGGTTCTTTCTTGAGGTTAAGTATCTAAATCCCAACAAATATAACAAGTTATATGAAATTATATTTGTTGGGTCATGGTTCCTTGTGAAAGAACCAAGACATGCTCTGTGCATTCCCTGAGTTTCAAACATGCTCCTTCTTGCCTTGTGTTTTATAACAGCAACTCTGTCTTTTCATGGCAATATGGCACATCTTTGCTCATATACAGGACTGTAAGCCCCAAATGACCCCTTCCTGAAGGCAGCTTATATATAATGCCTGGACATATGTGGCTATAAAGTTCTTGTTTTAGTTCACCTTAGCAACTCTGAAGAACCATCCAATCTTCAAAGTTTCCAGGCTACCTCTGTTGAGATTGCATTGTCTTCCTGGATTCCTCCCTTGGTCCAATCCCAATTCCTTTCCTTTCATTGTTTCATTTGAAGAATACTGGTAAGTTTCCTGCCCACTAATCTCCCTGTTAGATTCTACTTCCCAGGGAACAGAACCTGCAACACCGAATTGCAAGGTGTTATGCCAGCAGTATATTATTAGAATGGTCTCCAGGATTCCTTGCTGAGACTTTAAACCTTAATTCATTAGATAGTGCCACCATATCAATCAATGTAGTCTTATTTGAGTCCCATGGTGCACACATTGAAGATTTTGCAGTTCCTGGTCATAATGTTAGCCCAGGACTTAGAATTCTGTGGCTATGAATGTTACTTTATTCTGGTTTAGGTGCTGTGTTTCTCTGCTCAGGCTGCTCTGTGATGTGGTCATAGTTACTGGTCTCCAGTCAATGAGAAGAGCAGCTAAAGGGGAGAGGCTTCCTCTTGTGAGGTACCTTTACAGGTGATTTATCCAGGCAAAGGGAGGTTTCTTTCCTTCATCAAAGGAAAGGACTTTGAGGCTTCAATTTCTGGGAATTGAAATTTACCTAGCTGCTCTGTCGAATGTTTTCATTCCAGGTCTTAGGGTCTCAATTGAAATGCAGAACCATGTTGCCTTGTGCTTCTGCTACTATTGTGCAAATCCTAATGCTGATCTTGAATAGTATTTTTTTTCCATAGCTACTGATGGTCTTTAAACACTGCCATGGATGCCTTCTGATGTTCATAGTAAGCTTGGGGTTAATAGTTGGTTCATCTGAGCCTGGTAGTTTTCTTTTTTCAAGGTATCTAATGTCAATTTTGAAAACCAGATAATCCCATAATCCTTAAACTTTCCATTGATTTATATACCTTAAATGCTACTGATCCACACATAGGCCACTACTTCTTTCCAGTTACACTTCAGATCCACCACCAGTGAAAGCATACCAGTGATCATCAGCCTCCACTGGCATGACTAGAGTAGTCCAGGACCAGAATCCCATCTTGAGTCTTGGCTTCCCTGAGCTACTTCTGATATTATCTTGGCCCAAGTTTCCCAAAAGGACAGAACCTGAGTTTTCCTTGTAGGTAGTAAACTTTGGGTTATCAGCTTAAGAAACAAGATAGGGACTGAGAATTTACCAGTTCAGTGGAGAGTTATTAAGTTGATCATCTCTGTGGGCAACTGATGTTTGATTTTATAAGGACTGTTATTAGGATGCACTCAGAATATTCATTTAAGATTATTTATTCACTGGCTTCTGTACTCCCATCAGTCAAAAATCACTTACCTGGGTGTTAACTCTCTTGTAGTTCCAGCTTTTTTTTTTTTTTCAAATAGAGCATGATGAAGAATGTTGAACATCTGTTGAAGCAAATGAAGGAAATGCACTTAAAATTACAACTGAAAATGATGAAGTTCTTGCCAAAATTTAATCATAATTCTGTATTTTATAATTGTATATAATTGTATTTCTTATTTGTAAATCATAGCAAATATGTAAATTATACAAAAATGGAATTTCCTATTATGGACTTCATTATGTACCAGGCATTGTTTAAATGCTTCATAAACATTACTCATTTAATCTTTGCAACAACCCAATGAAATCATATTATAACTTAATTTTCCAAATGAGTAAACTGCGACCCAGAAAGGTTTGTAACTCAATAGCTTTGTGATCTGGGGCATGAGTTGCTATAAGAAACAAGAAAGGGCTCTGCAGCATGCCAAAGTTGTAGTACATGTGGTACTTCCCCTTGGGAATCCTGCCAACCGATGGGTTAAATTGTTAAACAATGGAGTCAAAGAGGAATGAATTTAGTAGCCAGGAATACATGTAAGTGTCTCTTGGTACCTCCTTCCTAATGTTGCCATTAAATTTACAAATGCAGAAATCATGGCTTGAAAATGGCACAGTAACTGAGTCTGAGTTACCCCACAGGGTTTACCATTAAAACCAAAAGAGGTGAGAGCTGAAAAAGGGAAGAAGCTGTGGGGGAGTAGGTAGGGGACTGCTCAGGATTAAACTTGTGAGGTTCAGGAAGCAATGTGGTCCAACAGGCCTTAGCAATTTGCATGGGAAACTCTGGAGCTATGTCCTTCAGAAATGCCACATATTGACAGAAGGGCACAAAGGTTTAATGACTCCACCTTCAGTAGTCACCAGAAGTGGAGGAGGGAAAAGATGAAAATTGATTGTGGCTCCAGAACTGCTGGAGAAGAGGTTGGGATTACTGTCCTTGAGGGGTAGAGATGGTGAGAGGAAGGTACTTTGAGAATAGATTATACAAAACAAGTGACTCAGAGTGGCCCAGTGTGATTCTGTGGTATAGTTTGCCTGTTTTCCACTTTAGGGACTCAAAAAACATTTTCTCATCTGCTGGGATTATAGGAAGAAGAGCTGCCTTGCCCAAGATCATATCCCATTGGAGGTAGGTAATAGTGGGCAGTCCACAGCCAATGACTGGTAAGTGTGTGGTTATTAACTCTTAGCCCCTTATGTCAATAGATGGCAATTGTGAAGGGACATGTCAGTCTCCATGCAAATGACTAGGCCTTTGTTGAGACAGCATTGTTTCCTTCACTTCCCAAATTTGATTCTGGGCACCCTCATAAAAAACTTCCCGAATACCAATCTTCATCTCAAAATCTGTTTGCTGGGGCATCATCCTGTAGCCAGGAGAAACAGGTTTTGCGTGGCGGATAGTTATACCAGTGCTTTGGATTACAGAAAATCTTGCTACTGAAAACTGTAATATTTGGCATATAAGGTTAAACCCCCCATGTGTGTGTTTGTGTTTATTAAGTATATACAGAATATTTAAAGCTATATAAAAGATATCAGGGAAAGCATATTTTAAAGATCAGTGTACCAGAAAAAATGATGCTGAAATTCATATGTAAACACAGGTAGACCTTGAATAGCTAAAACAATCTCTTACAACAAAAACAAAAGCTGGTGGCATCACAATACCAAGTTTCAAGACATACAACAAGGCAGTTATAATAAAAACAGCCTGGTACTGGTACAAAAATAGACGGATAGACCAATGGCACAAAATAGAAACAGGAGAAATCAATCCAAGCATCTACAACCCAGACTTGTATTTGACCAAGGATCTAAAATCAATCCGTGGAGCAAGGACAGTCTTCAACAAATGGTGCTGGGAAAACTGGATTTTCACATGCCGAAGTATGATGCAAGACCCCTACCTTACACCTTACATGAAAATCCATTTAAAGTGGATTAAAGGAAGGCCTAAATCTATGACCTCCTACCATCAAATTATAGAGAACATTGGAGAACCCTGCAAGACATTAACATAGGCAAATAATTCCTGGAAAAGACCCAGAGGCACAGGCAATCAAAGCCAAAGTCAACAAATGGGATTATATCGAATTGAGAAGCTTCTATACTGCAAAAGAAACACAGCAAAGTGAAGAGACAAGCGACAGAATGGGAAAAATTATAAAATATGCAGCTGATAAAGGATTAACCAGAATATATAAAGAGAGATCAAGAAACTCCACAACAACAAAACAAACAACCAAGTTAAGAAATGGGCCAAGGACTTAAACAGACATTTTACAAAAAAAGGAAATCCAGAGTGCTATTTAGGACATCTGCCATTCTATGAGTCTGCTGTGTATCCTGCTTCCCATGTTGGATCATTCTCTCCCTTTTTCATTCTATCAGTTAGTAAGGGCAGACACTAGTCTTGTTTGTGTGATCCCTTTGGCTCTTAGACCTATCAGTGTGATCAATTGTGAGCTGAAATTGATCACTTGGACTAATGAGATGGCCTTGGTACATGCCACCTTGATGGGGTTGTATTGGAAACCCCTGGCACAATTCTAACTCCATCATTTGGGGCCGTTCCGATTGAGCCTGTCCCAAGTTTTACATCTCCTCCCTCTCTTATTCCCACTCTTATATTTCACAGAGATCACTTTTCAGTTAAAATTTAAACACCTAAGAATAATTCTGTGTTAATTACAGAGTTCAACCTCTAGTACTAGGATAAAGAAAAAAAAAATACTACCATGGATAAAGTATTACATTGTACAACAACAGTCAGCACAAGATCTGGCCTCAGAATCAGCCCTTAAGGCATTCGGATCTGGCTCAAGAGCCCATGAGAATATTTTAGGCATGGAAAGCTAAGACACTCTGGAAAAAACAGAAGACCTAAATGAAAGATCTCTGCGAGTGAGATCCCAGTGGAAAGAACGGGGCCATCAAAGAAGGAGGTACCTTTCTCTGAAGGGAGGAGAGAACTTCCACTTTGACTATGGCCCTGTGGGAATAAGATCGAAGTCGGCTAACCCTAAAGGCTTCCATAGCCTCGGCAACTCATGACCAGAGCCTAGGGAGATTACTGACGCCATAAACAAGAGTGTCAAATTGTTAAATCAACATCAGGAGTCACTGTGTACTTGCGTCTCATGGGGGATCTGTCCTTAGTGTGTTATCCAATGTGAAGTGATGCTATTACTAGTACTGAAACAGTATTTTTACACTTTGTGTTTCTGTGTGGGTGCAAACTGATGAAATCTTTACATAGTATATATTGAATCGATCTTCTTTATATAAAGATAATTGCAAATGAAAAAAAAAAATCTTGGTGTTAAACTGGAAATTGCATAGACAATTAATCAATTTTTTAAAAAAAAAAAATCATGTAGGATCTCTGTCCTTAATGTGCTGTACATTGTGAATTAATACTATAACTAGTACTCCAACAGTATTATCATTTTGTGTCTCTATGCGAGGGCAAACCGTTGAAATCTTTACGTGGTACGTACTAAATTGATCTCCTGTGTATAAAAAGAATTGAAAATGAATCTTGATGTGAATGGAAGGGGAGAGGGAGCGGGAAAAGGGGAGGGTGGGGGGAGGGAGGGAAGTTGTGTGTGGGGGGAGCCATTGTGGTCCATGAGCTGTTCTTTGGAAATTTATATTCTTTAAATAAAAGCTTTATAAAAAAAAAAAAAAAAAAAAAAAAAAAAAAAAAAAAAAAAGGAAATCCAAATGGCCAACAGACACATGAAAAATGTTCAGGATCACCAGCTGTCAGGAAAATGCAAATCAAACCACAATGAGGTTTCACCTCACACCAGTTAGAATGGCATTCATACAGAAATCAATAAACAACAAATGCTGGTGAGGATGTGAGGAAAAAGGAACCCTAATCCACTGTTGGTGGAAATGTAAACTGGTAAAACCACTATGGAAGACAGTATGGAGATACCTCAGACATCTGAATATAGACCTATCAAATGACCCAGCCATCCAACTCCTAGGAATTTACCCAAGGGATATTGAATCAGCATATGCAAGATTTATCTGCACCCCTGTGTTTATTGCAGTTCAATTCACAATAGCTAGGGCATGGAATCATCCTAAATGCCCGTTAACTGAAAACTGGATTAGGAAATTATAGGATATATACTCTATGGAATATGACACCATGGTTAAAAAAAAAAATGAAATCCAATCATTTGCAACAAAATGGATGAATCATACTTGGTGAAATAAGCCAGTCCCACAGGGACAAATACCATATATTCTCCTTGATCTGTGTTAACTAACTGAGCACCTAAAAGGAAGTCTGTAGAAGTGAAATTGACACTATGAGAAGCAATGACTTGAACACTCTTGTCTTGACTGTTGAGGAACAGTTTTTTTTTTTTTTTTTTTAATGTAGAATGGGACTGGCAATGGGAGAGGGAAGAGGAGGTGGGGTGACACTGGGGGTGGGAGGGTGGATATGATGGGAAGAATCACTATATTGCTAAAGTTGTACTTATGAAATCTGTACTCATTAAATGGTTTCTTTGTGGGGTAGAGAAATCCTTACATTAAAAAAAAAGGTCAATGTAGATCAATTCATTGGGATTTGTGATCTCTGTGTGTGGAATAGATTTATAAATATAATAAGCAATCACTTTAGTCAAGATTCCATTGTAAAAACAAAATTTCAGTCAAATAAATGTCATGCAGATAATCAGCTAAATGGGTTAGAGATTTGCAAAATTTCCAATAGTAAATGACAACGTAAACCAGAGATTAGCAATATTAAAAAAAAATACTATAGCCTTTAAGACACTGATGTCAGGAAGAGATGGGGTTATCAAATCTAAGAAATAGAGTTTAGGTATCAGGAGCTAGAACCATGGCAGTACCTGCCTATGTGGAGGTAGTGTCACAGGAGGAGGAGAATTTTTTTTTTTAAAAGATTCATTTATTTGAAAGTCACACAGAGAAGAGAGAGGTCCTCCACCTGCTAGCTTACCCCCCAACTGGCCATAATGGCTGGAGCTGCACCTATCTGAAGCGAGGAGCCAGGAGCTTCTTCCGGATATCCCATGCTGGTGCAGGGCCCCATCCACTGACTTCACAAGCAACAGCAGAGAGCTGGATTGGAAGTGGAGTAGCTGGGACTCAAACCAGTGCCCATATGGGATGCTGGCACCACAGGCAGTGGTATCACAGGCTATGCCACAGCACTGGCCCCGAGGACCTTTCTTTGGCAAGATGGGATTGCTCAGAAAATTTAGGCTCAGTTGGGAATGCTACTTGAAGCAGTAAGAGAAATTCCTTAGTTTCCTTCCCCTTTTGCCTTCCATTTTTTTTTTTTAACCATGTCTCTCATTGGCTGAACATAACCAGAAGTGATTGGAAAAGAAGTATAGAATTATTGCTTTCCTGATACATTCAGTATAGAGAAACATTGGGGAATGCACTCTGACAAGTAAGATTTTTCCCAGGCTCAACATAGGCAAATCAATAAACATGATACATACATCAACAGAATGAAGGATAAAATCATATGATGACCTCAGTATATTCAGAGAAAATATTTGATGAAATATAGCATCCTTTTGTGATAAAAACATTGAAATATTAAGTATAGAAGGAACATACTTCATCACAATAAAACTTCTTATGCCAACCTGATAGCCAATATCTTTGAGTAGGGGAAAAGCTAGAATTTCCATTAAGATCTGGAATCATACAAAGATATCTACTCCTTTTTTTTTTTTTTTTTTTTTTTTTTTTTACAGGCAGAGTGGACAGTGAGAGAGAGAGACAGAGAGAAAGGTCTTCCTTTGCTGTTGGTTCACCCTCCAATGGCTGCCGCGGACAGCGCGCTGCGGCCGGCGCACCGCGCTCATCTGATGGCAGGAGCCAGGTGCTAGGTGCTTTTTCCTGGTCTCCCATGGGGTGCAGGGCCCAAGCACTTGGGCCATCCTCCACTGCACTCCTGGGCCACAGCAGAGGGCTGGCCTGGAAGAGGGGCAACCGGGACAAGAACCTGGTGTGCCGGCGCCGCAAGGCGGAGGATTAGCCTGTTGAGCCAAGGTGGGGGATGTCTAACCTACAGGCCATGTAAGACCTACAAAATAATTTGGTCTTGGGCTGTCAAGGAACTGCTGGTAGGACTTAAAATTTATAAGTCTGTATCAGGCATTTTTTTCCTGTTCTGTGTTTTTTTTGTGAATTTTTATTTTAAATTTAAGGTATACAAACTTCATGAATTTCATAAATACAAATTTAGGAAGATAGTCATTCTTCACACCCACCCTCGCACCTGCACTCCCACTCTTCGTCTTCGCTCTCCTATTCCCATTCTTATTTATTACTAAGATCGATTTTCAATTAACTATATACATATAAGATTAACTCCATACTAAGTAAAGAGTTCAACAAATAGTATTTAAAAAAAGTTCCTCAACAGTAGAGACAAGGGCTGTTCAAAGTCATTGCATCTGTCAATTTCACTTCTACAAATTACCTTTTATGTATCTATTAGTTACTACAGATCAGGAAGAACACATGTTATTTGTCTTTTGAAGACTGGCTTATTTCATTAAGTATAATGTTTTCTAGTTGCATCCATTTTGTTGCAAAATGGCAGGATTTCATTTTTTTTTAAACCTCTGTGTAGTATCCCTTGGTGTACGTGTCCCATAATTACTTTCCAGTCTTCAGCTGATGGATATCTAGGTTGATTCCATAGCTTAGCTATTATGAGTTGAGCTGCAATGAACATGGGGGTACTGATAACCCTTTCATATGCTGATTTCATTTCTTTTGGCTAAATTCCCAGGAGTGGGATGGCTGTGTCATATTGTAGATCTATGTTCAGATTTCTTCTTTTATATTTTTTTTTAAATTTTATCTATATTTATTTATATTTATTTGAGAGGTAGACTTACAGACAAAGAGGGGGAGAAGCAGAGAGTGAGGTCTTCCATCTGCTGGTTCACTCCCCCAATGGCTGCAACATCCAGAGCTGCACTGATCCGAGGCCAGGAGCCAGGAGCTTCTTCCGGGTCTCCCATGTGGGTGCAGAGGCCCAAGCACTTGGGCCATTTTCTACTGCTTTCCCAGGCCATAGCAGAGAGCTGGATAGGAGCAGCCAGAACTAGAACTGGCACCCATATGGGATACTAGTGCCGCAGGCAGAGGCTTAGCCCATTATGCAATATCACTGGCCCCTATATTCAGATTTCTGAGGTATCTCCACACTGTCTTCCACAGTGGCTATACCAGTTTACATTGCCACCAACAGTAGATTTAGGGTACCTTTTTCCTCATCTTCATCCTTACCAGAATTTGTTGTTGATTTCTGCGAAAGCCATTTTAACTGGGGTTTAGTGAAAGCATTTGTTGAAGAGACTATTCTTGCTCCATGGGTTGATTTTAGCTCTTTTGTCAAACTGAAGTTGGTCATAGATGTATGGGATTAGATAGAGTAGAGCCCCTATGGTAAAACTGTGGTAGCTATATTTAAAAAAAGTCCATACAGAAACAGAAGAGTGCACTTCCTTTCTCTTCTATATAATGCCCTGTGGTGCTTACGAATTCTGCCAGTGAGATCAACAACAGGAGGGGTAGAACAAAGTGGTAGCTAAGATGCTACAGCAATTGTCTGTCCCCAGAAACACCCATCTGAACAGTTATTCTTGCACCAAACCACCTTCACAATTACTAAGGAAACAAGGTGAGAGAACACAGTGCCTGGTTTTAGTATGATAAAAATAGTACATTGAAGAAGATAGGAAAGAGTCAACCATGTCACCAATCACCCATCTCCAAATAGTATGATGTATAGAGATACTTCTTAGTTGGGATCGTGCTGGATGGGGGCCCTCCGGCTCCTGTTCTTAGCCTAGCACCTGCAGACCCAGCCTTTGGACTCCTTAGCCAGGCAGACACAAGACTGCCTCTACTACACCTTCCCCAACCTCTGACATTGGAACAAGACTCCACCAGCTGCTAGGAGACAGGGCAGGAAAGGGAGGCTAGGCCTTTGCCTTGAAGCTCAGTGCCAGGCTTGATATAATGAGACCCAGCAGCAGATACAGCCCAGTGGCCTCTACCCCACATCAATGCTCTCAGATGGAACCCCTAGATCTGCCCTGGCAAGAGGAAACCCAAGCCCTGCAGTGGTGGGCTTGTTTCAGTTTGTGACACTGTCAGCCTTGCCCGATCCTGATGTGCACCCTCAAGATGGCACTGGGCCTGGCGAGTGTGAGGCCCAGGTACAACTCAGCTAGTGGCAGTCCGGGTATCACCTTTTTCCCAGCCTTGGGCTATCAGCAAAGGTTAACACTCTAGCTTCTAAGGAGTAGGGCACCAAAATAAGAACAGGATTGCATTTTGGAACTAATTGCTAGGCTGGTAAAACCCATTATTCAGGGAGATCCCAGTAGTTCTCCCCAGTCCAGTGCCTGAATGGAGTTTTTGGACCTGTCCCAGGGCCAAGTAGAGACCTGGGACTCCAGTGGATTGCACTTATAGTTTGGCTGGTTTCACCCATGGATTCTTGTAGTCACTTTGGGCACAAGTTCATCCCAGTAGCAGACAAACCATAGCAACATGGACATTTGTCTTAGCTCCATGTTGCACTGACATGTTGATGGATGGGCTGTGGATTCTGTTATCTGATACTGTAGTTTTTGTGTCCACAGAACTGCTCACTTTATTCCTCCCTGAAGCATAGGAAGTACAATAGAGAGACAGTAATTGTAATTTTGGGAAGAAGAGTTATTTGGGTGCCAAGATATTGCATAGGAGCTTAGAACCCATGCCCCACCAGAATTTGGGCCAGTGCTACCACAGTTGTGGCCATATCCCTGCCACAGAGGTGATTCAGGCAACCCCTCTAGGATTCTGGACTGGTTTATCAATTACCAGTTATCCCAGCTACTGCAGGCTGAGGGCCAATTCCTTGCCAACCCAGCCCAACTACAAATGCTGCCACTGAGATTCACACAACACTGCTGAGTCAGAGAAGAGCACAATTTGTCCCTATTGCTGCTGTTATCAGTTATACTGATACAGGGTGTCTATACTAGAACTAAAGCCAAAGTAGCCTACCAATCTGACGCCTGAAGACACATCTTCAGAGAAAACCTTTCACCATTAAAACCACTCATTAAAGTGATAGAAACAACTAATCCACAAATGTGCATCCACAGAAACAAATATCAGTGTAGTAATACATGAAGTACTGAGAAGCAAGGTGGCATGATGCTCCCAAAGAAACACACTAATGCTTTAATAATAGATCCAAAGAAGAAGTTGATAAAATGCCTGATAATATAAAAGAATAATTATAAGGATGTCCAAAGGGACATAAAAGCACACAAAAAGATACAAGACAATAAAGCAGACTATTGAATAAAAGCAGGAAAACATTTTTTCATGTAAATGATAAATTCAGTGCTGAATTTTTGAAATGCAAAAGAACCAAAATGGAATCTTAGAATTGAAGAACTCAATAAATGAAATTAAAAAAACAATTTAAAGCCTCAGCAACAGACTAGATCAAGCAGAAGACAGAACACCTGAAACTGAAGGCAGATTTTTGGAAATATCCCAGTCAGGGAAAACAAAGTTATAAAGATAAAAAAGGAATGAAGACAGCCTCTGAGATTTTAGGGCCCCCATTATATGAACAAGTATTTTGTAGAGAGAAATAAAGGCATAAAAAGCTTTTTGAAGAAGGAATTTGCTAAAATCTCCAATTCTTGGGAAAGATAAACATTCCAGTACAGCAAGCCCATAGGTCTCTAAACAGACATGACCAGAGAAAATGCTTATTGCAACACATCATAGACCAACTCTGAAAAGTACAACACAGAATTCATTTTAAAATCTTCAAGAGAGCCAAGTCACACTTAAGAGAGCCCCAGTTAACAGCATTTTTTTTTTAAACCTAAACCTTATAGGGTGGGAGAGAATAGAATGATGCAGTCCGAGTTCTGAAAGAAACTGCCATCCAAGAATAGCATAAAGAGGAAAGCTACTTTTTTAATTGAAGGAAAAAACGTTCAAGGCAAGCAAAATATTTACCATCATGAAAACATGTGAAAGTATAAACTCACTAGAAGAGTATATATACACAAAAGAGAAATATAGAAGAATCATCTTAGTAATGCCACAGACTGCCAACCATGAAGATAAACAAGAGAGGAAGAACAGAAGATATCAAAATAAATAGGATAAATATTGTCATTGCATATAAATAATAACTTTGAATGTTAATGGGCTAAATTCCAATTAAAGAGACATTCTGGGCCGGTGCCGCTATTCAATAGGCTAATCCTCCACCTGCAGCACCGCCACCCCGGGTCCTAGTCCCGGTCGGGGCGCCAGATTCTGTCCTGGTTGCTCCTCTTCCAGTCCAGCTCTCTGCTGTGGCCCGGGAGTGCAGTGGAAGATGGCCCAAGTCCTTGGGCCCTGCACCTGCATGGGAGACCAGGAGAAGCATCTGGCTCCTGGCTTCAGATCAGCACGGTACGCTGGCCGTAGCAGCCATTTAGGGGGTGAACCAATGGAAAAGGAAGACCTTTCTCTCTGTCTCTCTCTCACTGTCCAATCTGCCTGTCAAAAAAAAAAAAAAAAAAAGAAAGAAAGAAAGAGAGAGGCAGACTGGCAGACTCGAGAAAATGAGATCAATAGTCACTGCCTAGAAGAAATTTACTTCACCAGTAAAGACACACTGAGGGTGAAAGAATGGAAAAATGCAGTCCATGCAAATGGAAATCAACTGATCAGGAATAACTCTACATATAATAGTCAAAAATATACTTTAAAGATAAAAACTGTAAAAGAGACCAGGAAGTTCAAGGGATTAATTCATCAAGAAGGTGTAATAATTCTAAGTTTTTAAGTTTTTAAGTTGGGTCACTCAGAGAGGTAAGCCCCAATGCAATACAATTGGAGGACATCAACATCCCATTTTTGTCAAAGACAATCATTCATACCAAAAAACAAAACAAAAACCCAACAAAGAAATGTCAGAGTTAAACTATAATATTGATTAAATGCACCTAACAGACATTTACAGAACACAACAGATGTAGAATAGACATTCTTTTCTTTAGCACAGGGAATAGTCACACTATTTAATAGACCACAGCACAAATCTCAACATGTTGGGAAAAAAAGTCTAAATTATATTATGTGTGTGTGGTTTTTCTTTTTACCACAGTGAAACAAAATCAGAATTAGCAATAAAAGAAACTTTAGGAATTATACAAATACATGGAGATGGAATTACTTGCTTCTGAATGAACAACGTATTATTGAAGGGGCTGGCACCTGCAGTGCAGGCATCCCATTTGGGCACCACTTTGAGTCCCAGCTGCTCCAGTTCCAATCCAGCTCTCTGCTATGGCCTGGGAAAGCAGTAGAAGATGACCTGAGTCCTTGGGCCCCTGCACCCACATGAGAGACCTGGAAGAAGCTTTTGGCTCCTGGTTTCGATTGGCACAGCTCCAGACATTGAGGCCAACTGGGGAGTGACCAAAGGGTCACTGTCTCTCTCTCTCTCTCTCTTTCTCTAACTATGAATTTCCAATAAATAAATAAATCTTTTTTTTTAAACCAATGTATTATTGAAGAAACTAAAAGGAAAAATTTCAAATTTCTTGAAACGAAAATGGAAACATAACATGTCAAAGTATACAGCAAGAGAAGTAGTAAGAGGAAAGTGCATAGCAATAAATGCCTACCTAAAATAACCAGATATCAAATAAACAACATAATGATGCATCTCAAGGTCCTAGAAAAGTAAGAATGAACCAAACCCGAAGTTGGTGTAAGAGAAGAGAGACTACAAAAATGCAAAAGATCAATAAAATGAAGAATTGGCTTTCTGAAAAGATGCATAAAATGAATAAAACTTTATTTAGGCTAAACCAGGTAAAATAAAATACCCTAATTAATAAAATTAGAGATATGGAATGAGGTATCACAGTTGATACCATTTGGAAATACAAAAGTTCATTACAGACTATTATGAATGACTTTATGCAAATTGGAAAACCGAAGTGAAATGGGTAAATTTCACTGGTCAAAAGTGAGCATGAAGACATGGAAAACCTGAAGAGATTAATAACAAGTAATGAAATTGAATCAGTAATCAAAGGTTTCTGAACAAAGAAAAGCCCAGGACTGGATGGATTCACAGTTGATTTCTACCGAATTTATAAGAAAGAACTGGCACTAATCCTGTTAAATTATTCCAAACTATTGAAAGGAAAGGAACCTTTACAATTCTTTTTACAAAGCTAGCAATACTTTGATTCTACAATCATACAAGGGTAAAACAGAAAGGAAACTTATAGATCAGTATCCCTAATGAATGTACATGCCAAATTTTTTGATAAACTACCAAAAATTGAACCCAAATGTTCATCAAAATGATAATTCCCCCATACCAAATGAAATTTATGCAAGGGATCTAGGGATGGTTCAATATACTCAAATCAATAAAATACATTACATCCACAGAATCAAGTTTAAAAATCGTGACCATTCTAATAAACACAGAAAAAACATTAAATAAAATTCAACATCCATTTAGGTTAAAAGTATTGAAGGATTTAAATATACAAGGAACATATCTAAGATAATAAAAATTGTATTTGGTAAACTCGTGATCAACATTGTGTTGAATGGGGAAAAGCTGAAAGCATTTCTTCTAAGATCTGGAACCAGACAAGAATATATCCTATTACTGCTCCTATTCAATATAGTAATGGAAATCTAAACTAGAGAAATTAGGCATGAGAAAGATGGTCCACACATTCACTAGGTCTTAACCTCCTGTTATTTCTCCCCACTAAAGTCAGGTTTCTCTGCTTGGCTGAGGGTGGAGCTTATGAACTGGGACTGTGAAACAAAACAAAACAAAACAAAACAAGAGGATGTGTGGGAGGACTCATGGTGTGCCTGAGAGGTAAGTACTTGGTGGGAGACACCACAAACTCAGTAACCTTGGCAACCTAGTGGGAGACATTGCAGGGGAATCTGAGCTTACACTGAGGACTGCAGAGATCCTTTGTGTGGTCCCTGGGACAGAGCAGACGAATATTATAACCACTGGGGCTAACACTCAGGCACTGATTGCCATCAAGGAGAAGAGCTCAGCTGAGCAGAATTATTTCCCTTCTGAATAAAGAGAAAGAGAGAGACAGAAAGACTTACCATGCCAAACCTGGGTGTGTCACCTTTGGCATACCCTTAACCCTGAAGAACTGAACAGAGCTCTCTGACCACACCCATCATAAGCTTCTAGAGATTCACCAAAAACAGTCCACTTAATCTAGTCATAGTATAACAAGAAAAGCCACCACAGTGAGGAAAAGAAAAAGAAGAAACCAAATATCTCCACAATGCCAAACAACAAACGCAAAAACTGAGGAAACAAGAACAGGAAAGTCATTAGGTCGCCCCCAAATGAACATGACACTCCAATACAAGATTATGAAGATGATGAGATAGAAGAAATGCAAGATACAGATTTCAAAAAATATGATAAGGGGCTGGCGCTGCAGCTCAATAAGCTAATCATCCGCTTGTGGCAAGGGCACCCCGGGTTCTAGTCCCGGTCGTGGTGCTGGATTCTGTCTTGGTTGCTCCTCTTCCAGTCAAGCTCTCTGCTGTGGCCCAGGAGTGCAGTGCAGGATGGCCCAAGTGCTTGGGCCCTGCACCCACATGGGAGACCAGGAGGAAGCACCTGGCTCCTGACTTCAGATCAGCGCGGTGCGCTGGCTGCAGCACACCGGCTGCAGCAGCCATTGGAGGGTGAACCAACAGTAAAGAAGACCTTTCTTTCTGTCTCTCTCTCTCTCACTGTCCACTCTGCCTGTAAAAAAATATGATAACATTTAGAAGTTATCAAAAACCAATTCTTGAACTACAGAAATCCTTACTGGACAGGACAGAAATCTCATTCATGAAAATGAATCTTAAGGAGGAATCAAAATGAAATGAGAAATTTACTAGAACATGAAATTGTGATATTGAAGAGAAATCAAAATGAAATGAAGAATTCAATGGAACAAGTGACAAATGCATTTGAGAGTCTTAAAAACAGAATCTGTGAGATAGAAAAGAGAATATTGGACTTAGAAGACAGAGCACAGAAAAGAATACAGTCAATCCAAAGTAAAGAAGAGGAAATTAGAAATCGAAAAAATATTGTTGGGAATCTACAGGATACTATTAAAAAACCTAACATTAGGGTTCTAGGATTTCCTGAAGGCATGGAGAGGGAGAAAGGATTAGAAGGCCTTTTTCGTGAGATACTATCAGAGAACTTCCTGGGTTTGGAGAAGGACAGACATCCAAGTGCAGGAAACACATAGAACCTCCAATAAATGTGACCAAATGAGATCCTCACCATGACATGTTGTAATCAAACTCACCACAGTGAAACATAAAGAAAAGATTCTAAAATGTGGAAGAGAGAAACATCAGATTACTCTCAGAGGATCTCCAATTAGACTCACAGCAGACATCTCATCAGAAACCCTACAGGCTAGGAGGGAATGGCAAGATATAGCCCAAGTACTAAGAGAAAAAAACTGCCAGCCCAGAATATTATATTATGCAAAGCTCTCATTTGTGAATGAAGATGAAATAAAGAGCTTTCATAGCAAATAGAAATTGAAAGAATTTGTCACCACTCATCCAGCCCTACAAAAAAATGCTTAAAGATGTGTTACACACAGAAACACAGAAACAGGCCATCATATCAAAAGAAGATAAAGGAAGAAAACCTCGTAGTAAAAGATCGCGGGAAATTCAAAGCATATATTAGAAATATCTTCGGGAAAATGGCAGGGCAAAGTCACTACTTATCAAAAGTCACATTGAATGTCAGGGGCCTCAACTCTCCAGTTAAAAGGCACAGACTGGCTGAATGGATTAAAAAATAAAACCCATCTATTTGCTGCTTACAAGAGACACATCTTTTCAACAAAGATGCATGCAGACTGAAAGTGAAAGGTTGGAATAAGAAATTCCAGGCCAGCAGAAACCAAAAAAGCTGGCGTAGCCATCTTAATATCAGACAAAATCAACTTTAACACAAAAACTGTTAAGAGAGACAAAGAGTGCCACTATATAATGATTAAAGGATCAATTCAACAGGAAGATATAAATATTATAAATGTATATGCACCTAATTACAGGGTATGGGTTAACCACGCAGACCAAGTGGGATTTATCCCTGGTATGAAGGGATGGTTCAATGTTTGCAAATCAATCAATGTGATATACCACATTAACAAACTGCAGAAGAAAAACCATATGATTCTCTCAATATATGCAGAGAAAGCATTCAATAAAATACAACACGCTTTCATGATGAAAACTCTTTAGCAAACTGGATATAGAAGGAAAATTCCTCAATACAATCAATGCAATTTATGAAAAACAAATGGCCAGCATCCTATTGAATGGGGAAAAGTTGGAAGCATTTCCACTGAGATCTGGTACCAGATAGGGATGCCCACTCTCACCACTGCTATTCATATAGTTCTGGAAGTTTTAGCCAGAGCTATTAGGCAAGAAAAAGAAACTAAAGGGATACAAATTGAGAAAAAAGTCAAACTATCCCTCTTTGCAGACAATATGTTTTTTTATTTAGGGGATCCAAAGAACTCTACTAAGAGACTATTGGAACTCATAGAGGAGTTTGGCAAAGTATCAGGATATGAAATCAATGAAAAATCAACTGCCTTTGTATACTCAGGCAATGCCATGGCTGAGAAAGAACTTCTAAGATCAATCCCATTCACAATAGCTGCAAAAATATTAGATACCTTGGAATAAACTTAACCAAGGACGTCAAAGATCTCTACAATGAGAATTACAAAACTTTAAAGAAACAAATAGAAGAAAATACCAACAAATGGAAAAATCTTCCATGCTCATGGATTGGAAGCATCAACATAATCAAAATGTCCATTCTCCCAAAAGCAATTTATAGATTCAATGTGATACTAATCAAAATTCCAAAGACATTCTTCTCAGATCTGGAAAACATGATGCTGAAATTCATATAGAGGCACAGGAGACCTCAAATAGCCAAATCAATCTTGTACAACAGAAACAAAGCCAGAGGCATCCCAATACCAGATTTCAGGACATTCTACAGGGCAGTTTTAATCAATACAGTATGGTACTGGTACAGAAACAGATGGGTAGACCAATGGAACAGAATAGAAATACCAGAAATCAATCCAAACACATACAGCCAACTTATATTTGATCAAGGATCTAAAACCAATTCCTGGAGTAAGGACAGTCTATTCAACAAATGGTGCTGGGAAAACTGGATTTCCACGTGCAGAAGTATGACACAAGACCCCTACCTTACACAAAAATCCACTCAACATAGATTAAAGATTTAAATCTATGACCTGACACCATCAAATTATTAGAGAACATTGGAGAAACCCTGCAAGATATAGGCACAGGCAAAGACTTCTTGAAAAAGACCCCAGAGGCATAGGCAGTCAAAGCCAAAATAAACAATTGAGATTGCATCAAATTGAGAAGTTTCTGTACTGCAAAAGAAGCAGTCAGGAAAGTGAGGAGGCAACTGAAGAAAAAAATATTTGCAAACTATGCAACAGGTAAAGGATTAATAACCAGAATCTACAAAGAGATCAAGAAAATCCACAAGAACAAAACAAACAACCTACTTGAGAGATGGGGCAAGGACCTCAATAAACATTTTTCAAAAGAGGAAATCCAAACATCCAACAGACACATGAAAAAATGTTCAGGATCACTAGCCTCAGGGAAATGCAAATCAAAACCACAATGAGGTTTCACCTCACTCCAGTTAGAATGGCTCACATTCAGAAATCTACCAATAACAGATGCTGGAGAGGATGTGGGGTAAAAGGCACACTAACCCACTGTTGGTGGGAATGCAAACTGGTAAAGCCACTATGGAAGATAGTTTGGAGATTCCTCAGAAACCTTGATATAACCCTACCATAACTCAGCCATCCCACTTCTTGGAATTTACTGAAAGGAAATCAAATTAGCAAATGAAAGGGCTGTCTGCACCTCAATGTTTATTGCAGCTCAATTCACAATAGCTAAGACATGGAATCAACCTAAATGCCCATCAACAGAAGACTGGATAAAGAAATTATGGGATATGTACTCTATAGAATACTATAGAGCAGCAAAAAAAAAAAAAAAAAAAGAGAGAGAAAAAGAAAAAAAAAAGAAATCTGGTCATTTGCAACAAAATGGAGGAATCTGGAGCACATCATGTTGAGTGAAATAAGTCAGTCCCAAAGGGACAAATATCATTATGTTCTCCCTGATCAGTGACAACTAACTGAGCACCTAAAAGGAAACCTGTAGAAGTGAAATGGACACTATGAGAAACAATGACTTGATCAGCCCTTGTCCCAACTATCAAGGAACAACTTAATACTTTATCCCTTTTAGTATTTTTTTTTGTTCTACTTAATACTATTGGTTGAACTCTTTAATTAACACACAATTATTTTAGGTGTTTAAATTTAACTGTAAACTGATCCCTGTTAAATAGAAGAGTGGGAATAAGAGAGGGAGGAGAGGTACAATTTGGGACATGCTCAATAGGACTTGCCCCAAATGGTAGTGTTAGACATGTGCCAAGGGATTCCAATTAAATCCCAGCAAGGTGGCATGTACCAATGCCATCTCACTAGTAAAAGTGATAAGTATCAGTTCGTAATTGATTTAATGATCGGACTAAGAGTCAAAGGGATCACATAAACAAGACTAGAGTCTAAAAATACTAACCGATAGAATAAAAAAGAGAGAGAATGATCCAACATGGGAAGCGGGATACATAGCAGACTCATAGAATGGCAGATGTCCTAAACAGCACTCTGGCCTCAGAATCAGCCCTTAAGGCATTTGGATCTGGCTAAAAAGCTCAAGAGAGTTTCTCAGGAAAGGGAAATCAAGACACTCTGGCAAAAAAAAAAAAAAAAAAAACCACCTAAATGAAAGATCTCTGTGAGTGAGATCCCAGTGGAAAGAACGGGCCATCAAAGAAAGAGGTACATTTCTCTGAAGGGAGGAGAGAACTTCCACTTTGACTATGACCTTTTCTAAATATGACCAGAGTCGGCGAACTCAAAAGGCCTCCATAGCCTTGGCAACTCAGGACAAGAGCCTCGGGTGATTACTGATGCCAAAAACAAGAGTGTTAATTTGTTAAGCCAACAACAGGAGTCACTGTGCACTTACTCCCCATGTAGGGTCTCTGTCCTTAATGTGTTATACTATGTGAATTAACAGTTTAACTAGTACTCAAACAGTACTTTATACTTTGTGTTTCTGTGTGGGTGCAAACTGTTGAAATATTTACTTAATATATACTAAATTAATCTCCTACATATAAAGATAATTGAAAATGAATCTTGATGTGAATGGGATGGGAGAGGGAGTGCGAGATGGTTATTTGCGGGTGGGAGGGAGGGAGGTAATGGGGGGGGAGCCACTGTAATCCAAAAGCTGTACTTTGGCAATTTATATTTATTAAATAAAATTTAAAAAAAAATGTCAGGCATTACCCTAGGTGTCTGAGGCAATGAGTGAACTCCACAAATGGGGGGGGGGGGTGGCAGTGAATAAGGTGCAAACATAGACACTGTGTGATTGAGAGAAAATATGACATACGCTTCATATTTTTTTCCAAACTGGCTTCTCATACATCCACCAAATAAAATGAGAGTAAAAATCTAGTGTAATGATAATACATACAAGAATTGAGCAGCAGACAAAATTATATACTCTTTCCAAGTAGAATTGACTGCATTTAATGGCTTCTGGATGACTTAAATTATTTTATAATTAATTAATTTGAAAATCATAGAGATAGGAGAAGGTATGTGAGCATGAAAAGAGAGATTGAGTTGTCTTTCTTCTGTTGGTCCACTTTCTAAATACCTGAGTTGCTTGGAAGTTTTTCTGATCCCCCACATGTTTGGCAAAGACCCAAGTACTTGAGCCATTACCTGCTGCTGCACCCCCAACTCTGCCCTCTCAAGGTGCACATTAGTAGAAAGTTGGATAGGAAGTGGAGTTGGGCTTCAATAAAAAAGGTGGATGTTCCACTGTTTGAATTCTTGCATCAAACACCTACCCTTAGATGAACAATTTTATATCCTATATTCTATTCTATATTTTAAATATATAAGCAACTTTTTTTCAACAAAATGAGGATAGTAATAAAAAAGAGGAGGGAAGAAACAAAGTTTACAGAATGAGAAAGAAATCTGCGTGAATACAAGTTTGATTATGAGAAATCCAGAGCAGGTTGATTCTGCACTATGTGGATGGCATTGTGATTGTTCTCTTTTTTTATTTGCCTTAAAACATATTTAAGTCTCATATGTAATAATTTCTTAACTTGATATTTGCAAGGATTAAATATTCTGCAAAAATGAAATACTGCACATTAGTGCTCAGTCTTCTACATAGAATGACAAACACATGACACCAAGTTTCTTCTGTGCAGACATTGCAAACGCAGCCCTCCATTCTTTAAAATTACTTTCATTATAAGTTCATATATTCCCATTTGCCTATCACATAGTTTCTGAAGACATTAATTTTGCCATTAACACAGATCACCTACATTAAATTTTTTTCTTAAGCCAAAATTTTTGTAGTGCCATCTTACCCTGGGTCACCAAAGATGCTTGATTTTAGTCCTATGTGCATGAAAAAGCACTCAAGAAAAATCATTAGTGTTGGCCAAAATCAGTATGAGTAATCAACCCACTTACATAGTTTCTGTCATGGTTGCTCTACCCTTCAAATGATAGTCCTTTATCTATGGACATTTTGCTGAACTTTTTAAAGCACACTCTGTATTAGGTTATTTTCACTTCACATTTCCATTTCCTACTGTAAACCTCCTATTGCAACATTTCTTGAGGAATAATTCTGTAGTTTCTAGTGCAATGTCTTACTCACACCTCAATTATTAACTGAATGCTTAATATATACTAGGCCCCGCGCTAAGTCAATGAGACAGCCGAGAACAAAAACAGAAGAAATCCTTTCTTTACATTACATGCGATACACCACCTAGAAAGGAGATAACAATGGATTCAGCACTGATTTGTTGTCAGGGGGTCTGAGTTCAAATCCTGCTTCAACATCCACAAGTTATTTTGTTATACAACTACTTCTTAGTTTCAATTTACTTATGTGTAAAAAAATGGAGAAATCTTATCTGAGATGTTTGTTGCTATGTTAAATCAGATTATTTAAGTTCACTTCCTAGATGGCTGCAATGGTCAGAGCTGCACCAATCCAAAGGCGGGAGATTCTTCTGGGTCTCCCACACAGGTGCAGGAGCCCAAAGACTTGAGCCATCTTGTACTGCTTTCCCAGGCCATAGCAGAGAGCTGGATCTGAAGTGGAGTAGCCAAGACTTGAACTGGCAGCCTTGTAGGATGCCAGCACTGCAGATGGTGGTTTTACCTGTTACACCACAGCACCGGCCCCTTGATCATCGATTTTTTTCCTCATAAGATTCCAAAAGCACAGGCAAGGAAAGCAAAAGCAGATGAGATTATATCAAACTAAGGTAGCTCTGCGTGGCAAAGGGAACCACCAATTAAGTGAGGAGACAACCAACAGAACAGGAAAAACTATTTTCAAACTAGTCATCAAAGGATTAACATCCAGAACATATATGGAACTCTAAAAACCAAACAATAAAAGTAACAATTCATTAAGAAATGAGTAAAGGACCTGAACAGACATTTCTCAAAAGAAGAAATACAAATGGCCAGCACATTCTTGAAAATCACTCAATATTGATCCCAGTGGAAAGAACAGGTCATCAAAGAAGGAGGCACCTTTCTCTGAAGGGAGGAGAGAACTTCCACTTTGACTATGACCTTTTCTAAATATGACCAGAGTCAGCGAACTCAAAAGGCCTCCATAGCCTTGGCAACTCAGGACAAGAGCCTCGGGTGATTACTGATGCCATAAACAAGAATGTTAATTTGTTAAGCCAACAACAGGACTGTGCACTTACTCCTCATGTAGGATCTCTGTCCTAAATGTGCTGTACATTATGATTTAATGCTAAAACTAGTACTCAAACAGTACTTTATACTTTGTGTTTCTGTGTGGGTGCAAACTGTTGAAATCTTTACTTAATATATGCTAAACTGATCTTCTGTATATAAAGATAATTGAAGATGAATCTTGATATCAATGAAAGGGGAGAGGGATCGGGAGAGGGGACGGTTGTGGGTGGGAGGGAAGTTATGGGGGGAAAAAGCCATTGTAATCCATAAACTGTACTTTGGAAATTTATATTCATTAAATAAAAGTTAAAAAAAAGAAAATCACTCAATACTATTAGTCACTAGGGAGATTTAAATGAAAATCACATATATCACCTCACTCCAATTAGAATGGCTATTACTGAACAGTCAATAATAACTTCTAGTAAAGATGTAGAGAAAGCGGAATCTTTACACACTGTTGACAGGAACACAAATCAGTACAGCCATTATGGAGAAAGACTGGAGGTTCCTCAGGAAACTAAAAATAGATCCAGTATATTACCTAGCTATCCCATTTTGGACTATAATCTGAAGGAAGTGAAAACATATCAGAGATACCGAGGGGCAGATGTTGAGGCACGGTGGGTTAAGCCACAGCTCATGACACTGGAATCCCATATTGCAGTGCTGGTTTGAGTCCTGCTGTGTTGCTGCTTCTTTCTTTAAAAAAAGATTTATTTATTTACTTGAAAGAGAGAGAAGGAGCAGCAGCAGCGGCAGAGAGAGAGAGAGAGAGAGAGAGAGAGAGAGAGAGAGAAAGAGAAAGAGAGAAAGAGAAAGAGAGAGAGAAAGGAAGGAAGGAATGTAGGTAGGTCTTCCATCTGCTGGTTCACTTCCCAATTAGCCAGAATAGCTGGAGCTGTGCCAATCCAAAGCCAGGAGCCAGACGCTTCTTCTGGTTCTCCCACATGCGTACAGGGGCTCAACAACTTGGGCCATCTTCTACTGCTTTCCCAGGCCACAGCAGAGAGCTGGATCAGAAATGGAGCAGCTGGAACTTGAACTAGTTCCCATACGGGATTCTGGCACTGCAGGTGGTGGCTTTACCCAGTATGCCACAGCACTGACCCCCTGTGTTGCTTCTGCTCCAGCTTCCTGCCAATGAGCCTCGGAAGGCAGTGAACTATGGCCAAAGTGCTTGTAGCCCTGGACTCACGTGGGAGACCAGAGTGGAGTTCCTAGCTCATGGTTTCAGCCTCAGTCAGACCTGGCTGTTGTGGCCACTTGGAAAGTGAGCCAGTCGATGGAAGATACCTCTCTTTGCTTCTCCCTCTCTGTCTTGCAAATAGATAAATCTGTAGGATAGAAAAAGGGAGAGAGACAGGGAGTAGGAGAAGGAAAATGGGGGGGGGGGATGGAGACCTGTACTCCCAGATTCACTGCCACACTATTCACAATAGCCCAGATACAGAATCAAGCTAAGTGTCCATTGTTGAATGAATGGATATAGAAAGTGTGGTGTATATATACCATGGGATATTATTCAACATAATAAAACAGTGAAATCCTGAAATTTACAGCAAAATGTGTGGAGCTGGAGGTCATTGTATTAAGTGAAATAAGTCAGACACAGAAAGACAAATACCACATATTCTCTGTCCTATGTGGAAGGTAAAACAATGGATCTGAGGTGAGAATAATGATCACCAGAGGCTGGAAAATGTGGGGAAGGTGGGTAGAGGGAGATTTGATAACAGATACTAAAACACACTTAGATAGAATATGTTCTGACGTTCCATTACACATCAGAGCTGCTATAGTTGTATAAAGAACTGGAAGAGAGGAGCTCATAGGATCCAAACATAAAGAAAAGCAAACAGAAACACTGATTGCCTGACTTGGCCAGTTTCTGCTGAATACGTGTATCAAAATATCACATTGTAGCCCATAAAAATGTACCAGTGTTACATGTCAATAAAAAATTAAAGAAACAAAGCTGTAACCAGAGACCAATCCAATAGGTTCTACCTGATCTTTGCGAAACTCCAAAACTTTGAGCCAACAGAATAAACCTCTTTCCTTATAAAGTTAACCTCCCTCAGTAATCCATTATAATAATGAAAAGCTGACTAATACAGATGTTAAGTCGACAGCTTGTCAGAAGATGGGCTGCTTTTCTAGCAAGGAATGTTTAGGGAGTTGGGTAGTTTAGGGCTGACAGCCCCACCTTTGCCCAAATGTCAATGTATAAAGTCTCAGTGTGCCAGCCCCCTGCCTTCCAGCAGGCACAGCACATCCCCTGAATGCCAGGCCCATTGTCTGGTGTGGGGAGCCCTTCATCCTAATGTGTTGCAGCCAGAAAGGGGGTACACAATGTACATTCATGGGGGACATGAGGCTAAGTCATATGCAGAAAATCTGCTTCTAGATTCAAGTTACATACACAGCAGGGCAGCACCTTCACTGTGTTGGTAATAAAGAAAGAGGGAGAGAGGGAAAACAAACCAGAAATCAGAACAGTAACAAGAATTCTTGCTGTACAACTTCTTTCTGATAGAGCCCATACCTTAGCAGAAAGTACCTGATGATAGGACTATACTTCTAACCTGTCTTGCAACTTTGCAACCTATTTTATCAGGCCTTGGCAACAGATCTATGCAAATGACCACATTGCTTGATTTAGGGTTAAAAGTTCAAGACCATGGGCTTATCTTTTTTACACTCTTCAGGGCAGCCAGAAGTATCCATCTACGTAATCATTAATTACTATCATAATTGCCAAGGGCAGCAGTTACTTAACCAAAGGTTTTCTTTCACTTGTACCATGTGTCAGAGCTTATATTTTAATTATGATTCCACATAGTGTCCTTTCCCACCTAGAAGCAGCTCATCATTGCATTCATGGTGAAATCAAGAAAAACACATTCTTAAGAGTTCCATAGTGAGTAGCATTTTCCTGGGACCATTCCTGGATTAAAAGCTGTATTAGTTAAGAGTCTTTTAGAAAAAAGACTGGCTATAACAGCCAGAAGCCTTTTAGGCAGGGGATTGGTGACACAACTCGTGGAAGAGCTGGAAAGACAAACAGAAGATATTGAGTAGAGTACTACAAGTGTTAGCCAGAGCCATTAGGCAAGAAAAAGAAACTAAAGGGATACAAATTGGGAAGGAAGAAGTCAAATTATCCCTCTCTGCAGACAATATGTTTCTTTATTTAGTGGATCCAAAGAACTCTACTAAGAGACTATTGGAACTCATAGAGGAGTTTGGCAAAGTATCAGGATATGAAATCAATGAAAAATCAACTGCCTTTGTATACACAGGCAATGCCATGGCTGAGAAAGAACTTCTAAGATCAATCCCATTCACAATAGCTGCAAAAATATTAAATACCTTGGAATAAACTTAACCAAGGACGTCAAAGATTTCTACGATGAGAATTACAAAACTTTAAAGAAACAAATAGAAGAAAATACCAACAAATGGAAAAATCTTCTATGCTCATGGATTGGAAGCATCAACATAATCAAAATGTCCATTCTCCCAAAAGCAATTTATAGATTCAATGTGATACCCATCAAAATTCCAAAGTCATTCTTCTCAGATCTGGAAAACATGATGCTGAAATTCATATAGAGGCACAGGAGACCTCGAATAGCCAAATCAATCTTGTACAACAGAAACAAAGCCGGAGGCATCCCAATACCAGATTTCAGGACATTCTACAGGGCAGTTGTTATCAAAACAGCATGGTACTGTTACAGAAACAGATGGGTAGACCAATGGAGCAGAATAGAAATACCAGAAATCAATCCAACATGTATAGCCAACTTATATTTGATCAAGGATCTAAAACCAATTCCTGGAGTAAGGACAGTCTATTCAACAAATGGTGCTGGGAAAACTGGATTTCCAGGTGCAGAAGCATGAAGCACGAAATCCACAAAAATCCACTCAACATAGATTAAAGATTTAAATCTATGACCTGACACCATCAAATTATTAGAGAACATTGGAGAAACCCTGCAAGATATAGGCACAGGCAAAGACTTCTTGAAAAAGACCCCAGAGGCATAGGAAGTCAAAGCCAAAATTAACTATTTGTATGGCATCAAATTGAGAAGTTTCTGTACTGCAAAAGAAACAGAAAAGTGAGGCAAACTACAGAATAGGAGAAAATATTTACAAATTATGCAACAGGTAAAGGATTAATAACCAGAATCTACAAAGAGATCAAGAAAATCCACAACAACAAAAAAACAACCCACTTGAGAGATGGGCCAAGGACCTCAATAAACATTTTTCAAAAGAGGAAATCCAAACATCCAACAGACACATGAAAGAATGTTCAGGATCACTAGTCATCAGGAAAATGCAAATCAAAACCACAATGAGGTTTCACCTCACTCCAGTTAGAATGGCTCACATTCAGAAATCTACCAATAACAGATGCTGTCGAGGATGTAGGGAAAAAGGCGCACTAACCCACTGTTGGTGGGAATGCAAACTGGTAAAGCCACTATGGAAGATAGTTTGGAGATTTCTCAGAAACCTGAATATAGACCTATCACATGACCCAGCCATCTCCCTACTCAGAACTTACCCAAGGAAAATTAGCAAATAAAAGGGCTGTCTGCACCTCAATGTTTATTGCAGCTAAGACATGGAATCAACCTAACTGATCATCAACAGAAGACTGGATAAAGAAATTATGGGATATGTACTCTATAGAATATTATACAGTGGTAAAAAAAAAAATCTGGTCATTTGCAACAAAATGGAGGAATCTGGAGCACATCATGTTGAGTGAAATAAGTCAGTCCCAAAGGGACAAATATCATTACGTTCTCCCTGATTTGTGACAACTAACCGAGCACCTAAAAGGAAACCTGTAGAAGTGAAATGGACACTATGAGAAACAGTGTCTTGATCAGCTCTTGTCCCGACTATCAAGGAATAACTTAATACTTTATCCCTTTTAGTATTTTTTTGTTCTACTTAATACTATTGGTTGAACTCTTTAATTAGCACACAATTATTTTAGGTGTTTAAATTCAACTGAAAAGTGATCCCTGTTGAATATAAGTGTGGGAATAAGAGGAGGAGGTGATGTACAGTTCAGCAAATGCTCACTCGGACTTACCCCTAATGGTAAAGCTAGAAACATGCCATGGGATTCCAAATCCCATTAAGTTGGCAGGTATCCATGCCATCTTACTAGTTAAAGTGACCCTTTAGTTTATAATTGATCATAATGATAGGATTAAGTGTCAAAGGGGTCGCATAAATAATACCAGTGTATGCTAATAATAATTGATAGAATTAAAAATGAAGGATCCAACATGGGAAGCGGGATACACAGCAGATTTATAGAATGGCAAATGCCCTAAACAGCACTCTGGCCTCATCATCAGCCCTTAGGGCATTCAGATCTTTCTAAAAAGCCCATGAGAGTTTCTCAGGCATGGAAAGCCAAGACACTCTGGCAAAAAAATGACTAGAATTAAAGATCTCTGTGAGTGAGACCCCAACAGAAAGAATGGGCCATCAAAGAAGGAGGTACCTTTCTCTGAAGGGAGGAGAGAACTTCCACTTTGATTATGGCCCTGTCTAAATAAGGTCGGAGTTTGTGAACTCAAGAGGCTTCTATAGCCTTGGCAGCTCCTGATGAGGGCCTCAGGTGGTCAATTGTTAAATCAACAACAGGAGTCACTGTGCACTTACTCCTCATGTAGGATTTCTGTCTTTAATGTGCTGTACTTTTAAAATTAATGGTATAACCAGTACTCAGACAGTACTTTATAGTTTGTGTATCTGTGTGGGTTCAAACTGTTGAAATCTTTACTTAGTGTATACTGTTTATGTTCTGTATATAAAGATAATTAAAAATGAATCAATGAAGAATAGGATGGGAGAGAGAG
The DNA here is from genome assembly GCA_949820135.1 of Sylvilagus floridanus. Classification (NCBI taxonomy): domain Eukaryota; kingdom Metazoa; phylum Chordata; class Mammalia; order Lagomorpha; family Leporidae; genus Sylvilagus; species Sylvilagus floridanus. Next base: position 94,476,603 of record OX463238.1, read on the forward strand.
AGTAAGAGATGGGATGGTTTGCTGGTGGGAAGGGGATTATGGGGGCAAAACTGCTATAATTTAAAGTTTTGAAATATACATATTAAATAAAAGTTTTCTAAAAAAAAAAAAAGAAAGATATTGAGGCAACCCTGGAATTAGGAAAAGGAGCAAAATGCTATTGCTCTCTGGGCTGATGGGGTAGAGGACAGGGCATCATGTGACCAGAGCCCAGAAACTGGGCCATCTAGTACCTGCTGGAGCCCCTCAGTGAGGATCTTGTGATATATGGGAATATACTAGAATTTTAAAAACTTCATGGAAAAATGAAGCTAAAACATGGGTTTATTTTGATGCAAAATCATTTTGAAATCCATTCTTTTTTTTTCCAAAATATACATTTTCATGAGCTTTTTGTAGATTCGTCACGCAAAGGACTATCCTGTAGGAAACAGCCACTCTCAGAGATGCCACTGAGGCACAGAAGGCCACGGAGGAGCACCTTGGCTCATTTCCCTCCTCCTTCATTGAATCCAGTGAGGTTTTCCATTTACCAGACTCAGATGCTACTTATCCAGGAAGTCTGGGCAAGCAGCTTCCGAGATGTAGGCAGAACTAGGGAAGGAAGGGAATGGAGCTGGGACCAAGCAGGAAAATGACTAGCACAGGGAACATGTGGCTTTTTTATAATTATAAACATATTAGGTGCTATGAATGGATTCACACTTAGGATACAGTACAGTGCTTGCTTCAGAGAAGCTCACAAATGTACTGAAGCTTGCATATACACACTTCTGTCATTAACAGTAACAGCAAGAATGCTAGCTATGTGATACAATCCTCACATTATTTCTAGTAGGGCTAGAAAAATATGTATACCTAGGTATATAGAAGAAATCATTGTAGATATTTTATAAGGGGCATGCAATTACTTAAAGCAGCATGCTTTTAAATAAGAGTATCTAAGTACATTCCCTATTCTGAAGTGCAAAGAACAACATACATTTTCACCCCTGTAAGCATCACTTTCTTTAGTGACTTGCAAATACATAGCCAAGATTTTCTAAATTTAGTAGACCACAATGATGTATGAAAATGAGGTACTAAACAAGTGGAGAGGAAAGCAATGAATCATGCCTTGAGCTATTTATTTCTGCTGAAACTTTAAACTGTATTTTTAGTATTTTCACATCTATAAAATATTCTATGGTTGATAAAGGGAACCCTCCTTTTCTAAGAGTCTTATTTTAAGCCAAGAATACTCTTGGCACACTTTTTGCATTATGCCATTAATAGTTTGTGAACTATACACACAAAAATTCAGATAAATTCGGAAAGTTGAGGTTTAGATGCTGTATGTTCTTTTTTAAAAAATTTTGTGACTTTCATTTTTTAAACTTTTATTTAATAAATTTCCAAAGTACCACTTTTGAATTATAGTGGCTTCCCCTCCCCCCCATAACCTCCTCCCACCTGCAACCATCCCATTACCCACTCCCTCTCCCATCCCACTCTTCATCACAATTCATTTTCAATTATCTTTATATACAGAAGATCAACTTAGTATTCACTAAGTAAAGATTTCAACAGACTGCACCCACACAGACACACAAAGCATAGAGTACCGTTTGGGTAGTAGTTTTATCGTTAATTTGCTAGATGCTTATATTCTATATCAAGCTTTTAAAAGAGAGAAACACCGGAACATTATGTTTTGAATATGCAAAGTCTCTACCCTGTGGTTAGGAAGTTAGATTTAGACATTGACCCAATGATCCACGGAGTGCTTTCCACTTTTTCCCCAGTGGAAGGAGGAAAGATTCTTAGGGGGACTAGCCCTGTGGTGCGGATGCCTGAGCTGCTACTTGTAATGCTCTTATCCCATATCAGAGTGTAGTGTGAATCCCAGCTGCTCCACTTCCAATCCAGCTCTTTGTTAATGCACTTGGGAAGGCAGCAGAAGGTGGTCCAAGCATTTGAGCCACTGCCACCCATGTGGGAAACCCTGATGGAGCTGCTGGCTCCTGGCTTCCACCTGGTCCAGCCTCGGCTGTTGTGGACATTTTGGGAGTGAACTAACAGATGGAAGCAAGTGCTTGCTCTCGCGCTCTTTCTCAAATAAGTAAAAACAAATCTTTTGAAAAAATGAAAAAGATTTGCTAGAGGGGCTGATAGCATAAGAATATGCTACTTGGGGCCAGTGCTGTGGCACAGTGGGTTAAAGCCCTGGCCTGCAGTGCCGGCATCCCATATGGGTGCGGTTCTAGTCCCAGCTGCTCCACTTCCTATCCAGCTCTCTGCTATGGCCTGGGAAAGCAGTAGAAGATGGCCCAAGTCCTTGGCCCCTGCATCCATGTGGGAGACCCGGAAGAAGCTCCTGACTCTTGGCTTCTGATCAGCCCAGCTCCAGCCATTTTGGCCATTTGGGGAGTGAACCAGCAGATGGAAGACCTCTTTCTCTGTCTCTACCTCTCTCTGTAACTCTTTCAATTAAATAAAAAAATATATATATATATATTTATTTTTGACAGGCAGAGTGGACAGTGAGAGAGAGAGACAGAGACAAAGGTCTTCCTTTGCCGTTGGTTCACCCTCCAATGGCCACCGCGGTCGGCGCGCTGCGGCCGGCGCACCGCGCTCATCCAATGGCAGGAGCCAGGTGCCAGGTGCCAGGTGCTTTTCCTGGTCTCCCATGGGGTGCAGGGCCCAAGCACTTGGGCCATCCTCCACTGCACTCCTGGGCCACAGCAGAGAGCTGGCCTGGAAGAGGGGCAACCGGGACAGAATCCGGCGCCCCGACCAGGACTAGAACCCGGTGTGCCGGTGCCGCAAGGCGGAGGATTAGCCTGTTGAGCCACGGCGCCGGCCTAAATATTTTTTAAAAAGAGAATATGCTATTTTTTTAACCCTTCAGATTGGGTTTCTCCCCAATACAATTTGTCAAGCAGTTGTTTCTGAAGTCTTGAATGCTATCCAGACTACTAGTTTCTCAGTTTTACACTGTAATGCTTTCCATTCTTTGGTTAAGAACCATAAACATCTGATGTTACAAACTCACCACTTATAAACTATGTGACACTGAATACTAGACTCAGTGTGAAGAAGGCAAGAGATTAACTAATATTTGTTTTCCTATCAGATGCACAGCAGTCCCTAGGCATACTTGTAGGGGTAATAAGAGGCATAGAGCCATTAAGAAATACATAGGATAAGTCAGGGAGGGGAAAGGATAACAAAGACTAGACTCTGCAGCTCTATACTGGGGCAGTATCTTTCCCGTGTTTGCACACTGTCCTCTATGCTTATTAAATAAATCCAATAAAGAAGACTTAGAGACATGACAGCCCTCCACATATTTGGGAGAGGAATTATCATTTGGGAGAGGAATTGTTGAATCTTTCTAATAGCTACCATTTCTTTAATTCTGCCCTCCCTCAAAGTCACACAGAATAGGAGAATTTTTAAACTTTTAGGATTGTTTAGTAATTGGCCACACAGAGACTTCCTTGCTATTACTTTTGGACACAACATGGGAGAAAATTTGGTTTCTGTAGATGATCAGGCTAGATGACCACTACCTGGCCCTCCAGTGCTGCTACTATTCATTAAAATTCTTTTCAAGTTTTATTTATTTGAAAGGCAAAGTTTTGGAGAGAAAGGGAGAGACAGAGGGAAAGAGAGAGGGAGAGAGATCTTCAATTTGCTAGTTCACTCCTGAAATGGCCACAGCAGCCAAAGCTAAGCCAGGCTGAAGCCAGGAGCTGGAATTCCATCTGGGTCTCCCACATGGGTGCACAGGCTCTAGCACTTTGGCCATCTTTTACTGCTTTCCCAGGTCCATTAGCAGGGAGCTGGAAGGGAAGTGGAGCAGCCTGATCTGTGACCATCACCTATATGGGATACCAGTGTTGTAAGCAATGTCTACCTACCTAACCACAGCACTGGCCACTGTTACTTATAATTATACAATCTTGAGTTTTATTGATATATTTATGTTCATATTCACGAATGAAATATCTTCAATGTATGCAAAGAATAAAATATAATGGGGAATTTGGAGACAGACCTATTGCCACAGCTGTTTTAATAAGTTAATACCTGTATGAGAAAACCAAGTAGACATACTATGTGTTTATGGATAGGGAAATAAGGTCACAGTGGAGCATTAAGCCAAAAGAATTTCAAATGTGTGTATCCTCTGTATGAATACACACACATACATATAAAATGTACGACTGAAGGAAATGTAATAGCTAATTTATTTGGCATAATTGGACAGTGGCTCAGCTCTTAACATAATTACACCTCTTAAATTCTGTAAAAGTTCATTTAGTTCTTTACTCTCTCATCTTGAAAGATGCTACTAAGCATGATGATGAGGGAAAGGGAAGTCTATTCTTAGTTTTTGTTTCCCTCATCACAGAGTTACATTTTGAAAAAAATTTTTGGTTAGCATGTTGTTCGGAAATGTCTATGGGGAATTTTTGAGTATCTCAGCACATGCTCCATGTATAAAATGGTCAAGTCAGGTGGTCATTGTTTCTCAACACTCTTCCAATCCTCTGGTCCTGGAGAGAGCAGTTTAGTGGAGTGTGAATCCCACACCCAAAGAGGGTCTGCCAACTCCTCGATCAAGATCTTGGCCCTTGTTTTCCTCTACCTTCCTATAGTACTCAAATATAATCGTATTCTACAGTATCCATCCATTTCTTTTGAAAAAATGTACTCTCTTGGCTTCTGAGAACTTTCAGAAGAATTGAAGATAGCTTAGGAAAAAATAACTTTTTTCCTTACCTGTCTTGTTCCTTTTCTATCTTCACTACTTGCTTCCTTTTATTTTTTACTATTCCATCCAGCCTCTCTAATGTCTCTCTTTACACCTCACCTCTGTTTTTAGTCTTGTGTTTCTTAATCACTCCCTTGGAAATTTTTGGGGATACCTGATTTCATTATTCTTAAAGTTAATGCATCTTTCTATCATTAGCCCTGTTCCTCTTGTATTTATTTTTTAAATTATTATTATTATTATTATTAATTTTACAGGTAGAGTTATAGTTGGTGAGAGAGAGAGAGAGACAGAGAGAAAGGTCTTCCTTCCTTTGGCTCACCCCCGAAATGGCCGCCACAGCTGGCACTGCGCTGATCTGAAGCCAGGAGCCAGGTGCTTCTTCCCAGTCTCCCATGCAGGTGCAGGACCCAAGAACTTGGGCCATCCTCCACTGCCCTCCCGGGCCACAGCAGAGAGCTGGACTAGAAGAGAAGCAAGCGGGACTAGAACTGGCACCCATACGGGATGCCGGTGCCACAGGCAGAGGATTAACCAAGTAAGCCATGGCACCAGCCCCTCTCTTGTATTTCTTAATAGGGTAAGTAACAGATTGCAGTGAAGGCCAGTCAGATGGTACAAGTGAACAGGCACTAGGACTTAATAACTCATATTTTTCTCCTCTCCTTTTTATTCTGTACAGATCCATCATTACCAATGTAAGTTCTACAAAGGGCCACAGGCAGTCTATTACAAGGAACTTACTCTAAATTCAGTAATCAACTCAGTCTGTCAACTCTACTTACACTGTAGGCTCTGGAATTTCTCAAATTGAACTTCTTCCATCTTGTGGATATTCAGGTACTGAATACACAGCTAGAAAGTGGTATATGTTTGTGCTTGTAATAGAATAAGGATGACAACATATAATCAAGTGTGGGAATTCATAAAAATGGGAAAAGTATAAAGGAATTAATTGAATCTGAACTTCTGTTTCTAATCCTGTCAGAATTCCAAGGCACAAAGAATTGGCTTAGCTGGAGACTTGTAATGACTCGACCTTTTTCTCTAATGTTGTGTAGAGGTATTCTCTGCCCTGATTACATTCTGAATACAGAGAAAAAAATTTACTGGAAATAGCCTCTTTGTTTAACAGGACTGAACATGTTTTGAGCACCTGCTCTCTGAATACATATTAAAGAAACCCCTCTAAGTGGATGCCATTGTCCACTTGTGGAAATACTCAGCTGTCTGGGGGGACAAGTGTTATGTCATGTGGGCTCTCCGTAACTCTTGCCATAGTCTGAAAACTAATGCCAGAGAAAGAAATAAGAAATCCTGCCAGTCTGTATGCCAAAGGTCCTACATTGCCTTAGATTATGGTGTCTGGGTGTCATCATGTGAAGTAAGTCCAGCATAGAAAGACAGATATCACATATTCTCACTACTATGTGTAGTCTAAGAAAGGGGGATCCAACAGAACTAAGAGTATAATGGTGGGTATCAGAGGGGAGCAAAGGAGGTTGGGGGAATAGGGAAAAGTTGATTAATGGGTACTAGGTTATAGCTAGATGGGAGTAAGAAGTTCTGAGTTTCTGTTGCACAGTTGGGTGGCTATAGATAATGTTATTGTAATCTATATTTGTAGATAGAAAAACAAACAAACTAGAAGACAGGATTGGGGGATGTTTTCACCCTAAGGAAATGTCAAATGTTTGAAGACATAGATACACTAACCCTGACTGGAAAGTACACAATGTACTGGGACATCACATAATACCCCATATATATGGACAATTTAAATGCATCTGTTAGTGTTTTTTTAAATTCAAAATCAAACACACTTCTTTTTTGCCCATTTTCTACAATTAGGGCAACCAGTACACAGTTCTGATGTTGCTTGTCTGGAGCTACAGTGGTGGGGCTCTCACTTTCTACTGGAATCAGGTGCTCCTGCATCTCCAACTCTTCTCTAGTGACAGGGACTTGTGTCTTTTTAGAGATGCAAGGAGGGAAGCTTGGTGAAAAGAAGGAAATGAGAAAAGTGTTTGCTCGTTTGACTCTTCTGTTCCCATTAGCTGTGACTCAGAAAGGTGCCACGCAGAGGGTCTGGGAGGACTTTGAGAAGAGAGAGTGGAGAAAAGACAGAAATGAAGGCGCTGCTTTTGTATGTGGTAGTGTTGAAGAGTTGGCACAAGAAGAAAGAGTTCCAGGAATGGGTGGAAGCAATGCTGTGATTTATCCCTGTTGCTAGCTGTGGCTTTGTATTGGTAACATCGCTGTGTTCCAAGCAGAGTGATCACATTGGCATTGATTTGCTACTGCTATGAATATATAAAAGTGTTTTAAAGCTAATAGCAGCTCTTTTTTATGTTTTAAAAAATATAGGTGTTAAAAATGGTTGAATGAAAACCTTTCAAAATAGCTACTTGTGTTAATTCATTATTATATCCTGTGTTTTCCACATAACTATTTCTCTAGGTCAATGAATGTATTGCAAAACCACAGAATATCGTGAAATCAATGAAAACATTTGTTTGTACTATCACATAGCTAAATTTTATAGTTATTGAATATTTAAATTATTTCTAAAATTTTATAGTTATTGAATATTTAAATTACTTCTAATATTTAGCTATCATGTATCACTGAGACTAACACAAATGTACCAATACCAAATTTTCAATACCAAAACTTTGCAAACACTTAGAATGAGTGGGATTACAGAAGAACATTTACATATTGTGTGACTTACACCTAGCTATGTGTGGAAGCTGGGCTTTGTAATCTACTTCCACAATTAAAGTCCAGGGAGCCAGGGGTTAAACTCCTAGCAGATGGTGCTGCTGCTAATGATGCTGCTGACTGAGCATGCCAAGAATGTCTAGAGTTGCTTAAACAGGGTTAATGTAGGCCTGTGGGAAGACAGCTGGGCTGTAGCAGAATTAGAGGTCAGGAGGTTAGCCACATTTTCCTGAAAACAGAGGACATGCCAGAGTCAGGATCAGGGAAAGCCATTTAGGGGAAGGAAAAAGCAGAAAGGTTCTATTTAGGGAGCAATTGAATGAGAGGGTAGATGGAGCTAGGGTAGAACACAGTAACTGCCAAATATGGAGGAGGGACATGGAGAAGCTATGGGAGACAGAGACAAGCATGGCAGAACACCGTCCAGACAGCCTCAGCTCAGGAGTTATGGAGAGAGGCAATTCCTCCAGCTCCTCTCCCAGTGCCGGGGACTGCTGTCATATGCTTTCACCAGGCGTGAATGTGGGTTAGGAAGTGCTCTTTCTGCCAGGCTATCAGATGTTTACTTGAACACAGAGCTAGTTTGTGCAGGAAGAGGTTACAATGGTATGCTGTCAAGTTGGAAGAAGAGATTAATCTCCTGGGATTAACTTCTCATCAAGGACAGTGGCTGACATCTATTGCAGTCCAAATCCTGCAAATGCTTGGAGAGTCTGTTCTTAGTGGAGCACTGTGAAGGGTGCTATCAACGTTTGAAATTTATGGTGGACTGAGGAATTAGCTAACACCATGATTGTAATGTAAGATGACTTAGAAAGTCAATCTATCTTTATGTTCAGTTTCCTGCATAAAATAAATGTTAAATAAATATGTGGGTAGTTCAAAAAGTTTGTGGAAAATGGAATTAAAGTATAAGTGTAAAAGTTTTTGCAATCCATACACATGAGTTTTTTTTTTTTAAGTTCATTAAAACTGCATATTATGAAAAAACTATGCCTGGATTTCAGAAAAGTTCTATATCAAAAAGCATCTTTCAATTCAGTTTCCCCTGAACTTTCTGAAGTATGCTTGTGAATTTTGAACTTTCGAAGACCCAGGTTTTGCATGGTCTACAGAAAGATATAAGGAAAGACTATGGGCTTTAATGCTAAATAGATCTGAGTTTGCCTCAATTCATTTCCTTACTGGCTGATCTTGAATAAAGTTCTCAACCTGTCTGAGCACTAATAAAAATAAGGACTCTAAGAGGGAACTGTGCAAAGTTCTTGTAAGGATTAAATGGGAAGATGCGTCCATGCACACACTTGCTGAGAGCTAACACTCTGCCTTCACCCCGACCCTGACCAAGCCTATGCCGCTGCTCATTGCCTCCTCTGCAACACCAGAGGGCAACATCATCCCATTCTTACTGCAGCAGTGAGCGTCTCTTTGCGGACAGGATTTCTGTAAACGCTTCAGCAAAGGAGGAGGAAGAAACTGCTCCAGAATGCAAATAGGGCAATAAGGGATAAACCCTGGAAGGACTCCGGGGCAGCTGTTGTGTCCCTCTGTGGGTGACAGCTGTGTATGAAGACCATTGGAAAGCACCACTTCAGCCACTGATTTCTGCCAGCTGGGTTAGGAGGACTTCTGGTGCTGAGAGCACACAGAACCTGAGACTGGGAATCTAAATGAATCTGCTGTTTACTACAAGTAAACCGCTGTCCTTGTATGGTCTCTCTCAAAAGGCTGCTGGAATTTGTTTGCTAAAGAGTCAGAACTATGGTGACTGCATCTTCTGGCTTGTCTGGGACAGTCCTGCTTTATGCTTGTGATCCTGGAGTAATCATTAATAGTACCCCCTTTTACTTTCAAAGTGTTTCACTTTGTAGGATAACTTATGTGGCCATACTATTCACAATCCTAGGAAAGACAGAATACAATGGATCTGAACTAGCAAGAATCCTTGGATCTGGTCTTAAGACCCTGCATGCCCTTTGGAATCTGAAAATGACAGATATATCTGACCAGATCCCTGGTCTGTGTGTCATTGGCAATTTATTTAATATCTTTAAACCCCAGTTTGCTGAGGCAGAGAGATAACAGGACATGAATGCCTTGTCTCATTTAATCCTCCTAATTAAACTGCTTACTTGAGTCCTTAGCTCACAGTGAAACATGGTTGCTAGCCTTGTTATGAGTTTTATGGTTTGCTGTAAGATTTAGGCTATTACTTGTATAGTGGTAAAGAAAATGAGACCAGAATAAAATGAATTGCTCAAAATAAGAACCAAAGCTAAGACTCATTTCTCAGAATTCCTTGTCTAGTCCACCAGTGTGGTTGCCACTTCTATGGAGGTCATTCAAGGTTAAAGATGTGATCTAATCTCTATTCTGAAGTCTTTAGCAAACACTGGGCACAATATTATTCTGGAGCTTAGAGGACAACAGACCTCTGACTCTTCACTGCACTTTTATTTTTATTGCAAACTATTTCAAATGTGAATAATTTTGAATACCAGAGTACACACCTCTATCAAATCCTAACATTGTTGGGGCTGGGGCTGTGGCATAGCGGGTAAAGCCACTGCCTGCAGTGCCAGCATCCCATATGGGCTCTGGTTCAAGTATCACAATCCAGCTCTCTGCTATGGCCTGGGAAAGCAGTAGAGGATGGACCAAGTCCTTGGGCCCCTGCATCCATGTGGGTGACCCAGAAGAAGCTCCTGGCTCCTGGCTTTGGATCAGCACAGTTTCAGCTGTTGCAGTCAGTTGGGGAGTGAACCAGCGGATGGAAGATCTCTCTCTCTGCCTCTCCTCCTCTCTCTGTGCAACTCTTTCAAATAAATCTTTAAAAAAATCTTTTAAAAATATCCTAACGTTGTTCCATATCTGCTGAAATTATTTTCAAAGAAATTGAATGTTGTAAGGAAAGAACGGGGCCATCAAAGAAGGAGGTACCTTTCTCTGAAGGGAGGAGAGAACTTCCACTTTGACTATGACCATGTCGGAATAAGATCGAAGTCGGCGAACCCTAAAGGCTTCCATAGCCTCGGCAACCCATGACTAGAGCCTAGGGAGATTACTGACGCCATAAACAAGAGTGTCAAATTGTTAAATCAACATCAGGAGTCACTGTGTACTTACGTCTCATGAGGGATCTATCCTTAATGTGTTATCCAATGTGAAATAATGCTATTACTAGTACTGAAACAGTATTTTTACACTTTGTGTTTCTGTGTGGGTGCAAACTGATGAAATCTTTACTTAGTATATACTGAATCGATCTTCTGTATATAAAGATAATTGCAAATGATTAAAAAATCTTGGTGTTAAATTGGAAATTGCATAGATAATTAATCAATTCTTTAAAAAAATCATGTAGGATCTCTGTCCTTAATGTGCTGTACATTGTGAATTAATACTATAACTAGTACTCCAACAGAATTTTCACTTTGTGTCTCCATGTGAGGGCAAACTGTTGAAATCTTTACGTAATATGTACTAAACTGATCTTCTGTGTATAAAGAGAATTGAAAATGAATCTTGATGTGAATGCAAGGGGAGAGGGAGCGGGAAAGGGGAGGGTAGCGGGAGGGAGGGAAGTTGTGTGTGGGGGAGCCATTGTAATCCATAAGCTGTACTTTGGAAATTTATATTCTTTAAATAAAAGCTTTATATATTAAAAAAAAAGACCACCATACTCCCCTCTTCTCTCATTTACTAGATATTATTGTTTAACAGACTTTAAACCGTTTTAAGATGGGCATCATACTATATTCCTCTGCAATTATTTTTGTTTTTGCTTAATGTCACCAACAGTGCTGTTAAATACTGTATCACATACCATTATATTACTCATTTCCTCTTGATACATATTTCAGGTTCAATTTTACACAATTATGAATCACGCTGCAGTCAACATCCATGGTATAAAATTCACATAATGTGAGAATTTCTCTAAGGGTTTTTTGTACTTCAAGTGGGGTTCTATTGAATCACAAATGTACTTGCAGAGTCTAAGGGTATGGATATCCTCAATTTTGTTTAACATGGTCAAATTTCATCAGATACTACCAGAAGCTTTATATAGTGGTTTTCATTCTATTTACATTTTTTCTGATGAAATTATGAATTTGGTTTTTTCGAAAGAGGAACCTTACTTATTCCCACAGCCAAGTCAAGAATGCTAGTTGTAAGCACAAGCGCTTTGAAGAGGTGGGGAAATGAGTATTTATTGGATTCTTAACCATGTCCAGACTGCAAGCTAGGTGAATTACATTTGCTTTTTCAAATTGCTGTTCAGTGAAACTCATTACCTATCAGTTAGCAAGTCCTAGTAATTTTACCTCAAAAAACATCTCTTAAATTCACTCCTTCCAAATTTAGGACATTTTTATGAAAATACGGGAGTACTGGGTCTGGCACTGTGGCATAGCGGGTAAAGCTACTGCCTACAGTGCTGGCATCCCATATGGGCGTCGATTCGAGCCCTGGCTGCTCTGCTTCCGATCCAGCTCTCTGCCATGGCCTGAGAAAGCAGCAGAGGATGGCCCAAGTGCTTGAGCCCCTGCACATGTGTAGGAGACCTGGAAGAAGCTCCTGGCTTTGTATCAGCACAGCTCTGGCCATTGCAGCCCACTGGGGAGTGAACCAGCAGATGGAAGACCTCTCTCTCACTCTCTCTGTCTCTCTCTGCCTCTCCTTCTCTGTGTAACTCTGACTTTCAAATAAATAAATAAATAAAATTTTTAAAAAGAAAATATAGGAATACTTTAAAAAGATCATAAAAATGGAATTAAGAGATCAGTTTATTTTGGTGCAAATATTTTTGAAGTCCACCCATAGTTTCTTAATAATCTGCATTCCCATGATCTTTTTGAAGACTCCTCATCTGGATGATACCTGTTGAGCTAAACCAACTATCTCCTGGCTTCTCCTATCCTTGCTGATCTATTCTTTGCAGTTGCTGGAATTTGTTTTCTTTAATGCCTCAGCGGGATCTGGTCTCTCCCTTCAATGGAAATTTAGATTTCCCTCTGACTGCAGGATAAGCCTCCAGCTTTTTGATGAGGGCCACATTTTGCAAACCAGGGAGTTTTCCAACATCACCTCCTTCCCACCTCCTCCCCCTTCATCATTCTGCTACAGCAGAGGAACTAGTTTCCCAAATAGGCCTGTGCTTTTCAAGTCAGAAACAACGTAGCAAAGTCATGGAAGTTAGTGTGTTCTTTCCCTCCTCTCATCTCAGGCTCCACCATCACACATAGCTTTGTGTGCTTCATTCTGCCTGGAGCGGGAACAGGAGGAGGGCTTACTTACTTCAGCAGGCAAGGGTTAGTTGGATGTTTGAACTACTTGACGTGAGTAGTGAGACTACATACCTTAACTTGTGTTTGATATCTAACTCAACTAGGATATTTTTGAGGATGAAGTGAAAATAATTAAAATGATAGATTTTTTGGAATTTATGCAACATATTTGTTTTGTTATATTGGTAGATCTATAAAATAGTTCTGTTTGCAGTAAAATACCATTTACTTGTATACATTCAACAAAAATATTGTAACTATAAAAACCAAGTTTATCTTCAGTGTTGAAATTTTAGACTGAATATACAGTAGTATTTACAATAAGAGCTCTTGGAATGAACTTCCAACTTTAATTTCCTGTGGCAGATGGAAACAATGAGCTATTCTTGGACTTACCCTTTCTCTTTCAAACACTAGAAGACTTTGCTATAAAATTGGCATCACTTAACACTTTGAGAAGTTCTTCTGCTAATGGAGCCAACACATTGACAATTCTCACCTCATTTTTGTACATGCAAAGAACACTTGGAATTGAAAAAAGCGAAGTAACTTAGCAGTGTGCTCTAAATGAAAACTTAAGTTTCACTGGGGGATATGTTAGCACTAATTTCTGAAGCTGCACATGTTAAGTCAGTATAGTCTTTATATAATAACTGCCAGCTATTTTTTTAGACGTGCATTGTCTTTTTGGTAATTTTTTAAAAAATGGGATTCACCTATAAATTTCAAGCTCAATTAACACATTCGTATCAAGACATAGAACACTTGTAGCACCCCACTCTCCCAACATTATACCCACCTTCTCCCCAAGAGTAACCACTCTCCTAACAATGGCAACCATCATTTGGTGTCACCTACTTTTGAATGTCACATATAGTGTCATATGTTATATATATTTTCTTTATGCCTCCTTTCCCTCAATGTATGTCACATATAGCAGGAGCCTGCTTCTATTCTTCATTACTAAGTATTCCTTTACGTGAACACCACAGTTTATTTGGGGGTTCTATTATATCTCTTTCCAATGTTTGGTGACTATGACAAACATTGCTATGAACCCAGTTGTACATTTGAGATTCATATGTACTCATTTGTGTTGAGTATATGCCTGGGAGTGGTCATAGGTGAGGCATAGGTTCAGCTTTAATAATTATATACTGCAAAGCAGATAACTCTGTACCTTGATTGCTTAGGTTCTATTTTCATGAGCATTTAAAACACGTTTCACTGGTGATTTCCCACATTTCTTGTCTGGGGGCCTGCTAACTGGGGAATGGGCCACTGCTTAAATGGCTGATCCACCAGATGACCATTGAAGGCAGCAGCAGGAAATATGTCCCTCTTGTATCCTGGTAGGGTAGGGGAAATCTGGGTTAGTTCTCTCTGAAGCTCGAGAAGTGGAGTGTGGTAAGACAGTGGCAAGCTAGTGAAGAGTGTGTCTGAATCCCGAATCTTTCCTAGTGTGATATACTTTCTGCCTCTGGCCTGGTTTGACCTGCTTCTACCTATGAGGGGGATGGATCAGGAAAGAGGTCTGATGAAAGGTAGTACAGTAATGCCATGTAGGAAGGAAATGTGTGTTTCTGGGCAGATACAGAAAGTGGACCTGACTCATGCCTCTATACTCCAGAGTTGGAGTCATGGATCATAGTACAGATTTGGGGTTGCAGCGTTGCTGGTATGCAAAGGGGTCAACATAACAGAGGATCATGGGATGGGGCCACCTGTGAGAAGATAGGGGTCTGAGTCTTTCAAGAGACCCCCAAACTAGGGAAGCTACTTTGAATTAACTCCTTTCAATAGGCCTGTGGAGGCACTGGACCCCATAGCATGTTTGTGGTGGGTCTCTTGTGGCTCAGTGGCAATTATGAAGACAAAGGGGCCAACATCAACCTTGCCTGGGATATCACACAACAGGTGACTTTCTCTCTCCCATTGTGGGTTTGGCCTAGAAGGAAGGAAACTGAGGAAGATGGGGGTGTGATATAAAAAGTCAAACACACCCCACCCAAACTCCTGGAAGCTGGAAGTTAGTTTCAAGGCTTGATCAAATAATGGCCTGAAACTTAAAAATAAGCAGAACTGAGCCCCAAGAAGCAAAACATTATGTTTTACTAAGTGAAAGGAACAGCACATTGTAGACTAGGTCATATTAGAGGTCTTGATGCCCAGTGACAAGGAGGATTAGCAGAGCAGAGTTAATATATTTACTGGAAAAATAGAGTTCTATGTTCTTGCCCAAGTTGTTGAGACTGCTCAAATTGGTTACATAATCTGACATAAGTTTACTTGCTTGATGTCATCCTGCACCACGGGGCCAGAGCCTGCATCTGTTTGGCCCTCACTCTCCTACTATATTCACAGTGCTCAGGAGAGGGCCTGGGCATAGCAGGTTTTGGTTCACTATCTGTCAAATGGATAGCATGAACAATGTCTTTATTGTTACCACACTCCTAATGACAGTTAAACTGTCCATGAAGACAGTCATCTCTGAAGGTAAAGTACTAAGTAGTACCAATCTATCTTACCATTCTAGAATCAAAGGAGGAATGGAAGTTGAAGTTACAGAGATTCTACTTTCTAGTATTAATCGCCTTGTAACTTTATTAACTATGCTGAAAAATATGAGCATAAAAATGTGATTAGTATCTTAAATACATTACATATCTACAAGCTTCTTTCCGAATTGGTTCTTTTTTTTTTAACAGGGGCAGACTGGGTTTTTAGAAGCTGGAAGCTGAAAGATAAGGTCAGTACTATTCACAGTAGCTACAAAAAATTTAAATACCTTGGAATAAACTTAACCAAGGCTGTGAAAGATCTTTACAATAAAAATTATAAAACAATAAAGAAACAAAAGAAGATGCAAAAATATTGAAAAATCTTCTATGTTCATGGCTTGGAAGAATTAATATAATCAAAATGTCCATAATACTCAAAGCAATTTACAGATTCAGTACGATCCCAATCAAAATACCAATGATGTGGGGCCGGTGCGGTGGCGTACTAGGTTAATCCTCCGCCTGTGGTGCTGGCATCCCATATGGGCACCAGGTTCTAGTCCCAGGTGCTCCTCTTCCAGTCCAGCTCTCTGCTGTGGTCTGGGAAGGCAGTGGAGGATGGACCAAGTGCTTGGGCCCCTACACCCACGTGGGAGGCCAAGAAGCTCCTTGCTCCTGGCTTCAGATCGGTGTAGCTCTGACCATTGCGGCCATCTGGGGGGCAAACCAATGGAAGGAAGATCTTTCTCTCTGTGTCTGTAACTCTATCAAATAAATAAATAAAAATCTTAAAAAAAAAGAAAAAACAATGCTAAAGTTCATATGGAAATAAAAGAGACCATGAATAGTTAGAGCAATCTTAAACAATGAAAACAAAACCCGAGGTATCATAAAACCAGATTTTAAGACATACTACATGACAGTTATAATCAAAACAGTTAGGTAATGGCACAGAAATAGACATGTAAACCAATGGAATAGAATAGAAATGCCAGAAATTAATCCATGCAATCACAACCAACTAATCTTAGACAAAGGAGCTAACATCAGTCTCTGGAGAAAGGAGAATCTCTTCAACAAATGGTGCTGGGAAAATTGGACCTATTCATGTAGAATTATGAAATAAGACCCCTACCTTACACCTATATAGGAATCAATTCACAATGGATCAGGGATCTAAATATATGACCTGATACCATTAAATTACTAGAGAACATTGGAAAAACTCTGTAAGGTATTGGCATAAGCAAAGACTTCTTGGAAAAGACTCAAAAAAAAAAAAAAACAGGCAATAAAAGCAAAAGTATACAAATGAGATTACATCAAGCTTAGAAGGTTGTTCACTGCAAAGGAAACACTCAACAAAGTGAAGAGGTAACTGATAGATTGGGAGAAAATATTTACAAACTACGCAACTGGTAAGGGATTAATATCCAGAATCTAAAAAGGGCTAAAGGAACTCAACAACAAAACAGTACAGTTAAGAAAAGGGGAAAGAAATGGAACTGGCATTTTTCAAAGGATAAAATACAAATGGCCAACAGGCACATGAAAAAATGCTCAGGGTCACTAACCATTAGGGAAATAGAAATCAAAACCGCAATGAGGATTTACCTCATCCTAGTTAGAATGGCTATCATCCAAAAATAAAAAAATAAACAATAAATGCTGGTAAATATGTGGGGGAAGAGTTACCCTAATACATTGTTGGTGGAAATTTAAACTAGTACAGCCATTATGGAAGACTGTATGGAGATACCTCAGAAATCTGAAAATAGGTCTACCATGTGACCTAGCCATCCCACTCCTGGGAATTTACCCAAATGAACAAAATCAGCATATGAAAGAGTTATTTGATCCCCACCATGTTTATTGCAGTTCAATTCATAATAACTAAGATATGAAATCAACCCAGATGTCCATCAACTGATGAATGGATAAAGAAAATGTGGTATATATACACTATGGAGTACTTCTCAGCCATAAAAAATAATGAAATCCCATCTTTTGCAATAAAATGAATGCAAATGGAAATCATTATACTTAGCGCAATAAGCCAGTCCCAAAAAAGACAAATATCATATATTTTCTCTGATATGTGATAGTTAATATAGAATATAAGAATATTATTATCTCAATATCTTACGTTAAGAAATATTTTTCTAGGAAGATCAAAGTGTTAATGCATTAAATACTACTGGGTTTAAGCCAGTAACATGACAGTCTAGGGATCCAAGATGAATTCACTATCTGTTCAAGTTCAGTGTGACTCAGGGATTCACCACTTTGTTTGGAGTGTGAGGAAAGGGTACTACTTAGGGCACTTAATTACTAAGAAATGAAAAGAAGCTTGTCCTGAAACAATCTTACTTATAAGGTAGTATCATTGCTTGAATCAAGGACCTTATTACAGCAAGGAGGTTCATACAAAATCATTGATATGCATTTTTTCTAATAATGTACTAAGGGTCTGCACTGGAGCAAGTATCATTTCTCTTTATTTTTAATAAATTTTTAGTTTAGAACAATTTTAACATTTTTTTTTATTTGAGAAGGGGAGAGAGAAACAAGGGGAGGAGGGAAAGGGATTGCCATCCACTGGTTCATTCTCTAAATGCCTGTAATGGCTGGGACTGTGCAAAGCTGGGAAGCAGGAACTCAGGCCAAGTGTCTCTCATGGATGGCAGGAACTAGCTTAGTTGAGCCATCACTATTGCCTCCCCAAGTCTGCATTAGCAGGATGCTGAAGTCAGGAGTTGGAGCTTGATACTGAACTCCTGTACTCTGATATGGGACATGGGTGGGTGTCTTAACTGCTGGACTGAATGTACCCTAGAGAAATTTTAGACCAATATGGGTATCAAATTTACATATAACTATTTTCCTTATTATTAACTTCAGTATGAAACCTTTTTACTATTAATAAGCCAAAATTGATATATTATTACTACCTTAAATTTATCATTTATTCACATTTGTTTATTTATTCTCTCTACCTGATGCCTCTTTTCTTTTCCAGGACTGTATTTATTTGTTGTTTCTGTTTAGGCTCCCCTTAGTGGTACAGTTTATAAAACTTTTGTTGTTTTTTATTATTTTGGCAATGTTGAGTAGTACTGGTTAGGTATTCATAAATGTCCCTTATTTGGGGTTTCTCTCAAGATTAGACTGAGCTTAAGCATTTTTGGGAGGAAGATCACACTGCTAGGAGGCCATTTTTATCACATGATATGAAGAATCCATATCGTGAACAACTTATGACTGCTCATGTTGACCTTGAGCACCTGCCTGGGATAGTATTTGTCATTTTCTCCACTGTAAAGTTATTCTTTAATAACTCTCAAATGTGAATTCTATGCTGCCAACAAGATCTTCTCTGTATACCAGAAGCTTATCAGGTACTGTAGATTGAAGGCAGAGATGAACAATGGAATTTTCTTTTCTATTCAGGTATAAAGATAAAACTGAAAGGTGAAACTCAGAAATGAAACAACTGATTTGTTTTGATAGAATGGATATTTACATATTTTCTTTGGAGAAATTCTTTAAAATCAATCAGTCTATTTAAAAAATTGTGTTTTTGTATTGTGTTAAAGTAGCTCTTGAGTTGTCTTAAAGGGTCTTTGCCAAACAGTCCTATTGGGAAGGATTAGAAGGTCAAACTGGGAGACTACGGAAACCCAGGTACTGAGAGCTACATGTGGCCATCAGGAGGAGACATCACATTTGTTAAAACAATGTAGATGGGTCTCCTGAAAGCCCACAAAAGCATTCAAGAGAAAAAGAGCTAGATACGGGCATACAACATGAATTAGCACCAGTGTCATGAAAGTTTTCCTTGAATTTTTCCCTTTTACCCCCCTCATCTTCTCCAGGTGCCGGAATAAATGGTTAATTAACCAAAAACAGGAAGAGGAGGTAGAGGGAGGCGGCCAAAACTTGGGGGGAGGGAGAAAATGTTTGAATGGATTGAAAAAGTTTTTACTTATATTTAACTGATTTTCTTTTTACTAAGTCAAACATAAACCTATTAACACCTGGGAATAACTAGAAAAATCATTGGAATTTTATTAAATTTCATTATTTCACTTGGGGATGGAGAAAACTGAATGAGCTCAATGGAGTCAAAGAAAATGGTATGAATTAAACATTAATCCAATTTATATTTTCACTTCTGCTGGGTTTAGCTTATTTGATAGCCCATTACAAGATCTTAGAGCTTGTCAATGCGATATGAACCTCAAAAGGCATGATGTGTGTGAGAGTATGTGTGAGCAAGTGAGTGAGTGAGTGTGTGTGTGTGTGTGTGTGTGTGTGTAGTGGGGAGGCACTCAAAGGGAATGTGGATTAAAATTTAAAGAGAAAAGTTCTGAGAAGCTGAGTCTAGGCTGTTGGTAGGATGGTCAACTTTGACACTGTTCTCAATCCACAAAGTGTAGGGATGAAAATAATGAAGTTGACATGTAGGAAAGTGAGATGTTGTTCTCACACTGATGGAGACAACCATAGAATGTTGGAAGAAAATGTGGTGAAGAAAATGGGATTATTGATAAGGTACTTTGGAGCTATGATCTGGAAGCTTCAGTGAGCAATGTGCCAACCATTTCTCTTGGCCTTGTTTTAGGTTCTGGTGGGAGAAGGGAAGTCAGCTAATTAAGAGACTTCAGAAGAGAGGAAGTCTATGTACAGTTATAGGGGTTTAGAAAGAAAAAAATGAAAAAATCCAGCAAAGAGTGTTGATAAGCAGCTGCAATGATAAAGAACAAGTTTGGGGTGAGGGGCTGGCACTGTGGCACAGTGGGTTAAAGCCTTGGCCTGAAGTGCTGGCATCCCATATGGGCACCAGTTCTAGTCCCTGCTGCTCCCCTTCTGATCCAGCTCTCCGTTATGGCCTGGGAAAGCAGAAGATGGCCCAAATCCTTGGGCCCCTGCACCCACATGGGAGACCTGGAAGAAGCTCCTGGCTCTGGACTGGCACAGCTCCAGCTGTTGCGGCCATTTGGGGAGTGAACCAGCGGATGGATGACCTCCCTCTCCCTCTCTCTCTCTCTTTCTTCCTCTCTCTCCCTCTTTCTTCCTCTCTCTCCCTCTTTCTTCCTCTCTCTGTAACTCTGTCTTCCAAATAAATAAAAATAAATCTTTAAAAAAAGAACAAGTTCAAGGACATGTCTAAGGCTGAGGAAATAGCAGAAGTTCATGCAGAGGGGCCAATGGTTTGAGAAATCAGGGAGATGGAGGAGGAACAGGAAGACAAGGGGAAAAGGAACAATGGTACAGCTGACAGAACTACTTTGTCTTAAGCTTTCCATGATAAATTTGATGTATTGGTATCATCAACTTGGTTGTATGAACAGTGACCCCATTATTAAGTTACAAACCCCAAATTCCAACACTAAGAACAACTTGGGATTTCTCTGATCAGTGGTCTTTTTTTATTATGAAATTCTTCAATTTGGAAAAGGGACTTTCCAGTGGAAATAATAGACTGCAAATTGTTTACTTGGCGAAAACACCATTAGACTAAGCTAAGGACCTTCATCCATAAGGATATGATAACAGAGTTTACCTGCCAAGTGCTTTTGGAATGAGATGATAGGGAAATTTTCTCTGATTTGTAAGGCAAAAAAAAAAAAAGCATTTGGAAGATACTGTATTTTTCATTTGAGGAAAATGCAGCCATGAAAAAGTAAAGGCAAAAATGTTAATTAATGAGTAAACTGGGCAGGAATCAAACAAAAGATGGGCTGGCATAGTTTTAAGTTGTTAGCCAATGATGTATCCCTAAATTGGAGCAAATAGGGAAAGACCATTCAGGATATTTCCTTAGATTTATTGGCCCCTATTTTCCTTCCAAAGAATATTTCATGTTGAAAAAGGACAGGAAGAAAAATGCATTATGTGTGGGAGTGACAATTAAAGAATTAAACTACTTAGGTTATCACATATAGATATAAAAGGAAGTGATTGAAAGCCTGCTCCTACTGCCTTTTTCCACTCAAGGTATGCTTGTTGTATGTAGACTTCCCAGCGAGCCCTGCACCCTGTGCTGGCCATCACTCAGGAAAGATATATCCATGATTCCTACCCTATAGAGCACATATGCTCCTAGGAAAGTAAGATGAACCACATCAAATACCAAGAGAGAACCAATAAAGAAGGATTTGGAGTAAATTACTTCATTGCCTGTAACCATGCATATTGATAGAAATGACAGATAGCAATTTCATGGTTAAAGCAACTGTTTCTAGATTGCAATATGAGAAATGCATGTTGAAAGATACCGTTTCATAAAAACAGCAAAAAATAAAACAAAGCTTGGCAATCCATCAGAATATTTCCTAATGTTTACTCATGGAACAGTAGTGACCTTAGATTCCTTGAGGAGCAAGGTTCCATGGTCAAATTTGAGAAATGGGGCATACCATGTGTCTCCTTCCTGGGGGGATCATAGTACGCATTTGTGTATTAAAAATCTTTAAAAGGGGCCAGCATTGTGGTACAGCAGGTTAAGCTGTCACTCACATTGCTGGCATCTCATATCAGAAGTGCTGGTTTGAGTCTCAGATGCACTACTTCCAATCTAGCTCCCTGATAATGCACCTGGGTAAGCAGTGGAAAATAGTCAAAATGGTTGGGCCTCTGCAACCAATATGGGAGACTCAGATGCGGTTCCTTGCCCTTCCAACCATTTGGGGAGTGAACCAGCAGCAGGAAGATCCCTTCTCTTTGTCTCTCTCTTTTTGTGTATCACTCTGCCATTCAAAAAAATAATAAAAAAAAAAAAACTCTTAGAAATCTTGTGGCAAAAAACTCATGTTAAAACTAGACAACCCTGTATATCTGAAATTACTATAGAACCCCTTTTGTTTATAATTGTTAAGCCACTGGGGCAAATGCTGTATTAAAAGATACATCTGAAGTCCTAGGATTTGATGACTTGGAAAAGCAAAGAGTAAAACTGATTTGCATCTGGATAAATGGTTTATTTGTCAACATTCTCAATAGAAGCCAAAGCCTTAAGGCCACAGCCTCTGTACAGCAAATGAGACCATGAAAGTAACTCCAGGTGCCTTGAGGAACAGTACAGCCCTTTACTGTAGGGTTTTACACAGTAGGCTATCCAGAGATTTTCTCAGTGACTTTTCTGCAAATATTCTTTCCATTTCCTGGAAGTCTGTATTCACAGACATGAAGATCTCTCTTCTGTATTTCATCTAAACATTTTCCTCACTCTCTCTGCTGGACCCTGTCCACTCCCTCCTTCATCTTCACTCTCTACGATCCACCTTCCAGTTCAGATTTCACTCCCACTTGCTGGCTATATTCCTACACATGGGGCATCTGCAGACCCCAGAAGTTCCAGCCCTTGTGTCTCTTGCTTTCCATGCAGAGACACGCAAGAAGCCTATTTTCATTTTCACCCTCATTTTCTTATGAGGATTTTTAGAAGAGCATTTTTAGTGATGGGTCACCCACACCTACCAAAGGCAACTTTCCTAATCATGTTTAATGTCCCTGAAATTATTTTTAAAAATAGTTAGACTTACATAGGATAACCAAATTCCAACCTGATAACCAAATCTCCAGAAACATCTACAACGTTTTGCCAGACTCAGATCTGGAAGACAGCGTCTACTCTGCATTTTGACTTGGAGCTATCCTTTTTTCCCATTTCCAAAACTATGGCAAAATAGCCTGAGCAGACATCCCCTTACACACATCCAGCTCAGAAAAGCCAGAGAAGAGGAAAGGGAGTCTTCAGTGAAGCTGAGAACCAAGGTGGAACTCCAAAGGTATCCGAGTTCTGGTGTTGGAAGTGAACGGCACCCCAGTGCCACTGATGCAGAGAGGCTAGGGAAGCCTTCCATCTGGTGTTGTGTTCTCTCCACCAACCTGGCGGCCTTGTACGGACACTTTGTCACTGCAGACCAGAAAATGAAAAGGCCTCTGGGCTTGGTGATGGGGTGACATCCAGGCAGAATCACATCTGGCAGGATTGAAGGAGGACAGTCGAGATGCCACAGCCCCCCAACCGCTGAACACTTCCTCAGCCCGACCTCACTGCCTCGATCCCCAGGACTTTGTTGGAGCGAGACGTTTATTAGTGATGTCAGCCTGTTAAATCTGGTTTTACATGACATACAGGAAAATGAAGTGACTGAAATAAAAAAGCTCACTAATCAAGATGAACTCCAAAATGCATACCGTTGAAGAATAAACAATAAGTTGGGGGATCAAATCAAGAAATTCTCCCAAAAGGCTTCAGATAGATAAAGTTAGAATATGGGACAGAAAACATTGAGAGGATTGTATTAGTAATGAAAACATCATTTTGTTGTTTAATTGTATAATTAGAAAGGCAGTAAAAATGTATTAAAGAGAAAATTTTTTAGCAAATGATGACCATAATTTCCTCAACTTTTGATTGAAAATATTTGTTCAAAGAAATCTCTAGATACATTATGGTGAAATTTAAAAATATCAGAAAGGAAACTTTTGAAAGCTTTTTTTTTTAAAGGCAGAGTGGACAGTGAGAGACAGAGAAACAGAGAGAAAGGTCTTCCTTTGCTGTTGGTTCACCCCACAAATGGCCACTGCGGCCGGCGTACCACGCTGATCCGAAGCCAGGAGCCAGGTGCTTCTCCTGGTCTCCCATGTGGGTGCAGGACCCAAGCACTTGGGCCATCCTCCACTGCACTCCTGGGCCACAGCAGAGAGCTGGACTGGAAGAGGGGCAACCAGGACAGAATCCGGCGCCCCGACCGGGACTAGAACCTGGTGTGCCAGCGCCGCAGGCGGAGGATTAGCCTAGTGAGCTGAGGCACTGGCCTTAAAAGCTTTAATAGGTAAAGATAACTTACTAA
This sequence comes from Sylvilagus floridanus, assembly GCA_949820135.1. Classification (NCBI taxonomy): domain Eukaryota; kingdom Metazoa; phylum Chordata; class Mammalia; order Lagomorpha; family Leporidae; genus Sylvilagus; species Sylvilagus floridanus. The sequence goes on from OX463238.1 coordinate 94,500,748, forward strand.
GAACTAGGAATCTGAATTCTACCAGGAATTCATTTATTTATTTTTAATTAATTAACTTGAAAGGGTGGGGAGAGAGAGAGGGAGAGAGAGAGAGAGAGAAAGAGAGAGAGAAAGAGAGAGAGAAAGAGAGAGAGAAAGAGAGAGAGAAAGAGAGAGAGAAAGAGAAAGAGAGAGAGAGAGAGAGAGAGAGAGAGAGAGAGAGAATGAATGAGAATGAATATGCTTTTCTCTCTTGTTTCACTCCATAAATTCCTGCAATGGCTGGGGCTGGGCCCAGGATGAAGCTAGAAGCTGAGAACCCAATTCAGGTCTCCTATGTGGGTGCCAAGAACTTTATTACTTGAGTCTTCATCACTACCTCCCAGGGTCTGCTTTAGCATAAAGCTGCTGCTAGGCGCCAGAGCCAGGTATGGAACCCAGGAGCTAAAACCAGGAACCCAGAATGTCATATGGTCTCCCACATGGGTGTGGCAGAAACCCAAGTGCCTGAACCATCACCTGCTGCCTCCCAGCTGTTGCATTAGCAGGAAGCTAGATCAGAAGCATAATAGCTAGGACTCGAACCAGGCACTCCAATGTGGGATGCAGGTATCTCAAGTGGTGGCACAACCCACTGTGCCACACATGTCAGAGATAAGAAAACATTTCAAAGTGCTACGTGCATAGATTGTTGAAACCACAACTTTATAATCAACTAATGTATCAATTTAGTTGAGGGTGAAATAAAGATATTCTCAGGTGTACATGGCCTTCCAACATTTACTCTCTCCACAAAACTTTCAGAGGGCTTGATATTCCCTGTAGCAAGCAAAACTTGAGATAAACTATTTAACAAAAATTCTCATGACATTTTAAAAGAAAAATTTTAAGTCATACTAGATAACATAAAGGAATACTGGCATGAGTGGAGAGAGAGTCCACATTCCTGAATAGGATACAATATCATTATAAAATTTTAATTCTCTCTAGGATAACTGATAAATCTGTTGCAATTCCATGAAAACTCCAGCAACTCTCCTTCCCCCAGAACTTAAGAGATTCATGCTAAAATATTTGAAAAAATAAATATCCATGAGTAGCTAACCCAACTTGGGGAAAAATGAGCAATCATACCAATATTTAAAAGTTGTTTTTGGGACCAGCAATGCCAGAATCCCATATGGGCACTGGTTCAAATTCCAGATGCTCTAGTTCTGATCCAGATCCCTACTAATGTATCTGCAAAAGCGGCAGAAGACGGCCCAAGTACTTGGGCACATACATCCATGTGGGAGACCTGGATGAAGCTTCTGGCTTCTGAATTTGGCCTGTCCCAACCCTAACTATTGCAGCAATTTGGGGAATAAACCAGTGGATGGAAGATCTGTGTGTGTGTGTGTTTCTCCATCTCACTCTATAACTCTACCTTTCAAATAAATAAATAAATCTTAAAAGAAAAAGCTTGTTTGGGGGTAGAGCAAGAAGGTGTAATGTGCTCCACCAATTGTCTCTCCACAGAGACACCAATTGGATCAGCTATTCAGGCAATGAGCCTCCTTCCCAAAAGCAAAGGAAGCAAGATAAGTGATCAAAGTATTTTGTTGTAGAATAAGAAAATGTTCATTGAAGAAGACAGCAGGGAAAGAGTTGCTCATATCACCCCTCCCCCAATTCCAAGCAATGCAGAGTAGGGAAGAGAGTGAGGAAAAAGTCCAGACTTGCAGCCTTCTACCAGGCCTGCCACTGTAAAACCCAAAGGCAAGGTCCCATGGCTGTTGCTCCCAGGTGAGCACCTGCAGACTGAGCCTCTGGATCCTTTTTTAAAATTTGTAACAACATGTGATTTTTAACTTTTTAAACTTTTATTTAATAAATATAAATTTTGAAAGTACAACTTTTGGATTATAGCCTCTTTGGCTAGGTGGCTAAGGCACTGCCATTACTATTCCTCCCTCAACCTTGGGCAGATCATGAATAAGCCTTTGACCACTGGAGAGCATGGTGGGAGAATAAACTCAGTGCTGGCCCTGCTGCAGTGTGGTCCACCAGCAAATAAAACCCAAAGGCCCCTACCCATAGGCTACTACTCATGGAGCATCTAGATTCGCTTTGCATAGGCAGAGATCTGAGTCCCACTAAGACAGACTCGTGTAGTAGCCTTCGTCACCATCTGCACACCCAGGAGGCTGAGTGCCCTGCCACTGAAAGTGCTCCTAGACAGAGCAACACGGTGTAATGTGTGGACATTTGTTGGATACTGAGGTTTACAAGTGATCTGTAAAAACATCTTTGGAGACAACCTGGGAAAATCTAATGTGATCCATAGTTATATTGAGTTGTCAATTTTGTTGTCTTGTGGTTAAGTTAAAAAATACCCTTTATGTTGGTAGTGTACATGGAAGTGTTTCTTGATGAATGATATGATGGTGTTGATTTTTTTGAAGTGTTACACTGCAGTAAACCACTAGGGAGAATGCTAAGAACTTCCCATTTCCATTCACATCTTCCTTCCCAGTAGAGCCCCAGCTTTCAGTTGGTCACTTAGCCACTTAGTGAGAACATTCACTTGCTGTTGGTATGATGAAATGACTACAATTTGGCCTGTGATACATATAAGAAAATGTTGTGTGAAATTTCCAATAAGCCGCCCAAAAGGGGTTCTAATGGTTTTCTTTCCTTGGTCCATTCTGATGTTGGAAACCTGGGTTTATTAGCTGGAGATCTGCTCCCATATTTGAGTATTAGAATGAGGGCAACAACTTAATGATGACAGAGAAGAGACTGGAAGGAGCCTGAATCTCTGGTGACCATCAAGCTGCTATATAAGCCTGTGGCTGTTTACCTCTGGACTTGTAAAAAATTAAAGGATTTTACAATGAGCATGTGCAACTCATCGTTTAGATGCTACTATTTACACTTTGCTATACTTTGTTTATATCAGTCATCTATTGATCTCAAAACAAATCTTAAAAAAATCAAGTGTTCAGGCGGGCATTTGGTACAGCAATTAATTTGCTAATTGAGATATTGGGATTGCCTGCTTTCAAGCTCTGGCTCTGCTTCCACTTCCCACTTCTTGTTACTGTGCTACCTGGGAGACAGCAGGCGACGCCTCAAGTACTTAGGTCCCTGCCACTTACATAGGAGATCCAAAATGAATTCCCATCTTCTGACTTCATCCTGGCCCAGTCTCTACTATTGTGGGTATTTGTGGGGAGTGAACCAATGAATAGAAGATCTGTCTCTCTGCCTTTCAAGTAAAATTAATTAAGTGTTAACAAATAATTGAACTCTGTTTAATTTTATGCATGCTGATGTATTTTGTAAAAATTGTGCACTGTGTTTAATTCTGAAACCCCTCAAAAAGTGACACTTCAACACTCACAAAAAGACTTGTCTTGTGTGAAAAAAAGGATATGATCATTTGTCATCATAGAAATGCAAGTTAAAACCATGTTGAGCTACCACTTTGCATTCACTAGAATGGCTGGAAGTAAGATGACTGATAATGTCAAATGCTGGTGAAGGAATGGAGCAACTGGAATTCTCAGATGCTGCTGATGTAAAGCTAAGTGGTATAACAACTTTGGAAAAGTAGTTTGGAAGTTTCCTATAAATAAACGTGTATAATGACCTAAAAATTCCACTTCTAGATTTCTATTAAACCAAGTGAAATAAAAACAGTCTAGAAAAGATTTGTATATGTTTATAGCAGCGTTATTCCTAATAGCCAAGAACTAGAAACACTTGCCTATATACAGATGACTAGATAGTTTAGATAATTAACTAAAAGTCAACAATGAACTATGAATCTATACCAAAATACACCCATATATCTTGAGATTATATGGATAGTGTTTTTGAAGTAACTTATTTTTCTCTTTTAATGTTACCATGTATTGTAAAAAGGAAATCAATGCTATAAAATTCATTTTTAGTCCTACTATTTCTAATAGAAAATTTTCAAGTATGTCTGTATGTAAATAGTATCTCCAGAGTTATTGTTATGTTTCCCTAATTGCCTAACAGTTCCTCTGTTTTAGTGGGGATTTCAAAGGTGGTGGGAGAACAGTGTGTAGCTGCTGTATTGTTGTGTCCTGTGAATGTGCTTTAAAACGTTATCCTTCCTTCAGAATTTCTAAGTCCACACAGCAACATACTGTGAATTTTAGGAATTTAATCCAGGTGTTTCAAGTGCTCAGAATGGCTCGGTAGCCTTTTGATCTAAAGAAAACAAAAATAAAAATCAACTTTTAAAGTACTGTAGTTGAAGAATCCCTGTGATGTGAGTATTGAGTAGAAGCTCAAGAAACATAGACATTAATTGTATTTTTCAAAAATAATTATGAGAAAATATCCATGATGTAATATGAAAAAAGTAACAGAATCTAGTGATATGGAGTCAGCTGTTTAAATCTCTATAATCATAACTTTCTTCCATGAAAATTTAATAAAATTTATGAAAATTTAAATTTAATGAAACTTACAAAAATTTAAACTTAGCAAAGAGATAGTTTATCATTCTATAACATCACTATGAAAAGTACACAAGGGAGAAAATTGCTATAAACTTTATATTTAATGACACTTCATTTTGTTCAGCTCCAACTACAAATCTATTCCTCCCTAATGTCCTATCTTTTTATAAGAAAGTAAATATTGTGGTTGTTAGTAGTCCAGGCTCTGCAGCCAGACTGTTTGTGTTTAAACACTGGCATAACTGCTTGCTTACTTCAAGTCCTCAGTAAATTGTTTAAACTCATAAATTTAAATACTTAAGCTTAAACTCAGATTACTCATGCAAAATGAAGGTGATAGAAATACTTTCTTCATAGGGTTGTTATTAGAGTCAAATGAGTTCATGGATACAAAACATTTAGAATAGTGAATGGCACATTGTAATCTGTGAATTAATATTAATTTGAAAATAATAAGTGCATAGTCCTATATGTTTATGAAGTTCTAATGATTACTTGTTGAGGCGAGCAGCTTCTAAAATGGTTCCAGTGATTCATACTTTTGTGTATTCCCATTCCCTTTACTGTGAGTTTAATCAGATACCTTGATTATAATTAATAGCTTATAGAAAACGTGATAAGATGTCACTCCTGGGATTAGGTTATGAAACGTGGTGATTTCTGTTTTGCTCTCTCTCACTCTGATTCCTTTTAGTTGTTCACTCAGATAAAAACGATCCACTCTATTGTGAGGTGCCCTACTGAGAGGACCATGTGTCCAGGAAGTATGGCTGTCCTCTGGCCAACAGCCAATAGACACCTGAAATCCCATCCCCCAATTCCAACAGCCTGCAAGGAACTGACTCCTGCCTACAACCCTGCAAATGAGCTGGGAAAAAGACTCTTCCCTATTCAAGCCATGAGATGATTGCAGCCCTTTGGACACACTGCCTAGAGCTGGAGGCACTGATAAAGAGGACCCAACTAAGTTGTGCCTGATCCACGGAAACCCTAACATAGTTTTTTTGTTTCAGTCTCCTAAGTTTTGATGAATTAATGAATGCAGTAATATATAATTACTATGTATTCTGGTACCAGAAGTGGGGTGCTGTTGTAATAAATACCTACATGTGTTGAATTTCTTTGGGACATGGGACAATGCTGGAAAAATTTTGAGGGCCATGATAAAGAAAGTCTAATCTGCCTTGAGCAAACTGTTAACAGAAATCTGGACCCAGGACACTTTTCTATAAGAGCACAGGGAAGTGAGGCTGGGTATACATGCAAAAGAATGGAAATCAGCTTTTTGTACACACAGGCTTGGGCAGCCTTATTCACAGACATGGAAAACAATCAAAGTACCTATTGATAGAGAGGAATTAGCAAAATGTGCTATAGACAGACAATGGAATGTTATTCAGTCTTTGAAAGAAAGTAAATTCTGATCTATGGTACATCATAGATGAACCTTCACTTATGCTAAGTGAAATAAGCTACTCACTACAAGACAAATAGTATATGATGCCTCTTATATGAGGTAGTTAGACCAATCAAAATCAAAGAGACTCAAAGTGGAATGGTGGATTGGTGGATATCATAGATGAGAGAGAGGGAATGAGGGATTACTGTTTAATGGTGTAGAATTTCAGTTTCGCAACATAAATAGTTGTAAACCAGGGGTAGTGGTTGCCTGACATTATGAATGTATTTAATACTATTAAAATGTACACTTCAAAATGACTAGAATGGCATGTCTTGTGTTGTGTGAATTTTACAATTGTTAGAAACAGGAAGTGAAAAACATGTTATTGGAAACAGGTGGAAGGGGAATCCTTGTTATAAACTCATAGGTGACTGTCATCTGTACCCTCAGGGAAAATAGAAAATATGCCCAATGAACTTGCTGCTCTAGCTTAGGAAATTTCTAAGTGCTGAGGACGCTACGTTGTTTCTTCTTGCTACTTATAAAATGCAAGAGAAGAGAAAGAAATTGAGGGACAAGTCATCAAACAAAAAGGAGCCAGCACTTGATGGCTCTGAAAATTTTCATTATTTCCAGCCAACAATAACAACAACAACAAACCAACATTAAGAAATCGCCTCTGAGTGCTGTCGGAAACAGTGAGCTAGGGAAAAACCAAGGAGCAGACTGCACAACGTTTTGTTCCAGCTTCAGAAGATGAAAGGCTAGCTTGTGACCAGGTCTGCAAGGTCCTCGAAAGAGACTCAGGATGCAACTGCAGGCTTGCAACAAGGAGGGCTGTGCAAGGTCAGAGTGTCCTCTCTCATCTCTCAGCAGAAGGCCAGTGTTGACAGAAGCTTATCTGGAAGATTTGTCCAACGGTGGGAACCCCAGTGAACTGCACAGGCGGGGAGCCAAGATTTTGAGGAAACCGTATCAACAAACACTGCTGGCTTTGGACTGAAAGCAAGAGATGCCTCGGGGCTTCCAAAGTTCCCCCGAAAGGAAGCCGACTGAGAAAATTACTCAGCCACAAGCAGGTGCTTCCTTTGATGAGGCAGGATGGATGATTCAGAGGGTGTGGGGCTCAGAGCCTAGAGAGGAGCTGAGCTCAAGGAGAATTATTCTTAGGCTTTGAAACCCCAGCAAGGAACGCCTGGCATCTACCTGCTGGAATCGGAATTGCTACAGCAGTGACTCGTTTGTGTGTCCTGCTCCCCACTTTTTGATCAGAAACATCTACCAAAATTACCCTATGCCCGTTCCATCGTAGTACCTCAAATGCAGGAGGGGCAGGTAACTACCTTGTCAGTTTTGCAGGTGTATTCAAAGAGGAAATGTACCCAAGGAACTGTGTTTAAGAAAAGCTGCCCATGGCTCACTCATACCTGGACCTTGTATAGGCGAGAAGATTGTGGGTTTCAGTACAGACACTCACTGCCCACGAGAGTGGTAAAGCTGGGGAACTGGAACTGCAGTTATGATATTGTAGTATGCAGTTGGCAGGGTTCTGTGATTGTTAATCAGAACCTGGGCTGAAGTCCTCACTCCTGTTGATTCAGTTCCTTTGTCTGGTGCTGGGTCCCTGGGCCTGGCCTCAGCTCATCTGCCTGGTTCGCTTCCTTGCCTGTCTCCTGTCTCCTGAGTTCCCCTCCCTGAGTGTGCTGCCCGGCCTCTCTGGGTGGAGGCGCCCGCTGGCATGGATTCTCCACCCGCCTTCCTTTCAGACTGCTGAGGCCTTGTGCTGTTCAGAAGTGGGAGTGTCAGTCTCTTGGTATCCTGTGACCATCCTCTGTCTCACTGAACATCGCAGAAACATCTCCCGTGAGATAACTTCTGTTCATTTTCTTTGTCATATATAGTGGATACTTTTGGTTCTTTGACACCTATTCCCAGCTTCAAAAAGTCACTCAGGACAAAGGCATAATCAATAACTTATTTTAAAGGACTTGAATTCTACCTGAATACTTAGCTGCAATACAAAATACGGTTTAAAGCATGTTATGTAATTCATTACATAGCTATCAAATGGGTTTATGTTCACCGACGAAGATATGATTTTATTTCCAAATATGAAAAAGTTCAAACTAGTGTCAGGACAGATGGAGCCTAGGGTGTCTCAGGTGAGAATTCTGCCTTTTGCATGGTAATTTATTTCTCAGAGATGATTTTTGCTTTGGTTACTATATTTCTTCAAGTCAGGTGACAGTCAAGTGCATGACCTTGCCTCTCTTTCAGTCAAGTCGCTAAACCACTCTGCCACAGATCCCAGTCATATACCCCGTTTTGCAGACAAAGACGCAGGGACAGAAGACTCCTGCTCTGAAGGGTGAATGCTCCAAACCCGTGTACAGTGACTGAATCACAGTTTTATCCCTGAGGGCAAACACACAATTCTTTGGATTTTTTTTTAAAGAAGAACTTAAAAAAACTTCTTTTCAATCAAATTTGTAAATGCCTCATCTGTTACTGCATTGAATTATTCCTGCTCTGCCATTTCCAAGGAATGCACAGTAAAAGCACAACCTTCCTTTGTGTCTGACAGACAAAGATAAAGAATGGGCTCAAGGCTGGCCCTGCCCAAGTAAAACAAGGGAGGAGAGGCTGTGTCACCAGCTTCCAAGTCCTGGAAGAGTTCAGGGTGTCTCAATGGGAGCCAGAGAGAAGTGATTCTCCAGGAAGAGTGGCATTCTCAAGATGACAGCTTCAAATGTTAAAACAGAAAAATCAGCAAGAGTGATATGAAACTGAAATTTTCCTATCAACAAAGTATTTGTCTCCTTCTACAATATTGCACATAAGTACCCAGGCTAGAAATGAAAGGCAATGTAAGTGGCAGGTGGCTGATATGGCAGTAACAGTTCGTCTTTATATATACAAGGACACACACACACACACACACACACACACACATATCCATGAAGACATAGCTAAATCATGTTAGAGGCTTATAAAGAAACTAGTGCTGTGGCGTACATAGCAGGTAAAGCCGCTGCCTGCAGTGTTGGCATCCCATATGGGCACTGGTTTGAGTCCTGGCAACTCCACTTCTGATCCAACTCTGCTATGGCCTGGAAAAGCAGGAGAAGATGGCCAAGTCTTTGGGCCCCTGCACCCATGTGGGAGACCCAGAAGCAGCTCCAGCTGTTGCAGCCATTGAGGAGTGAACCAGCGGATGGAAGAAGACCTCTCCCTCCCTCTCTCTCTCTCTCTCTGCTTCTGCCTCTCTCTGCAACTCTGCCGTTCAAATAAATAAATAAATAAATAAAATATTTTTTAAAAAAGGAATTAGATAATAACAAAATAACTAGGGAGGTACCAATTGTAATATTTGTAACAAAGGCAATGAACACAGACTGGGCCTATTGTGTGATTCTACAGTGCACTTGTTACCTATTAGAGCTCTCATTCTATTCCAAACTTCCCTTTATTTTAGAAGTTTATTTCTTTATATTTATTGATTTGAAAGGCAGAGTGTGGGAGAAAAAGACACACACACACAGAGAAAGAGAGAAAGAAAGAGAGAGAGAGAATCTTCCATCTACTGATTTAAATTAAATGCCTGCCACAGCCAGGGCTGGGCTAAGGCTAGGTGCAAGCCAGGAACCAGGAACTCCATCTGGGTCTCCCACAGGGGTGGAAGGGACCAAGTGCTAACTACTTGAGCCATCACTCACTGCCTCCCAGGGTGTACCTTAGCAGGAAGCTGGATCGGAAGTGGAGGTGGGACCTGATCCTGCGCACTCTCATATGGGATGTTCACTTCCCAAGTGGCTGCTTAGCCCAGGGTGCTGCAAATGCCTGTCCTATTCTCTGGGCTCCGCCCACACAGAACATACTTCACCTTCCCATCCTTTGTTCAAGTGCTTTCCTCTACCCGACATGTCACCTTCCCTTACATTTGCAGCTGTAACCATTACTTAGTCCTCAAAGCCCAGCAGGTTTTCTGCGGGCAACTCCATGAGAGTCAAGCCCTCCTCTCTGGATCCTGCTGTCATGGTTCATTTCACATTTTGCCTGGCGTGATTACTTCCCAGTGAGATGATCAGCACTGTGGAGGAGAGTCTGTGTTTTATTAATTTCTATTTCTCCTACAGTTCTTTAAGTGGGGGATCAGTAATGCTTGGAGGTCACCTCCAAGGTCATAGTTTCAGGTGACACTCAGTGTGATGAGGAATCCCTGAGTGTGACTTGTCTTACTCTCCGTTCCCCAGGGACATGCACTCAGCTGCCTCACCTGGCCAAGTCGTCAGTGAGGAGAGGAGCAGAAAAGGGGGGATGAGTACCTGCAGACTCTGAGAAGACACAGAAGTACTGAGGGCTGGAGCAAGTAGAGGAGGAGGCACTACAACTGCCTGGGCTGGCCTGTGAAGCACTGTCAAGAACAGTCACGTCACTGACGGCTTTACTTTTAGTTCTTAAAAATGTTGGTTTTCCTCTACTTGAAAGATGGAGAGATAGATATGTAGATGAAAGATGCGTAGATAGATAGAGGAGTTGGCATCATGCAGCGGCAGGTTAAATCATGACCTGTAACTCCAGCATCCCTTAAGAATGCTGGTTCAAGTCCTGGCTGCTCTGCTCCTGATCCAGCTCCCTGCTAACACACCTGGGAAAGCAGTGGAAGATGGCCCAAGTGCTGGGGTTCCTGCCACCCATATAGGAGACCTGGGTGGATTTTTAAGCTCCTATCTTCATCCTGGCCCATGTCTGGTCATTGAGGCCATTTGGGGAGTGAACCAGCAGATTCAAGATGATGTCTCTCTCTGGTTCTCCTTCTCTCCATGTTGCTCTGTCTTTAAAATAAATAAACTAAATATTTAAGGAAAAAAGGGAACAAGAGACAAGATTTTGCATCCATTTGTTCACTCCCCAAATACCTGCAATGACCAGAACAGGGCCAGTCAAAAGCCAGGAGCCAGGAGCTCCATCTGAATTTTCCATATGGGTGTCAAGGGCCCAAATGCTTGAGCCTGCTACCTCCCAGAATACATTACAGGGATCTGGATCAGAAGCAGAGTAGCCCGGACTTGAACCTGTGCTCCGATATTGGATGTGGGCATTTCATGTTGCAGCTTAACCCATTGTGCCACAACGCCCACCATATTGACAGTTTTTTAAAACTACACATCCTAATTATGTGAAATTATGCTATTTTCAGTGCTTGCCAAAACCCAAGAGTCCTGACTAACCATTCTTCCTCTGCAGTATTAGGAATGCATTATTTTCTAACAATGTGACCACCTGAAACTCAGGAAAAGATTCTGATTGCATTCAGAAAAGTACCAATGAAGGGGAAGGAAACTCTGGGCCAATATTAATTATTTCAAGGCAGAAGTTACTTGGGATGATTTGTAGAGCCCCCCATCCCCCCCCCCAAAAAAAAAGACTTGCTATGCCTTTGCTCAATGTGTAAAATTTTAGATTTTTTAATGATGGCAATAAAATCTTAGTAAAATCGTTGTCTCCCTGCCTTTCGAGTAGAGGAAAACAAACATGTTTTAAGAACTGAAATTAAAGCCATCAGTGGTGTGGCTGTTCTTGACTGTTTTTCAGGCCAGCCTAGACAGTTGTAGTGACTCCTCCTCTACTTGCTCCAGCCCTCAGTACTTCTGTGTCTTCTCAGAGTCTGCAGGTACTCATCCCCCCTTTTCTGCTGCCTCTCCTCACTGAGGACTTGGCCATGTGAGGCAGCTGAGTGCATGTCTCTGGGGAATGGAGAAGCAAGACAGGTCACATAAGTAGGATAATAAGATAGAGCCTTGCCCTTTGTATCTATACCTAAATATCTATAGATGTGTATTGATCTGTGGAGATACAGATATGTATTTTTAATTTGAAAACGTTTTGCAGTGAAGTGAGACAAATGTTATGGAAGCTTCCATTGGGAACATTTTGTGTGGTTGAGAAGGTACTACTTGATAAGACACTGGGATAGGAACAAAGATTTGCAGGACACTCAGGTGCAGGCAGAGCTGCTCAGTGTGGGGAAGGGGAGAGAATTTTCTAATTATGCTACTGATAAGACAGAGAATGAGGTGACTCAGAAGTGCTGAGAGGGTGGCTCCAAGCTGAAGCACAGGAGTCTTCAAAAAGTTCATGGATAATGTGTATTATGAAAAAATATACACGGATTTCAAATTTTTTTTGGCAGCAAAATGTGTTTTAATTGGATTTTCCCACAGACTCTTTGAACTTCTCTTGTATATTGCCTAAGGTTTAGCAACTATGCAGGTCTGTTTATTTAATTTTGAAAAATTTACACTTTGAATTTTTTGGCACAGGCAAAATTAAACATGTCTGCTCTTGACGGAAATCAATGCTGAGAAACACAATTTTGAAACCACTTTCAAGTGTTCTAATCAGATGATTGGATGCATTTTGAGCATTTATTTATTTGCCCTAAAGTTTACAGGTGAATATAGCTGAACTATGTGTGCAAATTCTGAGATGCTCTACTTTTCTATGTCAACGAACGTTTAGAGGTTAAGATCAAATAGGTTATATCACCAAAACAGAACTCCCTACCAATGAAGAGATACAGAAAATACTGAAAAAGGAAAAAAAAGTTGGAACTAAGAAGAGTGAAGCAGTTTGTGGGAAGAAAAGTAGAAGTCCAGGATGCTAACAATCAGTATGATATAATATTAGAAGCACGTATTGCCTCAGTGGACCGGGATTAACTTGGGCATTGCACACTTAATATGGTGAGCACTAACAGCAGGCTGGCTGAGAGGCCCCTCAGCCCAGGGCTTATGATGCCTGCAGGAGACACATGCTGTTTACACAGCATCTGTCTCTGGGGAGCCACTGTATCACACGCCTCCTGGGACCCACTTCAGAGCCTCTCAACCTCACCTGTCTCCGATTCCAATTTGCTCAGCCTCCAGCTGACCTCTCCAGGGAGCAATTGAACAGTGTCTACTTTCACTTGCAACACACAACACCCGCTTCTTGTATTCAACCACTGAGCTACATCATGCAAACACAATTCTCTTTGAGGATTAAGGTAGAACAATTTTTATTACTAATAACTAAGAGTACTGAGTTACACAAGGGAGGAGATGCAGAATGTCAGTTCCACTACAAAGGTCATTTTAGGGGCTGGCACTGTGGTATAGCAGGTTAAGCCTCTACCTGTGACACCAGCATCCCACATGGGTGCAGGTTCAAGTCTCGGCTGCTCCATTTCTGATCCAGCTCCCTGCTAATGGCCTGGGAAAGCAGAAGATGGCCCAAGTCCTTGGGACCCTGCACTCATGTGGAAGATCAGGATGAAGCTCCTGGCTTTGTCCTGGCCCAGCCACGCCATTATGGCCATTTGGGGAGTGTGAACCAGCAGATAAAATCTAACTTTCATATAAAAAAAGAACTTAAAAAATGTTATGTTAGTCCTCACTGAAACTCCAGAAGTGGGTAGTAGGCATTCCAGTTTTTTTCTTTTAATAAAAGTGTACTATTTTAACCATTTAAAACAATTATTTTACACTTTAATATTTTGCCCTTTTCACTTGGAATGCAGACATTACATGCATATGCATTATTATTTTCTTGAAGACCGAGACTTTCATATCCCAGAGTGAAGGATTTTTGACAATGATCACAACAGTGTTGTCATTTACACTGTGTGATTCAGTGACGCACTGGTTGTAACTACACACCAGTGATAGATATCCACAGTTCTTATACTCTCTATATAGTAACTTTCACAAATAAGAGAAAACATATTTGTCTTTCTGTTTTAGCCATTTTAAAAAAGTTTATTTTCATTTACTTGAAAGGTGGTGGGGAGAGAATGAATCCATTATCTCCCTATCTGCTGGATGCCTGTAATAACCAGGTCTGGTCCAGAGCAAATCTGGGAGCTGTGAACTCAGTCCAGGTCTTCCATGTGCATGGCAGAGACTCAGCTACTTGAGCCATCACCTACTGCCTCCAAAGGTGCTCATGAGCAGGGAACTGGAATCAATAGCAGAGCCAGGACTTGAGCCCACGCATTCTCAAATGGGAATATGATGTCCCACAAGGCATCTTAACCCTGGCACCAAACACATGCCCCATTCAATCCATTTCCTGGGGCATAGAAGAGATAAGTAGTTGGCCCAAAGTCATCTATTACTTGACAAAACTAGAATTTGCATTAGGTCTAAATCCTAATTCAGTATTTATTCCACACAGCCTGTTATGCCTATTAAATATTGATGAGATAAATGACTGAAATTGAATACAGCAGGGGTTGGGGGCAAGGGACTAGTTTTAAGCAATTATCTAATTTAATAGAATTTATAAAAGAACAGAGAAAATAAGAGCAAAGAGTCCTATAGTAGAAACAAAACAACTGTATAAGAGGAGCAAGAATGGGGTTGGCATTGTGGAGCGGGCGGTTAAGTTGTCGCTTGCAGTATCAGCATCCTACACTAGAGGCAGTCTGAGTCCCGGCTGCTCTGCTTTTGATCTGGTTTCCTGCTAATGTGCCTAGGAAGACAGTGGATGATGGCCCAAGTGCTTGGGCTCCTGACAGACATGTGGAGAATCCAGAAGGAGTTCCTAACTCCTGGCTTTGCCTTGGCCCAGCCCCAGCTATTGTGGCCATTTTGGGGGTGAATTAATGGATGGAAAATCTCTATCACTACCTCTCTGTCACTCAGCTTTTCAAACAAAAAAAACAAAAAAATCTGTTAAAAAAAGAGGAGCAAGATTGAAGATTTGAAAATGGGAACTTGAATTTCAACCCTGGTTCCAACACTCATCAGCTGTGTGGCACCAGGCAAGTCCTTAGAGTCACAGAATCCCGATGACAGAGACCTCAGGTTACACTGCTCACTAAGCTCATTTACCCATGGGAAAATGGTGCTCAAAGCCTTGAGGTGAAGCTTGGCCAACATTTGGGTGAAAGGTGATGGTATCATTTGAAATATTAATGCCTGAGGTAGGTAACCTTAGGAGACAGCCTGTGCCCTCAGCACCTCCTCACAACCACGCTTTTCCTTCTCAACTCACTCAATTGTGCAATTCTCTACAAAGGGGAAATTTTTGCCTGATTCCTTCTAAATGCTAATTCAGACTTCCCCTTCATACTTTCAGACCCAAAGTGAATTCAGCTGGATGAGACACTTTTCCATACATTAATAAGAACAAGCACTGAACCTCACCATGTGCCAATTCCTGTGTGTATGTGTATTTGTACACACACACACACATGTTCTTCAGAAAGTTCATAGGAAATGGAATTAAAACATAAGTTCACTTTGGTGAACTTTGAAGTCTGTGTCAATGTTCACAGTGTGCATTTTCCATGAACATTTCGGCAATCCTTCGGATGTGTTGCTCCCTGCTCATCTGGAGAATCAGGGAATTTGGTTAGATGGCTTCTGTTGTCTGTTTCAATTCTGAGAGTCCATGATCCCATTGTCTTTTCTTTGCTACCTCACTTAAGATTAGATATATTTCAATTTCTAATGAGAAAAGTTAATAATAAAAGGAAATCTTTTTTTTTTTTTTCTCAGGATAGGGTGAGCCCAAGACCAAAACCAATACCTTGCTCTAAGTCAGTCTGGGTATGTTGCCTTTCTTAATTCTGTCCTACACTAGTGAGAAAGATCCTTATCTTGAACCAACTGTGCTAGCTGCCTACTTAGCTCCTGTTGAACGGTAAAAGGAAAAAGTCCCTTCTGGCTGATCTGAGAGTTGTATTGCCATGCTGTCAATAATAGAGAACAACAGTGTCCTGTCATACAATTCCTCCATGCAGAGGAGACCTCTGAATCAATAGTCCTTGGCAAACAGGAGTGGAGTGTTAACGATTATTGCTGAACACTCGCCAAATGTGCAGTGGTTACATCTCTAGACTCACCAAGAAGCTTATTTTGTTTTGTTTCTCAAACAATAAATAAGTTAGAATTGTAAATTCCAGCAAGTTTCATCCAAGATCATTTTGTTCTTGTTTTAATAACCAGTTCTCAGGAAACAGACACTTTTCCCTAAAGACATAACTACAAAGGGTGTAAGAGTGTTACTGGACTGAATGTTAATTTAAAAATATCATCGCCCTTTAGGTAAGAGTGTTAACTATGCTCATGAAAAATCAGCTACGCCCCTTTCTTCAAAGTGAGAAAGGGTAGGGGGCCTATGCTGGCCTTTGGCAATTCTAGCCACAATGCTAACACTCCCCCACAGCTCCAAAGTCTTGACAGTGACTCATTTCTATTTCAAGACCCTAAAAGCACCCGATGTTCTCCAAAGTTGTTTTTCAGGTTTTCCTGTCACATTCCAGGGAGAGATGTAATCACCAGCCACCAGAACTGGTTCAGATCCTACTGCAAGGACAACATCTGTGCAGATGGGTTAAAGAGTATCCAAGGTCACACTTTGCTTCATTTTGTTGTGACACTCTCTGCCCCAGGAGGAACTTAAGCCTTATTAGAATAATATGCGGCCTATGTGGGTTTATGTTTCGGAACTGCGCCTGTGTGAACTTACGCCCACCTCTGCATGCAGGGACCAGAACTTACCCTGTTGCATCCCATTTCCCCAGCTCAGGGAGCACAGTTTTGGAAATGTTTCCCTGCAGTCTCCTTATTTGCTGCAAATAAATTACTTTGCATGACAACCCTGACCTGCTGTGTTTCCTAAAACTCACCAGGAAGCTAGCCCACAATTTTGGGTGCGTAACAAAATTGTCATTCAAAGATGAAGGCAAAAGGAAGGACATGCAAGAACTCAAGAATTAATGTTCCCAAAGTCTCCTCTTAAGAAATCCAGTGGAGAGCAAACTTCAGCCAGCCAAGAGATCACTGGACAAAGAATCAGCACGGCACTCTGTCCTACTCTTACTGCTGCTGAAGGATGCTCACAAGTCTTCAGGTTTGGGCTGCACTGAATGACCATTCATAGTCTGCTGTCACTCTGACAATGAAAACGATATTCCTGAAAGCTTGTCCCAATAAAGTCCATTTTGGCATAGAAGAAAGTAATACCATGGTCCCAAATCTCAGGGGATGGAAAATTGACCAGTGTAATTCACACAATGTTCTATATTGGGAGAATGTTCAGATGAAGTGATTGCTCAAACCCTCTAGAGTGGTGGTATTTGATGATTTTATGGCATTTTGCCATGACATAAATATGCAAGACTTTGAACTGATTGTCACCATTTCCTCCTCAAAATTGCCACAAACAATAAAGCTAATGCTGGCGAAATGTCTTCCTTCAAGCAGAGTGGCTATGTCCCAACTCACGAGGAGGAAAAACTGAAATTTTTTAATCAGCCAAGTTTCTCAGTCCATGAAACAGAATCACATTATGAAGGCTGAGCCTGCCTTGGCATACTCCTGCACTGAGCACTCTGGGAGAAGTTATGGGACTCCTTTCTAACGGGTAGGGTCAACTTCTTAGGATTCTCATTCTGAAAAGACATCAGGAACCATTTGCTGCAATTTGATCATTTTCCAGATGATCCCAAGGAGATTTGACTGAAGGCCCAGAGGGAAGACTGTGCTGAACTAGAACCATCTCAACTTCCTTTTCACATGTGCACCGAGGGTTGCTTCAAATCATCTCCATTTTCTTCAAGTGCACCATACACCCCCGCAAAGCTCAACAGATGGATGGGTTCAGATGGGTTTCTATCTCACAGAAAAATAAAAACATTAAGATAAAAGCTCTCTTGACTTCCTGTCACCAACTCTGAATCTCTCCTCCTGCTAAATTGGAGAGAAGACCTCTCTGAGGCAAACATCCCTCCTGTATCTGTCACCACTTTCTCCTCGAAACTGCCACCGGCCACCAATTGCCTCCCAGGACCCCTAGCTCTGCCGTACCTCCACACTCTCTTCCTCTGATGGCTTTTCCACACTCAGGACACTTCAGAAGTCATGGTTGTGTTTTATGCCTTCAGATAAAAAGAAAAAAAAAAGAGTAAGTAAGGCTGAATTTAGTGTTTGTTGATTCTCATGGTGGGTACATGGAATTTATAACTTTCATTTCTGCATCTTTTGTATCAACATTTGTTTTCCTCAAAAGAGAATAAACATTAAAAGCTGTGTTATGGGTTCAGTCAAGATAAGAAACCGTAAATGCAAAATAGCACCCAGCCATGGGGACCACACAAAGTCCTTGCTTCCCTCTAGATTTTACACTGAGGGTGGAGGAAGTTTTGGGTCCTGCTGTCTGAAGCTGTCTGAGGTGAAAAAGAAAAGTGAGCCGCAGAGAATGTTCTGTTTACACTTGAAGAGGGGACTTCCAAACTCCAGTGGAGCAGCTGTGAAATTATTTACTTATAGGTGGCCCAAGATGTTGGCTGGAAGTGACCATTTGGAATTTTTAGAACCTTTTCAGAGTGTTATTAAAAACATTACCAACCATAATAAAAACACAAAGAATGTCATAGCTCACCCATTTATTGGATTCTCAAATATCTGCTAGCAACGACTCAGTGTACAAGACAGATCGATGAATGGAACACATGTTTTCTATTATAATATATTTACCTTCATACAGAAAAATTCCAGAAAACCTGTGCACTTCCCCTTTCTAGATCCATAAGCCACACTGGATTTACACCTGTTCTTTCCTCCTTTCTGGTTTTCTTGACACAGAGTCACCAGCCCCCTCCCCATCCACAGTCAGACCCTCCTGTGCCCTGGGATGCCAGGGCCCTCACCCTCCTCTCTTTTGGGACTTCGTGCTGCATCTGATCTCTCATCTCCTCCATCTTCATCCCTTGCCTCCTGATTATATTTAAATATATTTAATTATATTTATATATTATATTTAAATATATTTCCATTTTTCTCTCCTCACAAAAAGAAACTCCTCTATTGCTCTTACATCTGTCTCCAGCTGGCTCTCAGCCTCTTCTCTGACCTGCACAACCTAACTTCTAAGATGCAAATTTTAAAAGTTCTTTTGTTAAAGGTGAATTTCTACCCTCTCTGTTTCCATTTTCTTCTTCCCTCTCACTCCTCAACCCTGGTGCCATCTGGCACACTCACCAAAATCCCTTCATGTCACCATTGACAAAGGTGTCCCCTGTATGGGATGGGCACTGTTGTTTAAGAATATTATATCTATTAATTCACTAATTTTTTTCTTTAAAAGATTTATTTATTTTACTTGATAGCCAGAGTTACAAAGAGAGGGGGACAGAGAGAGTGCTTCTGTCTGCTGGTTCACTGCCCACATGACCACAACAGTTGAGGCTGGGCCAGGCTGAAGCCATGAGCCAGGAACTCCATCTGGGTCTTCCACATGGGTTTTTACTGCTTCCCTAGGCACAATAGAAGGGAGCTGGATTGGAAGTGGAGCAGACAGAACTTGAACTAGTGCTCATATGGGACCCTGGCATTGAAGGTGGTCTCTTAGCCCCCTGTGCCACAATGCTGGCCCCTCACTTATTTGAAAGGCAGAGAGACAGAAAGTGAACTCTAGTCTGTTCACTTCCCAAATACCCACAACTGCCAGAGCTGGGCCAGTCAAAACTGGGACCCTGAAACCCAGCCCAGGTCCCCCTGTGGGTGGCTGGGACCTGACTACTTGAACCGTTAGGTGCTGCTTCACATGATATTCATTAGCAGGAGGCTGGAATTGGGAGTGACACCTAGGCTCCCTGATGTGGGGTACATGCACCCCAAGCAGCGGTTTAACTCCTGCACCAAATAACCACCTTCTAGAGGGAGCAGAAAGCAACTTATTATTATTAGGGCATTTTTGGACTTGGAAAGAATCTGGGTAGATGTCATAGTTTTTCTTGTCACTCCCAGGCATTAATAATGAATTTAATTTTTTAGGTGCTTGAAAATTGTACATTAGACTGGACAGAAATTTTTGTCTCTAATCCAAATTCCTGTATGGCTTTTAATACTTTTGTTTTTTAAAGGCAGAGTGACAGAGATGGGGGTTGGGGGTAAGTGGGGCAGGGGAGAGGGAGAGGGAGGGAGAGGGAGGGAGAGGGAGGGAGAGGGAGGGAGAGAGAGAGAGGGAGGGAGGGAGAGAGGGAGGGAGAGAGGGAGGGAGAGAGGGAGGGAGAGAGGGAGGGAGAGAGGAAGAGATTAATTGATTCCATATGCTGGTTCACTCCCCAAGTGCCTGCGATAGCCAGGGCTGGGCCAGGCCACAGACAGAAGCAAGGAACTCCTTTCAGGTCTCCCTTGTGGAGAAACCCAAGTGCTTGAGTCATCAACCACCGCCTCCCAGACACATCAGCAGCAAGTTGGAGGCCAGCCAGGACCTAGAACTGGCATTCCCATCTGGGATGATGCATGCATCCCAAGCAGTGGCTTAACTCTGTGCCACACCTGTCCCTGAGGCCTATCTTAAGCATGGGTGACTTCTGCAGGGTTTCTCTTCCCAGCTTCTTCTTCTACTCACATTGTTTTCCCTACCTCCTCCAGGGCTAGTGTGCAGACTTGTTTTCCTCACTGGTGGCTAAAATTGACATTGATGGCCATGGCTGATGCCTGCACATTCTGCATTTGAGAGGACAAATCTGACCTTTAGGTCTCTGTCTGTCTGTGTCTCTCTCAGACAGACAGACAGACACACACACACACTTGTAAGTCCTCCACAATTACATATCAGAATACTAAAAAAAAGTTCATAGCAGGGCAGGCATCTGGACCTACTGGTTAAGGTACCTGGTGACTGGGTTTGACCCCTGGCTCCTGCTCCTGACTCTGGCATCCTACTATTGCAGACCCTGGGAAGCAGTGCTGAGGGCTCAAGAAATTGGTTTCCTGCAACCCACATGAAAAACCTGGATTGAGTTCTAGCTCCCGGCTTGTTGTGAGCATCTGTGGAGTGAACTAGTAGATGGGAACATGCCCCTCCCCCCAAATAAATAAAAATTTTTTAAAGAATCAATTGACCATATATGTGTCTATCTCTTTCAAAAAGAAGAAAATCATGGAAAATGTATACTATGAATAAAATATGTATGGATAACAATATTTTTGTACCCAAATAGAAAATAAACTTCCCTTTTTATTTTATATCCTACAATCTTTTTGAGGTACTCTCTTATGAAGCTGAGCCTCAGAATCCATGGAGAATTGGTTTCAGGATTCTCTATGGATACCACAATCTGTGGATACTTAAATCCTTTCTATAAAATAGTGTTTCAGGGAAATGGCAAGGTGACCCCAGTTCTTGTCTCATGTAGAAACAGCATTTCCACACGGACAAGGCAGTGAGCAAAGTAAGATTCATGCAAGTCAGACAGCTCCTGATACAGCAGTCTGGAAGCAGGACTCCAAGAGAGGAAGACTCAAGGAACTGGCTGAAGGGGAGTCTTTTAAGCACAATTCAGTGACCAATCAGAGGTCAGAAACAAAATCCATCAGATGGCTGGAACTAGAATTGTGTCTAGCCTGCTCTTGATAGAACAAAAAAGCCATCCAAAGGGTGGGATAGGCAGCTTCTTTCTATTCTCAGATAAAGCTAGAAACTCAGAAGGGGGGGATCCGCACTTGGTAGAGGAAGCTTCTGGGCAGCAGCCAGCCTCTTGTCCACTCTTAAAGAGACAGGGACCTGACTAGTTCATCTACCTCCTCACAATAGCACAGTATTTGCATATAATCTATATACATCCTCTTATTTAAATCCTTTCTAAATTACTTATAGTACATAATACAGTGTAAATGATATATAAATAGCTTTTATTCTGCATTGTTCAGGGAGTAATGGCAGGGGAAACTCTGTACACTTTCAGTACAACATAAGTTTTTTCTCAAGTATTTTTCAATTCATGGTTGCTTGGATCCATGGATACAGAACCCACAGGCACAGAGAGCCAACTGTATGTTTCATAAAAAGATTTATTCAAGGAATTAGTTCATGTGATTGTGTGGGAACAAGTCTGAAACCTGGTGGGCAGATCAACAGGCTGGGCACTCTCAGTGGGAGCCAAGGCTGGGTCCAGTTTTTTTTCTCTGGGAAACTTAACCTTTGTTCTTTCAATGGACTGAATTTAATCTAGGCCCATCCAATGGGTTCTTCTTACTTTCCATGTTTCCTGCTTTCTCTGGACCAGTAGGCCAGGCTAATCTAGTTGATGATTTGCCTTCAAACATTCCCCCCACAATCTCTAAAAGTGTCTCCTCAAATTACTCCCTAAGTAAGAAATTATATCTATGTAAGAAAGTAAAATCGGAGAAGACCCCCTAAAATTTACACTAAAAATATGGCTCTTTCATGTGCTACTGGAGTTTGGGGTGCCTTACAATTTCACCATGAGCTTATTACTAAATCCTTGATATTAATAAGCCAGAGAGGGTTCTTGCCTAATATTTATAGAAGAATTCTAAATACCAGCACAGATAAACAAGGCAGCATGGCACATTTTAAGCTTTTATTTAGTGAGAAAGATGCATAAGAGAGTGAGAGGTTTATTTAAGAGAGAGAGAGAGGTGAATAGGGGTTCATACCGAGCACCAGGAACCAACCAGGTGGATGAACATCTAGGCCAGGAAGCCTAGAGCACATGGCCCGAAGGCCATGTGCCCTGGAGGTGCAGGGCCACAGCCAGCCCCCTCCTGGCAAGAGGCCAGGGAAGAAGAAAGTGAGCTGGACCACACTGTGTCCTGGCTTTTAACCCACTTCCAAAGGGGAATGGTTAATTAACCTGATTGGCTGGTGGAACCCAGGTGTGGCCAGGTAGGGGCATGAGACCACACAGGGGCATGGTGAAGGCATCAGGTAGGGGCATGAGGTCATACAGGGGCGTGATGAAGGCATGGTCTTCCAGTTCACAAGTCTAATCAATTTTAGCCTGTATACCTGCCTACTTCAAAAGGACACACTTGGGAGAAGCACCAAAATGGCAGAAAAGGGAGGGAGCTTACTGCTTTAGTCTAAGGGAAGATAGTTAAACATGTGGAGAGAGTACAATCTCAGGGAATAGTTAGGGATAAAACAGCAGAGGAAACTCCATGCAAATTAGAGGGACACTGTGGATCTATGTGGAGGGTGTGGACGTGCACAACTCAGAACCCCAGCAGCAGCTTTGGAGTCAGGTGAGACCAGAATGCAGCAACCCAAGCCACAAACACCAGCTTGTGTCTGTGGGCTCATAACCAGTGGAGAGGAGATGCCTGAATCTGGCTGGGAGAATTGACAGGGGGCTGGGTGCTCGTGACTGTGGGAACCTTGCGTGTTGGGACTTTGAAAACACTGTGGCTATGTGTGTAGGTGCAGGGTGTGGCTGGGTCTTTGGACAGTCACTGTGGGAAGCTCCACACACTTAGGGCTCCCTGATTCCTTGGTGAGGATCACTGCTGCAAGATCTGTGCTCACACCAAGGACTGCAGAGATCCTTTGTGTGGTTCTTGTGGCAGTGTGAATGAATACTGTACAAACTGGGGCTAGTGCCAGGCATTGGTCTCCTTTGAGGAAAGGAGGTGAGTATGAGACTATGCCAACAGAGCTGAACAAACATCCCCTCAGATAAGAAAAAGAGAGAGAGAAGATTTACCATGCTCAATTTGGGAGTCTTCTTGGACACTCCCCTCACCCTGGAGCCCGGAACAGAGCTCCCATGCCACACCCAGCACACACATCAGGGTATTCACTGAAAGAACAGACACTCCACTAATACACAGAGGCATAGTCCAAAGATAAAGGCCATTACAGGGGGGAAAAAGCCAATAAATATCTCCACAAATGCCTAAACAAAAATGCAGTAATTCAAAAAACAAGGAAAACAACATGCTGCCCCCAAAGGAACACAACAACACTTCAATAGTAGACTGTGAAAGTGAAGATATTGAAGAAAAGCTAGAAATGGAATTCACCAAAAATGAAAGGATTACTTAGAAGTAATCAGAAGCAAATCCATGAACTGAAGAAATCATACATTATATGAAAGAAAATTTTTCTCATGAAGCTGAGATTTTAGAGAAACCAAAACAAAATATTGCAAATAAAGAATTCAATAGAACAAAAAAAAATGTGGTGGAACACCTTAACAACAGAATTGGTGAAGCAGAGACAGAATATCTCACTCAGCTGTGGCAAAAGAAAATGACCTAAATGAAAGATCTCTGGGAGTGAGATCCCAGCAGAAAGAACGGGCCATCAAAGAAGGAGGTACCTTTCTCTGGAGGGAGGAGAGAACTTCCACTTTAACTATGGCTTTGTCTAAATAAGATTGGAATTGGCAAACTCAAGAAGCTTCCATAGCCTTGGCAGCTCATGACAAGAGCCTTGGGTGATTACTGACATCATAAATAAGACTGTCAACTGTTAAATCAACAACGGGAGTCACTATACACTTACTCTCCATGTAGGATCTCTGTCCTTAATGTGTTGTACTATGTGAATTAATGTAAAACCAGTATTCAAACAGTACTTTATACTTTGTGTTTCTGTGTGGGTGCAAACTGTTGAAATCTTTACTTAGTATATACTCAGTTGATCTTCTGTATATAAATATAATTGAAAATGAATCTTGATGTGGATGGGATGGGAGAGAGAGTAGGAGATGGGATGGTTGCAGGTGGGAGGGTGGTTATGGGGGTGGATAAAGCCACTATAATCTAAAAGTTGTACTTTGGAAATTTATATTTATTAAATAAAAGTTGAAAAAAAGAATATCTCAGTCAGAAGGCAAATCGGAGGAGGAGGTTAGAAAACTAAAAAACCATGTTGGAGATCTATGGGATAATATCAAACTACCCAACATATGGGTCTTAGAATTTTTTGAAGGCACGGAAAGAGAATGGATTAGAGGGCCTTTTTAGTGAAATAATTACAGAAAACTTCCCTAATTTGGAGAAAGGGATTTCCAAGTACAGGAAGCACATAGAACTCCTAATAGACATGACCAGAAAAGATCTTCACCACAATGCATTGTAGTCAATTCTCCACAGTAAAATGTAAAGATTCCAAAATGTTCACGTAGGCTTGTCCTCTGAGGCCCACAATGTCATGATGGTGGGGTGATGCCATTCTTCAACAAGAAGCACCAGAGTCAAATTTCAGTGAATATGTGCATTTATTAACAATCAGGTACAAGCTTTTAAAGGACAGGCAGAGAGGAGTAGCTAGTTCAGGGCAGCAACACAAATTCTATAGGATAAAGCAGATACTGGTACACTACACTATACTTTACACTTCTCTAATCAGCTTGAAAGTCATGTAGCCTACATAGCCTTCCCAGTGGTCTTTATGGGTCTGGGCCACACCCAGGAGCTGTACAAGTGCCCTCAACAGGAAGTTGGGATGGGGGAAATGTGCTGGGGGCCACTGCTGCCTGCCAGCAGTCAGGTCATATATGGGTCTTAGTGTGCTGAACCCCCTACCAGGGTCTTTCCCAGGAGGTGTGGTGTGCTATGCCCTCTTAAACTCTTGCATGGGCTAGGCAGGCAGTCTCCCAGCCAGGCAGAGAATCACCCCGTGTGCATGAGAGACATGCCAGATTACTTTCAGAGGATCTACTATTAGATCTACTATTAGACTCATCAGAAACCCTACAGGCTATGAGAGAATGGCAAAATATATCCCAAGTCTTAAGAGAAAAAAACATATCAACCCAGGATACTGTACCCTGCAAAGCTCTCACTTATGAATGAAGGTGAAATAAAGACCTTCCATAACAGAAATTGAAATAATTTGTCACTACTCACCAGCCTTACTCATGATGCTTAAGGATGTGCTACACACAAAAACACAGAAACACAGTTATCATTCTGAAAGATGAAGGCAGAAAATCTCCCAGTAAAAGTACAAAGGAAATCAAAAGTAAAAAATAGGAATATTTATGGAAAAACAGCAGGGCAAAGTCATTACTTATCAATAGTCACCTTGAATGTAAATGACCTCAACTCTCCAGTTAGAAGATACAGACTGCCTGAATGGAAAAAAAAAAATCTATTTGCTGCCTACAAGAAACATATCTCACCAACAAAGATGACTGAAAATAAAAGACTGAAAGTAAAAGGATGGGAAAATATATTCCATGGTTACAGAAACCAAAAAAGAGCTAGTGTAGCCATCCTAATATCAGACAAAATAGACTTTAACACAAAAACTATTAAAAGAGACAAAGAAGGGCACTATGCAATGATTAAGGGATCAGTTCAACAGGAAGATGTGGCTATAATAAATGTATACATGCACCTAATTACAGGGCACCTGACTATTTAAAAGAAATAAAGGGAGATATAGACTACCACACAATAGTAATGGGAGCTTCAATACCCCACTTTTAGCAATGGACAGATCAACCAGACAGAAATTCAGCAAGGAAACAACAGTTAATTGACACTACAGATCAAATGGACGTAACAGATTTCTACAGAACCTTTCATCCTACAGTTTCAGAATATGTATTCTTCTGACCAGTGCATGGAACTTTCTCTAGGATTGACCACATACTAGGCCATAAAGCAAGTCTCAGCAAAAACACATGGAGACTGAAATAAATGTTCCTGAATGAACAGTGGGTCATAGGAAAATCAAAAGATAAATTTAAAAAACTGTTGATAAAGCTTTTTAAAAACTATTTATTGAACTTTACTTAATATAGAGTTAATCTTCTGTTATAGTTAGCTGGAAATAGATCTTAGTAATAAATAAGAATGGGAATAGGAGAGGGAGGAGGAAGGGTGGTAGTGTGAGTGGAAGTGTGGGTATGGCAGGAAGAATCACTATCACTATGTTCCTAAGGTTGTACTTATGAAATGCATGGTTTGTATACCTTAAATAAAATGTTTATAGAAGAAAAAAAGACCATATTTTCTCTGCAAATTGTGACCTAATCTTGTCCCATCCTACCCTTCTTCAGATTCTGAGTCCTAAGTCAGCACTATTTAGGAATTTGGGAATTGTCACTGTACTTGATAAAACATACTATGCCCTCCTTGAAATAGCTTCTTCCCTGGGATTTTAGGACACTGAAATTTTCTCATTTTTTCCTCCATTTTCATCTTCTGGCAAATTGCTAAACAAAGAGATGTGTTTCTTGTAGGCAGCAAATAGATTTTTTTTTTTCCATTCAGGCAGTCTGTATCTTCTAACTGGAGAGTTGAGGTCATTTACATTCAAGGTGACTATTGATAAGTAATGACTTTGCCCTGCTGTTTTTCCATAAATATTCCTATTTTTTACTTTTGATTTCCTTTGTACTTTTACTGGGAGATTTTCTGCCTTCATCATCTTTCAGACCCAAAGACTTGGGTCTTTCTTAGCACTTACACACTACACTTCCTCCTAGGAGCAAGATTCTAAAATGAAGACCAGTGTATAGGAAATGTGCTAGAGAGAGTCTTGGGAGTACTCTTGGGTTCAATTACATGGCAGAGGATTAGGTTGCAAACCTACCAGGGTGTGATGCAATCACAACAGCCCAGAGACCCCATGGGATATTCTGAAGCTGAAAAGGCATCTGTGATATTTAATTGTATGTGTCAACTTGACTGCACAGTGGGGTGCATGGAATAAACAATGTCTCTGGATATGCCTGGGAGGGGGTGTTTCTGGACAAGATTAGCATTTGAATTGGTGGATTTAGTAAATTAGATGGCTCTCCCTGATGTGGTATCATCATCGGATCTCTTGAGGACCCAAAGAGAACACAAAGCAAGAGGAAGGAGGGATTCAACCCTTTTGCTTCCTACACTGCCTGCTTGAGCTAGGACATTGACCTTCCCCAGTGCTTGTTCTGGGATTTCCACCAGGGTTCCCTTGGTTCTTGGTCTTTGAACTTGCACTGGAACTACACCAGAGGCTTTCTTAGTTTTTTGACTTACAGATGGCAGATCTTGGGACTTCTCTGTCTCCTTGATTGTATGAGCCAATTCCCCTTTATAAATCTCTTCCTATACATCTATATTAACATTGGTTCTGTTTCTCTGGAGAACCTTAATATCATCAGTATTATTCTGAATCTGGACCATCAGTATGTTGCTCTATCTCACAGTGGGTTCCCCAACCACTTGGGAGAGGAATAGAGGGATTTAAGGCATTTGAAAAATATTAGAATCATAGATAAACCTTCTAAATGATTTAATTTTTTTCTATTTTGTTTGAAGGGTAGAGAGAGAAATCTTTCATCTGCTGGTTCACTCCTCAAATGCACACAACAGCCAGGGTTGGGTCAGGCTGAAACCAGGAGCCCAGAATTCCATTCCCTATTGAATTTTCTATTTTGTGCAGAAAATTTCTTCAGTCCTAAAGATCATACTGCATGAAGAAGGCCAGGTCTGTCCATTTCCCATCATTATTATAAGAGTGTTCTGGGAGTTCCTCTGGTATCTGGATGGTTTAGGCAATAGGAGGTACTGGCAGGAGACTTGAGGGCTGGGCATTGGTTCCCATTTCCCATTCCTTCCCTGCTGAGCCATGACTTTGGCAGGGGGTGCACTTCCAAGGCTCCAGCTCTTGCTGGCTCACCTCCCAACCCTTGTTAGTTCTGCCCATGGGTGTATGAAGGAGCCAAAGAGATTCTTCATAGAACACTTTATTTAAACCCTTTGAGGGGCATTTTTGTCTCTGTGAGAGCTCTGATTAATGACCACCTTGCAACCCTCACTTTTCTCATCTATTGTAACATGGGGTCATAAAAGAACCTACTTAATTGGGTAGAATTCAGGATTAATTGAGATAATGCTGGTAAGATTCTTAATACATAGGAGTACTCAGTAAATATTAACTTATTATTTTTATCCCCAATATTGCATGCCAACTGCAGATAAGTTGAGATGACTGTGTTACTTTGTCTGAAAATTAATTGGAGAACAGTGGTTAGGGTATCACAAAGCCCAAGTTCAGCTCCTATATTTCACCACAAATAACCTTTCCTTGCCCTTGTCCTCCTCTGCTTTCCCTCAGCTTTCTGTAATTGGCACTTTCTAATTCTTTTAGTATGTGTGTGTGTGACTTACCCAAGCTTCTCTCACTTGAATTTTTTCTTTCCCATTCTCAAAGCACAAGGCCATTTTCTTACTTCTTTTAAAGAATCTGGTGATGACAGATTCAGGATTTGGGGGTAGAGCCAACAGCTGTGAGGATTTGAAGCTTATGAAGATGAATGGAAACCCTGAAGTTGACCCCGAGACCCTCCCTCAAGTAGCCTTGAGAAGGCTATTTTATTTTGTTCAACAACACATTCACATTTCAGCAAATGGGTAAGATCATTGGGGAATTGTTGGGAAGATGGATAATACCCAGCAAAGGAAAAATTAACAGGATTAAGGACTAAGTGTTTTCTTTCCCCCATTCTGGATATATTTTTTCTTAAAAGTTAAAACACAGTTCTGGAGGAATAGATCATTCTCTTAAACCCCAAACTGTCCTAAAATTATTAAGTGGAAGAGTGGCCTCCATCCAAAAAGGCATTTGAAGATACTAATTATAAACAGATTCCAAGTGACCTAATCAATCACCATTGTGGCTGTTACTTTCTCCGCATTCAAACACACTGTAGTAACCAAATTTAGACACTTTATATGGTAGAGGATTTAAAAAGGCTTCTCTGGCTTTACAGAAATAAATATCCCACCACTGAAGCTGAGTTGTGTTTGTTAAATTGTGACAAATATTTCATATTAATGTAAGATGTTAATAATAGGGGATGCTGGGTATGGGTATATGGAGATTTTGTGCCACTTAATTATTGTTCTATAAAGTTAAAACTGAAATAGAACATCAAATATAGCACTAATTTGGGTGTTAACATGAATAGCATTAGGCAGTGCTAGGAGGGTATGGGTAAGAGCGGAGGGACTGCTGTGAGGGAATGCTGCTTCATGGCCATATTTTACAAACCCACAGGCATTTCTCTAGTTTGTGTTTTGAAGGAGAAGCAAACATCTTGAGGACAGGAACCGTCTTACTCATCTGTGATGCTGTGAATTGCCTCTCTCTTCTGGGCACCACAATTGATCTGATAGAAAAATGGGCTTAGATACCAGCCCTGCCATTCAGCATCTCTATGTTCTTTGCTGTTACTGTAATTCTTTAATCTCACTTCTTTTACTTGTAAAATGTGGCTGATAGGAGGTATCCAGGGATGTGAAGGCATCAGGTGCACATATGGGCACAAAACAATGCTCTGTCCATGTCCATTGCTCCTTTACCAAAGCAGAGTTTGGGGATGAGCCAATTAGTAAGCCTAGATTTAAAACTTCAGCCATATTAGCATCAGGTGCACATCTGGGCACAAAACAATGCTCTGTCCATGTCCATTGCCCCTTTACCAAAGCAGAGTTTGGGGATGAACCAATTAGTAAGCCTAGATTTAAAACTTCAGCCATATTAAAGTCCAAAAGTTGTTAAGCAAGGGTTCATGATCATGTAAGAGCCAAAGTAACTGAAATTTGTCCCTTGTGGCTCTCCCTCACAGCAGCCCCTCCACTCTCACGCCTTATCTCCCAGTGCTAATGCTCTTCAACATCAAGATGTGTAATGAAGAGTCACTAGACGTTTTATCCCAGCTAAGCCTCCAACTCATGCTGCTCCATCACAACAACCATCAGGAATCTATTCCTGTCCCTCTTCATAGAAATCATTACACCATTGTAAATGTCAATGTTCCTCTTATAACTCCATACCTAACTTGGGGACAGTCCCCAGTTAGGCTGATGCCTTCCTGAGTCTTCCTACCTGAGGGCACTTTATATCTTCAAGAGCTTCCTTAGCCCATAGAGAGGGCAGAAAGATGTATCAGTGTTAAAACCTGCTCAGGGTTTGCTCTGCAAGGAGAGAGAGAGGAGGTGCCGAATAAATACTGACCTCATTCTGCCAAGGGAAAATCCTGAGGCATGTTCAACAGGATCTCTGAGAAGGTCCCTGGGGAGGACTGCTTCCCAGTTGTCTGCGACAGTAACATTCTCATCAATGGAATTTTTATCGACTCTCCTCGCTTTGTTGCAGACTGGAATCCCCAGAGAGCTTACTCTGAGAAGGAGATTAGTATTCGCTATGTTTACTGGAAAATGCTTTCAGGATTAATCCTTGTGCAGGAAAAGAAGGAAGCAAAGTTGGGACAAGGTTTCAATGTCACTCCAAAAAAGCATCAGCTGATGCCATAGGGCAATATGAAACTGGGAGGGCTCTTGAGAGCTGTCGGAGTTGGAATAATGGGGCCCTTCACTGATGAGTTATTTCAGACCCTGTCTCTAAGAATGGGAGTCAGCGCATGCAGTTGCTCTTTTCAGCTGAGGGCAATTTTTGGAAAGGGCTAACAGCTGAGAAGTGTTATCCAGCAGCAATCCTGGAAGCTGGGGGGGAATAAATCCCTCAGTCACAGAGGCGATCTGGGCTGTGCCTCAAAACCTCCACTGCAGTCAACAATTCACAGATGCAGATTCACTTCATCTAGGAGGAGCTCCTGTTGGTTTACGATAGCTTTTTTCCTGGGGAAAACTTATAAAAGGAAAATCACACAGATAAACTATAGCCCTTGTAGCTAGCACTAACCTCAAGGGCATCACTAATGCCAACTACCTCCCTCTACTATCCTTTGTGGACCTCCCTTACTCTCAGTAAGTACTTCCATTGGTCTTTGAGACTTCTCGCATTCTTTTTTTTTTTTTTAACGATTATTTATTTGAAAGGCAGAGTTACGGGGTGGAGAGGGAGAGAGGGGGAAGAGAGGGAGGGGGAGAGAGGGGGAAGAGAGAGAGGGGGAAGAGAGAGAGGGGGAAGAGAGAGAGGGGGAAGAGAGAGAGGGGGGGAGAGAGGGGGGGAGAGAGGGGGGGAGAGAGGGGGGGAGAGAGGGGGGGAGAGAGGGGGGGAGAGAGGGGGGGAGAGAGGGGGGGAGAGAGGGGGGGAGAGAGGGGGAGAGAGGGAGGGAGAGAGGGGGAGAGAGGGAGGGAGAGGGAGGGGGAGGGAGAGGGAGGGAGAGGGAGGGAGAGGGAGGGAGAGGGAGGGAGAGGGAGGGAGAGGGAGAGAGAGGGAGAGAGAGGGAGAGAGAGGGAGAGAGAGGGAGAGAGAGGGAGAGAGAGGGAGAGAGAGGGAGAGAGAGGGAGAGAGAGGGAGAGAGAGGGAGAGAGAGGGAGAGAGAGGGAGAGAGAGGGAGAGGTGAGGGGGGAGAAAGTCTTCCATCTACTGGTTCACTTCCCAAATGGCCACAATGGCTAGGACTGGGCTGATCTGAAGCCAAGAGCCAGGAGCCTCCCACATGGGTACAGGTGTCCAAGCACTTGGGCCATCTTCTGCTGATTACCCAGCCACATTAGCAGAGAGCTAGATTGGAAGTGGAGCAGCCAGGACCCATATGGCATGCTGGCACCACTGGCAGCAGCTTTACCTGCTATGCCACAGCACTGGCCCTGAGACTTCTCTCATTCTTGAGGACTCAGCCTGGTTACCATTTCCTCAATATGTGTCTACTTGTCCATTTATAGAAAAAAAGGCCTAATTCAGGAGAGGGAAGACTCAGTCTGGGTCTTCCATGAGGGAGGAGGGAATCCAGATAGTTGAGCCATCATCTTCTACCTCTGCCAGGGTGTGCATTAGCAGAAGCTGGAATAGGGAGAACTGGGACTTGAACCCAGGCACTCTGATATGTGATACAGGCATCCTAAATGGCATCTTAACTGTGATGGCAAAATCTACCCTATTACTGAAATTTTAAGGAAGAATTAATACCAGCTCTTCTTACACTATTCGAAAATATTGAAAGGGAAGGAATCCTTCTAATCTCATTTCTACAAGGCTTGTATTTCCATGACACCAAAACCAAAGATCAACAAGAAAAAAGTATAGATCAATCTCCCTGATGGGAGTCACTGTGCACTTACTCCCCATGTAGGATCTCTATCCCTAATGTGTTGTACTATGTGAATTAATGGTACTCAAACAGTACTTTATACTTTGTGTTTCTGTGTGGGTGCAAACTTGAAATCTTTACTTAGTATATACTAAATTGATCTTCTGTATATAAAGCTAATTGAAAATGAATCTCGATGTGAATGGGATGGGTGAGGGAGTGGAAGATGGGATGGTTGCAGGTGGGAGGGAGATTATGGGGGGAAAGTCTCTATAATCCAAAAGCTGTACTTTGGAAATTTATATTTATTAATTAAAAGTTTTAAAAAGAACATTAAAAACTCCCTGATGCAAAAATTCTCAAAATATTCATAAAAATTTTTGAAAAGATATTTATTTCAGAGTCGGAGAGGAGAGGATATCTTTTAATATCTTTCACCCAATGGTTCACTCCCCAAATGGCTGCAATGGTCAGGGCTGGGCCAGGCGAAGCCAGGATCTAGGAGCTTCATCCAGGTCTCCCACATGGGTGCAGGGATCCAACTACTTGGCTCATTTTCCACTGCTTTCTCAGGTGCATTAGCAAGGAGCTGGATTGGAAGTGGGGCAGCTGAGACTCCTACCGGAGCCCATATGGGATGCCAGCACCACATGCAGCAGTTTTACCCAGGAGGCCACAGCACCACCCTGAGAACACTCACTTTTACCACTTTCATTCAGCATAGCAGCATAAATTAGGCAAGAGGAATAGAGAGCATCCAAATCAGAACAGAGGAAGTCAAACAATCACTGTTCTAAGATGACATGACCTTCATATATAAAAACCCCAGATTCCACCAAGAAGCCATTAAAACTAATTAGCAAATTCAGCAAAGTTGCAGGATACAAAGTCAACACAAAAACTTCAGTAGCTTTGTTATATAGCAATAGTGAATCCTTTGAAAAAGAAACCAAGAAAGCAATATCATACACAATAGCTATAAATAAAACAAGACATCAAGGAATAGATTTAACTAGAGGGTGAAAGACTTCCAGTACTATGAACCTTTGATGGAAGAAATTAAAACAGACACAAAGAAATGGAAAGACACGCCATGTTCATGGAAAGAATCACTATTATTTTTTTGGCCAGGCAGAGTTAGACAGTGAGAGAGAAAGAGAGAGACAGAGAGAGAGTTATAGACAATGAGAGAGACAGAGAGAAAGGTCTTCCTTCC
This sequence comes from Sylvilagus floridanus, assembly GCA_949820135.1. Classification (NCBI taxonomy): domain Eukaryota; kingdom Metazoa; phylum Chordata; class Mammalia; order Lagomorpha; family Leporidae; genus Sylvilagus; species Sylvilagus floridanus. The sequence goes on from OX463238.1 coordinate 94,534,569, forward strand.
ATTGGTTCACTCCCCTAATGGCTGCTACAACTCGTGCTGTGCCTATCCGAAGCCAGGGGCTGGGTACTTCCTCCCGATCTCCCATGCGGGTGCAGGGACCCAAGCACTTGGGCCATCCTTCGCTGCCCTCCTGGGCCACAGCAGAGAGCTGGACTGGAAGAGGGGCAACTGGGACTAGAACCTGGGGTGCCAGTGCCGCAGGTGGAGGATTAGCCAAGTGAGCCATGGCACCAGCCAAGAATCACTATTATTAAAATGTGCATATTACTCAAAGCTATTTACAGATTCAGTGCAATCCTTATCAAAACTTTGTATGGAACCACAAAAGATCCAGAATAACCACACTGATCTTGAGCAAAAAGAACATAGCAGGAGGCTTATACCACTTGACTTTAAAATATATTACAAAGCAATAGTAATTAAAACAGCATGCTATTTGCATAAAAACAGATCTATAGGGGCTGGCTTTGGGGCACAGTGAGTAAAATATCTGTCTGCAATGCTGGCATCCCACGTGGGCACCATTTCGAATCCTGGCTACTCCATTTCTGATGCAGCTCCCTGCTAATGGCCTGGGAAAGCAGCAGAGGATGGTGCAAGAGCTTGGGCCCCTGCACCCACATGGGAGACCTGGATGAAGCTCCTTGCTCTTGGTTTGAGCCTGGCCTAGCTCTGGCTGTTGCAGCCCTAAGGGGAGTGAACCAGCAGATGGAAGATCTGTCTCTCCCTCTAACTCTGCCTTTTGAATAAGTAAATTTTTTAAAACAAAAACAGATCCATAGACCAGTAGAACAGACTACAGACCCTATAAGTACATGCACAAATCTACAGCCAACTGTTATTTAGCAAAGGTGTTTATAACATGGGTAGTTTTTCCACAAATGGTGCTGGACAGAGACTCAAATGAGACCCCTATCTCTCACCACGTCAGAATGGATTAAAGGCCTCAATTTAAGACCTGACACTTTGAAACTACCGGAAAAAAACATAGGAAGAACCCTTCAGAACATTGGAATGGGCAAGGATTTTCTGGATCAGAGCCAAAAGCACAAGAAACAAAAGCAGAAATAGACAAATGGGATTTCATCATGCTGAAGAACTTATGTACAGGAGGAAACAGTGATGAGACAACATACACAGAGAGAGGAAACATTTGCAGGCTATGGCTCTGACAAGGGATTAGCATGCATAACACATGAGGAATCCAAACAACTAATTAAGATATGAACAGATCTAGACAGACATTGCTCAAAGGAAGACATACAAGTGGCCAACAAGGACATGAAAAAGTGCTCATCACTAATCATCAAGGAAATGAAATGCAAATCAAAACTAAAGTGAGATACCATCTCATCCAGTAAGATTAGCTATTATCACAATGCCGAAAGATAACAAGTAATGACAAGAATGCAAAGATAATTTGCCCACTGTCAGTAGGAGTGTAAGTCAGTACAGCCATTGTGGAAAACTGTGTGGAAGTTCTTCAAAAGCCAAAAACAAAACTATGATATGATCAGCAATTCTAGGTATGTATCCAAGGGAAATGGTATCAGTTTGTCAAACAGAAATTTGCGCTCCCATGTTTATTGTAGCACTATTCATGTTAGCCAAGGAATGGAAGCATCCTGAATGTCCATCCACCAATGAATAAAGGAAATAGGATACCTATACAGAATGGAATCTTAGTCAAAAAAGGGAGAAATCTGGTCATTTGCAAAAACATAGATGGAATTAGTGGTCATTGTGTTAAGTGCATTCAGCTAAGCAGGTGAGACAAGTACCGCATGATCTCACTCATATGTGGAGTCTACAAAAACCGTGATCCTCAAAAAAGCTAGAAGTATATTGGTGACTATCAGGTATTGGAAGAGAAGACGGCGGGAGAGTGGAATGCAAGAAGGTTGATGAGTTCCAGGTTAAAGCTAGACAGGAGTAAGAAATTCTGGAATTTTATTGCACAGTAGGGTGATAATAGACAATATGACTGCACTGTAAACTTCATTTAGAAAACACATTTAAAAGATGGATTTTGGATGTTTTCACCAGGAAGGAATGTTAAACGAAGAGATAGGTATGTTTACCCTGATTGGACATTACACAACGTGTACATGTGTTGCAGCATTATGTGGTACTCCATAAATACGTAAAATTTTTGTGTCTGTTAAAATTTTTTATATAAAGCTTTTATTTAAAGAATATAAATTTCCAAAGAACAGCTTATGGATCACAATGGCTCCCTCCCCACAACTTCTCTCCCTCCCCCTACCCTCCCCTTTCCCGCTCCCTCTCCCCTTCTGTTCACATCAAGATTCATTTTCAATTCTCTTTATACGCAGAAGATCAATATAGTACATATTACGTAAAGATGTCAACGGTTTGCCCTCGCATAGAGACACAAAATGATAATACTGTTGGAGTGCTAGTTATAGTATTAATTCACAATGTACAGCACATTAAGGACAGAGATCCTACACGATTTTTTTTTAAAAATGGATTAATTGTCTATGCAATTTCCAGTTTAACACCAAGATTTTTTAATCATTTGCAATTATCTTTATATAAAGAAGATCGATTCAATATATACTATGTAAAGATTTCATCAGTTTGCACCCACTCAGAAACACAAAGTGTAAAAATACTGTTTCAGTACTAGTTATAGCATTATTTCACATTGGATAACACATTAAGGACAGATCCCTCATGAGACGTAAGTACACAGTGACTCCTGATGTTGATTTAACAATTTGACACTCTTGTTTATGGCGTCAGTAATCTCCCTAGGCTCTGGTCATGAGTTGCCGAGGCTATGGAAGCCTTTAGGGTTCGCCGACTTCGATCTTATTCCGACAGGGTCATAGTCAAAGTGGAAGTTCTCTCCTCCCTTCAGAGAAAGGTACCTCCTTCTTTGATGGCCCCGTTCTTTCCACTGGGATCTCACTCGCAGAGATCTTTCATTTAGGTCTTCTGTTTTTTCCAGAATGTCTTGGCTTTCCATGCCTAAACTATTCTCATGGGCTCTTCAGCCAGATCCGAATGCCTTAAGGGCTGATTCTGAGGCCAGAGTGCTATTTAGGACATCTGCCATTCTATGAGTCTGCTGTGTATCCTGCTTCCCATGTTGGATCATTCTCTCCCTTTTTCATTCTATCAGTTAGTATTAGCAGACACTAGTCTTGCTTGTGCGATCCCTTTGACTCTTAGACCTATCAGTGTGATCAATTGTGAGCTGAAATTGATCACTTGGACTAATGAGATGGCCTTGGTACATGCCACCTTGATGGGATTGTATTGGAATCCCCTGGCACAATTCTAACTCCATCATTTGGGGCCGTTCCGATTGAGCATGTCCCAAATTTTACATCTCCTCCCTCTCTTATTCCCACTCTTATATTTCACAGAGATCACTTTTCAGTTAAAATTTAAACACCTAAGAATAATTGTGTGTTAATTACAGAGTTCAACCACTAGTACTAGGATAAAAAAAAATACTACCATGGATAAAGTATTACATTGTACAACAACAGTCAGCACAAGAGCTGATCGAGTCACTGTTTCTCATAGTGTCCATTTCACTTCTACAGGTTTCCCCTTTGGTGCTCAGTTAGTCATCGCCAATCAAGGGAAACAAATGATATTTGTCTCTTTGGGACTGACTTAATTCACTCAGCATGATGTTTTCCAGATTAAAAGATCTAAGATAGCAAGTGGTGGTGAGAGTATAGATAAAAGAGAACCCTTGTCTACTGTTGGCAAGAATGCTAATTATTACAGCCATTATGGAAAACAGTATGTAAGTTTCTCACAAAACTAGACAAAATTGTCACATGATCAGCAATCCCACTTTGGGGGATATTTACAAAGGAACTGAAATCATTACCCTGAAGAGACATCTGTACTCCCAAGCCCATTGCAGCATTGTTCATAACCGCCAAGATCTTGCAACAATCCGATTACCCATCAACAGGTGAAAGAATTTTTAAAAACTGGTTTGGTCTATACACAATTGAATACTATTCACTTTTTTAGATAATACAGTTCTGTCACATGGGTGTATCTAGAGGACTCTATGCTATGAGAAGTGAGCCAGAGCCAGAAAAACAAAGATCACATGATCTCACTTGGATGTGAACTGTGAACTCAAGAAATGGAGAGTAGAATAGTGGCTGTCAAAGGGGATGTGTGTGAGGGGTGTGGAGTGGGTCTAGAAAGGGGATGCTGGTCAGAGGGCACCAAGTTACAGCTGGACTGGAGGAGTGAGCTCTCCTGATTATGACTCACAATTGACCGTGTTTGATAATGACGTATATTTCAAAATTGCCATGAATAGGTTTTAAAGTCTGTTTTCACAAAGAAATGATCAGCATGTGAGCTGAGGGGTATGTTGACAGTCTGATTTGTGCTCCCAAAATGTACAGATGTATTGAAGCATCACACTGGACCCCACAAACATATGCAATTATTTGCCAGTGAAAAAAAGAAAAGAAATTGAGAGAGACTAAGAGCTATCTAGAAATGTGTGTTGCCACAGTGCTAAATCCTGTGTCCCAAGAAAGTACTGTCATGCTGGTAAGTTCCTCCCTCTTTGAGTTTGTGTCCCCAAGCCTTGGTCTGGCTGCCACAGTGTTTACAGTCACAGGTAAACACTAGATCTCAGACATGGTTGGCACATGTGGACTGGGTCCTGCAGGTCCTTTGGGGAATGATCCCTTTCCCCCCTTGCAGGCTCAGTGCTTGGGCTGTGAGCTCATGCTTGCTGATCTGGCGGCCAGAAGAGTCAGGGGTGGAGCCTAAGGAACGTCTGTCCCACCAGGCCATGGAGTGCTGCTTCCAACAACACAACCCCACCTCAGGACTCACAGGTGGAGGCTGAGGGGTCAATGTCCATCGGCACACTCTGTTGGACGTTTTACTTAGTGTAGGGTTAATCTTATCAGTATAAAGTAAACTAAAAATAGACCTTTGTAAAAATTAAGAATGGGACTAGGAGAGGAAGGAGGAAGAAGGGGGGGTGCATGGGCAGGAGGGGGGGTGGAGTATCACTACGTTCCTAGATCTGTGTATGTGAAATACATGAAATATATATCTACCGTAAATGAAATTTTTAAAAACGTAAAAAAGAAAACATGGGTACAGGTTTGAGTGCTCCTCTAACACCTTTAGAGGGAGAAATGCCATTTGTACTTTGAAATAAATGTCATAATATTTAAAAACCGCATTAATCCAGATCTTCCCGTCCAACTCCCAGGACCCCTCCTTTCCCAGTCTGGGCCCTGACCTTGGTACTGCAGACCTGAGCAGGCGGAGTTCAACGTCTCCTGGAGCCCAGCTATGGTTGTGACTGGGTCTGAGACCTGCCACCGTATTTGCCTGTGGCTTGTGTTTCCCGGAGAGGGGATTCTCCACATGCTCCAAGGAGACCTCTGGCTTACTCCGTCTTAGTCCGCTCAGGCTGCATCGACAAACTACTGTAGACCGAGAGGCTTATAAGCAATAGCAATGTGTTCCTCACCGTTGTGGAGGCTGCGAAGTCCCAGACTCAGCCTGTGGGGAGGCCGCTGCTTCCTCAGAACCAGCCATCTTCTCGCTGTGACCTCGCGTGGGGCCGGGGACTAACAAGCTCCTTGGAGTCTCTTTTAAGGCCACTAATTCGATTCAGGAGGCATCCGCCTGCATGACCTAATCACCTCCCAAGCCCCGCCTCCTACCACCTTCACCTTGGGGCTTAGGGTTTCAGCATGTGAATTTAGGGGTGGGGGGGTGGGCAAGTCGTTCAACCATAGCAACCTCGTTACCACGGCCAGCTCATAATTTTGTGCCTTCTATCATCTTTTTCCAAATCATCTCTTACCTCCAGCACAGTCAGCCAGCACCATTAGTTTAAAATGACTCTCACCCTATTCTGGCATTTCTCAAATGCCTGATACATTGCACCTGCTGGTGCACTGCCTCCACCAGTTTATCATCCAACCCAGTTCACGACAAGTGGAAGTATTTAAAGCCAGTGCCTGTGCATGTTGCTTGTAAGACCAGCATCACAGGCCTCATTGCCAGCTGGGGAGGATGCCGCTCCCTGCCCCCCCCCCCTTTTTTTTAAGACTGATGTATTTATTTTGAAAGTCAGAGTTAGAGAGAAAGAGAGGGAGACACAAAGAGATCTTCCATCCACTGGTTCTCTCCCCAGATGGCCACAAAGGTCAGCGCTGGGCCAGGCTGAAGCCAGTTGCTTCATCCAGCTCTCTCACATGGGTGGCAGGGGCCCAGACACTTTGGTCATCTGCTGCTGCTTTTCCCAGGCCATCAGCATGGAGCTGGATCAGAAGTGGAGCAGCCAGGATTTTTTTGGAGTATATTTTTTTTAACATTTATTTAATAAATATAAATTTCCAGAGTATAACTTTTCGTATATTATAGTGGCTTTTTCCCCCCATAACCTCCCTCCCACCTGCAACCATCCCATCTCCCACTCCCTCTCCCATCCCACTCTCATCAAGATTCATTTTCAATTATCTTTATATACAGAAGATCAATATAGTGTATACTAAGTAAAGATTTCAACGGTTTGCACCCACACAGAAATGCAAAGTATAAAGTACTGTTTGAGTACTAGTTATAGCATTAATTCACATAGTACAACACATTAAGGGCAGAGATCCTACATGGGGAGTAAGTGCACAGTGACTCTCCTTGTTGATTTAACAATCGACACTCTTATTTATAACATCAGTAATAACCCAAGGCTCTTGTCATGAGCTGCCAAGGCTATGGAAGCCTTTTGAGGTTGCCAACTCTGATTTTATTTAGACAAGGCCATAACCCAGTGGAAGTTTTCTCTCTCCCTTCAGAGAAAGGTACTTCCTTCTTTGATGGCCCATTCTCACTCACAGAGATCTTTCATTTAGGTTATTATTATTATTTTTGCCACAGTGTCTTGGCTTTCCATGCCTGAAATACTCTCATGGGCTTTTTAGCCAGATCTAAATGCCTTTAAGGGCTGATTCTGAGGCCAGAGGAGCAGCCAGGATATTAACAAGTGCCCGTATGGGATGCCAGCAGGGCAGGTGGCGGCTTTACCCACTATGCCACAATGTGCTGCCTCTCAGAATCACGTCTTCTGCTTCCTTGAACAACTTCTTGTGTCCACTCTCACAGGTCACCCTGGCGAGCATGCTGACCAGCACATTAGCAAGCAGAGAGCTAGTTTGGGAGTGCATTCAGTGTGAACACCTGTTGGCGCAGGGCAGGAAGGGGAGTTAGGGAGGTTCAACCCGAGGCAGACACTGCAAAGGCCTCAGGGAGCTGGTAGGCAGCTTTGAAGTTGGGATGTCCCTTCAGCCTTGACTCACCTAGGGGAGGACGCCCTTGCATCGACCAGTCCTTGGACCCAGGCTGCTCCTGGCAAGGGGGCATGACCTCATGCGAAATTCCCAGAGGCCCTCAGCTGCTGCCAGTCCCATGCCCAGCAGCTGGGGGAGTGAGGGCTTGGTGTCTGAGAGTGAAGCTTGTGGGCTGGCACAGACTCTGACACACCACGGCCTTTTCCCAAGCCTCCCTGTGCTGCCTGGATCACATTCACAGCCAAGTCCTTTCACCCCAGTGCCTGGGCCAGGGTTGGGTTCTGCAGGATCCTGAACTCAGCCTCCCAGGAGGCTAAGCACTTTCAAGATAGACAAGTGTTGGGGTGGTAAATGTAAAGATTACCAGTGATTGCAGTAATAGCTAACACTTGGAATTTTTTTTTTATGGGTAATGATTCATACCCTCACTTTCTATGCCTGTGGAGTGAACGTGTTTGGCCCTCCAACTTGACTGCTCTGCCATCTCCTTCCTTGCTCAAAACCACGAGCGTGCGTCCCATTGCTCTGTGCCGAGGATGGGGTGGAAAAGAGTTGTGACGGTGAACTTGGCTGCTTCGCTTACTGAAGACACCAACTCGACCTTTGAGAGCAGAGACACAGCAAGGCTCAGGCTCCTGAGTAAGACTTACAGGGCTTGGGAATGGCAGTGGGCCTTCTTCCCTCTTCTACCGAGGCCCACGAGTTTTTGCAGTGTGTTTGAGGGGTATGGGTGACAAGAAAGACCCCCACAAATTCCCAGTGAGTCTCGGCCTTGGGTGGCCAGGGAAGGGATGTGCAGGATGTCTCCCAGCAGGAGGAACAATGCCCCAGTGTCCTGCTGGGAGAACACACGAGGATGGCTCCTTGAGTCCCTCCATGCTCAACTTCTAGATGTGGAAAGCGGCCTGGGCGCACACCGTTGGTTGTGGGGGAGGTGGTGTGAGCAGGGAAGGGAACAAGAGCTGAGGGATGGAGTTTTACACAGGTAGGCAAGAGATGCCTGGCTTTGCACATTCCATGCAGCGCAAATCAGAGGACCCCAGGAAGACCCAGCCCTGCAATTTTCCCCACAAACTTTCCCCACTCCCCAGAGGGAATGCACAGCGATGAGTCAGAGTGCAGCAAGCTGTATTTCCTCCAACATTTCTTAAGGCAAGGAGAGAGAGACTCTAAAGAAGAAGAGCCCTTTGCTCAGTCTCACTGCTTGCTTGCTTACTTATTTATTTAGAGTTTAAAACAACCAAGCACATTTGCTGGGAGGTTGCACACATTGCTGGGAGGTGGAGGGGTCCGAACAGTGAGTGTGGAAGAACCTCTGGGCTTCTCAGAGGCCTGGCAAACAGCCTTCCCCTGGATTCATTTAGTGTAGATGGAAAGGTCTTGCCCACCTGTGAAAACTATATGGCGCGTATCATCTGACTAGTAACAAGTTCCAGCCAGAAGAAGGGGCCAAAATGCGGCTCTTGCTGCATGGAGCAAGAGACTAACTTGTGGCAAAGCCTCTGTCACAGTTTGGAGAAAATCAAGCTGCTCAGGCATTTGCTCCACGGTTGAAACACATTTGGCCGCGACATTTCAGGGGAGTGCCGCGTGGCTTTTCTCTGCACAAAGCACAAGAAGTTATATTGGAATTCAAGGTTTTGCAAGGCTCTAGGACTTGGTTTCAGTTTGCACTCCTGCATTTAATTAGGAGACAGGAGATACACATGAAGGGGGTCCAGACCAACTCCCTAAACAGGAGCATTTCCCTAACACGGAGAACTCTTTGTGCAATTATCCGTGAAGGTAATGCCTCAGGGGAATTTTGAGTACAGAAAGTGGTATTTATTGATCTTTCCTTGGGTTTAACATTTATGCCTGTTTTAAAGTTTAACTTTTCGGGGGCTGGCGCTGTGGTGTAGCAGAAAAAGCCGCTGCCTGAAGTGCCAGCGTCCCATATGGGCACTGGTTCTAGTCCTGGCTGCTCCACTTCTGATCCAGCTCTCTGCTATGGCCTGGGAAAGCAGTGGAAGATGGCCCAAGTCCTTGGACCCCTGCACCCCTGTGGGAGAAGAAACTCCTGGCTCCTGGCTTCGGATGGGTACAGCTTCCTCTCCCCTCTCCCCTCTCCCCTCTCTGTGTGACTCTTTCAAATAAGTAAAAAATAAAGTTTAACTTTTCAAATATGCATTTTCCTCATGATTGATGTGTAAATCTAATATTTACAGTTTCCCTGTGATTATAGAGTGGGCTGAAATTGTTTTTGCAAAAATTAAAGAAAAAAATGCAAGGGAGGAGGGGTTTTGAGGAAGGGAACCAGAGAGGGAGAGAAAGATGGTTATCTTAGAATTTACCTATTAAATGCATGATGTCTGTTCTCTTTTTATTAATAAAAATGAAAAATAAATGTCTTTAAAAATGTATAGAAAATGGGTATTATGAAAAGGCTTTGCATGAATTTCAAACATTTTTATCAGCAAAATAAACATGTATTTTCTCTCTCTCTCTCTAATTTGAAAGGCAGAGAGACAGAGACAGATCGTTCATCCACTGGTTCACTCCCTGAATGTCTGTAACAGCTGGGTCTGGGCCAGGCCCAAGCTCTGAGCTGGGAATTCACTTTGAATCTCACACGTGGGTGGCAGGGACCCAAGTACTTGAACCATCATCTGCTGCCTCGCAGGGTGTGCACTAGTAGGAGGCTGAATGGGAAGCTGAGGAGCAGGGACTGAAACCAGGCACCCTGATGTGAATGGAGGAGTCCCAGGCGTGGGGCTTAGCCATGGTGCTAAATACCTGCCCCTAGACTTATGTTGTAATTCCATTTTCAACGAGCTTTATTTTTTTAACTTATACCTTCATATATATTAATAACTGCTTTTACTTGATGTTTAGTCACTGTTTAACCTTCGCCCAATAAACAGAACTCCTCTTAAACCACTGGACTCACCAACACATTGAGTTGAATAGTCTTTTAAAGATTTTAGGATAAGTCTCTTGATTAATATAATTCATTTTTTCCTAGGTACTTCAAATGCCTGGCAAGTCAAAATCATGACTTCAGCACATTTTTCTGACTGCTTAAGAAAATTTTGTAACTTGTTGATCAAATATTTGTACACAAAATTATGAATTTTGCATATAAAATTTTCCTAAAAATTCCAGTATGCTTAAAATTTATATTAAACTTGGGGCCGGCACTGTGGCATAGCGGGTAAAGCCACCGCCAGCAGTGCTGAAACCCCATGTGGGTGCTGGTTTCAATCCTGGCTGCTCCACTTCTGATCCAGCTCTCTGCTATGGCCTAGGAAAGCAGTAGAAGATGGCCCAAGTCCTTGGGCCCCTGCACCTGTGTGGGAGATGTAGAAGCAGCTCCTGGTTCCTGGCTTCAGATTGGCGAAGCTCCAGCTGTTGCAGCCATTGGGGATTGAACCAGCGGATGGAAGACACACACTCTCTCTTTATCTTTCTCTCTATTTCTCTCTCTCTCTCTGCATGTAACTCTGACTTTCAAATAAATAAATAAATCTCCCCAATTGGCTGCAATGGCCGGAGCTGTGCTGATCCAAAGCCAGGAGCCATTGAGTTTTCTCCTGGTCTCCCACATGGGTGCAGGGGCCTAAAGACTTGGGTCATCTTCTACTGCTTTCCCAGGCCATAACAAAGAGCTGGATCAGAAGTGGAGCATCTGGGTCTTGAACCGGCACCCATATGGGATGCTGGCACTTCTGGCCAGGGCGTTAACCCTCTGTGCCACATCACCGGCCCCTAAATAAGTAAATCTTTTAAAAAAATTTATATTAAACTCCTCAGCTTAAGATCCCAGAGCTAAACTAACTGCACCTCTCAAATTGAAGTCATGTTTCCTAAGAGGCCAGATTCTTTTATGCGTGAGAAAAATAGACATTTGATGATGGATTCCATCACTTTCTAAACTTAATTCTGCACCTTCCTGGCTTGTCATGTCAGTCCCCCAAATAAGGACAGCTCATTTATGAGGCCAAAGGCAGCAAGGGAAATCAAGCAGATGGATCCTGGAGATATTAAGGAGGTGAGGAAAGGACTCTCAGTGAGTGATTTAAGGAGGAAGTCTGGGGCTGGGGTGTAGGCTAAGGATAGCACTCAGGTTTAATTTTAATGGCTGGCAGTGCCAAAATGTATGGGGATAATAGATTTTTAGAGTCGGGAAGGATGCAGGAAGGGAAGGGGTATTAATTTGGAGACTAGAAGTTGCCTTAGCTGTTGTCTAAATCACTCTTCTCTACAGGTGAGGGGGTGAATCAAGGCTCAAAAGTTGCGTGATCTCTTTTTTCAGTGAGAAATCTTTAAACAATAAGCACTTCTGAGACGGATGATGACTTAGAGATTAAGATGCTGTCTAGGACGCCTGCGTCCAGGGTCAGAGTACCTGGAGTTAACGAACCCCTGCCTCTAGCTCCTGATTCCAGTTACTATAAGCAGACCTTGGAGGCAGCAGGGATGGCTCAGGTACTTGGGTCCCTGCCACCCAACACAGGAGACCTGGGTTGAGTTCCAGTTTCAGATTCAGTCCAAGCCAGTGCTGGAAGTTGTGGGCACCTTGGGGACAGAACCAGCAGATGGGAGTCTGCTCTCTTTCTCTTTCTCTCAGATAATGAATGAATGAATGAAATAACCTTTTCCATTGTTACACAGCTAGGGAATGACACACATGTTTCCCTTGGACTCACTTCTTTGCAGTATTTCTGTCTCAGAAATGGACAGGATGAATTAGCATCCTACTACAAATCATTCTAGGAAAAGCAATAGTAAAATTGCTTCCAAGATTTTGCTCATGACATGAGATCATCTAAGCTCAGGACTTTCTTTTGTTAAAACCCATGCTTAGCCACCAAGCAGGTGTGGACAATGCACAACAACTCAGGTGTCAATTTGGCTTTAGAAAGAGGCCCTACCACTGCTGGCACCAGCTCTACAGGTCCGATAGGAGAATGAATGCCACATGCCAAGGTCTTCCTCTTGTCCCAGGGGGAAAGACACAAAGCAGCATTTTTGTTGTTAATTGGTATTGACTTAGCATTGCCAGAAAACCAACCTAAGATACTGGCCAAGGTTTTCCCAAAGTTACACAGACTTTTCACTTTTAGTTGGCTGGATGATCATAGTCAGAGGCCACGCCCAGGTTGCAGTTCTGTTTCTGAGGGACTTGTGAGCATGGAGCCAGAGCACACAGACCACAGAGGGGGCCAAAAAGAAGTTGGAGACTTCCTCAATTTTGATCTTCCTTGGAATTTTAGCTTTTGTTAAAAAAACAATACCTTCCTCATTCTTCTTATTGTGACAGAAGGGACTTGGAGGGAACTTCAAGACCCCTTCCAGTCAGTCACTAGGAGTTAGAACTGGCCAGAATTTCCAGGAATCACAGACTTTCATGGAAAATAGAACCACCCTACCTGCCTTTGACTCACTGGCATGGTAGCTGGGGGTGTCCACAACTTACTCACCTAAGCGAGTCCAAGTTGGACTCCCATGGAATCAGCATCGCAAGACCAAATTTCCCCCAGATATGGTTAGCAAAACAGTTATCTTCATTAATAGTTGGACAGTACTTGGATAGTAAAAGTGGACATAACTGAGGTTTGTAGAAATTTTGCTTTTGACAAATAGGGAAAACAGAACGCCAAGGACCTGAATCCTTAGACTGTGGGCAAGTGAATCCTGTCAACCCCAATCTTCATTGCCGTGGGGATTGTTAGATTCTCATTGACTTCAGTGAACATTCTGTGTGCTGATGATAGCATCTTAGGTGGGAGAACATAGGATGTTTTCAGAAAAAATGTTCTGGATATTTCCAAAATGGAATTCTTTGAAGTTTCTCCTTGGTAGGAGTCTGTGCGTTGTGACTGATGACAAATCACTCTCCGATGTGCAGAGCTAGCCAACAGGCGAAGCAGAATTCAAAAGGCTCTCAGCACCCATGGACACTGTGATTGCTTCTCAGGGACACCCATCGTTCTCAACCCACGGGCAGTGACTACTGGACCACATGATCTCCTTCATGGAAAGCAAGAGAGTTCGGGTGCCTTTCTCCACCTACTGTCATTTTGACTTTCCAGAAGACAGAAAGGGTAGAACACGCAAACAAAGCCAATGCAGTGGCACCAAGTTGGAGCTCATCATCAGGAGAAGGAGCTGTGTGAGCTAATCTGCCATTGGCTAGCAAGTCCTTTAGAAGTGTTCATTTTATCACTGAGCAATGGGGCCTGGCTTGGCCCAACTCTCGGCCATTATTCTCCATCTAATTTGAGATGATGCATAAAAGAAGACAGCACACATTCCTTTAGCTTGCACCTGGCAGCTGATAATGAATTGAACTCATCTTGCTCAGAACAGGAAATCTCCATCTGTGGCAGCTTGTAGCGGACACTGGGCTGGGAGCCACTTTTCTTCTGTTCCTCTCTGTGGGCTCTTTTGGAAGCTGTATGCCCAGCCCCAGGCTGGTTTTAACTGACCTTCCCGGGTCAGTTCTTGGGTTGACTGCGTTACTGAGTTTGAGGAGCTGATGTTTCCACCTCCTGCCCTTCACCACTGGATGCCAGTAGAGGACTGCGGCTTCAGCTCAAAGGCCGTGGCCGTTTCTAAGGAGGCTGGGGGAGTGAGACTGAGACAGAACAATCCTACTTTCCAGGAACTTGTCAGCTCCAGTGACGACCCCACGTTACATGCTACTGAGCTGGAAATGTTAGGACTCGCGTTTCATTCCCTAAGGGGTAGATGTTATTTTCACATTTGCTTCTGCAGTTAATCACACCAGGACCACATGTCCGTGCAGGTTGTCTGACTTCCACTTCATCCTCCTTAGCCTGGGTGCAGACCTGACTTGATGAAGGAGGGCTTACCCCTGGGACTTGCCTGCATCTCATCTTTTTAATTTATTTTTTCAGTGAGGAGGTGGAGAGTTGTTAAAGCAATAGGGGAAATGAGCTTCTCTGTGTCATTTGCACGTAAGTCATCTGGAATCTTGTTGAGATGCAGGGTCTGTTTCAGACTCTGTGTCTCTAACTCACTCTTCACCTGTTGCTGGCTGGGGCAGCCAACTTTTAGGAGCAAGGCCTTCGAGTTCCGAGTTTGGGCTTCAGCAGAAGGCAGTCAGGGGACCAACGTCTCAGCAGTCCCTGGGGGACACTCTTAGGGGTCTGACGGAATGGAAAAGAGCAGAGAATCTGTGCCCAGCATCAGGATCACCACCTTCACCGTCCTGATCATCCATTTGAACATGGTAATTTTTGTATTAGCCACCAGAGGGCGGAAGAGAACGCCCTTGAAAGAGCTGCCGGTCCTGTGAGATGACCAGGGTGCTCTGACCAGGTGGGCCTCTGGGTTGCTGGAAAGGGCAAGTTGCTCAGGAGTTGGAGAGGAACAAAGGGAAATCTGAGGGTGAGGGAAAGCCAGAGCTGGAGCCCCTGCAGGGAACATCACCCAGAGAATAGCAGGAAGAATCTGGCCGAGGGAACTGTTTGTGATCTTTGAGGGTGAGGGATGTAAGCCCCAGTGGGGCACAATGGGGAGAGAGGTCTTGGTGAGGACTTTCTTCTGGAGCTTCCAGCTTCATCAAAGCCAGGGAATATGATGTGATCTTTATTTGCTTGATCTTCAGATTTCAAATGGAGAGCTTCTTAATCCAGATTTTAAAAAAACGCTTGCAAATAAAGCTGATTGCCTACCAGAGGGTGAGCATTTTTTACTCAATAGTGGAATATGTAAAAAAATTTAAAAAGTGGAATATGTGATAAAATTACACATCTTGGGGCCAGCGCTGTGGCATAGCATATAAAGCTACTGCTTGCAGTACCAGCATCCCATATGGACGCTGGTTTGAGACCTGGCTGCTTCTCTTCCGATTCAGATCTCTGCTATGGCTGAGAAAGCAGTGGGAGACAGCCCAAGTGCTGGGGCCCTTGAACCTGTGTGGGAGACCCAGAAGAAGCTCCTGGATCCTGGCTTCAGATTGGTGTAGCTCCGGCCATAGTGGCCATTTGGGGAGTGAGTGAACCAGCAGGTGGAAGACCTTTCTCTCTTTCTCTGCCTCTCTCTGTCTGTAACTCTGCCTCTTAAATAAATAATTAAAATATTAAAAAAATGCTTGCCATGATTGCCTATCACAGGGTGAGCATATAGTGGAATATGTTAAATATACATTTTTGGGTTTTATTAAATATTATTGAAATTATAACAGAAAATTTAAAATGAGTTCTAGTTTTCCATTTTGCACAATTAGACAAGTTGGGGAGCTTTCACTAATGTAGGAAATGCTGAATTGGACCTGCTTAGCACTGGATCATGAATCTTGGTCCCTGACACTGAGTTTGGAATATCTTTGCAAAACATAAAGTGGAGGTAGAATAGAGTCATTTGAAAGAGATAGAATGGGGTTCAGAACTGGTCATGAGGGGTTGAAGATGCAGCAAATGTGTACATGATAAAAACAAAGCTTAGATGACATTTCTTGAGGGGCAAGGGCCAAGGGATGCAAAAAGTGTCACATCAGCATATGCAATAGTGGGCAGCCAAAGGCACCAGGGTAAACCTGAAAGTAAATCTGGGAAAGAGTGCCCAGAAAGGTAATATAACATGCCTGGGGGCTGGCGCTGCGGCTCAACAGGCTAATCCTCTGCCTGCAGCGCCGGCACACCGGGTTCTAGTCCCGGTCGGGGCGCCGGGTTCTGTCCCGGTTGCCCCTCTTCCAGGCCAGCCCTCTGCTGTGGCCAGGGAGTGCAGTGGAGGATGGCCCAAGTCCTTGGGCCCTGCACCTGCATGGGAGACCAGGAGAAGCACCTGGCTCCTGGCTTCGGATCAGCACGGTGGAGGATGAACCAACGGAAAAAGGAAGACCTTTCTCTCTCTTTCAGTGTCTAACTCTGCCTATAAAAAAAAAAGCATGGAAAATATGCCATTCTGAGTGCCCAGGAGAGAGACTAACGGAACTGGTCCTCCTTTCCTGAGAAACACAGTTGTGCTCCTCGAGAAGGGTGTGGAGCACTCATCACTGCATGTAACAACTGTGCCAGGTTTATTGCTGTTCCCAGTGCTTTGCCTCTTCCTCTGCCATTGCCCCTTGCCAGGTGGTTTTGCAGTTACACTCGAGATGCAATGAACTTCCCAACATACTGGTATTGGACATGGCCACAAGACTAGCTTTGGTGAAGTGTGCTATTGTGCATAATGTATCATGTATTTCCCAATTGCTAAAAATGTAGATTATTTATGTTCCCACCACAAATGATAAGTATATGAGACGTTGGAAATGTTAATTAGCTTGACTGACTCATCTCACAGTGTATGTGCATGTCGCAACATCAGATTTCCCCTATTATTATAGGTAATTATTATTTGCCAATTAAATATAAAACCAGGAAGTAACTGGTTGATAATTCTGAATCTAGACCTTTGGGGGCATAGCATGTTTCTATGCACAGATCTTGTGCACCTGCCGTCGCCTTGGGAAGAACATACCCCGAATACCACCAAAATGGGCTAGATCTGAAGCAGACAGATGGCCGGAGGTAATCCCCACCAAACTCAGTTGAGTCAGCTGACCCTTAGCTGACCTGAAGATCTATGGCTGAGGAATAAGTGCTTTTGTTGTAAGCCACAGAGTTACATAGAACTGTTGTGAAAACAGCTGACTAATATCGCCACAATGGTCACTGGTGACCCTATGGTGGTTGTTTTGGGTCTGTGATGGGTGGAGGCCCCACTTGGAGTGATGGAGACAATGAAGGAGAAGGTGGGCCATGGCCAGGGAGAGACAAAGAAGAACTTTTTCATTGGTTTTTGTTTTTTGAGATGGAAGAGTCTGGAATATGTTTAAATAGTATGGGGATGGAACTAACTGTGAGGAAGTGGTTATTTATATAGAACAAAAGATAGTTGATTGAGTGTGGTTCCTGAGATACCAAGGAGGATATGATCTAAAACAAAGGTGGGGGCCTGGTGCTGTGGCCTAGTAGGCTCAGTCTCTATCTGCAGTGCCGACATCCCATTTGGGTGCTGGTTAGTGTCTCTGCTGTTTCTCTTCCAATCCAGCTCTCTGCTAATGGCTTGGAAAGCAGCGGAAGATGGCCCAAGTGCTTGCCCTGCACTCACATGGGAGATCTGGAAGAAGCTCCTAGCTTTCAGCTTCAGCACGGCCTTGTGGCTATTTGGAGAGTGAATCAGTGGGTGGGAGACCTCTCTCCCTCTGCCTCTCCCTCTCTCCATCTGTAACTCTGCCTCGCAAATAAATAAGTCTTAAGAAAAGACAAAGGTGTAGGGATTGTACCTGGTGGTACCAGTTGTAGGGTAGCAAAATGGAATTGATGAAAGATGGGATGAGCTTTGGGTACAGTTACAGATCTGGTGGGCAAAATTTGAGGGTTTCTCATTTAACGACTTAAAGTGATCTGTTACTTTTCTGTGATAGAGGTAACAGTTTTGTCTGATTAAAACCAGGCTAGAAACACATCTGACCACCTCCTAAATATGGATGATTAACAGGGAACATGCCCGTTGTCTTGCTCCTACAGAGGAATGTTCCTCAAAGGCTACAGTTCATGGCTTGGGTCTGGGAACTGCAATATCTAAATATGGAAAAAAGAAAACTTTGCTGAGACAAGGTAGAGATGTCTCATAAGACTGGAGAAATATACCCTGTTAATTAACTGGGAAACTCAGTACTATTAAGATGTCAACTCTCCCTACATTGATCTCTAGATTCAGTACAATTCCAACCACAGTATTTTGAGGGGAAGGGTAGGAATTGACGAGGTGATTCTAAAATTTATGTGGAAAAGCAAAGGGCTTAGAATTCTTCCAAAAAAATTTTTAAGGGCAAAATTGAAAGGTTCCTCCTACAGGATTTTAGGACTTACATAAAAGAAAAAGACTTACATTAAGTTATACTAATCAAGACCATGTAGTATATGAGGATGGACATAATGACAAGTGAAAGGCAATAGATAGCCCAGAAATATATATATATATATATATATATTATATTCAATTTTTTGACATTACCAATGTAACTCGATGAAACAGGATTTCATGTAATACTGATTTCTAATGTAAGTAGATCAAATTTACACATGAAAAACTGGTAAATACCCTTAGCCATTAGGGAAATAAGAATTCAGATCATAAGAGACTAAATCTCTGCTAAAATATCTAAAATTTAAAACGCCAAGAATACCAAGGGCTGGTGAAGAAGTAAAGCAATTGGACTCTCACATATTGCTGGTAGGAAGTCATAAAGATATATTCACTTTGGAAAACAGTTTGGCATCTTAGAAAGCTAAACGTGTATCTTCCCTACAATCCAGCAAGCCTACTTCTGGGTAATTAACTGACAAAAACCTGTTTCCACAATGAATTGTTCATAAATATTGGTATTAGTTTTGTTCATAAAGGCTCAAAACTGGAAACAATGCAAATGTCCATCAACTGGTGAGTGAATAAATAAGTTGTGCAATATGCATCCAATGGAATGACAGCAACAGGAGAGGATAGACTGGTGATATGTTTAACAACCTAATGAGTCTCAGCACTGTGACACAAAGTGAACACACCAAGTCTTTTTGTTGTGGGATTCTATTTACATGACATGCTGGAAAAAGCAAAATTATAGGAATAGAGCAGGGGTTGGTTAGGGTTGTTTCAATCAACTCAATGAACTGAAGACTCAAAGAGCGTGAAATTTTGCTGTATAAAACTACAGCTTAATTAACTTGACATAAGCAAAAGCAAGCTCCCCAGATGGCTGGAATGAGCCATGAGTGTTGAGCAATGCTTGCCAAATTGACCAGTGTCCTAATTAGTGAGAATTTTCCTCAGGTGGCTGTTCACATCAAACAATTTACCAATTTTCTGATTCTGCAACATCAGCTGGGTGTCCAACAACTGAATTCAAATGTGATACTATCTATAGGTGGTGCAGACTCTATAAGTTAAATGTTCAGTCCCCCAAGGTCGCCCACACTTTAGATAGCTGTTGCAAGCGGGATGCCTAGACAACTCACATTTCTACCTAGCCAACTACAAATTCAAGGATTCCCATAACACCCCCTTTGATAATTTGCTAGAATAACTCCCAACACTTAGAAAAGCACTTTACTTCCTATTATAATGTGTCATAATGAATATAGCTCAGGAACAGCAAATGGAAAAGGTGAAGAGGGCGAGGAAGGGGGAGAGGGCACAGAGTTTCCACGTCCTCTCCAGGTGCACCACCCTTGGTGTCTTCACCAACCTGGAGCTATATCAGCTTTCATTGCTCAGCCATGATCAATTTCATCATTGGCCACTGGTGATTAACTCCATCTCCGGCAACTCTCCTCTTCCTAGAGGTGCTTAGGAAGTGGGGGCATGAAAGCTCCAACCCTCTAAACACATGCCTTGGAGCCCCTGTCCTAAAGCTGTCAGGGGACTTCCAGTAGCCATCTCATTAGCATAAACTCAGGTGTGGTTGAAAGAGGATCCCTGTTAAAAGCAAGGGAGACACCTTTCACTCAGGAAATTCTGAGGGTTTGGGGGGGATCTAGGACAATGGGGACAGAACCAAATACATTTTTTATCATGCCACAACTGGTGAAATGCTGATTTCTGGGCTCCACCTTTGAGTTCCTGACTGAGGAAAATATGGGGAGGGACCTGAGGATATGTATTTTAACTGGCTTTCAGCTGATGCTTCAGAGGGCCACCCATGGAGACGCTGTGTCACGGAGGATGACAAAATGGTATGCTTTCTCTTTCAAACATCTCCCTTCTGACTTCATGGGCTTCCTCTCTGCTCCACCGAGTTTTTAAAAACATGCACCAACACACTGATTCTGTTCAAAACTAACCCACGTAAATCTTGGAACATGTGCTCATCCGTATGTGGAGGTGGGAGCATTGAAAGGGCTCATCTCCGTGGAAGGGAAGACTTGCGGAGAGGAAGACAATGGAAAGTGAGAGACCCTAGAACAGAATCCCCATGGCTGGACAAGCCATGTTTCAGAGCGAGGCCAGGGCTGGGCCCCTTCAGATGGAGACAAAGACTCTTCCACCCTGAGGCCCCTGCTGGCCAGGTTTGAGGAACACAAATGAGGCTCTGCTCGCTGTTACACATTGGCGATGCTGCCGTGTTCCTCCTATGGCTTGCTGGCCTCGGAGCCTCTTCTTCAGCTTGCCCAGAGCAGAACAGCTTGTGTCGGTCCCTCAATTCCCTGTATTTGCTCTCAGCTCTATTTTACTTTGAGTTTTAATTGCTTTGTATATGGGTCTACGTATGGATGGATGTAGTCACACATGACCTCTGTTCTGCCTTTCACCATCTAATCCACTCAGATCAGCAAAATGACCCCTCTCCTGACACTCCATCACCTGGCTCAACGGGTTTCCCAGCTCCTGTCTAGGGGTTCATCTCCCTGCTCCACATCAGCCTGGTCAGCTCTGGACCTGTGACTTTTGAGGAATGGGTGCTTGTGTGATGAGAAACACAAGGTTGGAAGCCCACCCTGTCCTGGCAGTGCTTCCCTGGCCATCTTGCCCATGGCCTTCATTCCCCTGGGCTTGGACATCTCCACCCAGGGAGACCGAATGTGCTGGAGCTCTCTGTAAAAGAGGGTGGGTGAAGGGGCAGGTATAAGAAATACACTCGTGGAAAGGAACGACTAGCAGCATTTACGTAAGAGTCATATGTTCCTGGATTTAAATCCTGATTCATCTTTTTTTTAAACTTTTATTTAGAATATAAATTTCCAAGGTACAACTTGTGGATTACAATGGCTTCCCCACCCATACCTTCCCTCCCCCCCGCTACCCTCCCCCCTTACCCACTCCCTCTCTCCTTTCATTCACATCCAGATTCATTTTCAATTCTCTTTGTGTATTGCTTCTGGGATTTAAGGCAATAAATGTTTATTAGCCTCAGTTTCTACTGACCTCACCCTCCTCTGTACTCAGCACAGAGCAGTGGATAGAAGAGAAGCATGGATTCCAGCTCCTGGGTTCTGGTTTTGGCTGGACCTAGAAGCTGGGAGCCTTTGAGCCAGTCACTTCACCACTGTGTCCTAGCTGAGTGGGACAGGTGTAAAACAGGGGCATTGATTCCAGCTGCCTCCTGTGAGATGGTAGCATTTGTTTTTGAAGATTTAAAAGAATGACAGAGAGCAAGAGGGAGAGTGAGCGAGCGAGCAAGACCAAGCTTCCATCTTTTGGTGAAGCCAGGAATCCAGAACTCCATCTGGGTCTCCCCATGTGGGTGGCAGGGGCCCAAGTATTTGGGTCATCTTCTGCTGCTTTCCCAGGTACATTAGCAGGGTGCTGGATCAAAAACAAAGCAGCCAGCTTGTGAATTGGCACTGCTGTAGGGGATGCTGGTGTCACAAACACCAGCTTAACCCGTTGTGCCCCAGTGGTGGCCCCAAGATGGCAGTGTTTGATTTTTAAAACAATTTAAAAATTTTGTTTAAGGAGTACAACTTCATGCATTTAATATATACAGATTTTAAGGCTCCTAAATCCAATCATTCTCCAAGATCAAAATCAAATTGAAGAAAAGTGATTTCTGAGCTATAAACATTGAAATTGATGAACACTAAGATTGATGACATTTTATAATCCCCTTATGTGTCTATCTGCAATAAAAGTGAATTATAGACAACAGAAGATACAGCATTTATAGGCACAGTTCATCCTCTCCCAAGCACTTTGTTTAGTAATAATAAATAAAATGAAAGAGGGAGCCAGATGTAGCTTCAAACCAAACACTGCTGGGAGCAGACTTCCCGGAAGGCAGCTGGGAAGCTGGAGAAGGCCCCGACAGGCAGTGGAGCCCAGTGAGCTGCCCAGGAGTGGACAAGTGTTCGTTCACATGGATTCTCGTCTGTGAAACTCAATGTAAAACTCTGTGGAATGAAACATCAGAGACTAAGAATTAATATGAAGGGTCTTCAAAATCTTCATGGAAGATGCAAAGGAGAAAAAACTGCATGGATTGCAAAAATGGCTTATCTTTGAATTCCATTTTTCCAAGAACTTTTTGAAGTACCCTCATACAGCAAGATGGTGAAAATGGGATTACGCACAGGTTTTGAGTTTGGAGGGAATCACGATGATCATGTTGGGGCAAAGGAGCTCTCCTAGCCATGCATTTCCAATCTCGTTGGCAGTGGGAATAAACTTCACTCACTCACTGACATGTCATTTCAGATCATCTGTGAAGGCTGTGATGTACAAAGCAAATCCAAATGACGAAACCCCACTTTTCATGATGAAGAGCCAGAGAACATCTCCATCTGAGTTAATGAAGAATGAATTGTTCATAATGAGTTTGCTGAATGACATTAGATTAATAGGCAGCAAAGAATTTGTAACCGGGACCAAGAGAAAAAAATGGTTAAAAAAAAAAAGGAAATCTGGGTAAAAATGTTTGTCCAGACAAATATGCAAGAGGCCATCTGTATATCACCTTTTTAGTGTTTTCTGAATATTCTATGAATTTAAGACTGGAGATCTGTTAAAGGCATTGATTTTTTAGAAAAATGTTTAAGAGGTCTGATTAATGTGTAATATTGGACATTCTTAGGGAGTTCCGTGCAATATTTCAATGTACATATATACCATAAACCGATCAAACCAGGCAAGTAGCTTTTCTATTTCCTTGTCTGAATTTATTGATTTTAACTCAAGACAATAAATCTCACAAAAGAAACCATTAAAAGTAGGAAGGCATAATTTCCTCAATAGGTTTTTATTTTGATTTTTAAAAAAATTTATTTGAAAGGCAGAGACACAGAGCAAAAGAACAAGAGTTGCCATATGCTGATTTAGTCCCCAAATGCCTGCAACACTGGCGCTGGGTTGGGGCCAAAACCAGGATCAAGGAACTCAATCCAGGGTCCCATGTGGGTGGCAGGAATCCAATTACTTGAGCCATCAGTGCGACCTCCTAGGGTTTGTAATAGCAAGAAGTGGAGTTAGGGGCCGAGACAAGTATTCAATCCAGGCTCTCGAATATGGGATGTGGGTGTCTTAACCATGAGGCCCAGTGCTCGCCTCAACAGTGAGTTTTTAAGCACAGTAGTCTACTATGTAGATCCCTTTGCCTGTCATCAGGTTGGTATTCCATCAGTTTTCCAGGCTGCTTTTTGAGTTTGTCATAGGGGCCTGCTTTTCTTTGGGTATAAAATGATTGAAACACATCCATCATTTTCTTTTAATTCAAGTCACATGTTCAGGTTTGAAGTGTAAATTCTCATTCCTTCATTTCCTAGAGAAGTTTCGCATTAAACAATAGATATAAAAGTACTACCAAAAGAACCAATGTAGTTTGTAATGCAACAATTCTCAAAGAAACACTCCTCCCTGATGAGTACGAATAGACACTTCTAGCATATGGGGCAATGTGTCTGAAGAAGCTTGGGTGTGCCCCATCAGCTTATGCAAGGTTATTCCTACATACAGTCTCATGCTCATTTGCACAGAGAAGGATTTGTTCTTGGACACGATTCAGCCAAACACAAACTAAAATCCAGAGTAGAGGTAAGGGGGAATGCAGGTACTCTTAGTGGGGACACTGTCTCAGGTGGTCATTCTCTAAATCACTGGAGCTGGTGGAGTTGAAAGCATAGTTTTTCTGCAAAGACAAAAATGGTATGGTAAGAGAAATGCCCACAAGAAACTGTGCCCCACCCCTGGAGATAGTCTATGACATATGGTGCATATGGGCTTCTGGTTTAGCTAACTGAACTGCTATAATGAGTCACTCCTACTGTCTCCAGTAATTACTACTAGCAGAAAACAGAATTTGTCTAAGGAACATCTCAAATCTTAAGTGGTCCCCATCTTGACCCCACATGAAAGGAAAACCCTCAGTACAGATTGGAAGCACTTGGTGTGCCTAACTTACTTCTGCAGCATCTGTATGAGTTTTTGGAGCCATTTGGCATGAGGTTTCACACATACAGCTATCTTAGTCTTCAGCCACACTCTGGGGAGAAATAGATAATAAAATAAAACAGTGTTACATTGTAGTCAGTGTTGTACCTTGTTTTAAAATGGGAAAGTAGACATTTCATTTTCTAAAAAAAAATATTTGCTTATTTCAGGCTGTTGCAGAGAGAGAGGCAGAGACAAGGAAAGAGAGATCTTTCATACACTGGTTCACCCTCAAATGGCAGCAATGGCCAGGGCTGGGCCAGACCAAAGCCAAGAGTATCATCCGGGTCGCCCATGTGGGTACAACAGCCCAAGCACTTGGGCCATCCTCTGCTGCCTTCCCAGATGCACCAGCATGGACTAGATCAGAAGTGGAACAACCAGAGCGTGAACTGGTGCCCGTATGGCATGCAGAGATGTAGGTAGTAGCTCGACTCATTACGCCACAACGCTGGCTCCAGTGTTGTACTTTAACAATGGAGGCAGCTGGGTATGAGATTAGGGCTGGGCATTTTCAAGTCTGCAATAGGTGACAGTATCACGAGGTCTGAAGAATAAGAGAATCATCTGGGACCTAGTACGTGTGAGAGGCTGCAGCAGAATCCAGAGCTGACAAGCTTACATGTCAGAGGTTAGGGCTTTGTCAATAATATGGCAAGAACTAGAGAAGGACCAAATAGCTACTCCAAGGTTGGTTCACCTCTAATATCATATTACAGTATCTTTAAAATGTCCATTGAGCTTGTCCATTGAGAACAAAATAGGTAATAGAAAAAGCTCTCAAGGGTCTTATGTGAAAAATAGTCAAGGAACTTCAATGTGGTTTGCAGAGCTGATTGCTCCAAGTAACATCAATGTCCTGTTGAATCACCAGTTAGCAAGACTGTCCCCACTCTAAGAAATTAAGCAGTAATACAAGTAGCAGTGAAATAATAGCTAGTATTTATCAAGTACTTAGAATACTCCAGGCACTGTGCTCAGCAGGTAACATGGACTTAGCTCAACTCATGTCAAAAAATCCTATGCTAGAGGAACTATAATTTCTTCACCTTCTGAGAATGGACCTGAGGCTTACAGAGTTTGAATAATTTGTCCAGGATTATGCAATATAATAAATCATGGCTAAAATGTAGGCTATTTGACTCCAGAACCAACAATGTTAGCCACTGATTTTCATAAACATGACATTAATGCTAGACAAGGTGTTTAGAGCTATACTGTGGTGGAAAAGTGGTCTCCTAGCAGGTAGGAAACAGACTCTAAGCTCCAAAGGTGTGAGCTTAAATGAAACAATTTCTTGAAATGCCATTTATCTGAGATATAAAATAACAAACATCAAGGATCCACCCACCTTACTTTGAGATTCTACCTTTGTAAGTGCATCTCAGGGAAGTTTGGGTTCTCAGGAGGACCCTTACAATCTGGCTTCTGACTCTACAGTGGATTTATGACCACCTGGACTCACCATATTTTCATCCCTGACAGGTATGAACTACTTTCAAGAATGTGAAGTTTTAACTTCTATATCTGATGAAAATGATTACCATTAAGACAAAAATAAATTGGGCTGTGTTAGTTCCCTTGGTTGAGAGGTGACACTGGAGTCATGACAGAGGAAATATAACCCCACGAAAGTAGTCTCAATATTCTATACAACTTGAGGACTTGCTCCCGAAAGCATCATGGCTCGACATCACATCTCCGAGTTTGAGGGCTTGGTTAAAACTCACATCTCCGAGTTTGAGGGCTTGGTTAAAACTCACATCTCCGAGTTCGTGGTATGGTTAAAACTTTCATTGGTATATAGGTAAGTATATAAAGCCTATTGGGTGAAAATTGTTATGTATACATTTTTGATGTATCACTTTTTAAAAAACTAGCTTTTAGAAGTTGAAGATCACCAGTCTACAGTCCAAAGCACTAGTATCAAAACAGAACAAACAGATGCTTTCAAATATTCCAAAAAAGTCTAAAGAAGTCCATGGGAAGAGTTACCAATGAAAGCAACTCAGAGTTGTCCTGAGAAAGACGTGATGCCCTGTGGGTACCCCAAGGCATTCAGAAGTGGTTTTGAAATAGGAAAACCTGTATAGTGTCCTGGCTCCATTTCTTTCTGGCAGTGTGAGTTGGGCAGTGAGTTAACTTTCCAGCGCCCTAGTTTTTAGTCTGTCAGGGAGTGACAACACCACACTTGCCTTAATGAAATTGTTGAAGGAAAAAAAGGGATTGCATGTCTGCAGGGCACCGAGCTGAGTGCTACTACCAAGTGCACAGAGTCATGAGTTGTTCATGCTGGGGACAGGTTCTGGTAAATGCATTGTGGAACACCATAGAATACACTTACATGCACTACAAAACTATGATGTCACTAGATGATACAAACTTACAGGACCATTGTCATATATGTGGTCCATTGACCCAAATGTTGTCACACAGCTTATGATTGAAGTAAAATATTAAACTCTTATTAACTTAACATTTTTAGTTATACTCAAGTGACTTTCTTTGAAATTCTTGAGTAAGATCAAATGTTACTATACAGTGTTCTAATTTTCAATAGGCGAAAGAATTCATATTATTATTATTATTTTTTTTGCAACTTACATGACTTCTCTCTTTGGGCAGCCATTGCCAGGGGGCACAATTTGGAGCCGATCAATGAGGCGTATGGGGATGAAGGTCGCGGTCTCTTGAACACACTCACATTTCAAGTCTGTGTTGTAGGCCTCCAGGACACCTGTGAATGCAGTGTCGAGTCTTTTCAGATAATTCATAACTAGAAATTATTTATCCTTGTTTTTTAATGTTCATTCATTTATTTGAAAGGCAGAGAAAGAGAAAGAGGGGGGAGGTGGGGATCTTCCATCCACCAATTCCCTCCCAATTCTTGAGCAATGAGAGTTGGGCCTGACTGAAGCCAGGAGCCTTGAACTTCATCTGAGTCTTCCATCTGGGTGCATCACCTGCTGCCTTCCAGGATCCACATCAGCAGGAATCTGGATTGGACCAGAACCAGGAAGTCTGACATGGGCTGTAGGCGTCCCAGACACAGCTGAACTTGCTGTATCACAACACCTATGCCTGTTACTTATCCTACTCTGCATTTGAAGATTTAAACATTTCAAGGCAGCCCTCCCACCCATATGCCTTTAATTTGCATATATCTGTGTTCTGGCTTGAGTATTTGCCAACATTTTCTAAAAAAATCTTAAGTAGAATTAGCTTCTTTGAAACACAACATGCACTGAAATTTGTGGTAGCATCATAAGGGTGTTACTGTTTTGTCTATGACGAAGTGTGAGGATTGCCACTCAGTTAGGATAATGCAGCACAAAATCGACTCATCCTCACTCCCTGCACAAGCAAACCTAGGTCTTGACCCTGCTGTAGCGGTACAATCAGTGGCACACTAACATTTTCTCTCCCATCATCCTCCTCACCCCCTCCACGGAAAAAACATTAAAGACACTTTTGTTTTTGTTAATATATTGATCTTCCATCTCAGTTGCCAATCATTACCAAAAAAAGCCAATGATAAAAATCTAAGACTCTTTATCAGCAACGAAAGTATTGGATATTTTTATAAGTAACCTAGCTCAAGTATCTTAATGAAATCCAAATCTTTTTCAAAAGATTTGTTGCATCCCCTTTATCCAAAGTGTAGCGACAAACTCTTACAGCACTTACAATTTACTGAGGAAACAAGTGAACAGAGCTACAATATCAAAGAATATTGTATGAGGATATTTCAAAGTTTGTGCAAAAATGGGATTAAAATATATCTATTTTAGTGCAAAAAATTTTCAAACCCATGCACAGGTTTTAATAATATGCATTTTCCATGATATTTCTAAAGACCCCTAGTATGCATGGATTAAGTGTTTTTTTTTCCAAAGTAAATGTATTTTTTGATTCTATTTTCTGTGAATTTCTCAAAGTCCCTTAACATCACACCAAGGTCTAAACTGCAACTTGGGAGCTGAGGACTTATTATAGCTGACCTAGCAAAGAACAACAGGAAAACTTCGAGGAGGAGAGAAATGAGGGGCTTGAAGAGTGAAAATAACCAGGGTACAAAATAATCATTGGGGAAAAAACCTCTGCCTTAAAAATTTGCCGTGTAATCCTAAGCAGAGTCTCTGTACATGCATTTCCTCCTTCAGCAGTATACAAGCTTCCACTTCAACTGGACACTCATCTGTGCACACATAACTGCCCCATGCAGGCTCGGAAGTTTGCTTTGTAGACTGTGTGTGCTTTCTCTGATGCCCATGTGATTTCTGGTGTCAGATCTAACCATATTGAATTGTATTAAGATGCTCACTGCAAGAGATTGGCTGAGATCAACAATCTGTAAACACTATAAATGGCTTGGTCAGAGGGTATAGCATTGACAGGCAGACTAGTAAGAGATCCGTTTGTAGAATTAGTTAAGAGCTGAATCTAAAGACGACCAAGAATATGCAAAGCAACCATAAGTGACAGGGACTCTGGACTCCCAATATATCCTGCTAACAAGAAAAAGCAGAACATACAAATATTGCCAGTTTTTAAGAGTTAAATCCTTAAGCATCTTGGTTTTAGTAACTAAATAGCCTTTTCCCCCTCTTTACGCAGACTTCCTTCTAGTTTTTAATTGAAATCCCTGAAGATGGTTTCTGTTCAAAGGACAGGGAAAACATCAGAGAAAGTTCTCACCGTGGGCTGGAGAGAGGCTGCTGACCAGCAGGGTGAACAGCAGAGATGCCGAGGTGAGCCTCATTCTGCCTGCCAGTGCAGTTCAGCCTGCAGCTCTGGGTCCAAGCCGTGGGTTCACAGCCCCAGATCCTCCTATTTATTTATACCTCCTAGAGCCCTCCCACTGCCTTTGTCTCCAGTAGGTCAGCTGCATCATCAGTTTTAAAAACCCCCAAATATTGCTGAGCTTGCTTTTTTTTTTTTAAAGAAAACCCTCCTCTTACAAACTTTATTATACTAATAGTACTCTTAAGCGAATTCATAAACTATTTCTTCAAAATGTAAACTATAAATGCCAGGGATGCTACAGGGATTGGAGAATGGGGAGAGAGGATAAAGGTATCAATTTGGAGGTCCCCAAGCACCCCTTTATGATCTCTGTTGGCGCTTGGAGTTTTGATTGCTTCTGTCAGTGAAGAACCCTTGAAAAGTTTCTCCATGGCATTTAAATGTGTGCTCCTGATGTTAGGGACACTGTCAGGCATATCACTCTGTCCCCAGCACCTGCAAAAAAAGGCCTGGCTCTGGGCAGGTGCTCCGTAAATATTTGCATATATAACGACTGCCTATTATATACACAGCCTGATGCTGATTATCCTAGAGTATTTCTTGCCGATCTCTTCCACCTCTTATTTTACTATCTGAAGTGTGTGGTTACTTATGTCATCTGACCACCATGGAAATTTTGGAGTGGATCAGTCTGTGTCCTTGACTTGGTGTGCCTATGTATTGAGGAAGGGACAGAGGCAATGGCTTTGAGGAAGAGAATGTTCTGATGGTGGTGTAGAAGTTATTCTGTTGTAGAACCATGTGTTGGAGAATGAGTGGAGTCATGAGCACATTAGGAGTTGTTGAGCCTCATGTTACAGCTTAACACAGGCACATATGAAGTGTCATTCTAGTCCCACCTTGGGGACAATCTGCCCACAGCCTTATCTTACTGGATAGCAGCTCTTCAATTAAAAACAAAAAAGAAAGCCATTGTAGACAATGGCTGCATTGACTGACAGGACAGGATCAATGACAGGGAGTGGACTAGTGGGTGTCCCAAACCAGACCTACAGATGTGCTAAACAATCAGGGGTTTGGTTGTCCTGGTGTGACTTCCTCCACAATGTGCGTTTTTGCTAACTCATTGACGTTATGAGTGTTTAGCATCCCAGGTGCCCCAGCGTGTATGGGGGTGTAGCGCAGTCAGTCCACGCAACCTTCATACAACGTGCAGTTCCCTAATGGGCTGGATGGCTGCAGTGGTAGGTAATACCTCCATCTTGAGGCAGCTCAGCAGTTCTAGTAGTTAGAGGGCTCCTTATGTTTCTATGGAAACTGCTTCGTTGAGAGTGCAGTCGTTCTGTGCTAATTCAGCTGCTTATCACCATTCCAAAGAATGCTTAAGGTGCTTCCGTATTAGAGCAAACCAGACACTTAAAGTCAAGGTGTGCCGCTGCCTTCTCTGTAAAGGAGATGCTGAGGTGGGCTTTGCAGCAAAATAAGTTTGTTCAGAGTAACTCCTATGCTAAAGGCAGGGTGAGGGAGGCAGCAGAATTGGGCAGCTTCAGATTGTGATGCTGATCCACCAAGATCTGTGTCAATTCGATGGAGAGTTCTGGAGAAACACTGTCCCAGAGCAAGTGTTTGGTACAGCAATTTATACACTGCTTGGGACACCCTTGTCTAGTAGAGTGCCCACGTTTGAGTCCTGGCCCTGATCCTGACTCCACCTTTCTGCTAATCTCTACCCTTGGAGGTAGCAGAGATCGCTCAGGGACTTGGGTCCCTGGCACTCACGTAGGGAGACCTGGATCGAGTTCCAAGCCCATGACTTTGGCCTGGCCCAACCCTATCTGTTTGTATTTGGGGAGTGAAAGTCGATAGCATCTCTCTCTTTCTCTTCTCCTCTCCCCCTCATTCTCTCCCTAAAATAATACAATGCATTTCTAGAAAAAAAAATAAAAGATTGGTCTTTGGAGGAGCCCCACAATGGGCAGGACTGTCTAGATCCGGCCACTGGTGCCATGCGAGATCACTAGCTGGGTGGCCTCAGAAACAGATGGTCTCTGATCAAACACTGAAGCCACTGGTGGTGGTGTGGTGTAGCTGGCAAAGCCACCGCCTGTGACGCCAGCGTCCTATTTCTGAGCCAGCTCCCTGCTAATGGCCCAGAAGAGCAGCTGACAATGGCTCAAGTGCTTGGGACCCTGCTAGCTCCTGGCTTTGGCCTGGATCTGCCCTGGCTATTGTGGCCACTTGGGAAGTAAACCAGCAGATGTGAAATCTCCCTCTCTATCTCTGCAAATCTGACTTTCAAATCAAAGAAACCAAAAACAAAACACTGAAGCAGACTCAGAGGAT
This sequence comes from Sylvilagus floridanus, assembly GCA_949820135.1. Lineage (NCBI taxonomy): Eukaryota > Metazoa > Chordata > Mammalia > Lagomorpha > Leporidae > Sylvilagus > Sylvilagus floridanus. The sequence goes on from OX463238.1 coordinate 94,565,906, forward strand.
TAACAACTGGAGGGTGTCAGCTTCCTGCATATCTTGCCACTGGGTCAGCAAGTTATTTGTATTTGTATGTGTGTGTGGTGATTTTTCTATTTTTTAAATTTGGAAATTGCAGAGATAAAGAGATCTTCCATCCTCTGATTCATGTCCAAAGACCTGCAACAGCCAGGGATGGATCAGGGTGAAGCCAGGGGCCAGGAACTCCATTTGGGTCTCCCACATGGGTGGGAGGTACCCAAGTCCTTGGGCCATCTTCCATTGTCTTTCCAGGCACAAGAGTAGGGAGCTGGTGCAGAGTGGATGAGTCAGGACCTGAAATAGGTACTCTGTCACGGGATGCTGGCTCCCCAAGCGGGGACTGGACTGCTGCACCACATGTCCACTGGAGTTATTTCTTAAATGGAGATCTGAGAAGTGCACCCCTCTAATGGTAATAAGCTAGAAGTTCAGGGCACAAAGTATGGGTCACCTGCTCAATGACTTTGGCCGGCCACTTAATCTCTGTGCCTCACATTTACCAGTTTTCATATAGGAGTAATATTAATTTCTAAGGGTTGTTTGGAGGACAAAAACAACCCATATAACTGAAGTGTTTGGCAGAGTGCCTAGAAAGTGGGATGTATTCAATAGACAATCTCTCCATCCATCCACCCACCCACCACCCATTCATCCATCCATCAATGTTTTGCTAGCTTCTACTCCAAGATCCACATGTACAACTCAAAATAATTACCCTACTTCTTTGAATTTATAGTATAAACTCCATCACTATCTTTTTGAAACATTTTGATCTTGATCAAAAATCGTGAGTACCCTTCCTTTTGCTTCATTCACCCTTGCTCTCTCTCTCTCTCTCACACACACACACTCTTGTGTGCATGTCTCTGAACACTATACTACCCCAAATATGGATCTGCCAACTCAAAGCAGAAAAAGCCCACTACTTCCTTTGTCCTAGGCCTTATTCTTTGACTAATACATTCCTAATTATGAACATTATTTTGGACACTTTTATTGAGCTGGTATTGCTGTTTCTTTTGAAAACAGTCAATTTCTGATGGTGTGTCATTCATCTCACTCTTGTGCAATCTGATCTTGGGACCCAAGCAAAGGTGCTTTACATCTTCTGTTATGAGAACTACACAAGGGGACTTCAAGTTCATGTAGGGGCCAGTGTTGCGACATGGCCAGTTAAGCCATGGCTTACAATGCTGGCATCTCATATTAGAGAGTCAGTTCCAGTCCCAGCTGCTCTGCTTCTGATCCAGCTGCCTACTAATATGCCTAGGAAGGCAGTGGAAGTTGGCCCAGGTACTTGGGCCCCTGCCACCCATGTAGGAGACCAGCCTGGCTGAGAGTTGGCTGTTGTATCTATTTGGGGGAGTGAATCAGGGGATGGAAGCTCTTTCTGCTGCTCTGCCTTTCAAACAAATACCTATCCATCTATATAAACATATATTTTTATATTAGTTTTATGTCATCTTTGACTTTTAAAATTTATATAAAGGAAAAAAATCCCATGTATTTCACATATACAGTTTTAATATTTTTAGAGCTCATGGAAAATGGAATGAAAAGATAACTATTTGTCAGAGCAAAAATGAATGATGCTGACAATAACCAGAAAGACAAAGATACCTGAAAGGGGGCTCTGATTAAGTCTAGATAATTACTAAATTGGCTTTTAAAAAAGGAAAAAGGGAAAAATAGGTCACCAAGTCAAGGAACTAATTCCAGAGCAATCCTAAAATCTGATTCCAATGCCTATAAAGTCCAAAGTTTGGTGCTTATCTTATGGAAATTTCAAGCCAGCCTGTACCCAGAGTGGGGTGGGAGGTTGGGCACCCCTCTGTTGGTCAGACACGCCATGATGTCATCTATGAGAGGATAATACAAAACCTTGAAGCCATAGAGAAAAGACATTTGAACCAATAGATTTAGGACTCAAATGGGAAGATTTTGTTTTTAAAATAGCTCTTACAGATGCCTTTGTTTAGAAACATAAAAACATATGACTTGGTTTATATCAAACCTAATCTTTATGAGAAGATACATAAAAACTCAGGGAAATGAGGCCATAATGGAAGAAGTATTTCTTGACCTTGTCATCAAACCAGATTCTCTCTCTAGAGCCCAGAAAACCTGATTAACTCAGTACCTTGGTACTCAAATTGTGGTCCCTGGACTGAAGGAGTTCAAAAATGCATATTCTCAGGGCTGGCACTGTGGCTTATCAGGTAAAGCCACCACCTGCAGTGCCAGCATCCCATGTGGGTGCCAGTTCGAGTCCCAGCTGTTCTACTTCTGACCCAGCTCTCTGCTATAGCCTGGGAAAGCAGAAGATGGCCCAAGTCCTTGGACCCCTGCGCCCACAATGGAGACCCAGAAGAAGCTCCTCGCTTCGGATTGGCATAGCTCTGGCTGTTGCAGCCATCTGGGGAGAACACCAGTGGATGGAAGACCTCTCTCTGCCTCTCTGCTCCCCTCCTGTTCCCCCTTCTCTCCCCCCTGCCCCCCCTGTCCCCCCCCCGCCTTTCAAATAGAGCTTTTTAAAAAATGTAGGCTCTCAGGTCCTGCACTTTAGTAAGATTCCCTGGTGAGTTGGATGCACTTTGAGGCATGAGTGTACCTGCTGTTGCACAGGCTGCATAGTTAACTCTGATAGGTTTATGTCTGAATAAACCATTTGTATATTCAGATTCTCCTCAGAGAGGTGTATGAAGTCTTCTCAGAATACAATGTATAGGAACCTCAGGAAAAGTGGGGAGGATAAATGCGCACACTGACACCTAAGTGCACAACAATAACTCTTTCAAGATACTGAAAAGTGGGCTAGCATTGTAGCCTGCGAAGTTGGTGTCTCTAATGAGTGTTAGTTTGAGTCCTGGCTGCTCCATTTCTAATCCAGCTCCTTGTTAATGTGCCTGGGTAGTTGCAGAAGATGGCCCAAGTATTTGGGCACCTGCACCGATATCGGAGACCCTGATTGAGTTCCTGACTTCTGGCTTTGGCCTGACCCAGTCCTGGCTATTGTAGCCATTTGGGGTGAACCAGTATATGAAGATATCAAAAAGTGCACTGTCATTGAAAGAGTGAGCTAGCAGGACTGCTCCAAGGATTGGCCAATCCAGGGAGTCAACAGGGCTTTAACAGAATCTGTGGAAGAGTTACAAGATGATCAGTGGGATAAAATCTTTACACTTTTAGTTTGCAATGGAAGATAAGCGAAATGCCACAGTGGCAAAACTGAACATTTTCTCTCATGCTAACCAACTAGGAAATAGAACGTTCTTCTGCTCACAAATGTTTTCACTTACTAAACACTTGTGATATCACAACAGCAAAGGATTGTAGTGCAGGGGAGCATGATCAGACTCTGTCCCTCACACGGTCTGAGCTTGTGTCCTGGCTCCAACACTTGCTAGTCTTGTTACCATTCTGCAGCAATAGTTGCTTTTGCAACAATGGGACCTAAAGCAGTCACCTTGCCTTCAAGAGCTGTGTAGGCTACATCAGTGGACATGACTGTTAGATTTTTCTCTTCTGTGAAACCACAAGAGATTAAAGTAGATGGAGAAGCAACTTCAGCTTAGTTTGTGAGTCATGCTTTTGCCATGCATTAAAATGTCATTTAGGATTCCAGAGGACACATGCAGGATTCTTTGAGTTACAATTCCAGATTCCTCTCTTCGAGACCAATCACCCACACCTCATTCTTACCCACTTTCCCCAGAAGATAGCTATGGACGTTTATATTTGTTACAAATGAGCTGTAGCTTTTCAAGGGGGGGCATTTTACTTTGTCATCATGTTCTTTCAATCATACATTTGTTAAATAGCTCCATCAAGGTATACACAATACACAAAGAATTGTACATATTTAACCTACACAATTGGATGATTTTGGACCAACATATGCAGCTACTTTGTACTTCTCACCATCATTTTCATCTTGACTGAGCTGCTTTCAACAGCCTATTGTTTAACACAATGGTTTCAAGACCTTTAGCTGCCTAGAAGTCATCCTCCCTGCCCCTCCCTGAGATTAGATTTATATTTCAAGTGTGGTTTGAATTCAACTCAGATGAATTGAATCCCACACAAGTTTACACTGTGTCCACCCAAGACTGTTACCTGTCAGGGTGGTGATTCCCCAGGAGACTGCTAGGTGGCAGCATTACTTACGGAACTGTATGCGGAAGGAAAAGTTTTGTGCCTAGGACAAGAGGGCTGGGGTGCCTATTACTTCAGCATTTGAGTCATTTATTTGATTCCCTTTACAGCTCTTTAAAAAAATACTGTGAAGTTTGAGATTTTTTTTTTTGAACAGGCTGTAACATTAATGAAAGAGGGGAGAAAACCCCCTAAAAGTCTGAAGAAATCCAACCAATTCTGGACTAGGTTCAACTTCATGGCCCCGAGGTTGCAAAACCAGATTGCACACCAGCTCTCTGGCACGCAGTCACATCAGGCCCCTGCAGCATTTCCCTTTAGTATCTGCCAGTCCTCAGACCTCAGGTGCTTCCCAGGTTGTCTCACCAAGGCGCTCAGCTTCCTTTGCCAGTTTCTCCTCTTCCCCCAAGCAATCACCAAGCCCCTTACCCTGTGCATTCTCCATAGGTAAGCTCATCTCTGCCTGGGTCTTCAGAGTCACATGTGTGTGCATGGAATCTGGCATCTGATAGCCTACTGACTGGGCATTTCTTCTAAATACATACAATGCATTGTATTCCAAGACTGAACTTGGTTTCCTCAAAGTCTGCTCGACTGCCAGTATTCCCAGGCTTGGTCAGTGATCATCATTCACCCAGTTGCTCAAAACCCCGCTCAGAAGCCAGGAACTGATCTTTCACTTCTTCATCCCCTTTAATCCTCCTATCTTTTTGGTGTCCAAGCTTTGGCACTTTTCATCTCTTAACTTTTTTCATGCCTCTCCAGATTCATTACCACTTTCTATTCCTAGCCACCACTGTCTTTATAAAGATCTTTTTGGACATGTTTTAATCGCACAAATTTCTGGGGTCCAATTTTTGGTACATGTATGCATTGTGTCCTCCTCAAACCAAGGTAATTAGTATCTACATCACCTCCAATATTTAGCATTTGTGGGGAAACATTCAGAATTAATCACAGTGAGACATCTCATTCAGCATGGCTGTTATCAGAATGAAAAAAGATAACAGGTATTGGTGAGGTTGGGGAGAAAAGCGAACTCTTGCATGCTGTTGGTGGGAATGTAAATTAGTGTTAAGGAAAACAGTATGGAATTTACTCAATAATAGAACTACCATATGAGCCAGCATTTCCACTGCTGGGTATGTAGCTAAAGGAAATGAAATTATATCAAAGATATGTTCATTGCAGCATTAATAAAAACAGCCAAGACATGGAATCAACTTAGGTGTCCATCGATGAATGAAGAGATAAAGAAAATGTGGTACACAGATAAAAGGTTTCAAAAAGTTTGTGGAAAACACTCATCTCCCAATTCAATTTTCTGTGAACGATTTCAGGCACCCCACCCCCAGTGGAATACCATTCAGCCATAAAAAGATTAAACCTATCATTGGCACCATTGCCTTTCATTGGAACAACTACAATAGCTCGGTAACTATCCTCCCAGGCCCCCTCTAATCCATTTTACTCGGGACAACCAGAGCCATCTTCCTAAAACACAAATCCTATTTATGTCATTGTTCAGCCTTGAAGGCTCCCATGGTCCTTGCACGGATCAGTCCTTCCACGGATCCTGCCTCCTCTCCAACTTGTCTGGCCTGACCTCTTGTCTCTACCCCAGTTTTCAGATACTTTGAAACAACCATTGAGGGCCATTTGTAATTCCTCTGCCTTCCACTAGGGGCCTGAACTTCACAGGTACAGCATCTTCAGGAGACTGCAATTTCATGTTCCAAAGGAATACTTCTATCCTGCCCAGCAGAACCTAGACACTGTAAATGTCTTTCCTAGTCTACTCCTAAGGCCTCACCTCCATTTATCCTTAATAGCAGCATGGTGTGGCTGGGCTAGAAATGGAACATGCTTAGTGCTGGGCAATGCCTCACTTTCCTCCTGTGTAGAACGTGTTCCCTACAGAGTCTCAACTGGTTGGTGTATAATGAAGAAACCACTTTCCCCTACAACCTCCAACTCCACAGTATTACATCCACTTTTCCTGCTGGTTAGTATCTCCTTTGAGGCACCTTCCAGGTGTTTTTTTTAAAAACATCTTTTTGATGCTTTGTTATTTGAATAATCTTAAGCCGTGTTTATTGAATACATTTTTTATATCTGTATGATTCAAAGCTCTTCTACCTTCAATATAAATGAAAGTTTTGATTCTAGAGGCTTGGCATGGGTGAGATAAACATTGCCTGGTAGTTCTATATCTCACTTTCCTTCCCCCAGGCCCATGCTACTGACAGAGAAGAGTGAAGGTGATGGCACTGTCACTCACCTCTGCTTGACTAACAGCACGTTTGCTGGCTGTGTGGCAGGGCTCCTTAGTTCACTGAAAACTAGTATAGCAGATGTTACTTTGCAAACTCTTCCTACTCCGAGTCCCTTACACAGGGCCTTGCTCTCCAGCCACCTGTTGCTGGGATCCCCCTCCCTGTGTGCTCCCCTTCAAGGTAGAGTACAGACAAGACAGCCAAGCCTGGTCACTGTGCAGTGCCCACTTGGCCCACAGATGACTAAAGAGTGCTGATGGACAGTAGAAAAGCATGTGGCTTCACTGCTGCTTTTCTCTTAGCTCCTAATCTCCCTGTTTCCCTTTCTCTGAGCTCCAGCATCATCAAGTGTGTTCCCAATGCAGTGACTTGTCAAACTCCAGAAAAGAAACAAGAGGGAGGGGCTTCTTTAGGTACTTGTAAATCTTCCAAAGTACTCTCATCTCTCCTAATCTCCCTGTTGCATGAGGGGTCTTAAGAAATCCATGGAAAAATGAAATCGAAATATTTTGGGTACAAAAAATTGACCTTGTACATTGCTTTTACCATAGTATGACTTTCCATAAGTTTTTATTTTATTAATATGAAGAACAAATTTCAACTATTTATAGATACAATTCTAAGAAATACCTATACTTTCCTTCCCCTTCCTCCCTCCCTTCATCTCCTCTCCTTCCTTCTTTTTAAATTTTTTTAAAGATTTATTTATTTCAAAGTCAGAGAAACACACAGAGAGGCAGTGGGGTGGTGGTGGTGGTCTTCCATCTGCTGGTTCACTCCTCAGATGGTTGCAAAGGCTGGAGCTGAGCCAATCCAAAGCCAGGAGCTTCTTCCAGGTCTCCCATGAGGATTCAGGGGCCCAAGGACTTGGGCCATCTTCTGCTGCTTTCCCAGGCCATAGCAGAAAACTGGATCAGAAGTGGAGCAGCCGGGACTTGAACCGGTACCCATATGGGATGCCAGCACTGCAGGCAGCAGTTCTACCTGCTACGCCACAGCTCTGGCCCCTCTTTAATTTTTGCAATAATATAATTTCAACTTACTTTATAATCACAGGCTTAAACCATTACTAGGCATAATTTAACAAGTAAAAAGGGATGCAACTGGAGATTATGCTTAGTGAAATAAGCCTGTCCCAAAAGACGTAGGTTTTATCTGATATAGGGTACTTAATATAGGATATAATTAAAATCCAATATATGAGAATGAAACTGACATATTGTGATTTGATAATTGCTTACAGCCCTTGTCTGTATTCATGTGAAACAATAGTCTTTCCATAAACTCTTTGAAATCCCTATGTATTGACCTGGGAACCAGTGGTGGACAGGTGCTTTCTGCTAGCCCTGCAGGAAGGTGGTTGGCTCTGGTGCCTGGATATAGAATGTGAACAGGGAACAGAGCCTTTGGGCTGCCCATCCAATATTCATTTCTGCACTCACGCTTTTCTAATAGAATGTTATTTAATTTGAATATTCAACAAAGTCACATGTTTCAGATGAGGCTCTTCCAAGAACCTGATGGGGGAAATCCTCACTGTTTTAGGCCAACTGCAAGAATTATACTTTTCTAAGGAATCAAGGTCTGAGAAAGAATTTGACTCTTATATCTGAGATAGTGTGAAGTGGCCTTTTCCTGCTCTGAACATAGTTTTCAGGCTAGATCCACTCATGACGTAAGACAGTTGCAGCAATTCCAGGTGTTGTGTCCAGATCCAATAATGCTGTCACATGTAGGGATTTCTTGCTAAAATAATGCAGAAAGTCTTGTTTTCTCTTATAATTGATTATATTCTATTTAATTTGGGGGAATCATCTATTTTAATATCAATAATGGCTATGTCCATTTACATTGAACATTACCAACAGTGTTAATTATTTTTAAAAATGAGGGAGGAATACTTATCTATTTGAAAGGCAGATTTAGAGAGAATATCATCCATCCGTTGGTTCACTCCCCAAATGGCCACAACGGCCAGGGCTAGGTCAGGCCAGAGCCAGGAGCTTCATCGAGGCCTCTCACTTGGGTGCAGGGGCCCAAGCACTTGAGTTGCCTTCTGCTGCTTTCCCAGGCACATTAGCAGGAAGCTGGATCAGAAGTGGAGCAGCTGGGACCTGAACTGGACCCATATGAGATGTTGGCATTGCAGGTGATGGCTTAAACTGCTGTACTACAACTCTGGCCCCAAAGTGTTCCCTGTTCTCCACACCTTTGCCAATTGGTATCTTCATCTTTTTAAAGCTTTTATTTAAAGAATGGAAATTTCCAAAGTAAGCTTATGGATTACAATGGCTTCCCCCACCCCAATAACTTCCCTCCCACCCGCAACCCTCCCCTTTCCCGCTTCCTCTCCCCTTGCATTCACATCAAGATTCATTTTCAATTCTCTTTATATACAGAAGATCAGTTTAGTATATATTATATAAAGATTTCAATAGTTTGCCCCCACATAGCAACACAAAGTAAATACTGTTGGAGTACTAGTTATAGTATTAATTCACAATGTACGACACATTAAGGACAGATCCTACATGATATTTTTTTAAAAATTGATTTTCTATGAAATTTCCAATTTAACACCAAGGTTTTTTTCATTTTCAATTATCTTTATATACAGAAGATCGATTCAGTATATACTAAGAAAAGATTTCATCAGTTTGTACCCACACAGAAACACAAAGTGTAAAAATACTGTTTCAGTTCTAGTTATAGCATTACTTCACATTGGACAACACATTAAGGACAGATCCCACATGATACGTAAGTACACAGGGACTCCTGATGTTGACTGAACAATTTGACACTCTTGTTTACGGCGTCAGTAATCTCCCTAGGCTCTAGTCATGAGTTGCCAAGGCTATGGAAGCCTTTAGTGTTTGCCAACTTTGATCTTATTCCAACAGGGTCATAGTCAAAGTGAAGTTCTAAGAGTCAAAGGGATCAAACAAGACTAGTATCTGCTAATACTAACTGATAGAATCAAAAAGGGAGAGAACGATCCAACATGGGAAGCGAGATACACAGCAGACTCATAGAATGGCAGATGTCCTAAATAGCACTCTGGCCTCAGAAACAGCCCTTAAGGCATTCGGATCTGGCTCGAGAGCCCATGAGAATATTTTAGGCATGGAAAGCCAAGACACTCTGGAAAAAAAAAAAAAGAAGACCTAAATGAAAGATCTCTGCGAGTGAGATCCCAGCAGAAAGAACAGGGCCAAAGAAGGAGGTACCTTCATCTTTGATAATTATTCTAACAGGTGTGAAGCAATATAGAAATGGACTTACTATTTGAGATGAACATTTTCTTTATTGTGTAGGCTATTTGAAATGTATTTTTGGTTACTTAATCAAATGAATGGATACACTTCTTGCATGTCTTGTTAGCTTTGGATCTCAGCACACTTCCAGGACAACAGGAAGAATATCATAGTCTTTTCCTAAAGTTACTTATTTGAAATGTGGGTGGGTGGGTGGAGGAGGAAGGGGGGGGGAGAAGTATTCTATTTCCTGGTTCTCTCCCACAAATGCCCACAATATCCGAGGCTGGACTAGGCCAAAGCAAGGAGCCAGGAACTCTATCTGGGTCTCCCAGATGAGTGGTAGGGGCTCATGTACTTGCAACACCATCTGCTGCCTCCCAGGGTGTGCAGGAGCAGGAAGCTGGGTAGGAAACAGAGAGGGGACTCAGTCCCAGGCATTCCTATACAGGACGTGGGCTTAAGTGCTGTGCCAAATGCCCAACCATCACTGTCCTCCTTGTTATACTGCCTTCTACCCATCTCCAGGATACACAAAGGGATTTTTTGTATTTGCACAAAGTAAGGAACAAATTTTTGAGTATAATAAGAGCAAGAGGGAGTAGCATGGATTAGTTGATTCCAATAAATAAATCTTTAAAAATGGAGAAAGTCAGAGTTACACAGAGAGAGGAGAGGCAGAGAGAGAGAGAGATCTTCTATCTGCTGGTTCACTCCCCAACTGGCCACAATGGTCGGAGTTGAGCCTGTGGCTTTCACGCTTTTGTGCTGCAGTCTCCTGTGGGTCATGAACAAATACTTTCCTCCTTCCTTTGTGGTTCAATTCTGTTTAGATCCGTAGGCAAACTAGATTAGTCACTGCTCTGTTCTTGCCTCCAGATGAGCAAATATTGGCCAGGAGCTTCTTCCAGGTCTTCCCATGTGGGTGCAGGGGCCCAAGGACTTGGGCCATAATCTTCTGCTTTCCCAGGCCATAACAAAGAGCTGGAGTGGAAGTGGAGAAGCTGGGTCTCGAACTGCACCCAGATGGGATGCCGGCACCGTAGCCCAGGGCGTTAACCTGCTGCACCACAGCACTGGGCCCTGATTCTCCATTTCTACCCGATTTGCAGGGCTGAGATCATGGGGAGAGGCAGTCACATGCTGAATTGAGGGGCTTCTGTATAGCATCTTTGGGCACAAGTGTGCAGGCTGAAACTCAGCGATGTCCTCAGCCACAGGATGGAAAACTGAGGTGGGGGGAGCATTTTCCCCTGCTTTTCTGCAAATAAAAGTACAGCTCCAAGACTGCGAAGTCTCAGAGCAGAATCTTCAGAGAAGGCCCTGAAATTTCAGCCACGATGCACCTTGACAAGGAAGCCAGAGAGAAAAGCACCTTCTTGTTGCCCATTTTTGCTGAAATCAATGGGACAGTCTTTGAGGCTGTCCAGGTGAGGAGGCAAAGTTATGGAAGTGGAGTACTAACACCTGCACCTGCATCTATGCTTAAAGCCTGTGGCTTTCACACTTTCGTGCTGCAGTCTCCTGTGGGTCATGAACAAATACTTTCCTCCTTCCTTTGTGGTTCAATTCTGTTTAGATCTGTAGGCAAACTAAATTACAGTCACTGCTCTGTTCTTGCCTCCAGATGAGCAACTATTGGAGTGTCTGTTATATGCCGAGTAGTGTGCAATGTACAAATAAGATGTGGCTCTTGCCCTGTGAAAGTCTTGAAAAGTTAACACCTGTACTGCACAAAGTCTGGTTGTTGAATTCAACACACCCTGCTCCTGAGTAAAAGTGCAAACCAAGAATATTTTTCCTCAGGGTATCACGAGGTGGTAGCATTTTTCTAGGACAACATGTTTTCTTAATTATAAATCCTAGGAGGTCTTAATATAGAATTCAAAAACAGAAGCTGCCCATACTAGATTAAGTGAATGGAAGTTTGGGGTCATGTCTACCGACCTTCTCCCTGCCTCAGTGATGTGAAAAGGGACTTTATTGGATACAGCAACAAAAGATGTGCCGGTAAGAGTTTTATAACCAACTATCTGGACAGTGAGTTCTGGCTTCTGTCAATGGCCTATGTATGGGATGTAAGGACTCCAGCCATGGCCAGTTGCAAGCTATCAGTGAGGTCATCGGATGTGGAGTTGAGGAGGACTGACCACCTCTGGCCCTCACTGGGGTCAGCACCAGCGTCCCACTGGGCCTGCCCAGCTGCTGTTCAGCAGATGCAGATCAGCACCCTTGGGGTTTCAGGTGAAGTGTTTTCTTCTGCGTATTGATGTCCATCTTAGCGGAGGCCTGAGCAGACTGTGCTGCTGTAAGTGGGCAGCCAGAGGGAAGCTGTCAAACTATGCCCGCCAGCTCCGATGACTAAGCTGGTAACAGACTGTTGATTCACCAGTGCAATCCCCGAGCAGAGCCTCGTCCCCGTAGCTTTATTGCTGTGCTTGGGTGTAGGAGAGTCCGACTGCTCCAGTGACCTCTTGCTCCAGAGCAACCATGCTGCCCTGGCTTTGCCCTGGATCCAAGGCGCCTCGAGGTGGCTGTGCAGACCCAGGTGTCCAGGGCAGAGGGAGAGGCTGGGCTTCTGTGAGTCTGAAGTCTGTTGTCTGAGCTCACCCCTCCTCTTCATGACTCACTGGGGTACACTCTGGAATTACATATGCATGACTCAAGGTTAGATCTGACTCAAAATCCAAGGTTGTTTCAATCACGCTGGGAGCCTCCCATTGTCTGCACTTACAGTGAAAACTGACAAGGGGCAGATGTGACTTCTGTAGGCAGAACAGCTTCGTGTGCCATGACATGATATTCATGGTGTTCAGCGTGGATTCCTTATCACCCAGCAGACATTTTGTTGGGCTCAGAGAGTGGCACCACCCTAGATAACTCCTGAGCCCAATGCACTCTGGGATGTATTCCGGATAACCGTTAGACACACACTTGTCCTCTCCACACCCAAGCAGCCCTGTCTATCCCCACCTCTGGGGTCTGTCCCCACCTCTGGGAAGGGTAGTGCCCTCCCCTCCCATCTGCTTATGATGGAGCCTTATGCCTAACCAGGACCACCACTGTGGTGCAAGTTGCTCTGTACAGGAGCAGTCTGGTCTTCAAGCACACCAAGATTTTCACTGGAATCAACAGGTCTAGATTTGAGAGCTCATTTTTTTTTTTTTAACTTTTATTTAGAATATAAATTTCCAAGGTACATCTTATGGATTACAATGATTTCCCCCCCAATAACTTCCCTCCCACCCGCAACCCTCCCCCCTTACCCACTCCCTCTCCCCTTTCATTCGCATCAAGATTCATTTTCAATTCTCTTTGTATACAGAAGATCGGTTTAGTATATGTTAAGTAAAGATTTCAACAGTTTGCACCACATAGAAACACAAAGTGAAAATACTGTTGGAGTACTAGTTATAGCATTAAATCACAATGTACAGCACATTAAGGACAGAGATCCTACATGATTTTTTTTTTTAAAAATTGATTAATTATCTATGCAATTTCCAATTTAACACCAAGTTTTTTTTTTCATTTTCAATTATCTTTATATACAGAAGATCGATTCAGTATATACTAAGTAAAGATTTCATCAGTTTGCACCCACACAGAAACACAGGTGTAAAAATACTGTTTCAGTACTGGTTATAGCCTTACTGCACATTGGCACATTGGACAACTCATTTTTTAAAAAATATTTTATTTGAAAGGTAAAGCTACAGACAGAGGGAGAGAGAGGTCTTCCGTCCATTGGTTCACTCCCCAAATGGCTGCAATGGCTGGAGCCAAGAGGCAGGAGCTTCTTCCTGGTCTCGTATATGGGTGCAGGGACCCAAGGACCTGGACCACCTTCTACTGCTTTCCCAGGCCACAGCAGAGAGCTGGATTGGAAGAGGAGCAGCCAGGACTAGAACCAGCACCCACATAGGATGCCAGCACCAGAGGCAGAGGATTAACCTACTGCGCCACCATGCCAGCCCGAGAGCTCATTCAACTGAGCACTTACACTCTGAGCTCCAAATTCTCATCCACAAGAAGGCTGTAATACTTGTTTACACAGGGATACTCTGAGATATTGTGTGCTTATAGAATGTAAAATGATTGAAATTTTTAACAATTTATTTGCAAGGCAGAGTTACAGAGAGGCAGAGAGATAGTCTTCCATCCACTGGTTCACTCCCCAGATGGCTGCAGATGGCCCGAGCTGTGATGATCCGAAGACAGAAGCTTCTTCTGGGTCTCCCATGTGGGTGCAGGGGCCCAAACACTTGGGCCATCTTCCACCACTTTCCCAGGACCTAGCAGAGAGCTGGATCAGTAGTGGAGCAGCTGGGACTTGAGCCAACACCCACATGGGATGCCGGCACTGCATGCAGCAACTGTACCTGCTATGCCGCAGTGCCAGCCCCAATGATTTTGAAATTTAAGGTAGTTTTTCCCCTCCCTCATTGCTCCATTTATGCAATTTCATTAACTTTCTTTCCCGAGGTCAACTTCCTCAAAGCCTCATGTACTAACTGACTTTGCTTGGAAGGCTAGGTCTCTAGGGGTTGTCCATTCATTCGCTGTTAGGGCTCCAGTGGGAAACCTAGGATTTTGATATGACACCCAGCAAAGACATGTGGGAAATGATATGACACTCTGATTATCACTCTTTCTCATTGCGATTTGGAGGCGATTTCTCTTTCAAGCCTATTAGCTTTTGTAGTTTTTAATGAGAAACTCATCAGCAAATGATTCCTTGTAGCCACAATAAGGGAAATGGAGCAGGCTTTCAGTTTCTACAGATCTCCTGTTGTCAAGAATTCCTTACTTTGTTCATCAGAAGCAAAGGATAGAGGACAAGAGTTGGGGGGGGCAGTGCTGTGGTGTAGCAGGTAATGCCATGCCTGCAATGTTGGCATCCCATACAGATGCTGATTCAAGTCCTGACTGCTTCACTTCCATCTAGCTCCTTGATAATGTGCCTAGGAAAGCAGTGGAAGATGGGGCAAGTGCTTGGGCCCCTGTTCCCACATGGGGGACACAGATGAAGCTCCTGGCTTTGGCCTAGCCTACCCCTACTCTTTCAGCAATTTGGGGAGTGGACCAGAGGATGGAAGGTATCTCTTGGTCACCCCTTACCCATAACCGTGCCTTCCAAATGAGAGTATATATTTTTAAAGGAAAAGAGCTGCCCAAGACCACTGAAGTCCAAGGAACAATTGAAAAAGCAGAGCTTCAGGACACCTGTATACGAGCATGTATTCTTGTATCCACACCAGTATTAGAATAGATTACTGTACTCATACTATAGACTCATGATGTATGGCTGGTGTCATATTAGAAGTGTAGAAAATATCATAATCCCCTGGAAAGCTTATTAAGCATGCAGCTTCCCTAGTCCAAACCCAGAAGTTCTGGTTCTGTAATTTGGACTCTGGAACCCACAGGTGTACAAGTGTCCCAAGTGGTCCTGATGCTGACAGGACCCAGGTCACACTTGGCACTGCCTTGCACTGGCTTCGCATCTGTGCCATTCATCACCATGTCCCTCATGTCATCAAGTGCCTGGCACTTGCTGTGCACCAAGTATCCACTGAATGACAGACTTTGGAATCAGGACATTCAGGTGTGAGCACTCATTCTCCTGTAGCTGATCACTTAAACTCTGAAGTGATGCGAATTCTCACCTACACAGGGTTCTAGGATGTCAGCAACAGAGAAACAATAACACCCAAAACAAATCTACCTTGGAGCAGAAAATAAACAAATGGATCATTACCATATGATCTGGCAATCCCACTTCTAGGTTCACAAAGGACTTGAAATGAGTATGTTGAATAGGTGTCTGCTCACTCATGCTCATTGCGGCATTATTCACAGTAACTGTTGAGCAAAAGTAAGTGTACATCGACAAATGAATGGACAAATAATTGTGGCCTTCATACCCAGTGGAATACTATTCAGCCTTAAAAAAGGAAATTTTGCCAGTCGTGACCACATGGGTGAAGTTGGAGGATATTGTGCTAAGTGAAACGAGCTAGGCACAGAAAGAAATACCAGGTTTGTAAATAAAGTCATAGAAGTAGGGAGTAGAATAGGTACCAGAGGCTGCAGGGAAGATGGAAAGGGAGATACTGGTCATGGGTACAAAGTTGCAGTTAGACAGGAAGAATAAATGATACATTTAACTTGGTCCAGTCATCTTGAGTTGTATACATGCAACATCACAATATGCTCTGTAATTATGAGTATGATCTGAATATGTGATTAAAATTTTTTTAAAAGACTGAAAGGACAATAGACAGTTCATGGAATCCATGGGAAGATGGCAAACGCGGGGCCACACTAAGACCTTGTCACGGAGCAGTCTAGTTACGTCAGACTTTGAATCACTCAAGATGCTAAGTCCCAGGCAAGAGCACTGAGCAAGCAGTCCTGGGTCTGGCAGGGCCCTATTTCAGCTCCTGCAGTAGAAATGAGGCTCTGCTGTTTTTCAAGATTCACACAACAGGAGCTTTCCCCAACACAAGAAGTTTTGAGCGTTGGGAAGTGAAATGTACGTTACATTATGAGGTCCAATTTAATTGAGAAATTCACAGAAGCTAGTAATTGACCAACAAGTGGCAGAGGTGTGACTTTGTCAGACCTTTCTTTCCTCTTTCTGCTGTGCTAAGGTGAATGGTAGGAGAAGGCAGCTTGTCTTACACGGTGTGGAGTCATGCTTACCACGCCATCTCTGGTCACAAAACACAATGACCAGGCCTCAGCTGGGACTTGCAGAGAATCACCCATGTGCCAAACTCAGACTCTATCACAGGCCTCCCTCACAGAACTAGCGTGCGGCATCCTCCAGGAGGGAGGCTAACTCGTGGGTTACAGTCTTGCCAACAGACCATATGCTGTTCAGTTTTAAATACAGGAGCAGAAGGAATTACAGTGCCATTTATCTATGGTAAACCTTTTGTTAGGCCTTTAAGAGGTGGGTCTATGATCAATACTTTGATACTATGGTCTGTTTTACTGAATCCTTATGCCATATGATTGTTTAAAGTCATTTATTACAAAAAGGAATGGTACTTGCCATAGTTGAAACTACAAGGAGTTCAGACTTCCCGTAAATTGCCGCTGTGAATCCCCCACAGCCACCGGCTTCTGTGAAGTGGGACGGTAACTGGAATAAGCACTTTTGACCTTGGCTCACATATTGCTCTGTTTGAAGGGAAAGAGTTTACCTTGGGGGGGCTTCTTTTCCCCAATGGAAACCAGTCTCTAAAGACAGAAGAGGCTATCTGAAACAACTTTTCTGACATGTAGTAGGTGGTTAGCAACTTACAGATTTGTGATGTTATTCTCTTCTGAATTAAAAATATATCTTACCCTCTCCTGGAGTGGCTCAGCACAAAGCTCTCTGACAACCTTGGGACTCCCCTGCTGACTGTGATCAATTATCTGCTAATACCACAATCAAATATTTATAGAGCATTAATATGGCCCATGCACATTGGGCATATGTTAGATGTGAGTGTGGGGGATGTATTTGTAGGTATTTGGAAGAATAAGAAAATGCAAAGTTACTGTTCTGGTGGAAGCACAGGCAAGGTGCATTTGTGTGTTGTCTGTCAAACGGAATGGACCTCTTTCTCACTTCCTGTGTAATTGATTGGGAAGCAAGACTAGCCTGCTTCAGCCAGCGGAACATATGAACACCCTTCAAAGTCTCTCCGTGACTCTGGGAAGGCACTCAATCCCTCTCAAACCTGTGCCAGATGCCAAGAACTTGGTGTTCAGCCCTACTGGAGCCAGCACGCAAACCAATAAAACTTCGGGAAGTTTCCCTTTCCTCAAACCAAGAACTTCCGTAAATTACCAAACATGTGTGTTGTATAACAATCTGTAGCTTTCCAGCCACATAAGCCTGGAATAGACACTTGACAGACTGAAAATAGAAGTGGTTCAGGGGAAATTGCTTCAGCCACAGGGGATGTAATTTTCATTTCTGGTAGCTGTAAAAGGGAACTTTGTAACCAAGTCTTCCTGGCTTTGGTTTACCTTCATCACTCCATTGAGTGCTTTTAACAGGAGGGTGCAGTGATTGCTATGACAATGTTGAGTTTCATTCTTGTTTATCTGCATCTGAGAAGGGGTTGTTGGGGTAGTTAGTCTATGCAGTTAATCCAGGAAAATGCTTGGAAGAAGCAGATGCGTGAGAATGGATCAACTGGAGACAGAGTCAGAGTCACATCATAGGCCAGAGAGATCTGAATGTTTGAAGAACAGAAAGCCAGCTAGGTAGTTTTGGAGAGAAACTTCCCTGAAGACAGACACATGCCAATGACAAGAAATTGTTAGCTTTTCAGTGCAATTCCAGTTTTCTCTTTTGGCTGGCACGAGTATCGTCAGCCAAATGCAATCAATCAACCTGACTTAGCTGACTACAGGAGGAAGCAGCACTGATCCTGACTCCCCACAACAGTGATTCTCAGGGGGGCAGTGGCTGTGGCACCAGAATCCCTGGGCATCCTAACCAATCTCCTTGTCCACCCACCCTAATCATAGTGGACCATTCTTCCCAACTAGCTTTATACCTTGTGTGTGGGGGGGGGTATGAAACAGAATGATGTTCATATGCAAAAATCACAATAGCTTTGATTGCTCACTACAACTTTTTCTATGATAGTAGAAATAAAGGGAATAGCCCTTTTGGAAAATTCAGGTGGCTGTCATGGTATTTAGTGGAAGAGATAGTTTTTATGTATCCTTTGTAGGTTCAAGAAAGAAATATTGAGATCATGCAAAGGAAGCGAGATAAAAATCTTTTGGCCACAGATACTTGTGCCCTACATGTCCCAAAGGTATTTTTAAAGATTTATTTTATTTATTTGAAAGTTACAGATAGAAGTAGAGACAGAGGGGTTTTCCATCTACTGGTTCACTCCCCAAATGGCCACAATGACTGCAACTGAGCTGAGCTGGAGCCAGGAGCTTCTTCTGGCTCATCCACAGAGGTACAGGGGCCCAAGGACTTGGGGCCATCCTCTGCTGCTTTCCCATGGGCATTAGCAGGGAGCTGGATCAGAGGTGGAGCAGCCAGGACTCGAACCAGTGCCCACTGGGGATGCCAGTGCTGCAGGCCGGGGTTTAACCCACTGCATTGGCCTGTCACATGCTCCACCTCCTACAAAAATGAGCCTTTAAAGACGGACAATGAGACAGTAGATGAGAACATGCAGCTCTTGAAAGCAACACACAAGGATACACTGGTGACTAATGCTGATCAGAGTTCAGAGTTCATGCCAGAGTTCAGAGTTCACACACCCATGACAGCTGCCTCTGCCATGCAGTTCCTTCTGCCACAATGAACAAAAGTTGTTCCTGGCTCAAGGCAGTCTACACACCATCATTCCTTTATGTCACCTTGTTTCCCAGTCCAAGGTACCGGGCAGTTTCGTGTTCATTGTCCTTACAAATGATAGCTTGATAAGGAGCAGAGAACCAAAGACAGAGACCTGGGCTTGAACGCTGGCTCTGTCGATTTGTTTCATGGCAATGAGTGTGTAACCTGTTTAAGCCTTAGTTTTCCAATACTTGAAGTGATAGGGGTAGACATTGTGGTAGAGAGAGGTTTAGCTGCCACTTCAAATGCCCATAATTCACATCTGAGTGCCTGGGATAGAGTGCTGGCTGCTCTGCTTCCAATCCAGCTTTCTGCTAATGCTCCTGGGAGGCAGCAGATGATGGCTCAAGTACTTGGGTTCCTGCTACCCATGTGGGAGACCTGAATGGAGCTCCTGGCTTCAGGCTTGTCCAGCCCTGGCCACTGTGACCATCAGGGGAGTGAACTAGCAGATAGAAATCCCTCAGCAATGACTTGAACAGCCCTTGTCTTGACTGTTGAACAGTTTTTTCTTCTTAATGGAGAACAGGACTGGGAGAGGGAAGAGGTGGTTGTGTGGAAGTGGAGGAGTGGGAGGGTGGGTATGGTGGGAAGAATCACTATATTCTTAAAGTCGTACTTATGAAACTTATACTCATTAAATCAAAGATTTCTTTGGGAAAATCTACATTTCAAATAAATGTCTCAAAAAATAAAATGAAAGCCAATGGAGAACTAAAGATAAAGTAGGAGAAATATTTGAGGCAGGGCCCAACACACAGTGAGAAGTGACTCAACGGTGACTGTCAGCCTTTGTGAAGGACCCAGTTAAACTCCTCTCTGCTTTTACCACCACTGCACCCACTACCTCCACCACCACTGCCTGCACCCCCAGTGTTTTCATTTTGAAGTGTGTCTCCTTAGCTTGGCTGTGCGCTGCTTGGGGGAAGTGAGCACACATTCTGGCTTCCTGTTCTTCATACTGTACCTAGCACATCGTATACACTCAGTGGCAGTTTGCCCCGTCTCCATGGCTGCCCTGCTGACTGAATGAGCAGAGGGCACGGGGAGAAGGGAAACTAGAGATCTTTGCAAATCGAGAAGAATGCTCCCAGCTAGCACCCCTTTCTTGTTCTGATGGCTTCAGCAAGAAAGACACCAGACTTACCGGATTGTGTTCAGAGACCTGGTGACCAGTTAACCAACAGGAAGTCTGGGCAGGGAAGCTTCTTTCGAGTTTCAATACCAGCTCCCGAGTTAGGGGTGACTGAGCAGCAGCGGAGGCCCCGTGCGGTTTCCCCTTCTCTGTCACAAGCTAAGGACGGCATGGTGGTACAGGTGTCTTTGATACAATGTGTTCATGTCTGAGTATATACCCAGTAGTGGGATTGCTGGATCACATGGCCAGTCTGTTTCTAGTTTTTAGAAGTCTTTTAATACAAATTTCATAGATGCAGCTTTTGGATTATAGCTGTTCTTCCCCCTACACCCGCCCTCCCACCCGACATCCTACTCCCTCTCCCATCCCATTCATTTTTAATTATCTTTATATACAGGAGACCAACTCTATACTAAGCAAAGATTAACAGTTTGCACCCACACAGACTCAAAGTATAAAGTACTGTTTGAAGACAAGTTTTACTGTTCATTTGCATAGTACAACACATTAAGGACAGAGATCCTACAAGGGAAGTAAGTGCACAGTGACTCCTGTTGATTTAACAATTGACACTCTTGTTTATGGCGTCAGTAATCGCCCTCGGCTCTTGTCATGAGCCTGTCAAGGCTATGGAAGCCTCTTGAGTTCACAAACTCCAATCTTATTTAGACAGGGCCATAGCCAAAGTGGAAGTTCTCTCCTCCCTTCAGAGAAAGGTACCTACTTTGATGGTCCCTTATTTCCACTGGTATCTCACTCAGATCTTTCATTTAGATCATGTTTTGCCACAGTGTCTTGGCTTTCCATACCTGAAATGCTCTCATGGGCTTTTTAGCCAGATCCAAGTGCCTTAAGGGCTGATTCTGAGGCCAGAGTGCTGTTGAGGGCATTTGCCATTCTGGCACTTGCTCTTACTTTCCCTCCTAGGCACAAAGGAATCCTGTATCACAGACGCATGCTGCTCATTTTGTGAACCTCACTTACACTCATTCAGCAGACCTGGCAGGAGATCATAGTAAACAGGGCAAAAAACCATCATGAGCAGAATCAAATTAAATCTCAGCAAGGACAAATGGTCATGACAGCATCTTAGTTTTAAGATTAGCCCCCCCTTGAGGGCCCGAGCTGTTGCATAGTAGGCTAAGCCTCTGCCTGCAGTGGTGGCATCCCATATAGGTGCCAGTTCCAATCTCAGCTGCCTCTCTTCTGATCCAACTCTCTGCTATGGCCTGGTAAAGAAGCAGAAGTTGGCCCAAGTGCTTGGGCCCCAGCACCCACATGGGAGACCCAAAAGAAGCTCCTGGCTTCAAATTAGCCCAGCTCCAGTTGTTGCTGCCATTTGGGGAGTGAACCAGCAGGTGGAAGATCTGTCTCTCTAACTTACCTCTCAACTATTTAACAAAAAAGTTTATCCCCCTTTTTGCAAGTGATTATTTTAATACTTAAAAATTTTTAAGATGTGATTTGTGTCTCTGAGATCAGAGAAGACAAAGCCCAACCCAGGATGGCCCACCCAGGAGGTTATTAGCCTAGGCCCTTACTGACAAAATCAAATTTAAACTTTCGCCTTGACTGCAAACGAGGTTGTATATATTGTCAGAGATCTAGGACAGGAGTGGAAGACTTTTTCCTGCAACTACACACGTGTATCATAGTTCACAATGCCTGAATCAATTTACAAGTTATTTTGTAAGAAGTACCATTATACTGTATTTCATGTTTTGCAAGTGTTAATTTATTAGATGTAAAAACATTTTTGTAGCTCTATTTGATAGTTTCTCATTAAACAGAATGGGGCCCGTCCTCTGGAAAGCACTAGGTATGTGCTGACTTCAGAATGTTTATCTACAGGTATAGATAAACTACACTTTCCAAAGTACCTTCTCAAATATTTTGAGGCATTCAAAGCACACAGAGCCAATTGTTTTTACCATTTTATCATGAAAGCACAGTTTAGGCAGGTATCATTCCAGTGGTCACTAATATTGCACATTGATTAGTTCAAGCCTGATTTTTGTTGTCCATTGGATGATGCAGCATTTCTCTCCTTGACACGAGCACTTGAATGGAATTGGTCCGACACACCAAAGCCCAGAGCCACTGAAGGCTCTCTCTGCCATCAGGACCGAGGGCTCTGTTAAGGAGACTTCCTAGTCCTCATTTCCATGTGTATTGGGGGGAAAGCTCATGGACTGTGCTTGAGGCTGTTTGCCAGCTTCCTGCATAGCAAGTACAGCCAACGGCATCAGGACCAAACGCTCTGCAGACATGAGATGTTCAGGATTTGAGTCAACAGTTTTGAAACATCTTCCCCTTAACTTAAGATTCCCAACTTAATCATCCAAGTCCCCTTGCTCCTGACCAACCCCCTCCCAGAGAGAGGTTTTACACACCCAAATACCAAGACCTAGATTTTGACTCAAAGGCGGCTTCCTCCAAGTTTTGAAGCCAGCTTTCAGGGAAAGGCTTGGATTAAGCCTCCCTTCCACAGCCTCACAGAAGTCGGTAGGTGCAGTGATGCTGCTGCTGTGTGTGGCTTGGGGTCCCCCGCAGAAAAGCTGGAAAGTGATCATGAGCAACTGGAGACAGGGGTACCAGCCAGCTACACTCTCTCACTGAAGACTTTGGAAAAGGAATAATCTTGAGAGCAGGAAATGTGTTCTATACAAGTTACAATTGTCTTAAAGACAGCTGTAGGTTTGGGCTAATTGAACTTGGCATGCTTGGATTATAATACCCAGTGTTATCTCCTTACTTTTGCCATTATGTGAGACCCAGAAGAAAGCAAGGCCAGAGTTCCCAACTTGTCTCCTGGCACTGACCTGAGGGGTAAGAGTCCGGCTGGAGGTGCCAGCTCCTCTCGGGCAGTTCCTTCCTGACCTCAGCTCTGGATGTTCCAAGCTGAAGAACCGGCTCCTCCTCTGCTCTCAATGGATTCTTTGACATTCCTCTGCTGCACAAGTCTAATCCATTGCCACTGTTCAGTGTCTCCAAACTTCTAAACACATTGAGGGCAATCCAGAACTTCAGAAGGCTTTCAAACAACCTGGAATAATTTTACTTGCTGTCTCATGAGACTATTTCGGTTTCAGGTAGCAAGAAAAGTACCAAGTTTTATACTCCTTGTACATTGGAACAATGTAATTCTCATTTTGCCTTTAAACATCTTCCCCTTGCCTCAGTCTCCCTGAATGTATTCATACTTTACTATGGCATGTATATTTCCTTTGCAATATGCCACGATTCTGAAATTATAGGTTGAGAATATCTGATTGTTACTTAGATTGACACAACCTTCAGCTCCTATCTATTGACTTACTAAGTGGCCAGTTCTGGCACCAATTCTCCACGATGCAGCAGGAGATTTAAAAACTTTAAATGAAAGTATTGGGGTGATCAAGTCATCTTCTTGCTTTGTGTTTTCAAAGTCTTTTAGGATAACCAACAATTCACGATGTCATTGCAATCCCCCCTGATCTTTCTAGCCTCATCCTGTGCCTCTCTCCCCTGCTGTATTCCTAGTCCCTTTGTCATACTGCCCACATGGATTTTTCTCTTTCTGCCTGGAATTCTTTCCTTCCCGCTTCCCCCCTGCTTTCTATGACAAGGGAAGCAAAGCATGAAGAGAGACTGCGTGGAGCAGCTTAACTTCCCCAGGAGTATCTCCCGAGGTACAGCCACCCATCTACGCTCAGTCATCTTCCCTGGTTGTTGTGTGGTCTCTAAGGACCATGCTCTTTCTTTTGGATGTCTGTCCAAATGGTGACTGCACATGTATCCAACACTCCACTGGATGAGGAAGCCCATGAGGACAGGCGTCTTGTTTGTCCACAGGGCCTAGCTTTGCTGTTTATTGAATGAGTGCCCAACTACAGTGCATACAGCAAGGAGTTTGGTCCTTGAGGAAGAGCTGCAAAATGGCAGATGAGTTCTGCCCAAGGAAAGTCAAATAAAACCCACTTTCTGCAGGTTTTAAGTCACTATGTTAGGGGAATACAATGATATATATTTTCTTACTTTACAATTTTTCTGCCTGGAGATACAGAAAAATCAAAGTGTTAAGGAAACAGATTTGAGAAAAGGGTGTGAGGTTTAGTGATGTTTAGTGACCTTTAATAGAAGGGTTTCAGTAGTGTAATAGAAGCCAAGATTCTAAGTAGTTCAGGGAGTAGGAGGTAAAGAAATGGCAGTCAAAGTAGATGGCACCTGGCCAGCCTGTGGGTGAAAGTGGATGGGAAAGGTCAGACAGCTGACTTGAGAAAGCAGCAGAATCAGAAGGTCATTTAGCTGAGTGGAAATGTAGTGACAGAGACCAGAAGACACCTACAGGCTGAAGGAAAGGATGGTGGGTAGTGACTGGAAAAAGGGACTTCAGAAAGGTTTTGGAAAATGAAATTAAAAGTTTACTTTGGTTCAAACATTTTTGAAATCCATACATAGTTTTTCATAATGTGCACTTCCATCAATGTTTGAAAGCTTATTTTTATGCGAACCAATTTAGAAATTTTCAAAATTTGAGTTTATTTAAAATGGGGAGAGAGTTTCTACCTCCTGGTTCACTCCCCAAATGCCCACATCAGTCAGTGCTGGGCCAGGCTGAAGCCAGGAAATCAAAATGAGTCTTCAGAAGTGTGTGGTAGGAACCCCATCACTTGAGCCATCATCCGCTGCTTCTTGGAGCACACATTAGAAAGAAGCTGGAGACAGAAGTGGAGCTGGAACTAAACCCAGGGATCCTACCTGGGATGCGG
Organism: Sylvilagus floridanus; assembly: GCA_949820135.1. Classification (NCBI taxonomy): domain Eukaryota; kingdom Metazoa; phylum Chordata; class Mammalia; order Lagomorpha; family Leporidae; genus Sylvilagus; species Sylvilagus floridanus. Next base: position 94,590,874 of record OX463238.1, read on the forward strand.
GCATCTGGCTTCTTCAAAAGTAGGTCAAATGCATGCCTGTCCCTAGACTTGTCTTTCAATCCCATTTTCTGCAGTTTGAAGCCCCACTGTAGAGGCTTGTGAGGTTTTTCTGGAGTTGGGAGGAGACAGGTGGCACCTCATACACACTCAAGTTTTGGTGGACTTGAGGATCTAGTTGAGAAGACACTGATTGCTATATAGGGAGTAGTAAAGTTTATACTGGCTGAGTCAAAGTGAGCAAGAACACAGTGCCTGGGAGGACTCAGGTGACAGATGGAGCATCAGGGACACACACTGAAAACCCGAGTTCCAACCCACAAGTTAGATTTCTCCAGATGTGTAGGGTTTGCTCGTGTTACTTGTACCTCTATGGAGCGGTTATTTCATCTTCTCTTGGGAAGCTAATTACATACCTACACCTGTGGATGGCCATTTCCTCAAGACTCAGTGTGGTGGCCAGTTTTCTTTCAATTCTCCCAGGCCCTCAGCTGCCTGTACTCTCCGTCCCTGCAACAGGAGGCAGAACGTGACAATGGCTGTGAGAGGTGCAGATGACAATTGAGTTACTCTCACGTACTCCACGGTGAGTCAGCTGAGGGCAGAATGCATTGTTTTACACTTGAAACTCAAAACTGTTGGATGGTGTAGGAAAGCAGAGAAAGAAACCCAATTAAGTCTGTGTCCTGCACACAGGACAGGTTACAGCCACTTTGTAAAGGTTTCAGAGTTGGCCCTGGGTGAGTGTTTTTTCTGGTGCAAGCATTTAATTACAAGGAAATTTTCTGTTGATGCTCAGAAGAAAGCTTTTGGGTTTGTCATACGTAGACAATAGGAAGGTACAGATCCCAATAAAGAAACCACCTCAGGAACTGTTTAAAAGAATATTTGAAAGGCAGAGTTACACAAAGAGACAGGTTATCCATCTGCTAGTTCACTCCCCAAATGGCTGTAAAGGCTGGGGCTGACCAGACAGAAGCCAGGAGCTTGGAACCCCATCAGGGTCTGCCACGTGGGTGGCAGGGGCCCAATCACTTGTGCCTGGGAAGGCAGTGGAAGACAGCCCATTAGCAGGGATCTGGAGCAGAAGTGGAGCAGCCGGGACTTGAATAGGCACTAATATGGAAGGCCGGCATCGTAGGTGCCAGCTTAACCTGCCGTGCAACAGTGCTAACCCCAGGACCTTAAGATAGGTTTGTACATTAACCATAAGGTTGATCCTGTGGCTCAGTGGAGATTATTTTCTTCTCTGGATTCCACAAACACCACGTGTCAAAATTGTGTTTTCTCTATTGACCGAGGCAGAAGGTGAACAGTATGTTGGGGAGGGGAGAATGAGGGCTTGTGCACCCACAGTGTGATGGGGGATGGAGAGGGGGAGGGGGGACCCCCCCTATCCACTGGTTCCCTTCCTGCATGCTGGCAAAGGCTGGGACAGGAGCCAGGTTGAAGCTGCGAACTGTGAACTCTATCTAGGCCTCCCATGTGGGCAGCAGGGACCCACCTACTGGAGTGATCACTACTCTTTCCCAGGTGTAAGTTAGCAAAATGCTGGAATAAGGAGCGGAGCCAGGACTCCCAACAGCACCTTAGTTGCAAAACCTTAAAAATGCCCATCCCTTATGTGAATTTCAAGGTGCAGAACTTCATCTTTTGGCAAAGAAATTCCTATCCATAATCCCCAGTTCAGATTTCAGCAGGCCAAAGTGAAGCTGTGCAGGTTGGAGCAGTGGACATCCCTGCACTAGGCTCCAGCTCAGTCTGGAAGGCGGTGGAGTACCCCAGTTGAGCCACTGGCTCAGTGGAACAGTTTGAAGACCTCCAACAACCTGACCCAGCATGGTGAAAATCCATGGAAATGCGCTTGTGAAACAAGATGGGTCCAGGAAAACCCCACACAGGCTCCCCAAGGTCTGCGGATGTTTGTGCCCTGCTGCCCCCACCCCAGCACCCGCCTCGGGGAAAGGGGAACTTGGCTCCACAAAGTATTGCACCACGGGACACAGCTTTTCCCCTTTCAGTTCTGCACAGGGCTCCTTCCTGCTCAGCATCTGCAAAAACTTTTTTCCTTGCATTGAGTTAATGCATTGAAATTAAGTTGGGCTCCATGGTCTGACGGCCAGGGTTCAAATCCGGGCTGAGTCCTTGCTAGGTGCATAGCCCTGGGCAATTAATGCATTGGGCTTTGTCCAGATTCTCACTGGTGACACAGGGACAATACCATCTGCTTTGTATGATTGTCATTTGATTAAAGGGAATAATGACTAAGTCCCTTATCACTGTGCTGGGAATGGAGTAATATGGTGAATGCTGGCTGTCACCAGGAACTCAATCTATTTGCTCGCCTGTTGCAGAACAAGTAGCCCAAGTGGATCACTCCTTTCGCTCTTAATTTCTTGGGTGATCTTAAGAGCCCTTCCTGGCTCCAAGTCAATCACACTATGGCTGCAATCATGCCTAGTCCTATGCACATGAGCTTACACACATGCCACAGCTTTCTCCCTGTTCTTGTTCCCAATTTTTGATATGACAACTCCTGGAAGCTTCTAGAACCAACTTTTGAATTTTTTGCCAGCAGGTACTTTCTCATCCCTTTGGTTCCCTAAGCTTGATTTCTGCTTGCAGTGGGAAAATTCATTTCTCAAACAAGTTTTAATTAGTGCAAATAGGAATGATAACAACTTCCAGGGCTCAATTCATAGCCAAAGTGTGAGGTACTTTGTTCAGTGATTAACAGTTTGAAGTCAGGGCCGCGCTGCAGTGCAGCAAGTTAAAGCACTAGCCTGAAGTGCTGGCATCCCATATGGGTGCTAGTTTTAGACTCAGCTGCTCCACTTCTGATTCAGCTCCCTACTATGGCCTGGAAAAGCAGAAGAAATGGCCCAAGTCCTTGGTTCCCTGCACTCATGTGGGAGACCCAGAAGCAGATACTGGCTCTTGGCTTCAGATTGGCACAGCTCCATCTGTTGTGGCCAACTGGGAAGTGAACCATTGGATGGAAGACCTTTCTCTGCTTCTCCTCTGTGTAAATATTTGAAATAGAATTAAAAAGAAAATGATCCAACAAAGGAAACGGGATGCACAGCAGACTCATAGAATGGCAGATGTCCTCAACAGCACTCTGGCCTCAGAATCAGCCCTTAAGCATTCGGATCTGGCTGAAGAGCCCATGAGAGTATTTCAGGCATGGAAAGCTAAGACACTCTGGCAAAAACAAACAAACAAAAAAAACAAAAAGACAAAACCTAAATGAAAGATCTCTATGAGTGAGATCCCAGTGGAAAGAACGGGGCCATCAAAGGAGGAGGTAGCTTTCTCTGAAGGGAGGAGAGAACTTCCACTTTGACTATGACCCTGTCAGAATAAGATTGAAGTAGGCAAACTCAAAAGGCTTCCATAGCCTCATGACTAGAGCCTAGGGAGATTTATGACGCCATAAACAAGAGTGTCAATCGTTAAGTCAACAACAGGAGTCACTGTGCACTTACTCCCCATGTGGGATCTCTGTCCTTAATGTGTTGTACTATGAATAAATGGTGTAACTAGTACTGTAACAGTATTTTACACTTTATGTTCTGCATGGGTGCAAACTGTTGAAATCTTTACTTAGTATATATATACAGATCAGTTTTGTAAAGAAAATTGAAAATGAATCTTGATGTGAATGGGATGGGAGAGTGCGCGGGAGATGGGAGGGTTGTGGGTAGGAGGGAGGTTATGGGGGAAAAAGCCATTGTAATCCAATAGCTGTACTTTGGAAATTTAATAAAAATTAAAAAGTTTTAAGGCAGCGAGAGCAGGTTATTAAACCAAGTGTAAGCTCTTTCTGTCATGTGTGCTTGAAGCAAGCACTGAACACAAATATCACCCCCACTTAACGCCTTTATTTATGCCACAGTCAGGATTGGGATGGGACCATCGTTTACAAAAGGGAGTTTCCTTTTGTGCATGACAACTTGAGGGGCAGAAAGTGTATGCTGCAGAAGCATTTGTTTATTCCTCCTATGGAAAACATCTGAAGAAAATGCACTCTGGTGACCCACTGAAGGGTTCCTGTGGAAAAACAGACCCTATCCCTGTCCTGTCCACTGGGGACAGGGTTAATGCAAGCTTTTTCCTTCCCCTGGGTTACTCCACTTTAATAAGCAACACAGAATCTCATCTATCAGCCTCATACAAAGGTTTCACTTTTCAGGACAGTGTGGTATTCACGATATACGGGAGACGTTAATCCCTCCCTGTGCGCTGCTTTTGTTGTGGTACGCAGAGTCTCAAAGGAACCGGGCTGACTTCTTTGCTATCTTAATACCTATTCCCCCCAGAAGCAGGGCATGCAGTAAGGATTATGAATAGTTTCCTGGTAGATGCTGGGAAGTAGGGTGGGGAAGGGACCAAGAAATGGTGCACCAGTAAGTCTACTACTGCAATGCTCAGCTGTAGATTAATCCTGTAGGGGCAATCGGAGCTCCACCCTACAACACACAGCAAAAACTAACCTGAGGGCCAAGGGAGCATTTAAATGCACTCTATCAGTCATGGACTGAGGCCTGCCATGAAGGAGCAAGGCTAATGGTAGCCTGGACGTTCTGGAATGCTGAGGTGTCAGGAACACACACTGAGACATTGTGCTGTATCTGCAACTTAAGTCTACACGAATCTTTAAAGAAGACAGTGCTGCATCCCAAGATAAGCATTGCTGATTACAAGGAGTATGATGCAGTAAACTAACATCCAAGCCTGTTTCTCATATACAAAGTAGAAATACCACTTTCACAGCTGTTGGGCTGATGAGACCTGTAGGGACCTGTAGGGAGTGTAATGCCCAGGATGTGGTGTGCTCTGACAGCCATTTTACCTAGAGCATCCTGTATTTATTAAGCCAGTGCTTCTCAGACTGAAATACTCAACAGGGATCATCTGCAGATCCTATTGGCATGCTGGTTCCAATTCAGCATATCTGGATGGGGCATGGGGCACTATGTTTCCAACAAGCTCCAGGGAGACACTGATATTGCTGCTCTATGGATCACTGTGCAGCAAGATTGTAAACAATTCCAACATTCATCTTCAGCCACTACACACAATAAATCAAACTATTTCCCATGGATCTATTGAGTGTAATCAAAGCAAAAAAGTTAGATCATGACTGAGTGTTGTGAGCCTTGTGAATAACATAGTTTGTGTTGTTCACCACTGATAAACTCAACTGCTTTAGGTTCCCAGGGCAGAATTACACATGAGAGGAAGTGCAGAATAAAAAAAAAATATATAGGATAGATAAGGATTTCAGCATCATGGAAAAATCCGAGAAGAGATACAAATTGCATCATTAGAGAATGAGGAAAAAGTGTCCAAAGGCATCTAAGTGGTACATGACAGTAATGCAAAATTAGTGTCAGCTGCTTGGAGATTCGCCCATGCACAATACATTACACAGGGTAGGAATGCTAAAGAGCTCCTATGGGATTTACAATCTGTTGAAGGCAATGAACACACACATGAAGACACCAAGCAGTAACAAAGGGACTAAATCATTCAAGAGTGGAGAAGCTTTCTAAGTCACTGGCAGGTTATTCTTGTCTGCAATACCTGGGAGTATAGTTGGAAGGGGGACTTCAGCTGGGCCTGGAGAGGACATTAGGCTCTTGGGTTTGAATGTGATGGGGTTATATAAACCAACATCACAAATGTGATCAAAGAGCTCTAATGTACACATGCATGGCATCGCCTGGGTTCTAGGCTGACCAGTGACAGGGCTGCCAGGGACAGTGATTAAGGACAGCGCACCACACACATACTGGCCCTAGAATGAGGCAGGTGGAGGTGAAGAAACAGAAACTAATAGTGTGGCCGGCACCATGGCACATTAGGTTAATCCTCTGCCTGTAGTGCTGGCATTCCATATGGGCACTGGTTCTAGTCTCAGCTGCTCCTCTTCCCAACCAGCTCTCTGCTGTGGCCTGGGGAAGCAGTAGAAGATGGTCCAAGTGTTTGGGTCCCTGTACCTGCATGGGAGACTGGGAAGAAGCACCTGGCTCCTGGCTTTGAATCAGCGCAGCTCTGGCCATTGCTGCTACTTGGGGAGTTACCAACAGAAGGAAGACTTTGTCTCTCCTTCTGTCTATAACTCTACCTCTCAAATAGAGAAATAGAAGACTTAATATTAGCAATATTACTAAGGAAATGTAATGCAAAGTTCATGCTCAGATTTCGTAGGAACTAGCTGTGGGGCCTGGAAACATGATTCTCCCTAAGTCTCTTTTACTGCTAAATACTTACCCTTCATTTAAAAAAAAATGTTTCAAAGAGTTACAGAGACAGAGACAAAGCTATCTTCTATCTACTGGTTCCCTCCCCAATGGCCACAATAGCCAGCGCTGAGCCAAAAGCTTCTTCCAGGTGTCCCACATGGGTGGCAGGGACCTAAACATCAGAAGTGGAACAGCCAAGACATGAACCAGTGCCCACATGGGATGCCAGAGCTGTAGGTAGTGGGGTTACCTGCTATGCCACAATGTCAACTCCTACTCATGCTTTATAAAAGAACTGAGGTTATGATCAATTAGCACAGAGCTTGGTTTATAATAAGTTTAAAAGATTTATTTTTATTTGAAAGTCAGTTACACAGAGAGAGGAGAGGCAAGGTGGGGGCGGGGAGGGGAGGGGAGAGGGCAGGCTTCCATTTGCTAATTCACTCCCTAAATGGCCGTAGCTGTGCCAATCTGAAGCCAGGAGCTTCCTCTGGGTCTCCCATGTGGGTGCAGGGGCCCAAGGACTTGGGTCATCCTCCACTGCTTTTCCAGGTCATAGCACAGAGCTGGATTGGAAGTGGAGCAGTGCGGATGGAACTGGTGCCCATGTGGGATGCTGAACTCCAGGCAGCGGCCTAACCACTATGCCACAGAGCTGACCCCAAAAGTGTTTGGTACTCATTAACATATCCAAAGGAGAAAGGACAAAGAATAGCTAAAATAAGATTTTAAAAAAGTAGGAAGGGTTTGAGGAAGGAAGGAAGAAGGAAACAACTTCATTGTTGTGGTCACAGCGATGTCTACTATTAGGAAGTTCTGGGGTGGAGAGGTCAGAGTTCCAAGATACCTGGAAGCACACAGACCTTCAGCTTATACTTTGAAGGAAACGCGCATACACAGCAAACCTCAGTCCTTGCGAAGATAAAGGTGAAGGCTGTTGTGATGTGCAACCTCCACCGTGCCCCGAGAATAGAGACTATTGCCTGAGCTCCTGGCAGGGCCCCCAGGTGAATTCAGCCACCCTCTCAGGGTTCATGTGCAAAAGGCATTTGACATAGACGTGAAAACGCTCAGCTTTTCTACCCCAGCTAGGAGGAGCCCTGAAGGGTCATTCCACCTTCAGACATCAAAGTTTCACTTAGTCTGCATCACCATCTGAATTTCTCTGCCAGATTTCTTCCCCTTCCCCCTGAACCAAGGCATTTCCTAATAACCCTCCTGCATGATAATCTGTTAGAGTCTGCTTCCTGAAGAATCCCCTCTGGCAGCTGGTTCTGCCGTGGTTGCTCAGAGGACACACAGCCACTGGCAGGAGGTGGCCGAGTGTTAACAAGAACACAGGTGATGGACTTGGATAGTATTTTGGCTGGAGGAAACGCGTCAGATGTTGCTGGTATCTGCCATTTGAGAAATACAAGGGAAGTACTATGGGCAACAGAACTGGATTAAAGCTTGGGGAAAGGAAGTTAGGCTGGGGTGAAAGGCAGGGGTCTCCTTGGTAGTGAACAAAGAGGCTCTCATCTCGTTCAGCAGAAGGACCAAGAGATCGGAGGATCACACCTCTACATAAGAGTAGCTCAACTCCAGAGAAAGTTAACTTTCCACCTAGAAAGTCTATGCCAAGGTGAGGGTAGGTCAAAGTGGGACCTAGACACATAAAATGCAGACACTGGGGTTAATGTTCCCAAACCTTTAGTCTTCATGTTTCTCTGAGTAGGTTATTCCTCCCTAGTAAGGGCTAGCACTCTTCCCTTTGTTCCAGAACAAAGCAGAGGTCTTCTCTCTGCAAGACAACATGTACTCATCTCAGGAACTGGCACCTGCTACCCACTTGGTCAACGGGAAAATGGCTATGGTTAAGTTGCAGCAAACACAGCCAGAGACTGGCTTGGGTTTGATAAGGGAGACAGGGGACAGAACCCTAAAGCAGCAGCAGGAAATGGGCATTTTTTGCTAAAAAAAAAAAAAAAAAAAAAAAAAAAAAAAACAGAAGAGAATAGAGTATAGATGTGGTTGATTTCTGAGAGCCTTGGCCCTTATGGAATCAGCATACTGCTTGAAACAAGTTTATCAATCTGGAAAACTCTCCTAGGATATAGGATTTAAAATTCTAGCAAGGATGCCAAGAGATGATGCAAACACATTCCTGGGATCTCACCAGCATGAGATGAGCACTGGCTCAGAGTTGCCACGGCAGATGAAGAGACAAGCTCTCAGGGAAATAGCAGAGTGGGTACAGTCTGTAAGGCTGGAAAACCCATTAGCCATGCATGTTCAGTAAGATACACCATCAACAAAGCAGAAAGCCTTGCCCTGTGAAAGGGGCACCAGCATCATTTGTGTGATTTCACACAACTGGGCTGATAATTGGCTACCCCTCCTCGCACATCCAACAAAGGACAGGGGTTGCTGCTTCATCATTAGAAGTCAGGTGGATGCAATTAACTTAGTGCATGACAAGGAGGAAAGGGCAATGAACGGGTCTGGTTTGCAGGGGACTATGGAGCTGATTAAAAGGAAACACAGTACCTGCAGAAAATAGGCCAACCAACAAGAGTACCCTTCTCTCTACAGTCCAAAGAAGTGAAAGATGGTTGGGTGGGCGGTTGGCAGCTGTCACACTGATATATAATCACACCTTCAGTCTGGCTTCCAGATCCAAACTACTTTTCAGAGCCAGAACCTCAAACTTAAAAGGTCACCAGAATCCAAGGACCTTGCATAGCATGCCGGTGTACATTAGTGTCAATTCCCACAGCCCTCCCCCAGAGCCGTCCACATGACAGTATACCATGGAAAGGGGACTACCAGGGCTTCAGTTACCACATACACCAATGTAACACACACGGCCCTGTTGGCATGGAGGTGTAAGAGAATCAAATTATCTGTATTGGCTGGATAAGTCAACACTTCAAACAGAAGATTTGTGTTTTCCTCAACCCAGGAAAACCTTTCTGGTTGTTAGTTCTCCCTTCTCTCCAGTTCCCATTTTCTTGGATGGGGACACTAGTATTCTAGATTCATCTTTGAATTAAATTTTTATAACATGCAGATACTTATATTACAATATTTTTGTGTGCTTACTTTTGTAATGATTTTTAAAAAGATTTCAAAGAGTTACACACGGGGCAGGGGGAGAGGGGGAAAGGGAGAGAGAGAGGTCTTCCATCTGCTGGTTCACTCCTTAATTGGCCGCAATGGCCAGAGCTGTGCCAATCCAAAGTCAGGAGCCTCTTCTGGGTCTCCCACGTGGGTGCAGGGGCCCAAGAATTTGAGCCATCTTCTACTACTTTCCCAGGCCATGGCAGAGAGCTGGATTGGAAGTGGAGCAGCGGTACTCCAACCATTGCCTATATAGGATGCCATCACTGGAGGTGGTGGCTTTACTTGCTGTGCCACAGCAGCAGCCCCTACAATGGTTTTAAAAAGTCAACTTTTAGGTTTAATATGTGTAACGAAATGCATCCATTTCAAGTGTGCAGTTTAATGGATTTTGGCATGTGTATACACCAGTATAGCTTCCATGCCTGCCAATCAAGATATGGGACATTCCCACTAACCCCTCAAAATTCCCTCTTGCCTCTGACACCAATACCTTCCACAAATGCTTAGCAGAAGCAACCTCCTTTTGGTCCTACCAGTTTCTTTCCTAGAGTTATGCAGACGAAATTAGTGTGTACTTTTGAATGTATGTCTACTTTCCATCATTTTGACATCCACATTGCATCTATCAATTTTTGCTAACAGTCTTCTATTGCATGGGCACACCAGTTTATTTAGTGATTCATTTCTTAATGAACACTTGGGTTGCTTCTCGTCTGCCGTTACATGCATCGTACGTGCAGGGTCTGTGTTGTGGAACAGTGAGCTAAACTGCCACTTGTTCTGCCAGCATCCCGTATTAGAGTGGAGTCCTGGCTGCTCCGTTTCCAGTCCAGCTTCCCGCTAATGCTTCTGGGCAGGCAGCAGAGGACCTAGGTATTTGGGGCCCTGCCACCCATGTAGGAGACCCAGGTGGAGTTCTGGGTTCTTAGCTTTGGCAAGGCCCAGGCCCTGGTCACTGCAGTCATTTGGGGAGTGAACCAGCGGATGGATGAGCTCTGCCACTCTGCTTTTCAAATACATCTTTTAGAAAGTTGTGAGTTTTTCAGTACATGTTTTCACTTCTCTTTGGATATACTTAGTGATGGTACATAGGGCAAGTGTAAATTTGCTTAACTTTAGGGCAAACAAGTTTTGGGAAATGGTTGTAGCACTTAACATTTGCCTCCTAGTACATAAGAGATCCATTTGCTCCAAATCACCAGTGTGTGTTGTCAGCCATTTTGTTTTTGCTAGTTTGATACTCTATATATAGTAATGTATCACTATGGCTTTATCTTACATTTCTGATGACTGAAAATGTTGAGCATCTTCTCATGTATTGGCCACTCAAGTTTTTTTTTTTTTATTTAACAGGTAGAGATAGATAGAAAAGGTCTTCCTTCAACTGGATCACCCCCCAAAATGGCTGCTAAGGCTAGCGCTGCACCAATCTGAAGCCAGGAGCCAGGTGCTTCCTCCAGGTCTCCCACATGGGTTCAGGCACCCAAGCACTTGGGCCATCCTCCACTGCCCTCCTGGGCCACAGCAGAGAGCTGGGCTGGAAGAGGAGCAACCAGGACTAGAACCCAGCACCCATATGGGATGCTGGTGCCGCAGGCGGAGGATTAACCAAGTGAGCCATGGCACCAGCCCCCAGCGCTCTCATTTTTGAAGTATCAAGTTGTTTACTCACTTTTTAAAGACTGTTTGAAAGTCAGAGTTACAGAGACTGACAGAGAGGGATATGTCATCCATCTGCTGGTTCACTCCCCAGATGGCTATTTAACTCTTCCAAATGGCTACAACAGCCGGGGCTGGGCCAGGCTGAATCCAGGAACTCCAAGCACTTGGGCCATCTTCCACTGCTTTCCCAGGCACATTAGCAGGGAGCTGGATCAGAAGTGGAGCAAATTAGCACCTACATCGGACGCCGCTATCACAGGCTGCGGCTTTACCTGCTAAGCCACAATGCCAGCCCTCCTAAACCCAGTTTAAAAACTAGGTTGTCTTACATTTATCAAGTTGTGAGATTTTTAAACTTATTTAACAAATACAAATTTCCAAAGTACAGCTTATGGTTTACAATGGCTCCCCCCTCCTAACTTCCCTCTCACCCACAACCCTCCCATCTCCTGATCCTTCTCTCATTCCATTCGCTTCAAGATTCATTTTCAATTATCTTTATATACAGAAGATCAATTTAGTATTTAGAATCTGGATGCCAGCCTTTTGTCATAGGTAATGCAAATATTGTCTACTTATTTTCTGTTGGTTTATTCTTTTGTTTTCTTAAAGGTGACATTTGAAACTTGTGGTGTTTAATGTGGATGAAGTTCATTTATTTTTCTTCTGTATTTTGTGCTGTTAAGAATTCTGACTTTCCCAGATTTGTGAAGGTGTGTTAAAATTTTTGGTCTTGCACTTCAGTCTATATTCCATTTAGAATATGTTCTTGCACTAAGTGTGAGATAAGAATTGAGGTTCATGCTTTTTTATATGTTTATCTTGCCAAGAAATAATGCCTGGAACCTTGGATAATCTTCTCACCAGTGAATTACTTTGACATCATCAAGTTCTTTAATAAATACTGGGCTATTACGTTTCCCTATTTCTTTTCACAGCAATTCCAATAGCTTGCATCTTTCAAAGAATTTACCCATTTTTTCCAAGTACCTTAATTTGCTACATAAATTTGTGCATAATAATCCTCTTGTAAGGATAATATCTGAGCTGATGTCTCTTTTCTTGAATTTGATCATTTTTCTTTTTGTCACTAATTAAAGGCTCAATTTTTCAAGGAATTAGCTGGTTTGACTTTTTGCCTGCACGATAACTGTTCTCAGTTTCATTGGTTTCATTTGCATTTATTTTTTCCTTCAATGCTTTGAGTTTAACTTTATTTTTTGGGTTTAAGTGAATTCTTGCATCATTGATTTTTTTCATTCTTTTCCAACGTAAACATTTAAAACAAATATCCCCTATAGTTACTGACTTAATTGAATCTCTTGTTTTCATTACTTGATGTAAAATTTATCCTAATATGCTTTGTGATATATTCTGTATTAATTAGAAATGTTAACCTACAAGCATTTGTGAATTTTTCATCATTAGTTTCATTTCTTATGTTGTGGTCAAAGAAACATTCCATATGATGATCTCAATCCTTTAAGTTTTAGACTCTTAGTCCTGGGTGGAGCTTGCCTTTGTGAGTGTCCAATGTGCATCTGTATTCTATAGTTGGAATATTCTATGAATGTTCTATAAGAATCTAGAGCAGACTGCATAGAACCGTATCCTCATCTTTCCATAAGACTGAGTTTCAAGTTACTGTAACAGTTACTGAGAGAAGAGTTGAATGCTCTAACTGTTACTTGGGTTTATCTAACTCTTGTCAGTTGTCAGTTTTTGCTTTATTTATATTTGAAACTAATTAGGTACCTGCACATTTCTCATCATTTCCTTGATGCAGGATTCAGTTATTGTTATGAGCCTTCTCTATTATTTGTCCTTATATGGGACTCTAGTTTTCTTAATGTAATGTTTACTAGGTATCACTTTTAAGTCTCATTAACTATTTTGTTTAAAAACAAAACTATTTACAGTGGTTTTCCTGCAAACAGCATGTATTGAGTCTTGCTATACCCTCATTTATCGAAAAACTTTAAATCTTGTTATATTAGATACTTCAGGTAACTGCCTTATAAATGACAGAACACTTGATCTACAATACTGATTGTGAAAATACTTTGTATTTTTCTAAAATGATTCCTATCAAATTATGGTGGAGAGAATCAATCCTCTGGTTCATTCCCCAGATGGCCACAATGACTGAAGCCTGTCCCAATCCAAAGCCAGGAGCTTCTTCCAGATCTCATGCAGTTCAGGGAACCAAGGACTTGGGCCATTTCTACTGCTTTTCCTGGCCATAGCAGGGAGCTGGATCAGAAGTGGAGCAACTGGGATTCGAACAAGTGCCCATATGGGATGCTAGAACTGCAGGTGATGGCTTTACCCACCATGCCACAGTGCTGGCCCCAAGGTGGTGTATTTTTAATCATCCTTCTTACCCAAAGGAAAAGAGATTCTTGGTTGAGTCACTTTGAGGTCATTGCCCTTGGCCCCCTGCCCAGGCCCACATGGCCCAGTGGAAGGTGGGCAGCTTTGGTGAGATGCCATCATCCCCTCCAACAGCACTGGGTGCTTTCCTTGGGTGTCCAGGCAGCTGTCTCTACCAGTGATTCTACCACCTCAAGTGGACTTCATCAACACAAACCAGACCAGTAACCTTTTCTACCACTAACAAAGTCCCTATCATCTCTTCAAATGAGTCAGCCTCAGGAGTTTGGCTTCTCCAGTGCATGGGTAGAAGTCAGGGATGCGTGTGGAAAAAAGGATTTATCTTGCTTTCTTCCTGGAAGATCACACAGTCGCCCAATAGTAGTAATGGCAGCAGCAGTGGAAATATTAATAAAGATGCTAAATAAATATCTCAACAATTCACTGTTACATCATCAAGCAAAGTGAAGCCGTGAGTCATTCTCCACTGGTTGAATGTTTAATGAGACTGAGCAGGGACAGAGATGTGAGCCTTTTTGTGAGGTCCTCCTGTGCAGCTTGCTTCAGTCATGAACTGAGCCACAGGTGTTCTGCCCAAGAACTGTGGCAGGAAAGTGTGCTGACAAGGGGTGAAGTGTAGGGTTGAGACAGAATTTTTTCCATGCAGGAAATCCACATTAGTAACTCTTGCCCATGTCTACTCCTTCTAGTGACTGACCTGTGTGGTGTTATGCAACATCACTGAAACCATATGTTCCTATCAAAACAAATAACCATGAAGAAAATTAGAGAACATCCTAGTGTTCTTAGAGGATGTATAAACAGCCATCAACAAAATGCTTTCATCAGCTTTCTCTGTTCAAGAATAGAGTGAACCAAGGAAGATGACCATTTGTGCTTGTGCAGTCTCAAAGTTCAACTTCTTTGTGCAAAGGAATGCACTACAAACCCAAGTGTATAAAATGCTTTGAACAGTGTCTGGCACAATAAGTGCTCCAAGTTATTCTTATTCCTGGCAGCAGTACTCAGTTATTTCTCAAAAAGGGTCCAAAAAGAGTAAAACTGTGGCAGAGGTGAAGATCTACTTTGCCCTGTTAGACTATAAACCTGGAAACTACCGGTAATTTTAGTAAGCTGAATGATATTTTAAAAAGGTCTGTATCTTCAGTTAAAATTTAATTACAGAGTTCAACCAATAGTACTAGAACAAAACAAAGAAAAAACACTAAAATGGATCCCTGTTAAATGTAACAGTGGGAATAAGAGGGAGGAGATGTACAATTTGGGACATGCTCAATCAGACTTGCCCCAAATGGTGGAGTTAGAATCATCAGGGGATTTCAATACAATTCCATCAAGGTGGCATGTACCAATGCCATCTCACTAGTCCAAGTGATCAATTTCAGCTCACAATTGATCACACTGATAGGTCTAAGAGTCAAAGGGATCAAACAAGACTAGTGTCTGAAAATACTAACTGATAGAATCAAAAATGGAGAGAACGATCCATCATGGGAAGCGGGATACACAGCAGACTCATAGAAGGGAAAATGTCCTAAATAGCACTCTGGCCTCAGAATCAGCCCTTTAGGCATTCGGATCTGGCTGAAGAGCCCATGAGAGTATTTTAGGCATGGAAAGCCAAGACACTCTGGGGAAAAAAAAAGACCTAAATGAAAGATCTCCGCGAGTGAGATCCCAGTGGAAAGAACGGGACCATCAAAGGAGGTACCTTTCTCTGAAGGGAGGAGAGAACATCCACTTTGACTATGACCCTGTTGGAATAAGATCGAAGTCGGCGAACTCAAAAGGCTTCCATAGCCTTGGCAACTCATGACTAGAGCCTAGAGAGATTACTGACGCCATACACAAGAGTGTCAAATTGTTAAGACAACAACAGGAGTCACTGTGTACTTACTTCTCATGTGGGATCTGTCCTTAATGTGTTGTCCAATGTGAAGTAATGCTATAACTAGCACTGAAATAGTACTTTACATTTTGTGTTTGTGTGGGTGCAAACTGATGAAATCTTTACTTAATATATACTGAATCGATCTTCTGTATATAGAGAGAATTGAAAATGAATCTTGATGTGAATGGAATGGGAGAGGCAGTGGGAGATGGGAGGGGTGCGAGTGGGAGGGAAATTATGGGGGGGGGAAGCCATTGCAATCCATAAACTGTACTTTGGAAGTTTATATTTACTAAATAAAAAATAAATTTAAAAAAGCTCTATTTTCTAGATCTTAATTTACTTTTTGAAGTTGGAACAAGAACCAGACAGCTAAATAGCACTGTAACTGTTCTCACTCCCTACGAAATGAATATTCTGTAAGAGACTGCTTTAGTATACTGTTTTAACAGAATATTTTTGTTTTGCCAGAAGGATGATCCTCTCTTAAAAGGCATGAATTAAGAACTGTTTCACGGGTCATACTGCAAAATACTCATTTTCCTTAAACAGCAAAGTCAAATGATGGTAAAAACTACACTTGCTGAAGGTGAAGAAATGCTTTTTATAACTAATCTTCGTCATAACATGTTACATAAAGCAGAATGAGGACTTAGAAGATCCAGTTGTAACTCAAGGTTTTTAAGAGCATTTTGCAGTGTTAGTTGACACAACATTACATGTTTATGGGGTACAGTGGTGTTGTATGACTAATAGATCAGAAGATCCTCAGAAATTGCTCATTTGTGTTGAGACCATTCAAAATTCTGTCAGCTGTACTGAAGTAAACCATAGTTACCCTTCCTTCCTGTAGAACAGTAGATGCTACTGCTCCTATTCAACTATGCTCCTATACCCATCAAGCATCGTCTCTCCAACCCGCTGTCTTTACTTCCAGCCTCTGCTACCCAGTCTTCTACCCTCTACTTCTACAAGATCCATGCTTTTAGCCTTTATAGAAGTGAGAACACGTGGCCTTCCTTTCTGTGCTAGACTTCATATAAAATCATCCCATTTCATCCATGTTATTTAAAATGATGGGATTTTCTTTTTACAGCTCAATAGTATTCCATTGCATACACACACACTTCATTCACTCACACGTCTGTGGGACATTTGGGTTGATTTACTATCTCTGATCATGTGGATGCTTACTTGTCTTGTGACATACTGCTTTCATTTCCTTTTGATACAAACCCAGTAGTGGGATTGCTGGATCATCTGGTAGTTCTATTTCTAGTGTTTTGAGGAAGCACCATACTGTCTTCCACAGTGGAAATACTAATTTGCATTCGTTCCAACAGCAGGTCAGAGTTCCTCTTTCTCCACATCCTCAGCTTGAGCTGTTTCTTCCTCTAGGAGAGGGCTAGTGTTCCCTAAGACACCTGGTAATCAGTGTAGCTTGAAGCCATTTTAGGACTCCTTTCAGCCAATGAAGTGATACCTTTCTGCATCCTACCTCATTGTAGCCAGAAGACCTCCAATTAAAGAATGAGAAAAAAATGAAATAAACTCGTAATTGAAGTATCTAGCAGTATCCCTGCTGTAGTCCAAGTGGGGACATGGTGTTCACTGAGTTCCATTAGAATGCATGGACTCAATTTCACCTTGGCTGATCTTGGCTGCCCTCTTTTTTCCAGAGTTCAGACTCCCTGCTCACTGGAAGCAGAGATAAACACTAGTGGCTTTGGGTTTAGATTCAATGATTTCAGCAACTTCAACAGAAAGCAAGATTCCCTTTCTTAATAGTTACAGCAAAAGCCTCAGGGTCAAAGCTCATTGGGGCCAGTGCCGTGGCTCAATAGGCTAATCCTCTGCCTTGCAGCACCTGCACACCGGGTTCTAGTCCCAGTCAGAGCTCCAGATTCTGTCCTGGTTTCCCCTCTTCCAGTCCAGCTCTCTGCTGTGGCCTGGGAGTGCAGTGGAGGATGGCCCAAGTGCTTGGGCCCTGCACCCCATGGGAGACCAGGAGAAGCACCTGGCTCCTGCCATCGGATCAGTGCAGTGTGCCAGCTGCAGCAGCCATTGGAGGGTGAACCAATGGCAAAAGGAAGACCTTTCTCTCACTCTCCACTCTGCCTGTCAAAAAAAAAAAAAAAAAAGCTCATTGGACTGATTTGGGACCAGTGTCCACTGCTATAGACAAGGGAAGAAAATGCTGTGGTTGGCCAAGGTGAATCCTGTGTTTACCCTGAATTCATGGTGTGCAGCCAGGCCTTCACTAACTATAGGTGAAGAATGGGGGGGGGGGGTTTTGGTGTTTGACCTAGCAGTTA
The DNA here is from genome assembly GCA_949820135.1 of Sylvilagus floridanus. Lineage (NCBI taxonomy): Eukaryota > Metazoa > Chordata > Mammalia > Lagomorpha > Leporidae > Sylvilagus > Sylvilagus floridanus. Next base: position 94,608,489 of record OX463238.1, read on the forward strand.
TGATACCTGGATCCTATATTTCAAAGCATGGATTGGGTATCTGCCTCAATGGCCCAGTTTTGGCCATTGCTGGCATTTGGGGAGTGAACAGAGGATACGGACTCTAGCTCTTTACCTCCCTCCCTCTCAAATATAGTAAAAAATGAAAAAATGATGGGGTAGTTATCTAAAGGAAAACTTGGGTGATATTACTCTACACAGAAAAAGCTTAGATGGCTTCTGGGACATGAACTACAAGAAAAACACCAATAAGGAAAAATATATCCCTTATATGCTAGTAAGAAGTGTTTTAGAATATAGCACAGCACACACAAACCTCTAGGGCAACACACAGGAATGGGCGACTATTACCCAACACACTGCTCAGACACACTCCTAGCTGCGTCTCCTGTTGCTCCTCCAGACCTCCTCTGTGCCCTGTGAGCCTGGATAACGATTCCTCAGTCGGCTTTGTATTCAGGTTTGACCAACAGGGAGTGCCGTGAACAGACTGGCTTGGCGATGGAGAATGGGTTGGGTATTTAATTAGGGGCTCCCTGCTTCAGGGCTTAGTACTCCAGCTGTACCCCTGCTCCAGCTAATGGTGCTCCTGTTTCTGGAAGTCCTGAGCTGGCAGTAGCATCCACAGGGCTACTGGTCTCAGGGTAATGAGCTAGCCCTTGTGGTTTTTTCCTTATGCCCTTCCCAGGTGTTTGTAAATATTCCCTTTAGACTGACCGCTCTGGAAAAGCCATATTTTCAAAAAGAAACTGCCAAGTATGTTTAATTGGAAGAGAAACCACCAAACTAGTTTTCAGGGTGGCTGCAGCATTTTACACCCCTGCCAGCAACGTGTGAAGAGCCCAATTTCTCCATATCCTCACCAACACTTGGTGTCATCACTTCTAGTTGTTTTAATGAGTAGACAGTGCTGTCATTTGTGGTTTTAATTTCCATTTCTCCACTTCATGAGGCTGGATACTTTCTGTACTTATTTGCCATCTGTTTTATCTTCTTGGATGAGATGTCACAGAGGTTACTTTTAAATGTTTATTGTGAGCAACATCTGTCTATCCACTTCCTCACGTAACACTTAGGTTTGTTTGCCAAAGTTTCAGTCCCCGATGTTCTCAGGAGGAAAACCAGCTACTACTGTGTGCTCCAGCCTTGCTGGCTTCTGTCTCAAGCATGTCTTGTTTAGCCAGCTGGCACAGTGGCTCTGAGACCAAGCTGCTTTGCTCTCCACATAGCTCACCCTTCTCCAATTTAGCTTTAAGGGCCTCTTCAGAAATGGCTCCCCTGGCCTCCCCTAGGTCAGTCCTGTCTCACAGGACTTGTCTTTCCCTTCTGTTATTTTTACTCTGGTCTGCAATTCCACACATCCGTTTGGTGTTACTGCCTCTGCTGGCATATGCCTTAGTGTGTATGCTCCACGAGGCCAGAGTCCTCATGTCTTCTCTCCCTTGAAGCCCAAGGCACCTTAGCATCTGATGCATGCTTGACTATTTCCAGGTCATTTATCCAGCTTTCGAACTATTGCAGACTATTTCCACCTTTGATTCTATCTATCATTTCCCTTTTAAAGTTATCGATTAATATTACCATTTCGAGGATTGAACTAAAATATAGAACATTTTATAATGCCAAGCACTGTATAGTATAAAAGCCTGTTTATACAATAAAGTCACCATTGACTTTATTAGGTGAATATTTAATACAGAAAAACTTACACTGTTGCCCAATACAAGATCTAATTTCATAAAATGTCAGTGTATTATTGACAAAATTTAATGTTACGAGCTACATTTTATCCCCTCCTAACTTGTATGTTGAGGTGCTCACCCTCAGCACCTCTGAACGTGACTATATTTAGAGATAGGTTTTTGAGGATAATTAGAATGAGCTCGTATCCATGTAAGAGGAAGATATTTAGATAGAAGACCACATTAACTTACAAACCCCAAATTCAGAAAGTCTTAAGAAAAAAACCATACTACCATCTTGATCTTGAACCTCTTATTTCCAGAACTATGAGAAAGTAAATTTCTGTCATTCAAGTCATTCAGCACACAGCACTTCTTTGTGAAAGTCTTAGCAAACAAATATAAGGGGGCTTCAAAGATCTGGAAAATGGAGTTAAAGGTTGAGTTTATCTTGGTGAAAAAGATGTTTGCTTCCATGCCTCATTTTTTTCATAATATACATTTTCCATGAACTTTTAAGAAAAGATCTGATTTACTTGAAAGGCAGAGTGAGACCGGCAGAGAGACCCTTCCATCCAATGGTCCATTCCTAAGTGCCTGCAACAAGTTCTGGTCCAGAACAGACCAGGAGCCTCCTGTGTCGTCTTCCCACTTCTTCCCAGGCACACTAGCATGCAGGTGGATCATAACTGGAGCAGCCAGGAATTGAGCTGGCATTCTGACATGGAGTGCCAGCATCCTAAGGAGCATCTTAACCTACTGTGCCATAACACTTGCCTTATCCATGAATTTTTGGAGCCCTTTTGTACAAGTGGCAGCAGCAGTAATGCCAGATTTAAGGGAATTTATGGTTTGACTCTGATTTTTGTAAAATTTATCACAAATCTTATCAATGAAGCTGTTTGATGCTATACTGCACTACACTGATACAGATGGTTTGAAATGAAGCTAACAAGAAGATAATAAAGGTAGAGCCAATCAGCTAATTAATCCCCCCATTTGTCAGTAAAAAAAATCTGGAAATAAATCAGGTTTCCAGTTTAGGTTACTTGAGGTTTAAAGTCTTGGTCAAAGGACAATGTGCGGAGTTGCCTCCAGATCAGACTGAGTTCCCCCAGCCAGGAGGGGACCTGGAACTATCACCTGGAAGTGGATCTCCAGTGTGTTTCATGGCAGTGTTCCAGCACCTAGGCCAGGGGCCTCCAGACCTCCTAGGCAAGACTCAGAGGGCAAGCGAACCACCTAACATGCACTGGTAGTTACTCGGGAACAATCTAGACCAGGGCTGTCCCATGTCAGAAGGAACGATGGGCATCAGCTCTGAGGTTTACTCAGGCAGGAGGGAGTTGGCGATGTTGACACATTCAACCCGTCACCTCGTTAGCAGAATTGGCTTGTTCATTTCTCTCCTCTGACACCCCAGAATACATGAGGCAGGCCAAGAGCAGTCAGAAAGGATTTGAAAAAAATCTGTTAGACCTGAAGACCTTCATCAACTGGACCGATCTTCTCACTTTACACGGGAGACAACTGAGACCAGCCCCCAGTGCTTGGAGTGACGCGTATGCATTAAGTGCCTGCAGAATATTTATAGTAGTCCACCTCAGTCTGAAGTCAGAGATAAAGAATCCTCGGAGACATCCCAAGCCTGAAATTTCTCATGCTACTAAGAGAACTTTGGATTCTCTTGATAGGTCTTGTCTAATATCTCAGAGGGAAATAAATTTAAGCAATTCACTGTTGGAACATCCCTTATCTTATCAAGTTGGGTTAAAAGTTAAAAATCTTATCAGGACTACATCTGGAAAATATAAAGAGATTGATTAGCAGTTGGAGAAAGCTGTACTGTAAGTGAGAAGTAACTCCATCACCAGTAAATATTGTTCCATAATAATGACAATGACCCTTTTGGTAAATTAGTGCCTTTCTTCAATGTTCATAAAATAGGTATGTTTTACAGCCCTTTGGAATTTAAAAATTAGGCAACTGATTCAGAGACCTAAAGGATTAGAAATGCATTAAATGATAGAGTATATATGACAGAAATAGACTAACTCGTGCCTATGCACCAAGAATTCTTAAAGCAGTTCAAGTGGATAGGCTGGTGCTTGCCCTTTAGGACAGCTTAGTCTGGTGGAGAAACCAGACACACAAAACACTGTGTGGACACAGCAGTCCCAAGGTTATAATCAGAGGTCAGAGGTTGTTATTCTCTTCTCTCTAGATACCTGTTTTGATACCTCTTAGAGCTCTTATTCAAGGAAGGACAAGCTCCTCCTGCCCCTTGGAGGAAATCTAGCACAGGTCTTATGACTTTTCTGATAAATTCCAAGTGATATACACTTGTCACTGTGAGTGACCAAGATAACTATTTCAGTAATTTACACCCTTTTCAAACACCAGGTTTTTTTAAAGATTTGAAAGGCAGAGACAGAGACACGCAGACACGCAGACACGACACTCATCTATTGGTTCACTTCCCTAACAGACATAATAGCCAAGGCTGGGCCAGAATAAAGCCAGGAGCCAGGAACTCCAACCTGGTCTCTCACCTGAGTGCCAGGGCCCAGCTACTTGGGTCATTTTCACTGCCTTACTAGGCGCATTAGCAGGAAGCTGAATTAGAAGTAGAGCGGCCAGGACTTGGACTAGTGCTTTGATACGGGATGGTATCATCACAAGCAGGCTTAGACAATTTGGCACAGCATCCACCCCATCCATTTCATTTAAAGATAAGTATTCTCCTTGTGGCTTCAACTGGCTCCAGAGGCATGGATGCCTCTGCCTGTCTCCCACTCAACAGGTTGCTGCTTGGCTGGACCCCAGGTGAAGGTGAGGGGTGGGGCAGTAAGAGGTAGGAACAGGTGTGGCTGGCACTCAGGTGGTTTCACATAGGTTTCCTGAGGCCAGGCCAGGCCAGGCATGTGGCTGCCAGTCTGTCATAGGTCATTTGCAGGCCCTGTTTGGAACCTCCTCTTACTGACATTTTCTTGATGACTACACTAGCTCTATCTTGTCTTTGACACGCTGGCAATCAGAGGTTCACTCTTAGTTGGAGTAACTACCCTGTTGGGTCCTGAGCAGAATTAGAGATAGCTCAAAGCTCTCTGCCTTTCTCCCTTACCTTCTGTCACCAGAGGGAACCCACAGGAACGCAGACCAGCCAAGGTGTGAGCAGCTGTGTAGGTGTAGCACATGGAGCTCTCGTCTTGCTACCTATCTGCTTGCCACCGCTTCTGGTCTGTGGAGCCTTCAGGAGCATCTCACTCTGTCCCCTAAATGGCAATGTGATATCATTCAGTCTTTGTCTATGGAAGCCCTGATGACCAGGCTTGAGGAAAGAACCTTATAGCCCTCTCCCATGCAATAGGAAAAACCCACAGCATACCAATAACCACCTCCAAGAAATTGCTTTTGTTCTAGGTTTTATTGATTGAATTAAGAGTGTTTACTTATTTGAAAGTGTCACAGAGAGGGGGAAGGAGTGAGGGAAGAGAATGACTGTGAGCTAATAAGGTATCTTCCGCTGGTTCACTCCCCAAATGGCTGAAATTGCCAGGCCGCACCAGACTGAATCTGTGACCCTGGAACACCATCTGGTTGGGCCATCTTCCACTGCCTTCCCAGGCACATTAGCAGGGAATTGGATCAGAAGTGGAGCAGCCAGGACTCGAACTAGTGTCCATATGGGATGCTGGTGTCACTGGCACTAGCTTAACCCATTAGGCCACGCCAGTCCCTATGGAATGAACCCTCTATTCTATGGCTTAGTAAAGTCCAGTGGGAGAAGAATTTGTTTCTCCTTTGCAAGCTGTGCACAGGCATACAGCACTTCACCTTGGAATCTGGGACTGGTTGCTTTTGGGTCCTCAGCAAAAATTAAAGCTGAATCCTGTTTGTAATACAATAGATTGTTAATGTGTCAAGTGGAGGCCACAAGAGCGAGCTGTAAATCTATAGCAGATCATACTGATCCATACTAGGTAAGGGGAGGGTTAGCAAAATCTTGCAAAGCTGGCATCTGAGTCAAGTTCCAAGATAGATGAATCCAGAGTGGAAAGAGGGCATTCCAGGTCAGTTTGTTTTTAACTGTAGGGTACATTTTTGGATATCTGGGGTGTTTGCTATGGTAGCCAACATCACTCCAATACTTGGCATTTTTACCAAACACTAACACACTTCAGATTCGTGCCAGAAAAAGAAGCTAAACCTATGAGTATTTAGAGCCAGGTTTTATTTACAGGAAATACAGGGAGCGAGAAACAGGCTTAGTGACACCAACATAAGGCAGCAGAGAGATAAGTTCAGAATCAAAGACATTCTACAGAACTGACTTGTTTACTGCAAGACGATATTGGCAGCGGTGGTGTTCGGGGTGGGATTCAGGCAAGATGACACGCAGGAAGCACAAGAATTACATGAACTGTGTCCACTTCTTTGATACCCGCGATGGTAGTGTCTTGTGTTGACCACTCTGAACCTCACTGCTGCTTCCCCACCCTGCCCTAAGCCCTGCAGAGCTGCTGTAAGGAGATCCCTCAATAGTGGCTCCCAATGGGGTTCAGGTAACAGCCCCAGCAAGACTGGAAGGAGAGGTTGGAGAGGGGGAGTCTGTGGGAGGAGCCTGAGCTCCAACTCCATTTGCCCAGTGGCAGATTGTGGGTGGTGGCTTCTGTACAACAAGTCATAACTCTCTCCTGGCTCTCTCCACAGCATCCTCTTTCCTCCATGTTCTGGTCACCACTCCCTTCTCTACCCCTTCAGTGCCAGTGTCCCACCACGTAGCTTCTCAGTGCCTGCCCATGCCCTCAGAGTGCTTTCATTAAAAATTTTCCTTAAGTTCGTTTCTGCTGAGACACAGGAGGTCCATCCATGGATCCAGTGGATTCCAGGAAGTACAGGAAGTCTGTACAACACTGAGAAACACTAGGTCCAGGCAGGATATGTCAGAGCCTCCAGGGTACTGTGCAGGACTTGGTTTGAGTTTCAAGGTGTTTCTTGCTGCTGGACCAAGTGTGGGGGCAGGTGAAAAGGACGAAGGGGGCGGGACAGCACTGCTGAAGGCTTTTCTGCTGTGCTAGATCATTCCGGAGGCTGCTGTGAGGTTCATCAGGTGGCTCGGCAGGAAGTGAGGTGAAAATTGCATTTCAATAGAAAGATGGTAAGATGCTAGAGAAAAATCCAGATCCTGTGCTTGAAATCTTCACCAGGTTACCAGAGCATCACCTGTGGGCCAGTGTACACCTAACACAGAAACTAGGGTCTCTGAATAGAGAAATATGGCTCTAAAGGAATATCTAGGTTTTAGGCGAAGTACGAGACAGACACTTATAGGTATGTAATGTCCTTTATGCCACATATCCCACTGCTGCATTCATTCATGTCATCAGCAAGGTTGTGTTCAAACTTTGAAGGACTTCCTTTCCCACTGCAGGATGTTATAGAAAATTTGATTTGTTGTACTACCAGCTTTACTAAGCTACATTTGTTACATGAAGGGAGATACAAACAGCTGAAACAGTAAACATTAGTTGCTAAACAAAATTAATGATTTGTTGTTGCAGAGGACCAATAAGACTTCCTACAAAGTATTTCTTACTCAGGACACTTAATTGTTATGCAGAATTGGAATGAAAGGCAAAAATCTCATGTCTTCCCTTTCTCCCCTTCTTAGGAATCGACACTATCATCTCCAGGTGAAAGAACCTTGCACTGTTAAGTGTTTGCATAATCATTCAGTCTTAGAATGTTAGTGTTCTTCCCTAGTTTTTTCTGCTTAGAGTGTCTTATGATTGTCAGAATTATAGGAACTGATGTGAATTTTATAGAATGTTTTGCTATGACGTCTTGCCCCTAATTCTAACACTTAAGAAAATATTCTGACTTCCTTCACTAATAGAATATGGGTTTTTTATAAGAGGAAGCAAAAGCCAGTCTGTCTACTTCCCTTTGTGTTGTATCATGAGTTTAATAAAAACTTTCTAACTTTCCATGAATCCAAACACTGAAATGTTCTTGTATCCTTTTCCTTGCTAAGTTATTCTGGGGCACCGCACTGGGGAGGCGTCCTGGGACCAGCACCATCTTTCATTGCAACATTCTTTGGTTTACTTCAAAACATGGTGCACTTCTCGTTTGAACTTATCTTCCACTAGTTCATTTTGGCTGTAGTGAAAACACAAGTGTGCTTTAAAAATTCAACCCTGCTCCAAGCTCGTCTTTTAAACATGGGACTTGAATAAACATTCAGGCTGCGTTTCCTGTTTCTTCACTACTACTACACTTGTCAGTCAGTACCTGCTCTATCTACAGCCCATCTGACAGAGCAGCTTCAGGGGATGAAATCTACATACTATTGAAGAAGTGGACGCTTGATGAAATGTCCACACAAGGACTGGACAGTGATCCACCTCATCTTGTCATGCCACGGCCTGTCATAGGCCAGGTTCTCCCTTGGGAGTTTGAACCAAGAGAATGGGGGGAATAGGAGAAAGACCACAAGGTGGAGTTGTTACCCGTTTACCAACTTATCACCTGATAGTCTTGTCAGCTAGAAGATCGAACAAAATACCATTCCTCAAAGCAGAAAGATTTAGCATCACTCATTCTGTGAATGACTCCACCCATCTCTACTCCCCACAATAGTCACTGTGTAAAGTTTGGTTCCCATGTCACATGTCCAATTAACCGCTACTCAAGTGTCTCAATTCAGGGACCCTCATTACATAATCGCTTAAACCTTGGTATGTGGAGTTTAATGTGTTTATAAAACCACATTTAAACATTTTAAGTGGAAAATGAGTGAGAAAAATAATCATCCCTTCTGATCACCTCGAGAATTCTTGCTGGCATGGTGTCCCCAACCATTCCCAACATAGTACATTCGTGGTTACCTAGGAAACATCTGCCAGTGCTTACAAACGTACACACATTTTGTTATTTCAGGAAGCCTAGGTCATGGCCACTGCAGATTCTTTGTTCCCTGCAAACCAAACCGAGATGGACTTTCGCATCAAGGAATTTTATTAAGAAGCACCCTTGGGGGCCAGTGTTGTGGAACAGTGGGTTAGGCTGCCACCTGCAACACTATCATCTCATATCGGAGAACTGGTGTGAGCCTTGGCTGTTCTGATTCCACTTCCTGCTAATGTGCCAGGGGAGGCAATAGAAGATGCCCAAGTACTTGGGTTCCTGCCACCCACGTGGGAGACCCAGATGGAGTTCCCGACTCCTAGTCTTGGTCTGGCCCAGTTCTGGCTGTTGTGGCCATTTGGAGAGTGAACCGGTAGATGGGAGATCAATTTCTCAATTTCAAACAAGTGATGATTTTTTATAAGTACCACCTTTGGGATCCAACAGGACAGAGTGGAAAGGGAAGGGACCAAGACTCAGGGAAAGACGTTCAGCTCTGATACAGGTTTAGCAGTAACTTCAACTAACACACACCCCAACTCCACGCAGCTCCAGGGAAGCTGTGGTACTGGAACTTCCTTCAGAGATGTTAAGGTGATCTGAGACAGCCAGGCCTATCTGCTCTCACAGATCAGTCACCAGATGTGGGCCGCACATTGAAGGAATAGGACATAACATCAGGTGTTTGTCACTGAGAGGATCTCTGAAGGTCTTTTAGGTGAAGACTGCCTCTTAGGGTGGCCAATTATCCCAAGTTTGACTTTTTAAGTCCCAGGTATAGCAGTGAAAAAAATCCCACATCTTGGGAGACATGTCAGTCCTAGGCATAACAGCTGGTCACTAAGCACCTGACCCTTTCCTCTCCAGCCTCCATCTAATCCCTCATCCCTAAGAGGACATGCTCTTTGCCACTGCATTTTCCCATTTGGCCATCTACAAGAACCCAACTTACAAGACTCAATGAATTAACAAAACAGCATGGTCTCACTGATCCATAGCTAAGGGGTGCCTGTGGTGGAATTTAAAACAAAAATAATGCTCCTACCAGGTAAAGAGGCAAATCCAGTTGCTTCAAACAGATGCTTCATTGGTGATTCCTTTTGGGATAACATTTTTAACCTCCTCAGACCTTAAACTTAACTATAATTCTGGGATGAAAGTCTTTGTTCTTCTTTCAAATATTTATCTGATACTCAAAGTTAGAGGGAGATAGAGTTCTATTTGCTGATTCACTTCCCAGATGCAACCGCAATGGCCAGGCTGGGCCAGTCTGAAGCCAAGAGCTTCATCCACATTTCCCACACAGATGCAGGGGCCCAAGCACTTGGGTCACCTTCCACAGCTATTCCCAGACCATTAGCAGGGAGCTAGATTGGAAGTGGAGCAGCCAGGTCATGAATTGATGTCCTTGTGGGATGCTGGTATCACAGGCAGTGGGGTTCTGCTATACCACAATGCCGGCCCCAAGCAATCTTTTCCAGGAAGTGTTGCCCCTTTCATTTATCTGAATAATTCATTATAATCACATCAGTTAAAATGAGCTTTCCCCTAGAGATGCAAAGTGAGCTGCATTTCAGTTAATTTGGGGATCAAGCATTGCTTTTAAAATAGCTAAGCTTTAATATCACTTAGGAGAACCCTGCCAAATTGAACATATTACACATTGCATTGGCTCAGTAAGACTGAGAACACTTGAGAGAATACTGCATAGGTATTTCTAATTTTTGTTTCAAAGTTTTACTTGAAAGGCAGAGTTACAATGAGAGCTAGAGACAGATCTTCCATCCGCTTGTTTACTCCCCAAATGGCCACATAGGCATAAGTCAGGAGCTTCATCCAGGTCTCCCACATGGGTTCAGGGGTACAAGGACTTGGGCCATCTTCTCTTGCTTTCCCAGGTGCGTTAGCAAGAGAGCTGGATCTGAAGTAAAGCAGCTGAAACTTGAACTGGTACCCATATGGGATGCAGGCTCTGCAATGGTTTAACCCATTACACCTCCGTGCCAGCCCCAAGAAGCTATTTTCTAAGTAGTCAACAATATTGTCTAAGGTCAAGACTCTTCATTGAATTCTAGAAGTTTGTATAAAAGTTTTGATGAAGATTTTTATTTTCTTCATTTATATCAGAAGCCATTCCACTCCTTGGTATTTACCCGAAGTAAATTAAATTGGCAAACACAAAAGCTGTCTGCACCTTAATGTTTATTGCAGCTCAATTCACAATAGCTAAGACCTGGAATCAACCCAAATGCCCATAAACAGTAGACAGGATAAAGAAATTATGGGACATGTACTCTATAGAATAATATACAGCAGTCAAAAACAATGAAATTCGGTCATTTGCAACAAAAATGGAGGAATCTGGAAAACATGCTGAGTGAAATAAAGCAGCCCCAAAGGGACAAATATCACATGTTCTCCCTGATTGGTGACAACTAACCAAGTACCAAAAAGGAAACCTGCTGAAGTGAAATGGACACTATCAGAAAGTGATTTGAACAGCCCTTGTCCTGACTGTTGATGTACAATACTTTGTCCCTTTCAGTTTTGTTCTAGTGAATACTATTGGTTGAACTCTGTAATTCACACATTTATTCTTAGGTATTTAAAATTGACTGAAAAGTGAACCCTGTTAAATATAAAAGTGGGAATAAGAGGGAGGAGATGTACATTTTGGGACATGCTTAGTTGGACTTGCCCCAAGTGGCAGAGTTAGAAATGTGCTGGGGGATTCTAATACAATCCCATCAAGGTGGCATGTCCCAATGCTATCTCACTAATCCAAGTGATCAATTTCAGTTCACAATTGATCACACTGATAGGTCTAAGAGTCAAAGGGATGACACAAACAAGACTAGTGTCTGCTAATACTAACTGAATCAAAAAGGGAGAGAATGATCCAACATGGGAAGCGGGATACACAGCAGACTCAGAATGGCAGATGTCCTCAACAGCACTCTGGCCTCAGAATCGGCCCTTAAGGCATTCGGATCTGGCTCAAGAGCCCATGAGAATATTTTAGGCATGGAAAGCCAAGAACCCTGGGAAAAAAAAAAACCCACCACCACCTATACCAAAGATCTGCGAGATCCCAGTGGAAAGAACAGGGCCAAAGGAGGAGGTACCTTTCTCTGAAGAGAACTTCCACTCTATGACCTTGTCAGAGTAAGATCAGAGTCGGCGAACTCAAGGCTTCCATAGCCTTGGCAACTCATGACTAGAGCCTAGGGAGATTACTGACGCCATAAACAAGAGTGTCAAATTGTTAAGTCAACATCAGGAGTCACTGTGTACTTACTTCTCATGTGGGATCTGTCCTTAATATGTTGTCCAATGTGAATTAATGCTATAACTAGTACTGCAACAGTATTTCACTTTGTGTTTGTGTGGGTGCAAACTGATGAAATCTTTATATACTAAATTGATCTTCTGTATATAAAGATAATTGAAAATGAATCTTGATGTGAATGGGAGGGGTGCGAGTGGGAGGGAAATTATGGGGGGAGGGAAGCCATTGTAATCCATAAGCTGTACTTTGGAAATTTATATTCATTAAATAAAAGTTAAAGAGACTTGTGGCTTAATAGGTATTTTGATGGTGCAAGTCAAACAGCTCGGGCAAACAATTGGTGGGGCAGTACAAGTGGCTTCTCATTCAGCAAATAAGAGCACCTACTATGTACCACGCTATGAAATAGGCACTGGTGTTAGAGAAAGTGGGACCAGTTTTGGCCTCATGGAACTAACAGAGGAAGTGGTCATGCGAGCAGATCCCAGAATGGACCTCTATGAGGATGATGCAACCGGGGAGTTTATAGGAAAGCTGTGCTCAATGAAAACCGTAACACTTGATCAGATGATAACGAAGTCAAATGCTCCAAAATGGGAACTGGACAAAGGGTGATGTTTCAGGCAGAGGAAAGTACTTTTGGGAAAAGAGCAAGAAGTTTGGCAGGGCTGCAGCCAAGAGACAGAATGGAAGTGGGACAAGAAGTGATGCTGAAGAAGCATCAGAGCTCAGACCCAGGAAGGCCCCGAGGTGCCTGCTGCAGAGTGCAGGTGAGATCCTGGAGATGCAAGTGAGCCCGAGGCTTGTGTGCAAGGCTGCAGAGCTGCCATTCACCCTGTCCCTGTGGTCCAGGAATGTGTCAAACAAGGGAGGGCACCACCTCACTCAAAGCCACACTGAAGTTATTTGCCAAAAGAGCAAAGGTTGAAGATTGCAACGATTTCTCATTAGTAACTTAGAACACCATGCAATTCCACCCTGGGCCATGAGTGTGCATTTGAGTTGGCATTGTCACAGTCGGTGGAAAGGCATCAGAGCCTTCACTGGGACGTGAAGCATTGAGACTTGAGTAATTCTGTTACCTCCCACTCCATGGCAGTCTCACAAATCCAATTTATCAGGATGATCCTAAGTGAAGTTAGGATGAAAGAGGTCATGGGTCTCTTCTCCCAACACCTGGGGTCCTGAGAATCCTCATCTCCCCTCCTCATGCCAGAACCGATTTTTCCCTGCTCTGAACTTTTTTTCCCAACCCATTTCATGCAGGGATATTTGGGTTTCTCATTTATTTACACCGTGACAAAAGATTCTAATTTTAATAAACCCACCGCACAATAGCCCCTTTCTTACAGAACTCTGCTTTGAATAGGACAACCCCTAGCTCAAAAGTTAGGCATCTGTGATTTGAGGCTATCAGTCGCCAATGCTGGGACTGAGTCAGGGAATATTTTTGCAGAAATGGAGTTGGTGTAGCTGGGTGGTCTTTCTGAGGACCTCACATAGCACCAGAGCCTTGGAGACAACAGGTGTTCCTTATTTGGGTTATTTCTTCCTCAGCCTGCTGCCCTTCCTCTTGGGGTGAGTGGTGTAGGCTTGGAGCCAACAATGTGCATAGGAGTGCCACTGCAGTATCACCCATGCCATATGATGCCATCAGGGACTGTTCTGGTCTAGCCATTTCCTGCAGCACCCAGAAGGGGACAGATTGAAGGGAGCAGTGGATGGACAGGAGACATGGAGGCAATGGTTCTATGTAAGAGACAAATGGCATACACCAAAAGCTGACAAAAAGATTCTCATGGGAATGGGCATCTGACCATCTACTTCTCATTGCTATTTGAGTGTGGGTGCTAAGTGGAAAGGTTAGACTATATTTAGACCCAGATCTTTAAAGATGACATGCACTACAGCAAAATAGAATGGTGGATGACTGACACACTCAAAAGGAGTCCTCAAAGTATTTTTAAAATTCTTCAAACTGCAGACAAATTTCGTCTGTTTAAGGTAAGCACAATGCAAAGCTACCAGGAATCCCAGATCCAATAAACAAAAAATAACTGCACTCCTTTATGTAGGGGCCACATTCCAGATTCTAGTAGAGAAAAAAACTTGACATTCTGATCTATTGTGACATTTGGGGATTTTTGGACTCCGTTTCCAAGTTACACAACACAACACTGTCAAGAGTCATCCATCTAAGTAAAGATGCCCCGGGGACCACCAACTGAGCACAGAGCCGTCTCTTGATCACTAGTTGTGAATGCTAGTATTTATTCCATTTTTAAACTTTTAAAAAATTCAGGAGTGTTCCAAGGAGTATGAGTTATCACATGATTCAAAAGAAAAACCTGAAGGAAAATGACAACCAGGTTCTCTCATTTAGCCAGAAAATATGCTTCAAAGAATAACCAAGTTGTCCTCTTCGTGAGGAACAAGGGTGACTTTTGCAAGGCACATAAAGATGGCCATCCTGCTGGCCAGGGGTTCTTCCAAGGCTGCCCGTGCCCGTAACAGTTGGGAGGTGCCAAGATTTAGTGTGGCACAAAATGTGACTCTGTACTTTTCAAATGCCAGATATGTGTATGAGATTTTTTAATCAAGTGACACTTTTGACTCAGGTTGTGCATCTTCCCAGGTTTGTTCAGCAAGCACCTAGGCCACAGTAACTTTAGTATCTCTTTAAATTTTAATTAACGAATATGAATTTCCAAAGTACAGCTTATGGATTACAATGTCCCCCCCCATACCTTCCCTCCTACCCGCAACCTTACCCTTTCCCGTTCCCTCTCCCCTTCCATTCATATCTTTTTCAATTCTCTTTATATACAGATGATCAGTTTAGCATATTAAAGATTAACAGTTTGCACCCACATAGAAACACAAAGTGAAAAATACACAGTAACTTTAATTCCAACGGCCATCACTTGTCTCATCCTCTCCTGGGGTGCACTTCCTGGGGTCATTGTAGCAGCAGCTACAGCAGCTCTATTGCCGAGATTTGACTTAGCCAGGCCAAGGAGACCCTGGCTTACTTGGAAGGTACCTGGAGCGGACAAGTAACATGACCCAAAAGTGTAATTTATTGCCCCATTGCAAAATTTTGACCAATGCAAGACAGAAGACAGAGGCAGCCCACAAATTCCATGCCCTTCCTTCCAATCTCCCATGAGAAGGTGTCATAACCCAGGGGCACCTTCCCCATGGCTTTTACTGAAATGTCTTCTGTGTCAAAGCAACTGGCTGTGTGTTCTTATGAAGCTGTGGCCTTCTTGGTGAGGCATTGCCCTGCATTGGTTCTCCTTATTTCCCGGCTTTGCTTCTGTTTGTTTCATGCTTGCTGTTCTGGAATGCTAAGCTCTCAAGTCTGCATGAGAATTTGCACTCTTTTCTAGAGCTGAGGCATTTATAC
The DNA here is from genome assembly GCA_949820135.1 of Sylvilagus floridanus. Classification (NCBI taxonomy): domain Eukaryota; kingdom Metazoa; phylum Chordata; class Mammalia; order Lagomorpha; family Leporidae; genus Sylvilagus; species Sylvilagus floridanus. The sequence continues at coordinate 94,623,781 of OX463238.1, forward strand.
TGTTCATTATGGCAAGGTCCCTTTGTTTCTTTCCTTGTTGATTATCAACTTTTTATCACTGCATTTCCCCATGATGGGAATGGAGAGCACAGCTAGTCCATGACATTAGCAAGAGGACAATTTAAGTCCGTGAAAGTACTTAAGTCTTTGTTAAAGACCCGAGCTACCTTGGCAATCACTGTTTCAGTGGTGTTCCCACGACTTGCAGTTGGCTGGTCAAGAGGCAGAGTTTCCACACACTGCTTTGTTCGTGTATCTTGAGGATCAATTAGGAAGAGCATTGCTTTGAGAGCTCAGCATTCCAACACTTTTATTTCTAGTCTCAGTGCAAGCCTACAATGTCTTAATGCTGTTTATTTTCTTCCCAGATGCTACCAATGTAAACATGCCACACCTAAGCTCCACAGCACCCTGCACTGATACAGCACATACCCTGCATCTACAGTGGAACAGAGGTTCCTTGTCCCAACTAGACTTTGGGACTTTAGTTCCATTTGTAGTTATGACATAGTTTAAGAAGCTTAGTTATCTTCCCCTTAAGGATTTTTCCCCCTGAGATGCAGGTAAAAAGATTTGTGTTTCAGTGTTTGATAACATTTATACCTAATTCTAATTTTACTTAGGTTTTACTTAACAGGTTAGCAAAAGTAAGATCGTGTGAAGTAATACAATAAGGTGCACTTAGTAAAACTTCCATACCAATGATTTCAACACTAAGAGGACTCAAAGAGTAGGCTATTAAAGTTACCTTTATGCTGTATAGAAATTGTCACCACAAATGTGGTCCTTTTTAATTTTTCTGGAAATTTTAACATTTGTAACACACGAGTACATAAGACAAGCTTATTACCTGTCCTAATTACCAGTTGCAAAGTGGTGTCACACCTAGAATGCCATTTGGAAATTGGTCATTAGCTCTCCCCCCCACCCTCCACTCTCTTCTCCACATATGCCTCCCTGAAGAAAACAAGGGTTTGATGCTATGGCACAGTAAGTTAAAGCCCCAGCATCCACATAGGTGCTGGTTTCAGTCTGGCTGTTCCACTGCTGACCCAGGTACCTGCTAACGTGCCTGGAAAAGCAATGGGGGGAGGGGGGAAGATGGCCCAAGTCCTTGTGCCCCTACATCCATGCAGGAGATCTGTAGGCAGCTTCTGGCTTTGGATCAGCTCAGCTCAGCTCTGTCCATTTCAGCCATTCGGGGAGTGAACCAGCAGATGGAAAACCTATGTCTCTACTTCTAACTTTCAAATAAAGTCTTTAAAAACCAAAAACAGAGGCCTAATTTAGGACATTGGCTGTATTTATTTCAACACAGCTATATACTATCCCATTCCCCCTTCCCAAAGAAGTCATTAAGTCAATGATACTTCTGAAGTTTTTCTATGCACACATGCATGTAGGCACACAGGATTTGAGTTTATTTCTTGCTCATTTTTCTGGGTTACTGAGCTTCTAATATTCTTTCCACAGAGTAGGTTTTAGGAACAAACGGAAGATACTACCCCTGTCACAGACCTTAAACAGCTCACCACTAGTTTATCAAATTATTTTTAGTCTACAGAACTAGTTCCTCACTAGAGCAAACTCCAAGACACGGACTCACTTTCCCCTGTGTTTAGTATGCTTCTTGATGTGTTAGTAGTATGTTCAGTTGCTTTCAGTATATGTATTGGAGTACTGACCTAAAAATTACAAGTACTTGTGGCCTATTTTCCTCAAGAAACAAATTCAGAAGCAGATGGCTGGTTCAGAAGCTCAGCAGTGTCTACCCCTTCTGCTATCTTCAACTGTCCTGCTATGACTCAGTTATAACATGATTGTTCCAAGCATTGCATCCTCACTCGATGAAGCAAAAGAACGGGGACCTGGGGTCACATTACTAACTCCTCTGCTTTTATCAGTTAAGGAAATATTTCCCATATTTTGCTTTAATCTCCTTGGCCATAACTGGATCATTTAGCCACTTCTAGCTGGGTTCCAGGGAGTTGTGTAACTGCGTATGCAGTATGTACCACTTCTACTGAGATGAAAAGCAATGCAGGAAGTGAGGATCCACTGGGCAGGCAACCAGCAGTGTTCACCACAAATGGTATTCACATTTGTTAAGTGAATACAACTGGAAGAGAAGGCAGACTAGAATAGCAGATGGGAGAGCAACATGAATGGTGAATATGCTTAGGACGACAGGAATTAAGCCAAAGATCATGATCATACCCAGATTGCCAAATCTTTAGATCTCATCAGATAAGAAGTGAGATTAATGAATCTATGATAGAAGAGATCACCAAATTAGAGTTGGACCAAGTCATCCTACACCAAGTCCTTCTGGGTTTAGCACTACAATAGATACCTGTGATGTCTACACAAGTTTTCAGAAAGTGATAGTGATGACTAACCAGTCCCTAAGGAAGGTTATCACAATGACTGAAGGACTACAACTTGTTGCATAGGGAAAACTCCTAACACTGATACTGAGATCTAAATTCAATTTTAAAGTCTTCTGGAAGAATGGACAGATCTTTCTTTACTGAGTAGTCAACACATTAGCATCTCCATGCCTCAGAACAAAGTTTAGAGGTACTGTTTTGCTGTAAAGTATATAGGAAAGTTTGATTTAAAACATAGGGGGTTGCTCTTGACAGTTGAGAGAATATAGCAAAGAGATGGGACTTCGAGTGTACAGAGTAGCAAAGAAAACTTGAATCGAATGAAGAGTTTTCTGCAAGGTTTGTACTCTAGATGTTGGCAGGATGACAGGGATTCAAGAGAATGGGAAACCAGAGATAAAGAAGATTAAGGTTAAACTTGACCAGATCTATAACTTACGGCTCTCTAGTGTCAAGTAAACCAACTTTATTTAGGAAGGGGGGGGAGGGGTTGTTGAACATACTCTAAGGTTAAAGAAGCTGGGCCCCAGAAAGTGATGTGAGTTGGAGCCTTGGCAAACTTCCAGAACCCTCCTACTTTGTTTCTGCATATTCGGTTCATTTTGCTCTGCTCTCCTAGGCTATCAACAAAACAACCTCCCCGCACTTAAGTTTACATGTTCTATTCCCAGCCATCTAAATATGCTGACTTAATTCCAAGTCCTTGGAGAGGATCTGATTCTCTTTAGGTCAAATGGGGGTCTATTCAATCTCTGTCAATACCAGGGAGACACAGTTACATAGTTTAAGTATGGCTTCCAGGATATCTGCCCTAAAATGTAAAGACTTGAGAGAAAAGGATATTATACACTGTGTAAACGTTATAGAACTGCATGTATGACAGTGTGGTGTAGGGTGACTTGGTACAGCTTTGGTCCCCAGAAGTTTCTGGTGAGCACAGCAGCATTCTGCCCGAAGTCCAGACTTGTGTTCGACCTCAGGTCTCCAGTTGCACTAGCGGTTCCCTAGCAAAGCAAGCCCAACTCAAGAGTTTTTCACAAACGTAGAAGGGTTTGAGTCAAAGAGGTTGGAGAGAGGTTGGAAGGAAGATCCTTCCCAACAGGAGCAGAGAAAATCCTGGACTCCTCCCTTAATGCATACCTGTAACGGGGCAGTTCCCTGCTGCAGAGGGGAACAGATGCATCTACCTCTAGGGTCCTAAAACATGCTAGCAGCCGAAAACCATGTTTTGAAAGTGACCATTAGCTGACTTCTTAATTTGGAAGATTTTTGAAGACATTTGTTTAAAAAAACTTTTGTTTCTGTGTGGGCGCAGACTGATGCAATCTTCACTTAATATATACTAAATCGATCTTCTGTATATAAAGATAATTGAAAATGAATCTTGATGTGAATGGAAGGGGAGAGGGAGCGGGAGATGGGAGGGGTGTGAGTGGGAGGGAAGTTATGGGGGGGGAGCCATTGTAATCCATAAACTGTACTTTGGAAATTTACTAAATAAAATAAACCATTTCATTTGCGAGGCCAAGATAGAACTCTCATCCACTGGTTCACTACTTTCCTAATGCCTGTGACAGCTGAGGCCAGACTGGAGGTGAAGCCAGGGGCTGGGAACTCAACCCTAGTCTCCCACTTAGATGGCAAGAACCCAATTACTTAACCCATCCCTGCTGGCTCCCAGGGTCTGCATTGACAGGGAGCTGGGGTTGAGCTTCAAAGGTGGGAATTGAAGCAAAGTGCTTAATATTAGGCATCTTAACCACCCAAATGCCTGCCCCTTGAAGTTATTTTTGAAAATACCATAGAAGAAAACATCTTTTAACTTTAAATTTAAAATAACTTACATACCTTGGAAGATCCTATTAGCAAGATTTGGCAAAATAGCATCCAACCATGGAAAGAACCCTGGATTTGAAGTGAATAAACCAGACTTGGAAGTCTAGCTGCACACTCCAACTGACTTACCTAGAGCAAACATTCACTCCTTTACTAACAAATAAGGAAACTAATGGCAGAGAGCTTAAGCTCATTCTGGCTTGAGACTTTACAAGGGTGTAAGGATCAATTGAATTGGCACAACAGCAGATGAGAAACAGCTGAACACCACAAATGTTAGTAATTACCCAGAAATTGGAGGATAAATGTTTATATAATGGACCAAAATGGATGACTCTCATTTTAGCCAACAGTGACTCTTGCAGCAAGTCGATGTTTTGGGGGCTGGGAGAATAGAAGTCAGTGGCAAGTATTCAAAGTGCAGAGCCACTCGTTAAGAGCAAGTATCATCTTGAACGTTCCTCTAAGATTATTTCTTAGTCACCAAGAAAGCCACACTTTGGTAGGCATAAAACCAGGTACAAACTCTCAGCAACTGTGTGTGGTATAGATGGGACCAACTTGGTTTAAAAAAAAAAAAGACCCAAGGAATTCAGAGTCCCCTGCTAATGTTGATGGATGTGGGGCGAGGCAGGAGGAAAGGGTTCGAGAGTCCCTACTCAATGTCCCTGGACCAGTTGTGCTCGGAAGCCTGTGGGTGGGGGTGATGTCCTAGAAGTGAGTGCTGGGGGATTTTTTGGTTGGGGCATACATCTGTTTGATCGAGGTCAGCAGGGCCCCAACAGGAACATCCAAACACAAACAGGCTTGCAACCTTCAAGCCAGCCTCGCATGGGGAAATCTGCTAGAGAGCTTCAGCTCTTCTAGGAGCTTGTTAGGTTTCTCCAGGCGAGCCCCTCATGTGTTCTCAGGATTATGCCACACATTTAACTTTCGTTGTGTTAAGTCAAGGGTCTCAGGACCCTGCTTTGAAAGATGACACAGTTGAGCCTGATAAAGTGTGAATGGTTCTTAGGCCAATGGAGCCTTGTGTGGTTCTCTGGCCAGAAATACAGCTCTAAGATTACTTGTTAGTTCTGTGGAGCATGGCACACTTCCAGCAGTACTCAGGATGCTTAATCCCTCACCTCAGCGCCTTTCTAACACCAAGCAGAGGACACAGGACACGATGGTGGATACAGTACGCAGCCGGATGGTTGGTGCATGATCTCATCGGTGAGCAGGGGTGGGCTTGTAAGGGCAATCTTGCACTGTTTATTTTAAAAGAGGGAAGACAGGAAGGATTAAGGCAGGAGGAGAACTAGGGAAGAAAGAATATGTTTAGAATAAGGGCTTCAAGATCCACCATGAGACCGAAGGGGAATCCCGCTCTTTTTGCATGAACCGAGTTCCTCTTTTACATATTTGGAAGGATGGTATAATTAGCTTAGGAGACAGAGCAACTTCAAGGCATTTGGAAGTCCCCTCCAGCCCCCATTTCAAAAGGAGTCTCTTGAGTTGGTTCAGAGTGCTGCCCACAAATGTGCTGAATCAGGCCCTGAATGCCTTCTGTCTGCCAGCAGGATCGGGACTCTTGGAGGTAACATTTAGTAGGAAGCTGAATTCACTTTCTGGTAAGGAAAACCAAGGGAATGACCCGAAATTTTGGACTATAAGTGTGCTCAGCTGATGATATGCCAACTGCTGATTGCACTCATGTTTTTGCCTCAATCATTGCCACCTCTTCCTCAATCAAGAGGACTACATCCTCATCAAGAATGTGTTAAGATGACACAGATGCAGTAAGAGTCAGCCTGAAAGCTATTTAAAGAAACTGCTTGTATTACTAGCTACATAGTTAAGACTGTATTACTATCATGTAGTCCTCTATTCCATGGTATTATCCTAGGTATGTTCTTTATGTCTGGAGACTTATGGAGAACAGCAAAGAAGTGCACTTTGAATATATTAGAGAGAATTAGTTTCACAGAAAAGTACATAAAGAAAACGTGGCACTAAGGCAACCCAAAAGGACCCCAGTGCTTGGCACATGGATCCATTCAAACATGAGGACTCGCCTGGGAACAATCATGTATCCCAGACAAGTAAGGAGCATCCTACCTAGAAGAGACAGTATCACTTGGTGACAGGATCTAAGGGACCCCAAAGTATTAGAATTTGAGAAGAGCAGTCGGGGCCACTGCCTGCAGTGCCAGCATCCCACATGGGCACCAGTTCGCATCCCTGCTGTTCCTCTTCCAATCCGGCTCTCTGCTCTGGCCTGGGAAAGCAAAAGATGGCCCAAGTCCTTGGGCCCCTGCAGCCATGTGGGAGATCCAGAAGACGCGCCTGGCTTTGGATCAGCACTGCTCCAGCCATTGCAACCATCTGGAGAGTGAACCAGCAGACAGAAGACTTCTCCCTCTCTGCCTCTGTAACTGCCTTTCAAATAAAAAAGTAGCAAGACCGATTTCCCACTGGGACAAAAATTGATAGTTTTATGCACGTGTCCTTAGGAGCATCCTGGTGGACCGTCCTTTTGTATTGTCCCAGGAATGCCTTGCTTTATGAGTCATCTCCATAGACCTCTGGCTCAGACCTCGCTGACCATCACCTGACTTTTGTCCATCATGCTCACCTTGTTCCAGGAGTTCTTAGCCTCTGATCTTGTGGGATCCCATTATTCCTCTGCTACCATGGAGCTCAATCCATAGCAGCTTCTCCTATTGCTGGGTACAGTTCAAGAGGACAGCTTTTCATCATTGCTGCATCATTCATGCATCATTCTCTCACCAACACATTCACCATGATAGAAACAGTGCCCTTCAGGCCCTGCTAGGAAATCCCAGCAGCTCTTATGGAGTAGATACAGTCCCAGGTCTTATACAGTGGGTCTACTTTACTATGATCCCTTCCTCAATTGTCTCTAGGCAGTTCTGACACCTTAATGTGCACTCCCCCCTTGTGCCAAGATTCCAGAAGCCATCCCAGCACTGCTGCTTGGGGGTTCTTTCCAGGTAATTATAACCCGTGATGAGGGAAAATGCCCTCGTTGTGTCAAACGCCTCCATTTTCAGTTTTATATTCCTCTTCCAGCTCTCAGCTTGGATCCTAGGGATATACTCCCGGCAAACATAGGTAGGAGCCAGGTTCTGCAGCTCCTTTGGAGTCCCCGATCTGCCCTTAGAAGACCTAGCACTTCCTTAAGGTTTTGCCGATTTGTGACCCTAGCTATGCATCTAATACACAGAAAATCCAGTGGGGGCAGAGCCCAAGGAGATCAAGTGTCTTATTACGCATGTCTTATTTGAGGCTTCTGCATAGTCTTCAATAAAGGGAGAGGATTCTATCTTCCTTTCTATAAATGGAAGGGCAACTATTTCAACAAATTCAGATGGCTCAGGGAGAAGGGTCTGGAGATGTAGTGTTCAATTTATCTCTGGATAGGCTCACCCCAAATCTCAAGGTGACTCTGTCCCAGTTAGACCTACGATTTTGGTGTAGGATTTTGATAATGCTTGCAATCCATCCTCCTCTGAAGTTCTGCAAAAGCCAACTGTCTCATCTTTAGCTGTAGGGTTTGAATGACAGTGGAGCAAGTGCAGCACTTAGGCTGCACAGCGTAAGGAGGTACTATCTCAGGGCCATGCACATGCTACTTTGTACTGGCATAACTATGAGCCTCCAAAAATTTTGCACTTCAGTTGCCTCAGCCTTGCCCTTATTGTGAAGCTGTACCTGCTCTGCAGCTGCGGAAGTTTAGATCTCCAAACTTGTGGTCACAGAGGCCAAGTGACTCTTCCATCTTGTTTTAAACCACTGGTTCATACATCTTAAGTCAGTGGCTCTCGGCAACTGTAAGGACCATGAAATGGGTGGCTGTCACTCTTCCCCCATACCTCTCAAATACCCAAGTCTCTGCATCAGCTAGACTTCCACTTGTATCCCATTCTGGCAGTCATGCTATTCTAGCATGCCAGGGACTATCACTACTTCATGTACTCATCGCCACAAACTACTAAGCAACCCAGCTTCAGAATCTCATCCTTAGAGTCTACTTCCTTTAGTTTGGTTAAACTTAGTTTGATATTAAGTAACCACAGGAGGGGCCGATGCTGTGGCACAGCAGGTTAGCACCCTGGCCTGAAGTGCCAGCATCCCATATTGGCGCTGGTTTGAGACACAGCTGCTCCACTTCTGATCCAGCTCTCTGCTATGGCCTGAGAAGGCAGTGGAAGATGGCCCAAGTCTTCGGGTCCCTGCACCCACGTGGGAGATCTGGAAGAAGCTCCTGGCTTCGGATTGGCACAGCTCCTGCTGTTGTGGCCAATTATGGAGTAAACCATCGGACGGAAGACCTCTCAGCCTCTCCTCTGTATAACTTTCAAGTAGATCTTTGAAAACAAAGTAACCATAGTAGCACTTTGGCAGCTTTGCATATCAGTTCTAAATCTGTAGAGTTAAAAGGAAAGCCTAACAGACTCAACTTTTCCTGTGATTTCTAACCTCATTGCTGTAAGAGGGATGGGTACACTGTAGCATCACATTTCCTAGGACTATCATTGATGATGAATTGGAATGGAATGTAGACAGATGGGGAAATGTTGACTTGTACAATTTATAGACACACTAGGGCAATGATACTTTTAAGGGCCATACAACTCATTGGTCATTGACAAGGACATCTCAAGGGAAGAAAAATGACAGGTTCCCATCAGCATTCTACCAACTCAGTGATGACATGAAAGCTAGACACCCTTTGCAGTAGCATTTAAAGAGGTCGTCTATATCAGCATAGCTCTGGCTGTAGCGGCCACTTGGGGGGTGAACCAACAGAAGGAAAACCTGTCTCACTGTCTACCTCTGTCAAATAAAAGTTAAGAGATCATCTATAGTTACTTTAGGTTACACTGCTGAAAATCAGGCCCCAGATCTGATTGTGGGGTATTAGGATTGTAAATAAGGCTGACTTCGCAGTCCAGGTAAGTCTTATGCTTATGTCCCTATGACAGGAGAGTGAATATAGGCCTCTGACAGGAACATCTAGAAAACTAAATTCCCAGATACCTCAGAACACTCCAGGAATGGCTGAAATGTTCTGCAAGAGAACAGCCTCCTACTACCTAGAAATGTGCACAGGTTTCAACTATGACAGATGCCTTGCAACATGGTATTCTCTTGTATATGTGACCTCCACCTCAACTCATAGTTTCTGGACTGGTTGAGGATCAATAGCAAGTAGAAGACTAACTAGGGAATTATCACTCATGGTTTAAGTTATTTGCCCAGTTTCAGGACATGGCTAATACATACTGGCAGAAATGGAGAGAATACATCTGGGGATCAGTCTGGAAGGTGCCAGAATGAGATCTTTCAAAAGATGGAGTGAGCCATTCTAACTGGGGTGAGGTGAAACCTCATTGTGGTTTTCATTTGCATTTCCCTGATGGCTTAGTGATCCTGAACATTTTCATGTGTCTGTTGGCCATTTGGATTTCCTCTTTTGAAAATGTCTATTGAGGTCCTTGGCCCATCTCTTGAGTGGGCTGTTTGTTTTGATGTTGGAGTTTCTTGATTTCTTTGAATGTGTCAAGACTACCAAGTAATATATGCAAAAAATACACAGTAATGTTTTAAAAGGAGTTCACTTGGGGATATGCACACCAAATAAGTTAATATTCACAGGAAAGTAGTTATTTTATAGCAGTAAGTTTCCTAAAGGTATGAAATACATGTGTTAAAAATGAATGGAATTTCAATAAACTCTTGTTATGTAAAAAAGATGGAGTGAAAAATTTGATGGTATTATGTGGGTGCAGTATCCAATAACTAAGATCCACATATCCTTGTTTGATTTTCAAGTTTTAATTCAGTGCTTGCATGGCTCATGGAAGCCTGGATATAGGAATGGCCAAAATTGAGGTAGAGATGCCAGAGTACCTTGGCAAAGTATTGGGGAAGGTGTTGGAAATCTTACTGAAGTGGGCATGCTACGATGGACTTAAAGGCCAAGAAAACCCATCATGTTCCTAGGAGAAGACAGAGAACTCTAAGAAGTGAGAGGTGCTATGGCATCAGAGAAGCTTATAATGGGATCTATCATTAAGAGTTTGCGGTAGGGGAAGTTGTTATAGATTTGGCCTTGCAGCGTCACTGGCAATAGAGGTTTTCTGAGAAGATCAGAATCCAAGTGACATGACTTAGCCATCACATGTGAGGTGGCAATGATTCCTGTTGAGGACATAATATCCAAAATTACCACTGGGAATTTAGACCTGCAATGATCAGTGCAGGATACTGAAGGGCTACTCCTGTTCCTGAGCTGTCTGCTAGGTTACTTGAGGCTTTGTTGGGTCCACTGCAGGGTCCCATCACCTAATTCTGCCGCTTCCTTCCTTTCAGGCAAGTCTCCAAGAACTTCCTGAACCCAAGGTCTGCATCTAGAAACAGCCTGTACCACCTTCTTTTGCATCTCAATCTCAACTCTTACTTGTGCCAGCTGGGGCTATAAATAAACCATCTGTACTGAACTCTATTGGTAGGGAGAGAAGGACTCAAACTGGAACCAGTAGGAAAGATAAGAATGGTTCTTCCTCATTCCAGGTTTTTCCTTCCCTGTAGAAGCAACCCCAGTAGCTGAGATAGTGTTGACCTCTCGCCCTGCTCACTCCCTCCTCCCTGAAAGGGTAAATAGTATATGCATAGATCAGCTTGTTCCTGTGTCCTTCTGGGACACAGGATGCACAGAGGAATCGTGTTCTTCCCCACTCCTGCATGCCGTTAGTTTTCCAGGGACACCTTGTGACTTAGCCTGGTGGCGATCAAAGTCACTGGCTCAGTGTGTAAGGCAGGGGCTTAGTTTTGAGAAGTCCACTAACCTGCAGATGCAAATCAGCTTCTCCGATGTTTGGATTATCTATGGGAGAATGGTGCAACCTGCTACCTTTTCTTCTATTTGTATTGAGAACTCATGCAAGGAATGATGTTTACAAGTGTCCAGCAATACCTCAATCTGCATCAGTTCACGATAAGAGCGCCAGTTCTGTCATAAGAGCTCCGGGGTTGCATCCAGGCAAGAAGAGTGTGTTGGCCAGTGAGGTGTTCTGTTCCCATGTCCCATCAAGAAGTTGGCTGGAGGGGATGGCCTCCGTGCTACCCTTTTGCATACACCACAGCATACAGCGGTCCTGGACTGAGGCCCTCAACCCATGATTGAACACAACAAGCATACTCAGGTCTGTCCTGCCCGTCTGGGCTGGTTCCATCCAACTTAAGAATGGTCACAACTTGACCTTCACTGCAGTCTGAGGCTCTTCCTACTCAGACCTTCCTTCCCGTTCTCCATGTACATGTGCCAGATTAGCATGATGGTCTGAGGCTCTCCCTGCCTCCAGCCGCTCCTGTCTCCTGTCCACTGAGGCATCTCCACCTACTATGCATGTCTGACCCAATCTGGTGTCTTAGTAACTAACCCCAGCAGAAAAGTGGAGGATCTGAGTGGGGTTTTCTCTTGGATATTGGAATCCCATTTTGAGGGGCCCACTTATAAAGCTATTCTAGAATCCTGGGCACTCACATCTTTGTTCTTCTGTTTAGTTGTTGTACGTTTAGTGGGCAAATGCCTAAAAATAGAGACCCAAATCCTCGAGACCCTCCAAGGCCATGAACAAAGCAATGACCTTGCCAAGCCATTTTGTAGTCCTGATTATCTGGGCTCCAAACTTTTCTTCCCCCACATGGAAGCCCTACATCTTTCAGCATTCGCTAACTAGAATTAACTGACAGCTCATGACAAACAGACCTTCTCTGGAAGCAGTGCCAAGCTTTTAGTGTATTATTCTTGGCTCCAAGAGCCCACGCTGTTTGAGTGTTATGTAACCGGAAGTGCAAATTCTAACTTCGGGAAGGAGAGAGTTTGTGCTCTTGCTGTTGCCGTTCCATTCAGAACGGAGCAACCATGGGACGGCTACTTATTCTGAGCTGTAATCTCCTGATCAAGAGTGAGAGGACCTCCCAGGGCTCTTTAATCAAAGAACAAAGTGAATAATGAATGCACATCACAAACTGATGCACAATGGTGGTCAGTGGGACAAACCTGCTCTACAGATGGGTTGGGTTTGGCCTACGTTGATTTTATGTTTGGCTTTTTGGTTTCTTCTAGGAACCTTTTCCATGCCAGCAATGCAAGATCAGGCAGTAGAAGCTGCCTCAGGGAGGCTTTTTTCCTTTTTAAACTTTTACTTCGTGCAAGGGATGCATAGAGTGAGAGCTTTATCTGAGAGGTGCATCTGGGTTCATACCGCATACCAGGAACCAGCCACGTGGAGGAGCACCTATGCCAGGAAGCCTAGGGTGGATGGCCCCAAGGCCATGTGCCCTGGAGGCGCAGGGCTACAGCAAGCCCACTCCTGGCAAGAGGCCAGGGAAGAGAAGCAGACACACCGTGTCCCAGGCTTTTAACCCACTTCCAAAGGGGAGTGGTTAATTAACCTGATTGGCCGAGGGGCACTCAGGTGTGGCCAGGTAGGGGCAGGTGGTCAGAGGCTCACGCAGGGAGTAAAGTCAGAGGCATGGTCTCCCAGCTCAAATGTCCTCAATTTTAACCTGTATGCCTGCCCACTTCATTCCCCTGAGACTCCACCCCTTAATTCTAAAGGAAGTTGATAGACGTCAAATCTCTTCAACTGCTTCCTCCTTATGAGGGGCATAGCACAGGCCCTGCCTATCTAGGGTCTGGAAGTCTCTGCCTATCAAATTTGTGAGAGCTGGAACAATTGGTCATTGCCAACATCTGTGTCCTCTGCATGGTCAGTTACTCCCAGAAGTTGAATTTTGAAACATGTACGTTTGTTATTTAGCATAGGCAAAACTGGAACAAAAACCAATTTTAAGTGGGGTGCCCCATTAGATGAAAACATTACAGATTCCCACATAGTGGGTAGTGACAGGCTACCTTTATGTAGATTATAAACCCATTTAGCTTGAGCATAGAATTATAATAGATCAGGTAGCTTTATTAAATAACAGTTTCCAGACATAAGAAAGGCAGGTATAGCATATTTGCCTTAGGGAGACAAAGGCAAAAGCTTATCCTTTTTGCTTTGAAGCCCTTAAGGTTTCCGGTTGGCTTATAGGAACAGTCAGGCATGTCTTTCACATTCACCTGCGCAGACTTCAGAGGTCAAAGTTTAATCCTAATTTCATGGAGGAAGTTGTGTTCAATAGCACCTGGTAAGGTCCCTTTCATTTACACTGAAGCTGATCTGAAGAGGATCTTACGAATGGCTTGCTCAGGAATTTCTGATGCTGGAGTTTAACAACTCCTTGATTCCTTGGAACACCGTTTGCAGCTCCCCTCTCCAGCACAGTGTGTCTGTCAGGGGCTTTTTAAACAAAGTTTAGAATCCAAATCCTGGAATCCGTAACAACTTTTGCAGCTACCCTTTTCAGTAGGGAGTCTGCATCAGGGTGTTTTTAAAGCTATATCCAAATCTTGGAATCCCAAGTCCACAGAATTTTGCCATTCCCAGAAATCTCAGCTGCCTTTTTATATCTGACCCTATGTTAACACTTAGGAATTTCAGAGACATGCATCCCGGATTTTACATTTGAGGCACTTAATAAACTTTAATGAAATACTTAGGAATACAGGCAATGGAGCTTGACACTTAGAAATAACTAGAACTTATGATGCAGAGTATTGCAATAGAACAAAGTAAATCTTTGGGATTAAGTTTTACCATTAATTTTTTTTTATTTAGTAAATAGATTTCCCAAGCACAGTTTATGGCTTACAATGGCTTTCCCCTTCCCCACCTAATTTCCCTCCCACTCACACCCCTCCCATCTCCTGCTCTCTCCCATTCCATTCACATCAAGATTCATTTTTGTCGGTCCTTCGGCCGCAAAAGGAAGGACGCTGCTCACAGTTAATTGGTCTTCAGTGGACTTTTACTTAGGAGTGGGAAAAAGAGTGGGGGACCGGGAGAACGGGGAGAGATGGTGCACACGTTCCTTAAGGGGGAAAGCTGGCATGCGCGTTCCTTCTCCCGTGGTCCGCTTATATACAGAATTCAATCAGTCCATGCACAGAGCTCTCCAATCCAGCACTTGATCACTCAGCTGTGGAGTCACGCAGCAGGCAGGGCATCAGCGCCATCTTGTTGTTTTCCACGATCCTCAGCTAGATGGAAAGTTCAATCAGCTGCTACATCCGCATTACTGCTATAAGCCAAACCCAGCATGGGGGGGGGGGTCCCATGGCAGGCCCATCCATGGGTCCCCACAATTTAATTTTTATATATAGAAACATTTATTATATACTAAGATTTCATCAGTTTGCACCCTCACAGAAATACAAAGTGTAAAATACTGTTTCAGTACTAGTTATAGCATTACTTCACATTGGACAACACATTAAGTACAGATCCCACATGAGGAGTAAGTACACAGTGACTCCTGATGTTGATTTAATAATTTGACACTCTCGTTTATGGCGTCAGTAATCTCCCTAGGCTCTAGTCATGAGTTGCCGAGGCTATGGAAGCCTTTAGGGTTCGCTGACTTTAATCTTATTCCGACAGGGTCCTAGTCAAAGTGGAGGTTCTCTCCTCCCTTCAGAGAAAGGTACCTCCTTTGATGGCCCCATTCTTTCCACGGGGATCTCAAGGTGGCATGTACCAATGCTATCTCACTAGTCCAAGTGATCAATCTCAGTTCACAATTGATCACACTGATAGGTCTAAGAGTCAAAGGGATCACGCAAACAAGACTAGTGTCTGCTAATACTAACTGATAGAATCAAAAAGGGAGAGAATGATCCAACATGGGAAGTGGAGTCACAGCAGCTCATAGAATGGCAGATGTCCTAAATAACACTCTGGCCTCAGAATCAGCCCTTAAGGCATTCAGATCTGGCTGAAGAGCCCATGAGAGTATTGTAGGCATGGAAAGTCAAGACACTCTGGAAAAAAGACCATTAATGTTAATACTGTAGCTCCTTTGAGAACAGAGATCCTGGATGGGAAGTTAGTACACAGTGATTCTTGTTGTTTAACAGTTAACACTTGTGTGATCACCAAAGGCTCTTGACATGAGCTGCCTAGGCTATGGAAGCCTTTTAAGTTCCACAAACTCCACCAGTATTTAGACAAGGCCATAAGCAAAGTGAAAGTTCTTTCCTCCCCCCGGAGAAAAGTACATCCTTCTTTGATGGCCACTCTTTTCCACTGGGGTCTCATCCAGGGAGGTGCTCCACATAGGGACACTTTTTGCACAAATTCCCTGGCTTCCCATGCCTGAAATGCTCTTGAGGGCCTTTTTAGCCAGACCACAATACCGTTAGGGCCGATTTTGAGGTCACTGAATGCTACTTAAGATTTCTACTCTACAAGTCTGCTGTATAGACTCCTTCCCATGTTGAAGCATTTACTCCTCTTTAAATTTACTATTAAAGTGATCATGTCAATAGGATCAAGTGTTAAATATTAACACTTAATCCCATCTATATGATCACTTTAAACTTGAGATTATCCTTTCCAGCCAAGGGGATTTGTGATCCCATAGTAAGTTTTAAACTGTACCATTAGAAGTAAGTCTGTAGGAATGCATGCAGAGCTATCAAGTTTTATAGGCTCTAGGACTTGAGAAACAGTTCTTCACAAGTTTAATACAATGTATGTATGAAAACACATAACTAATTTCTTAATCAAAGGGTCTCCCAATTATCAAGAGTAGATCTTTCAGGCAGTCTCCAAAGCAGTAGATGTAGAACTACTCAGTTAAATCACCTTGTAACCTGGGGAAGACAGGAGGTAAATAGGGCTAAGCTTTACCCCAGTTATCTCTGATCATCTATTTTTACTAGTAATCTGACATCTCAGTGCTGTTTAGTCTATTATAGAACTTAATGCATATGTATCACACCAAGGAAATATTAACCAACCAGCCTGAGAAACACCATTCTTGACTGTTAAAATCTCACTCTGGAGGCAAACATAATGAACTGGAATAAGGGGTATTCACTCAAGACAGAAATAAGATTAAAATAAATGATTTAATCCCAACTCCAGAGGCAACAGTAATGAACTGGAATAAGGTATCTGCTCCAAAGGCAAAAATAAAAACATGATTTTATACATTGCTCTATTAACCAGACATGTAGTATGTGGTGGGCCATGGGGGCCACCATCTTGGGGTGGAGTGTTGCCCATCTTCCTGTGAGGGAGGAAGTTCCGCCCTCCATAACAGAAGTAGAGCATCCTCTATGTTTGAAGCTCCTCCTCTGACACTAACATGTTTCTAAGCAAGTAGACCAGTTCCCCAACTCGAAGTTAGCAATTGGAAGCTTGTACAGTAAGGCCCAGGGACAAGGACAATGTTTTTGAATTTAGTTGCTGATACTAGTTAAAAACTTAACCTTAGAAAAGCACATAAGTTGTCTTTAAAACACACTACAAACAATCTAAAATCCGAGTTTTCCTCCCTGTAAGTCTGTTATTATATTACACTAGTAACAAAGTCCTTGAAGCCAGAAACCGTAAAACAAAACCTATCCATGCCTTTCTTTTGGAAAGTTACCAGCAAAAACAAGAGAATCTTGCTTTTTCGTGAGTGAGCTGTTTCTTCTCCCCCAGGGCAGGGTGGCTCCTCTCCCCACACCCATCTCAGCTTGCTTTGAGCCTGTTATGGCTGCCACCTTTACACTCCAGCAGGGAGGGGCTAGCTTGGGACGGGGGGGGGGGGGGGGGGGGGGAGTGCAGCTCCCTGTGGGCAGTGCTCTGGCGGACCCAAACTTAGGAGGCCAGATGCAGGGCTCCTATGGCACCCGGATCTGGGGCTACTTCGTTCGGCAAGTCTGGTCATCCTCTACCTGCCTTGCAGCAAGCACCAGGTCCGAAGAAAAAGACGTGCCCTTCCTCAGTGAAGTCCGTGAGCACATTCCCACCAGGGCAGGTGCTTTGGAGCCCCAATTTCCCATGGCTGGGTGCACAGGGAAAGCACCAACCCAGAGGAGATAGAGCATAGGCAGAGATAGGGTCAGAAGCCACAGGAAGTCTGCTCCTACCATGCTGCCTAGTTTTAAAATTTCTTAAGTTATACATGTTAAAAATCCTTAATGTGTTATCCAATGTGAAGTGATGCTATTACTAGTACTGAAACAGTATTTTTACAGTTTGTGTTTCTGAGTGGGTGCAAACTGATTAAATCCTTACATAGTATATATTGAATCGATCTTCTTTATATAAAGATAATTGCAAATGATTAAAAAATCTTGGTGTTAAACTGGAAATTGCATAGACAATTAATCAATTTTTTTAAAAAAAAATCATGTAGGATCTGTCCTTAATGTGCTGTACATTGTGAATTAATACTATAACTAGTACTCCAACAGTATTATCATTTTGTGTCTCTATGCGAGGGCAAACCGTTGAAATCTTTACGTAATATGTACTAAATTGATCTTCTGTGTATAAAGAGAATTGAAAATGAATCTTGATGTGAACAGAAGGGGAGAGGGAGCGGGAAAGGGGAGGGTGGGGGGAGGGAGGGAAGTTGTGTGGGGGGGGAGCCATTGTGGTCCATGAGCTGTTCTTTGGAAATTTATATTCTTTAAATAAAAGCTTTATAAAAAAAAAATCCCTTTTTAAAATCCACATGTTAAATGTCCCTTTGTAAAAATTTTACATGTTTTAACTCCCTTCATGGTCAACGTATCAGAAATGACCCCTAAAATATGAAAATGTAGCCCCTTAGAGTTCCCAAAAGTCCCATCTGGGGTGCCACATATGCTATCGAAGTTTGGGGTGCCATGTGATATCACCATATGCTTAATAAATCCAATATTAAGCCCAAGAGAGTTCTTGCTAGTATTTAGAGAATTCTAACTTCTGGCATAAATGAGGCAGCATGGTACATTTTAGGCTTCTATTTAGTGCAAAAGATGTGTAGTAGAGTGAGAGCTTTATCTAAGAGGTAAATCTGGGTTCATACCGAGCACCAGGAACCAGTTACGTGGAGGAGCACCTAGGCAGGAAGCCTAGGGCAGGTGGCCCAAAGGCCATGCGCCCTGGAGGTGCAGGGCTACAGCAAGCCCCCTCCTGGCAAGAGGCCAGGGAAAGGAGAGTGAGAGGCAGCATTTCTTCCAGTGTCCTATGCCCCCGTAACTCCCTTGAGTTATCAGTTATCACCTCATCTATGTTACCTGCTAGGTCTCTGTAGGTACCCGCGTTCGGGATCCTTGATAAACAGCAGGAGGGCAGTGATCATCTGTAAGGGGCCACCCAGATTCTAATGGAGAAAGTCAGAGAAGGCAGCTTGTCACCACCCAAGACATAGGCCAGCAGATGTAAGCATAGTGTACTTGTCAGCACATTGGTGCACAGCTTCCCAGAGCTGCAAGAACTTCCCACTGCCAGGCCTCTGCTTAGGGAGCTCTGTACCAGGATCCAAGGATGAAGACCAAAGTACATATTACTTGTTGTAGAGCACAGTATCATAACCCATACCACGTATGTTCTGTGGAAAGACTCACAGGCAAGGCCCACCAGTCACGACTGGAGTGCCAGCTCATGGACTGCTTGCTTCAGGGTTCTGAAGGGGAACCACCTCACTTTGAGGACTAGGGTTTCTGATTTCAGGGTTCTGGGTTTATTAAGTTTATACTTGGCATTGTCAGCCATCACTCCCAAATGAGCACCAGAATACATGTAGAATCTTGTATTTCCTCAAGGCACCCAGCCTGGTATCCTCATTTTGGGTTCTCCTAGAACCTGACTGAGGCAAACACACAAGTGATTTACCTGAAAAGCAGAGAACACTCTGGCAGGAGAGTGGTGAAGGGAGGCAGGGAAACCAAGTCGCCAAGCGAATGTGTATCACCAAGCCCAGCCATGAGCAACTGGAGGCTTAGTCCAAGATCTCCTATGCTCTGGCGATCATGGTTCCCCATTCACTGGGAACTTTCTGGTGTTGAGCGTGCTCCTCCTTTGGAGACCAAGACCTGTTGCATTGCAGAGTCCTGAAGAGGAGCCTGACATCCCCTTAGTGGGATTTTAGGGGTGATGAGCAAAGCTACTCTTGCTTCCAAGCCCCGGTTCTTGGTCTTACTGATGCTGGTGCGCCTGTTGCTGCTGTTCTTAGTGACTTTGGTAAATGACTGTCTTGCTTTCTCAGACCACTCTGCTACCAACTGAGTATGTAGCTCAGGCATTCCAAGACATAGATGCTGTAGTAGAATTAGACTAAGCAGCTCCCATGAGATAACATCTATGAACAAAGGTGGGAGGACCTGGAAGGTTTTTGGATCACATTATATATCTGAACATCTTGGCCAAACCAAGGATCTCTAGAAAACACATCACCCACTAGAGGTGTCCCTTGTTGGCCAGGAACGGCCAGGCCAGCCCTAGCTTCCCAGGTGTACAAACTCACTGTTTAGAAGCTGTTCATCTGCTGTTTGGATCCCAAAGGCACTGCAGAGAGGCTATGAGCCGACTCTTATTTGCATAGCTCCAAGGTAAGTTTTATTCCTGAAAGGAGATCTCAGCAGGCCATGTCTGTGGCTGCATGGAGTGTGCATTTAAGGCAACCTCCCTTATCCTCAGATCTTAGGTTTGCTGAACTTCAGATAGTCTTGAGTGTAAGGGAAATGCAAGATTAACACATTTAGGAAGAATGAGAAAAAGCACAGTTGTGTAGGGCACCAAAGAGTATGCACCAGAAGCGACTGGCTCTTAAGATGAAAAAAGGTAGATTAGGAAAAAAAAAAAAAACCCATCAACTGAGGAACCACCCCAAAGTTCAAATTGTGCAAAGCATGCAAGTGGTGGATTTTCCTATTCCTTCGCTACTTGAGAAAACCAAAGATGCTGAATGCAATGTCCTGAGGTCATCTTCAGGTCATCCCAGCTTCATCTCTGGTCCTCTTTTCAGATAAACTAAGCAGCACTTTACTATTGTTATAAAGCTGATTATGCAACTTTCCATTATAGGTTTTTCCTTCTGTGTGACCCAAATCCTCTTAATCTAGGGCCTGTGTCTTAGTTTGGGTCCCTCTCAGTCTTTTGAGCTGCTATAACAAGATACCATAAACTAGGTGGCTTATAGAAAACAGAAGTTAACTTCTCAATTCTGTAGGCTGGCAAGTCAAAGGAGAAGGTACTGGCAATTTAGCTTCCCGTGAAGTCCTTTTTCCCAGTTTATAGTTATGATCCTATGTGTTCTCACATAGTGCAAGGGGGTGACTGAGCTCCCTCCAGCCTCACTCATCCCATTCAGAAAGGCTCTGCTCTCATGACCATCACCTTTTAAAAGGCCTGCTTCCTGAAATCACCTTAGAGATTAGGATCAACATATGGACTACAAGTGGGAGACATTCAGATCATAGCAGTCCCCTAAAAAGCAGAACCAGGACTTGAGATTACCTTCTAAACAAACTAGCTGCCCCCAGGAAAGAATAAGAGAAAAGGAAGCCAGGAGAGGAGTCAAAGCCAACGTGAAGGGCGTTATTGTGGTCTGCATTCCAGCTTCATAACTTTGAAGAAGGACCGGCACGCTTAGAATTGCCAGTGCCAGTAACTCCAAAGAGTCTGAATTGCTTTTTAAGAAAAAGCCCAAAGAGTCCGTGTGGGCCTGGGCAGCGTGAAGTTAGATGTAAGTGTCCATGGCAGGTGTGGTAGAAGCCAGAGGCAGATCAAAGGCTGCAACATGCACATCTGAATACTGCTCCAGTTCATGTGACCAACTCCCCAGATTCAAGATGAGTCACTCCACTGGTTTAAAGTTTTTCTGGTTAGAAACCAGAATGGTGCACATAAGGAATGGCACCTTGATCAGGATGCGAGTTGCTCCGATAGCCTGAGCAAGTCAGACAGTTCTGTAGGTCAACAGGCTAGGAGTACCTGAAAACATGGCATTATGGAAGCAATACACTAAAGGAGAGACCCTTGAATACTTTTTACCAGGACTTGGCCCCATCATGGAATATTCCATAGTTATCACCATGATGCCTGCAAAGACCTTCCTGTCATGAATTCTGTGAGGTGCGTTCTTTATAGCCTTGGTTTCCATTACTCTGCCCAATTATCTAGTTCCCAGCCTAGCTCTGTCTTAGCATCCATCTGGCTCTGAAGCACTGGTATCTAAGAAGGCCAATGCTCGTCTTGCATCTTGACATTAGGAGAAAACACGGCTCATAATAGACGGTGCAGTGTTTCACATAGACTGAAAGTGATTCATGTTCTGCAACCGGGTGTGTGGAAGGATTCCTAGTACAGAACCACTTAGATGGGGATCCCATCGTTGCAATTTCCATTCCCGAGTAGGCTCTGAATGGATAAGGCAGGACAGATTGGCTCCCCTTTGTTCCTTGATCAGCATTTGTTACCCTCTCACAAAGGGGTACTCCGGAGAGGCTTCAGATGTTCAAAACTCCTACAGCTTAATATGCGTGCTCATGGGATGCGAGTATGGGCATGCAGTTTCTGCTTATGTAGATTCTATCATGGCACATGAACAGTCACTGGGCTAATTCAGGAATCCAGAAGTTGGCCAACTCTGAGCTGAGCTACCTTTGGCAAGAAGATTACTCATGCTCCAGAGGAACTTGCCAATGATACTATGGGTTCTAGTAGGTACAAATTACCAAGTGGATTGATACATAAATACTTTAATAGAGCACATTTTTGTGGTCAGTTATTTTTAAAAAGATTTTGCTTCCAAATTGGCAGAACTGGCAGGGTTTATATCCCAGAACATAGTTCCACTCACCTCAAAGTCCCCATCCCCTCTCTCTCCTACTAGACCCCACAGTAGTTCATGCAAGTCAATTGCCACCATTATTTTGGCAAGATGGCAGGACTGTAGAGGAGACCCACACAAGTGGATGAGTGAGCTCTTCACTGTCAGGAGCATCCCTCCCAAGGCAGAAGGCAGAGGTCATCTGCCTTAACAGGAAGACAGGGATCTGAGAGCAGGGCTCATCTATGTTTTGCTCACTTGCTGCCAGCCAGCCAGATTAGTACATTTTTGGAACCTAGTCTAGTTGTTTAGGAAAGGGAGATTGACAGATTCCTAAGTGCCGGTGCTCTGAGATGAAGTCCCCCTAGTTCTCACAATGACAGAATTTGTCTTTTCTCCAGCCTCCTTGAGGTTTGTTCCCTTCTGAGACCCTCACCTATTGGTCCCACTCTTCCTTCTCAGGCTCGGCTTTCTTCCGCTTTAGTCTTTCGGCATCTCCTCCCCTTCTTGAGGGCCTTCCTGCTTGGTCCGATTGGGTAAATTAGAATGGCTATTGTCTTCCCAAAAGCTCTTTCCCAACATTTGTACAACCCAGATGTCCCTCTGACTACAAGATGCTTACTGTGTCTCCCCTCAATGCCCTCATAGAACATTAGTTATGGTTTTACTCAAACCAAGGCACCTAAAAGTTCAGGGACCTTCTGTAATTAGACACTGCCACCTCCTGGACAAAGCATTGAATCTGGTCCCCGCACATCAGTTCACCCTTGGGTTTTAATACGTACCGTCCATGTGCATTGCCAGAGTTCAAGTTAGACGGCTGTTCATCACCACACACATCTTGAGGCATAGGAGAGTCTCGTAAGTCAGCTGGCAGTGTTTCTCCATGGATCCATCTAAAGACCACACCCCACCACCCAGGGCCCAGCACATCACCCTCACGAAGGAACAAATTTGAGTCTTGGATTTCACCACTTAGTCTTCGATCCAACTGGTCAAGCGAGTCCTGATTTTTAAACACACTATCTAAATTTCAATGTTTATCATCCCAAGATTTCAAAGCAGCAGTCTCCCCTAGCAACCAGTATTAAGTTGAATTTCTGTACAGTATTTTTCTGGTCTGTGACTCTGAATACACATCAAAATAGTCTGTTGACTTACTAATCCAATAGATAAGTCTCAACAGGCATAAACCCTACTTTCCCCAATGACATTCAATGTATCAAAGGTAAAAAAACAGACCACACATGCCAACTATTGTAGTCTAGGTTCTAAGCCCACTACAGACGTTATCCTCTCCTGTTCCACTGTTCTAGACCCTGATGGTTCATAAAGCCTTAGGGTAGAGCTGGCTCTTGCTGCCAACATTTGCCAGGATCTGAGCACCATCCAATCTGCAGTATTGTGTTATGTCAGCTCAAATAGGCTAACACGGAATACCACCTATAAAGTCCAGGTGTGTAGGAATTTGGCTTCAGCTTATAGTGGAGTACGCAATTGACTTGGGACATTGATAAGTCCTAGCCTCACCTATGTGGACCAAGGCCATGCTAAACAAGTGAAAAAGTTAACCTCTCGGTTAAGCTAGTTACCATAGTGTTGGATATTAGTGCGACTTTAATGCGACTATTTAAGTACTGGATCAACAGGCAATGAACCAGGCAGTCTACACCCTCACTAGAGATTAAGTTCACATTATCTGCTGCCACTTTCCAGAAGGCTAATTAAAGCAGCAGTGTTTGTGAAGCATTGATTAGAAGTACCACAATGCAGCCGATGTGTTATTCCACGCTGTGTCCTCAGACTGAATGAGGCCCTCATGCACTTGAACAATCTTGTTGGCCTCACACACAATTACGTTTGCTGGTTATGTGTTGGGGTTACACTTTCTGCTTTCATCAAGGGATGCTATAGGAAAAAAGCTAATGAAATGCATCATTTTTGTGCTAAGAGGCTAGAAGATATTGTCTACTCCATCATTTAGCTCCTGCTCTCAAAACCCTTGAAAATTGTCAAAGTTGACTGCTAGGAAAACCCTTGCATCTCTTGATAAACAGGCATAATTCTTTCCCAGATGCTAAGAATGAAGGAACTGTCTCTTCTGGTCTTGTGCCCGACAGGAACATAGAGCCTTATTTGAAAGGTCAAAGTGTCGGGGTAGGAGCACATGGTTCATGCAGCACTGATGGAGTCCTTCTCTAGGTGAGGCAGGAGACTCCTGGATCCATGAGGCTTAACATCCTGCCCTCGACTGGCCAGAGTGAGGTCTCAGCTGGAGCTTCTGACCTAAATGGCCAGGAGAGATTTTCTGGGTGGTGCTGCCTGCCGGTCAGTGAAGGTGAACTGGTGCCTACACAACATAACCCATCAAGAGCACCAGCTTGCAGCTACCGAGTCACACTTTCAAAGGAGGAGTGACTGCCTCACAATCCACCAGGCTTTGTAGTCCAACAGCTGAGGGCAGCACTTGATTCCCAGCCATTTATGAAGGCACTAACGCACGTGTCCTCTGGAAAGGCTGTTTCCTGTTTCTACTCCAGACTCCTCACCCGACCTTTGCAAGCTTCCTTTTCTGGTCCCAATCCCAATCAGCTCATCACTTGTCACTCTTCTGCACACTTCTTTGGTGGTGGTTTTTGTTGCCATCACCCTCTCAGATTCAGGCGAGCAAGACTAATAACTGCATGTCCGGACGGTTGGTCTTTTCACTTTGCAGCAGGAAGAGAGCTCTGACCTTCCCTGGTGCTTCAGAGAATGTGGCCCTTAAAGGTTCATGTGTTGGAACCCAGTGCCCAGTGTGATAACCTTAAGATGTGGGGCTTTGGGAGAAGCCATCAAGCTCCAAGCGCTCCACCCTCGTGAACAATTAGTGCTCTTGTAACAGTGATTGAAAGGCATGCCTAAGTCTCATCTTTCATGGAGAGTCCAACTTTGGTCCTCTCTGGAAGGCCCTGCCACAAGGTGCTGCCTTGGAAGCCAAGGAAGAACCTTCACCAGACACCGAATTGTTGGAGCCTTGATCTTGTACTTCCAAGCTCCAAAGCCATGAGAAATCATCTGCTTATAGATTTCTGTCTACAGTATTTTGTTAGAGCAGCATGAGTAGCCTAAGACCAGTGGCTCTATAATGCCACTGTTGTGAGCTAACAGGAAACTGGATGTTACTTCTTGCTCCTGTTATCTTCACATGGAGGGCCCCTCTCTACCAAACTATTCTCCCTTAGTCCAGAAACACATGTTATGTCTTACTCTAGAGCTACTGTGCAAAGATAGGACTTACTGTACAGCTTCCTAGGATTAGTGTGATACAAGCTTGTGGGGTTAGCTCAGTCATCTCTCCTGAAATCTGGGTCATTATGCATTGGCTATGTTCAGATCTCCTTGAAATGGTTCAGTTTTACAACAGAATCCCTGGTATGTATATATGTTCACTTGTAAGTATAGTTAATACTTCCCATAGGAAGTGTATCCTGGAGGGGCTGGCACTGCAGTGCAGCATGTTAAGCCCCTGCCTGTGACACAAGTATCCTATTTGGAGCACTGCTTTGGATCCCTGACACCTGTCTGGGAGGTTTGGAGTCCAGGCTCCTGGCTTCAGCTTGCACAGCCCTGTCCATTGTGGCCATTTGAGGAGTCAGTCAATGCATGGGAGGTCTCTTTCAAAGAGGTGAGTCTTAGACAAATGGGGTTTTTAAGTATCATAGTACCAAAATACTACGTGGTTTAGAATTGCTAGTTGTATCAACTATGATTTGAATCTTATGTTGACACAAATAAAATTCTAACGGGAGAATAAACAGCATCATTCTCCCCATTGTCTGACTGCAATGACCATCCCACTCCAATGAAATAAATATTCCATATCTATACAATGATATCATCTGCTTGTATTAAAATCCTATGGATTTGTGATAAAGTTTATGGAGTAACATTTAACTTGAATATCTTGAGGTGAGATTTCTTCAGTAGGTGTAACTTCTGAAGTTAGCAACCAACCAGGAGATGGCAGGCCTGTAAGTCATACTAGTACAATTTACGAACAGGTCGAGCTGCGACACCATCATTTCGCTGTCCTTTGCATTTTATCACAATCTTCCTGATTTCACGCCATGGCACATGTTTCCCAGAAAATTAAAGTGTTTAGTTTGGTTGTCAAGTCCAGAGGACAAACAATTACAAAATAATTTGATTCAGAGTTCATCCAAAAGAATGCTATCCAAATCAAAGTAATTCATCTGGAATCATTTTTATGTTTTAAATCATGTAAATAACTATGTTAAGTCTTCAAAACTGGAGTTCCAAGATACCAGGTGGTGCTGAAAAACCAACCCCAGCAAGTTATTGGCTCCCAATTTTTTGCCCCTACTATTATGGGCATAACCATAACCAGTGGTTAGAAGCTCCGAGTCTCAAAAAACCTTACAGCAATTTCAATACAACCCCTACTATGTAATGAACTCCACATTCAAGTTTAATTTACTCTGAAAATATGGAGGACATGGAATTGGAGTTCCTTAAGCCAAATCAGTAGAGGAGCTGCCATTTGTTTCCACCATCTGGGATAAGTAACTGATGGTCTTCCTACTCTGGTCTCTCCTGCAGGATTACAAGGCAGCAAAGAGGCCCAAGGATTCAGCAAGGGCCTTGGGGGAATTGTACTTAGTCTAAGAGCTTTCCACCTTAACTTTTTTCCTGCAGGATGTTTGACATGCCCTGCAGTTCTTAGCTCTTAACAGCTTCTTAGCATCACCCAGCTCCTCCGTTCTAATAGGCATTTTTTAGTAGTTAATTTCTTGCATGTTTATTATCATCTTGGCATCTGTCTCATGTGACACCCGAAGTTGTCTGAAATTGGTAATGTAGGGAATTGAGATTGGGTCATATGCTGTCCCCACAGGGAAAAATGGCTCCATGGAGAATATTTCAAGTACAACAATACATACTGGAAACTTATTCTGATGCCCTGCAGCAGGAGAGTTTCTGGGGCCTGTAAACAAGCAATTAAGTGGTAACAGTGAATCCAGGGCTTCTGTGGTAGCTTACAAAGAGGTCCATCCCCCTGCAGTGGAAAAGCAGACATAACTGAACATGGGTCTGCAGGCCTAAGCTGCTAGGAGTTAGAGGCAAACAGTACATTTTAGACAGTGAGCTCACTCTTTCCAAGACTGCTGGCTTCTTGAAATAAACTTTCCTCTCACCAAATCCTGTCCATGGTGAATTGGTTCTCCAGCATCAAGCAGCAAGGATGAGATAATTGGCCTGGTAGCACAATTGCCAAGCCAGCCCACGAACTTGGGGTGTCTGCAAGCAACCTCGTTCATGTTAGTAAGGAAGGACAATGCCTTCTTGTATTCTATTCCATAGCTGCTCATGGTTGGCTGACCCCACAACTGGGACTACAGGGACATCCCAGTGATTGCCAAGAGCATTTTTCCCAGGTTCTCCCTACTGTGAAATCAGCCACCTATAGAAGCATTTGTTCATAGTTGGGGAAGTTGATGAGCTCCCCATCTGGTTAAAGAGTTGATGGCCTCCAATACCAAGTAAATCAAACCAGGTGCATAAAAGGAATCCTCTGCCTTTTGGGCTTTGGGCCACCTTCAACCTAGCTTAGGTCATTTGTTCCAGTATTGGCTGGCAGCAGGTAAGATTCTGAGATGGTTATCTCAGCCCTTCCAAAAGGGGGTTTTGTTTGGAAGAGCACTTTGAGGATTTCTTTGATAAAATATAGGAAGTTCCATTTCTGTTCCATCCAAAAGCCCCTTGGATTGCATCATGGCTGATTCGGCAGCCTATAGTTATGATCTATGACTAAGAAAAAAGGTGTTGCATTGTAATGGTGCATGCCCTATGTCTAAATTTTATAAAAAGGTAGCTGTCAGATGGATTCTTGAACTAAAATTCTATCTTGTAGCTAGAGAGGTTTTGTCAGATTTGGTAAATGGGATAAAATCTTACATGCAAGCTTTTATGTTGTTGCATAGCAAGGATTCTGATAAGGAGTGATCTAGATTAATGGTTCGAAGGAATGGAAGCAAAATGTCCCATTTCAGATAGTAAAGCCACAGAGGAAACAGATGTAGGTAACCTTTTAAATACCTTAAAGTTTCCAACAGTGTCTGCTGCAACTGATTCAAGGAGATAGGTTGGAAGTCCCCACTCATCTAGAAAATGCTGCAGTCACAGCACCACATCACCCCGATGGCAGAGCAGACAGTCTCCCCCTGTCAGACCCAGTAGGGCACAGTTTGGTCAGGGGCTTTCCTCTTCTGGAGTAGGGCAATACCCTGTAAGACCAAATCCATTCTGTGGTATGAATGAGGCAGCTCTGCCAGCAGGCTATTATTGGACCTATAGCCCTACCCTTCATTTCAGCTTTGTTCAACTGGGTGGCTTCTAACCCACCATACAGGAAGGATCCTCAGAAGTAACTGGTCTGCTTAGTTCCATTTTTGCCACTAATCACTCCCTTTGGGCAGATGTGTATGCTTTGCTGAACTTCAACACAGGTGAAAGGAGGTCAGTACCAGATAAAGTGTCAGGAGGTATAGTGTCTCCACTGGGAGCAATCAGCACAAACCCAGGATCTTAGTCACGCTGAGCTATTGACTGATCCAAGCCAGGATACAAGTGGAGATGTGGCCCAGTTAGATCGTCATATATATGTATATTGATAGGACTCAAAGAGCATCTACACAGGGGAGCTCAAGCACAATGCAGGAAGTCAGAGAAGGCAAGTGTGGATCCATTAGTGTTTAGAATTTAGGTGTACTTTAAATAGACATAGAACTCAAGGCTTTGGAGCGTATGAGGGTGGTTAATGATTTTCATAGAACATAGTGCTCCACACACCCAGATCAGGTTTCAGAAAGGGGCTATTGGAATGAATCCATCCCAACTGATAGATATTGCCTTTGAAATACATATGTTGAGATTTGATTTGCAGCCCTTGTCTATAATCCTGAGGAACAGTGGTTTCACTTAGTACTTGAATTCTTCACTTAGTGGAGGGTTAAGAATGTGACTATAAAGCCAAGTATGTCATTGCAAAAATTGAAATAAGCAAGCAGGAAGGAGGGAGGGTAGAGTAGGAAGTATTGTGCTCTTAAATCTGTATATGAACACATGAAATTTGTTGACCTTAGGAGGTTTAATAAGCATATAATGGCAGAGAGGAATAAGGATGTGCAGGCCAGGCCACTATTCTTATGCAGAACACTAGGAGGGAAGGAACAAAGTGGTTTTAGGCTCATAGATTAAAAAATAAGATGGCCACAAGTGGAATCAACATGCCTATTGCAAGGAGAGGCACTGGAAGCTAGGTTACCTGCAGCTAGGAGGAAAATAGATAAAGGAGTTGGGAGAAGAGACCACAGAAAGAGATGCTAGAACAGTTATGGCTCAGGTGTGGAATGTAGTGGCCCAGGCGCTCCCCATCATCTCAGCACCAGTCCTAGTTTCCCCATGGGAACCCCAATTAAAAAGGACAAAGGGGAACCAAATGATTGACTTCCTGGTAGATACTCAAGCTATGTATTCTGTCCTCAATTCCAAGATGACAAAATGTAGCCAGAGGACCATACCCATAGGAGTCACAGGGCAGATGCAACAAAAGGCCCTTCTTCAACACTTAGATAAAACTCAGACTGTCTTAGCTTCAGATCCCCCAAACAGCAAAGTACCCAATTCCCTAAGTAGGATGCGACTTACTTTGTAGGTTCAATACTTCAGTGACCTTTTCTCCCCAAAGGGAACAGCTTCTTACAGGTTCTTCTGAAACACACCCTGTAATGGACATGCTACAGTCTCAGCCTTCGTAGGAATGAAGGGAACCCTTCCTGCAAAAAATCTACAAAAATCTGAGTACTGGTGTGGGCAGATGGAACCCCTCGTAGAGCCATCAATGCTCAATTATACTGCAATTAGAAGAAGGCGCTAATACTCTTCATAAACAATATGCTTTAAAGACAGAGGCTGTAGAGGCCACCTGGCCTGTGTTGCAGAAATTTAAGTTATGGGATAATCAGGTCCTGCTGATCTCACTATAACACCATTTTTACCAGTGAAGAAGCCTCACTCCAAGTATCAGTTGTTCAAGATCTAGGGCCATCAATGATGTTTTCTAGGATATCCATTCAATTGTGTCTAATCCTTACATGTTGTTAACTGCCATACCTGGGAATTGATGATTCAATGTTGTATCTGGAAGATGCTTTCTTTCACATTTCTTATAAAGAAGAATGACACCCATTGTTTGCCTTAGAGTCAGATCCTCAAAACAAAGGCTACATTCCAATACTGCTGGACAGTGCTGTCAAGAATTTAAGAATTCACCTATAACTAGTACTCCAACAATAATTTCAGTTTGTGTCTCTATGTGAGGGCAAACTGTTGAAATCTTTACATAATATGTTCTAAACTGATCTTCTGTGTATAAAGAGAATTGTAAATGAATCTTGATGTGAACAGAAGGGGAGAGGGAGCGGGAGAGGAGAGGGTGGCGGGAGGGAGGGAAGTTGTGAGGGGGGGAGCCATTGGAATCCATAAGCTATACTTTGGAAATTTATATTCTTTAAATAAAATCAAAAAAAAAAGAATTCACCTATAGAATTTAGTGAAATCTGAGATCCACAACTGAAGACCCGAAGACTTTGCAGCTAGACAAAGGTATTCTATTACAGTGTATGTATGACCCACTAATATCTAGTCCAGATTATCACAAATGCTTGAGTAATACCTTCAAGTACTAAGGCATTTAGCTCAAGTGTGGTTACAAATTATCCCCCCCAAAGGTCCAAGTTTTAAACCTGTCTTGGGTTCCATTTAAGACAAAGTAGAGCCTCAACTCCAATCAAAAATCATGCTGCAACAGCAATGAAGGAACCGATAAAAGTCACAAGCAGTTGTTCATATTCTTGGCCATGGTTGGCTTCTGGATTGGATACCCAGTTCTGAGATTTAGCAAAGCTTTCATAGGAAACCTCGAAAGGACAGGACTCAGAGCCCTTATACCTGACCATTGACTACCAGCAGGAATCTGACACTAGAAACATCTGCACCTACTTTGGGGCGAGAACCCTTTCAAATTTATGTTCATGAAGGACTAGGAATCGGAATGGGGAGTTTTTACTCAGACTCAGATTCCCTCACAGCCTCCAGCCTATTTCTCCAAATAGAGCAAACAAGCACAGACAGCTTATCTTTGAGCAGTGACATTTACCGGTGAAACAAAAATCTACCCCTGTCCAACATGTTATTTTTGTGCCACCAAGTTCTAACCTTGTTGGACAGAAGGTTATTGGCTTATAGCAAGGCATATGGCAGAGTATCAGCCAATCCTCTTGGACAACTCAAGTCTTTACAAACCAATACACTAAATCCTGCGCAACATTACTTCCCACTCCTGAAGGGGTACAATTAGAACAGAGCTACCTAGAAATGACTTGCAGTCCATTCCAGTAGCTAGTCAGTTCCTTCTAGACCTGCCACTCACTGTTCCAGGCTGGGAACTCTGCATCAATGGAAGCTTTAGGAAGGACAGTGCCAAGCAGAATATGCAGTTATGACCACCGATGAAGGCAGAAGTCCAAGCCGAAACCCAATCCCCTGAGCTTTCAGCACAGGAAGCTGACCCCATCTCCGATCAGAGCCTTGAAACTGTCAAAGGACAGACATGTCAGCATTTACACCGATTCCAAGTGTGCCTTCATGGTGTTTCACGCCCATGGGCTATCTGGAAATAGAGGACTTCTAACCTCAGGCTATATGGAGGTTAGACATCCATTGGAGATCCTTGTCCTTTTAGAGCCGGTTGCCCTGGTGGCACAAGTTGCTGTTGTATACTGTCACAGACACCAGGAAGTTGGTTCCCAAAATCTACAGGGAATCACACTGCAGAGAAGGCAGCTAAAGCAGCTTCCCAAATGGGACAGTTCTTGGGAGCACTAATCCCACACTGGACACGTCAGACTAAGCCCTGTTGAACAGGACAGCAGGAACATGCCTGTGAATGGGGATTCACAAATTCAAAGTTTTGTGGGAAGTGAATATTCATGGAATGATCCTGCTCCCTGGCCATCTGATCCTAAAGCATCCACATGAAGGCACACGCTGTGGCCGGAACGTTTTAGTAGACATTGTGAGGCCCTACCTTGAAGGCCCACATTTGCAGAAATCTCGAGAACTACTCAGGGATGCCATTTGTCTGCCAGTAACAACCCTAGAACTGAGCAAACGCCATCCACTGGGGGAGTACAGTGTAAAGCATATGCCCTCTGGAGAATGGGCAGATGAACTTTACTCAGATGTCCAAAGCCATGGGGGAGTTTTAGGTCTTCATGTGCACCCTTCCAGGATGGGTAGAAGCCTTCCTCATTAGGACTCAAGTGGCCTATGATTGACACGAGTTTTACTTAAAGGTGTTATTCCCAGATTTAGTAGGGCATCCATCAGAACAGATGGGCACCTCTCCAGACTCAGTGTGCCCAGTCCTTCAGACTAGGGAAGGCAAGATTGTGTAGTCTAACGGAGACAATACACCTGACAGGACAGGTGAGCAGCTCAAGAGCTTGGAGCCGAGCACTGTCAGTATTCAGACTGGAGCTCACAAGGGAATGGGGTCTGGTTGTTCCCTCCTCCCTCTTAGGGCAATGGGCTTGCTGAGTGTCAATTAGTTACAATTCCTTCTGTGAGTTTATTATTCGATATTATCAGACTGGGTAGCCCAAGGCAGACTTCCACTAGGGTGTCTTCCTTGGGAGGATGCTAAGAGGATTTCCTTGCCTACCGTTATCTGGCTGGGTAACCCATTTGGTGCTGAGCAGAGAGGATTCTCCTGGGGAGCTTTCCTGGGGGGAAAAGGCTGGACCACCCATCAAGTTGTTAGGGTATGGGCAGGACACTGTACTCAAATTCTGGGCAGCTTCCAAGGCTTCCCTTACCACACAAGCTTTACTTTTGCTTAGGCCCCTCCATACACAGAGGCTAATTTCTAACTTCCCAACCAACAGCAACAGTCCAGCCTCAAAATCCAGCCTAGCCTTCCTTGGATCAGTCACGGTACTCACTGTGGCAGGCTGGTTTCCCAGCAAACCACAGCAGGCAGAATTTTATGAAATATCGCTTTCAGGGTGAACACATGTGTAAGGGATAGAAATCTAGCCTTGGCAAAGTGGAAATCAGGCTACGTGAAGTTTAAACAAAGACCTCACTAGACCCTACGGTGAACTGCGAAGCTAATGTGACCCCTTACTCTACCACGTCAAGGGGCCCAAGGCTTCAGTGTGGTAGGGTAATATGTCTTTGGGCACGGGCAGGCCCGGAAGAGCCTACGTTCCTAGGCAGGACTGATGACTGAGAGCCAAGGACTCTGTGCAGTGGAGTAAAAGGCGCTCTTTGAGAGGCAAGCTTCTGGACGATCCGAGACTGCGAACTGCACATGCGCAATAGGTCAAGCCCGACAACGGGCCTGGTTTCCTAACATGGAAACATTTCAGATGTGCCATTGTTTTCATTCTTAGAAACAAGCCAGAGATGAGGAATGCTGGCCCCTGGCCCTCGACTCCAAGGGTGAGGCCATTCTGTCGTGTTTGGTGCTTGGATCGCTCAGCCCTGGTGCCTGGGCCCAGACTGGAGGGCGGGCCCCAAGCCACGGCCTCGCCTCCACCAGCTCCTCGCCGAGCGCCTCATCTTGGAGTGCTGGCTACTACAAAATGCTGGAAAAGACACGAAGCTATCCTAGCAAGGATCCTCCATGGAGGGCTGCTGCGGATTGTACCAGGAAGTTACCTGCAGCTCTACGTGCCCTGCCATAGCGAGCTCTATCCCCAGCCTATTGTTGCAACGGAAGGAAACTTATCTGCAGTTAGGACCCATCACATGGTTTCAGACTGTTCGACTGTCCAAATTACTTTGAAATACCCGAGTTTAAGGGGAATACTTTAAGTACTTTGTCAAGCCCTGCATTGGCAAAGAGTGGAGGTTCTTGGAACACACTAGGAATCGTCCAGAACAAAGTGCCCCCTGATTGCGTCCTGCTCGCTAATGAGTACCAACTCCCGTGCTACCCTCCACCCCGGGAAAAAGAGCTCCAGGCAAAGCGGCAGGCTGCGAATGCTTACACTGCAACCTTCTGGTACTAACACCACTGCCATAAGATGCCCATTGACATGGTATCAAAGAGGCCATTAAGCAAAATGAAAACAAGATGGCAGGAGTATTCGGAATATTCAAGATTTACCTGAACAAGTTTAGGCTTGATCTACAGGCTTCCCACAACATCTTCAATTCTATCTGCAACACCCACCGACAGGAAGAACTCCCAAGACTCGAATCCAAAGGAGAGGTTTACAGAGAATACCTTCCCCCCGAACTGTTAGAAGCCAGGATCCAATCTGGCCGATATATCAAGGGAATATTGATTGTTAACAGACACACTGTAGAAGATTGTCTACCTGCAGGGAGCTGGCAACAATAAGTCAGGGCTGGATTCTGGTATCCTGATCCCCAGGATGGGCCAGAACCACTTGATCCATTGAGATATGGTAGCAGAACTTCACCTTAAGGAAAAGTGGGAAGAGACAGTCACACTATGAGACTGAGGAGACGAAGGCCCTGACATACACCCACAGGTCACGTGGTGAGCATTCTTCAGGATTACGTAGTGACATTTCCTCTACAGACATACTTAAGAACAATGCTTGTTGCACTTTGAGATTACATAATTCAAAAAATTCAAATACACTGAAAATTTACAGTATTACAGGGCAATTGCACGCATAGATTCTTGATATTTATTATCAATGTATCCAGATGGACAGGGCATGCACGCATTAGGAAAAGCCAGAGATCTGGAAAAGGGAAAAGATTAAGGCCATCCTCGTAGAAAGTGACATTTCTGTGCTGCCTGTCTCTGAAACTCAGATGGCCGAGATGCCTTTCAACATCCCAGAGAACTTATGCAGTCTGAATCCTGAAGAGGATCAAGAACAAAGATTAGAGGAAAACCCATCTGGTGTTCACCATTAACTGAAAAGGCTATAAAGACATAGACCATGTGCTATCTGCGGGTACCCTAAGCAATGGCAACCTTTAGCTGGGTATCCACATTGCCAGTGTAACCTACTTTATGATACCATACTCACATGGATAATGAAGCCAGAGCAAGGGCCACCATGTACTACCTAATTGGCGCTAGGACATGCTGCCCTCCATCCTCAGCTTGAATTTGTGTTCAACTGGGAGGCATTGATGGGTACACTGTGTCACATGGGAGCTGTATAAGACTCATCTTAAAGTTAAGATTGTGTGGTAATGGAAAACCATCATTCACTCAGCCTACAAACTGTTCCATGAAGCAGCTCAGGAGCTCCTAGATGTCAACTTGGACATCGCCAATAACTCATCCCAGAACTCGGAGATGAGGAGAAAGAAGCCAGGCTGGAGGAGTGCACATGGGCGATTGTGCAGCCAAGGGACATAGCTTGCCACTTCCAGGCTCAACAAGACTGGAACTAGAAGGCATTGAAATCTAGGTACAGCTCGATACAAAGAACATTCTTGACCTCATCCCCAGCCAGCCCCTGCAAGTCCACAAGATGGTGGCCAAGGGCATGATCCTCACCAACTAATGGGTGTCCAAGATCTGAGAAAGCTTCCCCAAAGAGGCTGTCCTGTGCTGGTACCACCTCCATGCCAGGAGCTCTTCTTAGCTCCAGTAGTACACCCAAGCCAAGGGCTTCGACAGACACATGATCTGGCAACACTGGATGATTCAATTGATAATGCAAATGATACTATCCCATCGTCAACAAGCTGCTATGCAACATGGCTACGCTGGCCACGTTCAACACTTTCTCTACGGGACCATGTACAAAGCAGTAGCTTCATCATTATGAACCTGTCTTAGATAAATGCATCCATTTTACACCTCCAAGATGATACACTGATATTGTAGTATACCTATTAATTGCAGCTATTGCAAAGAAAATGTTGAGGAAAAATTGCTGAGCAAAAGAGATCCTGAAGAACATGCAAACCTATCAGTGGCAGAGAGCAAGCAGCAAGACAATGCCAAGGGAGTCCACCAAGCTCTCACAATGCCTGTACTTCAAGGATAAGGATGCTGAGGAGCACTGCATAGCTGACATGGTGGTTACTTGTTCTGCAACAGGTACAGGTGCACGTCCAAAGGTTTGGCTTCAATGTACTACACGTCTGAAAACCCAGGATGTCCGAGTGATCTTATTTGGCAGAAATGGGAGGTTGGATACCAGGAACCTTCAATGATCCCACAACCAATGTAACTATCATGTCTGATGGGCAATTCCTTACTTTCCATCTGTTTGATCATGCCACAGTAAAGATACCTGAACAGGTTTTTCAATGTTATCCCAATAACATCTGACTGGAGATAACTGGCAGGAAACTATATGTGGCACTATATACAGAGGTTCCTCAAGAGGTCTCCCATTTCCAAGACCAAGTTACCAGAGGAAGATGCTCAGCCTGAGGTCATGGAAAACATCATTCCTGAAGACAGGAGTTTCACCAGTCCAAGGGCAGAAGCCTGTACACCCTCCTCGAGGAGATAAAAGGACCTGCTGCCCAGGTTTCCCACAATCTTGGAATTTGAGTAAACTTTCTTAGGAGTGGCTTGTCACATGGGAATATTTTTACCATTTTCTCAAAATATCCGATTGTCAATCAGGATTGGGTAGATTTCACATTTGTGGAAGTTATTCCTGTAACTCATTAAAGTTGCTTTCAAGAAAGCATAAACCACCACTTCTGGCAACCATTGCAGTGATGATTGGTTTAAGGGGAGTTATCAATGGATACTAAAGCTGGTGGGTGAAGTTTGAGAACAGCCCAACATCTCATTTCTCAGGGATGTTTCCACACAGTATTTCAATTCCAAAGGGGGGAAAATGGAAGGTTTCTCTTCCTGTAAATTCACCATACACCAACTTGGGCAAGTAATCAACAGCGGCTGAGTAGCTCCGTGTCTTGTACCTCAAGGCAATCAGTTGAGCCTATCAGTATCATTTCAGGATGAGAACACACTGTCAGTGTCTGAGCTTTAGCAAACTGTGCTGAAGCTTTGTAAGGAAGAAGGAAGTTTTACAGAAGTCACACTAATGTATTTAGGCATGAGGGGCATAACTTGATTACAAGCGTTTCAGAAGATGAATTAATATTTATAAAGGAAATGACAGCAGATACATTAAAATGTTAACTGGAGAATCAGGGGATATGGTCATTCTTTTCACTTCTGTAAGATTAAGCTAAAAATGGACTGGGATACCTTTTGAAACAGTTATGTGCATAATATAAAATGGCTTGTTCATTGTCATTTTGACAAAGATGTGGAAAAAAGTAACCTCATAGCTTTCTTAATGTTTCACATGAATGGCTGTCTGTATCAAACTTTAAAGTGATCATTATACCCTTTGACCCAGAAATTCTACTTCCAGGAACTGGTGCCTCAAACACATTCATCTACAAACATAGGATAATCTCCAAGTTACATGAAATGAATAAAGGTACTGAATTGCTTGAAATGTTTTACATGAAAACAATCACGCATGCTATCTGCTTATAAATGCTGGATAGGCAAGAGACTGCCCATCATTGTAAGGGACAAAGGGTATGGATACAGGAAAGGTATACAACTGAGGCTATTTAAGACATATTTAAGTTCCATCTGTTGAAGGATAGGAGGAACCACAATTCCACTATCCCTGAACCTAGACTTTGCAAATTTACGTAGAAATGTTAGAACAGTTATCAGACCACATAGACACCTACAACTGCCATGAGAATTGTGCCCAGATTCTAGCTATTAGGTGCCATGCCCAGAACATAGCCAGTGACCAATAGCCATCAATCTAAACTAGCCAGCAGTCAACCACAGTGGCCTCAGCCAAGACCAGGACTGCACAGAACCGTGAAAATGAGGACTATTGCTTCTGAAAACCATTAAATCTTAATACTTTGTTATACTATTATTCCCTCACATTGGGTCCTACATGGCTCCTTGTATATAACTAAGCCTGCTTTTTACTACAAACCTACCAATCCCCAAGTATATATTTAACTTTAATAAATGTACATTTCCAAAGTAGAGTTTTATGGATTACAATGGCTTTTCCCCTGTAACTTCCCTCCCACCCACACCCTCCCATCTCCCGCTCCCTCTCCCATTTCACAAAGATTCATTTTTGATAATCTAAATACTAAATTGATCTTCTGTATATAAAGATTATCAGTTTGCACCCAGAACACAAAGTGTCAAATACTGTTTCAGTACTAGTTGTAGCATTACTTCACATTGGAGAACACATGAAGGACAGAGGATCCTACATGAGGAGTAAGTGCAGTGACTCCTGTTGTTGACTTAACAATTTGACACTCTTGTTAAGGCCCTAGGCTCTTGTCATGAGTTGCCAAGGCTATGGAAGCCTTCTGAGTTGCCAACTCCAATCTTAGACAAGGCCATAATCAAAGTCAAAGTTCTCTCCTCCCTTCAGAGAAAGGTATCTCCCCTTCTTTGATGGCCCCTTCCACTGGGATCTCACTCGCAGAGATCTTTCATTTAGGTCTTCTTTTGTTTTTCGGAGTGTCTTAGCTTTCCATGCCTGAGAAACTCATGGGCTCTTCAGCCAGATCCAAATACCTTAAGGGCTGATTCTGAGGCCAGAGTGCTGTTTAGCACATCTGCCATTCTATGAGTCTGCTGTGTATCCCACATCCCATGATGGATCGCCCTCTTTTTATTTTATAACTTAAGTATTAGCAGACACTAGTCTTGTTTATGTGATCCCTTCGACTCTTAGTCCTATCGTTAGCATGAATTATGACCTGAAACTGATTACTCGGACTAATGAGATGGCATTGGTACATGCCACCTTGATGGGATTGCATTGGAATCCCCTGGCACGTTTCCAATTCCACCACTTGGGGTAAGTCCGATTGAACATGTCCCAAACTGTACATCCCCTCCCTCTTATTCCCACTCATTTAACAGAGATCACTTTTCAGTTAACTTTAGGCACAATCCCTAAGTATATTCTACTTTTACCTGTACTTTTGGGAGGTAGGCAAGGGCCACATGACATGATCAGTTAATCAGATGCTTGGATATGGTTCTTAGCAGGTGTTTGCATCTACTGTGAAAGTAAAATTTCCAGTGTCCTCATTTCTTATTGTTACTTGCTCCAGATTCACTGATAGTTCCAGGATCACATGCAGCTGGTAAGGTGACTATTCAATGCATTTGTGGTGAATTGACGGCTGTGCACCTACTTAGAACTTGTCCGAGCCTGCTTCCCTGGCTCTTCATTGTTCCAGGAGTATCCCAGCATCCTGCCATCTATCCATGCTTATGTAGGCTAGTGGACCATATTTTTGAATGTTTAGTACAACTCATTTAGAAAGCTTTTGAGCTTGGACC
This sequence comes from Sylvilagus floridanus, assembly GCA_949820135.1. Classification (NCBI taxonomy): domain Eukaryota; kingdom Metazoa; phylum Chordata; class Mammalia; order Lagomorpha; family Leporidae; genus Sylvilagus; species Sylvilagus floridanus. Next base: position 94,663,177 of record OX463238.1, read on the forward strand.
AACATTGTGGAGCAGTGGAGTAAGCTGCCACGTATGATACTGGCATCCCCTTTGAGTGCCAGTTCAAGTCCTGGCTGCTCCAATTCCCATTCAGCTCCCTGCTAATGTACATGGAAAAGCTGTGGAAGATGGCCCAAGTGCTTGGACTGCTGTACCCAGGTCAGAGATCTGAATGCATTTCCAGGTTCTTAGTTTCAACCAGGACCAGGCCTATATTTTGGCCATTTGGAGAGTTAGTAGAGGGAGGTGCCCTTTTCCCCTGCCATGTCTCCAACTCTGCCTTTCAAATACTTTTAAAAAGAGAAGACACTTTGAAATGTTTTACCCTGCTGACGTGGACACTCCAAATTTTCACCTAGCTGGAGAAGAGTGGGGATGGTGCGATTGTGTCTCTACACTATTTGCCTTTGAAACATGAGAAAATTAGCTCAGCATCTTGATTACTCTATTAGCATACCATCTTTTAGTGTTTGCCTTTGCATTTGACATGAAGTATATGCAGATTTAAGCCTTACCAACATTTTATATTAACAGTGACCAGTATTCAAAGCCCAGAATTCCATTCTTAATCCATTATATTCTTAGATTGGCGATTTGTAAATTTTGATTGCTCTCATTTCCTATCTTTTAAAAAAGATCTGAGTCAAATATTAGCACTGTTACTGAATGCCTCTTATTGCCCCTGCAAGAGCGATGAATTTGGATCCCGAATAACTCAGGAAATCTGCAATCAGACAAGAAATTGGACAACTACCAACTTTCCCATCTTCTGTCTGCCAGTTGTCTCCCAATTAGTTTGAGGCTCCACAGAACTAGGACCTTGGCAAAGTTTCAGCTGGCGTCTGTTCATCTTTAAGTCTTTCAAATCCATCATCTCACTCCATTGTGCAAGCCCTCATCTCTCATCTGCACTATAGTAACTCGAGACAATGTTGGAAGCAGAGACCCCCAGTCTGCAACAGTGGATGGGTGCCTGCAATGGGGTCTCGCTTACTCCCCACGGCCACTTCTATCAATCCCAGGATAGAAAAAAAATGACAGCATTCTGAAATTCATTGGGGGGATGAGATTAGCACTTGAGAACTTGCATGTACTATTCCCAGCGATTCCAGTGTCCTCCCTAGATGAGTGTCCATGCCTCCTTCAAGTCCAGAGCATCAGTCACCAGATGACTCTGAGTGGAACAGACCAGTCACCTTCTCTTGTAGCCCTGCCATGGATGTAACCCTACACTTACCATAGAGTATTGCTTTGTTATCTCTCCCTCTGTCCAGAGTTCCTCCTTTACATCCCCACAGTGCAGGTTATTATCCTAAGTCAATTTTATCTATGGACAGAGATAGTGAAAATTAGACTTGGGAGCACAATTGTCTGACAAAAAAGGTTTTAAGTGTTCATTCTGCCAAGGGAATTGTCCATGACATTTGAGCATCACATTTAGAGATTGACAATAGCAATACTTGATAATTACTATCTAGGCTGTCAAAGGTTATTCAAGAAATTTTTCAAACTAATGGAGTGTTCCCTCGTGTTAACTATGCTAGTAACTAGCTGGACAGCAGCTGACAGGGTATCATGGAGATTGAATGACTACTGGCATCAGTTAAGGTTTGAATCTGACCTTAAATAGGTTTCTTGCCTTCTGGATCTTAATTGCTTGAATTAAGATATTATATACAGCTAGCTATCTTAGCAAAGTACTTATAAAACTCCTTAATGATACATGTATAAACCTGACATTGAAACAGAAAAGCTGAAGACTGGGCACAACTGAGTTTTCATTGCATGGGAAAGGTTACAGAAGTTACAGAGTGTCCATACCATTTAATAGTATGCAGAATTGAATACTCAACTATGCATATTGCATTGTAAATCTGTCTAGGATCTGTTCAGAAAATAGCAAGATGAATATGTATAAATGATTCTATTGAGCACTGGAGGAAATAAAGTTCTCTGTATAAATCTCTTCAAGCCAAAACAATGTTTCAGGGAACACTTTTCACAGCTGTCTGTAGTATGGGGTAAGGTGAGAGGACAACATCCTAAGAGCCAGGGAGTTTCCATATACCTATTGGTACTCAATCTAAGAACAAAGTTTTAAAGGTAACCTTTAAATCCTCATTGAAAGGGTTGTTTCCGATAATACAGAGGGTTCTACCTCCCAGGGATCTCACGTCTGGAGGTAGGTCATTTCTACCTGGATACAGGCGGATACCCAACTACAGGTTTGCTTTCAGAACTGAAGCTAAGTATTACTGCTCACCCATGCATGTACAGTTAAACTGGATATATTCTTTGTCAATTTAGAAGTCAATGACTTTAAGAGTCATGAGTTACAGAGAGGGAGAGATCGATCTTCCATCCACTGGTTCACTCCCCAAATGGCTGCAAAGGCCGGAACTGAGCCAATCTCAAGCCAGGAGCTTCTTCAGTTCTCCTACGAAGGTATGGGAGGCCAGTGACTCCTTAGACCAAGACTGAAATTCTCAGGTAGTCCATCTTCTGGTGTTTAATATTCCCAAGAACCACCAGAAAATGGTACAAAAGGCTAAGGCAACTGAAAACAGTGACTAAGGGAAGGGACGATATTACTGACCTCATGTCACTTCAACACATGCTCTTGTTATTCTAGAAATAAGCGATATCAGCTTACAGCTGAATAGTTCAAACTTTTAGCCTTGAAATTCCTTTATGCTGTTAAAGTTAACAGTATAAATGGCTTTGTTCATATTTGATTAGAAATTAAGACAGAAAATTAACAATTTATTAATCTCATTACATGTTAAGCATGTGCCAGAAAAAGATTCTAACAAAAGATGAAAATAAAAATATATAAAACACTAATTCTGAGGGTAGAAGACAATTGTATTCCCATGTCTACTGCGTTTGACAGGTAGAGTTAGAGACACGTCTTCCTTCCATTGGTTCACCCCCCAAATGGCCACTAAGGCCAGCGCTGCGCTGATCCGAAGCCAGGAGCTTCCTCCTGGTCTCCCATGCGGGTGCAGGAGCCCAAGCACTTGGGCCATCCTCCATTGCCTTCCCGGGTCACAGCAGAGAGCTGGACTGGAAGAGGAGCAATTGGGACTAGAACCTGGCACCACAGGAGGATTAACCTAGTGAGCCATGGTGCTGGCCCCCTACTGCATTTTATCTGTTGCAATGTTATTGCTTGAAGTAGAGGAAAATTTAGCCTCACAGATGTATATAGTTGGGACAGGAATATTGATGCTTTTTCAAAAAGTGGACATTCTTTAGTATTACATGAAAACTAATGTTAAAGATGAGTTGCAGTATGGCACTTGCAGCTAAGTCATGGAGCTCATTGTGTTACAACCCATTGGTTTATTTTTCACTTCAAATGGCTAACACTTATGTACTTTAAAAATTGTTATCTACATTTTTATAGGTCAATGTGACATCCATACATGTACAACATGCACTGATCAGACCAGGGTAGGGATAGAGGCTCGTACTGTGGCATAGGTTAAGCCTCCATCTGTGGTGCCAGCATCCCATATGGGAACTGGTTCAAGTCCTGGCTGCTCCGCTTCTGAGCCAGCTCTGTTAATGGCCTTGGAAAGCCCTGGAAGATGGATCCAGTGCTTAGGCCCCTGCACCCACATGGGAGACCCAGAAGAAGCTCCTGGCTTTTAATCGGCCTAGCTCTGGCCATTATGGCCATTTGGGGGAGTGAACCAGCTGATTTGAAAGACAGAATTATAGATCTTCAATCTTTAAAAATTGGGTAATCAAACACTTGACCTTTGTGATTTGAGACTTGGAAACCCTTTGAGTTATTGTGAATGATAGTGTCCTTGCTATGAACCTAACCAGGAATTCTTTCAGTATAATTTTCTACACCCATTATCCAGACTCTCCCTAACCCTCTTCTTGTCCTAACCTCTAGTAACTTGAACCATTCTGTGCTCAGATTGTTTTATCTTTGTTCTGTATTTTTGCACTTTTATAAGAAAGTGAACTTTGTCTTGTGTATTTGCTTTATGTATTCAGGTGGTCTGGTGCTGGATTATACTTATTAAATTGATCCTTTGATCAATGTGTAATGTCCTTTTTCTTCTATAGTTTTTGGTTTTGGTTTCCATTTACTTGCCCTATCATTTTCCCAGTCTCACATTCAGTCTATATATCTTAACCTGTGAAGCCAGTTTCTTATAGGGAGTCCATAATTGGGTCTGATTTCTTATCCAGTTAGCCAGCCTCTATCTTTTGACCAGATAATTTAATTGACTTGTATTCAAGATTAGCATTGATAAAAACAAACTCTTGCCACTCGGTTGATGGCTTACTGATCATTTTATGGCCTTTTTCTGCCCCCAGTTCTTTGAAGTGCCCATCTCAGTATTCAATTCCAGGGAAGTGTCCAAATACCCAAGTCTGAATGAATAGTTCAGAGCCTAAGCTCAACTGATATTCTTTCAAATAGTTTTCCATGGAGAAAGTTGACACATAAATGCATGTTCTTTGTATATTGTCACTACTATTTTTAAAACTGACTCTTATTTTTTAACTTATTTAATGAATATAAATTTCCAAAGTACAGCTTATGGATTACAAGGATTCTCCCCCCCCCCCCCCAACTTCCCTCCCAGTCCAAGATTGAGTGCGGCAGTGGGGCAGGGACAGGAAAGCTCCAGTGCCCAGATTCCTTGGTTTGCAGCCTCACACCCCAGGTGTCTGCTCTCCCATTCTAGTTGTCCTGGCTCCCTCTTCTCTCAAGGAAGATTATCAAGACTCTAGCCCACCCAGGTTATCCTGGACCACCTCTGCATCTTCAACTCAATTCCATCTACAGACGTGCTTTGCCTTGTCAGGCAACACGCAGGTCATGGATGGGGGAACAGGTAGGCATTCTTCTGAATGTGACTTCTGCAGTGGAAAGCAAGGCTGGGCAGGAGCCACCTCTGGTTGTGCAGGAGATCTGACAGTCTCAAGCCTGTCTTAGAGCCACACATTTGGGCAGAAACAGGTCCAGGTTGTATTGGCCGTGACTATTTGTGAGCTAGAGGCTGCCCAGAATAGCCAGGATCTGGGCTTGAGAGCTGCAGGGGATCAGAAGGATGGACAGCCAGAACTTGCCCACCACCTCTATGCTGAACAAATCAGAGTTTTGTTCTTGGAGATCCACATAGTGAAGGGTTAAGATACAAAAGGAAATCTGAAAGGACAACTCTAGGCCAGATTTGTTACTGTCTGGGACGTGTTACTCAGCACTAGTAATCAAACAGGAGTGGTAGCCCTTCTAATAAGCTAGACTACAGAAAGAGGGGCCTATGGTACCAAGGTTACACTTGGATAAACTTGTTTATTCCATTATTTTAATTGACCTAAATAGGCTTGTCCAGTTTCCAGGCATGTTTCACTCACTGTGCACATTAAGGAATGAGCTGATATTAAGGAGAAATTGTATAAAGCATTTCAATTATCAAATTATTACTAGATAATCCCTTGTGCTTATACAGTCCTAAATTTGAGCAAATACAAATGAACATGTAGATCAACTTGAGAAAGATCGATGATCAAATGTAATGGTTTTCAGATACTGTTCTAGTTCAATGTTTTTTGCCACCAACTCACATTCTAAAGCCTGCTATTTTCAGCCAGATAGACATTACATGTGTAGACATTCAACACTGAATATTGGAAGAAATGCAGTTTATCTGGCTGTATTCTCAGTGCAATGCCCTTTCTCATGGGAAAGTGACCTCAGCAGAATTGCCCAAGTTTTCAGAGGTGTCCCTTGAGCAGTTGTCACTATGAAGTTCTAATTATCACCAGGAGATGGCGAACAAGGATAAATCGCAGCATGGCAGGCATGGAGGCTCAGAACTACACGGCACTCATGGCTGTTGTAAAAATGTTTTGACTTTAGAAGTAGCTACAGATATTGAAGAGGATGTCTCAGCCAGGGCTCAGAGAAACACCAGTACAAACTATACATCAAGATGTATTAAAAGACTTATTGCAAGGAAGATGTCAGGGAGGGCCACAAGTCTGACATCCACAGGGCAGACTGTTGGGGAGCCAAACTGCTGCCCCTGGCAGGATGTCAGGGAGCTGCAGCTCTGCTCGCTCCTCTTGACTGATTGAATCAAACCCATCACCTGGACCGTATCCCTTACTTGAAGGTAACCACAGACTGCCATCACATCTACCAAGTAATTTCAAAGCAGTATCTAGTGTTTGAATAGCTAGGCAGTGCTAGGCACTTGTTAAATTCGAACACTAGCAGACCACTTCAGTCCTTTATCAACTTGGCAACCACATGCATTGTTTTAATACTTATCCTTCAAATAGACAAAAATCACAGCACTGCCTAACATGATATAACTCCCTTATGTACAAATGAAAACATGCTATTTCTTTCCCTCAAAGTGGATTCAAACATCCTTAGGTTTTTTATAACCTGTAACTTAAGTGTTATTACAAAGATTTTATTTTGTTACAATATGGAAACAGTAACTGGTTCATTTACATCTGAGGACAAAAGGAATATAACTTTGTTTCTGCAACTCTAACATGGTCATAGCTGGTATTTGATTGAACTACCTTTTTCCAATGCCCATTCCATACTCCTTTTACCCTCAGAACTTTAGCTAGTCAGGTTTGCCTCTTGGGATGACCCAACTTTGAGGGGTGTAGACTTTTCTAGACTGAGCTATTAGAAGCACTTCACTGACTAATCACAGGACATGATAGGACTAAGGGACACCCTAAGTGATCTCCTGTATTCCAGGACATTACTCCTTGTCTCTAGCATACAACAGCACTGCCATTGCTCCTTGGCCAGAAAGAGCCACCTAGTGGTGCAGCAAGTTCCCCCTTCTCCCCTTATGTACCGAGATCTCAGGAACCTCAAGGGACAAGGTGCAATCCCACTGGTGAGTCACACTATCAAGTAGAGGCACTTGAAGCAATTAGCAGGCTAGCCAAGTTTAATAAGTAATGAAGTATGAACACCCGATACACCAAACATCAATAGGGAACTGAGCCCAGTGGACATTCAGATTAGAATTTATGGATGTGGGTATGGGTCCTCCATTTCCCCTTCCGGCACCCATCCTGGGGTATTGCTGGGTGAAGTGTCCGAGTGTGTAATTCCTCCTAGAACTTCAGGATAGCCCCTTTGGTGAAGTGCAGTTCAAACTCTCCCAAACTGCCCCCAGGCAGAGGGCTGGAAGCCTCCCATCCAGGTCACTGAACAATGACAAGAATTTTGATATGAAATGGCTGGTTTGCTTCCAAGTTCCAACGAATTTACAGCTTCCCAAAAAATATTCTTCTACCCCTTGTGTAGACTGCACAAATTCCCTTAAGATGTAACCCATCATCTTGGGGATAACATAGATGAAGGTCTACCTTCTATATTTACTTCAGAACAGAAAAGGGCGTAGAGCCGATTGGTATTGTCTGTCCTACGGTATTCAGAGGTGATCTAGGAAAAGATTCTTATGCAACCCAGAAGACAGGTTACATTGTCCAACAGGATCATCTGGGAACCCTGCCTCAGGCCATCTGGAACTGGATAGCTTTTATGCACTCTTAGTTTCTTCCTCATCACCGTGTTACCAGGGATCAGCAGCTCATGAGGTTATGTGCATTCAGGAAAGAACTCACAAGCAACATAGTAGCAATAACCATGCTAGCCTGTTTAATGAACAGGGTAATAAAGACAGTCTACCTGACAGACCAGATGGGCATCTTGGTAAGGAATCAAAAGGTAGCTCCCTTATGTATCACCACTCAATTCCCAAACTCATGAAACCTTGTTGTTCTGCATGTCGTTAACTGCGATACTGGGCAGGTCAGGTCCCTATTGGAATGAAAAGGGCAGAGTCCCTTCGGGAGTGAATAAAGTGCTTCTTCCCAGAGGCTGCCTTTGACCACGCTTACCTTTGAGCGCAGGCTAGACAGGAAAACCAATTCCTGCCTTCTGATGTGTTTTTCCCTGCCTCCCCATTTGTTAGCTATTATTCCGTTTCTTCCCATTGGTTAAATATAGGACCAATAAGGGTACCACTTTGTGGATAAAGCAGCCAGTAACTACAAGGGAGGAGTGGCCAGAGAAGCCTGGAGTCCCTCCTCTCCTGACTGCTGCGATAGTTCTCACTGCAGTAAAATTCCATTTGCTCACTGTCCCTGTAAAAATTAACCACCAAGGTCTTATCCTGTAATAAGAGCTGTCAGTTACCACTGGTTTTTAGCATATACTAGAGCCTGGAGTTTTGTCCCAATCCTCCTCAGTTTTGCTAACAGCTGGTGCTGTGGTCTTTGAGACCAACTAGAAAGGTTTATCTATATTCTTTCCTAGATCACACTGTCTCCAGTTGTCTAATTCTAGTCTTTTCAAACCCCTGACCATCTAGATCAAGCATTGGCCACATTTTATGAACTGATAAAGATTAACACAGACTCACTGTTCAACTTTCAGTGCCTTGGTATTTTCACCATCATTTGGATTACTCCCCACCACAAGTGTACAGTATGGTAGCTGTATATCAGAGCCATCTATAAACCAGACTTGAATTTTTCTTCCTCGCCAGTTTATTGTAGGGAAATCTGCAAGAACCAAAGGTATGGGCCTGAAAATAAGAGGAAGAAAAGAGGTAGTAACAAGGTAGGAATGGAAGCTGTGAATACTGAACCAATCAAATTCAAGTTAGCTTGCCTTCAGGATCTGCTCAAGTCTCACATCACATAAACCATTCCCAGTTGATAATGCAGTCCTACTGTATATAACCAACTTCATGACTCAGTGAGTCAGGCAACATCTATCTGTACCAGCTCAGGTAGCTTGGTGACACATGGTTAAGTTTTAGTCTGAGGGCTCATTGCAAACCGAAAAGTTTCTCAAATAAGCCAGACCCAAAAAGACAAACGTTTCCCTATTGTTTATATAAAACAAATCCCTGAAAGTATAGGAGTGAAATTGACATGATTTGTTTATAGCCCTTGTCTTTCTATCAAGCAGTTGTCTACATTTTATTTCAACACTAAGTCACAGGCTTATTCCTCCACTAAAACTGAAAATACATTATCATAAGAATTTAAAGAGGAAGGGACACATTACATTCTCACACTCCTCTATGAAGATACATGGTATCTGTTGTCTTTATGTGACTAGAAGTTGTTTCCCAAAAGGAGGTACACTGTCCAGAGGATGGTAGCACTTGCTCTACGACACTAAGGGTTTTGAGATTCATCCACAGGTGCCTGCCAAGGGCTCCAATGGTCTTCCTGCCAGACACATTGATCAGCATTCAATCAGCTGGATCATATGGTCAGTAGCAGAACTTTGCCTTATCTTGAACCCTACTCAAAACCTGTAGCTGGTTTTAAGATTTCAAAGGCAGAGTTGGAGATCATCCATCTACTCACTCACCCTCCCAATGGCAACAACGAAGGTTATGTCAGCTTGAAGCCAGGAGCCTAGGACTCTAGCCATGCCTTCGACGTGTGTGGCAGGGACCCTAGCACTTAGGCCATCTTTGGCTGCTTTCCCAGGTACACTAGCAGGGAGCTGGATTGGAAGTGAGGTACTCAAGACTCAGACTGGTACTCACATGGGACACTAGTATTGCAGGCAGTCGCCTAACCCAGTGCAAAACATCAGTCCCCAAACCAGTAGCTTTTCTAGTCACTTGGTAAATGGCCTGGTAAATCCCATGAGGAACACATAGTTGCTTACATTCACAAAAGCTCCCTAGATCATGTGCCTCTTGGTGTAGTGTTGCAGGAGTCTGCTGTTATTACAATTCTGTGGGTTAGGAGGAGTGTATAAAGCAGAAGTAGTTCAAAGTTAAGCAGACACCAAGAGGTCCCAGCAACACCGAGAACGGTCTGTGAAGAGCACCATTTTTAAGGCTGATTGTCTAAAGGGTTTTATACTCTATAAAAGAGGACATTCTTTTGATCACCTCAGGAGAAGGATGGCTTTAACTTGCAGGTTGTGTGATGCTTCCAACTAGCCTCAGTAAACACTTGAGGCTTTCCCACTATGTAGAATTCTTATTACCTATTTCAGTTACAATGGCATGGAAAAACCTTGATCAGCACAGGACAATGTTCACAGAACATGTTTACATCACTTCTCACCTGTACATAGTGTGAAGGGGCCCCCAGTCCTGCTCTACCTAGCCAGGGGCCCATTTCTCTATCAGGAGGGATTAGGCAGTCAGTTCACTTTAGGAGACAGTGTCTGACATACCCACCCCAGTGGCACTATAGAAATTTAAGAGAGGCTTTGAATTTTTGTGGTGTCTGACATGCAAGTCTCATGAGTACTTATTACATTGATTACCAAGTCCAACAAGTATAAATTCAATATAATGAACCAGTATGTTGTCTTCAGAAGGAAAATCTGAGCAGGATCCCTGTGGACTAGACCATGACAAAGGGCTGCAGAGTTGGTGCCTTAAGGCAGAGCAGAGGTACTGCAAGTACTTCATTGAGTCGACAGTACTGACGGGTACAAAATCACACACTCCAGTCAGTAGCTGCATAATAGAGGATGGGTTCATTAACTCAAACCAATTGTTCAATAACTGCAAATCGAGTCAACTAAGCCTATAATCCAGGACTGTCAAAGATTTGTTTTCTGCACAAGCCAATTAGACCAACTGACAAGGTGGTGAAAGTCAAACCTGCATTTCATGTTCATGGTGGTAGTTTTTAGTTTACTGCTTCTGTAGGTAGAGGCAGTTTGAATGGCTTCCATCGAGTCTTTCCCACCTGCATAGGCCTCACCCCCAAAGTCAAGAAATCAATGTGAGGAGTCTGCTAGATACTGTATTTACTTGTTACACAAAAATACTTCAAGAAGTTTATGGTAGGGGCTGGTGCTGTGGCACAGTGGGTTAATGCCCTGGCCTGAAGTACCGGCATCCCATATGGGTGCTGGTTTGAGATCCAGCTGTTCCACTTCCAGTCTAGCTCTCTGGCCTGGGAAAGCAGGAGATGGCCCCTGCACCCACATGGGAGACCTGGAAGAAGCTCCTGGTTCCAGATCGGTGCAGCTCCAGCAGTTGCAGCCATCTGGGGAGTGAACCAGCAGATGGAAGACCTCTCTGCCTCTCCTCTGTAACTCTTTCAAATAAGTAAATCTTAGAAGTTTATGGCAAGTAGAAATAAAAGATACATTTTGGAAGTTTTTGCAATCTGCCTAGTTTTTCTATAATATGCATTTTCCATCAACTACTTGATGACTTGTACATTCTATAACTAGGGAAACAGGATGGGCTGGAAATCCCTTGGACTCACATTGTGCAGTAGTCTGAGGTAACAGTCTATCATCTAGAGTCCCTATCTTGCTACTTACACTGTACCAGCATTACTTTGGGTCTCATGGAAATGGCATCAGTTCATAGCCAATGTCCAGTCATCTGAGAAGCACTTCTTCCCCTTTCCTCAAGTCACATTGGTAATTGGTCTTAAAACGAAGGAAGATATTAACAGCATAATTTCAGCAGTATAAGGTCATTGCTCAATGGAGCTAAACCTCTTCACTCAAGGGAGTTTGAGTCCATGAATTGCTCTATTGTAGGAATTGAAAAACTATGGTTTCTTTGATGATGCAACTTAAACTATTCACTACACCTGAACTACTTTTATCCACACAGATAAAGTTTACTAGTCCCATCTACTAGTTACAGACACCACACTGACAGTGACCACCATAGGTATCTATCAAAGATGCTATGCTGTTTTGGTTTCACTGTCCCCTACATTACTGTACCACCTCATCTTCTGTGTTTAAGCACAACCACTCAGCACCTGCAACTCCAGGAGTCCTGTCATTCTAGTTAGAGACATCAATTCAAAAACAGAATTCCTACTCTAATCTCAGACCTTTAGAGAGTCACCCAGAGCTGCTAAAGAAAGCTACAGCTCCCCTGAGAAGTTTCTCCTACCCATTCATGGTACAGAGCTTGTTCTCTGTACTCTTTGGGGTTAACAAGTACTATATAAAACATCTGCTACTGTCTCCTTGAGATTGGGTGTTTTATGTGCAGGAGACCTGCAGATACAGCATTTCAACCTCATTTAGCAAAGGTCACGGAAGGAGTTAAGGGTATGTTAACCCAGAACTATGTTCTGCAGTATATTGATCATTTCAAGCTATAAGAATTGGAGAACCTGCAGTTGCTAAAACTGATGTCTAATTTGTCTTTTCCAGGAACACAAACTTTCTTTGGTCTTGGTACAGGGAAGACATACCTCCCTCAACAGTCCTTCTCACTAGACTGCAGTAGACCTGAATAAACCCGAAATAATCCTTATACTAGCTTCCCACCTTCATAGGTCTACCAGGAACTCGCTTAGAATTTACTGCTTATTCCAAATGTATCTTTCCCTGTCATTTCTTCATATTTACTGTTGCCTTAGTCTAAAAACATCTTGTTTTGGCCATTGTATTAGACACCATTCTTTGAGTGTGTTACATACATAGGTTAACAAAGCTTGGAGGCTTTTGTAATTTCTAAGCAACCTCATCAACTGGTTCCTGGACTCAGCCCAATAGCCCACGTAAGAACTAAGGAAGGAGTCGTCTATGTGTGGTGATCTCTTCCTCCTACACATTGCTTTTGAGCCCATTTCAGACAAGCACATAACAACCCTCTCTCACCTATACAGCCAAATTATATCCAGAAGCTACAATAAGTGGTTCTGTATCAGTCACCTAAACCTGATCCAACTACATGTTCTGTCCAGCATGACCTCACCCTTCAAGGTGTATTTCTACATGCCTCCATGCTTCTGGAAAAATTACACTTATTTTGGTGTATTGTGCACTTCCTCATATATCACCCTTTATATTTAACCCTTTTGGAGCTCTAATACTAGCCTAGAAACCAAGATGTGTGGCAGGGATAAGTCGTCAGGATAACCAGCATTGCCTTGGGAAGATTCTACCTCAGAATTGAGAGCTAACCCTGAGTAGGGCAAGGGCTGCAATTATTGGCGTAGACTACTCAATGTGGGGTTGATGTCTTCAGCTTCATGGAACCTGCCCAGATGTCCCCTTTCCTTCCCACATCTATGCCTTTGCTTTTACCGAAGACTCCCTTTGTGACTGAATTCAATCAACACTGGGACTCACTCACAGGGTTAGCCTGGATTTAAGCTGTGGTCTGGCAGTCAAGCAGATATTCTTTCAGGATATGTGCTGGAGTTTTCAGATCTTTTACATGAACAGTTATGAGCGATTAGCCAAGTCCATTTTACTTCTTATTTTGACTAAAAATTCTAAGGTAGCAAAAACATGGTCTTCCAGAGCCTATTTTCATAGGTTTGAGTTGTCCAAAGGAACCATTTTGCAACTGTGGGTGTTGACTAGACACACTTCAAATCCACAGGGTGGACTTTCTGAGAGGAAAGCCTGGAAGTCCTATAGCTGAAATTACCTTCCTCAGCATTGCATCACCAGGGAAGCTTCAGCTCTGTGCCATAGTATACCAGTTACTGGTGATCTCCTTTTAAGTGACTACAGATTTACAATATACCTCTAGCAGACATTCAACTCTAAGAATAGGTTTGGATTCAGGCCAAAGAACTGCTGTGGAGCCAATTGTATCTAAGTGTCTTCATTCTCACAGCAGTGGGCAAGTGCTTACAGCAAATCCACTACGCTTATGGATAGGCATTCATAGAGGATCCACAATCAACTATACCCCCTGTGTCTTATATAAACCGACAGACAATAGTGGCAGGTACCCATGTGGTTATGTAGCAGAACTCCATCAGTTCCTGGGCTCCCTGACCAGCAGAATGCATCAACCTTTGGGCTTGCTGACTAGCAGAAATATATCAGCTTCAAGGAGCTGGATCCTAACCAATCTCACCTTCCCCACATCTGTAAATTACATTCACAACACCTCCCAGGATTAGTGTTTGATCCAACAGGGCATATTGCCTAACCAGCCTGGTACATTCAATCCCATTTTAGATGTATAATCAGAGTGGTCAGTCTTTAACACTATAGACAACCCTATGAATGCAATACACCTGCTCATGATTAGCAGAGGATAAGGTCCATGGTTTGTAGCCGTTGAATCAAGTTGTAGAGACTGAAGTAGAAGCAAATACAAAACCATACCAAGATTGGGGCAGGAGAGAACAAACAGCAGTTAGCAGAGGGCAGCATATCAAGCATGCTTTCAGAAGACAGGCTTAAAAGCATTCCCTACTAGGTCTGTTGGAAAAGCGGTGATGCTTTAGAAGGTCATTAGGTCACAAAGGCTTCAAGGGCATCAAGTCCAATACACAGAAGACTTACTGCAGCATTCAGACCCTCATGAGTCATTGTGGAAGAGAAGGGCACACCGTCCTCTCGTGGCAGAGGGCATCTTCAAAGTAGGGACTTGGTCCCACACCAAGCCTGCCAGCACCTTCTCCATTGACTTTCCAGCCTTCACAACTTTGAAGGCAGCTGTGGTACACAGGGTCACTGTCAATCACTAAGGAGGAAATCTATGCAAACTCAGGGATCGCTGCGGGCAGCCATTGCAACACCACACTTCCCATGTACTACTTTCCAAGAGTTTAAGTGCAGCCAGGATGCTAATTCAAGACCAGTACACCTGGGGCTCCTAAGGGGGCAATTGTGGAACTCAGCATCAGCCCTGCCACAATGGTTAGTATTGCACTGCTGCATGATCGACTCCAATGTTTTGCCCCCTTTACGTCGGAGCTGCATTGTCAATAGGCCATCCCATTAGCAGCTTTGATTCAGGACCTCCCCGTTGTAAAGAATCCAACAGTGAATCTGCCTCCTCTTGGGGAGGATTTAAATTTCAGCAGTTTGAGCTGCTAACTCCTGTCCTACTCTTGCAACAATGCTGTCAGCTGTAGTATCAAGTTATATGAAATTTCCTTAGTTTCCTCAGTGTTTCCCTTGTAACCATCCTCTCCAGGAAAGAAGTCTTCAACTGCTACTTCTGTCTTGGTATTGACACTTAGGAGGAACACAGCCTGTAGCATTGAAGTTTCAGGTTCCAATAGAAACTTCATTTCTCAACTACATCCTTACAGCACTACAGCTCCTGACTCAGCACCTTTTAACTTTGTTCTAGTTACACCTTCCTGCCACTGCCCTTTCATTCCCATGGTGGTAATGGCTTCTACTCAAGCTAGCCCCTCACTATTTTAGCTTTTGTGTTGGTTCATGTAACCTACTTCCATCTCTGCAATGTTCTGTTCGCCAGCCTCCAAAGGCTCCACAGAATACGTTTCACATCCTCTTCGAGCCCTGATCACCCTAATGAGGTCTTCGTGGACCATATGGGCAATAATACTGACAGGGACTACAAGGCATTGGAAGAGAAAGTAACATAGGGGCCCCTGGAGAATTACCTCATAACAGAGGGGTAGAAGGGAACAAAGAATCTTCAGATGCTGCATCTGCAGAACGGCCTGCCCATCTCAGACCTCACTGAGTGCTCTGGGAGCTTCTAGGAAAGACTACTCTGCAGTCAGCCCCCTGCATACCTCTAACATGTCTTGACCAATCAGGCAAACTTCCTCATTAGGAAATGTATAAAAATCCTTAGCCAGACCTGGCCACCAACCCTTTTGGGACCCCTCCCAGCTGCTAGGAGACCTCCTCTGCTTTTTTCACTTTGCTCACTCTCCCATGCACCACCTCCATCAGGGTCATTAGGCAGCATGCCTGGCAGCTAACAGGAGCTACAACACTGTGGACTGCAACACTCAATGAATCCACTTGAAGGAAGTTGAGTCCCAGTTGCTTACATTTATACAAAGTGGTATAGGATAGTGTCAATGGTAGCCATTCCTGCTTATGTTGCCTGAACTTTGGCCAGCAGGATGCAGGAGCTAGTGAAATTTACAATCATTGAGATGTGTGATTTTGCTACGCTTCTCCATTTTGCTCAGGTCTGCCCACTTGGCTGTTTGACTGGAGAATAGCATCTGCAGTCACCACCATCGTCATCTTGTTTCTGGCTTCCCCAGAAAGGCAGTCAGGCTTTGGCACCATTTCCATAGCAGTAGCCACAGTGGGAGTTACAGGGACCAGGCTCATTTCAAAGTCAGTAGGTCTGACTCTCCTTACCACTTGTGGACACAGGCAAAACACCATGCCCATTGCACAGACAGCTGACTATGCTGCTGATAGATTATGGACATTAATCCTTTAAGAGCTCAAATTCAACAAAAATAATCCAGTTAAGAAATGGGCAAAGCACTTGAAGAGGCTTTAAGAGGAAATTCAAGTAACAGTTGACAAAAATGCTTAGGATCACTAGCCATCAGGGAAATGCAAATAAAATTTCATCTCATCCCAGTTTGAATGATTTCATACAGACGTCAACAAACATGCTGGTGAGGATGCTGGGGAAAAGGTATCCTAACCTGTTGGTGGGAATGTAAACTGGTACAGCCATGGTGGAACAGCACTGAGAATTCCTTAGAAAGCTGAATATAGACCTACCACATTACCTAGCAATCCCACTCCTGGGAATTTACCCAAAGTCAATCATCGCATAAACGTTATCTATACCCCCATGGTTCATTGCAGCATAATTAACAATAGCTAAGGTATGGAACCAACCTGGATGTCCAACTGCAGACTAAAAGAAATGATACATATACACACAAAATGGAGCACAACCCAGCTGTAAAAAAATGAAATCCTGTTTACAAAACTGATAACTAGAAGCCATTTTACTTAGTGAAATAAGCTAGCCCCAAAGAGACATGTTTTCCCTGATCTGGGGTTAACTAGTGGAGTATCTAAATCTAAAATGTAATGTATTGGAGTGAAATGGACATTGAGATTCAATGACTGTTTACAGCCCTTGTCTGTTGAGGAAGAGTGGTTTTTTCTTTATGCTGTATGTTGAGTTCTTTAGTGTAGGGTTCAACTTGTGAGTATGAAGCATACTGAAAGTGAATCTTTAAGAGTAGGAATAGGAGAGGGAGGAAGGAGGATTAGAGCATATGGGAGGATGGTAGATGGGAATTAAATATGCCACTAAATCTATATGAAATAGATGAAACTTGTGTATCAAAACAAAGTTGTCTCAGGTCATGAAACCAAAGCTTAGCTTCTTAGGCTATTCTTGTGGCTTTTTTCCTAGCCTCTTACTAGGTTCTATTTTCTTCAACTATAGGGTCAAAGGGTTCCTGAGGAAATGAATATTTTAGTCCCATGGGTGTGATTTTTCTGCCATTCTTTCCTCAAAAGCAGACACCTGCACTACTATATTCAACACTGCACTACTCATGGTAGCCAAGGTTTGTAATCAACTAAGTGTCCACCGACAAATGGAAACTATTTCACATGTGTGCAGAGTAGTATTACCAAGCCATAAAAAGGGAGACACTCGCCATTTTTAAAACCATATGGAACTTAAGTGAAATAAGCCAGACACAAGAAAACCAGTACTTATTCTCATAGATGGAAACTTAAGGAGTTTCATACACATACATTTAGGACAGTGACCACTAGAGTCCAAGATAGGTAGAGGGAGGTTTACAAATGGATACCAAAACAGTAATGGTGTCTGGGATTCTGTAGTACTAAGAGGCAACTATAGTTCTTGGCGACTTATTCTGTATGAAGAACTGGAACAGAGGATCTGCTAAGTTCCAAACACAAAAAGGACATAGCCAGGCTATTTGGCTGGCAGAATCAGCCTATACGGTGTATATGTGTTGGAATACTAAACTGCAGTCTGTAAGAAAGTCCAAGTAGGGGCCGGCGCTATGGCATAGTGGGTAAAGCCACCAACCACAGCGCCGGCATCCCACATGGGCACCGGTTCCAGTCCCGGCTGCTCCACTTCCAATCCAGCTTTCTGCTACGGCCTGAGGAAACTGATGTCCCAAGTCCTTGGTCCCTTGCACCCATGTGGGAGATCCAAAAGCAGCTCCTGGCTTTGCATCAGCACAGCTCTGGCCATTGCAGCCAATTGGGGAATGAACCTGTGGATGGAAGACCTCTCAAAATCTTAATGACCAAGTGTTACACACTGGTGTTAAGATTTTTAAAAGTTGGCCAGCGCCATGGCTCAACAGGCTAATCCTCCACCTTGCAGAGCCAGCACATCGGGTTCTAGTCCCAGTCGCCCCTCTTCCAGGCCAGCTCTGCTGTGGCCAGGGAGTGCAATGGTGGATGGCCCAAGTCCTTGGGCCCTGCACCCCATGGAAGACCAGGAGAAGCACCTGGCTCCTGCCATCAGATCAGCACAGAGCGCCAGCCGCGGCAGCCATTGGAGGGTGAACCAACGGCAAAGGAAGACCTTTCCGTCTATCCACTCTGTCAAAAAAAAGAATTTAAAAAGCAGACAAACCTTTGAGGAGTAAAGACAGTTCATAGTATTCCCAGTGCTTTCCCTCATCTCATACCGTTCTGCAGGCTGGTTAAGATGTCCAGATCATGAGGCAGGTTCAGAGGAACAGTTACCAAAAGGTATATGGCAGTTAAAAGAAGTGGAACCCGAACTCAACCACTCTAACAAGCATTCACATCTGTCATTTTAAGTACTAAGATGGTTAAAGAGACTTTTCTCCAGTTTTAGTTTACCTAGCAGAATTGCACATTTCTAACTGAATAGAACTCTAGAATTCCTATAAACTCCTATGTAGTCTATTAAATGGTCTTCATTGAACTAGTATAAACTGCCATAAACCAACATCCATAGTTGCACACGTTTGTCCTACTCAGGCCTCCATGAAATTAACTACAATCTGGCTTCGTGTTTAAGCAGGTTATCACCTGAGTATTCTCTTGTACCTGAGCAATTAAGCCTCCGGCAATCCCAGGCTGAAGGTGGCCAGATTATAGCAAGACAAATGCCACATTCTACCAGACACTAACACCTTTCCTTTCTTTCTGGCTATAGAAGTGGAATACCTTTGGAGGTCATTGGAAGAGTGGTAAATTTGGAGCTCATATGGAAGATACAGGCAGAGATAAAGGAGCTGGAGGAGTCTCCCACAATTTGTCTCCTACACCCTGCAGATAATTGCATCCTCCTACAAGTCGATCTAGTATACTAACCCGCCCATGATGGACCTGCATCTCATCCGGGACCAGTAAGGGGACTCCATGATGAGCAGATGAAAACACAGTGTAACTCTCAGGAAACTCACATTAAACCCTACTCAAATAGCATTCCCTAATAATCAAGATGCCACTCCTTGCTCCCTGAAGCAAGCCTGTTCATTTCAGAATGGCCCTTCTGGCACTTCTCTTGCTTTCTCCTGTAGTCAAGTCTCTGGCCCTCTAGTGTTGGTGATCTGTCTTCATGGGGTTGCCCACACTCACACGTGAATATTATTCTCCAAATCCTGCTCTCCATGGTATACCTTAAACCTCTGAATTCCTCCTTCACATGAAGACAAGAACTTGTAATAAAAACCAGGGAACATATTCCTGTAACAGAATCATCTGGCGTAGAATGCTGTACAGTTCTAGAAACCTTCTCACATAAGCAAACTAAGTTTAACTGGTATCAAGTTTTAATGCCTTATTTACAAAGTTGCTTAATCAGGCACATAACTTGTATTTGTTTAGAATACAGAGTTCAAATAGTTGGCAGTCTAAGTCTTTTGGACCTCAGGCAGTTGCCCAAACAAGTAGTATCTAACTTCAAAGACATGTGATTGAATTTAACAGTAAGAGCATTTAATTCACTGAAGGGCTAGATGTGGACAAATGCAACCAAGATGGATTCCTATGTATGTAGCAGAGTGCTTATCCAAGAGAAAACCTCCAGTTATACTTAGTATTTTACACAGAAATGTGGGTTACAGCCAATGAGCTGGCTATTTGACAAATGAGTTATTAGACCGCACCATCTTATCACACATGATACCAGCAAATCCAACATGGAAAAGATAATGAAGTACTACTATCAGATTGTTTAGAGAATTTGAACTAGGCCAGGATCTCTACTAACAGGAATTAATCTTTGATACATTGCAAGTAAGTTTCTTTGAAAGCGGTAAGGTACAAAGCAGTGCTTACACTATTGAAGTATATTTGAACATAACTTCCTTAGTCAATTATAACAAGCTTGACTCGAAAACTAATTGAAAACTGAGAAGCTACCTTTATGAGCAAGCAACTAAGTCTTGAGCAAATAAAGCCACACAAGTTCTAGCCAATCAGAGGCTTAAAGCTGCCAGAAAGTGGTCATAAGTGACAAATACAAAGTGCAACAAGTCAAAGGTCTTGTGTCTTCTGACAAGTATAACTCAAATGATAGTGGACATTCTGAACCACCTTTGGTCTAGAATGATGCCTTTATCTAGAACTGCTTATCGCTCAAATACCTTCCTCAAATCTAATTTGTTTTTTTAAATACCGATTCCACTTTTTGAAAAGTTAATGCAGTCATGTAATCTCTGGAAAGTAACGAGAAGTTGAAGAATTTGGTTCCTAAAGGATAGGGAACAATGACCTCAGTGACAAATTCATCTATACAAGCTACTTAGCATACAAAAAGGACCGTGGAGGTTTTGAGTTTATGACCAAGTGGTAAGGTATTAGAGACTAACATTGAGTATTTAAAAACCTCTAGCACACAAAAGATACAAGGCCAGGCATTTTTTTTTGGGGGGGGGAATAAAGTAGCCACTAGGCATGTGTAAATGAACTCCATACCCAAAAACCTAAGTATGCTCTCACATTTCAACAAGGCAGGCAATGATTGAACCCTGCCAAGCAATACTTGTCTTGGTACTGGCCGATTCCACAGCAGACCTGGTCGCCACCCCCACTTCTGGAACATGCTCCCTGGAGATACTTCATCTACCAAATGGCTCGCCAGTGCTTGTCCATTCCAATTCAATGACCAACAGTACATTTTAGGAGCCAGAAAACCTGAGCCACTTAAAACCAGCATGGAGTTTACTCCCTGAACTCCCTCAGAGCTTTAAAAACAAAAACCCCAGTTGTCAGCAAGGCTGTGGAGCAGCCTGCTAGCTGCAAGACTGATTTAGGACCAGACTTACAGCTAAGGAATAGGGATGGTTGGGACACGGACATGAGCCATAAGATTTGTTTAGTGCAGCTCACATGACACTTCTATCAGTATACTGTCTTAAGGCTATTAGTGCAGAAGAGTACATGTGTGGGGATTTCTTGAGTATGGGGGGGGGCGAGCTCAGGTTATAGGTGCTCTATCAAGAGCTCAGCACGATGCTCATCTTACTGTGTCATTCTGCAGTGATCCTAGAAGGCCCTCCCGCACTCACTACCATCCCTGTAAATTTCATTTTCGCAATACAATGCAAGAATTCTGAGCATATTCAAGTTTTCTTGTAACTATCATCCAGTTAATAGGTGTAAAAGATAGCCTTTCTATGACAGTCACATTCATAGTAGAGAACCAGGGTGGGAAACATGTGGGCCACAGGCCATAGAAGGCCCTGGAAACCACTCGGACTTGTCCTGAAAAATGCAGCCACAGGTAGGACTCCATTCAGTCAATCTATAGCAGGCTTATTTTTAAGTTGGTAGTTTTGTATGGTCCATGAACGTTATAAATCCCAATGATGACCATTAGCAGGAAAAAGGTTCTCCACCCTGATAAAGCATTGGTGTTATCACCAAGCTGACTATGGAAGAGGCATTACAAGAATGTGCAATTCCTGTTGAAAGATCCTGCACAGCTCAAGGTGTCTGAAGGCTCTATGTCTACCAGCATGTGATCTCTCTACTATGCTTCAGCTTTCCACATGCATTCTGGTATCTATTTCTAAAGTTATTAGCTAAATAACTAAAACAGCAACATGAAACACATTATAGTAAGGATTATAGGCACAGCTGAACTTGATTGTCCTAGGTTAAAATCTCCCATGGGATTCCATTCAACTGGCTAGGGATGATTCTTATTGAGGCTATTCCCTGGGTATTCAATAGCTGCTCCATCTGTCTACCTCCAAAGCTCACAATTAATGGTAAATTTCAGTTCCTGTTTCAGGCTGAGGTCTTACGTTCCTTGTTGTGACATAGGCCAATCCATGGTGTATTACACAACACAGCTTCTCTTAGAATGAGTGATCATTGAAGTAGAATTTAACAGAACACCAAGAAAGAAACCCTAGTCCCTATAACTGCATCTGAGAAATGACATATCATTCCTGCCCTGTCAATTCATCCTAAACAAAGTTACTCCATGCACCTTCAAGGAAAGGTTATCTCGGGCATTAGGTACCAGCCATGTCATAGGCTGCCAACCCACAGGGACTGCTCTCCCGCTCACCCAGTCCTATCATCCATACTCTCCGGCCCTTTATCTATGGACTCAGCTACTCCCGAGGCTCTGCCTTTCAAGTCCTCTGGGATACTGCACATTCAAGGACAAGCAGGTCAGAGCATAGTGAAGGTCTTTAAGATGGAGGGTTCTGACAGATTTGAACCCCGAGTTTTTTCTACAGCACTGTAGCACACAAGCTCCCCAGAACCCCAGTATCTGTTTGGAAGATTGCTAATACTCAGAGTCAGGGGATATACCTCCAGGGTCACTCTGGTGCTTCACACATAGCCCACGTGGCCTCTGTCAACCTCCATGCTTACACGAGAGCCTGTTCCAAGCAGTAAGAACACTGACAAACCCTTCGCTTTGACCTTTCCCATCTCCTGAAGGCTCACGGTCAAAACTGAAGTTCTATTTTCATTTCTACACCTTGGTATACTTTGTTTTGCTCATGATAGCTTTGGCTATTGACATAGATATAAATGCTAATAGGACAAGTTGGGTGATGGTTTCCAGACTCAAACTTAGCATGCTAATATGTTAGCCATAGGGCAAGCTGCAAGTGACCTGCATGGAAACTTTGTTCATAGTTTTATACATTTAACTTTTGCAATCCAACATTTTGCCTCTAGATTCTCACTGATAGAACAGATTTATGCATTCCATAAGTAGTCCCAAGCAGACAACCACCTTGCCCTCCCTCCCCTTCCCAGTTTTTGCAAAGCCGTAACTTTAAAGTTTTAAAAACTCATTGGCATTCATACTGTCCTGAAGAAACTAGGTTTGAAGTCTTGTGTCTTCACGGTGAAGCACTTTGTGACAACCACACAGGATGCAACTAGAAGCCACTGAAATCTGAGGAGACAGACATGAATTTCCCTGGGCAAGTTTTTTGCCTAAGGATTCCAATTTGAGTAACATGAACTATATCCTCCACGCAAGTGAAATCCTAACAATGGCCCTGATGAGTATAAAGTGCTATAGGTGTGCTTTAAGAGTTTCCAAGCTCCCCCTCACAGAAGTTTACTGCATATATCATGAACTAAATGATCAGAACCATTCTTTGCTGTCTGAATTTGCATTCTGCACATTGACTGGCCAACTGTCTACAAGTGATATTAGGGAACCATGCAGCAAGATAGGAGTAAGTCAAGATTGAGACAAGTTGCAGGGAGATTACCCTACAACTTGTCTGAGACCTGCACTGTAACTCTACCTTCCTACATATCAAGTATGTCCATTCTCCCATAATGCACATCTCATCCAGGACTTGGATGAGATGCCATGAACACAGGGAAATTAATCTCCACATGGAGACACATCTAACTCCTAGAGATTACCACACATACTGAACTGCATCCAAACTATCTCATTTGTTCAATGAGGGAACCACCACCCATTGCAAAGGGACTGTTGCATACGGTAGCGGGTAGCGGCTGTCTTATCTCTTCATATGCAGCTTTACAACCCCCTGAAGGGGGCTCTCTCTCCTTGTGGAGTTGCCTGTACTCAATGTTCTTTAAAATATGCTCTCAGTTTTGCACCTTCCCTAAACCCATTTTGGAACTTGTCTCACTTGGTGCAGGTACAGTAGAAAGCTGGGAAACACTCCCTTAAGACCTACCAGACACTATGCAAATACTGTACTCTGATGAGCCTGTAGTGCTCAGCCAATTCAGCTGCATGGGAGCACAAAGTGTTGGCAACCTGCTATATTCCATGAGGCACGCTTTCAGGCTCACATCTCATTTTGCTATGCTCTTTCACCGATCTTCCTTCACATTAACAGAAGTATTAGGCCTAATAGAGGCCCAGGAAAGCTTGACAATGAGTATACTCGTATATGAACACATTGATGGTGAAATCATAGCAGAAACAGCTCTATATGGATTCCTTCCAATGAATTTGCTATGTATTTTTATGTGTTTGTATTATATGTATACTTAAGTCAGAGCATGAGAAAAAGGGAAATGTGAGAGTGGTGTGGGTTCATGAATAGTTACCCTATTGCTAAAGCACAGGTACTTCAGCAAAATACGACATCCTGTGTGACTGTGCTAGCTAACCCACTCACCAAGGTGATCAGCCCTTGTCCTGTTGAACAATTTAACTATCCCTTTTAGTTTTAGTTAATACTGTTGGTTGAACTTTCACACAATTAGGCATTTAACTGAAAAGTGATCCCTGTTAAATATAAGAGTGGGAATAGGAGAGGGAGGAGATGTACAATTTGGGACACGCTCAAGCTGACTTGCCCCAAATGGTAGAGCTAGAAATGTGTCAGGGGATTCCAATTAAATCCCATCAAGGGGGCATGTCCCAAGGCCATCTCACTAGTCCAAGTGATCAATTTCTGTTCACAATTGATCACACTGATAGGTCTAAGAGTCAAAGGGATCACACAAACAAGACTAGTGTCTAGTACTGATAGAATCAAAAAGGGAGAGAATGATCCAACATGGGAAGTGGGATACACAGCAGACTCAGAATGGCAGATGTCCTAAATAGCACTCTGGCCTCAGAACCAACCCTTAAGGCCTTTGGATCCAGCTTAAAAGCCCACGAGAGTATTTCAGGCATGGAAAGCCAAGACATTGGCAAAAAACCACACCCCTAAATTGAAGATTTCTGCTAGTGAGATCCCAGTAGAAAGAACAGGCCAAAGAAGGAGGTACCTTTCTCTGAAGGGTGGAGAGAACTTCCATTTTGATTATGGCCTTGTCCAAGTAAGATCGAAATCGGTGAACCCTAAAGGCTTCCATAGCCTTGGCAACTCATGACTAGAGCCTAGGGAGATTACTGATGCCATAAACAGTGTCAAATTGTTAAGTCAGCAACAGGAGTCACTGTGCATTTACTCCTCATGTAGGATCTGTCCTTAATGTGCTGCACATTGTGATTTAATGCTATAACTAGTACTCAGTATTTCACTTTCTGTGGGTGCAAACTGTTAAAATCTTTACTTTCTACTAAACCGATCTTCTGTATATAGAGAATTGAAAATGTATCTTGATGTGAATGGGATGGGAGAGGGAGCAGGAAATGAGAGGTTTGCAGGTGGGAGGGAAGTTATGGGGGAGAAAGAGCATTGTAGGCCGGCGCCGTGGCTCAACAGGCTAATCCTCCGCCTTGCGGCGCCAGCACACCAGGTTCTAGTCCCGGTCGGGGTGCCGGATTCTGTCCCGGTTGCCCCTCTTCCAGGCCAGCTCTCTGCTGTGGCCCGGGAGTGCAGTGGAGGATGGCCCAGGTGCTTGGGCCCTGCACCCCATGGGAGACCAGGAAAAGCACCTAGCACCTGGCTCCTGCCGTCGGATCAGTGTGGTGTGCTGGCCGCAGCACGTTGGCCGAGGCGGCCATTGGAGGGTGAACCAACGGCAAAGGAAGACCTTTCTCTGTCTCTTTCACTGTCCACTCTGCCTGTCAAAAAAAAAAAAAGCACTGTAATCCAAAAGCTGTACTTTGGAAATTTATATTCACTACATAAAAGTTTTAAAAAGAGGCCTATTGACAGCAAAGTCACCCAGTTAAATTTGGGAAGGGGATATTTGCTCTATTTCAGGCAGTACTGGAACCTTCAGATGTGGTGCTCATTCACCGTAAGAGACATTAGAAGGAAAATGGCTGTTAGCAAGGAAAACGCACTTGCAGATAAAGCTGTAGAAAGAGTTGCTGCACAGGAAGCTCTGAAAATGGCTCTAATACCTCAGCCTGTAGCCACTACCTAAGAGCCTCACTATACTGAATCTGAGATCAAATGGGCCCAACAATGAGGTTACACTAAAGATGCTAATGGATGGTGGACTTCAGATCATAAAGTTATGCTCCCGATGACTTCAATGAAGAATACATCCTCCCCTTTCCCACTCCCTCTCCCCTTCCGTTCACATCAAGATTCATTTTCAATTCTCTTTATATACAGAAGGTCAGTTTAGTATATATTAAGTAAAGATTTCAACAGTTTGCCCTCACATAGCAACACAAAGTGAAAAATACTGTTGGAGTACTAGTTAGGGAAAGGGGAGGGTTGCGGGTGGGAGGGAAGTTATGGGGGGGAAGCCATTGTAATCTATAAGCTGTATTTTGGAAATTTATATTCTTTAAATAAAAGCGTTATTAAAAAAAAAAAAAAGAAGAAGAATACATCCATGACTCTACCCATCTGGCAAGATGAGCTTTAATGCCAAGTCTCGAGCATTTGGAGGGGAAGGACCAAGTGCTACCTTAGGGAAGGCTCATGAGCAGTCTATTTCCCCAGGAGATTAGACAAATAATTCCCTTCAGACCAATTGCCCCCTAAGTAGAAGGGACCCTACCAGGTGCTACTGAGCATGCCTACCTCAGTGAAATGACAGGGCATCACAAGCTGGGTACATGAGTCAAGGATTACACTGCTACCTCCTGCATCTTCACAGGTGTGCTTGAAAGAAGTCTGCCTACTCCTGTGAGCCACAGATCTCCAATACCTCTTCAAAAAGAACAGCAAAGCTTTTGCTTTCGTCACAGCAAGACTGCTGCACTTTAAGGCAGACATGCTGCAGCTACCTTTGATTCTTTCTGGGAGCTATTACTGGCAGAAACACTTAGTGGGTTCTTCTAATAATAGAATTTCCTCATGAGCCACATGAAGCTAGTTTTAAAAACCTGACCATTGCTTTAGGCAGTCGGGCTTACACTTGTGGCCAACTTTTACAGCGAGTACTTACATCTGTGGACACGCTGTCCAAGGAAGTTATGGAACTTGACAGGCCTTGAAGTATATACTGATAACACAAGGAACATGTGCAGTGATTAATGGGAACTGCCACTTCTACTTGAACAGTAGTATGTTTACTGAAAAGTTAAGTATTCAGGCTAAATGGTTTTATAATCTGTACAAGCATAGCCTATCACTGTCCACTATCTGGGAATCTGTAAAAGGGGGCAAATCATGTGATTTTTTTGTTTTGTTCATGCTGATCTTCTCTGGAAACATTTACTAAGTTTCCAAAGTACAAAGCAAACAGTTTGGGAGCAACAACACACCATGGAAGCATCTGCATGGCACTACATGACCAGCAGGTCCTAAGACCAAGAGGAAGCAACAGTAATAGTGCTATGGTCCAACATGACAAACAAGCCACTGTCACACCATGAATCCTCCTTTTTGCATGTTAAGCAACTAGCAAAAGACTAGGCTGATGATAGGATCCCGTAGGGGTACAAATGTCAAACTGTGATCCTATTGAGTAACTCCTAGTACTTCCTTTCCCTACTGTAGCTCACAAATATCCAGCATTCCTATGAGAAGCTTATGTTCACTAGCTCATCAGATCCATTAACAGGAAGAAACCGGTCAACACCACCACGTTAATATCAACTCCCAGCCAAGGTGATGATCGAGAACTATGGGAATTTGCAGTCTATGAGGGAGGATGGAGGGGCAACTATCAGTTCTGGCCCAAAGGCAAGTTCAGCAACAGATGTTTCATCTGAGCATTCTCTGGTCAGTTTATTCTAATGAAGTGTGCAGGACACACAGTTGCTGTTCTGTGGACCTGTGATGAGAAATAGATCTGTAGTCCAGTGGCCACGGCAGGCAGTTAAGATGCCGTGCTTCCCATCTCCTTTTTCCAATAGATACTTGGGTGCAACTGGAATACCAATATTTGGGTCACAAGTAGTTTTGGCTGGAATACTGGACATGGGCCCTGGTGAAACAAATGGTATTATAGCTCAGTCTAAGCTATTCCTCCATTTCTCTTGGCTTCACAAGGGCCACCTGTGGATGCAGGCAGAACACCATGCACCTTGGAAATGAGCGCTATTTCAGAAGCTGCTTATAGGGGCCTACGTGACAACTTAGAAGTAGAGATTTGACTCAGGAAATGAAGGATCAGGAAGCAAGCACATAGATTACTGGCTCTCTTCCTCCCTAGGCAGGCTACCAAGAACCATGATTTCCTATAAACAGCCCTTGTTGTAGTGGACATGCAGAGGTTCCACCCAGATCCCTCCTTCAAGGAGCGGTTGCTTCTCAGCTGTAGGGGACCACCAGCAGGAAACTCTGGACTGATAGCTACTTTAAAATCAGTCTCAGATGGACAGCTGCTTTGCCTCAAGTCATCTCTAAGGCAGCTTGCATAGGGCATCTAAGTGAGGTGGCCTATTCATTGTGGTCTGCATTAGGACACTGAGCAACGAAAGGTCTGGAACTTGCCATCAGGTTAGTCAAGGTTTTGTCAGGATGGCAGCTTAGCTTAGCTCTTCTCTGCCTGCTCTCGCCTCCCCCTCTGCTTTTCACAGGCAGCTCTCCCTTACTCACACCTCCACTCCAGAGTGCATCACAGTGCTGACCTTGGAGACCCAGATCTGAGAGGCCCCACAGGAGCAGTGAACATGGCCAGTTTGGGAATGCAAAGACCTTGTTGCTTTTTTCCCCTTTTCCATAACTGAATGGTTAATATTAAAAGGTCTTCTACCATCCTTGTGAACGCTGTAAACTCAGAAGCCTAGAGCTAAAGGTGCCACTCTCATGGGCCTGGTTCACCTACAAAGAAAAACAAGCCATACTCCTAACTTGATATATGAAGCAACGACAGTATGTGTATGTTCCCCCTAGCCAGTGTCTGGGACAGACACCACACTTCGTCACACAAGAACTTCTGGATGAATACTGCTTCTGTTCAGAGTGGTTTAAGGGACCCAGGTGACATTTTTTGCCATCTTCCCCATAGATGGGATGCTGTGCCCAGGGCCTCCCGAATGGGACCTCGAAGCAGCTGCTCTAGAATCCCCAGCCATGATACTACAGGAGTTGCCAGCTTCCACCTCACTGATGCCGGTCTCAACAATTTCTTGTTAGTATTAAGTTATTTCATCTCTGTATTGAGAATGCTGTTGCCTACAGAGTCAGCCCTAAGTTCTCCTTCTGTACCTTAAGGTAGGTCATTTACATTACAGTAACTCAGGTAAAGCAAACTTCAATAGTGAACCAGAACTGAGTGTACTGAAGACACAGCAGATTGGTATGTGGACTCCAGTACCTCATTAGGAGCAACAAGGCTGCCAAACACTTTAAAAATGTTAACACGTGCTATTTCAACCTCTAACCACTAGGTTCACTTTTAAAGTGTAAAGACTGATACCAGCAATATACCAAGAAAACCAAGATTCTAGAGGTCATTAGCTTAGAAAATAAAGCCATTACACAATTTAAGTGTTCACAGGAGTAAGCTTGTATGGATACAGTAACTATTCAAACACAAGAAATTCAGCCATGTACTCCTATAATGGGCAATATTACCCCCCAAATACTGTACAATATTTCCATTTGACCAGCACGGTAAAGGAGGTAGCAAAGCTGAAGTCAGACACTATGTAGTCTGTTTCCTCTTCATTTCTTGCTTTCTTAGTATCTAAGGGTAGAATATTCTCTGAACATCAACTAATGCAACCAAGCTTCACCTCAAGATCAAGAATCCTGGTAAATAACGTCAGAAGTACACAAGCTTTTTCCAGTAGTGACAAGAAGTACTCCTAACAATGTTACTATGCACAGTGCTCATACCTGACCTCCACATCCATGAGGCAATAGCTCCTACATCGGTGCCAGGCAGCTGGCATCCCAGTCAGGCTACCAAAGTCTAGTGTCTGCTCACCTGTAGTTTCCAGCCCAATGGGGCTGTCAGGGAGGGCCGAGTGCGATGAAGGAAACAAGTCAGTATGGACTGAGGATGTGACATGAAGCAAGCAGTGCTAGGTAGGTTCGACTCTCTAATCTGGCTTTAACCGAGATAGTCACATGGACACATTAAGCAACATTTACTTTCACTTATTGTTAGACATACCCAAAGAGCTCGGTCACTCATTTCGTATTTGCAGACTTCCCATGTGTTAGTTAAGCTATAGACCACAACAGTGGCTTTTGCCACCACTATCTTAGTATAGCATGGGAGATGCAGAGGAATGCACACACTACAATGAGGGCAAGCAAGGGCTTCAGAAGTCCTTAACTAGTCATTAACTTCACAAACCCAAACACTTGAGAAATACAACCATCTGATTCACCAAGGGGTTAGATCTGTACAGGTGAAGTCAGGATGACATCCTGCAGATGTCATTGGCCCAGAGGACTCCATTCTTCCTGTTGAGTTCATGTTTACCCAGAGCTGGCAAAGCTCCAACTGTAGTATTCGCATGAGGACATACAGGCTGCAGCCAACCCACTAGACATACTAGGATACTTGTTTCAAATGAGCTTCCAAGGACATCCACTTTGCTTCACCTATCACCACCATTAGAACAAATCCATGGATAAGAAAAACCACCCTGGCCTTAGATCCTTTTAGAGAAGCTGAGGTACGACAGGTAGCTCTGTATGTACATGGAGCAGGAAATAGCTAACATTCTGAAATTCTGCTCAAGAATGTCAAGAGGATTACTGTGTTCCTGCACCATACATGAAATGTGAGGCTTGTATACCTTAAGTACAATTTTTAAACAAGAGGCTAGTTTCATTTATCATTCCCTCATTGAATTTTAACCCTCAAAGAGTGTCAAGCTGTTTAGATTTCCTGGAGTTAAAGTAGCTACAAATTTGATCATATATTTTCCAAGGGAGAGTTCCACAGTACAGAAGATCCAGCATGTGATGTTTGGTGCATCATATGAACCGATAGAGCGCTAGACACTCCCTACCGGTTATAACTCATGTTCCTTTGTTCCCCGATCCTTTAAAACTTACCCTAATTTCCAGATCGAGGCGGCAAGTTTCAGACTTGTGTCTGGTCTCCTTGATGGCCAACCTCACATTAAAGTTCTCAAAAGCCTGTGCCGTAACATTGGCTTCTACATATGTTGGGCAGCAAGTCCTTGCTTCACTATGGACTAGTAGTTACCTTTAGTAAAGGAACAACATGTACACCGATTCTCTTTGTAGACAAGCTAAATGCCTAAATTCTAACAATGGAAATAATTTCAGTTATGAAATACAGTAGCTAGGGAAAGGATATTATTTTGTTTCATTGAGTAGCTTGTATGTAGGATGTTCTAAATATGGTATTCAAAGCAGCAAGGTATGCAGAGCAAATTCAGACTTCCAGGCGAGTTGGTGAGCAAAACATGCTCATGCACAGAGATCTCGTATTCCTATTCAAAAACCTCACCTATAAAAAGACTATCAAGGCATTAAAGAGGTGTTAAGAAAATCAAGTTATTAGCATCAGAAGTTAACATAAATGCCTGCACAACTAAGCCTTCTCAAATTTCTGCTTAAGCAATGGCAAGGATTAAATGATGCTATCAGTACTAACTGGGATAAATTGCTGATCACCAGTGGTTAAGGGTAAACAGGCACTAATAGGATGTGAGGCAGAGGAACTTAGGCTGTGGCAGCCACATTATGTTGAAATTAAGGATCAAAAGTGTATTTTTGGAATGTTTGGTAAGGATGAACAAGAGTATTTACACATGACCACACTGCCAGCAGTGAAGAGACTAGCAAAGCCATGAGGCCCAAGAACCTTCCAAGTATGCCACAATGAGAGATAAAGTGTAGGGAGCTATCTAACACTTGATGACAGTTGTCTTCCCAAGCCTGCCAATTTCCCAATATCCTGAGTTGCCTCAGACTAAGGTTTAGGTAGTGGTATGGGGAGGAGTACAGATCTGTTCTTGGGTTTTAAGCCAAACTACCATAGGACTGAGAGCGTGTTCTCCTGAAGACTTAACATTCCAAATCAAACTGGCCTCCATCCAGTAAGGGGCCTATTCTTGCCCTTGCAATGAGCCCGGGATCCCAGGCAGGACATCTCACTCGGAATGTCCTCAACCTCCTAGGCAGTCAGCACATCAGGTAATGGTCAAGACGTTAGTACCTGAAGTGCTTCCTCCTGTTCTGTGCCCTTCGCCTCCCACTATGAGGTCTGCCCTGTTCTTACAGAAGGGGTAAAATGCCATCCTGCCAGTACAAGTCCCGAAGCAGCAGGAGCCTGAGCAGAATCCAGCAGTTAAGTGCGAGTTGAGAGTCCAGGAACTTTAAACCCAGAACTCTGCCACGTTTAGGCATTCAAGTGTGTACTCGTGTGTGTAGCTCACTCTTTACAGTGAAAGGTGATGCTTTGTACTGTGAAGGCAGGCACTTTGTGGCAAGCTCCTTGACCCTCCCTATCACAGGGAAAAAGCAGGCTCAAGTCTGCTCTCCTGGAGTGCTTCCTACTCTGGAGACTGAATGGCTCTCCATCTGTGATGGTTTCCCCATTCTGGTCACAGGTATGATGCTGGTTGTATCATTCTGTGCAACATTCTCCAGTGATGCCGTTTTTCGCCAAGTATTTCTAAGAATCAACAATTGTTCACTCTCAGCCTAAAAATCAATATAATCTAGGGAGCATCAAACCTTCAGCCATCTAAGAAGCATTACTCCTAGAGCTAATTATTCCCTAATGAACACTTAGGCTCCCCAAGAGCCACAGCATTTAGGACAGCATCGATAGCTTTTCAACCAATCCAGTCAATTCCCTTATGCAGGGAATCATTCTAGGCAAGAATATTTCTAGTTAGGATTAGAGTTAGAGCAGTTAGTTGGGACTTCTTAACAAGTCCAAATGGATTCCAGAGTTTCAAGATTCCTGATTCAAAGAGGTTTTCATTCTTCAGTTTTTAGTGCAGCTACTTAACATTACGTAAGTGGCTCAGTCTGTCTAGTTGTCAGGAATTCCACGCCAGGCTATTGGTAGCCAAGTTGTGGTGTTGACAGTGCTAATCTTCAGGACATTACAGGATGCTCTAGTATTTCCTAGACATGCCTGTTGCTAGCATCACTCTCGACTCAAGACCCTCTCCACTCCCACACATTGACATCCAAAGCAGACAAGCACACAAAAAAACCCTATCAGCCGATATCCTTAGTACACATGCAAGAATGCAAGACAATACTCGAAAATCAATTCTAAGAGCATGTAAAATCTTACTGAGATCTTGTGGGATTTAGCCCAATAATGCAGACATGGTTCAACATATACAAATCCTAATTCACAGCCAAATAATTGCTATCTAAAAGATGTATTTAAGTGAAGTGAGCAACATCTGGTTGAAAAAACGTTATTGCTTAAGTTAGCCAAACCCACAACTAACCAGCAGTTGTCTTATTTAAGCTACCAATTGATTAGATTTTAGACTTCTTACAGGTTGACTACACATTTCAGGTTTACATGACCGATTCATGTGTGGTTATCAACCACAGTAAAAACAAACTTAATTCTTGAGGTATATTACATACCTACACTCATCTATATGCAAGGAGAGGAAGACAATGGAGCTTTTCATATTTCCTTTAGCAGCCTTAAAATGCAAAGCTTGTCCTTTAAGGTTTAGATTTCTCAGTGCCAAGAGCAGAGGTTCATGGAAAAGCCCTGTTACCCGAGAACTAGCTACAGGGTACCTTCATGGCACACCAGCACCTCAGCTGACCGAGGTCTCTGCAGTCACTGTTTAAGTCCACGTTTCCCCTTGTGATCATTTAATTCCGTCTTCATACCCTGACTACCAAGGGATGCCACATTCAGTTGTGCTCTTGGATATGATTCAGACACTAAGAAATTCAAGCTCTGTTTTCATATTGCTTATCCCAAGGGCAATCAGGCAGGCATCATCTCATTTCATAGCCAACACAAGCTTATACTTTCCCTTTCATCGACTTTTCCTGCATCTAGTACAATACTTGATCAGAATCAGGAGTAGTGCGATTATATTGCACACAACTGAACTCATTTGGAATCAACTTTTAGAAATATAGAACATGGTGAATTTGAAGGCAGCGAGAATAGACCTCCCATGAAGATCTAATTTGAGTTGAACAAAAAAGTTAGCTCAAACCTCAAGTTAGCCAACTAACCAGGTCAGGCAGGGGTATTTATATACACAAAAGCATCCATGTGTATCCTGAAGTCATAGTTTTTGGCTGATCATGTCTAATCCAGTCTCCAAGATACAGTTGTCTAAGTTTAACAGGTGATGTGAGTCTTTATTTAATATTTCCCTTGATTTTGTTTGGTAGATTCTAGGCTCTATACAAAGGCAGCAATAAGATGTCTTAAGCAGCATTGGCCTCTTATCTGCACGCCCTTTGACCAGTTTTGGGCCTATCAGGCCAAGCTCCATGTAACCTGATGCGGAAGGTTTAGTTAGCTGCCAGACATGGCAGAGACATACAAGCCAGTGCATCAATGCAATGCAGCAGACCCCATTTGTGAGCAACTCTGGATAAACTGCCAGTGAGCAGCTCAAACTCGAGCAGTAGCATTGCTATCTCAGGCTTTATTCCACCCTCAATTCCTTCTCCCACCTGCAGGATCAAGACTTTTCTGTGGCTCCTTTGTTTTAAGACCTTCTCCAGTGATGTCTTCATGTCCATTGTATCTTGATGTTTCCTTCTCACAGGACCCAAATTTTCTCCAAATCCTTCATAAATGCCCTGGAACCCAGTCAATTTATTGTTCCTGTAGCCTCCTTGTTAAGACAGCTGCCTCAGCTAGCACCATGCAGTTAATTCTTATCCAGTCTCTGCTTTGCGAAAGGGACATTCCAAACAGGCCTAACCCAAGAGCCCATAACCTGGTGCCAAGAAGTTTACATATTAATCAGGCTACAATCAGTTTTGATGAGGCATGGGATCAATTTGAAGACATCAACCACCACTTTATGCCCTACTCTAATATCTGTAGCTCTATGTCCACACCAAAGGGTCCCAGTTTGTCAGAACATAGTACAGGACTAAATACAAGGGCTGGCAAGCAGCAGCTCAGGAAGAATTAAGGTAATGATCAACTGGAGTAGATGGTGGTCAGGGACTATCTGCATCACCTCATTCTACTATGTATGATAGGCCACGCAACATGTAAAAGGCATAGCACAGAGCTGCACCGAGTCTTCAGAACTTGTTTGCCTTCAACAGGGCAACACAGCTTCCCATGATCACTGGTCTGTCCTGCCACAACTGGATGGCAGCGATGTCCTAAGTGCTTTAACGAGCTTGACAGTTACCTCATCTTATGCCATAGTAACAGATCTCCAAAATGCAGCTTTTCCTTTCAGGCACGGAAAGCCGACACTGGTGAAAAATGTTCTACACGTAGGATCTGAGACCCCAGTGGGTAGAAGGGGCCACAAGTGGTGGTACTTCTCTGAAGAGGCAAGAACATCCACTTTGCTTATGGCCCTGAACACTGACAGTTTGTGCGTTCAAAAGGCTTTCATAGCCTTGGCAGCTTATGTCACGAGCCTCAGGTGATCACTGATGTCAGAAGTGTCAATTGCTGAGTCTACAGGTGTCACTGCACCTACCCCCCGTAGGACTTCTGTCCTCAATGAAGACTTGTTTTCAAACAGTACTTTATACTTTGTGTGTCTGTGGGTGAAAACTGGAAACCTTTACTTCGTATTGAGTGGGTCCTCGGTATGGAAAATTAAGTGAAACCAGCGCCGTGGCTCACTTGGCTAATCCTATGCCTGCGACACCAGCACCCTGGGTTCTAGTCTCAGCTGCTCCTCTTCCAGTCCAGCTCTGTGGCCTGGGAGGGCAGTGGAGAATGGCCCGGGTGCTTGGGTCCCTGCACCCATATAGGAGACCGGGAGGAAGCACCCAGCTCCTGGCTTCAGATGAGTGCAGCACCAGCCGTGGCAGCCATTAGGGGAGTGAACCAACGGAAGGAAGATCTTTAACTTTACTCTTGAGGCAGTTATAGACAAAGATGAATCTTAATGGAGATTGGGATAGGACAGAGTAGGAAGGGGGTTTAGAGTGGAGGTGGCAGTGGGAGGGCAGGTTTGGGAAGAACCACTATATTCCTAAAGCTTATGAAATTTGTATTAAAAGCTGAAGAGCCCATGAGTATTTCAGGCATGGAAAGCCAAAACACTCTGGCAAAAAGACCTAAAAAGATCTGAGCGAGATCCCAGTGGAAAGAATGGGGCCAAAGGAGGAGATACCTTTCTCTGAAGGGAGAGAACTTCCACTTGGACTATGACCCTGTCGGAATAAGATCAAAGTCGGTGAACTCAAAAGGCCTCCATAGCCTTGGCAACTCATGACTACAGCCTAGGGAGCTTACTGACACCATAAACAAGAGTGTCAAATTGTTAAGTCAACAACAGGAGTCACTGTGTACTTACGTCTCATGTGGGATCTGTCCTTAATGTGTTGTTCAATGTGAAGTAATGCTATAACTAGTACTCACAGTATTTTTCACTTTGTGTTTCTGTGTGGGTACAAGCTGTTGAAATTTTTACTTTTTATACAGAAGATCGATTCAGTATACACTGAGAATTAAAAATGAATCTTGATGCAAATGGAATAGGAGAGGGAGTAGGAGATGGGAAGTTATGGGCAGGGGAAGCCACTAATCCAGAGGCTGCACTTTGCAAATTTATGTTCAATAAAGGTTAAAAAAGCTTAGGGACAATAAAATGGAGCTCTTTTCTTACATGGTCTTTTCAGATCCTCTCCCGACACCCTCGTAGAATACTCAGTCTTACTGGGTCACAGCCGACAATGTCCTGTTCAGATCCACTTAGAAATGTATTTCCCACATCAGATACTAAGTCAACTGGCTAATTCCTCATTTCTATGAGTTCTTACTATGTGACAACTGATCTCCAATTTGCTTGCAAATGTGTAAGTGGTTTTCCAACAGGAAGAGCACATTTAACTTCCTGACCACATTCACCCTATTTGCTCTATCCGTCACCTGCCTGATGTAGTTCACATCACTGAAGATACGAGATGGCAGCAATTCTTCCATTATCACAAACACCACCATGGACCTATTCAAGAAAAGTACCCCCAGCCAAGAGATCCTTCAACTGCAACTTTAGCTTTCAAGAGGCCAGTTTCACTTTTAACCTGCTACAGCAGTGACCCTCAGGCAGTACACACTAAAACTAAGTGACCCAAAGATCAAGCAGACCCAGTCTTTGTATTGAGACCATAAGCTGTAGTTCTCATGAAGGACCCCAGAAATTATGCTCATGAACCTGTCCTTCAGAATCTACTCGAGAACCAAGTTCAATACATCAGAAACAAGTGGTGAAATGTGATTTTTTAGCCTTCCCACAGGGACATAGGCTTTACTATGGAGTTCTATAGAGCAAAGGAGTATTGCATGTAAGTTGCCCATATTTTACACCAACTCCTGCTATCTTTGCCTCTTGATGACTCAACAGCCTAGGGCTGACACAAGCATTGCTTCTCTATTCTCTGATCTTTTTGAACATGGGATCTGCTATAGCCCTAGGCTTCTGAGTCTTAGTTCTTTAACCTTGGCTATTAAACAATCATACTTGGATTTCATACGTGTTTTTTTAAAAAGTCTCCCAAATGATCCTGCGGGGGAAGCAGGACACACAGCAGACTCAGAATGGCAAATGCCCCAAACAGCACTCTGGCCTCAGAATCAACCCTTGGGGCATTTGGATCTGGCTAAAAAGCCCATGGGAGTCTCACAGACATGGAAAGCCATGACACAGTGGCAAAAACCTAAATGAAAGATCCTGGTGAACAAGACCCCAGCAGAAGGAACAGGCCATCAAGGAGGGAGGCGCCTTTCTCTGAAGGGAGGAAGGAACTTCGACTATGGCCTTGTCTAAATAAGGTCGGAGTTGGTGAACTCAAGGGGCTTCCATAGCCTAGACAGGCAAGAGCCTCAGGTGATTGCTGACATCATAAGAGCGCCAATTGTTAAATCTACAACGGGAGTCACTGGGTACATGCTCCCCATGTAGGATCTCTCCTTAATGTGTTTTACTATGAAGCTTAAAAACACTAGTCAAACAATACCCTATACCTTGTGGGGTTGTACGAGTGCAGCCTATTGAAATCCTTGCTTAGTATACTAATTTGATCTTATGTATATGAAGGTAACTGAAAATGAAACTCAATGAAGGGTGGGATGGGAGAGGGAGTGGGAGGGGGGAGGGCTGCAGGAGGGAGGGAGGTTGGGGGGGAAGCCACAAAAGTTGCACTTTGTAAATTCATATTTAGTAACTACATTTTGTGAGGGAGGTTAAGTTCCTGAATCATAACCCAAGGTTTTAATGAGTTTAAAAGCCTCCGAGGGATCAGTGTTGTGGTGTAGTGGTTTAGGTTGCTGGTTGCAGTGGTGGCATCCCATAAGCATGTCCATTTGATTCCTAGCTGCTCCACTTCCAATCCAGCTCCCTGCTAATGTGCTTGGAAAGATGTCTCAAGTCTTTGGGCCCTCACACTCACACGGAAGACCCAGATAGAGCTCTGGCTTTGGGCCTGGCCCAACCCCAGCTATTATAACCATTTGAAGAGTTAGCCAGTGGGTCTACGATCTAACTTTGCCTTTGAGTTAATCTTTAAAAAGCCCATGGTGAGCATCACCAGTATTTTAGCATTGAAAAGTTATATCCCAAATGCCAGTTGAAGACACTTTGTTCCAAAGTGTCTTCGTTATACCGATAATATAGGCCATGAAAATAAGTTTTGAAGCCTATGTAAGGCAAAAATTCACAGCTCACATGTTCAAGTTTAATGGAATAAAAAGAGGTCAAAGATGTAAATACAGGGCAGTGGCTAGCATCTTATTTTCTAGTCATCAGCCTAAATTAAAGAGGGCTGGAAAGTCAGAGGCAAGAGAACTTGACAGTAGTGCAATACATGTAACACATGCAGATTTGTGTGTCATGTTAAAGCCTACAACATCAAGCAAGGAGTACTCAGTGAGACAAAGTAACTCCTATAGGTGACAAACATTCATCAGTGCCAATGATTAACTATATAACCTGCATATAGTTCTCCATGGTTACCATGTGCCTTTAACACAGAATGCCTCCGATATTCTGGCTAGTGTTGCTTCTTAATATATAGCTTAACAGAATCCCTGAATCTTATGACAGCATTTTTTTTAGGAGACCAACTTGTCAGTAGCAAGTTGACCCCATCAAGCCCTATTCATGTCAAACAGCTCATAGCCTTCTTCCAACACATGATCTTGGTATAGATTACTCCTTTATGCTTCAAGTCTCAGCCACCATGTACTCTGGGTATGAGGACTTTTGCAACGTGCCCCAAGCATGGAATCCCACATGGTAACACTTGTCACTCACGGGGGAGGGGGGGAGAGGTCACAGAAAAGACCAGGAATCTTGGGATCATGGTGTCCATTGATATAGAATATGCTTTTTAGAATCAGGCAGTCAAAATGTTAAGTTTCAGGAAGTGTAGTACAACTAAACATACATGCTGACATCACTTGGCCACCTTCATGGAGGTGTATTACATAGCTATTATGCAACTGTATCACCTGTAGGAAAACTATACTAGTACAGGAACCAAGTGGTAATGCAACCAAGAGTCATTTTGTTGTCCGTCACTTCAAGTAAGGCACTGGGTCATTTTGTGAGTCACCCAGTTCAACATCAACTCATTCAACATTTTGTTAGGCTGTTTCATACAGGAATGCAACCTAGGCGATAAGTTTCTGCATCTGACCTTCCTTACTCACTGTAACTTAGCCAACAGCTGGACCTTTGAAAACTGATGTTCACTACCAGAGTCCTCAGGATGAGTGTTTGGGTGACACCTTCATCCAGGAACCAACCTACAGCCCAAGTGCTGGTCAAAGGTAATGAAATTTTGAATAGTGCATGAGGCAGAGGATGAGCATCAACTCCAGTGACAGGATCTGCATGTAATTCCACTGCCATTTTTGGGTTTCATCTCAGGCAGAGGTACCTATGAAGTATGGAGGTCCTACCCTGTGGATCTGGACAGAAATTTCTGTTCACACTGGTACTAACTGGGGTGGTCATTAAACTCCTTGTTTCTCGCATGCTGCTTGTAACTGACAGCATGATATAGCTGGTATGCTAAGGCAGCCACATTTGGGACAGTTTTGACTCCTCCACTGGGTCACCTGGGCTTGGTAATTGCATTTAGCCTTGCCTAGCATGCAGAATCACCCCATCCTGAGCCCCTTCCTACCCTTCTCCAGCTTACCCACAAGGTCCCAATTACAGTTTGCCTCCCTGTTGGATTATCTTCTCACTCCTAGAATTCTTAATCATCTTATGTCACTTTGGAATCTACTCAGAAGACACAACAGTAATGGAAGTTTTAGGTTCCAGAGACTATAGATCTTGAATATATCTAGGTGTCAACATCAGCAAGTATACCCCTATAGACACCAAGACTATTCCAGAAGGAAAGTGACCAACCTTCAATCAGACAGTGGCTAGGCTCTGCTCAATTATCTTCATACTACGGGTATGGATCTCCTATTGCTGGAGCAGTGGAGTCAAACAAGCTCCCCTGGCTTCCTGGCAACTAGATCTGAAAGCCGGTATGTTTTCTGCTAGTCAACAGGCCCATAAGGGCGATGCATTCTCTGCTATGTAATTACTTGGCTGCCTGCTACTGCTGTCTGAAGCACACAGAACTCAGCCAACACCTGGCTACCACCTTCTTTGCATGCTAATCTGCTGCCACAAGCCAAGTAAATGTTTCCTGTGAATCCTCAACAACCCCTCTGAGAAACGAGGTTAACCTGCAAAAGGCTCTGAAATTCTTTGGCCTATTTGGGTCCAAATCCAGTTGTCCCAGGACCTAGTTCTGAACTCACACATGTAGCTGTCATGCGACTTATATGGGCCCTGCCTTCCAAATATTCCTTATCTACACCTAATCTTTATAACTTGCTGAGAAAGTATAAAGAATTTCGCATATGTATAGATTAGTGAGTTTATCATCTGATCACTCATAGCCAATACTCACATTAAGGACAAAGAAATCTTAGTGGTTTCTAAAATTGCTAAGTAACCACTTCAAAATTATTCAGGCCCAGTTTTTTGTTCTGGTCTTCTCATTCTTTCTATCCTTTTTCTTGACACTGGACCCACATGAACCCTTTGATTTTCTGGGCCTAGCTATTTGCTCATCCATTTTAGGAGACTTGTTACCAAGTTTATAATGCCTAAGGAACCCAAATTGACCAATGAGGACTGAATCCACTCATTTTTATCAGAAGCTCATTTGAATCACATGGTACCACCGAGCTAACCCTTCAAGCAGTGTATTATTCCTACTTCATATTTAAAGATTCTTCTAAATGTAGCTGGGATCACCTTCCTGGA
Source organism: Sylvilagus floridanus (assembly GCA_949820135.1). Classification (NCBI taxonomy): domain Eukaryota; kingdom Metazoa; phylum Chordata; class Mammalia; order Lagomorpha; family Leporidae; genus Sylvilagus; species Sylvilagus floridanus. The sequence goes on from OX463238.1 coordinate 94,704,558, forward strand.
CAGGTCAGACTCACGTTGTGACAAGCTTAGAGGAATTGAAAGTAATTTCTACATTTATTCCATTTAGAAAACCATCAGTAAATGGAACCCAGTCTTTCAACTACAGATGTCCATGTGAGACTTAAATCAAGTTCATCCTGCTCGAATAAACTTACCCAAAGTAGTGGTAAGATCTCCAAACAATTTGTAGTTTACCTCTGATAGTACAGTTTCAAGGCACTTTGAACTGTTGGCAACTGTCACAGTGTCAATGGCCAGAAAGCAGAGACTTGAGGCTCCAGAATCATATCTACCCAGAACATAGATGAGTGATCAGCATGATGGTGTGAAGGATATTCACATGGAAGACCACAGGAGGCTACACTGCTGTCATGCTCCAGAAAACAAGGGATGACCAAGGGAACAAGGCTGCAGAGCTTTAACAAGAGTTGGGGAGAGCAAGAGGCTAATGCAGTCAGAACATTAAGTTCAGCTCAGGAGCCATGTGAGCTTTGTGAACAAAAACTGACAAGTCATTCAGCCTCTGGCTGTCGATCACATCCTGTCCTCCTGCATGGGAGCCTTTTGCTGAAAGCCTGATGCTGGGCTGTGTGTGGTCCATGGCTGAATTTTCTGCCTGGACGCTAGGGTGGGATTCTGCTGTAGGCCCTTCAAGATCAGGCCGGGGTGCCCAATCTTTCCAGGACAATGGTTTCTGTAATACCAGCTTGCACTTCCAGTTCCTAGACCTAGAGATGACTTGCTGGACTGAATGGGTTCAAAAGATGATCAAGATGCAACAACTTCAGTGGAACACAAGAAGTCATCTTTGAATATGCTATAGCAGTGTAGCAACTACAGGCCAACAGATGAGCAAAAGTTAGAGATATCCACATTACTCCGGGCTTTGTCAGGTCTGCATCTGGGTAACGTTGTCCGTCTACACTTGTGTCTTGCGCCCCACCCCCCACCTCCTTTCATGGGAAGTTCACACCAGAACTCCAAGGCACAAACAGTGGCAAGCCCCAGTATGAGCCACGAGAACAAGACCAGTTTGGGAATAGCACCTTTGTGCGTCTCCCTTTTCTGTGACTGGGGTAAAGCAGAAGAGCCCAACTGAAAGCACACACTTCCGTAGATAAATCCTTGCAAGCTCTCATGCCAGTTAGAGCGCAGGATGTCCAGGCTGGATATTTAGACAATGACATGCTATTTCAACTTCCAGTCCTTTAACTGTTGTCTTGAAAAGATGGTTACCAGGTCAGCAAAGATTTTTATATTTAGAAATTAAAACCATTACCTGAAGCGATAGCTACTTAGGCTTAGCTTGTTTCAAGTCAAGTTTCTAGGAGTCTAATTCCCTTAAGATGCCCAGTTCCCTTAACTGCAAAGTATGTTGAGCAGTCCACCACTGCAATGACAAGTTTTATATGCTACCCTCCAAAAATGTCTTAACTATTTGCTGCCATAAGAAATCGTTTGCTGATGACTATCAGCTGAAGTCTTCCAAAGCTCAGATAATCTTTCCCTCTCCTGCCTTGCTTCCGATCCCCTCACTCCTTTTGTCCTTGGACTGCAACATCTTTCCCACATGGAAACCAGTGCAACCAGTAGTTGCATCGGTCTAGTTCAAGAAATCCATACCCAGTCTCAAGTACAGCTGCACTTAGTAGTCTATCCATCATTCTACATGACCCCTACATCTAATCAATAGGCTAAATACCTACTTTGTCAGGCAGGCACACGCAAGCAAGGGACTTGAGGTTACAGAGTAGCAAGTCCTTGTCCTCCTGCAGTTTCCAGTCCAATGGAAATTCAAGAGTGAGGTGGAAATGAGCCCTATGAGGCCAGTACACAAGATACAGGGTAGGAGTGAGAAAGAAGCCGTATTCATCAAGTACTACTGCCAAGGCATAAAGCCAGTTTATCCCTCACACTAATCTGCAAGTCAGACAGGTACATACCTACATTATGTACGATTTCAATTTCTCCCTAGCAACCTCACTCCCAAGGACCTTTGGTACACACATCCCGTAGTTGCAGAGTGTAAAAATGTTAATGCCTTTCCTTACCACTCTCAGTAGCAAACACCTGGAATAAACACATGTATTGCATTCTGCACAGGAAGGGGCTTGAGATTGATCTGTTGACATCTGAGCTCTAAGATCAAAAAGCAAAGTATCCAGACCCTGCATTCTTCTCTAGTAGCTTTTCTCCAGCATGTGACAGGATCCTGCCTTACTCAGATTTGTTTCACATTAGGATCAAAGGTATGCTCTGTTAAGGAGTCAATTTTGGTCCACCAAGCTGTAATTTTCTGACCTTTGTTAAAAATGCAGATGCATCTGAGGAAAGCATGGTTCTGTGTATTTGGTGGGGTGTGTATTCCTCACACTGTTACCTGCATAACTACCTTGTAGATGTCCGACTGAGGTATCAGGGAAACAGATACATAGATTCTAGTTTGATGGAAGTAGGACCACTCTCAGGTAACTGCTTCGTGACTTAAAGAATTTAAGTGCAAACATTCACACCCAAGGTTTTGAACTGAAGTGATAGAATTCTTACTTTAAGCTTACTTGACTCTGAAATATGATACATATATAACAGTTTCAAAATTTTTAGGTTTCCAAACCAGTAGCTTCTCACATATTACCTTACTTGGAATTCTACTTAAGGTATGTACTTTGTATCTGTTTACATTGTAGGATTTAGAGTCAGGAGTTCAATTTTTTGAATTTATATTTTTCAAACAAGTACTCAACTTCAAAGGCATGTGATTCAGATTTAGTTATGAGCAACTGGCTCACTGAAGGGTTAGATCTGGATAGATGCAACCAGGTATATTCCTGTAGATGTAACTGACATGGTGGGTTCAGCTCCTTTGCTGGAGTACTTAAAGAAGGGCAAACAGCCAGTTACAGTACGTATTCTTAGACCATGTGAGCTGCAGCCAACTGGCTAGGTATTTGCGAGCACACGAGCTACACTGGCAGACACCATCTTTTGTTGGTCACAAATGCCAACAGAACAAACCTACCATGGAAGGACTGACCACTTAATCTCCAGATCTGCTTTTTCACTACTGTGACTTTCCACCTGCTTATCAACACAGATGTCCATGATGCAACAGGAGCCGACTCTGTCCCTTCAGCATCCATCTTCCTGCTGTATTCTGCTAAAACTGTTTTGGGTCAGTTGAGTTAGTATTCCTTAGTTCAACCCATTCTTTCGCCAACAATGCTTTACACCCAGAACTACATACCCCCATCATACTTTTAAGCCTGTGTTTCAGTAGTTCCTTCTCCCCTCCAAGACCAATGAAGAAGCTGCCCAGCTGAGGCTTCAGATAAGCTAGCATTTCAAGGTAGAAAGTTCTTATGATTCAGTGCTGTCATTTCGGAACAAAGCACTCAGCTCAGTCTCAGCTTATGTACTCTTTATATTTGAGGCTTGCCTCATTCCCCCACATCATGCCAGCTGGGATAGGAGATACCCAGAACCACTCGAGACATAGAATACATTAGACCTTTAGATAATAGCATTGTCCTATGAAATCATACTCCTTGTCAGTTGTGGAGTTTAATGCAACTTCCCTCAGCGATGAGCCCAAATACTTGAGTAAAGCATCACTTTCTCGCCTCGATTACCTTGAGGATCCCAACACTCTGCAAGTCTTCCTCTCAAGTGCTCTGGATTGATAACTATTAATGACCAATTTCCATGTGTCATTTCCAACAGATACCTGAGTGTAGTATGGATGCTATGAAAAACCAAACATTTGAGGCACCTCTGACTGGTGATGCACCTCAGTCTAGGTACCTTCCTACCCAATGTTTTCCTTCACTGGGTCAGATTCACTTCGCAATCTGATCGTCTTTCCAGACTGACGACTGGCTCCTCTGGTTCCCTTACCCGTCTTTTCTGTCCCTTCTTGCCTCCAGTTCTTGAGTACTGTGTCAGCCCTGTCATCTGTATGTCCAAGGACACATGCCAGAGGGTTACAAACTGGTGTCCAACTTAAGACTTTTAAAGTAAACTCATTTAAGTTTTATATATAGAAAGATATCCCAAGTGATTACATGCAGGTAGAAAATTACCATCTCAGGTGGCAGTCAGATCTCTTCAATAACTATCATGGAAGTTATCATCACCTCATTTTGATGTGATGTCCAAGGTATGGATCTTCCCTGTGCGCCTAATATTTGCACTCCTTCCAATCTATTTCATTATTTGCCAAGTTACCACCTCATTTTTGCTTTGGGCAATCATCCTGGATTCTTCTCATCTAGACTTTCTGGCACCTACTGTTGATCAGTTTCTGTGCTTGACAGAGATGAACTCATGACTGGTTCATGGTCCCTGCTCTACACCTCAGAAGTTAAATATCCAAAAACATAAGGAGCCAGGTGAACCTAGACAGTGGGGCCAGAGTTCATGCATGTTGGAGGCTCATTGGCCCCACTGAGACCCAAGCAGTTCCGTACCTCCAATTCTTACTAGTGATTAGCCATGATACAACTCAGTTAATCCTGTGTTACACCCATTGTTCCTTCCAGTTAAGACTTCCATGCTTTAAGTCACTTCTGGACACAGTTCCAGAAAGTGTGGTAGATAATTCATCTAAGTTGTCATGACGTTGTTAGAGCACATAATTTCTCAAGAATGCTACTTGGTAACAGGCTGAAGATTTACATGATCTTGAGACTTTACTATCCTCCCATTGTATCATATTGAGTCAAGGCATACACAGGATACCCACTACCACACTCTCCAGATGCCAAGTTAGATTGTACTTCATGAGGTCAACTTTAGACATCTTAATTGTTCAACTACACTTTCATTCCAAAAGCTCCTGTAGAAACAGAACAGTTAACCCACCACCTCCCTAGGTTTGCTGCATGTGCATTTTGACCACATGCCCATCCTTCAACTCCTCATTGTATGTTGGTTGGGAAGTCAGATGCTGTTGTAAGCTGAAATCAGAACTATGTCTCCATGATTTCTTGGCCATGATTTTTCCCGAAGAAAGTCAATCCCAAGTTTGCCCGGAAACTTGTAGATGAATATTGAGGAAAGACCTAAAGGAGTCTGACAGACAAAACTTAGTGGAGGATCATTAAACCTTATAAATTCACAAGGCCTAAGTCCAAACTCAAGCTATTAGCTTCAACTTTCATAAAGATGATTTGTTAGCTCAGCCCATCTAGTAAAGTAATTAAGGGACACTAAAACATATCTAGCCATGGGGTGATGATTTGCCTACTCAGAGCTTCTGCTTTTTGACCTAACATCACTTATGATGGGTTGTTCTACTCCAGTAGGTCCATAGGTAGCTGAAAGCTTGTGTTGTATTGGAGAAAGCCTCAGTATGATCACTTCCTTCTGGCTGCAAGGGGAGCAACACTATTAGCATTTCTACAAATACCCAGCCTCTTATAGTAACTGCATTGTCTATGTCGATTTTTCCAACTAGGCATCAGGCTACTCACCCAGTTTTATGTAATACCTGCTCAGTTAAAACCTGAGAACTCATGCCTATGTTAACACGCCCCAATGCTCAGGGCAACTGGGATCAGGAATCTTTTAAGTAGCTGATCAGATCTCCTGGAGTAAAAGTAAACTAGCAATGGGGATATCGATCCTCTGTCAGTATTCAAGTTTTTGGGGGCTCTGAAGTCTTCACATTCCAGGTGTATTTCTGGTGTATAGTTCTGGTGGATAGACTAATGCTTCACTGGGATATCCTGCCATGGGGAATATGATCGATATGGCCTGCCATTGCATACCAGTCAGGCCTAAGTTATCCAAGTCCAGTTCCCCAAACTAGGACTCCTGTTATATCCGATTCAGTTCTAGCCCACATAAAACAATTATTTTGCTAAAATTTGAGCAACTCTGACTACTCTACTTCTATTTAGGGAAATGTAGGCTGCTTAACTCCTCTCTCAGATGTCTACTTCACCAAGTTCTGCAATCCAATCTTAAGTTTTTCTTATAGGATCGCATCCATCAAATGATCTTTTGTTAGTCTTCCACTGGTTCTGGCTCAAGACACATTGGGACCAGTATTGAGAGTCTAACTTCCTTCATCTTCCATATATATAGGTCCCTGCCCTTGACAGCTTCAGTAGGTCATTTTCACCAAGTCTCTGCCTTATAGCAAGTGTTCCATACTTGGATGCCATGTCTCAAACTGATTCTAGGCTTACTCCCAAAAGGAGGTTTCTTCTTTGCACTCAAGTGTTCAAGACAAAGCCATTTTGTGCTCTGCTCTGGAGAGTTGTCCATAACAGTCCTCTCCGGTTGTCAAAATACATGTTAACACTCAACTATGGGCTCATAAAAGCAGTTCCTCAGCCAGAGCACAAAGCAACTATGAACTGTCAACTACATAGTCAAGAGTCAAGGTCTCTTGATGTTCTTGTCCTATCACTAAAGCCATGCAAGACTCCCTGTACCCTCTAAGGACAAAGCACAGGCTGTTAATTCTTATGGTTCACCTGGAACAGGTGAGGAGACATCTGGTAAGTAGTCATGTTCCATTGTATACCCATCATAGTGGCAATGCTGTCTGATATTATCCAAATTGATCCATAAAAACTGATGCCCTCAAAGTTGAGGTTCTTGGGGTAGGAAAGGTACAGGATATTGGATAGAGCACACCAGAAGTTTTAATATGCCCCAGTTTTCTACAGCACAGTGGTAGAGCTGTAGTTTGTATAGTAATATACAGTGTAATGCATAGTACACGAAGTAGAGATTAGGTAGGGATAGGCTCCAACTGAAGTGCAGGAAATAGAAACACTACTTGTATAGTATGCAGTATTTTAAGTACCCTTAGATTTTCAGAAATCTCCCTTTTATGTTGCCCCACCAGAGAACTAAGGAAAATTCAGTTCTATCCTTTTAAAACTGACAATACTGTTGATATGTAACTTCTATCTCAAAAGCTAAATGAATGTCTTAAGACTTGCCCTTAATTTTATACTTCTCTAACAAGGTTATATGACCCGATTTCAGTACTGTAGCCATTTAGAAGGCAAGAAACTCACTCAACCTAGCTGAAGATCAATAATTTCTAAACCACCTCATTTGCATCTTATTTCTATTAGTTCCCCTGCCTGGTGTAGTTCCCAACCAATTTAAGTACAAGATAGCTCAAATTTTTAAGTTAGCATCACGTTTTTGTTTACTGATAAAGATCAACACATTACCACACTGAACCTCTAAGCATAAAATACAGATCTTTGATTTAGGAGTAGAGACCAAGTTATTTAAATCAAGTTCAACAGAAACATTAAGCTGTAAGAAACACTGGTCACGAAAAACACGACCAAACACCCATGACTTAAGACCACATGTGGTTGACATTGTAGATCAATATCACTCACATCAATGTATCCTTTGGAATATACAGAACCATCTTCAATACAAGTGAATATTGATGTCTCAGTTAACATTAGTGTCCATGACAGGAGGCAGTGCCAGGAGAGTACAGTGTACAAGACAGAATTGTTCATCTTCTGCTTTCTCAGGCCACAGAGAGCTGGAGCAGAAGTGGAGCAGCCATGTCTTCAACCAGCACCCATATGGGATGCCAGTGCTTCAAGCCAGGGTGTTCACCTACCGTGCAACAGTGCCATCCATCATCTACAATTTGTCTGCCACCACTTACAACTCTCCCAACCTAAGACCTTACACTTGGTTGCATACACCACTCACTAAGTCTCAGATCTGTTGGAGTGCCCGGTGTAAGGCCCATTCCATACTCCTGGCCCTAGTTGAGTAAGCATGGCTTTCCATTGTCTGCATGTCTGACCACAAGCTTTCCTGTGCCCTGGTTAAGTCCATATAAGAATGCTGTCAATCCTTTCAATTTCCACCATAGCACCTTCTATCAATTTCTGATCTTGGAATATTATGTGGCCCTTGTAGAAGGGAGTTGTGTTTCAGATCCTGCACAATGGTTTTCTGCCAGATCTCAAAAGGTATACCAAAGCAGCCGTTTCTTCCCAGAATTATTGGGGTCACACCCAGCACACTGTGTACCAAATTCTGATCAAGATACTCAGTGTACACATGCAACCATAGCAACATTCAACCCTGTGATCAGTTTCAGAACCACTTCCTAAATGAGGTACTAGCCTCAAATGGATGAGCGTGTGACAGGTGATACATACAACTTAGAGCCCAAGACTAGCCAGGAGTTACCTTTGAGCGTAGATTAACTGCAAGCACTTTTGATGCCCTTTGGCTCAGTGGTCTTCAGTATAAGCATTTTTATCTGTGGCCAACTGTTCGCCTGAAACCTAGTGGGTTCTGTGCCTTCAACTCATTAGTGATATTCTCACATGCTTCCTTAGCTCTTACATTATCCATAATGTCATTGTATTCATTAATTACACTGTAAGCAAGCAGGCATTAAGTTGTATTTTGTCCTTAAAAGCTAGAGTACAGTACCCAGTAGCCCAGGAGTAGTTCTAACATGGCTCCTGTCACCACTGTATGCTGCATCCTTGAAAATGAGCCAGTTTATGTTCTACAACCCAGTCCCCACAGAATTAGAGGTTCTGAACCTTGGCAGTTCGTCCTATGACTCTAGAGAGCCAAACTGCTACTCGTCATTTAGGTCCTTTCCTACGAAAAGGGCAGCACAAATACTCTACACTACCAGCAGGCGAAGTTAAACTGGTCCCAGTACAGGTCTCTGCTACTTTGACAAGGGAGGATCTCGGGGCTTTACTGGAATAACGTTACCAGGAAGCAAGGATAGATACAATGCACTTATTCCAATAACAGTGACCTGACAAGGGCAAGATAGCCAGGTATTGAGATCCCTCGAGGATGAGGTTGTTACCATAAGGAGCCAACAGCCCATATCAGAGATACAGGCAGAGCATAGTGGACAATTAGAATGCAGGGCCAAGGAGGTGCTGAACATCCATTACAATCTGAGGACAAACTGCAGTACAGGAGAGATCTTATCCTCATACCATTTTACAAGTTCAAGATTATCCGTCAAGCCAACAACTTCAGGTGAAGCCCAAGCAGATTCACTTGTGTAAGAGGCAGGCCGAGCACGCAACTCCTGAAACCTGAAGGTTTTCAGCACAGTTGGCCCCAGATATCCACCAAGCTCCCCTGTCCACCACTACTGCTTCTTTGTGTCCGTTTTCCAACCCCCACTGTGCTCATAGACACATCCAAATCCTTGCCTCAGTCCAGAGGGCACGAGTGAGATCCAGTTTGCCCCAATTTACCCAAAAATCTAACTCAATGACTTTAGGACAAATTTAACTGACCGAGATGTCCACCCCCCCCCAGGTAGAACAGAATCCTATCTTGGTCTACACTCGATTAGTGAATATTTAGTCAAGAGGAATCTAAGGTGCATAGCTCAGGTCCACTGAGACTAAGTACAGGAGGTGTTGAGTCAAAAGAGCCCCAGGAAATGGATAAGGAATGGGTCACCTTGAGGCAGAACCCTCTTCTTCCAGAGCTTAAGACCCCAGCCCAGCAGTGGCTACAGTCAAGACCTGTGCATCCTCACCATCCAGCTGCTGACAGCTCTTGTGCTAGCTGCCCCAGGGAAGTCCTAATTCCTGTCTGAAGAGTCTGCTCTGGAAGCCTGAGGAAAGCCTTGAGTACCAAGGAGAGGGACCAAGCTCATGACTGCTCAGCTTCCCAAGGACAGAGCAGAGGTGGCCACCGCTGCCAATTCCTCCTCCGATACTCGGTACCCAAGAGGGGGATCCCACTGCTGGAGTATCAAGTTCCAGCACAGTCTCTTCCCCTTCCTGCCATCTCATCTTTTCCAAGCAGCCAATCTGATGGTTGCACTAGTGAGGTGAGAGGCACAGAACCTGGAAGACCTCGAGTCCTTTCTCTGGTCAAGATCTCAAAAGCAGCCTATTACTGAGGCAGAAATGCTAATACTGTCACAAAAGTGAAAGACCACCTCTAGGATTTTCAGCAAAGCCTTTGAGTTCACCCATCTTGCTTTTGGCATCTGGATGGAATACTCTACCAGTCGTTTCTATGTTCCTGTCCCCACCCTGAGGCTCCCCTGCCATGAGGTGCTGGGAGAGGACCAGACCATGCCCACAGCTAGCCATCTGATATAGTTATCTTGGGCACAGTGTTCATAGTAGGGCAGACATGTCCCTGAGATCTGGAAAGTACCAAGTACGATGGAGGGTGAATGCTAGCAGGAAATATTTTGTATTCAGGGATCTTAGGAAGCTCATCACCCAGTATTTGGAGCAGGAGAAGTACCAGGAGCACTGGCAGCTGCCCCATACTCATCTTGCTTATGACCACAGTTCCTATGGGAGCCAAGAATCCATGCTGAAACCAGCAAGATGAAAGTCCTGGAATATTTGGCCATGCTCACTGGGAATGATCCCAGATTCTATCCACCAGTGAGTTCACTGGCTTTGACAGATGAAGGTAGTGAGGCAGTAGATGCAGGCAGGGCTTTTGGGCACAAGGATGAGCCAAGGGCCATGTCCCGGGGGCTTCTATTGCCCCTGTGAATTGAGCCCTCATCTCTTGTGGCAGAGACTAGTGAGAATTGAGTACTGGAGGGTCCCAGCAGCTTCTAGGGGAACACATGGTATGTGTGTTCCAGTTCTGTTCAGGTTCCTTGTTATTCTTGGGATTCAAGTGTCTTCCTGTTCAGAGGTCTAAATAGCTTCTACCTCCAAGCTAATACAGCTCAGTCACATTTATTACTACAGAGTTTAGGAGTCCGACTCTTGCTTTTGTTAATTAGAAAACAATTGTTTTCTGGACTAATGTATAGCAGGTTAATAGTTATCTTTGTAAAAAGCAAAAAGTTAGAACATGAAGTTAATTCCTACCTTCCCTTACCCCATTTAGTCCTATAAAAATGTATTTAAAGTACACATAACTGGGCTAGCTAAGGTTATCTGAAAATGTAGTAATACATCTTAAGTTACTCTATGAAATAGACATCATCTTGTGTTCACTGTCCGGGTGACCAGTGAAGTTGGAGAACTGAATTACAGCAAACAAGCAGGACACTTGGTCTTTCTCCTTGGTCCTCCTTTTCCCCTTCTGGGCTATGGCAACTTTGAAAAGCACATCAAGGAGATACTTGAAATTGGCGATTTCATCCACAGTACTCAGTTACACTTTGTATTTGTTTACAGAATAAAAGTTAACAAGCATCAAGTGTTTTCCATAAATAGAAAGCCTGGAGATTGAAGTTACTGACATTACTGCTTGGGGGTGTCACGACATTCGATCTTTCATTTTTGATTTTACAGCACATCTATACCTAAGGTACAAGATAGCTATAGAGCTCAAGCTGTCACTTGGCTATTTTATAGATACAGCAAAGGTAAGCGAGGCCATGTACACTTTGCCTTTTTTTAACAGGAATGGAGGTTTCTCAAGGTCTTGTCTGAAAGCTCTTAGCTCTTGCACACTGACCTTTTGAGGTTGTATTTAGCAATGTACTTGGCTCTGACTACTTTTCCAATAGCAAATAAGAAATTGCATGTGGCCATAGTCCAAGGAAAGTCAGTTTTTGAACTACTGGATAAAGTGAAGGCCTAAGGGATTAGGGCTTAACCCCTTACTTTGTACCCAATCTCACTGTGATAGCTTAGTAACTTTCTACAAGAAACCAAAGCTGCCATTACACCCATAGGCTACACTGAGGTGCTGGAATAAGGCTCAGCCCAAGGCACACACTTCCTTCCCGCCCTCAGGGATCAGCTTTGTGATGGCTTTCTAGACACTTCCAGATCAAAAACTGTCATTTCCATCAATCAGGCTTTGCTTCAACTGACCTTATCTGTGTGGCCCAACTGGAACGTTAACAAGGTCAGATCCATGTCAGCCTAATGGTCACACAAATGCCAAGCCCATGCCGTGTACTTCAGGCCAACAGCTGCAAATCAGGTCAAGTGAGAGCCTATCACCTCCAGTTCTCATTACAACTGCATGAAAAATCCCACACCCAACCCTCCATTTTCACTTCTCTTGCCCACAAAATACACGATTCCACACACAGAATATTGCTGCTACAATAACTCACGCAGGCCAAGCATCTGGGTAGATGCCTGTTGCTGCTTTACCTGGATTCTGTTGAGGTCCTAAAGATACCAGCCTCAGAGGCCAGGACCCCAAGGAACACCAGCGTGATTAGTACTCTACAGGCCTACAGTTCTAGGTGAGGTCAACATGTCGTTTTGAGCGGCAAACTGATAGAACTCCATGTGACCTTGACATTAGTGTCTGATCACTACACTAAAAGCCAGTCTCTACTACGATCAGGTAGCCATACTTGGAGAGGTGCCACATAAGTCTGCTCTCAGTGGGGTAGAGAAAATCTCACTCCTAGCACATTGCAGGTGAGGTTCACGTTGGTACCCATCCTCAAAAGCTCAAGGACTCCCTTTAAGTACCTGGTAAACATAGCAGTAAGATGCTTTCTTTTGGTTAGTATATTCCCCCCTAGGTAGACACCTCTGCCCAAATGCTGCACGACCCACTATACTCCCGTAAGTTTATTACATAATTATCGCTGAGCAACGGGGTCTAACGTTCCATTGAAGTTACAGTCCACATCCCTAGACTGGCAAGGCTCGTTGCTTTTGTTCCCCTTTCTGCTGGCTGGAAAGTAAGGTGGTCAAGTCCAGTCCAATCTGACAAAGACACGGGTAAGCACTGAGGCATGTGTCAAAAATGGAAGTTTTGATTGTTTTTAGCCCTTGTTTCTGTGAAACTGGTCCTCCCAGTTTTTAACTGTTGAGTTTTATGATTAGTGAATTAAACCTGTAAATATGGAGTGGATTAACATTCTATCTTTCTAAAATCTTAAAGTGGGGAGGACAGAAAGTGGTTTTCTTGGAATTGTACCTATGGAATGCGTGAATTCTATTCTTTATATTAAACTATATGGGTCCCAAATCCACAACTGACTCCAAGTAAAATTCCTACTCACATCATGGGAAGCCATTTTACAAAGGATTTTGATTCAATCAACTGAAATGTCCATTTTAAGTAGTGTTCAATGTTGACTACTTTTGATGACTAGTGTACATAAGGAGAGCTTTAGTCATTTGTTAGTCTCCAGGATACAGTAAGACTGCTTTTCAGTTAATTGTTCTCCAATGGAAATCCTACAGCAGTCATATCACGCCCCTCTGTGTAGGCTAAGATTTGTAAGAATTACTAAAAGGGAGAACCAGACTTCAACTCATCTAAGCATAGCTCTTCAGCTCTTCTGCCAACTCTTTAAAACCAGATCTAAGATGAATTCTGGGGCCTGAATGTGTATTTCAAGCAATTTAGCTTATCTGACCAACCATTCTCTTAAGTGACCAAGAACACAGGAAAGATACTTGAACACCTGCTTCCCTCAATGAACACCCAGAGATATCAGTACAGCTGTACTCTAGAGGGGTAAATTGAATACTTGAGCTCATGAGGTCTCAAGGGGAAAACCACTGAGACTCCAAACAGTTGGTAAAGATCACAAAGCTAGAAGCAACAATGATCATGCCAAGAGGATCTATCCACCCACCTATCCCAAGACTTAGTGTTCTGTATCCGAATGTAAGTGATAGAAAGGACTGAGTCAGCAATACCTCCTGCTGCCACAGGGCCAAAGACGGAGCCAGCTTATGCTCAACACCAAGATCTCAGATCAAAGTGCAGAAGGAACACCGTATCTCCAAGAGGAATCAGAACCAAGTGTGCAGTCAAGTGCCCTCATTTCCATGTCCAGAGAGCGCCCTAACCAGCACTTCTGGATTCCTGATTAGAAGTACAGACTCACCCTGCTCTGAGAAGGCCTCAAGCTGCCGTTTCCATTGTAGGGTGTCTTTCAACCACTTGGATCAACACCCGATGCCAATTAGAACAAGCATAGCTATCATGGGTGGAAGCTGAAGAACTGTGAAACCCCCAAGGATGCAAGCTGAAGATAATGCCAAGGAACAAATACCCAAGTTCTAAGATCATTCAAATCACAGATAAAGGTGGTAAATCCAAAGGCAAGTCGGAATGCACCTACAAACTTTGGATTTCCAAGGTAAAGAGGAATTCTGCAGGTTACAGGCCTAAGACAATGCAGTTCAAGAAAATTTAACCAAATTTGTTTGAAACCACAGGAAACAAAAACAGCTTTTTAATGCATCCATTTTTGCTAGTTGCATCAGAATAGCTCAAAGCTACCCAATTTCTACAGATGTGTCAAATTGTGATGCCTGTTGCTTCCCCTGCTGATCCCACACCTGCTACCATCTCTGGAAACACAAAAAGGTTCAATGTGTCTACTCTTAGCTCTGTAAAAGCTAAGTGAAGGCTAGTCACACTGGCTAAGAATTTTCACTTAAAAACTGTCCACACAGAATTCACTATTCCTTTGAAACTTAGGTTTAAGAGCTCTGAAATTTCAGGAAATTTCAGACTGTCATCTAATGCTAAATTCTCCCATTAGTCAGAACACCTACCTGGCAAGAATGTTCCACACTAGGAGTAGAGCTGCAACTAGGGGAGAGGGAGCGGGAAAGGGGAGGGTTGTGGGTGGGAGGGAAGCTATGGTTGGGGGGAAGCCATTGTAAACGGTAAGCTTCACTTTGGTAATTTATATTCATTAAATAAAAGTTAAAAAAAGCAGGAGACTTCAACTAGATTTAGTTTTAAAACTTGTTTTGCCCATTAAGTTTGCAATGCAGCTATTGAGGTGCATATTCATCATTGAGATACTGAGTTGTGAGAAGACTCATTAGTGGACAGGGCTGTCTTCTAGGAGACTAATAGGCAGCTGCTAGTTTGATAGTCAAAGATGCCCTTGATGGTTGTGCTACACAGTAGAGAGCTCTGGCTGCAGTGTAGTCTAGACTTGCCTGCCTCTGTCACTGACACTGGAAGATTTGTAGTCCTACATACTCTACCTTCATTAAGACCAAGATTTTTCTATGCATTCAGGCCACTTTGTTTTGGCCCAAATTGTCTTTGCCCTGTTGATAAGGAAAACTTACTCATTGAAGAGGACAGTAGCTGATAGAATTTTGGCTGGCACTTAAAGCCTTGGTTTTATCACTGGACATCCCAGCGGAGGACATGGAATCAGTTTTCCAAAGCACTGCATAGATATCCAAGACGACTGTCAGAAGATCATATCACATCTTCCAGTATGTAATTTCTGTCCTGGGTTTGTGATCCTAGTTGCAGATTTCTTTTTGATAATGCCACATACTGGCCAACGAAGTCTTCATTCCTGCTCGGTAATAGTGCTCTCATTCTGAGGAGCCACTGTCTAATTAGTAAAGCTATGGCTTGCCTTACTTCCAAGGAAGTTACATGCCAACTAGCAACGAGACAATGAACACTAAGTTTCTGAGTTACAAACAGGCAACAGCTCAGGTAACTGCCCTGGGTTCAAGTTCATGACAAAGTGGAATTACTATTGAGAATGTAAATTCATACAGCCATTATACAGAAACAGATGCTCCTCGACAAAGTGTGTACTATTCTAAAGTGGCAGCTATTCTACTTTCAAGTATATAGACCAAGTAAATGAAGTTAGCATATGAAAGATACCTACATTCATACATTTACTACAAGGCTATTGTTAATAGTCAGTGTCTGGAATTATAGTCAATCATGATGCCTGATAAATGAGTAGTATATACAATGGGATAGTAATCAGCCATAAAATGCAGTCCTGACACTTGCAAGTCACATTGAACAGATTGCTAGATTGGTAAAATAAGCCATACAGGAAGACAAGTACCAAGATTTGTCTCACGTGCAGAGATTTGAAAACGTGGAATCCATCTGAACTTAGCGATTACTACAGATTGAGATACGGATAAGTTAGAATGATCACACAGAAGTACAAGTTGTAGTATTCTGCAGCACAGTGGAGCAGTTACAGCTCACAATCTTTTGAAGACCTCGAACAGAGGGGCCAGTGGACTCCATACACAAAAGTGGTAAGGGTGGTTACTTCATTTGATTGCTTTGTTGTGCTTTTTAAAAGCTTTTAAATTTTCAAAATTGTTTGTGTTAAAGCTACAGTTTGCATAAGGAATAGCTAAGATCCCTTTTGAAACAGGGCATGCAGACATTTTAGTTCTATTAGTATGTTTGCATAAAATAGTACATAAATTCATTAGTGTTTCCTTCTACATTCCTGTGAAACCATTGCCTCAAAGTTAATGCAACCATCCAGAGCAGGTATTTCTTCAAGCCCCTGTGAACTACTCCCCCCTCTCCCACCAGTGCCATCCCTTAGCCTTTTAGTGTATACTTAATCTTGTGTCAATGAAGGTTTACTATGAAAACAGAATTCTCTGCTGAACTTGCAGTGAATCCATTAGCCGGAACCACGTTCTCATCTGAGCTTAAGTAGCAGGAATGAAACCCAGTTTCCAAGCCAATGCCTATGGAATTCATTCACCCCGAGATGTCTACTTTCAAGCTCAGTCACAGTTGGTGTTAAGCCTTAGCTCCTCCCAGCCTGTTGCACTTGGGTTTATGCTCCTTGCTTTGACATGTGTCCCACCTGCCACTATTGAGTCACAGTGTAGCAGCTTCTATCCCAGGGATGATTAGGCAAAGAATCCCACAAGGTAGAGGGCACAACTGAAACTGAGCATTGCTTCATACCCTGGGAGTTCTGAGTATAGATGCTTCGTGTCTCAAGGAACACTCTAGACTGAGAATTTCAAAACCTGTTCAGCAACTGAGACTAATATTGGTAAAATTGCTTGCCTGTAAATTGCAATGGTGTTCAGTCTTAACCTTCTACCCAGAGGCAAAAACTGTCTAGTTTGTAACAAGCATTGTTCCAGTTTTCCTAGAAGAGCCAGAATTTGAGCAACCTGGTAGCAAACCATCAAGTATGATTTTGACATCAATTCATATTAACTGTAGCAATTTTCTACAGTGACTGGGAAACATCAGAAAGTCATGCAAATTCTGATGGAACCAACAGGAGCCTTGGGTGCTCGCCAGCAAATCCATTTTTACAGGCAAGCAGGGGATAGTGCTGACAAGCTGCTTATCTGTTTTGCTTTGTCTGGTCACTACACTGTATTTTTACACTGTGCTTCAGCACCCAATTTTCCCCTCATTAGGAGGGAAACTGGCTGACCTGAGGAAGCCTGGGAAGGAAAGCTCTCATGTTTGATGAGGTCACGTGAAACAAAATATACTGATGGTCAAAGTGTGGAACACACCAAGCCTCATTAGTTACTCCCTGACTTGTATTTTTCTAAACCAGGAAAGTAGAGTACAGTTTTTAGTATGAACTACGTTAGTCAAGCACAGGTACTTCGGGAAAACATTCTTTTTTTTTTTTTTTTTATAAAGCTTTTATTTAAAGAATATAAATTTCCAAAGAACAGCTCATGGACCACAATGGCTCCCCCCACACACAACTTCCCTCCCTCCCCCCACCCTCCCCTTTTCCCGCTCCCTCTCCCCTTCCATTCACATCAAGATTCATTTTCAATTCTTTTTATACACAGGAGATCAATTTAGTACGTATTACGTAAAGATTTCAACGGTTTGCCCTCGCATAGAGACACAAAATGATAATACTGTTGGAGTACTAGTTATAGTATTAATTCACAATGTACAGCACATTAAGGACAGAGATCCTACATGATTTTTTTTTTTAAAAAATTGATTAATTGTCTATGCAATTTCCAGTTTAACACCAAGATTTTTTTTTTTCATTTGCAATTATCTTTATATAAAGAAGATCGATTCAATATATACTATGTAAGGATTTCATCAGTTTGCACCCACACAGAAACACAAAGTGTAAAAATACTGTTTCAGTACTAGTAATAGCATCACTTCACATTGGATAACACACTAAGGACAGATCCCCCATGAGACGCAAGTACACAGTGACTCCTGATGTTGATTTAACAATTTGACACTCTTGTTTATGGCGTCAGTAATCTCCCTAGGCTCTGGTCATGAGTTGCCGAGGCTATGGAAGCCTTTAGGGTTAGCCGACTTCGATCTTATTCCCACAGGGCCATAGTCAAAGTGGAAGTTCTCTCCTCCCTTCAGAGAAAGGTACCTCCTTCTTTGATGGCCCCGTTCTTTCCACTGGGATCTCACTCGCAGAGATCTTTCATTTAGGTCTTCTGTTTTTTCCAGAGTGTCTTAGCTTTCCATGCCTAAAATATTCTCATGGGCTCTCACAAACAAGACTAGTGTCTGCCCTTACTAACTGATAGAATGAAAAAGGGAGAGAATGATCCAACATGGGAAGCAGGATACACAGCAGACTCATAGAATGGCAGATGTCCTAAATAGCACTCTGGCCTCAGAATCAGCCCTTAAGGCATTCGGGAAAACATTCTATAACATCTAGTAGGACCCTCAATCCTCTTGCCAAGGTGGACTTACTGGTTTAAGAGCAGCCCACTACTGGTTTTCAGTCACTTTGCTCCACTTCAGCCATCTAGTGCCTAGTACCCCTATTGATGTTTCCCCTTTTTGCTAACACTTTCTGCTTTGAGATCCATTGTTATTAGCTTAACCCATTTTTCTCCTAAGAACTGTCCAGGAGTACATCCCCTGGATATCTGTTAGGACTACCCTAGTCAGTTACTGCTGGCTCTTGTCCCAGAAAACCCTCAGATGTCCGAACTAAGCTTTGATGCAGCCCAGGTGCCTCAGGATTGTGGAATAGACTTCAGCTATAGGATTTAGTGTTCTGTTCAGTCATCTGCTCAGCCACCCCCGTCTGATCCTGCTACCTGCATTGCCAGTTGAAAAGAGACGTACCCATAAGTAGGGAGCATAGAAGACAGACTTTAAGGTAATGGCTGTATTTCTAGTATGATCCACAGCACCATTAGTTTGGTGTTCAATAACACGTAGCTAACACAAGTAAAACCAGTAACATTCTATCTACCCACCATTAACACAGGTGCCTCACCACCAGCTCTCCTCAGGGATACCCAGGTGCCACCTGCAGTTTTAGTGGAGGCTGCACAGCGCCTCCACCACTCAGCCACAAGCCTGAGGCCATAGGGTTCTTGTGTTGACCTGGGAGATCCCCAGACTGCATACTGCCTGGCAACTGTGCCTAGAGACTGGAAAGGCCATTTACATGGCAAGACCTCCAAACCTTTGTGCGTTTGATTGTTCCTCCTGAGAACTCTAAGCCATGACTTCTACCCGTCGGAAATTTGGTAGATCAACATTTATAGTACAGTAGGAACTGCACAATGTTGAGCCTTAGATTTAAGATTTCTATCCTTTCCTGATGGCAGTAAGTGATTTTTCCTAACACTTTAAATGCAAGAGGGCTTGAATTCCGTTTAACTGGATAAAAAAATTCATCTCTGCTGCCATGCCTCCACCCAAGTCACCAGTACCATCCCTTCTTTCCTCCTTGGCCTACTGGCACACAAGGCTACACTAGAAGCCAAGGTACTGTGGACCAAGACCTGCAACAGCCCAGGACATCAATTTCCTTTTGCTTTTCCTAGAGACAACCACCACTTTAAACTTCCCCACCATCAAGTCGTCATCTAAAAGAGGGTTTAGACACCAAAACTCAATGGATTCCTGAACCACATTGCGTAGAGTCTGATCTGCCTAATGCCCTGCAATGGTTTAAGGCCCAGCTATGCCTCAACTGTCAGTCGAAGAAACTATACTGTCATGGGCGTTTTCTGTTTTCAGGGCCTTAACTGTTACCACTCCCTACAGACTTCTGCAGTGCTGTATCCAGAGGCAAGGGATCCCACAATCCCATCTCAGTTCTTCCTACAAACAGCTCAACAATGGATTCACAGCACTGAGAAGGAAATGCAACAGTGGGCATCTGCATATGCAGCCTGTTGATCCCTTCCCATGAGGCATCTGAGAAGGTAGCCTTGACAGCTTTCAGAAAGCACAGGAAGTGCCCCAGCAGAATGAGCTTGCTCAAAACCTGCCACACATACATGTTGCAAGAGTCTTCCAAATGCTACTGCATCGTTAGTATCAAGACCTTATGGATTCAGGAACCAAGAGTTATCAGAAGGGTTGCATTTCTCATTTCAAGTGAGCTACCGGGTCACTTTACAAATTATCTTTGTTGCTGGAGTAACTCATACTAGCTCGAAGCCAGGATTCAGGTAAGAGTATAAAAGGAATCCATTGGGAGGCAGTTAACATCATCAGAACTCCAACAATACACTTGGGCATCTTCTAATACTTTCCTTACTATAAGCAGATATATGCAGCAACCTATCTTGGAAACACAAAGTTTCAGAACCCTTAACGAGTAGGTCACAGCACTACTAGGTTCCAGCAACCATTTCTAGGTAATTATTAGGATGACGGAATCTAGGTTCAGTATAGGAGTAAATTGAAGGGCAAAACTGACTCCAGTGACAAGAGCTGTGTTCTATGCCACTGACATCCCTTTCCATTTCTACTGAGGGACATGGCTTTGAGACTCGTTACTGCTCTGTCCATCTGTGTATAAGAAAATTCAGTGCAGTACAGTGGCCACTTCTGGTAAGAGTGATAAAAACAGTTAAGAAAATTGAACTTCACTGGCCCACTGGTTCAATAGTCTAAAAGCACTGTTTCAATCGAGATGTGTTCAAGAGGTTTGCTTTCAACAAGAGCCAGGATTCTTCTCTCTACTCCCCATGGTTTAAAATTCATTCTCAGGGCCCACATAGTACTTTATATGACCACTATCTAGATGTGAAATTCTAGGCACCCATCTGTGATAGCAAGTGCTCCAGACCTCATCATTGTTGGCCTAAACTTAGTGTCAGGCTATCCACCTATCCTTTCTTCCTACTCAAAGTTCTCCCGAGTCTCCCCCTTTTCTCACAGGCACATGCTCAAGTCCCTTCATTTACCATCCCCTCAGTTCTCACAAATGTCAGCCCAACTCAGGAATTCACTTTTCCTAAAACCATGAGTGGTCAAGGAGCTAAAACCCAGCAAATACTTTTATTTCCTTCTGACTGACAGCCTTGTCCTTCTCACTGCTTAAGTTGCAGGAGATTCAGCAGTGTGTATTCGAGGAGGACTATACTGTAATCCCTCTGTCCCACAACATTCTCTATTCACATGTGGAAGTCCTTGTTACCACTAACCTAGACACTTTAATCCAGGTTATGTTCATCTGTCCACAGGATACCCTGATTGCTGAGAAATACTTCTAGCTTATGATATCCCAAGGAACAGCTTAAGAGGTAGCAAAATGCTCATCTACGGTCCCTTGTAGAGATGTTCCATCTTTTTCTGGCACCTCTAGTGGGTCATTTAAGCTTATGGTCATTCATTAGCTCTTCATCGCACTAAACAGTTACCCTCTGGCATGGTTTCCTCCCTGGTATGGTAGGGTTTTTACTTCAATTTGCTATGTTTTTCATCTATTTAGGCCAAAACAAAGTTTAAGAAATAGAATTAGTTCTGCTTCTTAGAGGAGAAAGGTATAGACTGTTGACAATCTGTTGTAGGCAAAGTTCAAGAATTTGCTTGAGAGAGGCACACCATGAAGGAACCCAGAGCCAACCCAGAACTGGTTGGAATAGGAAGAGATACCCAACTCCCACCTTCCCACTAGTCAAGTGCGTGGAATACAATCACTGTTCCTTGAACTGTTACATCTTCCAGGAGATCTGAAAAAGCTTATAGTCATTGCTTGTTAAAGGTATTTTAAAAACACTAGACCAAGAACAGCTGAGTTATCCTAAGCTTAGTCCTATACTTGATAGTTCATCTCAGAATGGCAGATACGGCAACATGCAGACTTTAATCTCAAAAAAAAGACTAAGAATTGCCTTGCAAGTATGAAGCACAATGAACTACTGTCTTCAATTTTCCATCTCTGGAACAGACAAAATTCACTTCCCTTAACCACAAAGTCCAGTGGTGGGAACCCTTTTGGTCTCAAGTAACTAACATTTGTTGGGATGATTGGTGGAAGACTTATACCCAAAAGGGACTCCTCAAACTTAGAATGCACCAAGATGAGCCTGCTGCTGCTACTGCCAATTCTGCTGCACTTTAGCCTGGGAGAGGGTGTCCATGAGCTGCCCTATGTCCCAGACCCACCTCAGTGTATTATGCTGTACTTTAACACTTATCATTTTCTAAGAAAATTAGATGAGTTTAGGAGCCTAGGAAATGTACAATGTTACCAGCTAAGTGGTGATTAACCATTCACAGTGGAACATAAAGTTCAAGTCCTTTGGATATCCCATTCTTTCCCATGCTTACACAGAAGTTGAAACAGTCCTGTTTCCAGGAAACATACTTTGAAGTACTTGACACCTTGTACTATTGACACTGTCTTCTCACCAAGATATGTGTCACTTATTAGAACCGACTCTTGCTTCCCTCTGGTACTTGGTTCTACTTTAGCCTTTCAGCATCTGTTGTCTCACTAAAGAACTACCACCAATGGTCTGTTTGCCTCTTGTTAACAGGTACTTAGAGCCAGTCACGGTGCAGATAGCCGAAACACCCTGCTCTGAGGGGGAGCGACCTCAGGCAAGTAGCTATCTAAGCCAGGTGGGCTAGAATGGGCCAGTGTGACCCAACCTAGGACAGTGTTCAAGACCAGCTTTGCAACTCCCCCACTCCAGACGTGGTTCAATTTCTGCCTAATGCTGCCTCTTTCCCTTTGGACAACTCAAACCCTAAACTGCCTCAGCACTTCAGAGCTCCAGCCTTCAGACACCACAATGAGAAATGAGGACAGAACCTGTGTGTATACATTGCACTTCTACATGGTCTTTCCACAACTTGGGAAGACAGTCAATGCAGGCAAGTACAAAGGAAAGCACCAAAGCAGATCATAGATGGACATGTGATTTCTACTATCTGTCAGACTGCAATATTGCCAGGCTAGGTTTAAGATGTTCACAGATGCCATTTAAAATTTGAATTCTTCTAGCTTTGAGTATGCCACTGACAAATTAAAAACATGTGAGACTCAGGAATGCCAGTGTATCACAAAAGAGCTGTTAGTTTTAAACCAGGACAAGTGATAAAAACCATTACCTGATTCAAATCTCAATTCGCCAGAAATAAGCTTCCAGGACTCTAATAGTCAAGACTTATGTTAAAGCTTACGAAGCACGCTGGCCAGTCCTCCACTGCAAGCTCAAATTTTAAATAAACTGCTCACAAAAAAATTCTTTAGATCATGTTTCCGTATTGGCATTGTAATGTACTTTCGTTGTTAAAGGAAAAACAATGTCTTCATGCCCTTTTTAAACCATCCTTTCCTGCCACATTAGCCCCTCCTTGCTGTCCTATGGTTGCACACTCCTCACCTCCACATCAACTCAAGCAACCAACTCTCAGCATCCATTTTTTAGGAAACCGAATCTCAAAAGCACCAAGTCCCTTTAAGCAATGACCAAAGGGTGGTACACTTTAGAAGTAAGTTTCTACGTGCCAAGTCAGTGTTACCTATGGTGATCCACAAACCAAACATCTATTGTGTACCAAGTATGAGCTTGGCACAGGTTCCAGCAGTCAACAGTAAGACCCTAGGCTCTGGCAGTTTGCAATCCAATATGGAAACCAGAGATAATTAACATAAGATACACAGTGGGGCGGGGGGGAGCAGTGTTAGATACCACCTAATACTGCCATACTAGAGTGAATGAAAGATCTTCCTTAAATCAGGATTGTTACAAGCCCACATTTTTGCAACGCTTGCTGCCATTTTTCCTTATTTGGCATACCCGAGTAGCCTTATGCATACATTTGGTAGTTGCAGAGCTTGCAAGTTGAGCTACAAACTAAAAGAAAAAGTGTCTATCAACTCTCAGTATAGACTTATTAACATGAAACATTCCTAAAGCACATTATCCCATATCCTTATGAAGTGCAGGTACTCAAGTTATTTGAGTAGCTTTCTTCCAACATGTGGAACAAGGGACATCAGTTACCACAGGGTCTGAGGTGTCCAGTTAATTGGAAGTCAGCCAATTTAGTCCAGAAATTTACTTTCTCTAACAGTCCCTAAAATACATGTGTATCTTTCAGAAGTAGATGCAGTTGACTGTACTCAAAGTGCTTATTTGTACATTCTCTTGCTCCTCCCAACTCTGGTAGATGCCTGACAGATCAGGAGCTGGCTAAGAACAATTTCCTTGGAAGAGAAGTCACTAGAAAGTGAGTATCTCTTGTACTGAACTCCAATCTAGAGTGTTCTCCATGGCTTCCAATTAACAGGTATAAAAAGCCTTGTTTTCTGACTTTAGTATGTAAACAAGTGATGAGTTACTTAGTGGAATTCCAAAACTTCAGTTTCTAATCCTGTGAGGTTACACTGCTCAGGTGATTGCCTAAGGTATAATATGGTATAAACAGATTCAGTTTATATAGAAACTGGCAATTTAAGTTTTGTGCTTTAGGCTATCACCAACAAGTCCTTCACAAAGAAATGAGACTGAACTTCGTTTAAGAGGACACGATTCACTGAATTGTATCTGGAGACACACACCAACGTGGATTCCCAGAGAATAATTGATGCACATAGGTTGTGGAAGTGCTTTCTGATAGGAAACAAAAATGCAATTTATACACCATGTAAGCAACACCCAACAGACTACGTATTCTGGCAAGTGAGCTACACTGGAGTATGCCATTTTCCATCAGACATGAACACCAACTAGAACGAATGTACCACACAATGCAGATGAGCCCCTCATCTCCCACTGGAGAATCCAAGCAATCACAGGACACGTTTTCACTATGCAGGAGATGTAGACATGGAGTCGAAGAGGTATCATGCTACTGGAGAACACGGACTTAAGGGTGTCACATTCTCCACTGTGACACTGAATTCACACAAGAATGTATTGAGGAGTTGACTCTGGGGCTGGCGTTGTGGCAAAGTCTATGCTTACGATGCTAGCATCCCATATCAGTGCAAGCTGCTTGCCTTCTGATCCCGCTCCTTAAGGAGCCTGGGAAGGCAGAGGATGGCCCCAGTAGTTGGGCCCCAGCCAACCATGTGGGAGACCTGGATGGTGTTAGGGGATCCTGGCTTCAGCCTTTTTCAGGAGATTAAGGCTTGCTCTTTCTCTACCACCCATACCTTTCTAATGAATAGGTTTTTAAAGAGTTGATTCCTGCCTCTACTACTTGGGTTTAAGCTTTATATAATCCATCCTCACATTGTGGACTTTAAATACTTTTAGTTACCTCCATTTTGACTTTAGCTTCCTCTTCACCTGGTCTTTTCCTAAAACTGCCTCTACCCAGAGCTGTATCTCCCCATCATAGCTTTATGATAATCATCACTAGTAATTCTCAAAAGCCCTCCACAAGCTGCCCAGCTGACAGTTTTCCAAGGAAAATTTTACTTTTAGTGCACGTCATCCCCTAACCACAGCACTGCACTGGGAAACACATGTAGCCCACCATTTAGCACTTGGGCTTGTTCAGTTCCTCATGTGCCTGCCAGCCAGATGGATAAGGCCCTGAAGACCACCCACGTAAAGCAAAGTTAGAGTATGTTAGTGATGTCCCAAGAGCTCACATCTCCCTCATACCAGTCCAGCCTGATTGTTCTTGACCTATCTGATCCATTAAGCCCAGTGAAGTCATGTACAGAATTGCTACATAGTCCTTAGGTCCAGACTTTGTATGCACCAATTCTTCTGTAAAGTGACATTCATGGGAAGGCTCACCTGATCAGAGATACCAAAATACAGAGCAGCCCCTGTGAGAGTGCGTACAGACTTTCTTGTTCCCTTCCTCTTGAAGGGGAATGACAAACGACCTTTCTAGCAAGGATCTTTGCTCATCTTAAGGCTTCAGAGTCACAATGCAATGGGTCAATTTGAGACAGATAAAGAGCCAACTTTACCACATTCACTATCCATAATGGGGTCCTCCAGAATGTTTAGCACAGAAGGAGGCCCCGTGGTGGTTAACTTGTGAATACCCAAGTTCCTGCTGTAGTTGGGTGTGGACTCACCCCACTTGGAATTCCAGTCCTTCGAGCTGAAATGCCTGGAGTGCCATACAAGTGCCCAACTCTAAAATACAGACACACTGACTGGTGCTAACAAGGCCAGAACATGCTCCATCCTCCAAGGCCAGACCTGCTTGCACAGCCCATCATAACATCTCTAGCCTTGAATCTCTCACCTGATACTTTGTAAAGACCAGGTTTCACACTATAATGAAGACAGTTCTGTATAAGATTTTTAGTCCTGTGTTAAGCTTTGCAGGTACCATTTTTTAAACCCCATTCGGGACCATAACTGATATGCCTCTCACCAACTGTGTCAAGAAGCATCAGGGCTTCAGGTCAGGAGCTGTACCACTTGCACGTCCTTTTCACATACTCCCTTGCTCACCTCCAGGTACCTATTACTCAGTGCTCATTTCTTCAGCCTCAACATGCCATCCACGAGGCCCAGGAATTAGCGACTACAATCTGTACATCAGTCCCAGCAAATTCTTTCCCATTTGCCACTTAGTAAGAGTCAGTTTCATTATATGGAGATGCAATGCTCGAAGTGGTTAAGTGATTGCCCACACCACCTTCATCAAGAGGGTCCGGACACCAAGATCATGTGTATTTCTCAGATGATTTCAGGAGTGTCAGAACCTCGGTCAGCATCACTCAAGACACTGTTAGAACAGAGTACAAGTTATGACTGAATGCAGTGGAGGACAGTACTTCCAATCTCAAAGCCTCTGGGCTGTAGTCTACATGTGTTGTAGACATGACAATGTCCCTCAGATCACAAGGGAGTAAAAGTATTTTTAAACTTTTATTTAGTAAATATAAATTTCCCAAGTATAGTTTATGGATTACAATGGCTTCCCCCCCATAACTTCCCTCCCACCTCCCGCTCCTTCTCCCATTCCAAAGATTTATCTTCATAGATCAATTTAGTATGTACTAAGATCATCAGCTTGCACCCACACAGAAGCACAAAGTGTAAAGTACTGTTTGAGCACTAGTCATAGCATTACTTCACATTGAACACATTAAGGACAGAGATCCCACATGAGAAGTGCAGTGACTCCTGTTGTTGACTGAACAATTTGACACTTGTTTATGGCGTCAGTAATCTCCCTAGGCTCTAGTCATGAGATGCCAAGGCTATGGAAGCCTTTAGTGTTCACCGACTTTGACTATGACCCTGTCGGAATAAGATCAAAGTGGAAGTTCTCTCCTCCCTTCAGAGAAAGGTACCTCCTTCTTTAATGGCCCCATTTTTCCACTGGGATCTCATTTGCAGATATTTAATTTACGTCTTTCTTTGCCAGAGTGTCTTTGCTTTCCATGCCCAAAATACTCATGGGCTCTTGAGCCAGATCCGAATGCCTTAAGGGCTGATTCTGAGGCCAGAGTGCTGTTTAGGACATCTGCCATTCTATGAGTCTGCTGTGTATCCCACTTCCCATGTTGGATTTTGTATTCCCTTTTTATTCTATCAGTATTAGCAGACACCAGTCTTGTTTGTGTGATCCTTTTGACTCAGCTTTTTCACTAAAAATACACTAGAGTAAGTGGCCAAGAATGGTCTCTGGGAAGTGGCCACTGGCCTTTCATCCAATCAAGGGCCTGGAAGTCAGACAAGGTGGTCTGGAAAAGGGCTTATGGATGTTCAGACTTGCCACATGGCCAAACCCGTTGCTAACGCCAAACTAGCAGGAAGTATTATACTACTGGGTAAAAATGGCTCTGCCAGTGACTGGGCAACCATTATCGTCCATAGAAAAATGAGCACAGGCAGCCATAGTTGCAGGGATTTTAAGCTACTTATGTTCCTCACCATTGGTGCATTCAACATGAACTCCCCATACTGCTATATCCCTACTGTAATGACCCAGTCTCAGGCCTCAAGACTATACCATTTAAGGAGACCAGCTTGCCATAGGATAGTTGACTACCTCAAGTGCCTTCCATTACAGAAAAGATAGTGTTTATGCTGACAGGGATATATCCCTTGCCCTTGTGTGGGCTTTTTTCTTTCTTACTTGCAGGGCCTTTCAACTACCACCACTGTCCAGGTGAGTCTTCAGTATTCCATCCACAGGCATGGAGTCTCACACCAAAATAGACTGCCTACAGGCTAAGGCTATAGAACAGCAGATACACCATGGGTCCCAGATCATGGGGTAAACTTACTGTGTCCTTTAATAGATCATTCAGGAGGCGGTAGCCTGTGAGTGTCCAGCCAGCCTTCAGGAAGTGTGGAAACTTCAGTATATGGACTCAGGCACTTTCTAGTCCAAGTTAGTTTGTACATTAAACAGATATGGTATGGCAACCTTAGGATAAAGGTCATAAATGCTCAAGATCTCAGAACCAAGGGTAATCCCACTCCCACTACTCTGAGCTGTTAAATGATTCTAGGAGTCTTATCGGGATGACTTTGGCCAAGCAAAGCTGCACTATTATGTAACAAGCAGATTAAAGTATGTGTGGATTCCATGAAACGCACTGGTCTATTTCTTCCTCATGTTGTTACTTTCCATTAGTCAAGCCTGTTAGTCTCATGGGGTCTCTGACTCCCCCAGATCCCTGTTCAGTTCCTCCTCTCATGCTAATGCATTTCATGATCTTCTCTTCTGATCCTGGTTTGTGTAATGTGAGATAGAAGCCACAAGTATACGAGTTGCAGTCCCAACTGACTACAGCTGTAGAACTTGATGAAAATGAGTTTGTAAATCCCTTAAAAATCCAAGAATCCCCTCTTCAGATGACAAGTATCCAACCAACTCTGGAGTGACAACTAGGATAAGCTGCTGAAATCTTGGGTATGAACATCAGCTTACATTAGCTTCTTGTGAAGTTTATGGCATCTCCCTTCCCAAAGCAAGCATTCCAACCCCATCCCGTGAGTCCCTGGTTTTCTGAATGCAAAATTACCACCTCCTCTGCTTTGGAATCATGCCCTCATGCTCTCACGTTCCACTAGATACTATTTCTTTCTGCTACTGACCCGATATACTTCTTTCCTAGAGATACCTGTGTCAATCCCTATTAGTGACTCCATCCTACTGACTGCATGAAGCAGTTCAACAAGCAGTTGGAGTGGAACTAAATGAACCCAGCTGAGTATTAAGGTCAGAATTTACAATCTGTCCCTCTACCTGAAGCTCAATAGACATAGGCCAACTCCAACCTGGCGAACTATCCTACCAGTCCATGAGGGCTAGTGATAGCGACCCTGACCTCTCAGCTAATCCTTCCTACATCTGCTTAACCATGTAATTATAATATGGCTAAGCAGGAAGCCAGGTAGCAAACGAGTGAAGAGGCTGCCAGCTCTTTGCCAGAGCCAGGCACTGGTAAATACCTACCCCTCCCCATGCTGTTTAGACATGCCCACTTTCCCATAAGGTACATGAACCTCCTATCTCATGCTCAAGGTACCACGAACACATGCTGGTTTTGCATGGAACGCACAGAACCTTCCCAGAAAAGTCAACGAGCACGCCAAAACTACAAGCATTTCGATATTCAGTTAGGGTTCTCCTCCCCTTACCCAGAAGGGGCAGCAACTTCACCAGGCTTACAACAGAAAGCAGCAGCATGACCACATACCCTCCTACCTCAAGGGCGGCTGCCCACATCCACCTCCAAGTACATGCTCTAAGTAAATCCTGCTCACATTCTTGTACTTTAATTCATCCTTTGTGCCTGCAACTTTGAATGCATCCAGCTGAGGATACCCATCTACCAAAGCATCAAGCCAGCTAAAAGGCAAGGAAACATTCCAATACAGACATTTTATGAGTACATCACAGCCTCAGCCTCTCAGACCCCATACCTAAAGCCTCCTGAGGTTGTCTAAGATGCTCCAGTCTCAGGATGGGCCCCCTTGTGCTTACATGGGTATTTCTGCCTCTGAGTGGCTGGGAATATAAATCATAGAACATTGAGCCAAAGAGAATCAAGTGTGAGGACTGAACAGCTGTATCATGGGCAAATGCTTCAGGGGAAAAGGAGATGTAACCTGTCATTCTAGCGACACCTCATGGGTCTTTGGGGCAAGGCTTTCCCTGTGTCCAAGACTTGTTAGTGCATAGCAGGAAACAAAGACCTCTGGCTGCTTCCCAGTCTCTATACTCCAACATCATTAAGGATGGGTGTTCAGCTGCCTAGCAGGCGGGGAGCTCACGAGCACTGGCAGGCTTCCTCAAGGGGGGCTTGCTCTTGCTGCTCCCTGAGCTACCATTACTCTGGTACCCCTCATGTGGGCCAGGTAGCTTGTGATACACACGTGGCCATCCTCTTCATGCCCACAGGGCCCGACCTCATTCACTGGCTCTCCTTTCTCACTTTCTGGGAAAGGCAGCTTTATAGCTGAGACTCATAGGCAGGCCAAAGTTTAGCACCCGATTCCTAGATTCTGCTTTCAGGTGTGGATTTAAGTACCTCGCTTCCATATCCATTTTTTGAGGGGGAGAGGGAGGGCCCATGCAGCCACCACACTTGTCCTTTCCTCCGGGCATGGGGTAGATTGTGTCAAGTGGGCCAGCATTCCCAGGATGCAAGTGCCGTCTCCCGACCCCCCACCCCCACCCCACTGAGGCACATAACCCTTAGGTGAACCCTGTGACCTCCCTGCCACCTGCATGGGCAGCAAGCTCAGCAAAGCATTGGCCCCTCTGACAGCTGATGTGAGACACTCTACCTGGGCTACAGAAGCTGTGGTTTCTGGAGGCCAGCCCACATACCCAACATCACCTCAGGTTTGGTCTCTTCGTAGTTTAGTCCCAGTTCAAACCAGACCTGGAACGCAGGTTACCTCCCTGGAGTCTGCATAGGAGCCCGGGTTCTATGGCACCCCTTCAGGTTCAAAGCAAGTGCAGTGCACTCCCTCGGTACCAAGAATTCTAAGTGTCATGAGCCTACAAGTTTCCAAATCAAACCCTATACAAAAAATGGTAAAGCCCCCAGAGGTGACCAGGGTGCCGGGGCATTTGTATCCATGATCCGGGGCAACAGCCCATGTATGGATAGAAGCCATGGTGAGCCCCCAGTAGGGCCATGGAACAGACAATATGAAGTGGGATTTCAGGCCTGAATTCAGTCAGAGTGCCCCAAGGATGTTTGGGATGCCAGATCCCACCAAGAGTGAGTTTAAGATCAATGTCTGTTATGAAGGGCTCTAATAGAGCCATGCCTTCCTTCTCTTAGGTCATGAAGAGGCTTTCATCTATGAGCAACCATGCCCGTTCCTACAGGTGTACTCCCAGGGTGCCTGGAAACCGGGAAGCTTCAGAAACTGATCATGGCACTGCAGACACTCCAGGGAACCAGATGCTAGATACAGTATTAGGGGTGTTTCATATACAGGACTAGTGAGAAAAGGGTACTCCAACCTGGGAAGATACCCAGACAGCAAGCCCATGGGTTTAACAATCATAGTACCCAGAAACCTCCAGGCCAACCCAAAGGGTACCTTACTATGGCTGCAAAGATTGGAGAATTTTCAGCATCGGAAACTTGAGCAATGGTGCATTGAATGTACTTGCCCAAGAAACCTACCTGGTCATTGCCTTCAATGTAGAAGGACACTGGAAGTTCAACTGCCTTTAGCTCTACTGTACGAGCTATCCCAATTCCCTTATGTCCTTTTCTGAAGACAGATGGGGCTCAGGATCTCAGTTCCCATGTAAGTAACTCATGCCTGGAGCCTCCATTGATGTTTCACAGCACGAGTACTGATATTCTAGCTGATATAGGAGTTGCTTATTCTGAATTTCCATTCTGTATGCCTATCCTCAAAGAGCTGTGTCACCACAGGGATTGACAGGCAGCCTCGCTCTCCATTTGTTACTTTTAGTTTGTCAGAAAACACGTTCTCATCTCCCACCAGCTTTTGGTGATGCACAAGAGTCCAACTCCTTTCTGTGGCAGAGATGGCCATCCCTGGGTGCTTGATTCATTGAAGTTTTAGTCTTCTGCCATGATGCTCACAAGCACCAAGACAAGTCCTACCTTGGGTGATTTTCCTGCTGAAATCCTAGGTAGATCATTAGTCTGGGATCAGAGCACACCAGGATGGGGCTCCACAGGCTGCCTTTCTCAGTCCTCAGAGGACAACACAACATTGTATCATTGACACTAGCATCCTATAAAACCAGAAGCTAACTGGACTCCAAGCCTTACTTGGAGGCTTTATCACGGAGTCCTGGTTGTAGGAGTTTGTGCAGTATCAATTCTTCCAATTAAAAATATAATAGGATTTCAGTTGGTTCAGATCTCATGGCCTTATGAACAGTTATGCTTCCCTCTGCTGCACCAAAATCTATTGCTTAGATACCTGAAGGCATCACACTTGGTTCACCGTCTTAGACCTGAAAGATGACTACTTCTGCCCACCTTTACACCCAAAATTCTAGTACCCATTTGCCCATGAGTGGACTGATCCACTGTGCAATCTAACTTGACACTATGTATAGTCACTCAGGATTTTAGAAATAGCCCTTATATGGCAGTGCCTTCACAAAGCAGCTTGGAGTCCTAGTTAAAGACTGGAGCATTCCATGTCCAGAGGCTTTCATCTACATTCACTCTAAGGACCCTTATACAGCTCACATTTAGGAAAAGAGGATATGAAGTCTACCCGAAGTCCTAGTTTCTCAACAGGAAGCTTGAGATATCTCCTGACCCTGCTAAAACAAGCCCTCTCACTTAGGTGAAGGGATACAACATCAGGTTATCACAAAAAGCTGGGATCATTTCTAGGAATGATAGGTTTCTGTGGGATCCAGGTTCTGCAATTTAGATAGCCAAATCCTCGTAGGAGACCTTAAATTGTCCTGGCAACAACCCACTAGAAGAGACGTAGGAGCAACTTGAGGCCTTTGACAACAGTAAGGATATGTTGACATCAACCCCTGCACTCGGAGTCACTCCGGTGGACAGGCCCTTCACTCCATTTCCAACACAAGAGGAATAGCCCTGGGTTTACTCACCTGTGAGTCATTCCCATTTTTACCCCCAAAGACCCATTTCCCCCAAACTGGATTTGGTAGCCACAGGGGAGCCTGCACACTTCAGGGGTTGCCACCACATTATTGGTTTAAAAAAAAAAAAAAAAGCAAGTTTGCCTCAGGCCAGCCCCTTGAGGTTCAAACTCCACACCAGGAGTTCTGGAGACTAAAAGGACACTAGTAAAATAGGAGGATGCCTAAGTACACCAAGCTCTTCAGTCTCAACCAAACTAACTCTCAAAGTAGACCAAGTCCTCAATCCAGCCACTTTCCCGACATATCTAAGTCAAAAGGCTAGGTCATTCTTGTGTGCAGACCATAGTCTATTCCAGTAGGTGAACTTCTGAAAAGCCCAGATGTTAAGTGGCTCATGGATGGCAGAAGTTTCACAAATGAAGGGGTTAGAAGAGCAGGATATAACATAGTGGGTCTTACTGAAGTGGAAGCTCAGTGGTTGCTACCCAGCACTTCAGCCCAGAAGGTTGAGAAGTTAAACCTTAACATCTTGAGTCTTCACAGGTACAGTGGATAATTCAGTCTGCTGAGCCACTTGACAAACCCAAAAAAGGTACCTTCTCAGAGAGCACTATGTACAATTCTTGCTTTTATTATATACTTCCTTAGGGAGATATTAAGGCTGTCATCTTTTCTAGCTGGTATGTGTTACCTAATTCTGAGGTTTGCTATAGACAGGACGAATACCTAGTAGGCTCTTCCACCTTAATGGAAGAAAATCTTGCTATGTCCTAGGACATTATTTAAGGAAGCCATCCATTGCTTTGAGCAACATAGCTTATGCCACCTACCTGGTTATACAGCCACTATGCAGGTCTGTTACCTAGGTTAGTCAGCTGTCCATGACAATGTTATCACCTATCTGATAGTCACTGCGTATGCTCTAAGGACAACTGCTGTGTTTAACGTCTGTAAAGAGCTGTAAGGTTCATGTCTAAGCTAAATGGTTCAATTTCAGTGAAAAGAGTAGGAAGCACTTTGCTGTTCTGAAGGAGCCTTTTTCCCAATTATGCTTATTTTAACCGTCAGATTGGCCTTTCAGATTTTGACAGTTTCCTCACAGACATCATGGATCATACAGCGACTCCAGCCACTGCCAGTGATGGATGGCAATCCTCCGGTCCCTTATACACAATCTCTAGGTCAGTGAGGGACTTTCATCCCCTAGATGAGCAGGGACAACTCAGCAAGTAGATATGGAAGATTGGGAGACCGAGGGTAGAACGTCAATTAGGTGACAAGAGTCACTTTGCAAGGTAAAAATATGGGGTAGGTAAGGAGCTAGTGAACAAAAGGAGTCAAGAGGTTGCCAGCTCTTCTTTGCTGTAGACTATGCCAATTCGATGTTTGCTTTCCTATGATGCACCTGACCTGCCCCCTCCCATCATGAGCAAGATTCCACGATGGATTACATGTATGCTGAGCTCCAGCTCAGCCATTCAACCTTCCCAGGTATCACCATGCACACTGAAACCACACCCAAACTGTTTCGTTAGGGTACCACCCTCAACCTAATGTAAGGTGTGATCCTAAACCTCGATGGGTTTACTAGGAAGGAAGCAGCACCAGTAGACATTCCCCTCTCCCCATGGAGGGAGGCTGCCCACACTCACCTGAATGTGTATGTTATCTATTAATATCAACCCCAGTACTATTCTTTCACGGTCTTGTGTTTGCCTAGTTTAACACTGATTGCTTCGGTTTTGAGACTCTCACCTAGCCATGTAGTTTTTTACTATGACATACTTTGTTCTCTATAGTCACAAGCTTAACCTTCAGCAATAACTTTGAATTAACCCGGGGGGACATCCCCATAACCCTGCAGGATTTAACGTTTCCTACTTGTGTTATTTCTGGACAGAATTGGGAAATAGTGGCAGCTTCCTAGCACTTTTCATTTGTTAGTCTGCTGTATTGGGTCAGTTTCACATCATTCTTCTTTAAAAGTGGCCTTTACATTAACTTAGTGAAAAGTCACAGGTTAAGTTATTTCCTTGCCGCAGTGTCCTGGCTTTACATGCCTGAGAAACTCATGGGCTTTTTAGCCAGACCGAATGCCTTGGGGGCGGATTCTGAGGCCAGAGTGCTGTTTAGGACATCTGCCATTCTATGAGTCTGCTGTGTATCCCACTTGAGATCCCAGCAGAAAAAAACGGGCCAAAGGAGGTGGTACCTTTCTCTGAAGGGAAGAGAGAACTTCCACTTTGCTTATGGCCTTGCCCAAGATCAGAGTTGGTGAACTCAAGAGGCTTCCATAGCCTTGGCAGCTCATGACAAGAGCCTCGGGTGACTGACACCATCAAGAGTGTCAGTTTAAGTCAACAACAGAAGTCACTGTGCACCGACTCCCCATTTAGGGTCTTTAATGTACTATGTGAATGGTAAAGCTACTACTCAAACAGTACTCTATACTTTGGGTGCAAACTTGAGATCTTTATACTAAATTGATCTTCTGTATATAAAGATAATTGAAAATGAATCTTAATGTGAATGGGATGGGAGAAGGAGTGGGAGATGGGATGGTTGTGGGTGGGAGGGAGCTTATGGGGGAAAAAGCTGCTGTAATCCCAGAGTTGTACTTTAACTTTTATTAAATAAAAATTTCCAAACAGTAAGGGCTCTCTACCTCAGTCTAAATTTCTCAGTTCCCAAAGTGGAAGTTTCTTTCTAATAGTATCTCCTTGGCTTTTAGTGGTTTGGTAACACGCACGTGCCAATCACAGCCATCATGGATAGGCAAGTATGGAAATAGGTATATTATTCTGAATATAGCCAGACCGATAGCTAAATAGGATCAGGATAAAGGAACACTGAGCTATAGACACATTTGCCTAACTATGCTACGTTCATTCCCCTGTAAGTATCTGAGGTTTCCCGAACTCACAGTATAGACTTTAGGGCACCTTGCTCACCCAAGCTTCAAGTAAAAAGCCCTACCTGGATTTCACTTTACTTCAGGTTTGTCCTACCTAATGAAAACCAAGAGGCTTTACAAAAATTTTGAGTTTGCTGATTGTTGGTCTAAAAAACTCAGTTCAGAGATATGATTCATTTTTGCCAACACCATTGAGAATCACACCGAAATGGTTCTGTTTAGCAAGTTGGGGCAAAAACAAGATACCAAGGGAAACGTACTCCCGCATACTGGCCCCAAAGGGAATACCCAATTAACATGTTGTAATACATTGAGGGCACAGCAATCTAAATATTTAATGCATGGCTCCCTATGTGACGGCATGCCTCGACTGAAGAAATCTTGAGCTGCAGTTTGTAACATGTGGAACTTAGACATAGGTAATAGAGTGTCCAATGCTCATAGGTTGTTACTAGGAGCTCTTCACTATACTGAACTCACCCCAATGCTATCCAAAAGATATCAGGATCCACGCCTGACAAAGGAAAACATCTTGAAAAGCTCCAGAACAAAGTATTTCTCAAATACCTGATGGGCAGAGTCTTCACTCAAATGTACACGGCGAGTACATTGACTTTGTCCCAGCTGATAGGCTATGGCAAGGGTAAGGACCACCCTCTGCTTGACATGGAACGTTTCTTAGGTAGCTTTCATTCTAAGACTAAAGCCATACCCAAACTTGCAGCACTTCACTGCCACATAAGCATTCTAACTTCCTGTTCTACTTGGGAGGGCATACTTCTGTAGCTTTCTTTTGACAGAGGCAGACGGAAAGACACTCCCTAAGTGGCCCCAACAGTGGGGCTTGGCCAATCCAAAGCCAGGAGCCTCCTCAGGTCTCCCACATGGGCACAGGGGCCCAAACATGGGTGCCATCTTTGCCAGGCTGTAAGCGGAGAACTCAAAAGATGAATAGCTTGGACAATAACTGGCACCCATGTGGAATGCCAGCACGACAGAGGCTTACCCTAGCCAGGTTTCATGTTTCCCCCTGCAGGCTCCAGCATTCCCAGGCAGTGATAAACATGTTTAGACTTCTATTTGAATTACTTAAAGGTTAACCATGTCACTAGCCATAAAGCTAGATCTAACCTCAGACTCCTTAACCCTCATTAAATACCTGCCTCTTAAGGACACTAGAGTACTTCAGTGGATTTCTCCCAGTGTCCATACCAATGATCATTGCAGCACTCCAGTTTCTACTAATGAGCTCTTTTGGTTGATTTCCCCAATATTTGATTTTTGGAATTTCAACCATTCCCATCTTATTTTAGAGAAGCCTCTCAAGCACAACCCAATTCATCTAAACCAATTGAAGGTGGGGCTTCAAGGAGGCTTCCCTTAAGTTTTCGCACATGGGATCTTGTCCTAACACTTGTTCCTCATATGACCCAGCTCAACCCAAGAGCTCTCATTTTGCTCAGACCCTGGCTCAAGGTCCTGGCAGAAGGTCCCCAACGTTTTTTAAACCTGTCCATTTTCTTACCTGCCTCAACTTTACAGTCCTAAGTTCTAGCCAAGCCTGTGTCTTACACCAGATGCAACACAAACCACCTAGCCTGGTAACCCACACTGTAGTGCCAGAACCATGTAGATTTGGCATCATAACTAGAAACAGTTTGAGACAAGATGACAAAGTGACGAAAAAGCCAACATTTGCCCTTCATGGCCTGTGCTAGTATTTGTTGATTACTGGCCACACCTAAGGGTCCCCAATAACCCAGGTAATTAACAAGACTGAATAAGTGAGATTGTGCAGTTTGCCTGCAGGCATAAGTAAATGAACTCTCAAACAGGAACAGCTGGTACTGAAGGACTCATGCTCCAATTCCTTTGCTGGTGCCCAGGAACATCCCCCTACACATTTATCAGGCGGAGGAAAACGCTGCATTAAGTTATCAAACCCTATCATCCAATTTTAAGGTGAGGACAACTGCCCATCAACCAAAACTGAGTCAGTGGTGATGCTGTCCTAGACACTCCATCTTCAGATCCAAATTTGCCTCACCTCATAGAATACTTTCACAGGTTTCACATGAGGCATGGATGGACCATCAGGAGCAGCTCTTGGTCTTCCCTGCCAAGTCAAATAAGAGAGCAGAGTCACATTCAGTCTCATCGGTTCAGACAATCCTTCGTTGACCTGTTAAGCCTCCACCATGGAGGTAAACTCAGTATTCTTTAGCAACTTAGTTTTTCATTCACTCTGTAATAAGCTTTACTCTAGCATCTGACCTCAGGCTTATGTGGTTGGAAAGCACAATCCAGTGGTTCTCAATCTCAATAAAGGAAAAGCATGACTAAGGACAACTTCATCACCTAGTTTTCCTTATGAATCCCCTGCCTTGGATTAGTTCAACATTTGATTTGATACAATGTGATTGCTATTTTCAGTTCCAGAAACACCATGTTCCCATGAACAGTTAATACACAAATACACTGGGCCTCAAAGCAGAAGAATGAAGACCCATGGGAACTTAGACTACTCATAGCCAGCCTCTACACAAACACCAAGGCAGGAAGACTGAAGGAACACTAGTAGTGGTCAGTGAAATAGGCTTGACCAAGAAACAGACTGTCAAGGACAAGACAAGCTGTGGTCCATTGTCACGATGCAGATACAACTATTTGAGTTCATAAGACTCAGGCGATCTGAAGTTTGCTGTATGAGGCAGTGTCAAGGAAGTACAGTGCACAGCAAGTAGTGCTTCTTTACCAATACTTGTTCACCTCATCCCCATTATGACTCCAACTTATGCAACTTTTCAGAGTGGCTGAGAGTTGAATTTTTTTTTTTTTTTTTGCATATTGAAATTTTTTTTTTTTGCTTTTATTTAAAGAATATAAATTTCCAAGGTACAGCTTGTGGATTCCAATGGCTCCCCCCCCACAACTTCCCTCCCTCCCGCCACCCTCCCCTCTCCCGCTCCCTCTCCCCTTCTGTTCACATCAAGATTCATTTTCAATTCTCTTTATACACAGCAGATCAGTTTAGTACATATTCTGTAAAGATTTTAACAGTTTGCCCTCACCTAGAGGCACAAACTGAAATTATTGTTGGAGTACTAGTTATAGTATTGATTTACAATGCACAGTACATTAAAGACAGAGATCCTACATGTTTTTTTTTTTAAAGAATTGATTATCTATGCAATTTCCAATTTAACACCTAGAGTTTTTAATCATTTGCAATTATCTTTATACACAGAAGATTGATTTAATATTATAGTACGTGAAGATTTCAGATTGCTCCCACACAGAAACACAAAATTTAAAATACTGTTTCATTACTAGTATTAGCATTATTTCACATTGGATAACACATTAAGGACAAATCCCACATGAGACGTAAGTACACAGTGACTCCTGATGTTGATTTAACAATTTGACACTCTTGTTTATGGCATCAGTAATCTCCCTAGGCTCTGGTCATGAGTTGCCGATGCTATGGCAGAGAGTTGAATTTCATTTTCACCATACACCATTTTATTGTCCTAGTGGATATTTGCATACATCATCCATTACCTCTTTCAACAGTGAGGCACTGATTATCCAAGCTACTGAGTTCAGCTGTGAGGGTCTCCAGGGCTTAGTTCAGCTGTACAGAGCCCTTACCAGGAAGCTGGCATCCACTAACTCTGCAACCTAAGCAGCCCAATCTGCACCTCTCAAACTCGGGATAGCTTTGAGTGGTCTTCTTGGTTGCACAACCTCCGATGCAACTGCTCAAGATTGCCTATGGAGACTGCCTATGCTGTTCCTTATGCCCATCCTACTCCATTTCCTTCCCATCCATGGGCTTGGTCTCCTCTGCCCTGGTAAGCATCCTGACACCTCCACTTGAGATCCCACTTCCTGGCATACTTATCTGTGACGGTTAATTACGCATGTGATTTATTTACCTACTCTAACAGCAGGCTGACTAGCCTGTTTTTATACAGTACAGCTGGGACAGAACAAGGAGTTCCCAGCATTATAACATCTTGAACTCCAATCTTTGGCTTCAGAGGTGTGTGTTCAGGACTGCTCACTGCGGGAGCAGTCAGTCCATCCTATCCAAGTTTAAAGCTCCACTGAGAAAACAGTGAAGAACCCCTTCATCAACAAGCTGTGTGCCAAACGTGGTCGTTACAAACAGCGGTTTGTGACTTAAATATGGACACAGGCTCTCACTGAAGATTTTCCCACCTCATGGATACAATTCGATCACAAATCCACAGCATCTGGCAAGGCCAAGCCAACCCATGACATGATACATGGAAAGCTTTTTGTTGGATATTAGTGCAAAGGAACTGCCTGCAAGAATCCAGTGTCCTGTTCGGAGCAGCCTCAGAGAAAGCCAATGTGCAACAATGGAGGCAAGTAGGACCCAATAGCCCTCCATCCATTGTGTGTTGGGAAACAAGAGCAATGGTAGCTAACAGCTTTTATACTTGCAATTTCCAATTCCTGTTGTGCTCCATCTGCAGTCCCAGTTTCCCTGTATCCTGAAGGGCAATATTAGCATTTTGTTTAAGATAAAATGATCCAAGGGCAATGCTATTTCATGTACATAAACCAAAGTGCCCAAGGACTACAACCTGACCTGTTCAGGAAGTTAAAGGAATGGCTTTCAGAATCTAAAGTTTATCACCCAGTGCACAGCTGGGGTTTCATGAACAACCTGCTTTCCAGTGGGAATAGAAATCCTGTGAGGTATGAGACTGTGTTGCCCAATTCCCTTGCTCTGCCTCCCCATCCCTGCACTGGGTTTCCCTGCGCATACTTTCCCCATCGCTCTCTCATGGTCTTTCTGGAGAACAACTCCAATGACGTTGTATTCAATCTCATTTACTATACATGACATTCCCAATTAAGGAATCTTTTCTTCATTCTAGGGTTCTGGCTACAGGTATCAGAGGCACCTCCAGAGATTACTTGTACTTCTTTCAACCCCTTACTATCTTCAACCATATTGGATCTTACCAACATCTGGTGCCAACATGCAGCACTTGATTCTTTACATGGGGCCACCTGAAGGGACCACCTTCTGGAGGATGGTTTTGGCCAAAGTCAGGTATGTGGCAAGACAAAGTGGCACCCTTGGTCTGCAACAATTCATGTGACCTGTTTCCAAAGGCCTCTGCTGTGTCGAGCTATACTTACCAACCACAGGACTATTCATTGCGTACTCTCATGCTCCCCCCCTAACACCCTCACCACACCCTGCAGAGTTTTACATGGCTATAGATTTTAGTCACTGAAGGACACTTGGAGACTCCAACACTGGTACTCCCAACTGCCGAGTGGTCACAGCTCCCAAGTTTGATAGCACCTAACGTTCAGTGTGCCTGAGGTCATCCCCCACAGGCAGATGCTGTCTACCATCTTGTCAATTTTCATCTAGACACCCTCATGTTCTCTGGACTAACCACAGAAGTGGTCCTAGAAAGCATGCCCTCTTACCTGCAAGTATGTGAGAAAGGCATGAGAAGCATCCTAGAGGTACAGGGTCAGCCCTCGTACTGCATTCTTTTCCCCAGAGTCATATTCTGTATGCACAGATGAAAATCTGAACTTACGGCTGCCCTTGACATCTACCTCGAACTCTTAGCCACTTGAGTACAAGTTCAAAGATGACAGATCACTACTAGACCAATTAGTCCAGCTGAGAAGTTCATTTGTTAAAGTCCAGCAGCAAGCCCCAAGGATCCAACTGTCTTTCGCCATCAGATTTCTCTAACCAATGCAGTATTCTTGAGTCCTAGTGGATTTTGATCCTTAAGTTGGTGATGTGATGTAGTTCACTTCTCAGAGTAACTATCAAACCATCAGTTATCCTAAGGACAGCCATTATGTATTTTCCCCTGTAAAAGCCAATATCCAAGGGTGACAGTGATAAACTCATTTTACCTCGATACTTAGAGGTATTACATATTCCCTAATCTCATAGTGGCTAAAGTTGTATGAATCCAACCACCCACTTTCTCCCAGGGAGCACATGCCACCAGGACAAGCAGGACAGGTTCCAAAGAAGCTGAAGATTTTGGTTATGAGCTTCAAGACAGTATGCCAGCAGGAAAAGAGTCATTCTACGTGAACAGGCAATGTATTTTGTAACCACGGGTAAATGTTTCTATTGAAAGATCGAGTATGGCTGAGTTTGTGCCATTACTGGTGGGCATGCTTTTACTACCTGATGTTCAAAAGTAGTTACTCCAAGAACGCTTTTCTGAGGAAGGCAAATATCCAGCTGCTCAATGTGCTCGATGGTGTGGGGATCACCCTTCTGGGTCAACTAGATCAGACAACAGCAGAGACTAAGGAGAATCTGATATGGTTGATAAACACTCATTCACATCTAGCACAGTACTTGTAGCTATGAGCTCAGCATTCTTTGAATGGGATTTCCATGGTGGCTAGAAATTCAGGTAACAAAGTAAACTCAACAAATGACAGTGGGTCCATTGTTTAAGATGTGGAACGAGTACCCCTCAACCCCACTTTAACCGATTTCTCACTACTCTTCAATGTGCCAATGCCTTCGTCTGCCTGTTTTCCCCCTTAGACCATGCTTATCTGTTAACATGGTAGGCTACAAGTGTCGAAGGTCAAGGCTTGCCCATACACACTATCCCTCAGTTGCCCAATCACAGGATCCTCAGCCGAGTTGGGACTTGTCCTCTACAGGGCTCACTCTATGCACCACTTTCTCAAAACTTGAATTTTTGTGAACAAGGGGTAACTTTCAAGGCTCAGGCAAAAGACAACAGCACAGCCCCAAATGCCCCAAGTGACCAGTCTCCATTAGGACAGCCATGTGTTATGGCATTGAAACGAGGAAGTTGACTGTTGTCCTATCAAGCTCATAGGGGAAAAGGAGCATCTTGAAAAAAACCAAATTAGGACATTCAGGAAGATCTACATCCAAATTACTAGAATTGAGAATTTAGCAAGATTGCTGGATAAAAATGAACAAAAAAATCAGTATTGTTAGAAACAGTTCAAAATCTTGAGGAAAAACTCATTTTCATGGCATAAAAACCTTTAAGGTAGAAAGAAATTTTATATAACGAGACAGAAGCTATTTAAGGGAATACATAATTTATATAAAATATGTGGAATCTTGACCTGGGAGGAAGTCCTCAAAAACAAGGTATACCATGATCATAGATGGGAAAGTATGAAGATGTAATTTCTCCAAATAAATCTTCAAATTCGTATTAAAGTTATTAGAATTAAAATGTTTGTTTAAACTTGAACACTTTTCAGACAGAAGCACAAAGGACTAGGCCAGCGCTTACTGAAGTGATAGAAGGGCTGGTCCAAGGATGTACAGTCTTACACATACTGTAAGTACCATCTGCAATTAATTAATCTTTGTATATCTTGTATTTATATACTTCCACTGCTTCATAGAGTATGGTCTGCGTATAGTCCAATTTTTTTAAACTTATGTACTAAATTTCCAAAGTACAGTTTATGTATTACAGTGGCTTTTCCCCCCCATAACTTCCCTCCCATCCCAAAGATTCATTTTCAATTCTCAGTATATACTAAATTGATCTGTATAAAAAGTAAAGACTATCAGTTTGCCCCTACATGGAACACAAAGTGTAAAGTACTGTTTGAGCACTAGTCATAGCATTAACTCACATTGAACACATCATGTAGGATCTGTCCTTAAGTCAACAGGAGTCACTGCACTTCACATTAACAATTTGACACTCGTTTATGGTGTCAGTAATCACCTGAGGCCCTTGTCATGAGTTGCCAAGGCTATGGAAGCCTTTTGAGTTCGCCGACTTCAATCTTATTCCGACAGGGTCATAGTCAAAGTGGAAGTTCTCTCCTCCCTTCAGAGAAAGGTACCTCCTTCTTTGATGGCCCCTTCTTTCCACTGGGATCTCACTCGCAGAGATCTTTCATTTAGGTCACTTTTTTCCCCAGTGTCTTGGCTTTCCATGCCTGAAATACTCTCATGGGCTCTTCAGCCAGATCCGTATCGTATCGTAAGGGCCGATTCTGAGGCCAGAGTGCTGTTGAGGACATCTGCCATTCTGAGTCTGTGTATCCCACTTCCCATGTTGGATCGTTCTCTCCCTTTTTGATTCTATCAGTATTAGACTCTAGTCTTGTTTGTGTGGGAAGTTATGGGGGGGAGCCATTGTAATCCATAAGCTTCACTTTGGAAATTTGTATTCATTAAATGCAAGTTAAAAGCTGAATTAAAGTTATGTTTAAACTGTGGAGTCTGCTTCACTGAAGTAACTTATTGGGTATATAGCAAAGTATTTTGCTTTTCAGAGTGGTAGATCTACAGCTCTTTTGTTGATACAGTGCTATCACACAGTGATGTAAGACCCAGATACCTTCCATTCCACCATTCTATCATCTTTAGTGTTGACTCATTCCTATACCTCAAACACAAGATGTCTCTCCATAGCACATGCAATTCAGATCTGATATCAGAACAGGAAATATAGCCTCAGTTACAGCCAAGTGGTATTTCCATAAACCCTCCAGTAGAATGTCCATTAAAACTACATGTTGAATATTTAACTCGCAGGGCCCTTTTGGGGAAGCTAAGCTCTAAAAAGAGTAGGTGTGGATGGGTGCTGGGCTAGCCAGTCAGTTGCTACTCCAATAGAGGTTCTGAATCTAAAATGAAGACTCAGTATTAACTAGTAGAGCCTACTATACTGCATTCAGCCCTTTGATGGCTTCATCACTTTCAAGACCAAACCATTAAAATCAGATACCTAGAGCCCAATCTTAATGGAAAAGTAGGTGATGTAGAGCAGACTCACGGTAAGGCAGAGCTGCCTTTACCTTCAAGAATGCATTGTAACCGAGGAGGGACATGTTTAACTATTACTACCTGTACTATGCTTCCAGGAATCCCACACATGATCCACCTCAGACAATTGAAAGCCCAGCTCCACATGCTTAGAACATAGTGCCTGAAGTTAT
This sequence comes from Sylvilagus floridanus, assembly GCA_949820135.1. Classification (NCBI taxonomy): domain Eukaryota; kingdom Metazoa; phylum Chordata; class Mammalia; order Lagomorpha; family Leporidae; genus Sylvilagus; species Sylvilagus floridanus. The sequence goes on from OX463238.1 coordinate 94,749,388, forward strand.
GGCATGCTCGGACAGTTCTTTCTTCTACACAGAAGACAGGGCCGGTCATCAGGAACCTACCTCACACAGAACAGCGAGTCACCCGCACTACTTGGCTCAATTACAGCAAGAACTGCAGCCACAATCCGAGGGAAATGAGTCTATGCTGTTGTCCACTACTCACCAGGACGAGCTTCAATCTCATACTCCAGCTATCCATTTTTATAGCCTTAGAACACAGAATGGCAGTCTCTGCTCCTATACCTGGTCCCGGTCCAGGAAGTTGGGCAGCAAGCTGGTGCTTTTCTTGGATTCTGGGGAGGTACTGAAGACCAGCCTGAGACTGCAATTTGTACATCAGCATGACACTTTCTTGGTGAGGTGTCATTTAAATACATAGTAGACCTGTATCCAACCCTGGTTTATATGTATCATGGAATACTCAGCTGTAAGATAATGAAGTTCTGTCTTTTGCAGTGAAATTTATACAATTGAAGTCATAATGAGCTAGCCCCCAAAACACATGTGTATTTCCCCGATATGTGGTACCAAAAATATAACATGTAGGACCTAAATTGACATTGAGCTTCAGTGATTGTTTATAACCCCTGTCTACTGCTGAGCAACAGTTTTACTGTTTGTTGAAGTAGTATAGCGAAAACTGGAATCAGTTAAAGGATTAAGAGGAATGAGGAGGTAGGGAGGGAGCATGGGCAGTATCGCTTAGTCCCTAAATCTGTACCTAATCAATACTTGAGATTTGCTTGCCTTGAATTGAAACTTGAGGGCAGAGCACCCCAGGTACCATGTACCCTGCACAGTATGCTGAGCATAGGGCTCAACACCCTGACACCATTCAAAGTGGGGGATTGAAGAAGCAACCCAAGAGCTACATGGATTGTCTCCAGGGGCTGAATGCCCTCAACAGTAGAAAGTTTTAAAATTGCTTCCATCATGGACCAGAAATGGGGGGTCAAAACAGGGGACCTGTAACTGAGTAGTTCCTAAGGCAGACACGTTCAGCTGAGCTACAGCCCCAGTTCCACCCAGGAGAATCTCAGTGCACAAGTAGTAGCAGTGTTTCTGCTGAAAGGGAACGTCTATTAAATATGCATAAAACCACAAGTAACTCCAGTATCTATTGTCTACAGCATGAGAACATCAACACTCGGCTGCCTTCCTGAAGGTTCACACACAAGACCCCTGCATATTTTCGTCTATAGAGCAAGGCCAGCCTTTCAGACCAGTATGTAATCCAATCACCTTAAAACTTTGTGTTTGAGAACAGACTTTCCTTATGTTCAAAAATCTGAGTACCGACTTCCACCAGGTTTTTATTAAGCATCATTGGACAAGAGCAAAGAGTGGTGAACCATGGAGGTTTCAGCAAGGGATCACCCTAAAGGCATTATCACGTCACCATGCTCAGAAAATGCAGAGTACATACAACTCCAGTATAGACCTGTGTCCCATGTACAATAAAATACATGTAGATAAATGGAGTTTGAAAGTTGAACTTGAATACAAGTTCCTATCAATTTAATAAGTTCTGAGCAACACTTATGCTTCATTTTTAGCAACGTAAGTTTCCGAAGTACAGCTTTTGGATTACAGTAGCTTTCCCCCCTATAACCTCCCTCCCACCCGCAACTATCCCATCTCCTGCTCCCTCTCCCATCCCTTTCACATCAAGATTCATTTTCAATTATCTTTATATACAGAAGATCGATTTAGCATATACTAAGTGAAGATTATACTTTGTTTCTACATGGGTGCAAACTGTTAAAGCACTGCTTGAGTACTAGTTATACCGTTAATTCACGTAGTACACATTTAAGACAGATCCTATAAGGAGAGTACGTGCACAGCTACTCCCGTTGTTGACTGAACAATTGACACACTTGTTTATGGTGTCAGTAATGTCCCTAGGCTCCTGTTAGGAGCTGCTGAGGCTATGGAGGCCTTTTGAGTCCATGAACTCTGACTTTGTTTAGATAAGGCCATAGCCAAAGTGGAAATTCTCTCCTCCCTTCAGAGAAAGGCACCTCCTCTTCTGATGGCCCATTCTTTCCACTGGGATCTCACTCGCAGAGATCTTTCATTTAGGTCTTTTTTTTGCCATGAAATTATTGGCTTTCCATGCCTGAAATACTCTCATGGGCTCTTCAGCTGGATCTGAATGCCTTGAGGGCCAATTCTGAGGCCAGAGTGCTGTTGAGGACATCTGCCATTCTATGAGTCTGCTGTGTATCCCTGCTTCCCATGATGGATCATTCTCTTTACTTCTATCAGTATTAGCAGATGCTAGTCTTGTTTATGTGATCCCTTTGACACTTAATCCTATCATTATGTTCAATTCTGAACTGAAACTGATCACTTTGATAGTGAGATGGCATTGGTACATGCCATCTTGAGATTGAATTGGAATCCCTTGGTACATTTCTAGCTACCATTTGGGGCAAGTGCGACTGAACTTATGCTTCATTTCTATAGTGGGCCTACTTTGTCCTTGGGTGGTATCAATGTCTAAAGTCAAGTACAAGGAAAATCTTAGCCATCTCCCTACAACACTACCCTAAAAAATACCGTTTTAGACACTAACATGCCCCTGGTATTAGTTCTTTTGAGTTTACTGACAGCAAGCTGCATTAGGTAGCACAGTGTATGTCTTGTTTAACCCCTAAAATAAATTTCATCACTTCATTTAACACAAAGCACATCACTCAAGGATGCTGCAAGGAACATTACTTCAGGGTCATGTGCAAGTCAGTTTTGTTGCCATGCTTTAAGTTTGTAGCATTTTTAGATATCTACAAGGTCACTCTCAGTTATCAATGCCTGCTTTCTAATGTATTAGAAATATCCTCCTGTGATGTTGGACATACAGTCTTGATAAGACCCCTACTGAAGCAGGCAGCTTTCTTGTTAAAACAGAAGGTGGGAAGGACACAAGAACTGGAATGCAACCAGCAGCATGGTGACAATAGTGAAGATCCCTCCAGCAAAAGCCTAGTTAATCCTAGCCACAGAATTTTCCAGCAGTCTACTAGCCATACTACTCTGAATATACTTGATCTCATTGCATCTTGGGAGCAAAGCACGGTCGTGCCAGGTTAGTACTTGGAAGCAGCACAGAATCAACCTGTGGGGCACTGCAGACTTCCAAGGTCCTAACAATACTAAGTTCTAGCTTTCATTCTCTTTATACTATCTCAGATTCATTTGTCTCAATCATATGTGAGTATAGCCTAAACACCATGTACTGTAGTTGCACTGCCTTATATTAGAAACACTTGTGTTTAGTTTGGTGTCAGTTTTGGGTTACAATTTTGCTTTCCTCAGATTCCTGCCACTATGCCCATCACTGTTGCTACAATGGTAAAGTGGTGTTTGCACACTATTTCATAGAACAGAAGGGCCTATTATCATTAAGGACTCGAGACTTAAAGGAAACCAAAGCTATCATTACTGTGATCAACCATTTGATGAATACAGTCACCTTCCCTGCACAGCTCTCCCTGTGTCCTTTAAAGAATGGCTGTCCTTGCACATGGAGACTAGATAACCTGCTTTGTGCCCTCTATTAGATCCCCTGCATATCCTTTTAGTGTTGCTGTCCTGTTCCAAGTAACCACCGACTCCTGCCAGGACTGACACTCAGAAGGGCAATCCTCATTTACAGCCCCTACCACAAACTCAACTCAATGAAATGCCAAGAATGCCTTCTAAAAGTTGACTGTTTACATGAAACACCTGTATACAGCTTGTGCCACATTTAAACCTTCCATAGCTATCCATGGGCTGTAAGAAAGCATCTAAGATCCTTACAGGAACACTGTCTTCGTGCCATCACTTCCCAGATTTACAAGTGAGCATCCGTTTCCATCTTGAGACCATACAATTCTGTAGTGTCTTGCAAAGACGTGATCTATCTCTGACATTCATTCTGGTGGGATCAAAGTGGGCAACCCATTGTCACAAACAAGTAGGGTGGCTCTTCAGGTGCTCATGAGAAGGCACTCAACACCTCTGAGGTTTCGACTTGGGGTGGCTTAAGCCCCAACTTGATGTACACTACTGTTATGTATAAACGCCCAAGGTGGCTCAGCATGCAGAAGTAGACCTTAGTAATGACAATGCTGAAGACTGCACAGCCCAAAGCCTTAGGTGAGTGGTAGTGGTCTAGAGAGGATCCAGGGTAGGACAGAGTTCACATGGGGTAGAGCAAGAGACACATGCTTTTCTTCCCTGCTCATGGCCTATTATGCAGGACTTTTCTAAAATGACTTTAGTTCTTGTAGGCCAGAGACAGTGTAAGCCGTATTTCTCTGGAACTTACCTGACAGTTACTCAAGTTGTAAGCAATGGAACCCAACATGAGCTCTTAAGGTCCTAATCTCCAGATTAAGCAATTTTGCTTTTGAATCATTAGCAGTCACCCATTAGGCAAACATCTGTACTCTACACTGATGCTGAGTGTTTCTCAAGAACTGTATATCCAAAGAAGTTATACTACACAGAGCTATTGTGGAAAATTGGTACTTCACGGTGTGCACTTTGACCTTCCATTCTCTCCACAGGTTGAGCACCCCGATACTCCTCTGGTTATGAGGGGATACAGATAGTACTACTTCAGAGTCCTCACTCTGGACCAAGAACTCCCCATCTGTGGTGGCTGCCACAGAATTCACTGCGGCACCATTATAGAAGACGGTATGGAGATTCCTCAGAGATCTGAAAATGGATTCATCATGTGATCCAGCAATCCCACTCCTGGGAATTTACCCACCAAAAAAAAAAAAAAAATCAAAGCTGTTTGTCCCATTTTTACAGTTCAATTCACTTAAGATATTCAGTCATCCCAGAGGATCAGCTGATGACTGGGTGTGGAATAACGTGTATGTGAATGTACCCCATGGAATACGACTCAGCCACCAAAGAATGAAATCCTGTCTTTCACAACAATTGACGCAACTGGAAACAATTATGCTTAGTCAAGTTAGCCAATCCCAAGACAGTTTTCTGATGTATGGCAGTTAACATAGAATACCAAAAAACATACGAATGCAGTGGTCATTATGGGATGTGATTATTTTTATCCTTCAATACTCCTTAGTACCTGCAGTCCTAATTTTTGCTTACTGATTATTATGAGTGGCATATTAAATCTATGAATAGTTGATTAAACTGGCTTTGAAAACTGTTCAAGAGGGAGGGGAACATAGTGGTCACCTTGGAAGTGTACCTATGGAATGTGTAAGATCTATTTTCTGTATTAAGATATCTAGAATATTAAGTGAATAAAACAAGTGATTACGGCACCTATTCAGATGCTGGGTCTACCAGTTGATCAGACTGCCACTACCACTGGCTGACATCCTCTAGCAGTTATCTTTGGGGATAATGGTCAATTTTTAGTTGACAGTCATTGCCCAAACTAATGCAGATCAAATAAGATCACATAACCAGTATACTTTGTTGATATTGTTCCTTTGGGGGACACGTCAGTTCAAGAGCAGCATCAGCATTTCAGGAGAACAGTTTGTCAACTAGTCCTAACGTCTCTCAGCAGTAGGCGAGGATTCACTACCTGAGCAAGTGTATTCAGTTGATGTCAGCTAGAACAATCGAAACCCACTGCAACTTGAGTGCAAGCACAACTAGATTCAAGAACCTCAAATTTTGTTTTTACATTAAGTAGGTACTAAGATAGCAAACATTAAGTAATTCAATGTCTAACACACAAGCAGTTGAGCAGTGCCCTGTGTTCAGGGTGATTCCTTATCAGAGAAGGGTGCAACTCTATCTGTGGCTGTAACATAGCCTGGGTAGCCCGTCCTTGCTTTCTGACCCACAAGGCTTTGACATACCCACCTTATTCCCATTTTCAAAGCCCATATTTCTTTGGTCAAGTAACTCTCGTGTTCTTATAGGATTCATGGGTCATTGAACAGGGAAGTTAGCATAGAAAAGCATGGGTAAACACTTTCCTCTCAGTGGTATCCCTCTGCCAAAAACAGATCAAAACCCACTCTGGGGTAAAAAAAGAAAACAAAGCAGGGATAGGTTTCTCCTTCAACACCTAGGAAAGCCAACAGAGAAACCGACTTCAACATTGTGACTCAATTTGGAGAAAAAAAACCCTTGTGGAACAAGAGATATGCTTACTTTAGATCATGGACTGCAACAATATTTGGGCTGGCACTGTGGTGTAGCAGGTAAAACCACCACCTGCAGTCCTGGCAACCCATACAGGTGCTGGTTTAAGTCCCAGCTGCTCCACTTCCAATCCAGCTCTCTACTACTATGTCCTGGGAAAGCAGTGGAGGATGGCCCAGGTCCTTGGGCCCCTGAACCAGTGTGGGAGACCAAGCAGCTCTTGGCTGCAGATTGGCCCAGCTCTGGTCATCATGGCCATTTGGGGGAGAACCAGCAGATGATGGAAGACCCCTCTGCCTCTACCTCCCTGTAGCCATCTTTCAAATGTCTTAAAGATGTATTTGCTTTGTAAACATCACTAAGGGCTAGATTCCGATTCAGAAACCTACAGTGTGTAGTAAAAGTAACATGGAATCACTGCCTGAGACTTGGAGGCCACTGTGAAGGAGAACAATGCAGTGAATCCAAGTTCTTCACATTAGGACACATATCATTGCATCATATTCATCTCTGGTTACTTCTAGCCCTTAATAAAGTTAAGCAAAACAGTGAAGTATGGCTAGCACTTTAAAGCTAACTTATCAGAAACATACCTAATCAATGGGCTTCCCACAGAAGGTAACTGAAATTTAAGTTTCTGCATTGAACAAACCAACCTTTTCTGAAGACTACCCTGGGTCTACAACCTAACCGGACTTCTGCCTAAAAATTTGAGTTTCTCAAAGTCACCATTTTCTGCTTTTATGTAGCTATTTATCATGTAATGCAGTTGTCATGCTTAGCAATTATGGAGTAATTGTGTAGACCGAATATCATCTAGTGAAAACTTTCTCCAAATTTAGCTTTGTCAGAACATTAAACACCTGTATCTGTTTCTAGGGGTCAGAAACAGTTCCTCTAAATATTTCTGGCTCATGCCTCATTAGGTTACTGTTAAGCTGAGGGCCAGGTTATATTCCCAGTTCAAAACCAAAGGGACAAAAGAGGAATCCACTTCCAAGTAAACCCTTACTGCAGCAGTCAAAGTAGTCACCTCCATGTTCCTTTACAGTCGATGGTAAGCTTCAACTCCTCCCAACCTATTGTACTGAGGGTCTCTGTTCATTGCTCTAACACCTGAGCCCCTCTATTCAGTGAGAACATGCTTCTACCCCCTGCCCAAGTTTGTCAGAGACAAAGAACTTCAAGATAGAAGCCAGTCTAACCTCGTCTCGCAAATGACTCTGCTTTCCCTTAATACCTTAAGAACCAACTCACGGCCTCCCCGCCAGCGTCTTGGGATCCCGGGAAGCGGTTTGACAACCTCGGGGTCAGGCGCTGGGCTCCTCTCACACATGTCCATCACCATGTGTGACACTAACGATACAATCCCAACTGCGCAGGATTCCAGAATGATGGTTCCCAAAGGGTTTTCCAAAGTTATCTACTTCGGGCTGCTTTGAAAGCTTCAAAGACATTGGGTGTGACTTGGGTTCGGTGACTTTCCAGGGATACTTGGTTTGTGACAGATCCAGGAGGAAGACGCCGTGGTTCATCCTCTCGTAGCTGAGCCTACACGGTTCTCTGCAGCATCCCAGAAGCCGCAGATGATGAACGCATCTCGGGCATCAGTGTCGTTCAAGGATGTGAGTGTGGAGTTCACCCCGGAGGAGTGGCAGCATGTGAGCCCTGCTCAGAGGACCCTGTACAGAGACGTGATGCTGGAGAACTACAGCCACCTCGTCTCCCTGGGGTACTGCTTTATAAAACCAGGACTTATCTTCGTATTGGAACAAGGAGAAGATCCATGGTTGTTAGACAAAGAATTTCTAAGCAGGAGCTCCCCAGAAGACTTTCAACCTGATGAATTGTCAAAGAGCCCCGAAAGCCAAGACAAATATCTGTGGCCACTTTTATTCACCAACAAATGCTTGACTACAAGTCAAGAAATTTCATGTAATCTGGACATGAACCGTTTTACTGCAAGGATGACTCCCTGTAAATGTAGCCCCCCTGCAGGGGCTACTTACCTGGGTGCCAGCCCACTGGCCCCACACTGCCACTGCTCTAGAGAAAAGACTCATGAGCTTAACTTATGTGAGAAATGGCTCCTCAATATTAAGAACTGCAGAACTAATACTTGCGGGACAGGTTTTGTTTATAATAAAAATACAAAAGCCCTTAGTCTTAAAGAACAAGTTATCTATTATAGTTCCCAACTCTGATCTTGTATGTTTCCTTTCTCATTAGTCATTTTCTTTAGCATTTGGCATTCTCTGTCTCACTTAGGTAACTGCTTTGGTCTTTGTGGCTTGTAGCCACCAAGCTTCTCAGATTTTGGGTTATTGTTTTGCCCTGTGAATACTAACATATCATGCATTCAAGAAAAACTGAAAGCCTACCCAGCTGGTTTCTTATTTTATGGATAGGAGCAGTGCTTTTTATTGCTCTCATCTCTGAGCTGTAACTGAAAGTTGTCACTTGATTTTTAACAAATGTTCCAGGGTAATTTGATGGAGAAAAGATTATTTTTAATATGGCATTAAAATTACTGACTATTCATAAAAAAAAAAGAACCAACTCACTGCCTCTGTCTTCAAAGGAAGACAATTACCATAGACTGAAAACCTGCAAACAAGAGCCACCACCAAGGGGGTCTGCTGGGCTCCCTGTTCCACATAAGCTAGGCTCTCTGTTCATGGAGTCCTATCCCTTGTCCTTTTTTATGTATCATAGTATGGAGACAATGGATTTAGGGACCTACTACATAAGCATCAAAATAGTCATGGGTGAGGTCAGGGTGATAGAAGGGGCTCCTTTGAGAGGGATCTGATAGCTATCTCAAATCCTGAAGGATTTAACAGGCAGCTCCAAGTGCTGTGGCCTAAGTTATAGTAGACTTTACTGTTTAGGAGGCTGCTACCATCAAGAATGTCTTCCTGTCACCGATCCAAGGAATGATCACTCTGGCATCTTCACACAGCTCATGTCACTGGTTAGCACCCCCCACCATACCAGCTCTCAATCCACAAAACAGGAGCCCATGTAGGCAGTTAGCACCCCGCAAAGGCCAACAGTATTTCAAGCCTGCCCCCTCATGGTGGAGTCACTTTGGATCCGTACCCCTTGGCCAATGTCAAGATACGAGACCAGTCCTACCCAAGGGATACCTACCTGAGTAACCTCCAAATGGAGGTTTCTAACAAAGCTGCCTCCCAAACCAGGCAGACTGGCTGAGCTCTTCCTTGAAGAGGCTTGTCCATTAGGTAAAGCAGTACAAGCAAAGATTAAGGGTTGAATGACAGCACAGAATCCTGGGGCCAAGATGTACCTCTAACCAAGGCAGAGAATGAAGTCTTGAGAACCAAGCCACCTAGTCTTGGATTAAAGGTTTTCTAGATGCTGCATTCCATTTATATAACCTATGGTCGTTTCCAACAGAAAACCGCTTTAGGAATTTCAATGTCCTTTCGTGGTAACAATTCTAAGTCAGGTAAAGAAGGCACACTTGAACTCAGGCTCTGTGATAAAGCCCAAGATAATGCCATCCCGTTGAAGCCTTTTTCTCAAGAATGCCCAGTCACTGCTTCTGATAAGCAGGACTTCATGTCCTAGCTAGAGCAGTCAGGTTAAAAGTAAAAGCTGACAGGGTAGAAGTAGAGGTGGTTACCATTTGCAGATAGTGATCTTACATGAGAAGGGCTGAAGGACTCACTCCAAGGAACACTGAGGACTCTTCAAGTTCAGGAAGTCTTTCAAGGTCACTGGCATTTCCATACACTAGTCACTATCCCCTGCACATACTCAGGACAGGTAGTTAGCACATTAGGAAGGTAGTACTCCAGGACCTTGGTTGCTGCACATCCCTTCTATCACTTCTACCCGGAAGTAAACACCCATACCCTATAGTAGGGTCAGTCACACCTTCTCCATGCCTTTGTGTTTGACAAGGGCTTCAGAACTCCAGCCCACTGATCCACTGCTTTAGAATTCAGACTTCAAAGAATTATATGGGCCCAGCCCCGCCCAGCTCTTCTTGGCATCAGTATGCCCTAGATTCTCACTGTACAGATTTGGTGGCCCTGGTGGGGTCACCTGCAAGCACATGGACTCTGGCCCCAGCAGCTAGTTCTCTGCCCCGTCCTAGCTTCCATGAGTTCCCTGGACCCCCCCACACACACACACACACACACAGCTCAAGTCCATCCTGACTTTGCTAGGTGAGGTTCACAGAGCACAGGTGCCTAGACTCTGGCCTGAAGATAGTCCCCTTTAGAAGAGCATTGCAGCTTAGTGAGCACAGGTGTGTCTATACTGCCATGACCCCAGCCACCGCCAGGATGAGCATCTCTGCTGGATTCAGGAACCCAACTACCCCCAGGGGTGCCCAATGTTAACTTTAGAGACTGTCACAGATCACCTGGCCCCCGTGTCCATCCTGCTGTCCTTCCCTGTCACAGGTTTGGTCCCCTGAATTCTGATAAGCACCTTCATGTCTGCATTTGAGGTCTTCTAGGTAAACCTATCCATCCTGTTATCTACACATACAATCCGTTTACCTACAACAGCAGCAACATGGGCCAATGTAGATCTATCATGTGATAGCCAGGTATACAGATTCCCAGCAGTGGAAGCCCATCTTCAGATATTCTAACTCTTTAAGTTCCACTGGGAGAGTGGGACTGGATCCCTGCATCAACAAGTTATGTGCCAAACCCAGGCATTATAGTCAGAGTTCTACGACTTCAAAAGTCAAACTTTATACAGGCTCCTTCTGGAGTTGTCTCCCACCTCCTGGGTACTCCCAGTAACTGTTCACATGTGACCCAGCATGTTGAGGGGTACATGCAAAGTACTTTATCATGGGGATATAGGGGAGTCTACAAATCATGGATCTCTTAGCACAGGCTCATAGCACAGGTAGATTTGAGGCAACAGGCAAGCAGAACTCCGCTATCTGTTGCCCTTTCTTTCCCAGCCTACGTAATAATGACCAGTGAGGCCATACCCATGAAGTTGATTGTTCATGTTTCATTCTCTCCATGGCCCTAGCTTTCCTTTGTCACAGAAGTGCAACATCAGCATGCTTTTTGGAGCACAGCCCTTAGACCTTTTTATCTGCACACAGAACTGTCTCCAGCACTTGAGCGCTACACAACTACCTCCAGTAGCTAGCAACCATTAAGTTACTGTTGGAATTTTCCAGTCTAGCCTATCAGCAACCCTTTGCTCCATCAGTAAGTCTGCAGTGCACTGTATTTGCCCAAGACTAGCAATTTCCCCCACATACCCTTGCCTTGCCTCCCCGTTTCTTCGCTGCCTTCCCCTGGCAACACTTCATGAGTTTTAGTCTCTGGGCAACACACACACACAGCTATGTTATCACTTAAAGTCACTAATATACAGTGGCAGTCGCAGTTAAGGAAATTCTGGTTTCAGGATTCAGTGGTACTTCCATCAAGGCTATCTATTCTGCCAACATCAACTTTCAACCATATGGGAGCTTAATAACAGCAGCTCATCGTGTCTAGAACCAGCACTTTTATCACTATTTGGAACCCTTGGGGGTACATGTGCCCAGAGACACCAGCTGTGGCCAAGATCAAGTGTTGTGAAAAGGCATCAATATATTTTGCACCCTTGGTCTTACTGGATAAACACTTGTTGTTACCTATACTGAGTACTGTCTCACTTTATACTACCACTCGGTACCATCCACCCACATCGCTAATAGTACATCCTTGTTCTTACTCCCCCCTCCTTATACCTCTACATTATAGAGCTTTACTCAGCTATGAATTTCTATTCAATTCTCATCTCATGGTCTGCCTTCCAGAAACATTAATGCTTACTGCCAACTCCTGGGTAGCCTTTGTGCCTACTCCCAGCTATCACCTGTGTAAGAACTTTCCATATGGCCTGCAGTCTTTCCACACAGGCAGATAATGCTTTCCCCTGGTCGATTTACACCTGAGCATCTACCACTCTAGATTTGACCCCAGGCAGTGGCCCTAGAGCATGCCATTATCTCTGGCTGTTAGAACCTGAGAAGGCATCAGAGGCATCCTCAGGTTACTAAGTCAGTCCTTGTGCTGAACCCTATTCCTAAGATCATGTTGTGCTATGTTATGGGCTAAATAAAGTGCTTCTGCCCTCCATTGAGCAAATCAAACGTCTCCAGAAATTCCTAGCAAGCTACTTGAAAGCAATTAGAGGATGAGTGACCTCATGATTAGGAAATTCTCACATCAGTTCATGATGTCCTTTCTGCAGTTGAGTAAGCCAAGAAGGTCACTCAGCCTCCAGATTTTCCAAGTCTTACCTATAGCACTGCTGGTTTTCATGCCTTAAACTCACTGGCTACACAATTCAGCTCACTTACATATGAAGTCTTCTATTTAAGGCTAGATATCATTGATTTAGGTTGCAGAGTAACTAGGTTTTTCCCCTGAAAAATCGGAATACTGAAAATACCAAAGGGTCATAGTGATCACACCATCACTGAAGCCTGAAACAGCCTTAGAGGTACATTCACATAACTTCTACCATTGTGACATTAGAAAATCTGATCATCTACTTCTCCCAGGCAGCAACTGTTACCAGAATACATGGATTGGGTTCCATGGAAACTGAAGGTGTAATGTTCACTCAAGTGTTTCCTACCAGTAAGCCAGCAAAGAATAGTTTTTCTACCAGCAAGGGAAACATAGTCACCATGGGTCAACCTATAACCAAGTTAAGTTTGAGTAGTTCTGATGTTCATCTTGCTACAATCATAGGTAGTTTGAGGCTATGGTAACCTGCTCTGAGAATTAAAGGTCCAGGTGCTCAGAACACTCACAGGTCTTCTCTGGGTCACTAGTCCAGGTCAACAGGCTAGACCAGTGCAAACACTGGCAAAATAGAATGCATAGTTGAGATGAATACCCATTGCCATCTATACATTACTTGCCGCCGTTGGCTCGGTTCCTCCAAACAGTGAGCAGTTAAGACAAAGTAAACTCGTTACAGGGACAAGTGAATCCATTTTATTTATTTATTTATTTTTTGACAGAGTGGACAGAGACAGAGAGAAAGGTCTTCCTTTGCCGTTGGTTCACCCTCCAATGGCTGCCACGGATAGCGCGCTGCGGCCGGCGCACCGCGCTCATCCGATGGCAGGAGCCAGGTGCAAGGTGCTTCTCCTGGTCTCCCATGGGGTGCAGGGCCCAAGCACTTGGGCCATCCTCCACTGCACTCCTGGGCCACAGCAGGGGGCTGGCCTGGAAGAGGGGCAACCGGGACAGAATCCGGCGCCCCGACCAGGACTAGAACCCGGTGTGCCGGCGCCGCAAGGCGGAGGATTAGCCTGTTGAGCCACGGCGCCGGCTGAATCCATTTTATAAGATGGACTAGGACTCAACTCAGCTACAGTTTTGTATTTGTTGAGGTCCCTCAGATTACCCACAATGCTTCCATGTGCCAATGCTTTGTCTACTTGTGTTCTCTTGCCACAAGGCCATAACCCTTTAGCTTGTGCTAAAGTGGATAGCCAGGGTGGGCAGGATCGAGTGGCTTGCCCTTTAAATCCACACAAACCAGCTTTCAGTTTTCCTACTACATGCAGTCTTCAGCAGTGCACACATGTCTCATACTCTAGACGTGGCTTCTCCCTTTATCAGCATTCCCCTGCTCACTTGAGACCCTGGTTTGCCCCTGGAATGACCTCCACAGTCCTTTATTTGCATAATCTTGTCACCAGGTTTTTTGTAAAACAGGAACTATGGAGTAAACGTACGATCTAACTTTACCTGAGAAATGTTTACTCAAGAGATTCAAGTAACTATTTTGTGAGTTAAAATGGGCTCATAACGACCTTGAGGAAACTTGAAGATTGAGAAATTTAGAGTACTCACCGGCTGTGCCATTTGCTTTAGTGATCACTCTACTAGCACAGCTGTGTCCCTGCATTCCTCCTTTTGTACCACAGGCTTTGTAGAATAGTCTTTGATAGGTACAACTAGATTAAGGCAGCATTTAAGACACTTTCACCATTAGTAGTTCATTTGCTTTTGCAAAGTACTAGCTGGGTTTTGAGATTAAATGGTGGGCATTTTCTATACACTTATCTTCTGATATTAATTACTGAGAGCCGTGTTGCAGAGTAAAACCAACCCAGATCCAGGTCCTTTCCATTCTTCCATTATCTCTGGAGATCTGACTAGAAACACGGTCCTAATGTAGCCCCAAGGTGGCTGCTAATTCTTAAGTAACTGGACAATTCAGCAAAATTCTCATACATCAAAATAGGCAATATACCTTTAGACAGACATACAAGTCACATTTCAAGAAACCTTCCAGTAGACCTGTGATGTCGAGTTCCTAACTCTTACTCAAACCATGTGTAGTACACTTACAAAGTGCATTTGGGGAAGAGGGGCTAACAGGAGTAGGTAGAACAGATGCCACATTAGTCAGGCAATAGTGACTACTACAGTTTTAAGTCTGCTATATAAGATGAGAGCTTTAAGGAGTAGAGCCCACCCTTTCTAGACCCAATTTGGGCTTCTGGTTTCACAACTTTCTTCAAGACAAAGTAGCCATGGGAGTCGCCGCTACCCAGGATTCAATCTTATTGGGAAGAGACATGTTACAAAACTAGGCTTAGTACTCTAGTCAAGCCTACAGTATTTTCAGGCCCTTCCATAAAACCTGGGTAAATTCCTTCACAAGACCTCGCACAAAATTAACAAAGCCATGCCTAACTCTCCCTGCCAGTGCCTCATCACATACTAGTATTGCTCTACAACAAGTTCCTGGGCCCACATGAGTACCTCAGGCAAGAGGGTCCTCTTGACCTACCCCATCCTTGTAAAAATGACAGACTTCGAGGCAGGATACAGCCAGCCAAGTTGAGCACATCTTCAAAGTCAGTACAGCAAAAGGAGACAACACTTACGTTTGAGGCAAAAGCCAGCAATTCCAGAGACAAACGCTCAAGTTTAGAAAGCTATGTACATGACAATGGCCAAGTCACAGGTGAAGAACCTACCCTTTAGTCCCATCCTATTGTTCTGCATCTGAATCTAAGTGATGGAAGTTTTCACCAGTTCCTTAGATTGTACCTAAGCCAAGGAGTAGGCCAACTTGTGCTAAGCACTACCAGACCCAAATGAATGGGAGCCAGAACACACCATCACTTCTTTCCAAGAAGTACCACACCCCTACTGGTTCTCAAATGCATCTCAGCCTCCATGTACAGTGAACATCCCAGTGTGTTCATGGTCTGTGTGAAGCAGTCATGTCCTTCTCCCCATTTTCCATGAGAAGGACCTCCAACTGCTATATCCCCAGCTCAGTGTACCTTGTTCCCTCAACACTCGATACCCTTTGAAGCTGAGGCCACAGGAACAACCCCGCAGCTACATGGGATCTCCATGGAAGTCAAGATGCTCCAAGAAGATACAGGCCATAGTTTTAATATGTCTATCCCAGAGAAATGGAGAACCAAAAGCATTAACTGTACTCATTGTGAAGTTCTGGGTGGAGCAGTGACTAAGTTGCACTATTCTGATAATCCACTTATACAGGATTCAGTATTTCTGAAAAGTATTTTAATTAGAATCACATGTAATCAGCACCTGACATCCTAAGTGTCTACATTTGAGAACCTCAACGTGGATAATATACTTGAAGATTAGGTTATCTACAGAAACTGATCAATCCTTCCCTTTCAATATAGGTTATATCCTTGAACATTACCTGAGAACACTTAATTGTGAGAAAAACAGACCTGGACTTTATGAACTTCACATGTTTCTAAGTCTCGACTCCCTAGGGTTGCTTTGTAGGTATTAGTGGTATATAAAAGAGGGAAGGGTAAACAGGCCAAGGGTTTAAGCGATCTTCCCAAAAACCAAGTTTCACCATGCCAAGATAAATGCAGGCACATACAACTTATCTTACACATGTTAGATACACACTAGAATACAGATCTCATGAGAACCTCTAAGTTAGGAAACTTCAGACATCTACACTTATTGCTGCTTTTCAGTGAGAACTTGAGCTCTACTTCCACAGTGGACCAATTTTGCACATTGCTACCATTCATGCCTCAGTTACTGTTAGAAAACCCTTCAGTGTTTTCTAACACTAACCTAGAACATTGCATTATTGGTTGCTATAAGAGCTTGAAAACTAAGGTATTTGTGGCTTTGTTATTTTCAGTTTATTTACAGTAGCTCTGAACATAGCAAACCTATGTTTTGTTGTCTGGCATCTTGTCAACTTTAGTTTCACAATCACTTTCCAGGCATGTCTTGGAAGGATACTGCAGGAAACATCAATTCCGAAGCTATAACCACATCAGTTTGCTTTAGCATGTTAGTCTACTTTTATGTACTCGAATTTATGTGTTCCATTTCTAAAATTCACTGTTTAGAAGTGCCCTGCTTTCCACCGTATTAGGAAAAAGCTGCTTCCCCACGTTAAACCTAGGAGAAACCGTTTAACCACAAAATATACAACTGACGTCGGCAGCTTTATGAAGAAATGGTTAAGAGGAAGACACAGGCTGCAATGTGACCATTGCTGTGGCTTTGAGAGTCAGGATCTCCCAGCAGTGGCCGAGTATCCCCGGAATTAACCAGATAAACTAGCATCTCACATAGGATGTCTCAGGCCTCGTTGCTGCTCATCCTTTCAGTCAACACATCCTGTCTTATAAGTGGGTAACTGGGTTAGCATCTAAGCCAATTTACCAATTTCTAAAGTCCACAGTCACTTTCTATTTATCATCTTTGCATAAACGCTCAATTCTGACTCGCATCCCAAGTCCCTGTGGCTTTGATGGGTCTGGTTAATGGAGCTTGCCGGCATACATTCCAGCCTCAAAGTGGTACCCTTCAAAAGGGGCACCACAGCTTGGTAGGCACAGGTGTCTCACTGGCAAGACCCCAGCTACCAAGATCTTGACAGCCCTGCTAGGATTCAGGAGCCCTCCATACCTATTGCCAATGCAGAACAGTCGAAACAATCCAGGAAGACCACCCTTCAGGATCCCAAGCAAGCATAACCAAACCAACAATGTAGGATACAGTTACCAAAAAGCCTTCAATCCATGAATGCTGCCATTCGACAGCAATGGAGACACTTGACTTCCCCATGTGAAGGGGACTTTGAGACACAGGTACGAAGAAAAACTGCATTCATTCCATGTAAGAACCCAAAAATGCCTCAGATTGTACAAAGATTGATGAAATGCCTAATAATTTAGAGTCAAAGGGAAACATTAACAGCCCACTTAGACACCAACTTATCCTACCATGCATTTGTTCTAACATCCAAAGTTCTTGACAGACCAAGGAGGGATTTTATATACTTTTATTAATCGATCACTTTACATGTACAAAGATTCAAAAATTCTGGAAAGATGGAATTAAAATACAAAAGTATTTTGGGGCAAAATTTTGAATCCATGCAGTTTTCTTAATAGGCATTTATTTAGTAAATATAAATTTCCATAGTACATTTTATGGATCACATTGGCTTCCCCCCCATAATTTTCATCTCCTATTCACATCAAGATTCAATTATCTTTACTTTATATACAGAAGATCGATTTAGTATATACTAAGATTTAATCAGTTTGTACCTACACAGAAACAAAGTGTAAAATACTGTTTCAGTACTAGTCATAGCATTACTTCACATTGGACAACACATTGAAGACAAATCCCACATAAGTACACAGCGACTCCTGTTGTTGACTTAATTTGACACTCGTTTATGGCGTCAGTAATCTCCCTAGGCTCTGGTCATGAGTTGCCAAAGGAGGAGGGATCTTCTAAGTGAACCGAGTAGAAATGCATCTCATAGCCTCAGACTAGATCAGGCAGAACAAGTGTAACACTCAGGCCTTTTCAAAATGTTCTTCAGGTATCTGTACCATGTTTATAACAAGCACTATTCAAAGAATTTAGTCAACCAAGGTGTCCATTATCACATGACTGGATTCAGCTGTCACAATGAAGTTCTATCACTTGCATCAAGATGAACACAAATGCAGGACATCAAGTAAAGCCAGAGAAAATGTTGCATGTTCTTGTGTGGGAACTGTCATAAAAAGATAGTCATATCTGTTGCTGCAAATGTTTGTGAACCTTTTGTCTTATATTTCTGTCAAACAGTGGTTAACAATGTTATACTACTGGGGCCAGCATTGTGGTTCAGGTTAGGCTACCACCTGTAACGCTGATCTCCCATATGGGTGCCAGTTCAAATGCTGGATGCTCCACTTCCAGTCCTGCTCCCTAACATGTCTGGGAAAACCAGCAGAGAATGGTCCGAGTGCTTGGGCCCCCTGCATCCACATTTCAGACTTCTAAGAAGCTCCAGGCTCCAGACCTGCCCAGCTCTGGTTGTTACTGCCCCTTAGATTCCATCAGTTGGTTCACTCCCTTTCTCTCCATAACACTTTAAATAAAGTCTTAGCATGGTGCATTAGTTGTATTCTGTGATCAAAATTTATAGTATGGGTGAAGTGGTCATCTCTCCATTTAGTTTCCATCTACCCTGAGGTAGTGTTGCTTTTTAGGTGTTGAATGTGGTAAAGCATTATGCCTTTACTGTAGTGAAGACTTTCCAATAAAAGGCAGGCAAGGGTTTATCAAGGAGATAGCACTGTATTAACTTTTAAGTCGATGCAGTTCAGATAAAATTTTAAGAATCCTCAAAAAATATTCTTTGGACAAGAGCACCACACCCGAGACTTTTGGGATCACAATATTCTAGTCAATTGATGAACAGAAGCCTAGGAGACAGTTGAATTTAACTCCTATATCGACAAAAGGTATAGACTTTAACACAGGAGGCACAAAATGCCCCAAACCAACGTAGCTAGGAAGTCTCCTGGATGACACGTTGGAGTCAGAAATCCCAGGAATACAGCAGCAACACTTCTGAAACTTGCAGAAGTGGTGCCAAGTCACTTGAAAGGGAACCCTGTTAAAGTAGATTTTGTCAACAGAAGCCTCACAGCACAGGTAGCAATAGCCAGTGGTCAAGGACACCACCATTGCCTTCACCTCACAGATGCGAGGAAGAGCCATTTTATCCTCTGAAGGCAGATCAGAGTTGCACCAAGTCATCAGATGCTATTGTCCAGCCAGAACATGCATGGAGAATGTCTCCATGACCACAAGGCACTCACGTCCCATTCCATCCATCTTGGTAGTATCTGGGAAGCCCTACCCTACTTTGAGTTTTGTCTCATGCCCCACTAGGTGCATCTTCAGAACAGAGTCCTTGTCTCTTGCAAGTAGTCTATCACTCCTCACTTCCACAGAAAATGCCATTCTGTTATGTTGAACGGAGAAGCCTATGATTTAATCCGACATGGGAAGTTGGTCTAATAAACCCGACTGCCTCTGGTATATTCTGTAACAGTTCTCTGTTGGCACCTATTCCCAAATTACTGTGGTTCTAAGGCTGAGAAAGCAGTGTCCAATCCAGAAGCAGTATTTTGTTACCTTACATTTTTCACCCTCCACCTTTATCTGCCCATTTGGGCAGATAAAATATGGCAGCCACCATTTAGTCAGTACTGTGCATTATACCCATCTAGTTCAAACAACCCAAAGTCCAACAGTCTAAGAAACCATCAGTTGCTAACTTCAGTAGCCACATCAAGCCCAAAGACAGTGAAGCATTAACAGAGCACTGTACAGTCACACCCCCACCTCCTGGGGTGGCTGGGGGTGGGGCCACAGCACTGTTACCACCCAGGACACTTTGAGGACCTGCAGCCTAGAATCCCAGCGATGACCTCCTGCCTAGCTGGGCTGGGGATGTGCAGTGCACAAGCGAGCAGGGCATGCCGCTGGGGCATCTGGGAGTTGTAGTCCAGGTTTGCACGCTGATGCACTTCACCATGGGCCAACAATTGCCATTCTGCAGTACACGACGGGACTCTGCACTCTTCAGAGACACAGTGAAGAGGAAAGTGCAACCACCAGCCTCGCGACATCCTGGTCCTGTGAACCAGTGACCTCTGCATGTGTTAGCCATGGGTTTTACCCTGGAGGAGTGGGAACTACAGGGACCTGGTCAAAGTTGAACATCACTTTTCCAAGCCAGATGTGGGATCTTAGAGACAGCAGACCTCTGGTGGAGAGAATAAGAGCCCTTTCCCAGAGTATTGAGACTCAGACGCTCAAGTTAATCTTCCAGATGAGAATCCCGGTGAAGATCCAGGTTGAGAGCCTCACACTGAACCAGGAAGTGGCTGGTCCCTGGAATGCTCGCACTTAGACTATGCTAAAGGTGGAGGCCCGAGCCCAGACGTACTCAAAACCCACCCCAACCACCAGGAAACTGCAAGCCAATCCAGAGACTGCTCAGATTCCAGCAGTTCTGAGAAAACATCTGGTCCGAGAGGCGCTGGTCTTGCTTAGTGAACTGTCAGTGGTTGCAGCCCGAAGCACACCCTAAGGCACCGCTCCTGGAGCTACTAGTGCTGGAACAGTTTCCAGGTGCACTGCCAGAGAAGCTCCGGATATGGGTGGAGTCAACACCCAAAGGGCTGCCCGGAGGCCTTGGTCCTGCTGGATGATGCAACCTGGGTATCTGAGGAAGCACTCCCTCTCCCGTCCTGGGATCTGCCTGCACTATTAAGGGACACTGAGCAACAGGGCAGTTTTTTTTCTTTAGTTTCATTGTTCACAGTTTTTTTTCAAGGGTATATTACTGAAGGGTATTCAAAAATCTGATACTCCTAAGAACCAGGTCACAACCTCATAGTGGATTAGGTGATGCTGGGTCCTCTACCCCAGAAGATGTCTTGCAGGATAGGGTCTCAGGAGCCCTAGACCATGCATTAGAGAAAGTGGGATTCCTCCCTCCGAAGCAGCACTGGCAAAACCCTGAATCAGTTAAGCACAGATCTGGACATAGGCCAAGTTTTACTCTAGAAAATTCCTCCTAGCAAACGCTTGTGCAAATGGGTCTCACGGGTTAAGAGCATGACATGCTATTCATGGAAGAGCTGTGAAAGGGAAAGGGCAGTAGTGGCTGTAAGAAAACCAACCAGAATGCTTTGGTTCCATCAGAGTTCAGACCTTATCTAACATCAGAGGATTCACACTGGAGAATGCCTGCATGTGGGCAGAAGAGGTGGAGAGGCCTGCACCCAAAGCTCACCTCCTATTGGGCCTCACAAAATGCACAGTGGGGTCAAGCGAAAGAACCAAGAGCCTACCTCAGTCTCCAGCCAGCTTGACCCCACAGTGAGACATGCACAGGTCTGGTTCTGACTCAGGATTCAGTGGGAAAAGCAGCATTGGAGGAGGACATTCCAAAGACCCAAGGACAAAACAAGGAAACCACCCAGCCATGGGTTAGAACTGGGGAAGTAACAGTTTTAGTTTCTGTGTTACCTGTTTGCTTATTCATTTGCTCATTAAGCAGTATTACCGAAATATGAAAGTGTTAGTTTTAGGAAGCCAGGTACCAAGTAATGTGTGCGCCTTGATAGTTATCTATGGTAAAGTGTTTATTGTGGATGGATAAGGACTTTGAGGTGTAGGCAACTAGCAGTATATGTTTTGGTGTTTATAAAGCCACTGAAGGCAGACATGCCCAGCAACCACAAGGTCAGCTGGTCCCATGGAACGCTGCAGAAGCGCATTCACAACACGCTGAAATGCAGAGAACATGAACTCCAATATGCTGAGTTAGAGGTACCATGCTCTGACAGTGTATGTTAGCCATTTGCAGCAAGCCTTATTACTAGCATATCTATGTATCTATAGGACTAAGTCGTTACACCAAGTGGTCACCATGGACTATTACATCGCAGTGAAAAAAATCCTGCCATTTGCAAAGTAGATGCAAATGGTAGACATACTTAGTGAAATAAGCCAGTCCCAAGAGGACAAATACTGTGTCCTCCCTGACCGGTGGTAGCTGACAGCACCTGAAAGCTAATGCATACGAATGAAGTTGACACTTAGATGCGGCGACTTTGAACAGTCAAGTGTTGAGGAACGGTTTTTCAAAATACTATTTGAACTTTAGACTTGGTGTAGAGTTCATCTAATGTGTACAAATTTCATTTAAATAGGTCTTAGTAAAAATGCAAGTGGACGAGTGAAGGGTGGTAGGGTAGGAAGAATCATTGTTCCTCAATCTGAAAAGCATGAAGTGTGCACACCTTAAGTAAAAGGCTTCTGGGAAAATAACCCAAGTGGTCCCGTTGTTACTCCAGCAGAGCCACAGGGTTACTTTGGACATCAGCTAGGATGCAGGGTAACTGCCACAGTAGCAGAGTCAAGCTGTTTTATACAAAGAGGACTATGAATGCACTAAATTACAGTGCATCAACTCCAACTTCCTTGCCCCATTTTAACATTCAACAGCCTCTTAAGAGGCTTAATATTTAATACAGTTAACAGAATCCAGGGAGTTAAACATTTGGGTAACACTAGCTGAGTATCAAGCCTTGGCATTTGATAAGTCTGGAGAGTCTAGTGCAGAGGCACGTGACCAATAACAGCTGTGATCAGAAATCAGTCCTAGTTCTAGGAACTGGATTTCATCTCTAGCCTCCAGTTCAGTTTCCTTAGGAAGAGTGTCATGCATGAAGTTGGTCTCCATTACACAAGTACAAAAGGGGTTGCCCATTACAATGTATCTATACACACGTGCCATGTCCCAAGGACACACGGCTGCCAGCACCATGCTCCAGGAGCCAAGAGTATCCAGGTCTGATTCTTGCTCAGTTAAACCAGAGCCTGCTGCTTCTTTCACTAGGTCACACCTGCACTGTCCCTTTTCTCCTAGATTCCTACATTTTCCTCCCTGGGTTCCCTTACAGGGCTTTTTATCTAGAATCTGAGCTTTTAGTTCCATGTTGGCCTCTGTACCTAAAATACAAGTCAAGTTTTGAGTCACAACTGAGTAGTACAGCTGTAAATTCAGAAGCTAACATTGGTTTATGTATCTTTGTAGCCCCTGAAACCAGAGGGAAGATAACTACCTTAAGGCAGAGTTATTAGCTAAGCCAGTTCCTAAGTCTTCACACTATGTAGTTTTATTCAGCATTGATGGCATGTCTTAGCTATGTGCACTCTGCCTTCACCTACACCCAGTCCTTTTGAGAAGTTGCTGTATCATGCTAGAAGTCTCAGAGTCAGCTATACTACTTTCTTGCCTTTTTCCATTTCACTGTGTCATTGTTTTGCTATCAACCCAGATGAACTCAACTCCCTGGGCACAGCTACCTGTTTTGGCCCATGTTTAGGTCTTCACCTGTCTTCAAGAAGGTCATTACTAGGAATCTGATGCTCAAGTTCCTTTAGGAAATCAACTGGGGGGGAGAGGCAGGTTTCACAGCTGTTTATTATAGTCACTGGACAGCCTGTTCTAGACAATTCTACCAGATCTGAAACAAGAACTATGTTCAGTACCGATGGACAGAAGGTTACTGAGGCTCCAGAAACACGCTCATTCACAGCAAAACCCTTTGTGGGAAACATGATGCCGTGGAAGGTATTTCAGAGGTATCACAGCTACTCACAGCACAGCCATGTCCAAGGTGGTGACCAGAGGACCAAGGCTGGCAACATGAGAGTTCTGACAGTGCAGAAGTTGTTTTTAGGCTATGTCTGCAACATGGGCAAGAACTATCCCAGGAGTGGTGGGGGTTTAGGGCTATAAATGCCCACACCTTGTTCCTCCCATCATGGTCTCGCCACAAGAGGCTCTGGAATGGGGATGTGTATAGCCCATGGCACTCATTTTGTTCAGATGTGAAGGCCATTATTTGACTGCAGATCCCTGAGGGTCAAGCCTGGGTGCTTTGCACTACCTGTGACTGCTCTGCTGACTGCCAATCTGCACCTCCCATCCCCAGGCCATCACTTGTGAGGCAATGCACTCAGAGGTAATGGTGTGAAGGTTAGCGGCAACAGGACAGAGCAGACAACTTATGAATGCAGTGCAGAAAGATAGAACATGCTCTTTTACTAGAAGAGTTTCTACCAAAGTAAGCAGGAGATGAGTAGTCATTTCTCACTTGCTAAACAGCAGGATCAGATGTCCTTCCTTTCTCAGAGAGGCCAAAGTTTATCAGCTAAGTTGACTTTAGACCCATCACTCCCAACAAGCATCATAGCAATTGGACTGACAAGTTTTGCTGTCTTTTAGCTTACTGTTTGTCTTCATATAATTGCCATTTGTATATATTCTACATCCTTTCCCCATTCTGTGCAACTGTAACTCTGATACTACGTATCAACTACTTGTTTCAGATAAGCTCAGAGTATCTATGAGAACTGCATTTGAACTTGTCTCCACAGGTGACATGACTTCAAACATAATTGCTCTTGTTCATTCCAGGATATGTTTTGTTCTCTGGTATGGTTTGCTGCCTAGTTCAGCATTCTCACCTGGGGGACCTTTGCCATGTTTTCATCAAGACCAAGTGTACAAATACTTAGAACCCAGTGTTACTGTTTTTCCTCAAGACTAAGAGCTAGGCAGGACCATGGGTAATAGGATCTATGGTAGGTAGTGTTCATGAACTGGCTTTATACACCGAGGCACTCCTGATGATCACAATGGCCATGGAACCGATAGCAGGTGTGATACAAGATGCCCGTCTTCCCACAGTAAGGTGCTTGGAATGCAATGGCTTTTCTGTGTTCATCTCCCCTGCTATCTGAAAAAGGTAGTTTTCCCTAATTCAGTTTCATGTTAAGAACCTTACAGCAAAGCCAGGTGAATTGGATTCCAAACATACCACCCACATGAAGATGGAACACCTTGGGGACAGGGTAAGGTACCATGTAGACCTTAAAACAAGAAAAATGCCATGACCAAGAACTGCATTTACTGTGTGAAAGCATTGGGTTAGGATATTGATTTTTTCCCCACCATCTTTGCCAAGAACAATTCACATACCATGAACCAAAGATTCTCATTGTTAACTCTCCCAGTCTGAAACCACATGACATTTGTTGAGATGATGGGAACAGTTTCTACAAGTCACTCTGGAAGTTGAGTGCACTGAGCCTGTGGCAGGTCCCTGGGCAATTCAGCTGTGCCCGAGGGCACAAAGCAGTATCCAGGAGCTGCTTTGCCTCGAAGTCTACCTCCCTTGTTCAAGTTCTTTACTGGACTGTCCTATTGAGATTTAGGTAGAATTTTGGCTAGGGCTATTTGGTCTTTTTGCTAGGTAAGTTGCATTTGTTAATCATGTGATCATGCTCAGTGTATAAGGGACACTCACATTCCTTCAGATAATGCATTCTTCCCACAGCTAATAGCAAAGTAAACATGGGATTAGTTCCACAAAACGTCCTTTCAAAACCATGGCATCTTCTGTTACTGACAGCCCACTAAGGTTTGTATCACTGATGTCAGCATTCACCATGTCATCTCTACGGTACTTGGCTCTTGATCTCATTCCACAGTAGACCAGCTTCTACAGATCCACTTGCTCCTTAGTGACAGCTACTCAAAGCTAGTCTTATGAGGGTAGCCATTCTGCCCGAAGTCACCCCCTTCCAGGGCAAGCCCAACCTGGTGTCTAAGCAAGGTGGCCTACAATGGCCATAGAGGTGTGGTCCAATGCATTGAGCAGCACCGGCTCTACAACTTCCCTACAGGCTGGTCAAGGATTTGTTGACTTTATCACGGTTCCAGCTTCAACGGTGTCTTCCTCTCCAGCAGCATTCACTGAGGATAGCCTACACCAAACTCCCTGCATCTCAGCAATTCTGAGCCTAAACCACAGGACAGGTCCATATCAGAGCACATTGTTTCATGCTTTAAAGCCTCCTGTTATAGAATGGAGCGAGTACGCTTTTACAACTATCACAGAAAACAGAAGGGGGATTGAAAGGGAAGTATGACCGTCTTAGAATTGTACCTATGAAATACGTTAGTTCTGTATTAGACTTACAGAAGATAAGCAGGTAACAGTACCTCTGTGCTCCTTCCCACCCCAACTCAGCAAACCGACCGATACCTGAAAGAAGGTACAAATGGCAACAGATCAAGATTTGTTTCATTGTGGTAATAGGATTGCCAGGTTGGGATTTAGAGATTTGCATGTGCTGTTTCAAGTTCCAATCTGTTGAGCTTTAAGGCTGACACCTTGAAGATGGAAACATGGAATAGATACTAATCACTAGAGAGCTAATAGAAACCAAGAAGAGATGTTGTAGATCATGTCATCAAGTATACCTAGACTTGCAGGAGAATGTATGTTAATGCAACGATACTAACTTACAACTCAGACTTTAAACACTTAACTACAATGGGCATCTTCGAGTACTTCAGCCATGAATACGGTATTTTCATTTGGCCACCACAATAAGGCATGTAGTTAAGTCTTTGGTAAAGTTGTGGCAGCAGAGTTGATGTTACACCAGTGTTTGCTTCCTTTCCTCAATTTAATCCCTTCATACTTGTCCTGATGTTGCAGGTTCCTCCTACATAAATGCTACTGCTCACCTCAGGATCTATTTTCTAGAGCAAGTAGACAAACTGGGACACACTAAGTCTGTTTACTCAGGAATACTGAAGTGTTTCAATTCTAGCAGCAATAGTCCTTGGACCAATCTGCCACATCCAATAAGCAACAGACCAACTATTTATCAAACCCGGGCACTGAGTAGTTAGAAGTCCCTGACCTAGTTGTTTGCAAACAGGGAGACCAGCAAGTGAGCAGCATGAAGGGAAGGAGCAGGCTACGGAGAGGGAAGGCAATGAGAAGTAGTGACATTAGTACCACCTATGTATGGCAGATCTTTGATTCACTCTAGTCCAGCAGCAACAGGTCGAAGGATGTCATTTTTTAACCTTGCCTTCTATTACATGGTACATCCAAGGACTCCTGTGCACATGTCTGGTTTTAGTATGAGTTAAGCTATACTAGTTTGTCTTTTATATACCTTCTCAGTACAGCCTGTCAGGTATGGAACTTAGAAACTGTAGTGTGAAATACAAAATGTGCAGGGTTACATTCTGATGCCTCGCAGGTCTTCAATAGGGCCAGCAGACAAATCAAGTTACTCTACAAACCCAAGTTCAGCTTGAGCTTTTCTGGTAGCTTCCTTCCAGCATGTGGCAGGGTGCCACCTTGCCCAGACCAGTTCTGTTCAGTCACATGGTCAGTACTGCACCCAATTCCAACATGGTGATGCAGAGGGTAAGCTGCCATCTGTGACACCAGCATCCCATAGTGGAGCTCCTGTTTGAGTGTCTGTTTCCCATCTTCCCCTCCCTGCTAATATGCCTAAAAGCAACCAAGGATGGCCTAAGCACGTGGACCCCTGCCACACACATGGT
This sequence comes from Sylvilagus floridanus, assembly GCA_949820135.1. Taxonomy (NCBI): domain Eukaryota; kingdom Metazoa; phylum Chordata; class Mammalia; order Lagomorpha; family Leporidae; genus Sylvilagus; species Sylvilagus floridanus. The sequence continues at coordinate 94,776,838 of OX463238.1, forward strand.
AGTGTCAATGTTAACAGGTCTGACTTCAGCCTGGACCAGATCCTGCCTTTTCAGCCATTTGTTAATGTTTAAGATCGAAGAAACACATCAAGTGTTAGTTCATTTAGTTTTTAACTCTTCCTATTTTCAAATGTGAATATGCAATTTGAGGTATAGGGTATTAGTCACAAATGTTCTCATACACCCGCAGGCTCCTTCCAACTATCTTGGTACATTAGGTGTTTAACATCAAGACACATGTTCAGATTCTACCAGAGAAAGTCACTTGGCTATTAGAAGACTCACTTATGCTCAACTCCAATCTATCCCAAGTCCAAGTATCTACTGCACCCATGGTTTAACTAGTACAGAGGTGTTATATCCGCCAACTTTTGTTTATATAGCAAAGTGATAGACTATTTTAATATAAAAGCATGTTTTGTAACTGACTTTGCATATTTGCTTAATATTAAATAGCTTATTTTTACATGGTAGGGTCATGAGTCTGGGCAAAAATCCTTGCCTTTTCAACATTAAGTCAAACAGCGGCTCTTCAGGGTCAAGGAAGTAGGACTGAGCTTGACTAAGAGCAACCGATTCACTTAGAGGTGAGACCTAGACAGATGCCGCAAGATGGAGTCCTGTAGCAGTGGTTGACCCAGTGGACTCAACTCTGTTGTAGTGCTTACATAGAACAACTTCTGATCATACTATGAGTTTCTAGTACAGCCATGTACGTTACAAGGAAGGTATTTATTTGGGCAAACGAGCTACAGAAGGCTACTTGTATTATACAGCAGTTCCACCTAGGGCCATTTTACCATGCTAAGTCAACAGCAGTCTAAATTCGAAAAGCAAACTGCAAAGTACTTCATGCACAGAAAATGTAAACCACGAGGCACACATTACTTTAGTACTGGGAAAGAGCACACCACCCTGGAGTACAGGGACTTCTGCAGAGTACGACACCTTCCCACTTTGACTTCTAGTCCAGTCACCAAGGTAGATGCCACTGATGTAACAGAATCCAACATTGTTTCTCTGCTCCTTTGTCCTGCTTTGCACCTTTAGCATCTGCTCTCCCATTGGTATTTTTCTGAATACCTTTTGCTTGAGCCACCTGTTTTGACGTTTCTTTCAACCATTTCTACTCTTCACCACTCCATCCAAGCTGTATAGTACCATCATGGGTTTCAGATCATAGCAGTCCCTGCTCCCCAAAAGCCCTCTAGAGGAACTTCCCATCATCAGCTCCACCAAGTCAAGGCTTCTCAGGGAGCAGTTCTATTGCTCGATTCAGTGCTGCCATCTCCTGAAAAAAAGCAAACTTCGTCTTGGCCTATCTGCCTCAGCAGTTTCTGTCTGAGGCTTGTCCAGTTACACCATGTGCATCTCCAGCAAGGATGGCAGAGGTATCCAGGACTAGTCCGGTAAGGCATAGGGTGTGTTACAGAATACATCAACAGCAACGCCCTATGGAATCATAGCTCCTTGTTTTGATTCCAAACACATTACTCAGAGCACCTTAGTCTATCTTTTCCTTCTGATCCAATAAGACAGGTGATAGTTAAGTAAATGTTACATGGTTTTTCAAGCCAGACTTGCCTCGACAGGCACCAATCACTCCAGTCTGGTTGAATGGTTACCAGAGTGACCCTGCTAGGGAGGTTGGACTTCTGAGCACAAGTGCTCTACAAAAGAGCAGTCCCTATTAATGGGAAAGGGTAGGTGGATCCTTGCTTGCCTCAGTGTGAAACACAGCTAACAAACATTTCTCCCAAGGATGTGTAACTCATTAATCACATCTCCAGCCAGATTCACCATGTAACAGACCAGTTGGCAATCTAGGTATAAAGTACAGCGTTAGTACCAAGGTACTAAAGGTGAGGTGCTCCAGGTTTGACTTGGGTAGAATCCCATAGTACCTCCGCTTTGCATGTCAGTATTTCTGCTATTGGTTGTGGCCCAGCCCCTCTGTTATTTAGAATCAAAGTCCCGCTTATGTTTTAGGATCTGTGGGAACATTTAAGGACCTGCACATACAGGAGACCTATTCCTAGAGTCTAGGTTCTTTCCGAGTTTTAAGGACTCTGCCAGCATCACCTAAACCTCTGGTACTAAAGCCCAAGTTACTGCCTGAATGCTACTTGAAGGCTTTATCTCCCATCTCAAAGCATCTCCACTGTCTTACAGCAGCCATACAAGTATGCCCCCCGGATCCTAGAGGAGTTGACATCTCCAGTTTTACTAAGATACTGTGGAGTTTTATGTGGTCAGGGTGAATACATATTCACTGGGCAATAGTAGCCTGGTATCTCAGGAGTGGCCTCAAAAGTGGATCTGAAAAAGTAGGTACTAGGACAACTAGAGGGCTTAAAGATCCCATTCATATTCACTTGGCACATAAAACCCAAAACCAACATCCAAGCAGGAAGCATTGCATAGATACAATGCCTTAGCCCATTTTTAGTCACTCATAAAGGAGCCCAGTGGCCATTGATGTAAAAAAAGATTTTCTATATATCCAACAGCATAGACTACCACATTCAAGAGATCATCTATACTGCTGCTTCTTAGTGCCCAAGTGTTACAAGTCCTCAAAGTAGTGCCATTTGTTGAGCTGAGGTTTCCTTATGGTCCCAAGTACATGAAGCTCCTCTACTACTCTACAAAAGGCAGTATCTATGGTCTTAAAAGATACTTCATCTAGATAGGTTTGTCTTTCCTACCTGCAGAGACTCAACTTCCACAACTGCCTGGGGGACCCAGTAATATTCCATCCAGAGGTACAAAATCCCACATAGCAAAGCATCTCAGCCTTAGCCTGAGGACAGAGGCAAAGAGGTCAGCAGTGGAACCCTGATAATGAGGTGGGGATGAGGGGTCAGTCGACTGGTTTTGCCTCAGTCACATGGCTTCAGAATCAGTCTACCTTCAGAAAAGCTGGGACAAGCACTAGGTTGCAGAAAGTTTGGGATGCTCAAATTCAAGATGCAAAAGGTCTATTGTACAAGCAGATACAGGGCGCCATCCCCAGGACAAACTCTACAAATGTCAAAGAGCAGTAATGATTTATTCCACTTCCATCCCTCAAACCACTATGTAAGTTTAGGTGTAGAAAATTGAGATACTTACATATAAGGTAACATAACAATGTGTTGATTCCTTCCAGTCCACTCCATTTTTCTACCCATTTCTTCCTCCTCGTATTACATCTCCTTAGGCCTCCAACAGTATCTACCAAGCCTCCCACACTTCCAACTCTCGGTTTCATAGTCCCTCCCCTCTCCCACCCTTATCCACTATTTCAGTTCATCTAATCTTCAGCTGTATACCATGAAATACAGGTGCTTACAGGTTTCAATTGGAGAGTACAGCCCTAGAAGTTCTGCCACGAGAACAAGTTTCCAAGTATGCTTACAAATCCCAGAATCCTCTAAAGGACAGTCATTTAAGTCTGAGGGTGACCAAGTCCAGCTGCTGAAAGCTACCACCTTTGAGAGTAACTTTACCCAATGCTCAAGTCGCATCTGAGGCATACAGATCATGTCTGCAGGCGAGTACTTTGTTCTCAATTCCTCGTTTCAGTCATTCACACTTCCCATCTCTGGAACATTACCCTTGGCCTATGTTCCAGTATTCTCAAAATGGCACTCAGATATGAGATGCCAGCATTACAGACAGCAGCTTAATCCACTCTCCGGCAATGCTGCTACCCTTTCTGGTCTTTACACCCTACTAGATACCCTTTCTGCTATTGTCCTGACATTGAAAACTTTCCCTTTAATAGTTATCTGCCCACCATTCCCAGTGTCCTTGTTCAAGTCCAAAACACAGCCCATTGAGTCAAGGTTGAGGGACTAGATAAACCCAAGCTGCCCCAGGAGGGTCAGAACCCCAGTCTACATGGACTGGAGGTTCCCTGGATGCAGGTCGACTTGCACAGAAACTGCCAATGAGAGCTAGCAATTCTGCCCATGATACCTCAATACATCTTACTGCCTATGGTAGTCCAAGTAGTTAAGAACTTCCACCTTGTTTTACTTGGACCATGCTGCAGAAGCAGTGGTGGCAGCTTCATAGTTTTCTATGTCTCATCTCAGGGTTCCTTAACATCACTAACTCACCTCTCTAAGTTGCACTGACAGCAGTAAGCTTAGTAAGCAGGACACTCATTGTGTAACAGCTCATTTGTTTCCTATTCCCCTTCCAGCTCCCACATCATTTCAGTGTTTGAGAAATCAGCATTTTTTAATGCCTAACTCAGACTTAGGGACCACTACATTGGTTTTACCGCTGCAAATGCTCAATTAGGTTAATGTATGCAGAAGTTTTATTTCACTGATATAGCAATTCATCTCAAAAACCCAACCCTAGATTTGGACAATATTGACTCAGGTGAAAGCTAGTGAAGTCAGTGCCAAGTGTCTCAATTTCACCAAGTCCTGGGTCTTTCCCTATTTTCCCCTATCCTCCACACCCGCAGACTTGCTCTCAGGCTCCACACTGGGACCCCCATAGAACACTTTCTGGGTACAGTTTCCAAGTACTCCCTACAGGCAATGCTGCTGGTCCAGCCTTATGTATTTCTCTTAATATATTCCTTAAATTTGCTCTGGTTCCACAGCATCTCCCTGGATTCTAGTGGCACATCTAAGCTGCACATCTATGCCTGAAGCTGTCACTAGCTATGGGTATGTGGGATCCTTACTAAGCTTAAGGGAGCCAGACTTGACAGAGTGAACAAGCATTGAAGCAGACTGGGGAATGGGCAACTTCAACAGAGGAGTTATGCTTGACAACATGGGGCTAAGTGTTAAGCACCTACTAGGTCTTCTATCAAGACTCATGCCTAGTAAGTCTTCACTAGGCATGTTTAGGAAATCTTGCCCAACTGTACATTCCCATGGGGAAGAACCACCAAGGTAACCTGTTACAACCTGGCCTACTCAAAGTGAGGGAAAGATACCTTAATTCCATTATTGGGAATGCAAACCTGCAAAGCCACATGGAAGACAGTTCGGAGACACCTCAAATCTGAGTCTAGTCCTACCATACGACCCAGCCATCCCAAGCCTTTGAATTTACACAAGGGAAATGAAACTGGTAAGTCAGTTATTACACCTCCATGCTTCTTGCAGGTCAATTCATACTAGCTAAGACATGAAATCAACTTAAGTGCCCATCAATGCAAGACTGGGTTATGTACTCCATAGGATACTACACAGCAGTAAGTGAAGTCTAGTCATTTGAAAAAAATGTAGGAATCTGGAAGACAGCGAAATAAGCCAGTCCCAAAGGGACAAATATCATGTTCTCCCTTATCTGTCACAACTGAGCACCTAAAAGGAAACCTGTAGAAGTGAAATTGACAGTATGAGAAAGTGTCTTGATCAGCCCTTGCATTGTTGAGAAACCACGTGTTTACTATTTCTCTACTTAATACCATTGGTTGAGCTCTTAACACAGTATTCATTGGTGTTTAAATCCAACTGAAGGCCAGTGCCATGGCCCAATAGGCTAATCCTCCACCTGCCGTGTCGGCACCCCAGGTTCTAGTCCTGGTTGGGGCGCTGGATTCCGTCCCGCTTGCCCCTCTTCCAGGCCAGCTCTCTGCTGTGGCCCGGGAGTGCAGTGGAGGATGGCCCAAGTGCTTGGGCCCTGCACCCACATGGGAGACCAGGAGAAGCACCTGGCTCCTGCCTTCAGATCAGCGCAGTGCACTGGCTGCAGCGCGATGGCCATTGGAGGGTGAACCAATGGCAAAGGAAGACCTTTCTGTCTACTCCACCTGTCAAGTCCAACTGAAAACTGACACCTGTGAAAAATAAGTGGGAACGAGGGGGAGATGTACAGTTTGGTACACGTTTACATAGACTTACCCCTAAGGGTTAAGTGACGAACTTGCCATGGTACTCCAAATCCCATTAAGTTGGTAGGTATCAATGCCATCTTACTAGTCAAAGTGATCAGTTATAGTTCATAACTGATCATAATGGTAGGATTAAGTGTCAAGAGACCACATAAGACCAGTGTAATAACTGATGGAATTGAAAAGCAATGATCCAACCTTGGAAGCAGACCACACTGCAGACTCATGGAGTTAAAAATGTCTTAACTAGCACTCTGACCTCAGCATCAGCCTTCAAGGCATTCAGATCTGGCCAAGAAGCCCCCGAGAGCATTTCAGGCATGGAAAACCAAGACACTATGGCAAAAAATGGCCTACTAAGATCTGAGAGATATCCATCACAAAGATTGGGCCAAAGGAGGTGGTATCTTGCTCTGAAGGGAGGAGAACTTCCACTTTGACTATGGCCCTATCTAAATGCCAGTTTGAACTCAGGCTTCCATAGCCTTGGCAGCTCATGACAAGAGCCTCAGGTCATCGCTGACACCATAAATAAGTGTCAGTTGTTAAATCAACAGGAGTCACAGTGCAGCAGCTCCCCATGTAGGACCTCTGCCCTTAATGTGTTGTACTATGTGAACAGTAAGACTAGCACTGAAACAGTACTTTGCACCCATACAGATATATGAAGTATAAACTGTCAAGATATTTATATAGAAGATCAACTATTAAGTAATTTTTTAATATTTAGTAAATTTCCAAAGTATATGCCATGGATTACAATGGCTTTCCCAACTTCCCTCCTACCCGCACCCTCCCATCCCATTCACATCAAGATTCATTACAGTAAATCTTAAGAATGAGATAGGAGTACGTGGAATGGGAATCGGGATGGAAGGTCAGGTGTATATATATATATATATATATATATATATACACACGTATATATATAGGGGTAGAACCGCTATAATCCCAAAAGCTGTACCTATGAAGTTTAATAAGAGCTTAAATAAAAACTTGGCCTACTATGTATCAAGACCAAACATTTTCATCAGCAGTTTAGGGATTGTTGGCCTGCTAAAATATATCAAGCTTGATTGAGGTCACCCATGAGGATCGCAGTTAGGCAACATGTTAGATCAGAGAACTGGGGAAACACAAGTACTCAGACTACTATCACTAACACTTGACCATACCAAAGTCAGTGTTAACTTTTGCAATGCATACAATGTAGAGCAGCAATTGTTTTTCTAGCATATCTCCCAGTGATACCTCAGGCATTTTATCCACAATTACCATAGTCTCCTCAAGTTGAAACCTGTAATATAGGCTCAGACCAGATGTTTAGGAAGGTGTCCAGTATCTACTGCATTTCTGATAAGGCATCATTTAATCCAGTGACTACCTTCACCCAGGTGGACTCCATGGCTCAAAGTATTTGGATCCATACCTTGCCCTAAACTATGTGAGGTTAACTCCCTTTGAGATACCCCTCAAGGTCTGCAACCAGACTATACTGCTTAGAGCTCTTGTGGCCAGAGATATAAAGCTCTTTTGCTATCCTGTAGTGCCGAGAGTAGTTGACTGACCACCCCCAGCTGGTGGCCCATGTAAGGATAAGGTGATCTCACTTCTACCAGACCAGGGCCCTTCACAGCAGCTTTGTCATACTTCAACTGTTCATTATCTAACCTCATCTAGCCAACTACCTCCATGTCTACTGTGGCATAGAGTTCTCCTCACGGCCTCATAAGATCCAGTTTTACAGGGTATCCACCCGTTCCCCACACTTTCTGGCCAAGATGTATCGACCACCTCAACTGTACTATTTCTTCAGCTTCCCGTTTGCCACTGCAGGCTGCAACACCCTTAGGCAGCAACACATATCTTTAGGCTGAAGCGACTGACGGACTATGCTAACCTAGATCCACCCTCAGCCAAAGTCCTTATCTTCTCATAACCCACCCCCCTCACTACTCACCAGCAAATATCCAAATTGACCAGTCACTGTCCACTGCAGTACTCTGTAAATGAGTTCCCCTATTAAATGCTCTTGTCTGATGGCCCAACCTTTTGCACTTTATTGTTTGGAATCCTAACCAGCCTCACGTTGGACCAGTGTGAGGCAATCCCATAGGCGAGTTCGAGTCAGAATTTGGGACAACTCCAAGTAGGGCTTCAGACCAACACATACCCATTTTGTTCAGAGGACCGAGACCTCATTAATCTGCACACTGATGTGCAATTCTTGGTATGTGTACTGTATCTAGGCATGTTAAAATTTCATTAAGACTTACATGCTATCTTGTAGCATTCACTTCTAACGATCAACCCCAACCCAGCTGTTTTTGCCCAGACCCTCATGCAAGGTTCAAGAGTTAGGAGTAGCACTAATGCTTCTGAAACCTACATGTTTGGGTGCATAGTGTATTCCTCTGCCTTATACCAATTCCTAACTGGTCTTATACCAAGTACCATCAAGGAATACCTAGCCTAGAAGCCAACCTTTACTGCAGTCACCCAGATTATGTTGAGGCTTCCAACAAGCTTGTGTTTTAAGATTGATGTGATAAAGAAGCCAACACTTGGATTTCATGGCCCATTCTATTATTTTTCTATCACTGTTAGAAGCAGTAAGCCTAAATACAAAGACTAGCAGCAGTAAAGCTTGGGTAGCTAAATAACTTCTCTAGTTAAAGATTCTAGCTCTAGCAAGTCTTAGTTTTCTGATGCACCTGATGTGGGATTAAGGTCCGAGTATGAACAAGTAATGTACAAACTGGCAGACAATTTTGAAAATGCTTTAGATTCACTTGTTAACTTCAATCCCACTTCATGATTACCATTTGGGTAACAGCAAGATCAGTCTACAACGAGCACCATAATCATGTTATCTTTTAGTGGCCAGCACAGGAATACATTGTTCTGCTCTGAAGCCTAAGGAGTAATGGTTCAGACTACATCACTTCTGGTCAACTTTGCCACTTCTACAGGTCCAAAATGGATTAAAGATGTTCAACTCTGGAGTGCTGCATAACTGACTTTAGTATGTCATTTGATATTGCTCACTTGAGCCCTTTGTAATCCATTGAAGACCAAGATTTAGAACATTTATGACTTAATACTAGTGTTGGCAAGAGGTAGTGGTAGGCAAACACAAATAGGCTTACATACAGACACGTGTCTACAGCACCCTTGCTATGACCTAGTCAAGCCTCCTGCTAATGCCAAGTTGAATGTTTGTTCCTTATCCTTTCAATTTTTATCACATGAGGACCACCAGCAGCCCTAGGCATCGCTGAACAGACTGCAGTAGCTAAGGGGCTGGCTTGCATCTACTCTGCTTTTGAGAACCGCAATTTCTTTATAAATTCTTAATCAAATCTAAAGACCTTCTTGATGCCCTTTCATAGGGACCTACAGCCAAAGCCAGATATATTGCTAGCAAGCCTCTAACTCAAGCAGCTAGAATGAGACAGGACTTACGCACTCACAGCAGCGAAATAGGCACTCTAGACCAACACTTTAGGCTTTGAACAGGTTATTTCTAGTAGTTATTTAGCTAAGACCAGGTGATGTGACAATATAGCAACACATGGCTACCCTCCGTCTTGAACAGTTCAAGCATCACCAGTATCGTCTAAGGGTTTCTGCTTTACCAAGCTATGCTCACCTTCCACAGTACTCCTAGTACACCCTTGCACATGGCTCCCTCACTCATCTCCATCACCTTTGTAGTTTTACTTTTCCTCATTACCCCAATTCTTATCTTATGGTCCATTTCAAAAACTTCTACCCTAATGCTCACTCTGAATGCCTGGACAGTCACTGACCACTATATTCCTCAGGTCACCTTTCTAAAGCATAAGCTTTCATATACGTAAGGTCGCACCATACTGGCTGACGTTGGCAGTCACCTGGTCTATTTCCATCAAGTACCCACCACACTAGGTCTCTATAAACTTCTATTGTGACCACACTAGGCCTTACCAGGCATGCTGCCTTCTTTTTGTCCAGGCACCAGGGCAAGTACCAAAATCACCCCGAAGTCACTAGGTCTTTCAATTGCATTATTTTCCCAGGAAGGATGGAATCACGCTGCTGGACCCAAGGATTAACCATATGCTACTACTTTGTACTCAGCCATGTAAATGTTCACCAACTCCTGGATGAACACTCCCTAAAAGGGAATTCAAGGCCAAAGTTTGGTGCCTGACCACCTGACCAGGCAATCCAAACAAAGGAGTATGCAATCAATCTTTACAACTTTAGACTTCTAGGGAGCACGTCATACATACAGCTTCAGCCACTATGAGGTTAGTGACTAACAGTCGACCACCTCCAGGCAGCAATTTCCACCAAGATACAGAGTCTGTACAAGTTAAAGCTGTAATTGGTCACCTGAGAGTTTGATCAGATCAGGACAATAAAGCTTATTTTAACAGCAGGGTCAAGTGAATGAGGTTACTACAGGTAAATCCATTGCTTATGCAAGATAGGTGTTATGGATGGCCTTGTGTGGTTCACTGGTGTACATGTTACTACCACCATGAGTGGTTCTGAAGTAGTTGAAGCAACCAGACCTAAGAAGGGCAAAGATCCAAGGTCTTGGTCCGTGCAACCATTCTGGGCAATATCTAGATCAAACACTGTCTGGATAAGAATCTAGATAGTAGTAAGAGGGTAAAAAATACTCATTGCCCAAATGCAAGACCTGAAACTGAAGCTAGTAGAAGGAAATGTAGGGGGAAAACTCCATGAGATTGGTCTGGGCAATGATTTCTTGGATAGGGCTTCAGAAATACAGGCAACAAAAAGCAAAAATAGACAAATGGGAAAGCAACAACCTAAAAAGTTTCTGAATAGTAAACAATGAAAAGAGATACCCATGAATTGGGAGAAAATATTTGCAAGTTTGTTAAGGAGCTAATATCCAGATTACATAAAGAATTTTAAAAAAGCTCAACAGCAAAATAACTTGATTTGAAATGGATGAAGGATCTAATAGACATTTCTCAGAATACGACAGTGTTTCAAAAAGTATGTGAAAAATGCAATTAAAATGAAACATTTTGGTAAAAATGCAGTTTTTTGAGGGCCCTTCCTACAAACAGCCAAAAGATAGATTAAAAATGCTGAACAGCATCAATAATCAGGGAAAAGCAAATTAAAACCACAATGTGATATCACCTTATACCTGTTAGAATGGCTTTTAACAAAATGATGGATAAGAAGAGGTAAGTCCTGGTGAGGATGTAGAGAACAGGAAAGCCTGCACACTGTGGGTGGACTTATAAGTTAGTACAGACACATTGAAAATACTATGGGGGATTCTGGAAAAAAAAAAACAAAAATTATTCACAATAGCCCAGATATGGGATCAAACAACCTAAGCACCCATCCATTAAGAAAAAGCTATAAATACTCAAAAAAAAAAAAAATACTCATTGCCCTCTCATTGCTTTAGTAGCATCATACAAGTGTCTTCAGAAGACCCAAGGCATGACTGAATCCAACATGGGGCACAATTTGAACTGTTAGAGGTACACTAAGCACTCAGTCCTCCCCTACCCTGTTTGTTGAGGCCATTCAGAACACCTGCTGCACTTTTACATGCCAATGCCTTTTTCTGCTTGTGCTCTACCACATGTCCATGCTCGGCTGTGTATCCACAGCAGGCCAGTAGTACTGAGCCAGGAAGGCAGGACTGGGTTGCTTGCCTATGAGAGTCTATACATACCATCCTTCAGATTGTCACAAGGTTGTCAGAGCTGAGCCCCATGGTCCACATGGCTCACCATATACTGTGGACTGCTCACTATTTGTCCCCATTTCATTTCCAACTCCCCAGTGTGCTCCTGCAGTCACTTCCCCATCCCACTAATTCCACCTAAATCCTTCCCTCAGTCTGGTCTTTGTAGGATCTATATAATGGAGTGAAATTCACTCAATACACTTTGAGTATTTACTCAAGTGATTAATGAGTTAAAGTGGCTGAAAGTCGAGCCTACTTAAACACTTATGGATTCCAATTCCTCTGCCTTAGCTCAAGCTTTAGGTACTAGGGCCATGCTGTACCTTTTCACCCCAGTGGCCATCCTCCACTAGGACAGCTATGTCATGACATTCAAGCAGCGAACTCGCCCTTGCTCCTCCTTTTCCCCTATGAGCTTTGTAGAAACTTTTCATAGACAAGGTTGACAGTGTTTGAAATTTCACCTGGAGAAGTTTGTGTTCATACAGAACTACCAGCATGGCAGTTTTCTACGTATAGCAATATGGTTTGCAGGTCACCACCACTGAAAGTCGCGCTGTTCAGAGCCAGATGCTTTCCACCCTATCACCTTCATGGTGCTGACTCATCTACATTGTCACACCTCAGCAGTCCCAAGAAGGCCCCTGGTCTCCAGAGACTTCAGCCAGGCATCAGAACCGAATACGTCCTGTTACAGCCAAGGAGTATTTCTGTAAAGTCTCCAGTAGACTCATGTTTGTCTCACATGTCCTGCCACTGAAGCTATGTATGGAATAGTTGATATGTGCAGCCTGTTTGGGGAAGCTGGAAGGAGTTATGTGGAGATGGATACTGGGTTGAACAGCCCAGTGTCAACACCAGATCCTGAGTACATCATGAGAAGTCAGTTTAAGAATCGAGACTACCCTTTCTCTCAGGCCCCATGAGAGCCTCTAGTGTCCAGTTTCTTCCAAAGGAAACCCAAGTGTCACAATTACAGGCCAATCTTAGTCAACTAGGCTCAGCACAAGGCATAGGCTCCTTCATCTCCCACCTTAAACTTTAAATGCCTGCCCATAAATCCCTGAATGATAAAGTGAACTCCTATGAGCTATTCTATTCCCTGCACCATGCTTCCAGGAAGCTCAAGACTCATCAAGATGACTCAAGAATTAAAAACCAAGCACCATGTATGTTTAGCAAGATAGTGCCTAAGGTCCTTGCATGCAAGTACCAAGTTCCCCTTTCTAACTGACACAAAGGTCATTGTCATGAGCCCATTTTCACTAGAGCCAGACGTCTTGTTTGAAATCTACTGGAAGTTTATGCAGGAAACAGTGTAGACTCCCGATAACATGTTTGCTAATTACCAGGACTGTTGATAACCTAACCCAATTCCTGTTCACCTCTTTTGCCCCAGAGTAGATGTGTTATCACATCTTGTGCAAGTTTAGCAGTTGGACAGCACGCTGGCACTTTGCCTGAAGTAATGAAGGTACCAGCCTCCAAGGCCAGGACTTGCATACACCAATGTGATGGGCACTCTGCAACCTACACTCCAGGTTTTGAACAGGCGACTCCTTCACTGAAGGACTACACCTAACCCTGACAGCTAGTGTCTGACCCTCAAGTTCAGACCACTTCACTGTTCTAGTACTTAGATTCATGCACATACCTAAGTGTCCCCGGTTGTCAAAATAGGTATCTCAATACATACGTGGGCTGACAAGCACCTAGCCAACCAAGTACACACGAGGTATGTCAGTGTACCCTACTGTGGGGACGAGACTGAAGTCTGCTGCCTCAGGCCATTTTTTGTTCCAAATTACTAATCCTGTCAATAAACTGGAAGATATAAGTAATTGAGCAAGTACAGTTGCAGTAAAAGTTTTGGTGACATTTCAGGAGGCTTGTTTCCCCTGACAAAGTTTGGAACCCCATTGATCAACAGGCTTCTGCCACAGGAGGTAACATGAAACTGCTTGATACCATTTCGACATCGATCAAACACTAGTCCACCATCAAGACAATTCTGTTCTAAAATTTAAGTTCTTATTTGAGAAACCCCTTTCTGGACAGTGAGCTTATCCTACTTAGTAATAAGTTTGTGTCAAGGGGCAGCAGCCCCACACAGAATATTGCAGTTCTACCGATATCAGTTATCTAGATTCAGCTTCTTAGAACAGCCAACATTTCCATCTTGGTTCCAAAGAGCAAAAGGTACAGCTCAAGTAATACCTCTCTGGTTCATGTTCCCTCAAGTTGCATTGGAGCTCATGTCCAGGGTGGATTCTCACTTTAGGGCCCAAGTGGTAAGACATAGAGTATATACGTCAACTCACATGGCAGCTACCAGACCTCAAAATAGCCACTTCCTTCCTTGGTCACTCAGCTGGTGCTAAACTTCAACTTCTCAGCCTGTTGGACAGTCTACTTCTTACCATGACACCTAAGCCCTTCCATTCAGAGTCTCAGAACATGTGGTTTCTACGTTCTACCAGTATTTGTTGCAGAGACAGTCTAACTCATCTCGGGGCAGGGGGAAGAACACTGCTTCCCTAGCTATTCATTTAGAATGAAGCCATACACACAAGGGAAAGGAATTATGGACATCAATGACCAATACACAGACTCCACTGGGCAGTCTCAGAGGCTGCCTCCCACACATGGCCTATATGCCATCTCCTGTTCACTTTGTCTTCACTTTCTTGTGGCTCTTCTATGAGCCACTCCATTCGAGAGCATTAGTTTCAACTATGGTTACTGAAGAGCCAGAAGACACCCAACTGAGTTGATCAGGGTGCAATGGAGGTTTCCATAGATCTAATCCTACTCCGGCTTTGGGACAATGGAGTTTTTGTACATTCCATTGTTAGGCAGTTCCCTAAACTCCATGGCCCACCATGAACCAAAGAGCAGACTGCACTGTTTAGGAGGCTGCTCTAATTTAGGTTTTATTCCTGTGAGATATTAACCCTGTGAGTCATCAGTAGCCCAGCTCATCTGTCAATTGGTACCTTCACCTGTCAATAACCCAGTTTACCTGTCTCTGTACTCACTAGAATCCATTTCAGGAAGGAGCTCTTGGACACTTCTGGTAAAGGCTCAAGGTCAAAGAGGAAGATGTCAGGTGAACAAAGCAGTTACACCCTGATGCTTTGTGGATAGAACTTTGGACCACCCCCCCTCCCATTGTGTCTGCAAGCAGGTTGCTATGGGCCACCACCTGAGGGGCACCCAAGCCGAGCTAACTCCAATGGGAGACTAGAAAAGTCAGTTCCCACTCTGGGTCACTGGCTGGGCTGCTTCTCTGGAGAGGCTTATCCATTGTGGTCCAACAGCTAGTTAATACATTCTCTTTAGGGAATAAAGTTTCAAAGCTGTTTTGACTCAAGTCTTCATGATTTAAACCATCTGCACTTGGAATGAGCTGATCAAGCTACTTGTCAGTTTACACTGCTATAGTAAAGATGAAAAATTGTTTCATGAAATTGAGTGTTACTTCAGGTTAAGACCTTCCTACCTAGGTACAGAGATCCAGTATACCTCAATACAGGGGAGGCTCTGACAGCGTATTACTCAAAAGGTGCCAAGTCCAAAGCTTTTCTTTGGACAAGGATGCCTACTCCAAACAAGCTTCCAAGTCCTAGACAGAGCTATTAAGGGAAGTGAGAAGTAACAGCAAGTTTGGAAACATTAGTACTATTTGTCACTGTTTGGAAATGAAAGTGACCTTATATGTAAGGACACCTTGAAATCCCACACTAGGAAACAATACCTTCAGTACATGTGGAGGACTCCAACTGGTGCTATTTCTACATACTGAACTGTACTCTGCTGCTTCAGATAGGTTGTACTCTTAGCACCTTGGTGCCTCTGGAACTTGCACTGTCCCACTCTACTACTTCCTTGTTCATCCATCCATTGCACCAGGGCAGTACATACCCACCCTACCTCCCAAGGCTAGGGCTAACCATGTCTCCTCCCTAGAGCCTTCCCCGATGTAGGCAAATGCATCAACCTGGGTGCTATAGACATTTATGCTTTGGTGGGCAACATTCTTCATGCAAACGTGCATGGATCTAACCTCATGGTTGCTTCATCTGAGCTTACCTCTGCCTCATGGAATACCCAGGTTTTAACCCCACCTCAACTTCAGTGAGCCTGGGTGGATCTCCTATACCTGAAGATACTCTAGCCTTAGTCATTCTCTGAGCCTGTCCCAGCTCTAGGAGCATCCCAGACACTAACATTATTGCAGCCCAAGCCTACCCTGACTTCATTATGTCTAACTCACACCTGCCTAGCCCCGGTCCCAGCATTTCTCCCTTCCCAGGAACATTATGGCTTGGGGAACACAGGTGGCTATACACTGCCACAACCCAAGTACCATCAGCATCTGCAAGCCACTGGTCAGATCCAATGACATCCATGTTCCATTGCCACTGAACACTAGATATACGGAGATCACCTTTGATGTCCCAAAGGCAGTATACCCAATCCAACTTAGACGTGACTTTAGGAATAGATGTTTAATCCATCAAGTCCACTCTTTAAAAGCAACGCAGTTCTGGCTGAAAAGGCCAGGAAAGCATTTCAGGCACGGAAAACCAGTACTGAAGCAGAAAAATGTCCTACATGAAGGATCTGAGACCCCAGTGGGAAGGGGCCAATCAAGAGTGTACTTCTCTTAAAGGACAATTTCCACTTTGCTAATGGCCCCACCTAAACATGATGGAGTTTGTGGACTCAAAAGGCTTCCATATCCTTGGCAGCTCATAAGGAGCCTCGGGTGATCACTGACGTACAGACTGCTAGTTGTTAATTTAACAAGAATCACTGTGCACTTCCCAAGCAGGACCTCTGTCCTCAGCGAGTTGTATAAGAATTAACTCTAAAACTTCTGTATGCATGCAAGCTGTTGAAATCTTAGCTTTGGTCTGTGAACAAAGTTAACTGACAATCTTAATGGAGAATGGGCAGGGAAGGAAAGTAGGGTGGGAGGGCAGGTATAGTGGGAAGCAGCACCATAGTCTTAAAGTTGTACTTAAATTCGTACAAGTTTCTTTGGGGAAAGAATCAAGTCAGCAATGGACTTGCACAGGCATTTTTCAGTAGAAGGAATTCAAATTGCCAACAGTCACTTGAGAAAACGCTCAGGATCATTAGCCATCACAAAAAAAAGGAAATCAAAACCCTCAGTGAAGTTTACCTCATGTTAGAGTGTTGATTTCTGTATGAAAACCAAACAAATGCTGGCCAGAATGTAAAGGAAAAGACACCCTGAATCCACTGTTGCTGGGAATGTGAACTAGTGCAATGGCTGTGGGAGACAGTATGGAGATACCTCAGATCTGAATATAGACCTACCAAATGATCTAGCCATCTTACTTCTGGGAATTTACCCAAGCCAAAAGAAAGGAGCATTTTAAAGAGTTATTTGTACCCCTAGGTTCATTGCAGCACAATTCAGTGACAGATGTTGAATCAACCCAGGTGTCCAATTGTTCATAGTATATATACACCATCACTAATACAATCAAGTACTAATCAGTTGTTCAATGAAATCCTGTTTTACAGGATTGTTGCACCTGGTAGCCATTATACCTACTAAAATAAGCCAGCCCACAGCAGATACATCTTCCCTGATCTGACTATAGTACTTAATGTAATTGTGAAATGCATTTATTCTTAAATAGTACCAATTATCTGCCAGATGTGGACATGAAAAACCTAGGCAGTACAATGCTAAAGAAGCCCACAAATACTGATTTATCAAACTCAAGAGATCCAAGAAAGGGCCAATAAAGAATTAAGATGCATGGGGCAGGGCTTCCCTGGGGCAGATGAGGCCATCACCTCTGGTGAGCCAGCAGAATCCCAGTCCAGCCACGCACCTCACTGCCACAGTGAGGGCTTAGGACCATCATGGCCGGAAGCAGTTCTGCAGCCCAGGAAGGGCCAGGGGCTATAGGACCTGAAAGCCCTTCTGAGTGCAGATTTGGTCATCCTCCTGCCCTGCCTAGGCCTAATAAATGCTCCCATTCAAGAAACAAGGCGGTTTCTTCGAGGTACTGCCTCTCCAAAGGGCGATTGTCCAAATGAAGCAATTTCAAGCAGGACTTTTACCACAACAAGTGTCTGAAGTAGTTTGGCCTAGGCATACACTTCAGTGTTCCCCTGTGTTCAAGGTGCCAGAGCTAGCAGCAGCAATTCTGGCTAAGCAAGAGCCACCTGGAGAGGACACCTTCAAACTGTTAGCTGTGAAGGTGTTTGACTCACATCTGGATAAGCCGAACAGACTCAAGACTACTACTTTCCAAGCCCTTCGAGTTCCAACCAGCCCCTTAGCACTGTTTGTGCAGGTTAACGGTTTCACCATGAGGATGAGGAACAGTCTCACTTGAGATCCTTGATACCACCCATGTCATGTTGTTGCCCGGGTCACTGACCTACAGGACCCTAGCAAAAATAAGAACTACCCAAAATGCCAGCTCTTGTAAGCCATCTTCACTGGTGACATTGATCTCCAGTATACAGAAGGTGGGAACAACCAGTTATGAGATTCTTTCCCAGCATTTCACCTTTCCCTAGGCCGTAAGGATCAAATTCAGCAGAGTAAGCAGTGGCCAAACACGAGAATGTGTACTAATGGGAAGTGGACAATACCTTATGTGGCCAATACCCAAATGCACGGGAAACGTCATACACTACATGAGACACGGATGTGCAATACAGGTTTCCAAGTCGCACGTTTAGACCAGCCACCACTATCATCCACACAGTTACCCTGAAAACCTCAAAGCAATTAACTCTTCCCTACCCTACCCCCTGACTTTAGCCAAACTTCATCAACAGCTGAGTTTATAACAGGCAAATATGCAAGGTCCAGATATGTTGTCAGGCCATTTTCTAGCTTCTACAGCAACTGCTTCTAAATCCGTGTTTAACAAAAACTTGAATTTCATGTAGTTAAGCAGACAAGGCTGTAATGTAGTCAACTTGTGACTACATTAAAGTGATGCTGTATGTTCTGAGAATTAGCCATTTAATTGTAGTCCAGGTTTCTTTGCCAGCTGCACAGTCCCAGCTACTCTTCACTCTAGAGGGCTCTTGTTCTGTCCACAGGGATGTAACTCCAAACAAAGCTTGTCACCCTTAGACAGGTAACAGGAAAAGCCCTTCATAGGGTCCTATAGTTTAACATACTATTAGAGGAGCAGTTTTGTGAAGCATTCAAGTAGTTTCAGAAAGCACAGCAGAGAAGTATGCTGGAAGTTTCAGATGCCATCTCCATGGACAATGTACGTTACAAAGGTACTGCCTTAGTACAAGGTCAACTAGGTGACCTCAGGTGCAGCGACCAAGCAATAAGGCAAGCAGCCCCTATTTGCCAGTCCAAATGATCTACTGCGTCCCTTTGGGAATCATCCATGTTGCAGAGAAAACTTAGCAAAAGGTTGGGCTGTTTTAAGTGGACATGTCAATGATTAGCACCCAGGAGACAGTTGGGCATCTTTGAACTTCCTTATTTCATCTCGACATTTAGCATCCTTAACTTGAAAAGCTCACATTCACTACCATTTCATGTCCCCCATCAGTTTTTGGGCTGCACTTTAGCTTAGGGTTAGTGCTTTGCCAGGGCTGACACCTCAGTGAAGAGAATTTAGAGGGGCTAGTTTAGGGGGCAGAGGATTAGTGCAGGTTGTGGCCAAATAAACCCCATATTTCTAGCATCTCTTCAGTTTCAACAGAACCCTCTGGGACATTGAGGTCTTGCTCTGTGAACCAGGGTACAGGAGCAAGAGGTATACATTAGAGGCCAACCAGGCTGACCTTTAAAAAGGCAGCCCTTTGAGGACATTTCAGACTCTTGGTGGTTTGGGCCATACAACTTTCATCAGCCTTGCCACACACTATCACCTTTAAGCCTCTTCCTCTCCCAGGTTTAATTTCATGGAGTCACATTATGATCCAGTTTTCTCCTGGAATCTTCCAGATACCACCTCCATTTCCCCGAAACTCAACCCCAGAATTCAACATTTAATCCCATTGCATCAGTTGCATCCCAAGACACAGGCCAGTAACACTGAGGTTTTGAGTCCCAAAGACTACAGCCATAGCATCTGAAGGCACAATTTCTCTCCTATCCCTGTAGCACCTGAAGCTACTCTGCTCAGATGGAAAGTGACCATCCTCTGAAGTCAGGTATAGTGCCTAGGCCACTTACATTATCTTACCTGCCTCCACGGATGTCAATTTTTATCCTGTACCTATATATGGATCCTGCCTTCCAACGTTAGCCCCCACTCACCCACCTAACCCCCCCTAGTATTATAGGTGTTCCCAGGGCCAGTGTTGCGGCATAGTGAGTTGAGTTGCCACTTGCAATACCAGCTTCCTTTATAACCACTGGTTCAAATCCTTGCTGTTCTACTTCCAACCCAGCTCCCAGGTGATGTGCCTGGGTAAGAAGTTGACCAAAGCGCTTGGACTCTGCCACCCACGTGGGAGAC
Source organism: Sylvilagus floridanus (assembly GCA_949820135.1). NCBI lineage: Eukaryota > Metazoa > Chordata > Mammalia > Lagomorpha > Leporidae > Sylvilagus > Sylvilagus floridanus. The sequence continues at coordinate 94,796,918 of OX463238.1, forward strand.
CTCAAAGTAGCTCCTGGCTCCAAGCCTGTCCCCTGAACTTTTGGGGAGTCAGCCAATGGATTGAAGACCTCTCCCCTCACTCCTAACTCTGCCTTTAAAATAAGGTAGTCAAGGAAAATTTACTAGTTTCTCAGGGATTTTAATTTTACATTCCTCCATTCTGGTCTCATGTAATTCTGTGTTTCTTCCTGCTATTAACAGATCAATTTATGACTTTCCTGGACCTAACCTACTAAGGCCCCACAAAATTGTTACCCAAGATGCATCTCATTACACCAAGATTTTAGTGTCTTAAGGAAACCACAATGACCAATGTGGACAGAAGTTAGAGAACTATTGGTACATGCTGACTCAGATCCAGGCAAACACCACCAACAACTACTATGAAGACTTTTTAAAGCCATGTTTTTAAGCCTAGAGTGCCCTTTGTGTATTTCCTTTTTCTTTCCATTTTACTTCTTTCCATCCTGACTGGCTTTGCCTGTGTTGGGTTTCCTTGTACATGTGAAACTCACATAATAGCATTATGAATTCTTTGAAGGAAGAGTCAGCTAATGAGAATATTGCCTTGAACAAGAGTAACTTAGACAAGCAATTGTCAGATCTGTGGTTTAGACACACTAAGGATGGGAGGCTTACAGCACGAAGGGTAACTTAGTCATCTAGCTGAAAAACCGTAGCCCATGAAGCACCCAAGATGTCTCAAGTTCAAGCTCAGTGTAGGATTACTAGGTCTACATTTTAAATCCTTACTCAAGGATTTCTACTGAGATTAGCAAGTCTAACTTGGAGTTTTGTAACCCTTGAGATCCACCACATTGTTCTGCTCATGACTAAGCACAGTGAATTCATCTGCCTACCCAGAAACAAAATTTAGCTTTCTGACCTTTTCTGAGACATTTTATACCAACAAAATACGTTTATCATAAACTTGAACGGCTTCATAGGCAGGCAATTGACATCCAGGAATATTCTAGAAGGACTTGAAGTCACACTATTCCTCCTTATGGTCCAACGACAGAGGAATCCTATCAATAGGTTCTGTAACACATCCAGGATGAGTGTTCACATTGTCGTTTCAGACATTCTCACTTAACTGAACCTGTCAAAGAGTTGAAGCCTTTAGTATTGAACTCAGTTGAACTTAGAACATATGACATACAAGGCTGCTGGGATCAGAAGTCATTTAGCCAATGGATTACCTTCACTCCATTAGGATCCATACCAAGAAGTTTAAGGATCTGAACACTTGTCCTTCTTGTCCACAACCAAATCCTTTGCTTCTTGCCTAGTACAGCTCTAGTGACCACAGAAAAGTCTCTGGTATGTTTGAGTCACCTGGGCCTGTCAAACTCCTAGGTCACTCATGCAAGACACATAACCCCTCCAAGCAAATTGAATCATAGTGTTGGCATAACCTAAATGCTTATGGTGTCAGTGTATCTGGGGGGCTTTTCTACTTTCCCTATGAGGTGAAGGTTCTCCCATGGCTCCTGCCTTTCCATCATACCCAGCTACTCCATTAAGTACAAGAGGATTGGAAATACCTTTATCGTGTCAGCCCAGCCAGGAACTTCGTGGTTTTCACCAACCCGAGCTGTAACCCAGCAAGTTCTTTGTCTCACAGCTCCTATAGCTCAGGTTCCATCTCATCCCAGTCACAGGGAGTTTAGCAGCATCTTCAGTACTCAAAAGTGGATGTGAAGTCCAAGGTACCAGCAGTTTAAACAGATCTTAACCCAAGAAAAACACCTGCATGAAGACCCCCCTAAGCACTAAAGGAAAATCAAGTGTTGGGCAGACTTGCAAGTTGAAGATGCTCTACAGGACAGCATACTAGGCAACAAGATCCTAGGGTTCCTTGAAGTGGCAGTTTTATTTCTTGGCCCTCTGGCACGTGACAGTTTCATTTCTGATAATTCCTTCCAGCTCTGTATCAGACCATGTACTCTTATCCTGTGGCAAGTTTTCCTAGCTTTTGTGGGTGTCATCTAGTTTGTCACATGTCCCACTGACCCAGCCCAACTATGCAAGTTTGTAAAAACCCAGTATGTCTCCCTAACTATGTAGAACTCTAGACCACTGATAAGTCATTGGTCAAGTTCAAGGACTAGTTTTATACATTCCAGGATGCCAGATAGATACCCTATAATCACAAAAATGGTAGAGGAGATACAAGAAACATCGCAGTGCAGTGCTGGAGTTCATTTTTCTGTGTTGGTGCATACAGAGTTACCTTAAGTTCTTCATCTAGCATGTGGTCATAAGTATAACCTTAACCAAAGAAGTCACATAGAATTGAACTGCCTTGGCTAGTAAGAAGCATTATAAACTAAAGTTCTAGGTAATGGAAAGAACATATCTAGCTTCTGTGAAGAACCCAAACTTAGTGGTTAAGCAATGAAGTCATGCTCATGTCCCACACGTCCAACTGCCCAAGTTCAGGTACCAGCATTTTCTGCCAATTCCAGTTTCTTGCTAAGACCAGCATGAGGAAAGCAATGACTCATGCGGTTACTCTGCCTTGCATGGGGAGATATCCTAGTTTTGTTTGTGGCTTCTAGTTTCAACCGTGCTCAGTCCTGTCTGTTGCAGGAACTTGGGAGAAGGGGGAATAATCAAATCAGAGCTCTTGGGTTGCTTTTCTGCCTTGCCAATAGGTTCTAACTTATTTAATGAATATAAATTTCCAAAGTACAGCTTATGGATTACAATGACTCCCCCCCCCCCATAACTTCCCTCCTACCTGCAACCCTCCCCCCTTCCATTCACATCAAGATTTGTTTTCAATTCAATATATACAACTGATTCTATATAAAGATTAACAGCTTGCACCCACATAGAAATGCGAAGTGAAAAATACTGTTTGAGTACTAGCTACAGCATTAAATCACATTGGACACCACATTAAGGACAGATCCTACATGAGAAGTGCACAGTGACTCCTGTTGACTTAATCTGACACTCTTGTTTATGAGGTCGGTAATCACCATAGGCTCTTGAGTTGCCAAGGCTATGGAAGCCTCTTGAGTTCACCGACTCTGACTACAACCTTGTCTAAGATCAAAGTGGAAGTTCTCTCCTCCCCTCAGGAGAAGAGTACCTCCTCCTTTGATGGCCCATTCTTTTCACTGGGATCCCACTCAGATCTTTTAGGTCTTTTTTTGCCAGAGTTTCTTGGCTTTCCATGCCCAAAATACTTTCATGGGCTCTTGAGCCAGATCCGAATGCCTTAAGGGCCGATTCTGAGGCCAGAGTGCTGTTTAGGACCTCTGCCGTTCTGAGTCTTCTGTGTATCCCACTTCCCATGTTGGATCGTTCTCTCCCTTTTTGATTCTATCAGTATGAGCAGGCACTAGTCTTGTTTGTGTGATCCCTTTGACTCTTAATCCTATCAGTGTGATCAATTGTGAATTGAAGTTGAGCACTTGAACTAATGAGATGGCATTGAAGTTCAGTAGTGCTAGTTCTATTATGCCCGAGGGTACCATCAACATTTGGTGTGACTGACAGCCTCTCTATGGAAATGTTACTGTGTGAGAAACATGATCACCCTGGGGAGCTCAAAGTCCGTGCACTGAAGTACATTGATGAGCTGCTTTCTGCTCTACTGTATCCCACAATGCACTTGCCTTACCACATTTAGTTTGCTGGGCTTCATTTGACGATTTTCATTATACATTTGACATTTATTAGAATGGGCCCACAACAAGGCTTAAGGCAGTTTTGTGTTACCATGAAGGTAACACAGTAAATCTTTAGAGAAGCACTGGACACACATTAAGCCTTCTGCATGTTCCTTTGGTTGATGCATTCCTTTTGATGTCTAAGGAAAGTGAACATGGTCTTCATCCTGGAAAACCTAACTTGGAACATGACACCCAGTCTACTCAAGGCATGTGTCAGTATATAGTTGGCTCTTGAACGTTCTCTACCTTAGCCTCTCAACATCTGTGAGGACTCAGGTCCTCTCTGCTCCAACAGCTTCTACTCCAAGTCTGTCAGGCCAGGCTTATTTGGGCCTGCAGCAGGGTTTCTCTACTTAGCCCTGTCTCCCTCTCCACCTCACAGGCAGCCATTCTTCAAGATGTCTCCAGGCCACGGAACTGGCAGTAAATGTAGGGTCCCAGCTGTGCACTTCAACAAGCCACTTTAGGGAATGGCACCCATGTGCTTTCCCCTCTCCATGACTCAGGAAAAAAACAGAACAGCCCACCAGTCAGACCTATGGTTTCCAGTATTGTAGTTAGACAAGCTTGACAGGCTTCAATGTAGATGCTTCTAGACACTATTCCAACTTCCAATGTCTTAAGTTTTCAGTGCACCAGAGTTTAAGATACATCACAGAATCTAGTGTAGGGAAAAGCTAAGACAAGAGGACCGAGTTCAACTTTACCCAAGTATTAGCAAGTTAACTCACCAGAAGCAAGCTTCTTAGTCTGATAGTCCTATGGTGTGTTAATTTCCAACTCTGCCACATTTAGTTCCCTACTGCAGAGAAAAGTTGTACATATACCCCTCACAATGTGCTTCAATATACCATTTAGACCAGGCTGTCATGATTGAAGAGCTGCGTTTCATGTAGTTATCAGATGTGGTCGGACAGCTTTAAGTCGGCTTTCCTTTTTCTTGCTGCCCTAGTCTGGTACTCTTCCCCACCCTCCATAAAGTCTCTTTAGTAAGAAAGGTGAGGCTGCACTCTCAGCAGTACCTGCCACAAGTCTACAAGTGCTACAACCAGTAGTAAGCAGCAGATAACATCTATTGTGTATCCCACAGGTTCAAGCCCAGGTACAGCAGTCAGTCCCTGTCCTGCACTTTGCAGTCTGGTAGCAAGACACGACTGGGCTAAGTACAACAAGTTCAGCAAGCAGAATAGGTCACAGTATGATGGGAATAAAGCAGTGCTAATTAGATACTGTTAACAAGTAATGCCTATGGTCTTTGATTTGTCTGGAAGGAAACAGATTGCCTAAGTCACAACATTTACTCTCCTTTTCCTCATCTACCTAGCTCACATGAAAGTCTCTGGTGCTTGTTTAGTAGTTGTAACACTTGCATGTGAAGATTAAGTCATACCAAGAGAAGGTTTGTGTCAGTAACCCCTACCACCTCAGTACAAGGTGTCATTAGAACAGGATAACACCCCGATTTTGGGAACCTAGGTGGTTGACTGCAGTATATGGGCAGGTCTTCAGAGAGCCACCTGACAACCAAAAACCTAGTCAGTCCAGATCTTGACAGAAGCTTAAGATCCTAGGACCCTGTCACATGCTGGAAGAAGCTTCTAGAGTGGCCTGTCATTTTGTTCAACTACAGGACCAAGAATATGCCTCCAGAGGAGCCAGCCAGTTTGATCCAGCAAGGGTGTGATTAAGAAGCCCACTTTCGAGATACACAAGTTTTATGTTTAAAGTGTCTTGTACATTCTCTGCCCCCAAAGCTGCCTCGGCACTTAGTGTGTCCATGGCATGTGAGAGTTTCAGGAAACCAACCCCCTCAAAAGTCACAGGGTAGGTAAGTGCAAGTGGTCCTGCATGTATTTAACTTCGACCTAAACTCAAAGGTTGAGTACACACTCAAGTGGCAGAAGTCTATTGTGGCAGGTTAGCTGGACTGATACCTTGTCTTTGTTTGCAAGTGAGCTTGTATCCAGAAATCAATGAAGTTTCTGGATGGCAATGCCAGACCTGTTTCTTCACAGGCCTTCCTGGGGCCATGGTTCCACAGTTGGTTCTAACTATGCTCCCATGGCAAGGTTTCACAAATCAGAGTCTGGGTATTCATTCGCCTGCAGGATCCTGTCCTCAGTGGCAGAACCTACACCGCCTACCCAGAGGCTTCTATTCCCACCGTTTGATCCAGCATGGTCCCAGCCCTATAATGGCACTGGAAAGAAAGCAAACCAAGGAGACCTAGACTGCACTGACTGAAAATAGGCTCAACACAAGACATCCACCCACAAGCTCACCGCTATAAGACAACACCAGAACTCTACCTACTATTGAAAGCCTATAAACAGACCATTTGAGAATAGATGAGGCTTTGTCTTCTGTAGCTAGGAAGACGGGCTACATTGTATGAGCCCTTCTCAGCCTGTACAGAAACAAACTGTACCTCTAAGTTGAGAGCACACTACAGAGGCAATAGATCCCATGAGGTAGCACACTGGAATACCACTGAAGGATTTATATGACCTAGCTTATGACCAAGAACAGAATGCAGTTGAGCACTATCAAGTTTCATAGAATGCCTATGAGAGCATGGGTGTTCTGTGCCCCCTGAGGATGAAGGTGATGTTGCAGATCAAGATGGGCCAGGAGCTTTATTCCTTCAGGACAGTCCCTTGAAGAAGTCAATGAGGACAAGGTTAGGTCAGGCACTGCCATGGACGTGAATTTGGATAAAGACAAGACACAGGGCCTCTGATTTCCAGTCACTACTCGACCAGTCAAGGAGTTCCACTTAGTAAGAAACAGTTTAATCTAAAGTACTCAAACTCACGTGAGCCAGTTCCAGGACTGGTCACTTCCAGGGCAGGATCCAAGGACCTCGGCCAGAACAATGTTACCTGTGGGCAAAGAGGTAGGCTCTCTAGAGCACCTGCACCCTTTTTCCACCCAGCTGATCTAGTTTAAGGCAACTGGTAAAGCTAAACCAATTTTTTAATGAGGGCTTCTCAGAAGCAACATCCCGTAGGGCCTGTGTATTCTGCTCCTGATGCAGAGCAGGACGCAAATGCCAAGTCACATCAAATACAGCTTCATGAAGAGGAGCCATATGCAAGGGATGGAGCCTGTTGTGTGCCAAGAGCCACTTCGAGGAGGCAGCTACCAGCTGTGGGGTTGAGACACAGGACAACTTGTGGGAGCCAGAGGCTAGTAACTCAGAGCCCAGAGATGGGTCCTGGTTAGAAGGAAGCCGTGAGCAGAGAACCCGGAGATGACACCTGGAATTCTCTAATCCAACAGCCAGAAATAAGGATTGTACCTGCAAGGAATCACAAAAGATTGAGAATTGAGAACTCACACAGCCCAAAAGATGGCTCAAAGATCGAAAGGGACTGGAGTACAAGTAGACCCCTTTTTCTTCCCTCCCAGTAGGACAATCTACACACTGATCAGAGACCAAATCTTGTTTCCAAGGACTCCAAAGACTGAATCTGGAGAATTGAGATGAGAGAATACCATTTGAGGAAGTAGCACATAGGATCCTGTGCTTTTGAGATCGAGACAGGAAATTCCCAGGCTGTCAGACCACAGAACTCTTTCCTCCTTCCCTGTACGTGCTCAGCCATGGAGGCAGGAGTAAATTGGATCTTGCTACATTGGTTACATCTCCCTGGTTGACAGGGTGAAGGACAGATGTGACACCACTGCTCATACTCAAGTGAACACAGCCGTGAGATGGACTGCAGTCCAAGACCGTATCTCCCCATCAAAGTGCTCAGTTGACCTGCAAAGAGATTACTACGCATATCCTAGTAGGAAGGACAATCTGTTTTAGCTAAAAAACCTGGTATACTAACATTGAGGATGATGAAATTTAATATGTAAATCCTATGGCCTAGAAGTCTTCAAAGAGCCAGTTAATGGAATTACACATGTGTTACTCTTGAAGCCTAAGGATTCACCACATCCATGGTTTTATACCAAGTTGACAGGTGTGTAAGATTCTATCCTCAGATTATGTACAGAAGCAAACATTTTTAATCAACACCAATACCACTTGTTTCTATCACATTTTACTGGAATTGCGTATAGTTAGCTTTCTCCCTATTTATACCATAGGATGGGAGTTGGCAGTCTAAGTCTTTTGGACCTTAAAAAGCCCTAAAGTTGGCACCGTGGCTCACTAGGCTAATCCTCCGACTTACGGCGCCAGCACCCCGGATTCTGTCCCTGTTGCCCCCTCTTCCAGGCCAGCTCTATGTGGCCCGGGAGTGCAGTGGAGGATGGCCCAAGTTCTTGGGCCCTGCACCCACATGGGAGACCAGAAGCACCTGGCTCCTGCCTTTGGATCAGCTCAGTACGCTGGCCGCAGCTGCCATTGGAGGGTGAGCCAAGGGCAACAGGAAGACCTTTCTCTGTCTACTGTCAAAAGTTAAGAGCCCTAAAAAGTTAACCTCAGAAGAAACATGAAGGAGCTTTTACATTAAAAAAATCACTTGATTCACTCAAGAGTGATCGACAGCTGCAATGAATGTACTACCCTAGATCACCCTGACTCAAAAGAGCCCTTACAGTTCTGTCGATGGTAGGGCCGAAGTGTCTAATTCCACTAGGTACCCTTATACAGGTGTGTGGGCCGTGGTCTACCAGCTAGAGATTTTTGGGAAAACACTGGACCACACACATCTTGCATTAGACAAGTTGAAAAAGTCATAGGAAGTAGATCCTTGGTTTCCAGTTCTTGTGGAGACACTGGAGTCACTCATTCTTTGCTCAAACTCATGAACTTGACTGTTGTTCTGGCAAAGATACGCTGTTCAAGCCCAGTTCTGAAAAACCCAGCATTGACTGCCAAGCCATCCACTTGCCAAGACAGATCACGGTTGCAAGTGAAGGCCTGATTCTTGCCCTTCTCCGGCACCTTGCTCTGCTTTGGCCTTTTAGCACCTGTCCTACCATGGGCTCCCTTCTGGCTCAGCAGCTTGTACTACGGGTTATGTTGTCTACAGTTTGCATTTTAGTTCATCTCTCCCCAAAGTGCTTTTACTTAGAGCTGCATGCCCTGGACATAGTTTCAAGACCCAATTGTCACTGCTGATCCTGGGTCCCCAAAAAGACCTCAGAAGCTACCTAGCTGAGGCTCCAAATAAGTTTCTCAGCCAAGAGGCCTGCAGGATTCAATGCTGTTGTCCTTGACCAGAGCACTGAAGTCCTGGTGTCTGCCCCAGCAGTTTATATTTGGGCTCATCCAATTGCTACCATGTGTACTACCATCCAGGAAGTGAAAGTCCTCAGGGCCACATACGTTATGAGGCCTGGCAAGTCAGCAGCAAGTTTTGACAGTGTCCTGCTGACTCACTTCCACCATTATGTTCAGTGTGTCTCCTTCAAGCCATTTTAGCTCAAAGGTCTCCTCTCTTCACCCGCCTGATCCAGTGAGTTGGTCTACAGAAATGTACCTTTTACATCCAAGCATTGCCTTCATGGCAACAATGAGTCTCAACATGTATGCAGTTCAACTCACAAGAGGTGGAATCAATCCAGATGTGTCAGCTGAAGACTGACTACAGAATGATACATTCACCATAGAATGACAGCAATTTGTAACAAATAGGATACAAGTAGCATACTTTGTGAAATAAGCTAGTCCCAACAGTGTGAATATTTTTTCTATAGAAGTCAAATTGACACTTGGAGAAACAAGGACTTTGAACACCCCTTTGACTGTTAGTATATTTCTTGCTACTTGAACTTAGTATTGAGTTCCTCTGATATGTATGGAGGTAGTTGAACATTGAATCTAACAAAATACGAAGAAGGGTGGAGTGGGGGCTATGGTGGAAGAATGTTCCTGCAGTTGTTTGAGATGCATGAAGTTTGTATTCCTTAAATAAGAGATTCCTGGGGGAAAATGTTACCTTAACAGTCTTGAGAAGGCTGACATGATGGTAGATGCCCACAGCACAAAAGGAGCCCCTATCGCACTAGGTGTGTTGAAGGACTCGTTTACTCTTGCATCTCCGAAGACAAGCAGATTACAGAACGTTTCTACCAGAGATCTAAAACCTATTCATTTGTTTTCAGCCAGATTCACAGTATCCAAGATCAGTTTCAAACATAGGTATCCAAAGACAGCTCTGCTGTGTAAGTGACATCACACCAATATGCCCCTCCACAGTGAGTAATGAAGCATCAAACCACCCATGTTCATTCCACCAAAAACATTCAGGTTCTTGTAGTGTGGTACAGTGCAGTCCCCCTGTCAATTCCAGGCTTGCCCATGATTTGTGATGCCTGCAGCCACATTCCCAACCCAGGATACAGATGGGAATACAGACCCAGGGCTAGAAAGGGAAGCATGGTCTCTGTTCAAGCTTAAACCCATTTGTGTCCTCTTCTGAAGTGCTTTTAGCCTTCAATCTGTACTCTAGCATTTTGGAAAACCCAGTCTTTGTGATTAACAGTCTAAGGTGGTCAAGTGTTTGATACAAATCTGATTTCTATCATTCTGAAAACAATCTTTACGTCCTGGAGGAATTGAGGTTGAAAGACTATACCACTTCAAGAATTCTCAGCCACCACCCTCAGTCCTCAGTTGACTGTCACCTTGTCTTGATTTTTTAAGTCTCACAACATGGTACCTAATAACCATAGGCATTGTTAACCAAGTTTATCTGTCCCAACCTGGTTTAGTGCAACTTTGCCCTACTACCTATTTCATTTAACAAAGTAATGCTTTAAGTCCTTTCCCTAACTACCTTGTGACCAGAGGGCTCATACCCTGAAGTCTGATCTATTCCTAGCTCCTTGATTCTTGGAGGTTAAAGCCTCTTTTACCATCACAAATAGGTTTGCTGTCAAAAAATCTATGCCCTCCCTCCACCCCATGCTTGAAGGCTATTTTCAGTGCTAAAAGCTCCGGCTGTTTTCTGGAAGTCATAAAAACATGCCCTTCAGGTCCACATACACAGAAGTAGTGATTGACCTCTCCAGATTTCTCTAGAGGAAAGTGAAATAGCTCAAAATGAGAATGATCTGATCAGTATACAGTGGACTGGCTAGCTGCTCAGTGGCCTAGGTAAGAGTAGAAAGATTGAAGTCAGAGAAAGTTGATGGATGCCCCCAGTATTTTATGTCAAGAACCAATACATCATTTGTAATAAACATGAGCAGGACTGACATTGAGTCTTGTTATAGCCCATCTCAAGGAACAGGGTTCTCTATTACATTCTTTGCTTAGTGGAGTGTTAAGCTTATGAGGTAGATTGAAGTTATGTCTTTGTAAAAACTAAAGAGGGGAAGGAGGGAGAGAAGGGTGCGAGATGTTACTATGCACTTCAATCTGTACATATCAAATACACAGAATTCACTCACCTTGTGTAGAGAACAAATAAACACCAGTTGATCAAGACAGAATATTTCTACTTGTCACTGTGTCACCCCCCAAACGCTGGCCATGATTACAGACTGAAGGTGTCTAGAAACAGCACAGGCTGCCACTTATCTGTTGTACCTGCTGCCTCTAAACACCTACCTGTTAGAATAAAGCTCAGCCCTCAAGATTGCGTCACTTGTGCCAACCAAGTTTTGCACGTAGTAAACAGGGGATTAAATTAAAGCACTTTCCATTCTAGAGAAACCAACAGTTCTCATAGGATACCTAACCTCATCTTCCTGTGGATTCTTTCCCTGCTTATAGGGCCTCACACTACCATCACTCCTATGCTCCACAGTACTCCATCCCCAGGCATAGAATCCCACACAGCAAGCCATCTTGCTCATGGACTAAGGCCCTAGAGAAGGAAGCACCAACTGGTCATAAGCCACCTCTGAATGTTTAGACAGTCTTCAAAAGCCAACAGAACTTTGAACAATGCAAGTTTGGGATGCTGTAAGTTACGATATGTGCATTAGGGAGCTACTAGTATTCCTAGTAGCTAGATATTGTAGGACCATAAACAACCAGAAGTGATTCCAAAATGCATCACTTTAAATGAACCAAGAGATAGTTCGAGTCATCTTTGTTACAGGGCTACCTATTCAGGAATTTGGGCTGCTTCTACCGCTAACAGCAGTAAGGTTGTATGACCCCCTATTATCCACTGGCTGTTTCTTCCCTCTATTTACTTCATGTTACTCAGAACTGCCCAAGAATCTGATGACGAGATTCCTCCAGCCCCATGCACTCTCATCCCTTGTTTCTTGAAGATCTCAGCATCTGCATCTCACAGGACACAGAAAGTTGTGTTCAGTATTACAGCTCTAGAATCAATTGAGTTGGGAAGCATCCCACACGTACTAGTACAAACTAAGTTTTTACATCCAGTAAGAAAACCATTCATATCTAGAGTAAGCCTGGATTTTCTGAAACCCTTCGGGTATTAGTTTACTGCAGTATTGATGTATTTGACCTACATGATCCTCCCTTCCCCTTAAGCAAAGCTCTTAGCCCCTATCTGCCAAGCCCTGCTTTACTACCTCCCATTTTCTCTGGACCATTCTCCCTATCTGCTGTTCTGGTCTCGTCTTCCACTAGGTGCTTCTTTCTGCTATTGAGCTGATGAACTCATCTTTACCCAAGCCATAGTTCACCATCTCCAATGACCTCATCCCTGAAGCAGCAGCTCACCCCCCACAGCCAGAATTGAAAAGCCAGGGGAACCTAACCAGTCATTCTGGAAGCTACAATCGTCCATGGTCTGGGCTCCTTGGATGCAGGTTGACAGGAACCAGGTCAACGGTCCTACCAATGCACTGGCAATTGTTGACCTTTTCTCCTGTCTGCCATCCTTCCTGCTCTGTTTCTGGTTCATACCCTTCCTCGTTTCTGGACAGAGCTGCACAGTAGTAGCTTCCTTATATCTCAGTTTTGGTTCACTGTGTTCAAAGGTCTTGTTCCAAGTCACTGTGCTGTCTCTAGAAGCTGCATTGGTAACTTAACAGTAACCATGGGACAGGAACTAACTTATTGCTCTACCATGGGTTTCCCAGGTCTTATTGGAAGCAGCCCTTTATACATGTACCCCATTTGTCTTGTATAATTAGGTCTTCCCATATCCGTGTTTCTAACTTGTACTATCTAACTCCCAGGGGTACTATCTTCAACATTAAACCAGTTTAACTCACTCAGGTTCTGTAGAATTCCTTGTCACAACTAAATGCCTTAAGATCGTTGACTCAGTCTAAGGTACTAAGGGTTGTTCTAAAGACTTTAAGACCCAGATTTCCTACTGTCTCCACAGTATCAATTTTCTTAGGACTTATGAAGGACTGTAAGAACACCTTCTAGGTGACAAGTTGAAGTCCTTTCCTTCATGAGATTGTGTCATTTTGGGTCACTTGATTTCTCTAAACCTGTAAATATTCCTGTTATACAGCATCTCATTTTAGTGGCAAGATCACCTAATTGCATACAGGTCCCCAAAGTCTCACCATAGGTTTGGTTAAATGGTTAGCAAAGTGAGGTTACTACAGTATGCTGAAGTCAGCCAGGACTGTGGCTCAGAATACACAAGGGCCAGAGAATGTATATATACAAAGCAGTCAGGGTATACTCTTGACAAAGTCAATAGAATTATCTACGTGTCTATGATGTAAGTCTGGTATAATGTAATATGGACATTTAAGAAATCTCGACCACCTAATGCGTCTGCACTCAAAATCGCAGACCTAGTTTTGGCCTCGAGTCCCATCAACCTGGTTCATCTGGTGAGAAGACTGCAGTTATGCTTAATATTGGAGGTTGTTGGCTCAATGGAAATTAAATTCACACCTAAGCAGTGGTTCTCTTGCAGTGAGGGAAATTGGAACTATTCGAAATTACTAAGGATGCTGTCAACACTGACCCTCTTGATTTCCTTTGGGCAAATCCCAAGGGGTGGGATGGCTGGGTTGTATTGCAGGTTATGTTCAGGTTTCTGAGGAATCTCCAGACTGACTTCCATAGTGGCTTGACCAGTTTGCATTCCCACCAACAATGGGTTAGTGTCCCTTTTTCCCCTCACATCCTTGCCAGCATCTGTTAGACTTCTGCATGTGAGTCATTCTCACCGGGGTGAGGGGAAACCTCATTGTGGTTTTGACTTGCATTTCCCTGATGGCTAGTGATCCTGAGAATTTTCATGTGTCTGCTGGCCATTTGGATTTTCTCTTTGAAAAATGTCTATTGAGGTCCTTGGCCCATCTCTTTAGTGGGTTGTTTTGTTGGAGTTTCTTGATCTTTGTAGATTATGGTTATCAACCATTTATCTGTTGCATAGTTAGCAAGTATTTTTTCCCATTCTATCGGTTGCCTCTTCACTCTTTCTTTTGCAGTATAGAAACTTCAGTTTGATGCAATCCCAAATGTTAATTTTGGCTTTGACTGCCTGTGCCCCTGGCAGTCTGCTTTTAGGAAGTATTTGCCAGTTCCAGTATCTTGCAGGGTTTCCCAATGTTCTAATTATTTGCTGGTGTCAGGTCGTAGATTTAGATCTTTAATCCATGTTGAGTGGATTTTTGTGTAAGGTGAAAGGTAGGGGTCTTGCTTCATGATTCTGCACATGGAAGTCCAGTTTTCCCAGCACCATTTATTGAATAGACTGTCCTTACTCCAGGGATTGGTTTTGGATCCTTGATCAAATATAAGTTGGCTGTAGCTGTTTGGATTTCTGATGTTTCTATTCTGTTCCATTGGTCTATCCATCTGTTTCTGTACCAGTACTACGCTGTTTTGATTACAACTGCCCTGTAGTATATCCTGAAATCTGGTATTGGGATGCCTCCAGCTTTGTTGTATAAGACTGCTTTGGCTATTCGAGGTCTCCTGTGCCTCCATTTGAGGTTCAGCATCACTTTTTCCAGATCCAAGAAGAATGTCTTCGGTATTTTGATTGGTATCGCACTGAATCTGTAAGTTGCTTTTGGGAGAATGGACATTGATGATATGGATGCTTCCAATCCATAAGCATGGAAGAGTTCCATTTTTTGGTATCCAAGATTTTGTAATTCTCATCATAGAGATCTTTAATATCCTTGGTTAGGTTTATTCCAAGGAACTTGATTGTGGCTATTGTGAACGCGATTGATCTTAGCAGTTCTGTCATGGCATTGCCTGTGTATACAGAGGCTGTTGATTTGTGCATCGGTTTCATGTCTTGCTACTTTGAATTACCCTTAGGAGTCTGGCAAAATGAATCTTGATGAATGGGATGGGAGAGGGAGTGGGAGATGGGTTGCAGGTGGGATGGTTATGGGGGGGAAAAGCTGCTATAAACCAGAAGTTGTACTCTAAAATTGTTAAATAAAAGCTAAAAACCAAAAGAACCCAAATGGAATGGGAGAGGGCAACTGATACAAGGATATCTAAAAAACTACCTGGAGTCAGCAGGTGGGAGAACTCCCTTCCCTCAGCCTGTCAAGATGTTTTAGAAGTTCATAGAATACAAACTGACCCTCACACAAAAGGGATATGGGATTTAAGGTATTCACTATATATGACTAAGTGATTGTTTCCAGTAAGTCTCCCGAGAAATCAGACCACCCAACCACATTTACTGAGGACTTGCCCAGTTGAGACCTGTAACACATGGAACTCCAATATAGTAAGATGCACCGATTTTCATACCACTGGTATTGGGAGCCATTTAAGTTTGACTACCTTAAAGCCATTGGGTCTAGAAATGTTAGCATGAGCCAGATGTACCTCATACCTAGGCTATTCACAAAGGGGTTAAACCTGCTTAAGTTCTGTAACTGCTTCTCAAGCAAGATTCTAGAGCCAGAGAAATAAAGCTCCATTCAGACACCCTTGAGGATGGTTGACCAGTAGGCCCAGCTGATGTACCTTGGCAAGAGCAGTAGGTTTCTGCTATACATCAGTTCCCTCTTAAGCAGTTCTGAGTTCGTTTCTATTACCCTATTCAAACCCTTGTGAAACTTCACTAGGATTTTGCTAGCTAACCTCTACTTTGTGGAATGAGGTCCTCCTGTAGCCCCTTCTCCCATGAGCCTCATCCAATATGGAGATCTACTCCTTCCCCCTTCCCTTGTTGTTCCTACTAGTAACTTGAACTGCTTTCCCTTGTAGATTAGTATTTCCAAAAAAACGATTAAAATCAGGCTACAGCTCAAAGCCATAATGCTTACTGATTTAAGAGCTAGACCCATCCTCACCCAAGTTCTGTAGTGTCATCTCACCCCTTGAACTTTTACTACCTGTACTCCCATCATGAACATCGCCAAGTGTATCACTTCATCCAAGTATCCTTCATGATGATCACTGAAGGGCTCGATAGTCAAGTTTCCCTATGAATACTAAGGACTGATAACCCTGGCACCTTGTGATTATCATAATCTCAGCTAGTCATACATCTGAGTGGTTTGGTCCAATCCCTTAGGTAAACTTTGAAGTCCGCTTTTGACTAGACTCCAGGTGGGGCTTTGAATAGACAAAGTTCCAGCATGTATCATCTATATTCATTCTTGTGAGACCCAGCCCAACTGAAGAGCTCCTTTCCCTGGCTGTTACACTCAGTTGATCATCTGCATATAAAGATAATTGAAGATGAATCTTGATATGAAGGGGAAGGGAGAGGGAGTGGGAGATGGGGTGGTTGCGGGTGAGAGGGAGGTTATGGGGGAAAGCTGCATTAATCCAGAAGTTGTACCTTTGAAATTAAGTTAGAAGAGGTGTTCTAAGGCATCTTAAGTTGTAGGTTTTAGTCCCAAATAAAGACTCACCAAGTGTCAATTTGAAGATGTATGGATGGCTCAGAAGGCAAAGAGTACCCAGTTGTGGCCCCAAGATGAGACCAGGGAGGAACTGCCTTTTAGTTTTCCTTCAAGTATAGACTGGCAGGATATGGAGTTGCTGCTCCATGGTCCTCAGAGATCTGTGCAGCATTCTGCAGCCAGGCACTTACAACACCACACTTTCCATGTGCCATTTCCAGACACCTCAGTGTAGTGGGGTGTTAAGGCAGTTCCATTTGGGACTGCTTACACATGATTGGCACCTATTGGTGCCATAGGTCTCGGCAGGACACTTGGTATTGCACCCTAGTCCAAGCCCATTGCTTTACCCGATCTTTCCTTCCTAGTGGAGAACTGACTTTGATCTCTTTTCTGCTCTAGATCCCTGTAGCTCTCCAGTTTACCTCAAGTGCCATTCCTCTTGCACATTCTACAACACCTTCTCAACCCCCATGACCTGCAAACACAGCCAGCCAAGTGGGATTTGTGGTCCCCAGTTGAGACTAAGCTGGAGAGCAAGTTTGAGAAAGCTTAAGTGCCCCCAACGACCCCAGATTATTCAAAAAGTGACCATTGTACCAGAGATAGGCAGGTACATCTGATATTTCATCCACACTCACCCCATATTGATGGGGCATGATAGATGTGATTTCCTCTTTACTGTGTCACATACCACCCCATTTTGCTTATATCTTTAATACCTGTTCCGGTCTTCTCCCATACTACACAGCATTTCTTTCTACCCTTGATCTAGATGAACTCATGCATTTCCTACACAGAACTCTGCTCACAACCAAGTTTCTGCCTGGAAAGGTCATAAGACATCCAAATTTCAATAGCTACAGGAATCTAGCCTGAGGATGGTCAGAACATTTGTGTTGCTTGCAGACTCAGATCCACACTGACTGGGACCCAGGAGACTGCATGCCACCAACTCCCAGTACGTGCTATTAAAACTTACCACTCGGCTAGTAGTCTGAGTTACTTACAAGATGCATCTTAAGTTTAACCATTTGACAGCAGTCCAAACATGGTGGTGGCTGACCTCTGAACATTACTTTGGTCAAAACAGACTCAACTACCATTAAGAACTATGAATAGGCCTGTACTGTGTCTTCAATAAGCAGAAGGCAATGTTGGTAAAGTCTTACGTTGGTCTTGCAGACTCCAGTTTTGTCAGAAGACTATTATTTCTACTTAACAAGATACTCCAAGAAGCCCGAAGTCCTCAGTTCTCCACCTTAACTAGGATAGTTAACAGTGTGATGAAGTCAGTTGGCCAATATACCTTTGGTGATGTTTGATGGCACTAACCTTTGGGATCCAAGGAACAAAATAGCACTGAGTAAGATTCTAGGATAATTTGTCGATTTAGACAGCAGTGTCAAATGCACCAGCCTGAAGTGAAATTTGTTCAAGAGGCCCAAGGTTCATCAAGCTGATCCCTCTCCTTGCTTTGCCTGTACTTCGGTAGTTCATTCTCAGGTCTATTCAGCACCCTACAACCATACACTGGACTGGGGTTTTCTAGGCTCTACTTTCATGAGTAGACTGTATGCCTTTCTTCCAGGATCTCCCCTGGAAATCAAATTAGAAACTCCTACACAATGTCTCCTTTGGCTTGCCACCCCTTATCTATGTGTCCTGTGGGTAGGAAAATTGGATGCCATAGGTCAATGTCAGCCAGACTCATGGCCAAGAGTGACCGAGGCTAGAGGAAGACAAGGTTGTAGATTTCCTCACAGTAATGTCTGATGTTTGATAGTATGCTGAAGCAGCATCTGACATCTTTTCTAAGACAAATCCCTTGCACCACCACTGTGTTTACAACACTATTCAAAGGCTTCCTTGCTTAAATCCCAAGTCTGGACGGTCTTATTACCTCTTGAGACCAATCAGTTTGGCCTATTTGATGAAGGAATATAGTTCCAAGATTTAATCAAGTGGTAGTATCTGTCTACAACAAACCTGAGCAATTTCAGTTATTTATGTTGGGGTTATCTTGTTCAACAGCTGTGTATGCAGTTAACAGTACATATAATCAAGAAAACTCAAGGATACTGTTCTGTTTTAGTCCATGCTGAAGGCATTACCCTATTAGCTTCTTGGTAACATTCCAATCTCGATGCAGTGATGGCAGTGCACATCCAGTTCTCCAAGTATCCCATCACTTGACCGGTTTTATTATGACCTTAGTTTAAACCTTTGACACTGAACTCTGGCACACAGGCAGTTGAAGTGGTCCAATACTGATATTGGGGTTAGCAATCTACCCAGCTGACCACCTTCAAGTCTATCAAATCTAGACTAAGGATCCATACCATCCCTCAGAAAATGGGGGTTTTATCTTTTGGGAGTCCTCAGCTCAGCATTCATGTTGTATAGGACTCCTCAGAGCTCAGGTGTCCACAGGAGAAAAGTTGCCGAGATGCACCGCTGTGTGGAATGTGACCGATGAGCCTCACCGATGTAGGTCAGGGACACTATGGCAAGTCCACCATCACTTAGACAAGACCCTCTCATTTAGCAATGTTGAGCTCCATATTGCTCAACCTACTGAAGCATCTTCCCTGATCACCTTGGTCAAGTTGTATACCCATTTCTTCCCATTATTCTGCCAAGACTCCTTTGCAACGCCTTCCATCATAAGCATCTATAAGTTCTGTACATCCAGGCCTCATGACCAACGCCCATTCTCTCCTCCCCCAGCACAAAAGCCTAAGAACCAGGCAGACCTTCATTCTTTCCTAAAGGCACCTGCTTAGATGTTTTACCAATTTGTACCGGAAACCACTTTGATTTGGTGGATACTGCAGTTCAGCATGCATTATCCCCTTTCAGGCAATTGTTACCCAGCCATTGGGAATACAGTGACAAGTGTGAGCCCCTCTAGAACTCAGCTGAAGAGGATCCCTCAACCCTAGGTTACCAGCATCCAAAGACAGCAACCTCAGAACCCTACTCTGGAGCTCTCATCCCCAATCAGAACACCACCAAGAGGTCATCTCAGCTGTACAACTCCCTGCTGGGATGTCCGAGGCTACACACAGAATCATGGCTCAGCTGCTCCACTTCCTAGGTTTAGTCTGATAAACCTTGACACTGACAATCTGCATCTAGGCAAACCCATCCAACCTGTGACAGCTACAGATAATGCAGTTCATTTAACTAACGGCATCTAGGTCAGTATATAGTTTTGTGTAATGAACCTGGAACCACAGCACAGCACTTTCTAGTGGAAGTCTCTAGGTATTCTGGTTTCCATCCTTGATAACAGAATTGACTTCTCTTAACTAGAAATGCGTTCAGGGCTCTTAAGTTCCACAAAGCAAACAGAATAGGACCACTGCACAGAACAGGCTCTAACATCCAAGCGTGTACATTATCAACATCCAAGGAAACTGCTACTTGTGGGATCAAAGTGAATTATAGGCCTTTTGAGGAGTCTTCCTGTCTAGCAAGACTCCCATCACCGAGTTCCACCACTTCTACTGAGCCTTGCCAGTAAGGTACAAGCAGCTTTCAGCAAGTGAGTTCTGGCAATTCATCTGTCAGCCTGCAAGCAGCAAGAAGCATTGCTTTTCTGGAACAGACACAGGAAGGAGTTAAAGGAGCGCAAGGCAAACTGACCTCCAGCCATTGTCTGCTTTACCTATGACTACTAGTCAACCACCTGGTGGTGAGAAGGGGGAGTGGCTTCCATACCCGGAAACTCATGCCTTTCACTGTGTTCACAGCCATGTCCTGTGTATTGGAGTGCCACACCTGTAATTGAGCACTGCTCTTAGATTATTGGACTTGTTTTAGCTATATACAAAGAAACACCTGACGGTTTATACATTACTCCCTCTTGCAAACAGGCAAGCCAATAAGATGGCCAAGAAACCCACTTCTCCCAGCTGAAGTGTAATCTAGAACCTTGTGCTGGGGGAGCTAAGGAGCCTGCTGTGTGTAATTTTTGCCCAAGATCACATTGCAAACATTTTTGCATTCTTTTACTAATACTTCCTCATGAACCTCATGGATAGGATAGGAGGTCAAACTCAACTGCCGTACCCTCAGTCCCACAATTATTGAACCATTGCACCTCATTTGGAGGACTAAGTTCCTGACTTCAGTGTTTAAGGGCGAGTCTCAGCATTTCCTCTTCTAGCTCCAGGCTTCTGGGTTACTATCGGAGGCTGCAGGTGTTCTGCCAAAGTCTCAGACCCCTCACATAGATGAGGTTTAGCCGTTTCTGGACAGGGCCTCTGAGAGCCAGTACTTGTGTGCTATCCAACAAGATCCTGCAGAGCCTGGCAAAGTGTTTTCCCTGCTCTGTCTGCCTTTATTCAGTATTAGAGCTTGTTCTTGTGCTCCCTTCTCCTCTGCCTTGAACATTTGCAAGTCTACGTTGTCTTCCAGGATTTGTCATATTAAGCTACTTTCATCACCTTTATTACTCTGCTTCTGACCTATTCCTGGCTCATCTCCCCCCCCCAATCAGGCTTCTACCAGCCTATACTGCTTTTACTTGGCTACACAGGTCCTCCAGTTCTTATCCTATGGTTCAGTTCCTAAGAAGCCACCCTACCACTTACTCCCAACTCCTGGGCAGCCGCTAACCCCATTATGTAAGATCACACCTGTCTCAGTTCTGTGTACCTGGGTCTTTCCAGATGCTGTCTGTCACCTGGTCAATTTGCACTTGGGAACCCTCTTGCCTCTGAACTTCCATGTTGACCAGATGCAGCCCTGGAGTATGCCACTGTAATATCTGATCCAGTACAGTTGTGAAGGCCTGAAAAGCACCCTAAAGTTGCTCAGTCAGCCCTTTAGCTTTGTCAATTCCAAGAGAAAAGTGAGTAACAACCCATTTGCCATGGGCAAAGGGATCAACTACAGGCTGCTGCCCCTGAGTTGTAACACCATGCAGATATCCAGATTTGGACAATGAACTCTTAAATGCCACAAGCTGTCCAAGAGTATGGGTGACCAGCTGGCTAGTCAAGTGGGCAACAGATTGGAAAATGAGCCTCCAGACCAGTTTAACACTGGAGCTTCTACAAGTCATTTTACCACCAGTTTTTCCATGCAAGAGACTAAAGCTTTATCTTGAACTGGTGATATCCTTTAGTTGATTCCATGCCAACTCTTAACTCTGTCACATCTGCCAGTGATGCCAAGGGATAATAGCTAGCATTTAGTTTCTTTCAAACTCTAGGATACCACAGTCAGCACAAAGAGGTCATGGCAATATGGTTACCATTGTAGCTATAAAATCAATTGGAGGTATGGAGTTCTGTCCTACAACCTCAGGCCCTCTAGGGTTAGGCAGTTTGAGCACTCACCCTCCAAGGGCAGCACTCTCCCCCTAGAGACAGTGTCCCATAGAACCTAAGAAGGAATTGGTCACTTCGTTTCACACCAGAAGACCTGCAGGCAAACAGCAGCACTTTACAAGTAGGGACAGAAGAACCAGTTCACCCTGGGAAGATAGGTTCCCAATGTTCGTCCAGGAATACAGCTGGTTTTGTGGGGTTCACTGGCATGAAAGTTGTACATGAGCAATTCATAACTTCAGCAACCCCGAGTAAACAAGGTTTGAGTTTGAGTACACATAACCCTCGTAGCTCCTGGTATCAGTCACTCTGCTGGACCCAACAATATAGATCAACAGGAACATTAGATAACTTGGGACCTAGTAGGCAGAGGCAGAATACTATGTCCACTGTTGCTGCAGCTGTCGGGACAGTAGCTCATGTAGCTCATTACACTCATTAAGCTTTTTCATTACAGGCATTTCTACAGGATTGCAAGTAGTCAAGGCAAGATGGCATCAGCATCGGGCATAAGCAAGCCCTATGTGTTAGAGGTAGACTTCAGCAACACTGGTTTCTCAAGCCACTCAGGTCACTTGTCACTTTACATGCCAGTGTCACCTTGCATCTGCCTGTTCTGCCATAGCACCAGCTTACCTCAACCCATCAGGCCCCAGTTACAGCACTCCGTCGTGAAGGTGATGTACAGGTAGCTTCCTCCCATGAATCCTTACAGGCCATTCCTCAGAATTGTCCCACACGAGGGTCCTTAGAACAGGGCCCAGTTACCCAAAGCGATCACTAGCATACTACTTTCCTTGCTTACACCCCTGTTTACTTTTACCCACATCCTTTTCTCCATACTTGAGACCCTAATCTATGCAGAAATGAAGTCGACTCACTCCAGCTGATAGGTAAAGAGGCACAAACCTTGATGTCACTTTCATAAGCTACGTTCACTTTGGTCTAATCAGAACTTGGGCATTTGGGGTTGTGCTGTCTGCCTCTTATCCAAGGGGTCTATCTTACCCAGAATAGCCACGTGGTGGCATTGAAGTACAGAACTGGACATTGTTCCTCCTATATCACCTTTACGCAAACACCTACATTAAGCCAGAGCTAGTTGAGGTTTTTTGGACCCGAAAGTCATTGTCTCACCCAGGGAGACTTGAGTTAAGCCGTATTAGGTTTAGGAAGATCCGTAATTATAATTGAGTCATTTTCTTTGTACAGGGATTCTGGTGATGCTTCAAGTTCTGTTGATCTGGGTCCATCACTGAGCATTTCCATTCTATTGGTTAGAATGTGAACATGCTTGCTCTTCAGTCCAAGATAGCTGACCTCCAGCCACCATGGACCTGTCAGGTTCTACTACAAAGAAATACGAATTGAACACATGGTTCTAGGCTTATGGTGTATTGTTTTAACCTGGTGTTTGGTCTCTGGCTTTTACCTTCTGTCTTCAAGTTGCACATAGGATATTTAATCTTCACAGCCTCTATGGCCAGCAATAAGGAGTAGCTGGATACCTAGCCAATATCAAGTACCATTAGGCTCTTTTAAAGACCCAGATATATAATTAAAAATGAAAAAATCTTGGTGTTAAATTGGAAATTGCCTAGAAAATTAATCAATTTTTTAAAAAATATATCATGTAGGATCTGTCCTTAATGTGCTATACATTGTGAATTAATACTATAACTAGTACTCCAACAGTATTTTTCACTTTGTGTTGCTATGTGAGGGCAAACTGTTGAAATCTTTACTTAATATATAGTAAACTGATCTTCTGTATATAAAGAGAATTGAAAATGAATCTTGATGTGAAGCAAGGGGAGAGGGAGTGGGAAAGGGGAGGGTTGCGGGTGGGGGGGAAGTTTTGGGGGGAAGCCATTGTAATCTATAAGCTGTATTTTGGAAGTTTATATTCTTTAAATAAAAGCGTTATAAAAAAAAGACCCAGATATTAAGGATAAGACCCACCCTTTTCCCCTAGGGCCCATGAACTCTTAGTTGGTACCAAGTCTATCACCAAGCTATAGAAGAGCAAGCCAACTTATGCAAGTCACTTAACAGCCCTCTTCAAAGTGGAAGAACAGAATCGTGCGAGTTTTCCAAGGAAACCAGACCTGGTCGTCAGGTTCACCTCTAGTCTCTACATACAATGCATGCCAATCCCGGAGTACCATGGTGGTCAACAATCAGCATCTCCCCCCACCCCAACCAGACACTCCTATACTTTACATATGGAAGTGAGGCCTCACATCTTTGTCTCCATGTTACTCAGAGGAAGTGTAGGCTATGTACATCATTTCTATTTACAATACTAACATCTTACATGTAACTATGTTAAATCCTTAGCAAGGCCAACAGGGCTATTATTGCCCAGCACCTGGAAGCTTATGTAATCCAGGTTTCAAACATGAAAGTATCCCGAGACCTGCATTATCCTCACTTGGCCTGCTAGGCAAAAATAGTCACCTATTGTTACAGTAACAAGTCTACATAGCAGTCAGGCATGAAGTACAGGGACTTTAGCATACCCAGCAATACTTCATTCAAGTTTCAAGGACAGTAAGCCCCAAACTTAATATACACGAACCATACCTGTAAGTGCCCAGATTGGCTGACAGCAGTAAGAGGGTTGTGATGGAATTTAAAACATTGACAGACGATCAAGAGGCATGGGTGGCAGGGGTCTAGAGAAGGCCCAGGGAGAACAGAACTCACGTTAGCAAATAGAGTGGGTAGAGATGTACTTAGTGCAGTTTCTTGGCTGCTTGCAAGAAAATTCCTAGCATCAGAATCGGTCGAGCATTCAAGTATCTAAAATCGTAGCTCCAAGCTTCTGTAGTACTGAAAACACATCATAAGAGGGGGTAGGGAGAGAGTCCCAATCCAGTTGCACCCTCCATCCCAGAGGAGTATCATCTCGCCCCCACTAATAGCCCTGGTATCCAGGCAGGACATATCGTTCACAGGATCCTCAGCCTCCAACAAGAGGCAAGGCTTAATTGAGCATTACTAGAAGTGTTTAATATTCCTTCTTATACTTCAAATACCACACCATCAACCTGTGATGAGTAGTGAAGTCCAGCTAGAAGTTCAAGATGAGAGTTTTATCTACAGACTGTCAGGACCCTTGCTCTGCAACTGTCTTCCAACAGTCACTTTCTCAGCACTTATTCTTACTGGCATATGTTTGCATTCCTGTGACCAAAGCAACTCAAACAGAAGCTGCTTATTCTAGACACAGGCTGCTACTAAAGCAGGTAACCCCTAACTTCAGCACATCTAATATCTCTCTTATGTTCTAAAGGCTAGGAACGCACAAACATAGCTTAGTTCCACACCCCTGAATCAGTCTAACTCAGAAGCCGTAGGTCAGAATGTTATTTGCCAGCTCCATTAACAAAGGCATCAGTCGATATTTACTTATAACGGCAGCTGTCACCTCTAGGGTAATCCACTTTGATGCTCAGTTTACTTTGTCTCAAATGATGCAAGAGTGGTTCTCAACCTACTTCAACTATCAAATGTATCCTAACAGGGAAAAAGGCAGTCACCTTCTCAGTGATGCACCCTTAGGTTTATGTTCTAGCTCATCAGGAATAGTCAAGTCCTCCATCAGGCATAGAAGCTTAAACACAGGCATGAATCCTAGGAACAAGGATTGAGCCATCTTATAGCCCGTCACACACAGGCTATGCCTTCTCATGTCCACCAGGCTGTAGTCTTTGTACTTTGCTCTTGGCTAGCTTACTAGACAGGCCACACTAAGTCATCCAAGTAACGGCTCTGCCTTTGAAGAGCCGAGTACATTTCTGGGTCAAAGTCAGGGTGAAACGGAGGCTTTGAGTTAGGTACAGCTCAACACTATACAGAGTACAGGTTACAAGTCCCCCCCCCCCAAGACACTGCCTTAACGTACAGCTTCCCTGAACTCCAGGGCCCATTACAGCGATTTTAACTTTGTGAAGTCCATTCTTCATGTGGAAGGCAGAGGAAGGTTTTTTACATGAGGCTTTGGCTATCCTACCAGTAACTACATAGTCCATTTACTGGTGTCTATTTCAAGCAGGACTCCCTGTAGTGTCTTTGTCCTACAAAGCCTCAGGCTCAAAGTTGCAGAGTTTGTCACTGAGGGCAAGCAAGGGGTTGAAGACCTGCTCTCTTCCCAGTCAGAGCCATGTTGGATTCCTTCCCCTTCAGTCTGAGAAGGGCTGCATGTGACATCTCCTGCCAGAAGTGCCCCCACATGAGGGACCTGGGACATAGCTCTGCCCCAGGTACTGGGACACACACAGGCTGGATATGCTTTCCTGGGTAGTATTTCAGAGGTACAGAAGAATCCAGTTGAAGGAAGTCAAAACTCAAAGCCCTTAAGGAAAGTGATCCACGTTTAACCATGGAGTAAGATGGCTTCTATGTGGCCCAAACCACCTGGTATGTAAGAAATAGCATGCCTGAGGCCAGCACTATGCTGTGGCAGGTTAGAGCTGTGGCCTGCTGTGCCAGCATCCCACATGGGTGCTGGCTCTAGTCCCGGCTGCTCCTCTTCCTTTCCAGCTCTGGTAAGGCCTTGGAATGCAGTGGACGATGGCCCAAGTCCTTGGGCCCCTGCACCAATGTGGGTGATCCGGAAGAAGCTCCCAGCTCCCAACTTCAGATTGGTGCAGCTCTGGCCGTTGCTGCCATCTGGGGATTGAACTAGCGGATGGGAGACCTGTCTCCACCTTCCAAATGAGAAATAAGACAAATAGCATGCCTAACTATTGTGTGCAACTCGTTTAATCCACAATGGAAACATTCAAGAAGTTTCCTCAGAAACACCAGGAGTACCCTTGAACCCAATTCTTTGACATTCACAATAGAATGTAGACCTATTGGGTCCCTTTGAGACCACCTGGCTTAAAAGATTGCAAACTCCAGTTTCCCCATGGAGTGTCCTACTAGTCAAGCACCTACCTAGTAACTGAAACAGGTTCCACCTGGGAAGTGTAGGGAGGCCAGTGGCACTTCCCAACAATCTCATGCTCAGGTGCAGAAATATGCCAGAGACTGAACAGTCAAGGTCACCAGACCATGGAGTACTATTTGGAAATGAGGATCCAAATACGGTTTCAAGAACCTAGCCCCTACTCCTGGGATCACTGCCAGCTATCTCAGTCACTTTCAGGATTTCTTCCAGCTGCCTTTAGAGCATGCCATCACCCCAGCTCCCTGCAACTATTTACCAGCTATAGTACCCACGGAAAGGACAGCCGTTTCATGCTGCCATGGAGTTCTGCAGTGCTGCTTGGATGCCTTGGCCGAAGCATGGTGTCGTCTGTACTCAGTTGACCATTTCTGCTTCCCAGCTCCAATTCCCTATCCTTCTTATCTCTGAAGAGTGTTTCCCCTACACCGAGTCCACTTCATTTCCAAAAAACCTCAACCTGCAACACTGGGCCAAGGAAGTCCGAGTGTGATCCTTCCTTTATGTGGAATGCCCGATCTAAGCAAGTCATCTTCACTACCTATGTATTCTTTTTATCACCTGCTGTTGTCCAGCTCTGTAGATACAGCACCATTTCACTTACCTGAAGTACATGCCCCCTAGTGTTGTCTGATATGTACCGTCCTCTGAACAGCCAGCATACTCCCCTACCAGCCTTTTGCTTACCTGGAAATGTTAATGGACGTGAGCCATGAAGCTGGTAGAATCGCCTAGGGCAAGTCATTAGTTGACCATCACTTGGGGCATCTCCCATGCTATCACTCTACACTAGTGTCAACTAAGTTGCTCAGACGACTTGGGAAAATCCAAGTTGTATACTACCCATGATTAGTTTCCTTTTCAATGTCCTGTAAAAACCACTTGGACTCATAGTTAAGTGAAGTCTCACAGCCACCTTGAGCTGAGACCTGACAGGAAACGTTTTAGCCGTGTTGACTGCAACCCAACAGAACTAGGCCAGGAGAAGCATTAACAATTCTGCCATCTCACATTTTTGGGCTGCTTGATGGTGCTTGATCAGATCGTGGGAGTCCCTGCTGTCTGAGTGCCCATATCCCTACCATCTTGGTCACTACTCCTAACCCCGCCCCCTTCCAGTTCCACAATCAACTTCCCTAGGTCAAGCCACAAGCCTGAACTTTCCTTCTTCACCTAGGGAGTTCTTTTCCCCTAACCAGCCCAGATATCTAGGGATCAAGGTTAGTCTTCACCTGAATGATGGTAAACTACTGCCTACTATAGCATACTCAGTAGTCTAGACAAAGAATTTAACAAAGAATTTGCTTTGTCTAGACAAAATTTGTTTTCCAAGATGTTGAATAGAACCACAGAACCAGACATGCACAGGGAAGTAACATACCACATAGTGATGTTCCCACCAGCAGATCACTTAAAACTCAGTTCTCAGAACCAATACATCCAAGACCTGCAAAGCTTAGTGATCATCTGCATTTCTACAAATGTCACTATGAACGGTCAAATTTGGTTCTTCAGCTAGCCGAACTGTATTACACCTTGCAGAAGTTATTTAAGTTACTAGTATGGTAACAAACCTTAAGGCTCAAGAAGGGAGCTAATGAAGTAATGAAAAAGCACTGTCAACTCATGTTCTGAGGTTCTCTTGGAAGCCCTGAATTTTAGATTTTTCATGAACTGAAAAATTCAACCTGAGTGTCCTATCTGAATTCAGCATCTGTCAGTCGTGATTGGCATCAAGTTTTGATCCCACCATCATTGTGCCCATGGAAAGTGCACCAAGACAGAAACTGGATGCTCAGACTTAGCTGCACTTATTCAACACTCGACAATGAACTTCTGCCTGTTCTGACAGGACATCTCACGCCTATGTTCTGTCAGTGATCTTTGCTAGATGTTTAGATGAGCCTGTGTGGCCAAGGCAGCCACTCATGCTTCAGGACTATACACAGTGCATCATACTGATGCCACAAACCACCACATTTATTCCTTCCGCTTTTTCTTCTGTTTGAGACAAATGGGATATGTTAGCTCTGCATAAAAGCTGTTGGAAGCCAGATTCTACTGCCGTGGTGCTCAATGCACTTGTAGATGTAGATGCCATGGTAGTTAAGAGCCGACTCACTGCTCTCCAGCACTCGATTCCACAGCTTCAGTTTGTTCCATTCATGTCCCCTGACATTTTCTGCTCGAGATCCTCTAACACCTGCCTCCATCTAGCAGTGTATATACCCTAGGTAACACTTTAGCAACCCTAGCCCTTCAGTGCTCAGTCTTTCTCCACAGGAGACCCACTCGGATGCTGCCCCACCCAGATAGCCCCAAATTGCTCAAGGAACAAGCCTCTATTGTAACCGAGTGCTGCCATCTACTGGCAAGAACTTATCAAGTTCAATCCAGCATTTCTGCCCTCAGTTCACTTCTGCTATATTTGGTTCCCCCATATATATGCCCTGTACATTTAGAAAATTTGAGGCACACAGGCCTACCTACTCCTGGTAAAACATACAAGTAGTTGGAGTCAGTCCATAGCCATTCATAGACTAGGTCTTGGCATCTGAAAGCCATCATTGAGCAAGATCAGTTCAGGTGATCTAATGTGCCCTTCAACCACTTCGTCAGGTAACATAGGCGAGTTTTACAGAAACCATTGTGGGCTGTAGTCCTACTAGAGGTTAAGGTGTGACTGCTGGGTAACAATGCTAGCAAGGCCGACCTGATAGACACCCTCCCGCCACCCCCCAGACAGGGTTTTGAAGACCAACAGAAGGACTCCTCCTTCCCCAGGAACAGGTACCAGCAAACAGCAGTGTTTTCTCCCAAGGGCCTAGGACCCATGACATGGAAGCTAACAGCTCAAGACTAGCACATGTAGACTTACCACAGAACCAGCACTAATGTTGTATCACTCCAATCTCCAGAATGCATGTGGTCGCTGGAAGTCCCCATGGATAGCCAGATATGAACTCTAGTTAAGTAGCTCTTCACTCAACCACTAACCTGCGATTTAAGATTGTTCCAGGAGATCACTGTGCTTAGTGAAATAAGACAGTCTCAAAGAGACAAGTGTGTCTTAATGTGGCAGCTAACAGTACTAGAACATGTAGTGAAGTGTTTTGGGATACATTTTCCCTTGCTTCTACTCCTGTCAAACCGTGGGCCTCCTACTTTTGAGTATTGTCATTAGTATCAAGTCAAGCATGCAAATGTAGAGAAATTATGGCTTTGCGAAAACTGAGGGGAAAGAGGGAGGAGCCAGGGAGCAAGCAAAGTAGTTTGCTTTGAACTGTACCTATGGAATTAGGGAGTGTTTAGACAAGTGTATGTACTTAACTCTTGACAGAATGGACAGTGAGAAAGCTCTTCCTTTTCCGGTGCTTCACACACACACCCCCCCATGGCAGCTGCGGCCAATGCACCATTCTGATCGGTAACCAGGAACCAGGTCCTTCTGGTCTCCTATGCAGGTACAGGGCCCAAAAACTTGGGCCATCCTCCACTGCACTCCTGGGCCACAGCAGGAGCCAGACTGGAAGAGGAGCAACTGGGACAGAGTCCGGCGCCCCAACCGGGACTAGAACCCAGTGTGCCAGTGCCACAGGTGGAGGATTAGCCTATTGAGCCATGGCACTGGCATAGGTGAGTATATATTGTTACATATGACAGGTTGTTCCAGGAAGACTAAGCTTGAAGCAGATCGGAACGCTAATAGGGAGGTTAGGAAGGCCAGCATGCTGTACATCCTTCAAGCCCAGACTCATGCCTCTGCTTTTAGTAGCCTTAGACTGCACCCTGCCTGAAACAGGACCAGGTGAACACTAGTTCTGTGGAAGGCTGTTGGACCTTTGATATCACTTGTTCCATCCTGAAGTTCAGCAGGCCAAGTGGAGACCATCACACGTTTACAGGAAATGAGTTCAATCACCACCTCCTGATCAGCCACCAAACCCATCCCTTCCACTACACCATCCACCCAGAACTCACATTCCTTCCTCGTTCCATGACCCTCCTGGAGCACAGGCTAATGGAAACCCTGATCTCAGTCTGCAATTCCCTAGAACAAGCTCCGTTAGAGAAGCCAAAGAGCTATCAAAGTTTAGATTTGTTTATAAAATGGACTCATCTTCCGTCTTTAGAAGGGCCAGACGCTCCTGAACCACAAGGCCTCATTCTACAGCAATTCATTTTCACCGTAGTGTAGTGTTCCATGGTGTCCATCTCCCATCTTTATCCAGTTTCTGTTGGTGGGCATTTGAGTTCAAATCTTAGCTATTGCTAGTTGAGCCACGATGAATATGGGGGATACAGATAACTGAGGGATTTCACTTCCCTTATTTCCCAGGAGTGGGATGGCTAGATCGTGTGGTTGGTCTATTCAGATCTGAGGTATCCCTATACTGTCTTCCAGTGGTTGTGGTTTGTTCAACAGTGGGTTAGGGTACTACACACACCCTCCCCAGTATTTGTTCAGTTTTTATAGGAGAGCCATTCTAATGGGGGTGAGGTCAAACCTCATTGATTTGGATGTGCACTTCCCTGACAGCTAGTGATCCTCAGCACTTTTTCATGTGTGTTAGCTACTTGAGTTCCAGGAAATGCCAAGTTCTTCGCCCGTAACTTAACTGGGTTGTTTTTGTCAGAGTTGCTCAAGCTCTGCATTGGTAGTACAGTTCTGGTTTAGCAGAGGCACCAGGTTGTATCCCAAATCCAGGAGATCTTGGCTACACACTACAGCTGTGCAAGCCAGGAAAGTGCTTCTCAGACCAACGTGGTATCAAGTATTGGTCTGACAACACTAAGTTCAATGGGAACTTCTGAGGATATGTACTCATCTTGGGTGTGGTCACGTAAAGTATGAAATTAGAAGTTAGCGTCTGAGGGGGGCCTGAGGGAACTGGCACCTGCAGAAGCCCACTTTTGGAGGCATCCCAGCATCTACACTTCAAAGTCCTGCCGAGACCCCGATAACCTCCCAGGTGGTCCCAGCCATTCCCAAGGCAAGGCTTTCTCTAGCACTAGATGGGTTACCTGACCAGGTAACAGCAATGAGACCATTGCAAGACCATTAGCCTTCCTCCAAGGTAGGCACCCTGGAAGCGCCCCTTGGCCAAGCACCATCAAGGCTCCCCCTGTCTGGTAGCTTGGGAAAGAGTCAGTTTGTACTCAGAAAACCCTCTCTGGAGAAGGGGTGGGGGTAGAAAAGGGAGACTCCCTCAAGAACTGGTTATCTCTCCAAGACTGCACTCAGCTTTGTTCTCCACTGAGCCACCTCCCAGGTCCGCCAGGTGTATTCTCCCCGTTTAGCTATGTCACCCTGCTTTCCCAGTCTAACTAGGTACTATCCCTTCTGTTCAGGTGGACACCCTGCCCAGTAAAACCTTGCTACTGTCCTATAGCTCCAATTCTTAGAACAAACCCCCCACCCCGACTTCTCTGGCGATAGCCACGGGCCTGGCCACTAGGTCAGAGGCCTACATGGAAAAGGATGGAGTAGGGGAGACTTTCCCCTTCCTGGCTAGCAGGGATTCCCTTTGGAGAAAGCTCAACTTTGCCTTCATTTGTTAGATGGCCTCAGACTTTGTGGCTAAGTTCCCTAGCTTTACATCCACTGTGATGTCTCTGCACCTTGGCCAGGGACTCCCCTGCCCCTCAATGCACTGGGCTTTGGATCACTGCTTGTCCCTCAAGCTCCTCTCCCCACTTAGTTTCCTGACCCCACCCATCAAGTCCTTCTCTGCTCATTAGTCACTTTTAATGACACTTCAATGCCTGCTGTGTAGACTTGAGGTATTTACCCCTAGATGGTCACCTTCACCTTAAGGTCTTACTAAGACCCATCCACGTGGGACCAAGTCCCATGGCACTCAACACCCAGTGCACCCCTTTGTAGTCAGGGTTGGTGCCTCTCCCCCCAGATGCTAGTACTTGAACTTAGTTCAAGCCCTTTTCTGAGGTGTACTTCCAGATACAGGCCTGCCTCATCCAGCTTAGTGAGGGGAGATGGGGTTTTTCAGCTTGTTCTACTAGTGGGGCAGCCCCCCCCCCCGACCAATAAGCAGCTTTGCAGTACCACAGTGCAAGCAGGCCAGCAGTCTCAAGTTTATCCCCATTGTGGGCACAGGCAAGGGGCTTCCCTGTTGACAGAGGAAGGGATGATCAAGAGACATGTTGACCCATCTCAGGGCAGGTTGACTCACCCCAACCCAAGTCTTAAGTTTGGCCAACACAGAATCCAAAGCCACTTCAGTCACATACCTGAGGGAGGTAGTCTGAGGCATTGGAGTTCTTTCATATTGCAAGCCCTCCAGAACGAGTTTGTGTCAACAGGCCTGGCCAGGATACCCATAGGAAGGCGAGAGTGTCCAGAGTATGAACACACACCATCTAACCAACGGACTTAACTCCCTTTGCACTAATGATCCTTTCAAGAAGGTAGGATGTAGGATACATTCAAGTTAGCGGCAGCTGTCACTTCTGGTCTCCTGCAGAGACCCTCGAGTAAAGACTACAGATACAAGTAGGACCCCCCACCCCCCGGAGTAGAGGCCCTCACCACTTCCTCTGCCTCCTTTATTTGCAAAGGGCTCAGGAGATGAAGGAAAGTCTTCAAGTTGCCTACCTTGCAGGGGAATGGGGAATGGCCACCCTTGAGCCTCCACCTCCCTCCCATAAGGACTCACCTGAGGCCACATCCTTTGTGAAGTCCCCAGTGGGGAGTTCCACCCATGTGGAGTACAGGTCTCATTTTCCCTTCTGGGTTTAGGATGGATTAATGCTTGGTTGTGTAGTCATTGACCTGGAGAGAATTGGTTTCTCCAAGTTGACAGGAAGAAATACCTTATGGTTTGTTACAAAAGGTGTGAGCTGGTCTAAAGGCTTAGCCAAGATAAGTTATGCATTTTGTGAATAATTCACTTTACGGTTTGTTTACAGGGTCTTTTCCAAGACGTTTAATGTTCATGAAGATACACTGGTATAGCATTGAAGTGTGATACGACAGTTTCCTCCAAATTCCAACTTAGGCCAGATGGTAGGATTATGATATTCTACCTCTTTGTTCCATGAGGTATTTATAACTATCCTAAGTAATGGGTTCATGTACTGAGGTCATGCTTTGACTTCTCTTGGGCACTAACTCACGGGGAGAAGTCAGTCAGAACAAGCCCATGACTAGACTCTTAGCTCAGGCATCTTCACATTAGGATAACACATGGCAAGTCGGGGATGGCAATGAGCATCTCTCCTTGGCTGACATCCTAAAGTTGCCTCCGCAGGATGTTGGAAGAGACCACGAATAAGAAAGCTAGGCAGCAAAAGCAGTTTAAGGATAGGTGGCACACCAGTTAGTAGCTGGTTTACATGGTCATCAAGGAGGCCCAACAAGGCCAATTCACCCAAGAGCACCTGTTAGAAATGGAAAGCCAGAACATTGGGAAAACAGCTGTTAGGACACAAGCCAGCTTCTGAGAGTCCTATTAGCTCTGCCAAAATCCGGGCTTGGAGAATTTAACTTCCTGGTGCCAGAGGTTAGAACTGGAGACCCTGTCAGCCCTAAGCTGAAGGAGCCCTTTGCTGCGCTGGCCAGCTTCCAACGCTGACCACTGCTAGTAAGGGGAAGAACCTAGGGTCACTGCTGAACAGGCAAGACAGTTCTTATTGAATGTAGTAGCCACCAACTATGTTAGCCTCTTCAGGCCAGCCAGGCAATGGACCTCAGAGTACCTTCCCTAGGGTGGTTTATGTCCCCCTTTAATGTCTCTTGCATTACTCGTAATGTTTCACACATCTGGCCCTCACACACCAGGCCAGGCCTTCAAAGCCCATTTGGTTAAGCCAAAAGTTTGATACTTCCTCTTTGCCTTAAGTGGGTTAAAGGGTGTTAAGGACAATACAGCCACAAACACATGTATTTGTGTCAACAGTGGTGACCTATTTGGGCAGACTCTGGAACCTTAAGCAACTGATCTCTTGCCAGAGAGCCAGGTCATGGACATTTAACACTCAACTTCCTAGCAGACTGGATAGCAGGTACCCAAGAAAGAGCACAAGTCTTCAGTAGTTTTAGGGCTTGTCCTCACTTGATTGGGCTGGCCCCGGGGAGGCTGTAAGCTAACAGATTCCTACTCTTGCACTTAGTACAGCTCTGGCACTTCAGACTAGAGGGTTATGTATACCAAGGTGAAGGCAAATAGAGCTTCTGAATCAAGCTCTCGGGAGCAAGCTCCAAACAGGGCAGTCTACTTCAAGAGAGGATACAAAGCCTTTGCTCACATGCTGCCCGAGGTTGCCCAATAGTCCGTCAAAGTAGGCAGGCCAGTGGACATACTACTTACCAGGAGTGCACCAAGGAGACTTTATTCTGGGTCAAATTTGGCAAGTACGAAACCTGATCTGCCATTTCTTGAATGAGGCCAGCTAACTCCAAGACCAGGCTGAGCAGAGTTGAGGTTTCTGACCTAGTACGGGGGAAATCCGGGCGGTTCTCTCCTTGGGTCTATGGCTTCTATACTCTTGCTTCTCTGGAGGGTCTTTAGTGACGTCATTCACTTTGTCAAGCAGAAAAGCCACCCACAGCTCCAGATTGTTGTGAGGCAGGGCTCCTGGACAGTCTTGTTGGACAATGTTACTAGCCCTCTGCACTGCATTAGATGGTCTCTTCCCAGATCACCTCCAAACACCACAGGACAGACAGAAAGAGAATACAGCTTGACACCCAAATGTCAGTTCCACCCCTACAGTACAAAAGGCAGAAGTTCATCCAGGTTACTAACCCCCATAGGATTCTGGGTTACTTGAGGGAAATGTTAAGTTAGGTATACGTGAGCCTATATGTATATGAGGGGACAGGAAAATGTAAACTTGCCACGGAACAAGAGAGCAAGCCTCAGGAAGCCAACCAGCATTTGCACATCAGAAGTTTGGTCTTGGGGGCCAACATTGTGGCACAGCAGGCCAAGCTGCAGCCTGATGCTAGCATCTCACATGAGCCCCGGTTTGAGTCCCAGCTGCTCCACTTCTGATCCTGCTTTCTAATGTGCCTGGGAAAGCATAAGATTGAGTACTTAGATCCCTGCCACCCATGTGCGAGACCCAAAAGCAACTCCTGGCTCTGGCTGGCCCAGCCCCAGCCATTGTGGCCATCTGGGGCATGGACCAGGAGATAGAAGACCCCCCCTACACCCAAGTCCACCTCTCAAGTAAGCCTTTCAGAAAAAGCAAATAGATGTAGGGAAGGGCATTGATGCACAGTACATGCATGTCTTACATCACAATCTTCTTCCAACTAAGACACAGTAGCACTGAATAGTTACAAATAGCTCTTAAGGAACATCAGCCAACATTGATCCTGGCTTCATAGGTACAGCATCCAGAGGCAAACATACATGTGGCACCCCCAGGATACACTCCCCACTTTAACAATCTTGCTCCTGTTGTCCAAGTAAAGCCAGCTGCCAGTACAGATTAAGACTAACCTATTTGTAATCTAATTGGATACCGTGTTCCAAAGGCATGGAATTACAACATGACCAGTTAATTCATGTTACTATAAAAGGCATGCAGGATGTGCCATGTCCTTGTCCCTGGTTGATGCCATAACAGACCTAACCATTCGGAGGTGGGTAACCCAGCAGTGTTTTACTGGCCTTCAGGTTAACAGGATCCCCAATGCTCACTAAACAGATGTTGGGGATGGCTCCGATGTCGTATGTGCATGAGAGATCCGTTATTGAATCCCCAGCAGCAAGACTACATGGATGTAGGACTTGATACATTTTCCAGTCACTCACTGTAGTATTCAAGTAACCCTTACAGGGCTGACCCTGCTCGAGGGGAGGCTGAGTTACTGTTGTATACTGCACAGTTAATGAGAACCCAGATACACTAAAGATAAGGATGCTTAGACGTATCTTAGTTGTGCAAGGAGGTTAAAGGTAATGCCCAAGTAGGTTATCACTCAGGATTAGACACCCCCACAGGATGATGGTTTAGGTCCTTTCACTAACTAGAAACCGAGCTTGTCAAGGTGTTACCCAAAGATGAGGAATTTAGGTAGCACCAGAGGAAGAGAATGTTAGTTGTGACGAGATCACTTCATTCTAGTATTTCCCAGCTTACTGTTAAGTCT
Source organism: Sylvilagus floridanus (assembly GCA_949820135.1). Taxonomy (NCBI): domain Eukaryota; kingdom Metazoa; phylum Chordata; class Mammalia; order Lagomorpha; family Leporidae; genus Sylvilagus; species Sylvilagus floridanus. Next base: position 94,833,722 of record OX463238.1, read on the forward strand.
GCAACAGCTCATTGTTCTGTGGACTTTCCTGTTACGTACACTAAGGCAGCAATAGACATAGCTGTGGCTTTCCTTAGGATTCTATACTTCCCATTATTTCTAATTGGGGCTGCCTTAGCGTCCCAGCCACATTGACATTCACACTGATGGGCAACTGGGGCTTAGCAACAGACACTGGCCTTGAAGTACTCAATCATACCTGAAGTCCAAGCTACTTCCTATCCAACATTTGTTTACGTGGTCAAACTTCATGATCGTCTATCCCTTCAACTCCTGTGGCTTCCTCGGTTTTCTAAAGGAGACTTCAAGACTGACATCTATTATTTAGGACCTCAGGGTCCTAAATAAAGACCTCAGGCTCCAAAGTTCTAGTGTGAAACCTTGCTTGTACTTATCCACGCACACCCTGAAAGTGACTAAAATGAAAGTCAAAAGGAGACAGGAGTCCTTATTTTAACACCATAGTTAACTGCTCAAATGCTAGGGGTAAGTATATTCCACTTCATTTCTCTATGGTTGGCTCAAATGGATTTCCCTTTTCATTGCTGCGGCTAAAATTCCTTGGAAGCTACCGATGAAGGAAGATAGTTCACTTTGTGGTTTGAGGTTCACAGTGCACAGTCAGGCAAGTCTGGCATCTGGTGAGGGTGGAGGCTGGCAATGGCAGGGCCACTGTAGAGGAATTCTCACATGGCAAGCCAGGAACTCAACACACAAGGAGCCTGCTCTCCATGGAGTATCTTCTACCATTGTAGTTTGATCATGAGGCTCCAGCCAAGTAACCTCCTGGAGTACTTCCTAAAGGGCTTACACCCTCGGACACTAGTTGTATCAAGCCTCCACCCAACTGGTTAACATTAAACCATTAGTGGTTAACTTAATACTTCAGGACTGAAGTGGCTTTGAGTTGGGAAGCCAAGTCACCAATCAGAATACTATCTGCTCATAGTCATGCTCAAGGGAAGGAGTCACTAAGTATCCAGAATTGAAGTGGCCATGCGCTCTTTAGTGCCTAAGTGCCTGTGGGATGCTAAGCAGCCCACCACACATGGGAATCCTCCGACATGCTGTTTGAGTTTTCTACTCACCCAATGGACAAGAGGGCACCATTTGGCATTTCGTTGGAAGCTCACTGGATCCAGATAGGTGGCACAGAGCTACTTGGATCCCAGCTATGTTGGCCAACAGTTGTTGGTTGTGCTGCTACACGGCCAGTACTTTTAATATCGTTCATTCTATTTCTAACAGGAAGAAGCTTTGTATTTAAATCACCCCTGGATGGAGCCTCAAGTGGCTGGGCCTATCCAACTTTTAGCCTCAAGTCAGTCATGGCAGTCTTCTGGAGGCACCAGCTGGTCTTTTACAGTATTTACACATCCCAGTCAACTTTAAGCTAGTCATTCAAGTGGCTATGGTTAGGTTTCCCTGTTACATTAGGTTTTGCATAGCTTTCCCAGCTCCATCTAGGAAACTTAACCCCCTGCCTCTTTCCCCATTAGTTGTTTAGCATGAGAAGTCTAGGACTCTTGCCCAGATTTTCCAGCTACTAACATGGTCTTAAAGTTATCCATGAAGTTGGTTTCTTATACTTGGTGATGTTCGAGGCTGTAACTCATGAACTCCTGGGTTTTGGGGATTGCACAGGAACACTGGTTTAGGGAGGTCATTCAGCAGCTCATACAGAATCACCTATATACCATTGGCTCCCAGTGAAGCTGGTTCAAGCAGCTCAGCTTCACCTTGCTATGTTCTAGGTATCTGATTCATTGTGGAGTTATGTACTAGGTACCCCAAGAGCACTCTGCATGAACAATCCCAGGTATTTTATGATGGCTAAGTGCTTTAGACCATATTGCTCCGTTTTCTTCCAAAAGGAACACTGGAAGTGAAGTTGGTCAGTTCCAGCATTGTTTCAGAAACTTGTGTCCTGATCACACCCAGCCCTGAACTCAACTGTAGCTCTGTGTGTATACAAATAAAGACACACTCAAGATCTGGAGCAGGTGAGTCTGTAACTGAAAACAGGAGAGGCAGCCTGGAAGATGCACCAGGCTGAGAAGGGTCCATTTTCCTGATGGTGTAGGAAGCAATGCCAAGGGAGCACCTGGATGCCTTCTAGGAGACTCAAGGTCATAGTGGATCACGAGGCTTTGATTCAGGGTATGTTCACCAGCAGCAGGTTGTCACTAGAAACAGTGAAGGAGCTACATTTGTACTTCTCATTGAGACCTGCCAACTTGGCCTAATCAAGGTCAAAGAGGCTATCTAGGTATTTGGTCTTTGCTGGCCTACTCATGAATTTCAGCTTCTTATCTGTCACCAGTCAAGATCACACTTACATTAGCTAGGGAAACCAGTGTTACATCTTCAGTTTATTATCACCTCATACTGTCGAAGGAGCCACCCTAACACTTCCTAATAGGTTAAAGGAAATGCTGTGCTGTCACTCCCTTGCCGTGAAGTTTCTCACCTAGCCATCAGGAAAGGGCACCCTTAGAACTTAAGTTGAATCTTGCACAAAGAACTCAGGCATGTAGCAATTAATACATCCCAATGCTTAGCACAGAGGGGGATCAGAACTATCAAAGCAGCCAACTGTCTTTACCTCATGGGATCTAGACTGCCACTATCAGGATCCGTACGCCAACTTAGCCCCTAGTGGGTTTTAAACCTTTGGGGGCCCTTGGATTTACACCCAGGTTCTAACCTTCCCAATTACAGCTCTGATGGCCCCAGGAATGACTTCTCAGGTATATGAGAGTGTAACTGACAACATATCCCCGCTATTGTACCTGTCAGCTGGCTTAAGGCCAGCTTGTTTCTGGCACACAAGTATAGCTGAAGCAACTAGTATTTGTATCACTGCAACCTGAGTCTTTGTACCTTTAATCCTGTCCTTCCATACTGGGAGGAAGGAATGTTCTCAGGTTTCCCGAGATGTACTCCATTGGAATCTACATGTCCAGTCTTGAGGTATACTTGTCTATGGTCCAAGTGAAACTCCAAACTCACTGCCCAACACCCACCTTGAAGCCCCAAAACTTAGGAAGGCCCTAATACTCCCTTCTACATCAGGGCAGCCACCTTGGAGAGTCCCCAGTTCTTGCAAAGTATCCAACTCGTACCAGACAGTCCATAGCTCAGAAACCCACATAACGGCGAGAAGCCACAGCAGCCAGAGTATTGGAGTGAAGCAATACAGGTCACACCAGGTTAGTTAAGACACATTCCATTTTCATGCTTTCAGTATCTGTAGAATACCTAGACCATTAAGTCCTCAGTTGTCAAGTCAAGACATAGGTCTAAACCCAAAGCTAACAGCATCAGGCAGGCAAAGAAACTGTCTCACAGGAGGGGACAGTAGTCCAAGACCCTTCCTGGATTCTATGCCTTCACTAGTACCAAAGAAGTTTCCCTTAAGGCACAGGGAAGAAGAGACCTTGTTGTTTACTTCCCATGACCAGGCAGAGTCATTGCCACCCAACCTACCACAGTAATGTCAGGTGTCCTGCAGAAGACACTGTATTCTCACGAACACCATCACAGGAATCACACCGATAGTGCCTTCAAAACCGAGCCCTTGGGTTTTGAGAACTCTTCAAAGTCTACCTCCAAGAAGCCAACACACTGCTTTTCTTATGGCAATCCATGCTCTACCCACAGCCACTTAGCTTCGGAGCTGTAAGATGATTGCCTTAGTCCTGACAACTCATGTTTCCTTTCTAACCAGGGTTCAGCTTCTATGAGGCACCCAATCAGGGACTGATGTGGTAGGACAGAGCTAGCAAAGAGCATTAAGCAGAGGGAAAGCAGTTCTAAGCCATCTCGTTCTATCCACCTTTAATCCCTGCCCTATTTGGTTCCCAATGAATGGGCCGATACAGGAGTGGTTCCCAGCAGCTGGACAAGTAGAAGCCATCAGGATTCTTTAGCTTTAGCACCATAATGCTATCTGATAATGGTCAACCCATGAATGTGGTGAACTTCACAATGGAAGACCATGAGTGTTCAAGCAAGTGTCTCCCTTTAATTTTAATAGCAACACTGAGCCAAAGAATGCAAAGTCGTTTTCAAAAGATCCCGGCAAACATCCAGCAGGACCAAACTTCAAGAGTAAAGCCACAAGCTGTTGCTTGATAGATCCAGTATTTTGTTCTTAGGTGAAAGCCCATGGCCGGACCTGCAAACCCCAGGAGCTGGTTGGGTGACAGACATCCCAAAGCTGTTTGCTATGTGTAGGGCCCTGGATTTTCCTTCCAACCACAAAACCTATACTGAAACATGCTGAAATCGTGCCCACCCTTCAAGTTTTCATTCCTGCACGTTTCTCGGCCTTGGATCCAGGAGTTCAAGGGCCAGAGTCTCAGCAATTTTGTGGCACCACTTTAGCCTGTGAACAACCTACACCAACCACTAGAGGCTGAGCTCACAAGTTCTTTTGATGCTCTAAACCAGGAGCACTATTGGCAAGTGTGAAGGCCCAGTCCACACTGAAGTCTAACTTCTAGTCTGGTACTCCCTTGTACTAGGGAGACCCTCTCCGACAGGAACCAGGGGTCCCCCTCACCATCACATGGGGATGGCCCCAGGAGGACTGAAGCAACCAGCTTTTATGAGAACTTTCAGTTACCATACTCAAGGGCCAGAACATTCACTGCTCAATGCCCTAAGTAGTTCTCAAGCCAGTCACTCAAACTTTATAGCCCATAGAACCCCTGGACACTAACCCAGCTGTCACCGTATGAGGACCTCCCCTCTTCCACAGCTGCAGAAGATTAACTATCAAGCTGTTGAGTGGAAATATGTCCTTGCAAAAACTGAGGGATAGGACAGCAAGTATCATGTTCTTAGAACCCTACGTCCAAGTTTGTTCCTTTTATGTCAGTGAAGTTTACTCTTCACATTACTCACTTTGTGCACTTAGCTCTTCGTGAACACAAGGAAAAAACCTCACGTAAATACAAAGCTGTTACCATGCAAGAGCTTGGAATTTCTAGCCATTAGGGCCATCCACAACACTTACACATCCAAGAAGCCCAAATTGTGCAGGATTTTCCCCACACCGTCTCACTTCCCACAAACCCCTTCTTGCTCACCAGTCTTTCCTCAACCTCTGGAATACTTGTGTTGCAGTTTTTCATCTTAGTTTTGACTAACCCATACTCAATCCTGTTAAGATTCCTAACCACCTGCAGCACTTCCAGTTTTAAGACCTACCTCGTTTTTGTGCTTTAAGAGACAGATTGAGGCTGGCGCCGCGGCTCAACAGGCTAATCCTCCACCTTGCGGTGCCAGCACACCGGGTTCTAGTCCCGGTCGGGGCACCAGATTCTGTCCCGGTTGCCCCTCTTCCAGGCCAGCTCTCTGCTGTGGCCCAGGAGCACAGTGGAGGATGGCCCAAGTGCTCCCCATGGGAGACCAGGAGAAGCACCTGGCTCCTGCCTTTGGATCAGCGCAGTGCACCAGCAGCAGCGCATCAGCCACGGCAGCCATTGGAGGGTGAACCAATGGCAAAGGAAGACTTTTCTGTCTCACTGTCCACTCTGCCTGTTAAGTCTGGAGCCACCTCCCCCCCTCTTCTGGTTCCAGGCTGGAGATGTTCTACCAGAGACCAGCAGGACTCCAGACATCACCCAAGGTTCTCACCCAAGTTTGTCAAACTTGACACTTTAGAGACAACCTTTGCTATCCGATCACTATCTGCACACTGAACAGTTGGTGTAACTCCATGATGTGAGGTATTTCTGGGTGCTCACAGCAAATATGGCTTGCAGCAAGGGCAAGGGGGGATATCAGCAAGCTGCCCTCTGCCATTTTACCACTAGGCACGTGTTTTATGCTTTTTGCTACGCTTTGCTATTGATCTTTACCCAGAAAAAAATTGGCCCGAGAGTCTAGGAAGGCTCATATTTGAGGGAATGTTATGCTTTTAGTGGGTATTACACTATCATAGTAATTACATCTTCTGTTAACACGTTTTTGCAGTCAAAGGGCAGCATGGACAGGATACTGCTTCAGGAAGAGGTACTTTGGGAAATATAGCATCCACCACCTGTAATGTCACACCCACTCACCAAGTTAGATGCCACCAATATATAGAGGTGGTTTTTCTGTGGCAGAACATGATCTACATGAAGGATCCGATATCCAAGTGGAAAGCCAAAGAAGGCGTTTCTCTAGAGAGCGTTTCCACTGTGCTTCTGGCCCTGTCTAGATACTGATGTGGTTTGTGGACTCAAAAAGGCCTCCATAGCCTTGACAGCTCATGTCAAGAGCCTGTTATCACTGATGTCAAAAATTGTCAATATTAACAGGAGTCACTTAACTTGCTCCCCATGTAGGACCTCTGTCCTTGATGAGTTGTACTGTGAGAATGGCAAAGTTTGTTCTTGAACAGTACTTTATACTTTGTGTCTGGGTGCAGATTGTGGAAATGGCGTTGAGGTGCCAGACAAGGGGCTGTGCCTTTGACATGGCACAAGAACATCAGAAACACTAAAATATTTAGATTCAAAGTGGAACAGGGGAGTTCCAAGATATAGTAGGGAGGGAGCTTACTGCTCTAGCCCAGAAAGTTTAAAAAGGTGCAGATAGTATAGTCTTGGGGAAAAGTTAGGGGGAAAAATGGCAGAGGAAACTACCAAAGTTAGAGGGACACGGTGGACCTATGTGGAGGGCATGGGTGCCCACGGCTCGGGACTTCAACAGCTGAGAGCCTACCCCCCAGCACTGGAGAAGGCAAGTAGACCACAGCAGCCCAAGCTACTGGCAAAAAGCGGCAGGAAGAGCCTAGAGGGAACCAGGTTGAGCCCCAAAGTCTTTCAGCCAAACTAAAGGGATGGGAAACTTCTCTCCCATCACTTTACAAAGGCGTACTCTAACCAACCAATAGAGCAGGCGCCATTTTGGACACGTTTAACAGCTGTGCCTGCTCTTGTCTGTGCCCAGCAACCATAGCTAAGCCTCTTGTCCCTGGTGGGGAGAACAGGGGACTAGGAGCTTGTGACTGAGGCTTCTGAACCCGGACTGTGGAAAAAACAGGGTAGGCAGGAGGACTCATGGCGTGGCTGGAACTTTGAGCAATTTCAGCAGCGAACACCACAGGCTTAGCGGTTCCTGGCTAGCTGGCAGGAGACCTTGCTGGGCAGTCTGAACTTACACTGAGGACAGCACAGATCCTTGTGAGGGCCTTGGAATAGAGCAAACAATACTTACTGGGGCTAGCACTCAGGCTCTGGTCTCCATCGAGCGCTCAGCTGAGTATACCTCCCTTGAGGAAAAGTTTACCATGCCAGACCTGGGCGTCACCTTAGGTACACCCTTAATTCTGGAGAACTGAACAGAGCTCTGGCCACAACCACTACCAAGCCTCGAGATTCACTGAAAGCAGACATTCCACTTACCTACAGAATCCTAGTGCAATAAAAGCTGCCACAGCAAAAAATCCCATGGTTATCTCCATAAGTGCCGAACACCAATCCAAGAATTAGAGGACAACACAATGCCCTCCAAAGAACATGACACTTCAATAGATTGTGAAGAGCGATAGGAAAAAATGGGAGAAGTTGATCATAAGGTTAGTTGGTGTGTTTGCTTTTGACTATTATAAAGTCCATGCAGGACATTGGAAAAGTATCTCCCATGAAATTGAGATCTTAAAGGAATCAGAGTGTAGTCGAGTTGGTCTTCTGTATTTGTTAAAAACTAATCTTAATGGGATGGGAGAGGGAGATCAAACAGGAGTGGGATGGGAAGGTGGGGCGTGGGGCAAGCCACTATATTCCTGAAGTTGTACCTTTGAAGTTGTTAGATAAGAGCTTTCTTAAAGCTAAGGTGGTTCTTGTTCTCTGGACATGATCCTTCTGTCCTTCACTCATGCATTTCACCCCTTCAGGTCCTTTCTGCTCCAACACTGCTCCTATAGGCTTAGCCTACTCTCCTGAAGACCGCCTGTACACCCCTGCAGTGAAGGCTCAATGCAGCCCTTCCCCCCTTAAGAACACTTCATGGCTTGGGGTGGCCTCCAGGGCAGGCCTAGTCCTTTGGAGGAGACACCTGAGGCTATCCGGGAAAGGTGAATGCAAGTCCTTGCCACTGTTTAAGTTTTGTTCGTTGGCAATGCTGGGGAACAAGCTCCATGAGCTTTGATCACTCACGTCATGTGCTTGTTTTCTGCTTGGTATTTCATGCTGTGCGCCAAGGCAATGCGAGTTACCGACCACCTGGATGGCATCCATCTCTCAAGTCTAGTTGATGTTCTCCCAACTGGTCTGCTAGGTTGTTCGGTATAGGTCTTACGAGCCCTCAGATCAGCTGCCTATAGCACTTTACGACTGCTTACTCCAAGAGCACTCCAAGAAGCTATCCAACTGAGGCTTCACAAAGCCAGTGTTCCTCTGGGAACAGTCTTACAGTCTGGTTCAGAGCTTTCCCCTGACCAAAGTACATAACAGGCCCAGCACATCTGTCTAGCAGTGTTCAGGTAGGGCATGTCTGATGCCTCCCCAACCCCGTAGTGTACCAAGGACCACCCTCTGATAGAGCTTGGAATAAGTTAGACCATCAGCTAATAGCCAAATCTTATAGCAGGGATAAGTAAGAGCTGGGGCCGTCAGGCCTGCAGTGTAGTAGAAGTGGCCCATGGTAGAAGATACACCAATCCCTGGGCAGTGACCAATGGCCTGGACATCACTGGAGTGTTACTTAAAGGAGCTGTCAAGTAAGATTACTCCAGGTTTGGATGTCCAAGATTCAGAATCTGATCAGATGTGAACACGCTGCAATGAAGTCAACAGCTCAAATAATTCTGCCAGTTGCCAACAGCTCATCCTCATCCAGAAGGCAGGTGAGTACCCAGCATGGTCACTTATCAACCCTAAGCTACCGCCTCCTTGGCAGAACTGTTTACAAGTGTTCAATCTTAAGACAAAACTTGTCACTTGGTAGCAAAATGACAGCCACCATGTTTCTTGCATTCCACAATATGCCATTAGTTCAGGCTCATGCAAACCTACCCTTGCTAGTTTCATTTCCCGCTTGTGGAGCCCTCCGCTTCTTTCAGGTGGCTTCAAGGCAGGGTACCACCCACATGCCTGGAATCTCAGCTAGTTATCTCACCTATGGACTGATGCCACAGAAGATGTGGTACACGGTAGGCTTGTCATGGGGGCCCCTGGTTCTCCCACAGGAACACAGTTCCTTAGAGTAGCAGGAATTTCAATGTTCAAGCCCTCAGGAAGCAGACTCTGGGCAAGGACAGAAAACCTGAAACCTACAAAGAAACAACTATCAAAAGGTCACTGGTCAGATTCAACCGTGAAGTGTTATAAACTAGCTCTAAGGTTAAAAGTAGACAGGATTCAAGTTGAAGAGAAGCAACACACGAGTTCCAATTTACTCAGCTGCAGGCTTCAAATCCAGGAGGGAGTGGGATGAGCCTCTCATGGTGCTGAATGAAGAAACTGCCAGACATCTGTATCCAGCAAAACTACCCTCTGTATGAAGAGGACATTCCCAGTTTACCGTTGGCATACCCGTGTTCGACAGTCAAGTTTCTCCTAAATGAGATACTGTATCAAGACAGTAAGACTCACTGGTAAGAATGAAATGCAGAAAGCACCAGTACCAAACATGGTGTTTAGACCACATTTTTCAGTCGACACTTCTAAATACTATGCTGAAACATCAAGAGGCAGAAAGAGGCCCAACCAAACCAAGAAAACCTACATGTGATTAGAGGACAAGCCAGTGCCCCAGGATTCTTTATCTTCCTATTTTTAGGAAGTTTAAATTCATTTTAGCATGCTTTACTGTGAACTTTCTGTAAGCCTCAAGGTACCCATGAGGCAAGATGTACACATTTACTGGAAGAAATACTGGAGTCACATAATCTCAAGTAGAAGGCTGTAACTTGATTACAGAACACCCTTGCATTACCAATATCCACAAGCAGCTATTCATGTTGGTCAGACACAAGTTGAAAGGTGAACTCAGAACAAGGCTAACTTATACTTGGTTATGCTATTGACACCATGAGCTTACAGTGCCATTTTACTCAAGACCCCAAACTTGACTTTAAGAACCCTCACCTTGTCTCTTCATTACAAGAGTTCTCCCGGGTTTCCATATCAAGTCCCTCATGCATCCAGCGCCCTAAGCAGTCATACTAGGGTCTCCAAATTCATGGAGACCACATCCACTGTTGACTATCTGCTGCCTTTTAGGAGTTCTACCTTCCAACTCCCGATTTATGGAGGAGCCTCTGTCAGAAGCTGATGGTGCTGCTCCACCTCCATTTCCTGAGCCCCCTCATCCATTTGAGGGATAATACCTCCTTGTAATCTTAACACTCGTCTTGATTTCTACAATGGCTGGCCCCCAAAGGCCTATGATTATTAGCCCCCCACCCCAGATCACTGCTCACCCTGGCCAGAGGGGCAAGTTTCTACCTTCTTGCCACTGAACCAAGGTCAGATCTATGTTAGACTTGGTTTTCAGCCACAGTGAGCTGCATTTACTATCCACAGGACTCTGCTTGGCGTCATGCCCTTGCTTACTTCTCTGATTTTAAGAGCTACTGGTTGAATACCCTGTAAGATTTTTATACTAATGTACCTCTAGAGCCCAATTTGGGTTCCATTCCTTACTCAGGCAAGTCTCTTGAACAGCACCCATGTGACCATAAGCTCTGTACCCTGGATTTTTCCAGATGCTATCTACTCTTTTAACATCCTTTTCAGTGCCTTCTAATCTACATGTTTCCAGGCTTAGGTTTTAACACTAAGGTGTGACTAGCATGCATAAGCCACTGTAAGACCTGGAACTGTAAGCACCCAGTTTATAGGTCACCTTTGCCTTCTTCCCAGTGTCAGTAGCACCAAATCCAGTACTCCATAGACAAACCTAAGCTAGATTCTACCAAATTCACCTATACTAGGGTTGACAACTAAAACCTCATCCCTCCAATTATCTGGACAACTAGTTTTGAGAGAACCCAAAAGGCCAAGAAAGCGAGTGAGCAACTCAAATGCTTATGGCCAAAGACCGAAACTATCTGGTAGTGCCTCTGTAAGGAGCTTAACTTCAAGCATATGTGGTGTCACGTGACTCGGCAACCTTTAGCACTAGCAGCCTCGTCTTTTGGCCGACTGCTAGAAACTTAGCTTCACATTAACCCTTCAGGACTTCTAGATTACTTAGTCGTTGTGTAATACTCTGTACTCCAAAGCTAGGATGTAGTATCCAGCAGCCTAGGCAGAGATCTAACAGGGTTCCTGCCACCACCTCAGTGTAACCCTCATGGCAATTAGTTGCTTCATGTCCCACAACTCCTGCCCTTTCAGGATTTCAGGTTCTGAACCTGTAGAGCAAGTGGTAAATGGGTTATGTACAGTCAAAGCTGTAATTCACTTAGGCCATTTCCTCCCAATATGCCAGCAAGAACTACAGTCACTACTGGCAGGGGTAATCACGTTGACCATGAGGAAGTGTTTTGGTTGCACATTAGAGGATTATGTCTACACGTGATATTTACTAGGGTGCTTTGTCAGAAGTTAGTCATTACAACAACCATGACCTCACAAATGCAGTAAGCAGGTGCTCCGATTCCACATGGAAGTTCTTGAGGACTAGAGGAACAGTGTAGATCAGTCACTGGTACAGGATGGGAGGGGGCAAGTCTATGATGTTTGAGGCGATGCTGGGTATCAATAGCATGGAAAGACTACCTGTGCAGAATACCTTCTGGCATTCATATTTAGGTGTAATGAAAGGTGCCTCAAGATGAAGACTTGTCAAGATAGTCAAACATGGGACACATTGTCGTGTTACATTCAGCAACTCTGCTCCTTCTACCTAGGAGTCACATGCAAACATTTCCAGAAGTGTATGGCAGAGCAAATTCGGGCAGCCGTAGGACTAGTGCTTGCCTACACACTAGTACTTAATCCCCAGGAAGAACTGAGGTAGGGAGGGACAAGCATAGGTCAGTCACCCATGGGTATCCACATGAGCCATGCCATCGGGACTGCCCCTCCAGGAAGTATCGAGTTGGCTCCAGTTACCTAAAGGGCAAAGGGCAGCCTGCTCACCAGCACATTCTTTGTTTACTCAAGTCAGTTTCCAACTTTCACTGTTCCTGGAATCACTTCTACACGAAGTTTTTAACCACTAAAATCCTTGTCTCAGGGTGTGCTTTACCCCAAACAGGAGTAAGGCCCGAATTGCCTCATTTTATGTGGCACTCATTAACCTTGAAGTGACTCTAGTCTGACCAATGGAAGTGGGCTCAAGCAGAGTTCTTTTCAGTAGAGGGAAGTGGTCAACATTCTGACATCGTTTACTTTCATCCAAGGACTAGTAAGTCTGCAAAGCTTCAACGCAGCATAGTCCCATTCTTTCCTTGTGAGCATAAGCATCTTCAGAGGACACTTGGGAATGATTAAGAGCATTTTACAGATGCTCTTCAGTTGTTTGGAAGAATAGTGGGTGATAGTGAGCTTCAACATGAGCTATTCTCCACATGCAAGGATACACAGTGGTTCAGTTTTATGCAGCCCTGTAGTATCAAGAACCTATGTCCTGGTCCTTTCCACCCTCTTATGGTCTTTAGAATGACTTGACATGCATCTAAGACCCAGAACACTTACCGAGCTTGAGGTTCTACAGCTACATTTTACATCCAAGTTCAAAGCCCGAGCTGCATCTTCCATGCCATTTTTAATTGGTAAGGCAGTGACTTTCCTGGAGTCCCTCTAGAAGAGGTTTGTCTCGTTAGCTATTGTAGTCTTATCAGTACTCGCAATTCATCTGAACTTTCCAGCTGCTTTGTGATAGTGGGCAGTGCAGGGGCTGTGTACAGCTACTGCTTTAGTAAGGCAGTAGTACACACCATACAATTTGAGTACTGTAGAAGACCAAGGGTCAGGAGAGAGGGTTAACCCTTCTAGGGCCCTACATACTGCTTTCTCATAGCTCAGTATTTCAATGCCAATACACCCAAGCACAAAGTACCACATACTTCCTTCTCACCGCCATCCCCCCAGCTTTGATGACTACCCAGGACACCACAGTTCACAAGGAGACCTTATTTCTACCCTCCATGCTTTGTTTCACCCGACATCAGGGACAGGAAACCAGGACTTTACAACCCCAATTCTGTGTCCACATGACTGATGTGGAAATCACGTGCTCCAACAGAGAACTCCCACTCTTGCTGTGCCAACAGCTCAAAGGAGGGACTTCCTAGGACTTTCCCAGCACACAAAGGCAACCTTAGGAACATCACATCCAAGCCTTGTTTAGTTTTATGGCCCAGGGATATACAAGGCTTTGCTTTTAAACTCGTATAGGTCAAGCAGCTGGGTAGGAGCCTCCTGCTTTACCTGGATTCTAGGAAGGAACAGATAATGCCCCTCTCAAAGGCCAGGACCCCCAGAGGTCAGTGTAATAGGGTCTCTATAGGCCCATAGACATGTAGGTTTTCAAAGTTATCTTGGGGATAGGTAATGTACCTGACCAAGAAGTTGCTGTCTGACCATTATACTTGGAGCCCAACTCTACCATCAGGTAGCACAAGTGAGAATCTGAGCAGCTTAGTTAACACATCATTAGATGGAGTTTAGCAGCATGTCTGAAGGGCTTCCTCTTAATGCACCAGGTATTCAACAACCAAAATCCGACACCCAAGTTAGGACAGTCAAGTCAACTTCCCCCTTTAAGACCCCATGACTAAGCTTCTGTTAGACCATGTGCCTAACTCCCAGGCAATGGTATGTTAAAGCATGCTCATGACTGTACCTCCCTAGGAGACAACTAGTTTCACTTACTCCTTTCAGCAGGCTGGAACATAAGTGGTCATAGCGAGAATCCTTCAGTGAAGCAAAGGTATCCTGGTAGATGTTTCACCACACAACTAGGTGGATCCCAAACCCATTGTTGAACCTGAGTAACTCCATTCCTAGCATTAGTTCTAACTAGGGTAGTTTCATGTCATGATTGACAGTGGATGAGTATCCTTGAGTGATCAAAACTAGTTATCTATTAGCACTCCAGCTTCAGCAAGGCTTCCCAAAGGATACTGGACCAACTTCCTTTGGGCAACATGCTTCCAGTAGAACCTCCTGCCGTCCGGTCAGGTTCTTCCATGGAGCTAGAGCAAGACTCTGTCAGTACTTTGTATCATGAGGTTGACAAATGCGCCGCTCTTTCTGCATTGCTACAACTTCAAACTCTAGGTCCTGTATGGCTCTCCAGGCAGTTTGGTTCTCCAATGTACCTCTCATCTTTGTGGGAACAGCTGACCAGAGAAGATGGTGTCGCAGCTGGTATTTAGCATGCCCCATTCCAGTGAGCACCCAGAGTTGTCACTGCAGATCCACTAGCCAGAGAGAAGTACATTGAACTCCTAGGCTCGTAAGTCTGAACAGAGAAGCCCCTCGACCTTAAATGAGTTCCAGGGCCATAGGAGAATCGCCTGTCTTGTACCCAGTCCTGTTTCTGCACCTCATCTCAGGTGTTCTTCAAGACTGTACCTTCCATACCTGTTGTAGCTTAGAGTACACCAGCCCACTAAGTACCACCAGAACGAATGGCAGGACGTCATCCCATAGGTTCAGTTAATTATCCCCAGGCTCTCAGCCAGCAAGCACCTAGACACTTTGGAGCCCCATGAGAAGCAAAGTCAGGTTCAACCCATTCTGAATACCACCTCCAAGCTGTTGTGCCCCCAGTGCCAGGTGCTTCCCCAGCTCCTGGAATAGATACTTGATGACCACTGAACCACCTGTGACTGTCACAGGTGCAAACTCAGGAGCTATAAGGAACCTGCTAAGCAAGTCAAAGTCCCTGAAAAGGTGATGGAATCCAGGTTCACACATTGGGTTGTAGCTGTAAGGTAACCCAAGGGGTTAACTGCAAGTATCTTAATGAATTTCTCGGGAAGAGGATCAAAGTCTTCAGATTACAGGTCAGAATTCTGTTCATAAAATCTGGGGGCACGGGTCTTATGATGCGCATTAAGCCACTGCCTGCTGTACCAGTTCCCCATATCCAAGTGCCCATTTGAGTCCTGGCTGTTGTGCTTCCTATAACTCCTGCTAAGTGTGTAGAAGGCAGCGATGGCTTATTTGAGCTCCTGCCCTCAACATGGAAGATGGGGTGCAGTTCCTAGCTTCAATCTGGCCATTGCAACCACTTGGTGAATTACTCAGCAAGTAGACCATTTTGCTGTGTTGTCTAGTCACTTTGCCTTTCAAATCAGGCAAGAGAAAACAGTGAAAGTTGTTTCTGTATTTTAAGTCTGAATTAGCAAGTCATGGGGTCAGAAGTGGATACATTGACATTTTGAACACCCTAGCTGTCTCTTCATAAGTTGATGTATTGATCCTTCCTGAACAATGTTTTACCATAAAAATTAGACTAATCTAGGTAGCTTTTCACTGCATACTGTACCTCCTGCAGAGTTATTCCCGGGATTGACAGTGTAGTGTCATGGAGTTAGAAGCCAGCTTTGTTATGATCCAGAGCTTTATGCATGCCCCGAATTCCCAAGGGAGTGGTTTTTGGCAGGCATTATGGGCAGATAAGAGGTAAAGTTGAATGGGCCATTGATTTGCAAGGCCTCTTCCCAGTAATGTTACTTCCCATCCTCAGGATAAAATACAGAGGATGGCAAATTCTTACACCTTTGTTCTATGGGCTACAAAAGTCCTTGTAGGTTGATGTTAGACATTCAAAATTCGGACGACAGTCTATCATTCTACTTCAGACCTCCCTGTAGTTATTTAATACCCCACAAGGGAAACGCTTCCCAGTACAACCATTGCACTATTTTAGTATTGCTTAGTATATTACCAGTTGTTAGGATAGTCGAAGATTGTGTTTACATAGCCTTAGGTATTTACTGTTTGGTAACTTACATATTCATAGGAAGCTGCAGGGGTAGCCCATCATGTTTGGTATTCGAAGACAGAACCAGGACAGTTTACTGCTGTGGTCTAGGAACATAGTTAAGGAGTGGAGCAAATACAGTCTCAGGCAAGAGTTAGGGAGAAGACTGAAGAGGAAACTCTACAAGCTGGATGGATGCTGTGGATATTTATGGAAGGTGTGGACACAGCTCAGGACCACAGGGGCCAAGAGCCTCAGCACCAGCTTTGCAGAGTTAGGCAGGACTAGACTGCAGCATCAAGTCACTGGTGGTAAAGCTGTGTAAAGAACTTGGTGTGAGTCCAGCTTGGCACCCTGTGGGCGACATTGTACCAGCCAACCTAGGGGAGGGCATGTTTCTCCCTCTAGCTACTCAGCACCAGCATCCTGTAACAAGCCAGGAGCAGGCAGGTGGGCACTGCTGCCCTTAACAGCTGTGTTAGCGTCTGACCACACCCAGCAACCAGCCGAGAGGCCCGAGTCTGGAACTGGCAGGGGGCTGGGTGCTCGTGACTGTGGGAGCCTTGTGTGCGGGGACTGAAAACACTGGCTGCATGGGAGGGTACAAGGTGTTGCTGGGTCTTTGGGCAGCTCCACATGCTTAAGGCTCCAATTCCCTAGTGAGGGTCATTGCTGTGGGATCCATGCTCACACTAAAGGATGTAGGGATCCTATGCGTGGTTCTTGAGGCAGCATGGATGAATGTTATACCTACCGAGGCTAGTACTCAGGCATTGGTCTCCTTGGAGATGCAAGCATAGGACTACAGAGCTGAACAAACCTCCTGACGAATTTTACCACACCCAACTTGGGTGGCACCTTGGACACTCCCCTCACCATGGAGCACTGAGCCAAGTTCCCAGGCCGTACCTAGCATACAGCTCTGGATATTCAAAGCCATTATGGTAGCAGGGGGAAGAACCAAGTATTGCCACAAGTACCTAAAGTAAGTGCAGCAATTCAAGAAACAGGACAATATGCCCCAAAGGAACACAAATGCCTCAATACTGGAATGCAAAAATGGAGACTGAAGTGCCAGAATTTGAAATATAGGACTTTGTAATCAGACGCAGGTCTACAAGTTAGAGAGACCCATGTGATAGGAATCGAAGTTTCCCATGAAATTGAGATTTAAGATCAAAGATCAGAAGCGAGTTCATTAGAGATTGTGGTAGAAAGCCAGACTCAGGAAGGCAGAATATTCAAGTTAGATCTCTGGAAGTTTTCAGGGAACTTCGAAAGCTAAACATGTCAGGTTTATGGGATACTCTCGAACTACCCAGTGTACAGATCTTGGGAGTTCCTGAAGGCGTGGGAAGAGGATTAGAAGGCCTTCTCAGTGAAACAGAAAACTTCTAGTGTTGAAAGGATTTCTATACTTCTGTACTTGGAGGTCCAGACATGACAAGACCTTTACCATGACACATTGTAGTCAAACTCAAGATTCTGAAGTGTGCAAGAGAAACATCAGGTTACTCAGGATCTCTAGTTACAGAGAACTTCAAAAACCCTATAGGCTAGGAGGGAATGGAGATATTCCAAGTCTTGGAGAAAAACTGTCAACCCAGAATACCATACCCTGCAAAGCTCTTTATGAATGAGGGTAAAGTAGAGACCTGATACAGTTTGTCACCACCTCATCCGTTATAGGAGATGTGGTACAGACACATGGTCATCATGAAAGATGAAGGTGGAAAGTCTCCCAGTAGAAACAAGGGAAGTCTTTGTGGGGGCCGGCACTGTGGTACAGGTTAAAGCCCTGGTCTGCAGTGCTGGGATCCCATATGAGCACTGGTTCTAGTCCCAGCAGCTCGTTCCAATCCAGCTTTCTGCTACTGCCTGGGAAAGCAGTCGAACATGGCCCAAGTCCTTGGGCCCCTCTACCCATGTAGGAGACCTGGAAGAAGCTCCTGGCTCCTGGCCTCAGGTCAGCTCAGGCCATTGCTGTCACTTGGGGAATGACCCAGAATGGAACACCTCTCTGGCTGTACTTCTATAACACTTTCAAAATAAAGTTAGGTAAACAATGTTGAGAAATGGCAGGGCCGGGTTTTTACTCAATAGTCAAACTGCATATGGCCTCAACCACCCAGTTAAGACTGGCTGAATGGGGTAAGAACCCACCTATGTTGCCTACAGCACACATATCTCAAAAGGTACATGCAAACCTGAAGTGAAAAGATGCAAAGATATGCCATGCTAACTGAAACCAAAGAGCAGGTGTAGCCTTCCTAACAAAGTGGGCTAACTGTTGAGACAAAGGGCACTATAGTGATTAAGGGACCAACAGAAAGGTAACTATTAGATATTCAATTGCAGGGCACCTAGCTATTTAAGAGCCATGTTAAAGGGTCTAGAGGCAGACAGGTTCCAACCCAATAGCAACTGGAGTGTTCAATACCCCTGTCAGCAATAGACTCAACCACACATAAGTCAGTAAAGAATCTCTAAGGGTAGCACTTCAAGTTTTATGTTTCCATTGTCCCTGTTGGGGCAATTTATTCTGGCCCATTGCTACGAGGCCTGCCTACATTGTAACAAGGGGACAAATATCCTACAGGTTTTTTCACCCAGCACAGGTGAAGTCTGTAGCAGAGAAGCAAGTTGAGGATCCAGTCTCCCCCTCTAACCCTCATATGAGATGAACAGGACTGTACAGCAGTCTCTAGCATACACCCAACTCTGATGGGGACACATGGGTTGTCGAACAGTCCACCTCAAGAACTTATGAGCTTTCTGCTGTTGGGTCCTCTGCATTCTCCACCAATACAGCAAGGTTCAGGACATCGTCATTAACTGTTCAGAGTATGCCTGTACTCTATACCCCAGCCAAATCCAAGGACCTCTCAAACCAGAATCGGGAGGAGACCCTCTTGAGTACATTCAAATGGACCCACCATGGTCAACTGGCACTCCATAATGGGCATCTTGAACTTCATCCTACACAGCCTGATCATCTTGTCCCGTCTCTGCTGGTAGGGGGTAGACAAAACCTGTTCGTCACATAGCCCTTCCTCCGTGGGAGGAAGTTTCTCCTCCCCGCCACCCACCCTTAACTGCCTATGGTCTTTACCACTGTACTTACTTCAACACACCCAGTTTGTCAACCTCTGGAGATACCATCTCTTGTCAGATATCTGCTCAGTATTGACTAGTATATAGGGAGTTCTCAGATTAGGTCATACTATCTGGATTTTCCCATTTCCATTAACAGTCAGAAGACAGCAAAACTTAGCAAAGTTACGATGTAGTTGGGACTTGGTCAAGTCCCACTAGATAAGTGTTAAGATTAGTGTGTTTTATGCGACTAAGTGCACAAGTTGTTCAGTTTGTCTAGTAGACAGTGTCCTAGGCATTAGCAGGCAGATATTGGTTTTATGAGTGAAAAATGAGTGATGCTAGAGGGTGTAGCTCAGGCTGCAGGTTCTGCAGCACAGCCTAAGCCTGTACACCCCTGCTATCAGTTGCTACGACTCTGGAGTGCCCCCAGTATCATACCCACTCTTTAGGACAGAGCAGGTTTCCCAGTTAGTCCAACTTTCACCCACCTCACCTTTAACCCTGTTAAGTCCTGTGAAAGCAAAACTGGAGGATTGTCTAGCACTACAGGAAACTCATCTGAGGAATGCCAAGACTTGGTCTCTTGTGACCACCTGTAGACCCTGGGACATGAATTACTTTGCCACCAACATCGCATAGATCCAAGCCCATCAAGGCCACACAGTATCTAACACATGATCCATTGTAACTTAAACTTGGAAAAAATCAAGTTCTTGCTTTTTCAGAGTGCTACTTTTTGGCCAGCAAGCTTCATTTCTCCTGCAAATAGCTCAAGCTGGAGAGCAGCTGCCTTATCACATAGTCTATGGACCATCCGTTACTGCCAAGGAGATTCCCATTCTAGCAACCGAACTCATTGAGCACGTGGATCTCCGGTTGAGGGTTAGAAATGCACAAAGCTCAGGTAAGGGTCTCTGGCTCAAGTTGAGAAAGGAATTCTTGGGCATTGTCAGTGGTAATAAGAGTACACTCACAGTAAGAGCATGGAAGTTCAAGACTGAGGAGGTCTACAACCCAGCTATCATTTTGATTAACTGAAGTGAAGTAAGCTCAAAGCTATGTACTCCAATATTGGAGGTAAGCAGGTGTCCAGTGGATGGAGATGTGCCAGATCTACGATGGAGGTCTTAAAATCTTGACATTCAAGAATTGGAGCTAAGTTAATTCATGAGGTCAGGCACACACAGGCAAGTACTAGATGGTTCACATGTATGTGGAAGTTAAATATTCCACTTGAACTTGATAGCAGTTACTGGAAACTGCTAAGGGTTTAGAAAGGGGACAGAAGGTTGGATAGCAAGTCATGTCAACAAGTGCTGTCGTCCCTGTACAAAGTTTCGCCACTATGCTATGGAAGTTAGAGGGGCTGATATATTCAACACCAACACAAGGTCAACAGAAGTTAGTCACCTGCTTTGATAAGCTTGCACTGTTTTGAAGCACTATACCATACTCCATAGAAGTGTGCAAGTACTATCTGCAGCCATACCACCCAGGATGTGCCCAGTCTCACCTGATCAAGCTAAGCAGGGTCAGGCCTGGTTAGTACTTGGATGGTGGAAGTACGCCAAGTACTACATAAACCTTAGGATTTCATACTTAAAAGTCACCATATGAAATACAAATCCCTTCAGTAACACAACTGATAACTGATGAAGTATACAGCTTTCACCTGCTTAAGTAGCTTTGTATCTATCACAGTAGTCGATGTGCTCCGAATACAGATCAGGTGTTCCTTCAAGCCCCACAGTGGACTTACAATTCACTCCAACATGATCCTTAAGCCAGTCAGTATATGCTTTTACTGCATATTTGTGTTGGGATTAAGTGTAGCCTTGTAACTAGGGCATTCATGAGCTTACCATCAGGTTTTAGCCAGGACACATTCTTATTCAAGAGCTACAAATGGTAGGGAGGGGTCTGGGTTAACTTACGTCACCACTCGAAGTATCCACCTTTGAGGCTCACAGCTGGTCAGCTGCAGTTCCTCACCCTGTTGCAGTCTAATTTTTGCCTCTTGTCATGAGACATGGGTCCATCCATAGGATGGCTGTCAATTTCTTTGGGTAACAACCTTAAGACAGGCTGTAACTGCCATTTGTATGTAGTATACCATGATTTCTACCCGATCTACAGCAAGAACCAAGTCATGACACCCAAAGGCTTACCACAACCTTGAGTGCTAAAAAGAAAGGATCACAGAACCATCCAATAAGCTGCCTACCCTACATGGATGCTGCCCTGTCTTAACCACTCCACCTTGTAATTCACCCCATGGCTTATTTGTAACTACAGGCCACACTCTTGGATGATCTAGAATGGGACTTGTTACTGTAGAGTCCAAAATTCTTCATCTGTTAAGTCATGGTGAAATGAATTTGGAATTCGTGACACTAGTCGATTTGTCCATGTTACGTTAACGGGCAGTTCCCAGAACCCCATGGCCTGCTTTCATGTCATTTGTGTACCAGACTTCCAGGATTAGATGGCTGCTACTATTGAGAAGTATAGGCTTCACACGGGAGGGTCCATGCTGTCGTCAGTTACAACACAGCCAACATCACCCCATCAGCCCCCATGCTTAAGCCAGCCCCTGGATCCAGGCAGTAGGAACCCCTGTAGGCTCTTCCCTACTTTTCTTCCTGCAAAGGCTCATGGTCAAGGCGGGAGACATTATGGGATTAGCGAAGACTACAGTCCTGTCCACTCCCAAGTAGCATCCCTAGATCACTCTGCTCACAGGCCAAAGGAGAGAGAATGGCTCATGTGAGGGAGCACCCTCAACCACTTAGTTCAACTTCAACAGGAAGCTAGAAGTCAGCTGCAGCACTTTACCCGAGTTGTTTCTACCTTAGGGAGGATTGTCAATATGGCAAAGACATTGTAAGTTTAAGGCAGCTTGAAGCACCATGTCTACAGGAGTATAAAGGTACCTTTGACCAAGGCTGAGGTCAAAGTCCCACACGTGATTCTATGTGGAGTCTACATGCAGTTTGACATGCCATTGTTAATCCATGTATGGCATATCAGGTGCGGCATCTGACAGAATAACATCCTTGTGCTAGGAACATTCAAGTTAGCTATAGTAACATGTCACAACAGGATGAAGACTAAGTGACGACCCACAACCAACATCCTGTGTTCAAGGAGAAAAAGCTGGTCCAGTTTTGAGATCAGAAACTGGACAATTTCCATTCACTTCTATGTAGCACTGGAAGTCTAGCCAGAACAGTTGTCAAGATGATCTTGTATATTAAAAAGCTCAAGGCTTACCAAAAAAGCCTTTAGGTTTAATAAGCCTACAGGATAGAGTATTCTTACTATGCAGCATCTCAAAGACAAATCAAATTAATCCCACTTAATGGAAGCATCAGTATTTAGGATTATCCAAGTTTTAGAACTTGTTAGACTTAAGACAAATGGGGTAATGCCCCATGTTCAGTGTTGAGATGTCGTTATCCCACGTGGTCTGATTGGGACTCAATTCCCACTTGATGTAACACATTAGCCAAGCCTAACTAAGTAGGAACACAGCCAAGCTTGGAGCACAATACGTTCCGACATGGAAGTTGCTTTTCAGGCCAGCTTGGTGGTACAAGCAAGTTGCTGCCCATGTTTGAGGACCAGTTCATGTTAAGTATTCAATCCAGCTCATTGTTCATGTGCATTAGGGCATGGCTCAAGTGGTTAAGACCCAGCTGAAGCTCCCAACTTCAGCCAGGCCTAGCCACTGTGGTCCTTGAGTGAGCTAGTGGATCAACATCTTTAGCTACATTTCTAGTAAGTTTCAAAGTTTCATCATGGCATGGATCTAGACAGGTCATTGGAAAATAGAGCCCCGACACCTTATAATACAGTTTGAAGGGGCACTAAGAAAGCATTGCCAGTTAAAAGAGTCTCATATTTGAGTCACTTGGGGAGGACTAGTTACCCAAATGCAGAGCAGTCTTACAAGTGAGAAATTTAAAGACCAAACTTTTATCTACAAAAGGGAACGGTTGCTTGACATTAACTTAGTCAATTATTTCTGCAGAGCACACCAAAAGAGGCAACACAAGTGGGACTGTAGGTTCCTAAGTTTTTAATGCAGCCATGAAAAGCCTCTTAAAATACTTGTGAAGCCCTATATCTGATAAGGTGTCAATAGCCAATAAGCAACTTGTAGTTCTGTAGTGCTAACAATTCAAAACTTTGGCAGGTGTGGGCATGTGGCCTAGTGGTTAGGCTACCCAGTCCTATATCAGAGCACCTTGGGCCAATGCCAGCCTCCAGCCCCTAACTCCAGCTTCCTGCTGACACAGACAATAGAAGTTGAGTTTCTGCCACCATGTGGGAGTTTTGAATTGAATGCCTAGTTTCCAGCTCTGGCTCCAGACCAGGTCCAAGTATTGGGGCATTTAGAGTGAATCGATACATACTTTGTCTTCAAAAGTTTGAGTTCAAGACCCAAGTTGACATTAAGACGAATAGCATCCCACAAGATATGGAAAGGTATCCAACATCTCAGGTGATGAAGTATTGAAGCTACAAGTCATCTTACTTACAACTGTTAAGATTTTCTAGTGAAATATGCAACTGTCAAGGATGTGACAAGGTAACCCCTTGGTCTACCACTCAAAGTACAGTGGTAGAGATACTCTGTAGTAGACCCCTAAAGCAGTTTGAAGTTGTTCTGTAGTCTTCCACCACTGTCCTGTATATATTCCATCATAGATCTCCATATCCATGTTGACTGCTGAGAAGTTAGCCACCTAGTAACTGTTGACAAGTGAACAAAGGTATACGTACACGGTAGGATGCTATTCAGCCTTTATGGAAGGAAATCCCAGCAGTTGGGACATGACCAAGGACATTGAGACTTGACAAGCACAGGACTGTCATGACGCCATTTACGTGTCAACTTAAAAACCAGGAATCCACACAGGAAAGTGGTAGATCCCAAGCAAAGGAACAGTAGAGGTCAGAAGAGGTCATGTTAGCTCTCATACTGTGCACTGCATCTGTGCTATGAGGCTAACTCGCACATTAGGTTTGTCATTTTGACCACACTCCAGAAGGATTTACATGAACTATAGCAGAGATACCTCTAGCAACATGAAGGCCAGCACTGGTATGTGCCCCAAAGTTGTCAAGATTTAGGCTTCTATAGATCTAGTTCATTCGTTTCCTTATTCCACCAGGTATTTAAGTTTTCAGTATTGTGACCTCTGCACTTTCTGCATCTTATAATGTAGCTAGCCCATCCATCGCTTCACCAATACACAGTACCTGATGGCCACAGTCCAACTAGGGGCTCAGTACGATAAACAGGACTCTAACAGGAAAGTTCTGAGTATACTCATGCAAGAATCAAGACTAAGAATGTGGCCAGATCTCCTCGATCACTGGATTCTATGATGTGAAACCACCACCATATCCCCCTTCAAGACTTTCGGCCCTGTTGTCGAGACTGCTGCCTCCCTCAGGATTTGCTTCAGCTGCAATGCATGCCCTTCCTGCCCTCCCATTCAGGTACTAGTCAGGGAATTTTAGGAGCAGTCCTATCAGGCCACTATACTGATTAGCTGGTCCCAAGGCAATACGTCATGGGTCTGAAGCACTGCTGTCCATGAGGTTTTTAACTGTAGTGCAAATGCAATTCCTTATCCTTTATTACCAGGTTCTCATCTGTGGTTAAGCATTCCACTTCCACTTCTGTTTCCAAATACAATCTGCAACAGTAAGCTAAATGGGCCTCAAGGAACGTTATCCCTCCTAAAGGCAGACCTCTGCATCACCACAACCAAGACCTCCTACTTCGATAGGTCTTCCGATGTGCATACTGCCCAGTTCTGCGTTGTCAGGACATTTCTAGTTACAGGACATTGCTTAAGCAACTTGAGTGGCAGTTTCATCTACTAGCAGTTTCCTGCCTCAGATACAAGATAAAAAGCTGAGAGGCTGCCGTCTAGCCCAATGTAAGTGTCCAGTTCAAGGAGTGGCTCCACCTCCAGGTTTATATAGTTCATCTACAAACTGTTCACGGACTAGCTTTACCCATCTCAGGGCAGAAGGATCCTTATACTGCCACTGAGATGTGTCCATCTTCCCACCGAAGGGGTGCTCAGTGTGTAGTCGGAACAGCATGGATCTATGTTCCATGGCACCTGCATACTTCATTGCAGTTTGTGTGCATTTGTATCAGACGCACACTAGATCAGAAGCCATTGTACTTCATTCAATGAGTGATGACTTACCTAAGGAAGCCGTTTGCCTTAATTTCCAGATGTGATTCTTGCATGTTTAACCAAGAATTCAGGGACTCTGATCCGAGTTTCTATATAGCATTAATAACTAGGCTTCTTTGATCCTACTTCCCTAGATCAGAGCATTAAGCCAGTTGTTCATGAACCACTAAGTTCTAGGTTAATAACCCCCACTAAAACTCCCCGTCTCTACAGCCTTGATTGGCAGGTCACTAGAACAGACCATTGAAAACGCTCTGGGTGCTTGCCAGTGGATTCAACTGTGGAAGCAAGCAGGAAGATAGGCGACTGTTTACTATGCTCTTCCAAGACATGTTCACACCAGGTTTACTGTGACAACTTGTGTTATCCACCTTAGAAAAACCTGGAAGAGCCTAGAAGGTCCAGTCTTACACAGCAGGCCATGAAATTGGAAATGCTAAACCTCGTGTTTAACGCCTTATGTCCATTTGTTTGATAAACGAACACTAGTCAAATGATACTAGTCCTAGGAACAATGTGTTGCTCAAGCACAGGTACTAAGACTCAACTGTCCTCACTGAAGCACAGTGGCAGACAGGGAGCGTCGACTCGATTCTGTGGCACTTGCTCCGCTTTAACCATCCAGCTTGTGGTCCCCAACAAGGACATCGTCTGCTCCAAAAGCTCGATTCAGGTTTAGTAGGTTCCAAGCAGAGTTTCATACCCTTGAGTAGCCATTAGGAGCCTTCTAGCCAGTCACGGACAAGCCCCTCAACCTGTCAACCTAGGTTCTACTCTAAGGTTCCTTGCTGCCATCTGCTGGCCAAACTCCATTTCAGCCTTTGCCGCAGCTGTTCACCCGATCCAACTACCCTGCACTGCCAGAGGTAAATCGGCACTACTTCAAGGGAAGAACTGGTTACTAGCAGAGTCTTGTGGGCTCAGATAGGTCATCTAGGTTATAAACATCACTTGATCCAATTAAGTGCATCAGATTTACCTGGTTAAACAAGCCACATGAAACTATCACAGCAATTTTCAGGCCATGGTTCTACCACTCGGATTAAGATTTCCATTTCTGAGTGCTTCAGAAGACAAGCCTTCTAAGATTCCCTGTAGATAGAGTACTTTGATATGAAAGGGTAGTAAACTGTTGTTTACCCACTCTCCAGAACAACCTAGAAACTCGGCTGTTTCTACTGAGGGCCTGATCACCCCTCCCAGCTCTTTCAAACCCAGTCAAGTAGTTAGATTGAAGTTCACAAAACAGCATTGTTGAAGCAGCACTGATAGCCACATGTCCTCTAATGGCATGACAGGCTCTGGAAGTTCGGAATGTCCAGGTGGCCTGCTCTGGTCAAGTGGTACCAGTCCATCCATCTCTGGCCTGCCTCAAGATGCTGTAAATGAGGACTAACACTGAGCCAACTCAGTGGGAAGTGATATTCCACTCTTTTGTTCTGCAAGAGTCAGTAATGTATCACAGGAATGGACGTTATCTTGGTATTTTATTCGCAGAACCCCCACTAGCACTACAGCCTGGACACTTCTCCAATCTTTATTCAGGCACAAAAGTCTCAGTTCATGTATCTAGGACCTACCATCACACCTGTGAATTCTCAGGTGGTACAGAAGTGTTGTGGAGTCCACTGGTTTTTTCATACTATGACATAGCCTCTTAAGTATTGACAGCCTTCAGGGACCAGAACACTAACAGAATGAACTAAGCTTGAAGTTTATGTCCTCCCTCAGAATATGATGTACACATCGAAGAGACTTACATGGAAGTGCATCCCTCACATTAAGGTCACTTAAGTCCAGGACCATAGTGTGATGGCAGTGGTCTTGTTTTCCATGTCAAGTGACCTGCTGGAGCTCATGGAATCTAACTTGGCAGAAAGCCAGGCTCCTTTAACAGCAGGGGAAGATACCATGAGTAGAAGCCATCTATTCTCTTTAGGAATCTTAATACTTCCTGTCCTCAGTGATAATACCACACTACTTTGGAAAGCAGCTGCACCAAAGGTTTCAAACCCTTCAGGATAAATAGTTTGACTGCACCACCATGCAAGAAACCGGTGTCATGGTGGGGAAGTTGTAAGGCAAGGTCATCTCCAGTGACAGGAGGATCACTCCACACCATTGGAATTCCTTTGGTTTCCACCCTGACTGCAGACACTGCTCTAGGGGTCTTGAGAAATTGACTTAACTGAAACCACTGTGCTTCTGATCAAACAACCCAACTGTAAAGAGGCTTCTAAAAGATGACCTAAGTCCAAGAGCATTGTTTTTAGGAGAAATTGGTTCATGAAGTTGCTTAAGAACCAGCTGTGTTTCCTACCATCAGGCTCAACCCCAGTATCTACCTGGAGCCCCATACGACCATCCTCTGGATCAGAGTCCAGGTATTCTTTAATCATTGAAGCGTTTTCTCCCCCAAAATGGAGTTTCACTTTCAGCACCATCTCTGGGTTTAGACATGCTCATTTTGATAACTTACATAGCATGTCTATCTGCAATTCAGGTACCATCAAGTTACATAGGTAGAAGTAGGATACCTTAGTGAGCTGGGAGTGACTGTCTTAGAAAGTTGGTTACTTCAAACACTTGGACAAGGTGTGACTTATCTACCAGCATCTTCCGCGAGACTCAAGTCTTGCATAGGATCACTAGACCTTCTGGTTTTTTACCTTCACCAAGGTATTACAAGTGGTCCAGGAGTAGTAGACTATTTTCTACTGTCACGTTTACCTTACCTGAACCCCATGGGAAAAAGACTATCGCACAGCTTTTTAGCAGTCGACTAGTTCAGACCCGAGATCAGTTTGCTTAGGGTCACCAGTTACAGTCACTTTGTAGCTTCTCACAGCTAAAGAAATCGAGGACTTAATCCTCCTTACCATCTGTACCATTTTAGTATTCTACAGCACATCTGAGGGCAGGCAACTATTCCTTTCCCAGCCAGCTTCCTCATTCAACAGCCCACCTGACGTGTTCCAAGGAGTTGCCAAGTTCAAACACGGCACATAGAACTTACAAATAAAACTTCTCAGTGCGATAGGAATCAGACCACATGAACAGCAGATTCCCTTCATGCCATAGGATCCACACCAGTAGGAGGATCTGCGACTTCAGTGGGTTTTTAAGCCCTCTTTGGGCGACAACCCGAGATGAGCACCCAAGTTGTAGGCTGCTTAGAGCTCTGGTAGTCCTAGTAAGGGCTCCACTCAGTGTATCAGGTGCAGTTGACAGGCCAAGGTGAGTGTTGACAGGAAGACTAAGGGAAGTCCACTTGGAGGACAGAGGACCCTTCCCTCTGAACATGGAGCTAGAACCCATGTCAGGAGGTCTTAGACACCACTTTAGGCTAATGTACCTCACCTTCCCTGCTTTATGGAAGGAAACGTTTCCCTTGCTTCATAGACATCTGTTCTAGGAAGTGCCCATGAGGTCAATCTTGAAACTTGCTTCTCCTAGGAGCTGGACCAATCCAAGAACTCACTCCTCCCTCACCCAATTTAGTTTAGAACTTAGCAAAAGCCTCATGTTGTCCAACATCTACATGTAAGATCCTCAGTTTTGTACAGTTCAGTTTATCAAGTCTTTGCTTTATGTCTAGACAGTGCTCCGAGCATCCTCAGCTCAGACTTTGAGCAAGAAGTCCGTATTATGTGGGGTTAGAATCAGTAAGGCCTGGAATGAACTTAACACTTCAAAAGTGGTAATTCATAGCCTAAGCTAGTTCCTATATCCATGTCCACAGAGTCCCTTGTAGGTAAGCAACAGGACTCGACAGCAACATGAATTAGGTTATGAGACGTCTTAAGTAACCCAAGGAAGCAGAACTGTCAAGAAAGCATACAAGTTATTGCAGATGTGCGGAACTCGGTATCTTCTAGGTTCACTTGGAATCCTGAGACACTTCAGTGCAACTGTGCACAACACGGCTTTAAGACCAGCATCCCTGTGAGGCAGTTTTAAGACACATTCCACAGCAGGAGTAGGAAGGTGTTCATATACCGTTTACTTTGCTTCATGGTGATGCAACTACCCTCGCCAGAACTGAAAGCTTTTTCTCGTGAAATCAAATTGCCAATTCTGCAATTCAATATAGGATACACCAGTAGGCCGAGGCATTACTGGCCACAGCCTGCAGTATCTGTAGGTCAACATGCTCCTCATGTTTGCTAGTGCTAACTTCCAGTGCCCCTCAAGATTTCACCTTTAGCCTAACAAGTTAGGTCCTAAATGCTGGCTATGGTTATGAGAGCCATGACAATTTCCCCCAGGCCCATTATGGATAAAGTAGTCAGATTGTCAAGTAAGTTTACTGGAAGTAGCCCAAGGTGAGACTACATGTTGTGTTCTGAGCTGCTTAGGTAATACTTTGTCACTTGCATCATCTTTTACCTTCCTAGATTCTTCCAGTTCTAACCTCAGTTCAAGTTTTCCTGTTCGTATTGATTTGAGAAGTTGACTACTTTGAGCATTTAGAGGGTGGTAGAATAGGCCATGGTGGTATCTTCCACAGGCTGTCTTCCCACTTTAACACTCTTGCCTGAGCACTTGGGCCTTTGTCAGGATCGTTTCCCATCTTCCAACCCCACCATATCTTTCATTGCATTACTTTGAATATTTATTCAAGAAGGGAAGTCTCCCCAGTGTTTGAGACTATTAGGACACAGGGTAGAAAAGCAAGATGTCGGCCTGGAGACAAGTCTTCCCCCCCTCCAAGGGGCCAAAAAATTTGAAGTCACCTGCCAGTTTGCCTTTACAAGAGCTGGGGAAGCCAGGTAGGAGACCATAGTGACTGCTTTAAGGTAGTAGGAAGACACAGTAGGAAGGAGGGGGCTTCCCCATGAGTACTCCAATTCCAAGTAGGACACTGCAGGGACACCTCCAGCTAGGACAAATCTACTCCTAGTATTACCACCAGGCCTACCCAGCAAAGTCTAGTTCTGGACTCCAAGCCAGTACAAGGATTCAGTCTCTCCAACTCAGCTAAGACAGTCAAGAGACTGCCTCCAATGTTTATCCCCCAGCCTCGAAGTTCAGCAAGGAGAGAGACCTCACCTACTAGGGATCGTGTTAGCAAACCAAGCACAGGATTAGACTCTGTAGAACAAGGACACATGGTATAGCTAAGGAAATGAAGCATAGCATCTTTCCATCTCCCTACCAACCATGAGCCAACAGGTATTTCTTTCAGCAGGAACAGGATTAAGGCTCAGCAGGGCATTCCTACAAGCCCCTAGTCTTTGCATACCTACACACAGCCTAAGCTATGTGGCAAACCCCCAGTAGCCCAGCCTACCTAGAACCTTAAAGGGTTGAATAGCCTCATCTATCCCAGTATGTCCTAGAACGATCTAGGCCCTACCACACCCTGAGAACAGCCAGCCATAACCTGCTCAACCCCCAGGGGCAAGAAGTGAGCAGCCAACTTCAACCTAAGACAATGAAGGCCCTCAGCAGTCAGGTGAACTTACACCTTCCTTATACTCCAGAGCAGTTGGTCAGAGATCCTTGAGATCAGCCCATGGGGGCCTAGAGGCACTACTTGTGAAGCTAGACCTTGCTAAGTATGTTCTCTGGACACACTGTTGCAGCCCTACTCCTGCACAACCCTCAGGTACCGGCGAGCACAATACCCTACTACTGGGTACACTGTACCACCCATGGGAGGTCTTGTATAGAAGGCTGGCAAATGCACCATAGAGCGCTGTCAGAACTTGCCCTAAGGCACCCTGCAACCTTAACTGGTAGTGCCATCCAGTTTCTTCAGCATAGGCCAATGACGGCCACAAACATCCCCAGCTTTGCTCAGAACAGGAAGAAAGCCACATACCAAGATGCTTATCTGGAATCAAGGCCAAGGCAGCATATCCAAGCAACATGCTAGTGGCTTACTAGTATGTTCCAAGGGAACTCCTTAGGATACCTATATAAACTTACCTACCTTTGCACCAAACACCAACCTGGGGCACAAGAACCAAGAACCAAAAGTAACAATTCCTCTTGAAGGATCAAGTTGCCCAACAGAACCTCGGTTTTAAGGAAGCAGCGACAAAGTTGAACATCAAGGCACCATTGATTAAAACGTTGGTCTTTTCTACCTAGCATTGTAGATGTCCTGTTGCTGATCTCTTAAGCCTCACGTGAGGCTTTTGTTGAAACTTATCCCTGTGGACACACTTAGAGCACAACTTACTGTCCTCCAGCAGAGTCAAGAATTGCAGGCTAGTAAGGAGAATGTACTTTCTCTACAAAAACCCATGCTTGTCTAACTTGATCCTCCAGCTGGGTCCCACTGTCTACAGGGAACCTTCCCTACCATGGGCCATACCCACAGCCTCCCCAGTCACCAAGGACCTGTAGGCACAGCTCCACTACCTCATCTTCCCAGCACTGGCTCCGTTACGGCTCAAGGGACCGGCAGCCTCTGGAGACAGGTTCGTCAGGTTCCTGACGGAA
Source organism: Sylvilagus floridanus (assembly GCA_949820135.1). Lineage (NCBI taxonomy): Eukaryota > Metazoa > Chordata > Mammalia > Lagomorpha > Leporidae > Sylvilagus > Sylvilagus floridanus. The sequence goes on from OX463238.1 coordinate 94,865,389, forward strand.
TGCCATGAACTCCCCAGAGCAGGAACCACCTCAAAGAGCAGACACTTCAGTGCTGTTTCCCCCAGTGTCCTCTTTCCACTTCGTGCTTGTGTCCCGATGCTGGCCACTGTTGAAGTCATATTCTTGGCATGTAAGCATATGATGGGTCTTCAGAGTCCACGGCAAGATACCAGTTATGGACTGTTCATGACTTTCTCCAGTTTGTACCCAGGTAACCTTCACTGCTTTCATGTTTTTTGAAGTTCCTGTGTATTCTTAGACTCACATGCATCTAGTTTGACCTTTCATACCCTTCAATCACAGCACCAAGCATTTTCTATATGAACTGCCGCTAGTCAATCTGCTTGAAGTCTTACAAGGCGATCATTTCATCATGCCTTCTAGTTCTGGTCTGTCATCCTCCACAGACCTGTCAATGTCCCCCAGATTCTTGCTCAGATCTAGGTTGGGTTAGAAGCCCCATGATCATCTGTCCCCAACGTCTCTGGAGTTCTATTTGCCTCTTGCATCCTCCATGCTCAAGATTTAAGATTCTTTGAAAATGCCCCCAGTCTGATTACTCTGGAGTTCTTAGGCATCTAATCTCACGTTGTATCAGACCAAAAGCTGGTTTTAGATTAACTGCATATTTCAGGTCTAGAGTAAGCTCAGATTGCAAGTTTGGTTTTTGTATCCCATTAGGTGCCACCCAGCTTATTCAGACTGGAGAGGAAGTGGCCATGTAGTTCAGTGTGTAGGTCTAGTTCAATACCTTCAGACTGAGTTTAATGGAAACTTATGTTGATGCGATAGCTGATGTGTTTGGATACTAACTTCCTGAAGCTAGCTTCAGCCCTACCCAATTCTAAGTGACTATTTCCTGTTGTACAGTTTTGAGTTCTTAGTTTCCATTCTCTTCTGCTTTCATTGTTTACGTAAGGCAAGTTAACTTATTTCATATACAGATTTAGGAGCAGCGATACTTCCCGTTTCTTAGTGACATCTCTTCAGTTTCATGAAGTTCCAAAAATTCCTTAAGTATTAACACTGCACAACTGTATGGACAAGGGCTGTGTACAATCAGACCAAGATGTAAGTCATTGCTCATGTACATTATATTTTTGCCTTATTTGTTACCGTACTCTGGGAAGACTTTTGCCTTGGGGGTACTGGCTTAAGTATGAGTTCCAGTTGCACATGTTTTGATTGTGAGAGGCAGGGTTTCATTAGTGGCTGCCTAGCACTCCATAATGTGTACCACCATTGCCATTCATGTAGTTCTGGAAGTTTTAGCCAGAGCCATTGGGCAAGAGATAGTCAAAAGATACAAACTAGAAAATTTATCCCTGCCTGTTTGCAGACTACGTTCTATGTATACAGGAACCAGAATATTCAGCTATTATAACTCCAAGTTGCAGGACATAGATTAGTGTCATTTGTGTGAAGACAATGCCATGGCTAAGAACCTCCAAGATCAGTCCCTTTCACACCCCTTTCATGTTTGCCGAGTGAATATCAAGACATCTATGCTACCAAGAGCAGTTTATAGATTCAATGCAATCCCAATCAAAATGCCAATATTCTGCTCGAGTCTAGAAAAGTGACATTAAGTTCATGTAGAAAAACTGGAGAACCTGGATGCCTAGAACAATCTTAGAAAGCCAGACAACTCAAGAGCCTTGGGCAGTTACTAGTGTCATTAGTTTCAATTAAGTCTGTTAAGAGTCACCGTGCACTTACTCCATGTAGGATCTCTAGTGTGTTATACTACGCGAGTCAATGATAAAACTAATATCCAGATAGTACTTTATCCTTTGTGGGTGCAATCCATTGCAGTCTACTTGGTATACCAAGTTGATCTGTATATAATTAAAAATGAATCTCAAAGAACGGGATGAGAGGGAGCAGATGGAATGGTTTGTGGGTGGGAGTGGTTGTAGGGGAAAAAAGTCACTAGTCCAAAAGTTGTACTTTTGAAGTCTGGTTGTCTTCTACAAGGAAGTCAAAGGACAAAGCCAGAGGCGTCACAATACCAGGTTTCAGGACATGCTACAGAGCAATTGTCTTTAGTCAACAGCCTGGTTCTAGCATAAGTTCTAGAAGTCAATCCATGCATCTGTAACCAACTAGCCTTTGGCAGAGGAGCTTACAGTCAGTCCCTGGAGAAGGGACGGTCTCAACGAATGCAGGGGAAACGATTTCTGCATGCATGAGTATGAAGGACCCCTTCCTTATATAAAGGGCAACAAGATCCAAGGTCTAAGTGTACAACCCAACACTATCAAAACATTGAGGAAGCTGTAAGACGTAAGCACGTGCAGACTTCTTGGAGAATTACTCCATTGCATTTCTTACTGCTATTGATGAAGCAATTACTTCCCTAGGCCTAACTGTTCCCCCTCCCCATTAGGTCCTTCCTTGTCAAGGTCCAGTCTTTAAGGGACCTTAGGATCCTAGACTGACCAGCAAGGCCCGAGTATACTGATTATATCCAGACTGGGGCCTGGGCAGTTCTACCACAATTTATGTATTCATAAATACAGAGTATTCTCATCTCCACATCTAAAATCTACAGATTTTAAGTGTATAGACACGTGTACAAACTCTACAATAAAGCCTCTACTTGAATTTATGAATTTACAAATCTGAGTAACTGTACTAATAGTCATGTTGTTGCAGCTACAACGTGTATGATTTTTCAAATTGGCTGCTGGTTTCTACTGTTACTGTCTTGTTTAGTTGTAAAGAAAGTATGGCATAAACTTTGTCTAGTCCTTGCCTCCCACTGCTTTATTATGCTAGATTAAAGCTAGGTTGTGTGGGGAACCACAGGCCAGCCACCTGTGGGGACCTCCTCATTGCACTGCCTCATCCTGAGGAGCAGAACAAGGACAAGGAAATGAGAGGAGACACACCTTGACCTGAAAGGACTTGCAAACAACCTGATGAGATGCACCTTGACCCAAGACTATGCATGCCCTTTGATCCAATTGATGGACTACTCGCCCCAGCCCTGGGGGACTGGGGATGGATAAAAGACCATGTTAGGGCGGGAACGCAGAGCAGCCTCTTCAGTCTCTCTTGGCTGCTTCCCTCTCCTTCTATCACTAAAAATAAAAGTTCCTCAAGAACTGATCAACAGTGGTCATGTCGTGACTCCATGGGTTGGACCTTTGCTGGCAAGATTTGTTGGCAAGGGTTCGACAAGCGGTGCCGTGACTCAGATCTTCAGGCCGATGATCGCTGGAAGCAGGTAAGAATAGAATAAATGTACATATACGGGAATCTAGGTGGGTAAAGTAAAAGGCCTAGGATTGGAACCGCGGGTAAATTATGAAGTGTAAATGGGAAACGCTCCATTGATGACTAAATTGCTAAGCTGCTTATTAAGAGCAACGGGGACGCCCATGATAACGGCTGTTATTTGGTTACTCACCAAAGCGGTTGCTAGCATGTCATCCTGGTTAGTGGACAATGGTGAGTGGGAAGAATGAAAGTGGAAGAGGGTAGGCAGGATAAGAGCAGCAGGAAAATCACCGGAGGTTTTTAGGCTGTGGCCAGAAGATAGCAGATGAGGGATCAGAGATATTGGAGGCGGCTCAGAGCGAGTACCAATGTGGAAGTCAGGACGGGGACAGGGAGGATAAGGCACAGATGAATATGGAGCAAGAGAGACCCCTTCCTTCTGCACCTCCGTACCCAGAAGACCTATTTTCTCCGGGGGACCACCCGTGCCACTGTAGAATGGCAAACACTTAACCTTACATGACCCTCCACATTGGCGACCGCTCACACTAAGGCCCCCCCCACGAAAGGGAATCCTTCCCTCGTGGAGGGAATGGAGAGCGGGGAACCCTCCTCCATAAGATCCAGAGGAAGGGCGGAGAGAACACGTGGAACTCCCAAGTGGGAAGAGTACCAGAAAGCAGACCAAGTGTTCCCAGTGATAGTAGATGCACAAGACAGAGGATGGACCCCCTTAGATCATAAGCTGTTGAAAGAACTGCAACAAGCAGTGCAGTTATACAGACCGCATGCTAACTTCACAAAGGCAGTTTTAGACAATGTAGGAACCCAGGGACTGGTCCTAGAGGACTGGAGAAACCTAGCGAAAGCTGTGCTTGCTGGTGGGGACTTCCTGCTTTGGGCTGTGGCCTATAGAGAGCTTGCTAAGACTCAAGCAGCAGAAAACGTGAAAAACGGTCAGCCAGCCTGGAATGAGGACATGCTAAACGGGGAGGGAGTTTTTCGCGATGAGAATACCCAGGCTCAATGCCCTAATGAAGTCCTAATGCAAGTAAGAGAAATAGCTGGTAGGGCCTGGAAGATCCTTCTTAAGGGAGAAATTAGGCACAGTTTGTCCAAAATTACACAAGGCCCAACGGAGCCCTATGCCGATTTTCAGGAAGCAGGACTACAGATAGCACCTGACAAAATTCAAAAAGACACCATAGTTCAGTATTTGGGCCTAAAGCTAACCCGGACCAGTGTGACCCCCTTGGAATTTACCATCTCCACTATAGGACTAAGAACTTTAAATGATTTTCAAAAGTTATGTGGAAACTTAAATTGGATACGGCCTTATTGTAAACTGAGGAAATGCTTCCACTGTTTAAAATCTTGGAGATTCACAGCTTACTTCACCACAGCAATTGACCCCAGAGGCAGCTGCAGTTACAAATGGTTGAAGAGCACCTCAGATCTACTGTGATGCAAAGATGTGACTTATCCCAGTCCATACAAATTCTTGTTTTTGTAGAACAAGCTTATCCCTTTGCACTTATTTGGCAGGGAGGCCTCTTGTTGTTTGTGTATCCACACTCCCATTTGCCTCGAATGTTTTACACTCAGGGGGCAGCTGTGGCTGATTTGATGTCAACAGCAATCCAGAGAACTGTGGACATTTCAGGGAAGCATCCAAAGCTTTGTGTCGTACCCTTCAGCAGAGAAGTGATAAATGCATGGACCCAAGAAATGTGGGCGTGGGCACATACCGTCTTAACACTGCAAAGAGACAATCATTACCCAACCCATCCTTTTGTCACATTTTGTATGCATGTCCCTATTGTACAGATCAAAGAGGTGCGTGCCTCTCCCATAGAGGGGGCTCCAACCGTGTTCACGGATGGAGCTAAAGGGGGAACCAGAGCCACGGTGCTACATAACCGACGGTACTTTGTACTAACCACGTCTCCCTCTCCACAGCATGCTGAGTTGGCCATTATTGCAACTGTATTAAGAGACGGGCCCCTTGAACATATTATCGGATAGTGCTTATGTGGTCAATGCAGTTAAAACGTTGGATAAATTGTGTAATGTTTCTAGCACATCTACTATATTTCCTTATTTACAGCAATTTCTGCTTTATTGGCACAGAGGTCACACCTCATTTATAGATCATATTAGAGCACAAATTTACCCGGACCACTTAGAGGGCATGGGGAGCTGTTTTTTCCACAGGGAGCCTCTCAACCTATCTGGACGCCGGAGAGAAGAGTTCGGCTTCTTGTGCAGAGTCCTGATGAGCGGAGTCCAGCAGAGACCACGGCAGACTCGCCCACAACAGAAAGTGAATGAGACATCTAAGTGATGAAAAGACATTTTGTCTTGATAGTTTTTCCACTAGCCGGTGTTGGAGAAATTTTGGGAGTAGTAGTTATTTGTTAGCTGTGATTGCCATTTACTATAGTGTACCTTCTGTGTAAGGTATTTTGTATTGTTATAACCTTTGCTAGTGTATATTGCCAAGATGAAGGATTGTATTGGGGCCTGTTTATGGCTCTGCCTTGGCCTGTGCCACTGTCTCTTGGTAAGATTATCTCGAGCATTGTCAGAAGGCAACAGCGTGCCAACCTGATTGCTCGGCAGAAACCTGATTGCTCAGCAGGCTGTGCATGCTATGTTTCGCTCCAACCCTCAATGGCTTAGCATGATTGAATGGTAGTCAATGACGGGTAATCACTGGCGAGTGCACCTAGCAACCTAAGACAGAGCATGGGACATGCTTCCCAGTGACTCGATGACGGGTAAGCAGGTGGCACGTCGCTGGGAACCTAAGTCAGGCACGATTCCATGCCATATAAAACTAAAAAGGGGGAGCTGTGGGGAACCATAGGCAGGCCACCTGTGGGGACCTCCTCATTGCACTGCCTCATCCTGAGGAGCAGAACAAGGACAAGGAAATGAGAGGAGACACACCTTGACCTGAAAGGACTTGCAAACAACCTGATGAGATGCACCTTGACCCAAGACTATGCGTGCCCTTTGATCTGATTGATGGACTACTCGCCCTAGCCCTGGGGGACTGGGGATGGATAAAAGACCATGTTAGGGGCGGGAACACAGAGCAGCCTCTTCAGTCTTTCTCTTGGCTGCTTTCCCCTCTATCACTAAAAATAAAAGTTCAAGAACTGATCAACAGCGGCCGTGTCGTGACTCCATGGGTTGGACCTTTGCTGGCAAGACTTTTGTTGGCGAGGGTTCGACAAGGTTGATTAGCTAAAGAAATGAAAAAAGCAATTTGCCCAAAGTCAAGTCAGGTTTTCTATTTTTAAAAAAATACTTTAAAGTCAGTTACAGAGAAAAGAGGGAGAGGTCTTCTATCCGATGGTCCACTCCCCAGTTGGCTGCAACAGCTGTAGCTGCGCTGATCCAGAGCCAGGAGCTTCTTCCGGGTCTCCCACGAGTGCAGGGGCCCAAAGACTTGGACCATCTTCCACTGCTATCCCAGGCCTTAGCAGAGAGCTGGCTCAGAAGTGGAGCAGCTGGGTCTCGAACTGGCTCCCATTTGGGCTGCCAGCACTTCAGGCCAGGGTGTTTACCCACTGCGCCACAATGCCAGCCCGTGTCTGATTTAGTGCCTTTTTTAAAGCTTTTGTTTAATGAATTTCCAAAGTACAGCTTATGGATTAGTGGCTTCCCTCCCCCCATAACTTCCCTCCCACCCGCAACCCTCCCCTTTCCTGCTCCCTCTCCCCTTCCATTCATATCAAGATTCATTTTCAATTCTCTGTATACTAAACTGATCTTCTGTATATAAAGTGAAGATTTTAAAAGTTTGACCTCACGTAGCAACACAAAGTGAATACTGTTGGAGTACTAGTTACAGCATTAAATCACAATGTACAGCACATTAAGGACAGAACCTACATGATATTTAGATATAAATTTTCTATGCAATTTCCAATTAAAGTTTATTTAATTATCTTTATATACAGGAGATTGATTCAGTATATAAAGATTTCATCAGTTTGCATCCACACAGAAACACAAAGTGTAAAAATACTGTTTCAGTACTAGTTATAGCATTACTTCACATTGGACAACAGATTAAGGACAGATCCCACATGAGATAAGTACACAGCGATTCCTGATGCTAACAATTTGACACTTGTTTATGGCATCAGTAATCTCCCTAGGCTCTTGTCATGAGTTGCCGAGGCTATGGAAGCCTTTAGGGTTTCGCTGACTGATCTTATTCCAAGAGGGTCCTAGTCAAAGTGGAAGTTCTCTCCTCCCTTCAGAGAAAGGTACCTCCTTTGATGGCCCCGTTCTTTCCACTGGGATCTCACTCAGATCTTTCACTTAGGACTTCTTCCCTCCCCCCTCCCAGAGTGTCTTGGCTTTCATGCCTAAAATACTCTCATGGGCTCTTGAGCCAGATCTGAATGCCTTAAGGGCCGATTCTGAGGCCAGAGTGCTATTTAGGACATCTGCCATTCTATGAGTCTGCTGTGTCTCCCACTTCCCATGTTAGAATCAAAAAGGGAAAGAATAATCCATTAGTATTAGCAGACACTAGTCTTATTTGTGTGATCCCTTTGACTCTTAGACCTATCAGTGTGATCAATTGTGAACTGAAATTCGTCACTTGGACTAGTGAGATGGCCTTGGTACATGCCACCTTGATGGCATTGTATTGGAATCCCGACATGATTCTAACTCCATCATTTGAGGCAAGCCCGATTGAGCATGTCCCAAGTTGTACATCCGCTCTTTGTCACTTACATTTGACAGGGATCACTTTTCAGTTAAAATTTAAACACCTAAGAATAATTGTGTGTTAATTAGAGTTCAACCACTAGTACTAGAATAAAAATACTAAAGTGGAGGAAGTATTACATTGTACAGGTCAGGACAAGAGCTGATCCAGTCACTGTTTCTCATGGTGTCCACCTCACTGCAATAGGTTTCCCTTTTGGTGCTCAGTTGTCGCCAGTCAGGGAAAACAATTGATATTTGTCTTTGGGACTGGCTTAATTCACTCCTATACTTTCAAGACCTAGTTTAACTTCTCCCACAAAAGCTATTCTTCTAGGCCCTCACACAAGGCTGTGTTTACTCCATCAATGCCATGCCCAGGTTAACTCAAACCAAGTATCTTAGACAAGTGAACAGTTTGAGAGGCAGTAGTTAAGATGGAGAGGTAGAGTCAGAAAGCACTATAGGTCTTCTACCTGCTGGTTCATTTCCTACATGGTGACATAGCCAGAGCTGGGCCAAAGCCTGAAGCTTCTTCTGGGTCTCCAACGCAGGTGCAGGGGCCCAAGCACTTAGGCCATCTTATACTGCTTTCCCAGGCCATAGCAGGGAGCTCAATCACAAGATCAGCAGCCAGGACACAACCTAGTGCCCATATGGGATGCTAGTGCCACAGGCAGAGGTTTTGCTTACTATACCACAGCCATCAGCCCCTGTTCACATTCCTTCTATCAGAGGTAGCCAAGAGTAGTGTGGTTAGAAGGTGTGCAAGTAGTTGTAGCATCTCGCTTGCATTCTGTCTCCTGCCCGATACAGTTGCTACCACCTGGAAGAGGTAACATGGCCCAACTCAAGTCAATACCATGAATTATACCCCTGGGGTCAAAAATGCGTAATACTAGAGTAACTTGAGTTTCAAGTTTTCCATACTAGAGCAAGAACCTCTGGGATTTAGGAATGAAGTCGCTTACAAGCAAATGCCACAGCAGCACTAACATGATCAGTGGACTTAAACGGACATTCAGGAACACTACGCTGCTGACAAGATGTTCCAGGAGCCCTTGCTTTGGAGACCACTAGTCCTTTCTTCAGACCATTGTTCCTATGAGGAGGCAGTGCTAGGATGTCCAGCGCGTGTAGCATACAAGCAGTGTTTCTACTGGTTGTCATCTGCACGGCCTCCATGAGCCAGGCAAGCCCACAGGTTGCGTCCCCTCTAGCCAGCTATAGGCTAGCATGTACAGAGCTCAAGAGCATATTCCAGAAGACATGGTCTTGCAGGAAAACGTGTGCCGACAAAGCTGCCTTGGCAGGGTACTGTTGCGGTTAAAGTGAAAGGCAAACCTGTACACCAGACGTGAGTAGTGCAGACAAGAGAGGCTAGGCGCCCTCTGCTGGCAACCTGATGTTTAGTCACAGGCATTAAACATGTTTTTCCCATTAGCCTCACTCCTGACATCAATGTGTTGCTGTAAGGCCTATGTTCTGAAGTGTAGTCCGTTTAGTTTCCAAGCTACAGTCAACTTCAGTCTACTCCTAAAGGCTATCAGTCCTAGTTGATTCAGCTATTGTGGCCTGGTGCTATTTAGGCTGATGTTTACCACTTGCCTTCAAATCCTAGGACCCCTCAGTCTTGGTTCTCCAAGTTACTCTGCCAATTCCACCTGTGTTCAAGGTATCGGTTTCTGCTTGCATCCTTCTGTAGTATGCCTATGTACTCATCACCTTGGACGTTCTTCCACTGTCTAAGCTCTGGTGCTTTTTCAGGTTCGATTTCCAGGTTTTTCCTAAGGAAACCCATTAGGACCTCCCACAGTGTGATCATTTACTTTGATAGGCCGTTTACTCTTCCAGTTTTGCAAAAAGTTGTGCAGTTTAAGAGGGAAAAAGCTGCCAGGAACAGGTGTGTAGGAGCCCAGAGCCCGAGGCTGTGCCTTCTCTACACTGGAACCTTCATAATGCCAGACTGTCACCCTCCCAAGTGCCCTGGAGGACCATCATTTTCTACTTAAGCCAGGTTTTACACGAGGACAGCCTGGTCAGCTACCATGTATTCTCATGATACTGCCTAGTGGACACCCCTGCTGGCACAGACTTCTCCGGGAGGTACTCATCCTACTCAGGACCAGCTCCTCAGCAACCTCAAGAGCAAGCCAACCCCAGCTCTGAGCTCAGGACAGCTGCTTGAGACTTAGAGCAGCTGCTGCTCCTAGAAGCAGCCACTACAGCCGCTAGGAAAGCTGTGTGGCCCCTTTGAGGAAGATCATGCTTCAAGTACAGGGAAGTATGCCAGTTTGATCATTGTACCTTCAAGTCCTACAGCCTGACCCACCGTCCCAGAGACAGGGCTGTGCAGTCCCTTGCACACCAGTGACCTTTGTCACTATGGGGGCCACATACACCTCATCCCTAGCACCACTGTGACCCAAGACCTTTCCACCGACCACCTGCCACTTCCAGCATGGCTTTTGCTTTGTTGGGTTTCCCAATGCTGCTGCCACAGCTGCTGGACAGCCCTATAAAACCCTACTCCCTTCATCCCCATCATGGGTAGTCCAGGCTCACCTGCCCTGGCTGATGGCACCAACAGCCAGTTTGGCTTCTCTAGCCAACATCGGGCAAACCTCTTCAACCCCTCATGGGGATTGGGGTAGGGTTCTTATGGCCTACTGTTCAAGTTCTCATGTTTCACTCACCCTAGCCTTCTGAAGTCTTTAGGGCCAGGAGGACTACCTGAGCAGTTCCAGCAGCTGCAGTGGCTCAGGGTCTCCAATCCTTGGAGAAGGCATCCATCCAACTTCAAGTTCTACCCCAGGTCATTAAGCTAGGGCACACATTGACCCCTGCCTGTTCCAACCGTATCAGGTACTCACATCACATCCCCCTGTCAGGTTCCACCCCTTTGAGAACTTTGGACTAGCCCCTTGTTCACCTACCTAGTATCCCCACCTAGTGTTTGGACAAGTCTGCCAGTAGCTTCTGGCTTCAAACTGTCTTAGAAGCCAGATTGCTGCATACTTAAGTCCCCTGTTGGTCAGATGCATTTAACTGCAGCCTAGTGTCTAACAAAGTTGTGTTTATAGAAGCAGCTCACTGCCTTGTAACCAACCTTTGTCACCCACATTACTTCAACACCAGGGAGCACCCCTGGGTGTCAGAGCCTCTGAACCAGCAGCCTCTAGAGCCACACCCAGTCTCCCATCTTTCTAGAGTTGGTTTTTAAGTCTGGCATAACGTGGTTACCACTATTGCACTCTCCGTAAGTGCCAGAACAGCCTTGCGGAAAGCAGTTTCTAAGAGGACATCTGCTCAACTACTCGGTGTTCAGTCTCAGCCGACACTGTTCTTGCTGTTGATCTGTACCCAAGGACCGCTGTCCGAGAGCACCTGCATGATCCTCACATAGCCTTTAGAAATATGGCCTCGATTTCCTTCATGTCTGCTACCGCGGCAACCTACTCATCCCCATTGCAAGTCTGCCATCCCAAGTCTCGAGAATCCTTTCAGTATTGGTAGTTCCCTGTAAAACAGGTTGTCCAGCTTAGTGGGTGCATTACTTCTTTTGAGTAGAGTTCCCAGATTGAACGTCCACATCTACCCCCAACCCGATAGAAAGCAGTGTCTAGCCTCTTGGTTACCCCCCCACGGACTCAATTCTGCAGTTGAATCTGAATCCGAAGTTGTGTACCTTGCAGTCCATATCCTTAGATAGTAAGGCTAGTGCCCCTTTCTGGTGGCTGGAATGCCAGGATTGTCAGGGAGTTATTTTTCATAATGCAGTTGCCGTTGGGTATGTTCGTCACAAAAGTGGATCCCAATCCTATTACTGAGCTATTAGTCTACCTCTGCAATATGTCCAATGAGCCTAACTTTACAGGGGAATGTTTCAAGTATCAGTTTTTCTATTGAAGCAGCAGAGTATACTGTGGTTATGAGATCTACCCATGTCACCTGCATCAAAGTTTGATAACTAGACAGTCTCATCCTTCACTTGACTCGAACAAACTCCCTACCTTTTAGGGATCTGCTCTTTAACAGTCTCCTGCAATCATAACAAACCTTCCAGGGACTAGTAGTTATCAATTCCTGTCCTTAGTTCATGCTACGAGTGTCAAAACCAAGCATGGCTCAGTTCTTACTGTAACTCATCTAGTATTTTTACCAATTGAGTTCCGGGGCTCAGTTATTCCAGCACCCCTAGTTCCAGGTATTGAGACAATTAGGACTGAGTTATTTCTATTGTTGAGCAAACAGGCAGAGTAAGCACGTCCAGGGCTATCATTGCGGCTCCACTAGAAAATGCATTTTGAACACAAACTTGAGAAACTGAAGGATGCAGCACTCAATCTGAAGGGCAACAATGCCCAGTACCACACAGCTATGAAGGTCAGGCTACAAGGGAGTTGTCTAGCCAGTTAACTCCCGTTTTTCTGTATAGGAACCTGAGTGCTAGGAAATAGCCCCCATTAACAATAACTCAAGCCAGAGCCAAGCCATGGAATAAGCCAGCTTGTGTTATCACCAAGCTTTCACAGATTAAAGCAAAGACCAGAAAGGCAGTTCATGACCTCCTGTAGAGGCACCATGGAATTCATTCATCTCCTTGTGTATCTGGGGAGCACCCAGTGCCTTTCGAGTCCATGCCTATAGTGGTCAGAGTACCCAGTGCTTATGCCTCAGTGACACCAGCACTACCGACTATGCTCAGCGAGGCCTTTTGTGGATCCGTGTCCCTTTTCTGGTAAGGATCAGGCATCAGCATTCTGTGGTATGCAGATAGCACACAGCTTTGTGTAATCACAGCTTCTAGAGTACGAGACATTGGTTTTGTGGCATAGAATTTAGACTGTAGACGGTGGGGATGGCATGGAACAGGTTAAGCTGTTGCTTCTGTTGTTGGCATCCTGTGTTTGAGGGCTGGTTCAAGTCCTGGCCGCTCTAGTTCAGCTCCCTGTAATGTACCTGCAAAGCAAAAGGTGGCCCAAGTGCTTGGTCCCTCGCCACCTTTGTAGGAGACCAAGTTCCTCACTCCTGGATTTGGCCTGGGTCACCTCTAGCCATTACAGCTATTTGGGAGAATAAACTGGCGGATGGAGGATCAGTCTTAACACTATCACTCTGCCCTTTCGTGTTAAGTTGCAGATGAAAAGCTTTAGTTGGGTCATCTTAAATAAACTAAAATAACCTGGGATCGAGTTGGATTACTAGAGTCCTTAGACTAGTGATGGCAGCGTCAGCGTGATGTTGCCCAACACTGCATTGCTGACTTTAGGATGGTCAGGAACCGTGAGCCAAGGGACAGCTTAGAGCAGTTGGAGCTGTCGAGACAATCAAGTCTTATGCCCTGCCAACATACCCTTTACGTTCTAGTCAGACTCCATAGAGATCTGACATTCGAGATCATAAGATTTCTATTCTATGGTTTGGGCTTCAACTTCAAGGCTCTGCATTAGCTTCATACCTAACACATGTTTCTAGTAAGTTTTAGGCCAACCTCATGGTAACTTGATGCTAGACACCAGAGCTCTTGAATTCCCTATTACTCAGTGATCCCAACCAGCAAGCTGGCATGCAGATGCTAACCAAGCCAAGGTTTTCTACTCAGTCTTAGCCACTGCCTCTCCACTCCAAGTCAGTACACTAAGCTAATGGCCATCTAGTTGTGGCAAACAGTGTTTTACTAACCACCACCATCACAACCAACTCCGCAGTTTTCAGCAGCTCAAGCACCATTTAGTGGGTTAGAGGGATTCTACACATTCTACTCCACTGTGCTCAGCAGCTCCCTGCTCCCTCAGTCCAAGACCATACCATCCAGAAGCAAAACCAACTAGTCTAAACTTACCAGTATTATACACATCACTCGTCATTTGCTAATATCCAGAAGGATCAGGAGGCATGAGCATACTTGCCAGGGGCTAGTGCGAGAAGTCTGAAGTTTTCACAGCATTCTGAACTTGGCAACCTCATGAGTAGCACACCAAGACTGATAATCTGCTGCTGCAGTATTTGACAAGGTGCAGCAAGGTAAACATTTTGTTAGCGTTTTACCCTTGAAGTCCTTTAGATTGTAGGTGCCTTTGCAAATCTATTTCCCATGCTTAGTGTATTTCTTTTCCTTTAAGGTACCATACCACCCATTTCAGGTGTGATGGTTTTTCATGGGATGCTGGTGTAGGCATGCCAGTCTCATTTCTTCAGAAGTTGCAGTCAAGGTTTTGCCAGTGCAGTTGAAGTCCCTTGTCATTTGGCTTTAACACATTATCCCTATACCTGGAGCTATACGCTTGAAGTATGGATTACTACTTGTAAAGTTCCTAATCTTGAATGAGGCTGAACAGCTCTGCACCAAGTTCAGGTTGCAGGGTATGATATAGGTCACATGGCCTGTGATCAAAGTGTTGGAGTACTAGTCGATACTGAAGATGTCTGGCAAGTATACAACTTATCAAGCAGCCCCAGGTACCACCTCTTGCACTAGTCTATCTTGGGGACAGATATAAGCAACAGCTATTCTACAGCCCAAACAGAATTAAGGTTAGGAAAGTGGCAGGTGGGTCCACACAGGATTCAACACATCTCAAGGTCAGTGGAGGAGTCAATATTACAGAAGCAGCATGGGGATCAGTCTTCAATGCCATCTTAAGTCAGGAAGCTCAGTTTTTAGGCTAAGTGAGTCAGATGACCAGACCACAAAACCTAGCTTGCCTTACTGCAAGTGTAGACACAGAAGCTGATCAGGTCTTCAGGAAAGCATTCCTGTATCCTCGTATACCATCCAGGGATGTACTAGGTCTTCTAGAATATAGCACCTGGAAGTTGAGCCAATGGCTCACTGTTTCCAGGTGTGCTGTGTTCCCTTGATGCGCTACTCATGTGTTCTGAGTTGGCAATGACATGGTTTGTCACTATCACATCATGGCTTGATTTGTGCCCGGAGCATCAGGTGTTCAAGTATTTGATGACTTCCAGGAAGACAGTCGAGGTTACAATTGATCAAGTATTAGAGTATCTTGGACTCCTAAAGCCAGAAGTCTATGCAAGGTATGGGTCTGATAGTCATTAGCCCAACATTATTGTGGGGGAGGCCGAATCTGGAGAGGCCTAGAGGAAACTTCCCGAGCCTGCCTCAAGTTTGAAAACTTGTCCAAGTTTCAAATCCCTGGTGGCAAACACCCCAGAGCCCCAGGGCGCTTTTGCCTAACGATCAAGGTGGTATAATGAGTTGCTAAGACCCTTTTGCATCACAACACCACACCCCTTGCCCGCATCCGAGCATCTGCTCTGTACCTTAGCTATATGTACACCTCCCTTTTACAATAAAGGGAGACCCTGCTCCGACTGGGCTCCACACCACGCCCGATTGTCCCCCTGGTTTAGGGAAGGCTGAGTGGCGGGTGGTGCACTTCCCCTCCTCGGTCAAGGCAAGCTGCAGGCAGCCCGCCTAATTCTCCAGCGGTGGTGAGGACAGTCACTGCACATCATGCAGCATCTGCTTTCAGTTGCAGCAGGAATTTGTATAGTATACTGTGCAATCCCTCAGCAGTGAGTGGACAGTTTTGCAACAACCAAGGGATTCAAGATACCACATGAATACACAGGGAGAAGTTTGAAGTACTAACATACCATACCAGATTAAGGTTCATTCCTGGATGTATAGGCAGAGGTTGATTCCTAGACTTCCTGCTCCATGGAACAGGCTATCAGCAGTCATTCTAGTCAACAATGTATAAGGGATATAACCAGTATTAACTACATTCTGGGGATCAGTTGCCGTTAACAGGTAGTTTGGAACCAGCCATTGAATTTTAACTGTCAAAGTGCCAACAACTGACCAGTATACTCGAGTACTGATGTGTCTGTCTAGACAAGGGTAGCCTGTTGTCTTGTTTCAAGCCCAAGTCTCAACACCAAGGGCACCTACAGCTGCATTATGGTTCCATCATGTGTCAATTTTCTACCACAGGCACCCAACCCACAGTCCAAGCATCAAGGGCTTTCTCTGCAAACAGTTTCTCAGACCACTTACTGGAAAGCCTCCTTGCAGTGATAAATATATAAAGCATTGAGGCAGAGCAGGGTGCACAGTTTAAACCAGGAATGCAAGCTTCAGCCAGATCTCCTTGTGCCATGCTAGGCATAGGTTATCCAACCTTGTCTTGTTCCAACAGCGTTTCTGTGCCTGTGAGGAGTGATCAGGCTCACAAGACTTGATTTCCGTGTCTGGTCACAGGTGAAGTTCACCTATTTTCCAGGATTGCTTATGCACACCTTCAAAGTCAAGGCCACTTAGTTTTGTACCTCTTACGTCACGTTTGAGGTTCCAGGAAGGAGAGCTGTTACTCATCCTTATTTGGTATTTTAATGTTGGTAATAGCCAGGATCCCTTTGAGTTAACTGGATTGAGTTCTTGCACTGGATCCTGCCCGATACACAGCCCTGAGACCGCACCATCAGGTAACACCATGACAGTACCCATGTCAAGTGGTAGCAGTTGCTTTGGGAATACAGGTATCCTGGTAAAAACCTGTATGATTCGAAAGCCAACTAACCACAGCAGACACATGTGGAAAACTCGGGCTCATTACCCTTGCTCTCATCTTCACTGTAGTTCAACATTACCCCCTTACACTGCATAGAGGAAGCTATTCCTTCAGTTCCTAGAACTGATTCTTCACATACTCCTAGAAGCTCAACGTTCATCTACCCAACACAGTAGAGGGGACCAGTAGTGGCTTTAAGATCCACGAATTGGCCCATTCCAAGCCGTCTCACTTGTCTAGAGCTTTGAGAACACAGCCAAGTTCAATTGACACTGCAAACACCATTTCCTAGGATGTTTGGTTTTAGGTCTACATTTGGCAGATGGTTTCTTATGCAACACGGGAGTCACTGCCAGCAAGCCACAGTGTGGATGTACTAAGCCATCTACAACTATTTAGATGGCTTACTGGGTCTATCTGCTTAAAGCAGTTTGATGGAGTTTTTGTAGACAGCAAGGATGTCCAGGCACAACACAGCCCAGACAGGTGAGGCTATTCTGTACCGTCTCCTGGCTCCATTGTCTTAACTTGGAAATACTAGTCTAATTTACTAGAATAAAGGTAAGGTTTCTGGATGTTTTGAGGAACAAGTTAACAACTTGGGGGTTCCTAGACAGATCCCAAGAAGCAAAGTTAATTGGGATAGGATATTGTAGGTCTAAGATCTGAGGTCAGATACGTAGTTCGAGAAAATTGAAGGCTAGAGGCTAGGTAAGTAGGACATTGATTTTAGCCTAAAGTGATTAAGTCTTTTCAATTAAAGTTTACAATGATTCTGTAGTCAGGTCTTGGGAAGCATCACGAAACTTATCCCACCCCTACTCACCTGTCCCCTCCCCACCTGCCACCTCCCAGCCTGTCACTCCAGCCCACCCCTCAAAGGGCATCAAAGGACAAAAGATCAGCCAGCATTTGTCTCAGGCAGCCTCTTCTGGCCTCTGGCCTCAGAATCAGCCCTTAAGGCATTTGGATCTGGCTCAAGAGCCCATGAGTATTTCAAGCATGGAAAGCCAAGACACTCTGGAAGAAAAAAAACATACTTGGCAATATCTGCAGGTGTTTGTCTTCAAAGACAACACTGCTACCTAGCTGCTAAATGCCAGGGAGGCTTCTCAGCTTTCTGTACTAGAAGACCACCTCCTACAAGTTTGTCAACCTAAGACTGACATCCAACTTTCCATTTTCAGGTTTAGAAACCGGTGAAGTGGTTATCAGTAACCAAAGACCATGACAGGATCTCAGCAAGAGCTTGGTTTAGTCTTCTCTAAGCTATCATGTTGACTAGTAAGTTATAGCGAACAGCAAGAGCTTCAGATAAAGGTATCCCAGGTCTAGGTTAGAAATGTTCATCTCAGAACCGTTCTAAGCCCAGGACTAACAAGCACCTCCCAAAGCTCCATCCAGTCTCCTGCAGGGAGTTTTAGTTTAATAACTTGAGGGATCATGACAGTTCAGAGGTCAAGAGACCAAGTTCCAAAGGCAGAGTGAAAGCAGGTAGGAATTTTAAGATTCAGTGACTGGAGAGGTTTGTTTTGTCCAAGGCGGATACACAGCTCCTGGTCTAGCCAGTTGCCTTCAAGTTCTAGGGGGCTATCAAGATGGCATGTACAATGCCATCTCGCTAGTCAAAGTGTTCAAGTTCATAGTGGATCATAGACAGGGTTGTCAAAGGGATCACATAAAGACTAGTGTCCACTGTAGAATTGAGAATGACCCAGCATAGAAAGTGGGATACAGACTCAGACTGGTAGATGCCCTAACAGCACACTGGCCTCAGTCAGCCCCTAAGGCATTCAGATCCAGCTAAGAAGCACAAGGGTTTCTCAGGCATGGAAAGCCAAGACACTGGGGCAAGACAGTGACCTACATGAACGATCCAAGATCCCAGTAAAAAGATCAGGCCAAAGAAGGCGGTACCTTTCTCCAAAGGGAGAACTTCCACTTTGACCACAACCTCTTCTAAGATTGGAGTCAGCGAACTCAAGAGGCTTCCATAGCCTTGGCAACCCATGACAAGAGCCTAGGGAGATTACTGACGCCATAGGAGTGTCAATTAAGTCACAGGAGTCACTGTGCACCTGCTCCCCATGTAGGACCTGTCCTTAACGTGTACTATGCGAGTTAACGGTACAACTAGTCTTCGAGCACTTCTCTATACTTGGGTGCAAACTACTGAAGTCTTCACTTAGCATGTAAAGTACATGCTAAGTAATCTGTATATAAAGATAATTGAAAATGAATCTTGAATGGTATGGGAGAGGTAGTGGGAGATGGGATGGTTGCGGGTGGGAGGGAGGTTATGGTGGGGAACCACTATAATCCCGAAGTTGTATTTAATACAAGTTAAGAGTACACGTTTAAAGTTCTAGGGGGTGTGGGGTCTTGCATGCTAGCTGTTACTCAGCCACTGGGTTTGTTCCTTTAACAAAATTGAGACAAGTTACCATGGGGCTGGCGCCGCAGCTCACTAGGCTAACACTCTGCCTGCGGCACTGGCACCGCGGGGTTCTAGTCCCGGTCGGGGCGCCAGATTCTTTCCCAGTTGCCCCTCTTCCAGGCCAGCTCTCAGCTGTGGCCTGGGTGCTTGGGCCCTGCCCCCATGTGGGAGACCAGGAGGAAGCTCCTGGCTTCGCATCAGTGGTGTGCCAGCTGCAGCTGCCATTGGGAGTGAACCAATGAATAAGACCTTTGTCTCACTGTCCACTCCAAGGAATTCTTAAAGTTACCGTGAAACCTCTACCACACTGTTGTACCTGCTCAGGTTCTCTTTACCCCACAGGTCTTCCAGCTACTTTCACACATTGAGCTGCTTTCTCACATCTTCCTCCTAGAAGCCTGCAGAATCAAGTCAAGACGGTTAAAACGTCTAATGAAGTACCATGCTACTCGGTATAAGAGCCAATCTCTTAAGCAGCAGCTGAGACTCCTTACAGGTCAGCTGAACATATCCATCACCCCCAGACAACCTACCAGGTCGAGCACTAGCCCCATGAGGAGTCCCCATGACCTTCAGTGGATTGAATGAGTTTTCCATCACTAAAACTAGGATAGTGAGCACATGTGACTCATAGCATCTGGTGCCACAGTTAACATCCAAAGAGGTTGTAGGAGAGGCAGTATACTGGAGTTCCCATCCTAACTTATCCATGCCTTGACAAGCGACATGGCTCCGATAAGGACCAGTGACCTCACTAAAGGCAGTCCAGAGTTTTCACATTCCGGACTGTAGTCTAAGATCCCCTGCTTCCTAGGCTGCAAGGTCATAATGGTCAAGTATTGCGATACAGACCCATACCATAGCTAGAGTTCTACAACAAACTGTATGGCACATAATCCTGCTTCATGTCATTAAGACATGGTAGTAGGCTCAAACGGAGCTCGAGTCTCCAGGAGGTACCAGTAGTCTAGTTGGTTAGAACCCAAGCTGGAGGTTTACTAAATCTTAGTCTAAGGTCAGGCAGTACACCAGGTCAGTTTCTCCTCCCGTTTCCCCAGTTAATGGTGCAACCATAAACAGTCACTTACTAGAAACTCGATTATGTCCTGCATTATGTTTCTAGTTCCCAATGCCATAGTTATTCTGGTTGAGATGTTGCCAGGATACCGCCTCGCCTAGAACTACCATTAGGCAAGTACAGTGCTCTAACTTGCCAGAGCCCCTTCCCTCACCAGGCTGGTGCTAGCTTCCCAGAAGCTTTAAGCTTTGGTCCTCATGGACCATCTTGTGGACTTTCTTTTCCACATGGAGCACTGAACTTTATGGTTCTTCCTCACCCTATTACCAATTTCACTGCTCCTTAGTATTGGCATCATTGTCACTACCAGGTTTTAAGTGTTTATCTTCCAGTTCTTCCAGAAACTGACATTTGGCTACCAGGAATTCTACAGGTATCTGGAGAACCAGACCTGCTGGTTGAAGGTTCTTGTACCCATTTATCCAAGCAATCTCTACAGTTGCCCTGGCACAGGATCTGCGTTGGCACTGTTCGAGATACCTCCAAATCATGGCCACATGTTAAGAGGCCAAAGCAGGCAGTGGATGATTTCTGGCTTGTATTTGGCTGCTGGCTGATCTCCTTGGTCTGGGAAGTCAGAGAAGTTCCTTCCAATTAACATGTAGTTGACATTAATATGCTCATCACTTGATGATCCTGACCTTAGGCACTTGGTATAAGATGTTAGCAAGGCCAATTCCAAGTTTTGGAACTGTCCCTATCCAAGTGGAGACGTGATACTACATAATGCCATGTCCTAGTACCACTGATACAGGGTTGTCATTCACATCAGGTTGTATATCCTGCGAGTAAACCAATACAGGAGAACCGTACACAGTTGTAAGTATTAGGCCTGGTTTAAGTATCGCTTCAGCGAATATAGGGTCACCTACTCTGGAGGGTGACAAGCCCAAAATAAGGCATGGGCATGCATGAGCAGTTGTCAATGGCCTAGCTGGTTGGGAGCCTGCAAGGAAGCTGAATCAGAGGTTGTCCAGGTGTGGGAATGGGGATGTTGTGTCAGGATGGGTAGGAATTATGAAGCACTTATGAAGCCCTCCAGTGACACCCAACAGAAGGGATCCATTCAAAGACAGTAACCTCCCCTCGGTCAGGCAAGTTGTGCTGCAGAGCTGTACTGCTGTCTAAGGTTCGTCTTCTGCCTTCCTGGTCTTTAAGGTTACACCTACAGTCAGGTTAGGTTTTTCCCCCTGCCACCTCCTACACTTCTCTTCGCTGCCATTGTCATCCATTGCTTGCACACAAGTTCCTAGTACCCAGACATGCAGTTCCACTTTTAGGACTGCCCACCTCTGCATCCATGTCCTAGTTCTGCATTCACCCCTCTAAAGAAAATCTAGAGTAGACCTACAGACTCCTGTCCAACTGGCCTGAACCCACTGTTTGATTCCTCAATGTCAACATGTTCTCAGAGTAGCTCTAAGATGGTCCTGCTTAACCTTCAACTGCTACCACTTCCAGGACAGCATCAGCTTATCTCCCAGATCTTCCTAGCCTTCCCCACAACCCAAGTTTATCCATAAAGTTTTCTAGCGAGTTAACCAGTTTGACACTCCCAAACCAACTGAGGAGCTCGAGTCCTTAGATGCTTTGATGCCCCAGCCTAGTCTTGAGGCTGTTTAAAACTCAAGTGCAGCATGGGCAGAGGAGCCATGAATGTCCTCTTCAGTTCACAGTAGGGTACATAAAGGGTTCAGTGGCCCAGGATCTTCCAATTAGGCCAAGTCTTAACAGGCTCCATTCACCCAAAAGATCATAGCTACGTGGGTGCTCTGGGAAGCCAAATGTGGTGGGCATAAGTAGCCTATAGGAAGAAATGTTTGTGTGGGGTTCCTATGACAGCCTTCTGGGAGACTGTAGTAACTTAACACCAGACTCCCTTCCACACTGCATCAGGATCTGGTTGAGCCCAAGTCCGCCTGGGACAGCGATATTCTGCCATGCAGTGAAGATCTGGGCTTTATAGCTCTAAGTCTGTATACCATCACAGGGTAGCTGGAAGTATGTTAAGCCCTCAGCCTAGTCTTCATTTTGTACACCAGCATGGGGCCATGGATAGAGGTATAAGCGATGTACAGTATGTTTGATAGACCCAGAGCAACTCAGCCTAGACTGGCTGTTTTGGGAGATTCCATTCAGTTCTCCCCACATGGTTCTACACCACTTGAGCTAGGCTTCAGTTTGTAAGGTCAGACTAGCTTTGTTACACAATCCGAGTCAAGCTCAGGTTTCCCTTAGCAAGGCTAAAGATGTGATCAACTCTGCTCACCTAGCAATTCGAGACGTGTTCAAGGACAAGCCACTCAAAAGAGGGTTCACCCAACATGCCCTGTGGATTGTCCCAACCCCAGTAACTCGCATCTACTTCAATAGAGATGGGCAGGGGAGCCCATGAGATAAGGAGCTAGAACAGACTTCATTCTTCAAGCTCAACTTCTTCAGAAGGATGTTTTGACTCAAGTCTGCTTCTAGTCCCAAAGGACTCTTAAGGTACTCTGGGCACACACCCCCAGTTGGTACTGGGAGAAAGAGGTGACATACACCTGAAACTTTACTCCACAGCACTGGCTCCAGTCAGCTTAAAGTCACCACTGGTGGCACCGGCATCACATACAGGCACTGGTTCTAGTCCCAGCTGCTCCTGACCCAGCTCCCCTCTAATGTGCCTGGAAAAGATGCCAAGTGCTTTAGCTCCCACCACCCATGTGGGAGACCTGGAAGCAGCTCCTGGCTCAACCCCAGCAGTTGCCGCTCTTTGATTATGCCACTGGGTTGGAGAGGTTTTGTATGGATTTCAGAGGCAGAGTTACAGGGAGGAAGACATGCACACAACTTAGTCTTTCTGTTCTATTTTGTAACAAGTTTGATAACTAAGGGCAAGATGACCCTGAGGGAACAGCAAGTGTTCCGAAATTAGTTGTAAGTTTAACCTCTTGGGTGGGTGGGGGAGTGGGCTTCAATGTTGTACTTTATTCAAGAGATCGAGGTTGGTCAAGTATTCCAGGACAATACCACTAGGGCACTCCAATGCTAGAATGACACCACTGATAGCCAACTTAAGTGTGGGTCAGTATACAAAGCTGTCTTTAGTATAGCTGAGACATTCCATGTCAACTGAAGACGGGCACAGCTAGTCAGTACTGCACACAGACAATAGTCCGCAAAGTGCCTTGGCCTGGTCATTCTGCCCAAATACCCACTTCTAGGTGTTCTAGCCCTAGTGGACCAGACATCTTCCCCATCTTAGTCCTCAGGTATTCCTTTTACTGTCCCCATTTCCACTTGGCCTAGGCACCCTGTTTCATTCTGTCCTATGATCCAAGAATTAAGAACTTACATCCCTCAGTCTTGCCTTTAAGCTAGAGAACCTACTTGAGTGTGAAGCCATTTGAGAACCTGCAATCCAGTTTCTGGGGCTTGTGTTAAGAATGAGAACATGGGCAGAAACAAGGGGTCAGTTGCCAAGTCCTGCCAGTGTAGAATAGGTCCCATTTGTATCGTGATCATTGCTGGCTTGTTATACCTCAGTTAATGTTAATTGCCTCTAGACCCTGGGGTTAGAGCTTAGAGGCTTCACTCGTGATGCAGAGGGGCTCTAGACATGAAGCCAAGTAACCCATCTTTCCCATCTTTTTCCTGATATGTTTGCTTCCCTCTATACGAACACGTCATCCCAGTCTGCTGCTCCCTTGCAAGCTCCCTTGGTCTTCAAGGACATTGTATCCTATAGGCCAACAGGCACATGCTAGAGCACCGCTTTCTATCTAGAAAGCCATAGCACCTACTGGTTTGTGCTTAGGTCTACGACAAGCTCATCCCTCAAGACTGGGACCTCCCACAAACTGTTTTCCTAGTATTCCGGTTTGTATGCCATGCAGGTCTTCCACACGGACCACTCAATGTAGCTGGAGAGCCTTATGTATGAGTATGCTGATGCTCGAGACCCAAGTACTACACCATCTTCAAACATACCCTGGATCCACACTGAGGACCTTCCCTAATCAGACCAGGAGATGCAGTATACAGTGACCTTGTTCTAATCTTGGAAAAGAAAACCAACTGTGGTCAAACTCGGAGCAACCAGCTCTGTGGTATGGCAGTTTAAGCTACCACCTGCTAGGTCAGTAATTCCATGGCCAAGTGCTGGTCCAAGTCCTAGCTTCTGCTTTAGGAACTGCAAGAAGGGAGCCCAACTACTCGGCCTGGCCCAGTCCAAGCATTGCTGTCACTAAGGTTTGTCGTCTGTTCCTTTCAAGCTCTTCATGGTTTCCCAAACTCCCAGTCAGTTTATAGGGCTTGAAGCCTATTCTGGCAGTCCCTTTACCCATCTGCCAGGAGATCAAGTCTTCAACAGTACCTCCACAGTTGGCCAGAGCTATAGACTGCTTTTTGTACACAGGCTACGAGTTTTAACCACCATAGGAGATCCTAGACTTAACTGCAACGCCAAGCCATATGCTTAGTGCAAGGCCAAGAAGTCGATTACCCAGAGGCCAGAGTAACCTATCCTAGCCACAAGGATGGTGACAACTGTCTGGCTTACTCATAATGCTATCAAGTCGAAGGGCTGAGGCATGAGGGTTACTTAGTTGTGCACAGGCTATGAGGAAGTGCAGCTCAGGGCTGGGCTGAGCCTGTGCCCTCACTCGGTTATCGAGTCTCCCTATAAAACTCGGGAGATTCACAAGGCAGATGTCTCCAGGACTCTTGTGGAGTGGATTCAGGTAACAACTTGGCTTGCAGTTTTAGCACACTCATGGCTTGAGTGCATTTATGGGCTAAACTGCAGTTGAGCAGGAACTACAGTGAAGGCTGGGGATTATCACAAGTGCGCCAGACTAACCCATCCATCAGCATCTCTTGAAGTTCAGAGGCATGACAGCTCAAGTATAGTTCTGAGGAATGCCAGACCCTCCCTAGTGCAACCTCAGCTCTAGTTGGTGTGTCTCAAGTGTCAATCCTCCTGCCACCATTTAAGGCTCCAAGCAGCTAGATAGACCCAGTTTTAGAAGTCCTTTACTCAACTTCTGCAGTATCTTATCAGACGAGTGGCTCAGGTTATGCATGTTCTTATCCAATACCCAAACTCCAACAGAATCTAGGTGCTCCCAAATGCTATTGACTTGCAGTCACAGGCAGGAGTGTCAGTGTTTACATTATGTAACCTGATGAGTTAGATGAACCCTTAATATGCCCGTTTGTGAAGCATTGGCATCAGATCCACATGACAAGTTCAGATATGGAATCCATCTCACCTCTAGAAGATCACCATTTGCACGTGGTTAGCAGTCATAACTTACTGGCAAAGTTTTGCAAGCTGAAACAATGAGGGAGCCAGTGTTCTCATGTAATGAGTTAAGCCTCTACCTGTAATGCAAGTATCCCATGTGGTTAGCAGTTCGAGTCTCAGCTGCTTCCTTCCAAATCCACCTCCCTGGGGACGGGGGAAACACTCCCAAAGTCCCTGGACCACTGCAGCCAACACGGTAGGCCCAGATGAAACTCTCTGGCCTGGTCCAGATTCAGCCACTGTAACTTAGTAGGGTAGTTACTAAGGTTTCAGAGCAGTTTGATAGTTTGTTCTAGTAATGTCGTTTTACTGAGTGTTGGTCCACGAAGACCAGAATAAAGCTTTCATCAGGTAGCCCGAGTCATACCAGGCTTTCTACTCTTGAAGCTGTCATAGGCCTTCTGGAAAGCATTCCCATTTCTCATCCCAAGCTTTAGGCCCAGATTTTGAGCCTTCAAGAATGAAGGTATTGAGGGCAAGAGATTGAGCCCTATCAATCCAAGGCACCCAGTTCCAACATGAAGTATCTTGACCATATGGCAAAGCAGTCTGGACAAGGTCGAGAACTAAGGGGAGATCAGAATGTAGATTTGAGAACTGGCCGTGGGTTCGTATCCAAAGTTCAAGTGGCTGACCAAACTGCCAGCATGTGCTCAGACCAAACCCATGGCTGAGGGCCTAGTCTTCCAGGCAGCTGGACCTTTATATCATAGGGCGAGCTCAGGATCCAGAGTAGGGTAGACAGTGGGTGGAGGGAACTTCTCTAGACAGGTTCAAGTCTTATGGGCTTTCTAACCTCGACACCACAGGGGGTGGGTTGGGGAAGATACATGGTCAAACTGACCTGGTCTTTAAGGTCAGGTGTAATGAGAACCCAAGAATGGCTGAGGCTTAAGTCATTGTTCCATCAATCCTGTGTAGATTGGAGTGCCAGTTTCTTCCTGGCTACCACCTGCCGATATAGGGCACTGACATGGGGTAGGGTATCTACACTGAGTCAGATCGATCAAGGGGCAGTCTTGTGTTCTTGAGGGATGGCTTGGAACATTAATGTTCCCATTAATATTTGAGAAGTTGTATGTAGTATTAGAACTGCACTTACAATAGGAGACATTAGAAACATTGGCCATCTCTTCCACCATGGGCAGAGTGAGGAAGGGGTGGGGGGATAGCCAAGAGTACAAGTTCACATCTAGTTATTAGGAAGGCAGGTGTATGTAGTTGTCTAGTGCTTCATTTTGTTTAGTGCACATGCTGACAAGGAGCTGTTTGACAGTCTGACCTGCTTCTATCATTTCCTCCTTCTGCTATGGCAATCCTGGCTGCTGTCAGGTTAGGACAAGGACTGCTGGACTTCAATGAGTAGAGGTCAAGTAGGGACCCATGGTCAACATGGTTTTAGCAGAAGATGGTCTTGAGGGGGCTGCAGCACCAGCTCACAAACCATCTCCATTTGTGTTTCATGTGCATGACTACCTAGAATTACATTTCCTTCAGACTGAAAACAAGCAGATTAAGTACATAGGGTCCAGAATGAAGGACGGTATTAATTGGGGACTTAAGAGTTGCTTTCCAAGTCATAGGGAAGTTTTAGCTATTAAGGCAATTAGATGGGTGCTAAGGCCTGGCCAGGTACGAGGTTCAGACCTGTCTCTTCATGAGGTGCAAGTTCTTATGGAAGAAACCCTGTTGGCTTCCATTACCTGGATGGCCTGAATAGGTTATTATCAGGTAGGTGACATCGTTAGGAAGTTTACAGTTCGCCTGCATTGTTATTGCCCCTAGTTATCCCTCTGATGGTGATAGTTACTCGAAGCTGGGTAGAGTGATGGTCACTTCGTGTCAATGCCACCATGCTAGAACAAGTTAGAGGCCGACAATGAAGCCAAAAACACAGGTAGGTAACCTAATGGGCTTCATGTTTGGAGTTTGGCCTCTTGGCACCTGTTCAGGTACGCGTGTAAGCATTGCAAAATTGACATTTAAAAATTGACATTCCGTTATGAGCACTTCTGCCAGCAGAGGGCGCTTAGCAACCATAAAAGCTTTACCTGAACCTGCTTTCTCGAAATTGATTTGAGCCCGAAGTGTGGAGGCCCCCACTTAAAGAGCGATCTACCACAGCAGGTCCAAGGAGCCATCCTATTTAGACTGGTGTGTCCCCGTTCAATATAGTGCTGAGCACAGCTGAGCTGAGGCTACCAGAGCTAGACAAGTCCTCCCTCAGGACAAGTTGCTCACAGGCCACCAAGTGACAAAGATCCAAAGCCCACAGCTATTACTCGATAGTGTCCCATTCTCTTGGGTCAGTTTCATGAGCCTCACTCCGGGTATGATTGCCCGAAGGACTCCAAGTTCCCTACTACTGGAGGACCTTCATGCAACCTTCAGCGTCTAGCTAAGGGGCAGAGACCCCAGTTCAGAAAGGATCAGGAGGGAATCAGAGGATGAAGTTAGATGGTAGCTCCTCGAGTTTGATGTGGAAGAAATGAACACCCAAGACCCAGGCAAAGAAGTCCAAACTGCCTGCTACAATGAGTTGGAGTTTAGTGCGTGCTTCACGCTTCACTGTCTAAGGTGAAGTGGAAGATTGTTCCAAGACCACAGCAAGACCTGCTTAAGATCTAAGCTGATTGGACTGCCCCCTACAAGAACGTTTGTGTTTGTCCCTGCTCCTCTATAGCATCTGGCCACTGGAAGAAAACCTTGCCATGAGCTCTGATGTGCCCGTGTACTTTAGTCTTTTCAGCCAAGCTCAACTTCCCCAGTGTGAGGATGAAGTCGAGGTGCGTTATGGTTCATAGTGTTTATTAAAGAAAACCACAGGAGTTGGAAGAAGTGACTAAAGGCAACAGCTACTGAGTTAAGTGGTTAAGATCCGAAGTCTGTAAGAGAACCATCTTGACAGCCCTGAAGTCAGTTCAAAAAGCTAGACAGGGATAGGACTACATTGAGGACAAAGGTCGCTCACCACCTCTGCATAAGCACAGCAGCCATTCAGTGAGGTGTGCCAAGGACTGGGGGAGGCACTCCAACATTCCTTCAATCCTTCTTGCAGGAACACCTCTATGAAGGCAACCTTACACTTGTCTATCTTCAAGCCAAACTATAGGCGATAAAGCTCTGAAGTGTTACTCGTGCATGGTGTAACAGGTGGTTGCTTTCTCCAATTCATAGTAAGACTGGACTTAATATTTCAGTAAAGCTTCTCAAGTTCGTTTTATGAGACAGGTGTCCAGATGGCTCACTTGAGACAGTCATTCTAAATCAGGTTTTACTGGGGAGAAGGTGCGTAGGTCATGTACAAGAGCAGCCCTCAACTGATGTTGTTTGACAGATTCATGGGCTAACAAACCAAATGCGGAGCATATTTTGCTACTTCTAGTGAAGTTTGCTCCACCCTCTTGTATTTGGTCATTCAGTCTGATGCAGGTGTGTACATGACTAAGCTTGTGCCTTAGTCCATCATCTTGCCCCACCAAGAGATCCCATAGTAGAAGCCTCCTGCTATCCAGGGTTGACACTTGAGTCAACGTCAGAAGCCAGGTAAACAGGTGGGACATTCTGTGACAGGAAGTGACTGTCCCAAGTCACCTAACTTCCCGTTGAACAAGGCAGGCATGACACCTGACTAGTTTTAATAAGGCAGGCATGACACCTGACTAGTTTTAATAGGTTAAGCTTGATGTTTAGTTTGTAACCTTAAGTGCAGAAGCATTAAGCTAGATGTTCTAAAGCCAAGTTAAGGTAATTTTAAAGGCATTTAGCCATATAGACGCCTCGTAACTGAAGCCATTTCCTATGTTTAAGGTGTCCGTATTCTGGACTCCGGTTTGACAGATCTACCTACCACCTTATGGTGTTATTCTAGTACGCCAGTCTGAAAGCCCTCAATGTCACAAAGGCTTAGCAACTGCTGCTTACTCCTATCTGCATTCCTGTGTCTCCCAGCACCAGCCATGACCCCATCTTTCCATGGGATCCACCACCATGGTCCTGCACATTCAGGACCAGTCTATGGATTTAAAATCAGTAGCTACAAATGAAGACAAGTAGACAGGAGATCGGGAATATATTCTAGACGTGATAGTAGCAAGTGTACAGGTTGGGCAAAAATGTCTAGCCACTAGCCATTTGCTGGTCCTCTCATCCTAGCAGTTTTAGTTCTGCTGTGAATTTTCCTGTTAACGTTTCCACATTAAAGAATGGTGATAAGCAACTTGCTGTTAATCGTCAAGTACCCCTAAGGTCAAGAATTATGTAGGACACCACTAGTATGAGCATTCAGACAACCCCAGAAGGTCTCTAACCCATGAGAACCAGACTCTAGGAGAGCTGCCTGAAATGGACCATAGGAGAGCAGGCAGTTGCATGACGTTTAAGATTAACTAGGAGCTTTAGGCAGTGGGGGCTATTGAGTATACCCTAGTCCCAGCTCCCTCATGTAACTTTGAGTGTTACCATTGAATTAGGTTTAGGGGGCCCATGGCCTTTTAGTAGGCTGCATTCAAGCTCACTTAGGGATCTGTCGTTACTGGTCTGGCCTCTGTGTGGTGTCTAGTAGCCACTCAGTCATGATAGTCAACTGGTCCAAGTGGTAAGGGCTAGGTAGACGAGCTAGACAGCTTAACACATTGAAATAACCACTCAGAGGGACTTAGTGTCCAAGAGCCAGAGACCTGCCAACTACCAAACTAGAGAAATCCAGCAATTAGTGCAGTACCTCGTTAAGAGCAAACCCTGTCATGTGTAACCATTAGGTTTCTAAGGTTCAAGAAAGGACCCTGTGAATCATGGCCCAGATTTTGGATGAGAGGGAACTCGTCACCTAGTCACCTGCATCTATCTTTGACACTACAGGGAAGTGGCTAGTCTTCATTTATAATGTCACTGAAATACTACTCGTTTGACAGACCATAGCCTGCTCTATCCTCCCATCAGTCGGCTAAGCTCCACAGTCCATCACCAGTGACCATCCCCATGCACTGGTCCCTTTTTGCTAGGTTTAGGCATAAGCAGACTTGTTTCAATAGCCAAGGATCCCCAATCTGGGAGTACATGATAATCTGTACCATTAGGTTTTTGCCCAAGTATCTCAGATCTTAGTCACTGTTTGAAAAAAATCATAGTTGGCATTTAGACTCATCTTGGACCAGCGTTTTCTGTGTTAGTAGCCAAAGCTTTGCTTGTGCTAGCCACTGGGAGCCCGTCTAAGACTCCCTTGAAAGGTCCATTGGCTTTATTCCAAGAGGTGAACTTAAGCAGTCTAAGAACAAGAGCCATTTCTGCAATTACCGGTTCCAGTTAAACTTGCCAAGACACTGAGAAGTTTCCTGCCCATGAGCTTCAGTGAAGGTGATGGCCCACGAACAGGCAGACAGCTCTGCAGTCACTAACTGCTCGTAACAAGATAGCCTAGTCTGCTATATAGGCTACCTACTTAAAGCCTATTTGGGGAACACTACTTAAAGCCAAGCAGAGCCATAACAGTGTTCATCTCCAGAACCCCAACCGTCACAAAATCCATAGGAGGCAGCCTAGGCAAGGAAGCCACTCGAGTTTCTGGGTTAAATGGGGTTTGTGTCAAGTTTCAGATGCCTGCTTCAACAGAAGGCAAGATTTCTACTGGGCTTGGGACAAGTGAGGGATGACACTCAATATATTTAACAGCCAGTCCAGAAGGGTTGTATTTGTGTTAAGCGAGTCATTAACATCTTAGTAACACCAGGTCTTATTCACTTACTTGCCAAGTAAGGCCCCATAGAGCCACGATTTAAGCTATCAATCCCTAGTAACATGCCCCTGTGCAGAAGGGTGGCCAACACCCAAGTTGTCACACAAGGTACGTACTTCAACCTCAGTCACCATTCGTGTCAAGCTGGAGTCTGCACCTCAGCACTGGAAAGCCAGTTTCCCATCACTGGGACATCCCTCAGGCAGATGCTACGCATTCCTGTGTGGCTATCTTGCATCTCACCGACTACCTGGACTGTCAAGAGCTGCACTGGCAATGTTCAGCTACCTGTTACTCCAACTTGGGGCTACTGCTGGCCAGCCTATCAAGGGAGTTGAGACCTTAGTATGGTCAGGTTTTACTAGTGTTCAAATGCTTCCTTAGCACCAAGTAGAACATACCTGTCCTGCATAGCCTTCCCAGAGTCTAGAAAGGTTCTAAGTTTCAGTTCTACCTCTGAGAATCTGAAGTTCACCAAGGTTTCACTCCCTCAGACTTACCGCAGTCTTATCTGTCAGTAACCAAGTTGCGAACTCCCCACCATCCACTAGATCAGGCCAGTTTCAGTACTCCATTATTTCTGGGTCTTTGAAGAACCCGTTCAGGTGGTCTTCTGGGCTTACGTCAGCCACCCTCAGTCTGATGTAAATGCCTTAACAAAACCAGTGGCACGGGATTAACAGCTTACTACCTTCTGAGTCTGAATGGATCTGCATCCTCTCCATTTTCACAAGCAGCACACTATGGATCTTGCTCTAGTGGGAAGAGGTTTGAGACCTTAGAGCTTGGCCCTGCAGCCGCCAAGCTTGAGCTCAAGCTGATCTCTTGCCCTTCAGCCTCCAGTTCTGACAGGTCAGTTGAGGTCTTCAGCTTCCTACAGTAGCTCCTGATACCGAAAGCTTTCTATGCAAAAACTTCATGCCTTGAGAGGCAAAACGCTGCCACAGCTGTTCGACTCTAGACAGGTTCCGTCAGCTTACCTAGTAAGAGGCGTTAAGTGTGCAGAGGATTCTCAGTACAGCCTGCTCAGCACTTAAATTGGTCCTTTGGTGTGCAGGTCAGCTTCAAGTCACCGTAAGAAACTTTGGCAGGTCAACACCCATTGGTTTAAGGCTATGCACATGGCTGAAAGTACACTCCAAACTCATTGAGGTTCAACAGGAGGTGCAGTTCCTCATACCAGGAGCTAGAACTTGGTCTGGAGGACATGGAGTGGAGGGGCCCTGGTAAGAACTTAAACACTTGATCAGATACTAGTAACTTGAGTTAAAGTTTTGCTCATCCCATAGACCAGTTAAGCTTCATTTTTTGGGCTTTAGGTGCAGCTGATAAAGGTTTACTAGTAATAGCCACATAAAGGGACTAGGAGTGTGGGGGACATTGATGGAGAATGTTTAACCTAAGGCCAGTCCTTCTAACAGTCTCCTGTTGTCCTTCAAAGACTTGCACTCAACTGACAGTAGCCAATTATCTGATCGTCTTTGAGCCACTTAGAAGATATTGGATCAAAATCAATTAGAGCTGTGCAAATGCAACCAATAACCATTCAGTGCTCAAGATGGTAGAGCAAAGATGCACCTGGACTTCAGTCTTCATACCAAAAACTTAAGCTCATTAGCTTTTGCATTACGTGAAGTCAGCCACTATTGATCAGATTATAGGCAAAGTTTTGTCTAGTTCTTCCAGTAGCCCCATTAGAGTTACATGGCTTGTACTTGTGGTTCATTTAGGCACGACTGCTCTAAGGGTGCTTAGCGACTTCCAGCTCTGATCAGGAAGCTTTGTCAGGACACAGCCTAAGAAGTCAGGATATGTAGTTTTCTAAGACCCCAGTGTGTCAACACTGTCTCCTTCATGAGGGTTCCTAAACCCAAAGCCTGAAAGTTCAGGTATGTAGGGTGTCTGCTGATCTAGTCTTGGGCATCCTTCTGGAAACTTCAGAACCTCAGTAGCACAAGGCAGATGTCATCCTGGGTTTTTCCAGGCTTCTTTCAACTTTATCTTACTTCCAAACTGTTAGGCAGGAGCAGCTTTAACTTAATGGACTTGCCTCCTAGGACCCCTTTTCCTTTACATCGCATTTTCAGTAGCATTGAAACTAGTCACTAAAAGTCGTAGCCATGGAAAGTTAAGACTGAGAAAGGCACTACTAGTGACAGTAAAGACACTCGTACTGCTTTACTTCTGGGCAGAAGTCCAGTCTTGAAGGTCTAGTTCAACTCCCTGCCAGCATTTCCTCACCCTGCTCCATATACTTGGTGCACTACCATTCACTCACCCTTAGCCACGTCTAGCTTCATTCTTTCAGGCTGTGAAGAGGTCACGGACTCCCTTTCTGCTGTTGGCTCATCGCGTGTTGACCAAGTCATTCTCAACTCTCAACCCACCTCACAAGGGACAGGATTCAAGAACATCACCAGTAGTCACCTGCTGTTGTCAGCCTCCTGACCATGGCTGGGTTAGCTACTTGTTCTCTATCCAGGTAGATAAGGGCAAATTGCTTAGGTGGCCTCTAGCCACTATACTCCCACTCAGGCTCTTAGAGGGTTCCCTCGAGGTTGAAGGGCCGGTCATTTGAGTTCAACAGGAATCACCTGCTAGAGACTCGTAAGCAGCTTCAGTTGCTTCATGAGCTTCAAGATGCAGACGTTGAGGGCCCACACTACCTAGTGGATCATTTTCCCCAATACCACTCCTACCCCACTGAGGGCCCAGACCTGTAGTGGTATTTGGGCATCATGCAAACTGGTACACCCTGGTACACCCAGTATGAGGTCAGTCCTGCTTAAGTTCTCCAGAATTAAGCTACCCACAAGGAAAACCCACATCTAGGACTAGGAATTTCGAGCATCATGCCTCAGGTTTACATGTTTCTTGTCAGAGACCCTCAGAACTCTAGTGGGTAACGTCTGGTAAGCAACACTTGCTTTCAACTTGTGTTTCTCGAAGTCCTGGGCTTTCTCGGGGCCCCTTGAGAGGACCAAGTCAGGGCCTCCTGCACGTGTACCACTTTGCACCCAGAGTAGGGTCAGTCCTGTGTTTCAGAGGTCAGATTTAAAACCCACTGGCTAGAATTTAACATGTGATGCTAGCTCCCTCTAGGTAGAGTTGTCGAGTCTGGATGAGACCGCTATCTTTAGCGACCCCAAGGACACGGCCTCTTGAGGTGCTCACCTGGTTCCCGTTTCTATAGCCACTCCCACTTTACTATACCCCTGTTACCATTGCTTATGGGTCACCCGAGGACTTACTGCAGTTTTAGTCAGGAGAAGTAGAGTGCCAGGCAGTAGCGCAGCTGCCACGAGTTTCAGGCAAGTCACCACTGTTGTTGCATGGAAAGCTTCTAGGTACACAGACTAAGCCAAAGCCAAGGACTGAACCTAAAGTCGTCTCGGCCCAACTAAGCAGCTTGTTAAAAGCTACAGGAAATTCAGGGCTCGACCCACCAAGCTAGACTCCACAAGTGGCTGAAGCCAGAAGTTCCAACTAGCTTGAGCCCAGTGACCAGATCAGAATACACATTTGGGCATGTCTTAGAGCAATCTACACAAGTGAAGTGGCTCCAGGTACAGCCCACTGTCCCAGCAGGGACTCTTGTCCCATTCCCTCTAGGAGGCTGAGATTCTCCTGTCCTTTTTCTCTACTCCAGGATTCTGTGTTATCGTGAAGGACCTTGTCTCCCAAGCTACCTTGTAGTCTGGAGTGTCATGGTCTCCAAAGGGCTACAGTTAGCTACACTGACACTAGATCAGGGCTCACCCACAGCTGAGCCTGGGATTAGTTGGAGTAACAGCTGGTAGTTACTTCGCCCTTCGTTAGGGCGAACACACTTTAGTTGAAGTCTTCTGCCTAGTGGTCTATGGGAAGGCTTGTGGCCTGAAGATTGGTTTTTGGTTTCCCTGGTTTTCATAGCGGTTCCCAAGGTTTGTAGTGGTGAGGGAAGCTACTGATGCCAAGCATCCATACCCACACACTTAGCACCTCAGACTTCCCACTAGGTTCTGACCAAGTTCTTGCATAGCATACCAGCTCTGGGATTCCAGCCAGGGAGAAGCTTTGCTGTCGGCATGCAAGCACAGGTGAGAACTCCAGAGTTAGTTGTCAAGAGGCTCATCTTTGTAGGCTAGTCATGGATAAGCAAGGCTGGGCTTGCTGTCTCTGGACAAGCCGCTCCTGAGCTTTGCGACTTGCCGTCTCTGGACAAGCCGCTCCTGAGCTTTGCGACTTGCCGTCTCTGGACAAGCCGCTCCTGAGCTTTGCGACTTGCCGTCTCTGGACAAGCCGCTCCTGAGCTTTGCGACTTGCCGTCTCTGGACAAGCCGCTCCTGAGCTTTGCGACTTGCCGTCTCTGGACAAGCCGCTCCTGAGCTTTGCGACTTGCCGTCTCTGGACAAGCCGCTCCTGAGCTTTGCGACTTGCCGTCTCTGGACAAGCCGCTCCTGAGCTTTGCGACTTGCCGTCTCTGGACAAGCCGCTCCTGAGCTTTGCGACTTGCCGTCTCTGGACAAGCCGCTCCTGAGCTTTGTGACTTTGAACTGCCTACTAACAGTGTTGCTTGGGGGCCAGCACTTTAAAGTGCCCGGTGTAAGCCAAGCGACCACATGGAGTTAGCAGCCCTCGCTTAGGGTATTTACAGCAAGGTGAGGATTCTTGCTCTCGCCTTTAGCCCCACTTCCCTTAAGCCAGCTCCTCAGGAGCCTGGGAGCGTAGTACCTGTGTCTCCGCTCTATCATTCTGAGGTAAAGATTAAAGACAGCCCGATCTTGAGCCGCCACTTTTGCTGTGGCTGAACTACAGCGACTGTGAAACTAGTGTTATATAGCACCTGTGAAGCCGTCACTGTCAAGCAAGGCATCCCCTAGAACCCTGTTCATGTTTGCTGAGCTGCCACTCCCGTTTCCCATGAGGGACGTAGCTTATTGCTCTCCTTGTCAAGAGAATGAGTTCTCATACTGCCAGGTTAGCCGCCACCGCCAGCTTCCTAGCGAGATTTCCTTCCCGTCTTACTAGAGCTTTGCGTGGCCATTGACTTGCTGGGGAACTTACGAGGCAAGTCAAGCCGATGAGTCCAACATGAGGAACTCGCTTCCCCACCTCCACACCCAGGAGTAGGGTAAGCAGCTGCCCCTGGGTTGTAAGCTTGTCTTCCGGTTAACTGCATAAGGAGCACAGTTTAGACATTACTTCCCATGGACTCATAAGGCTTGACGTTACTTTCTGTTCCTCAGTATGAGCCTTTGACAATTTGTTAAAGTGACCTACAGTTTTTCATGGTTTTTACCCAGGCATACCCAGTTTGAGAACTAGCATCTTAGCCTCTTATCTGCTACAACTCCTGACAGCTGTACCCGTTTGAGGTTTAAGATTAAGGCCCGAAGTTTAACTGTTCCTGAAAGTCAAGCTCGAAAGGCAAGACTCCTAGGTTTACAGACTTTAGGAGGCAACTCCTGTGAATACAGGTTTCTTTAGAGAGTTCTGTTTAAGTAGCCAGTTTTAGAGGCTAAGAACAGGCGACCGCTCAAGGAGACTCGGAGCAAAGTCTCCACACAGGATCCAGGTTGTGCCTCACTATAAGAGCCCTGTGGAAACCTCAAGAGCTATAGCAGCCTCCGTTTTATGCTTTGAGTAGGAGAAAAGCACGTAGGACTTAGAAAAGTTGACGTAAGTTCCTAGAAAAAGTTTGTCTACACGCACGTTGGTTCCCCTATGTCCGAGGCCCTTAGCTTATGTTCCCAACCTCATCCTGTTCGTCTCCCTCTTCTACACTAAGCTAGCCAGAGTTCTCCTCGAAGTCTCCTAGAAGTGTGCTATTCCCGCCTATCACCACCCCCTCTCAGCCATCTTCTTGGTCACCTAAGGACAGCCTAGTACCAAGCACGCCTTCAGCTCTAGAGACTACGCTCACGCACGCCTCACAGCACCCACCCGGATAACCTCAACAACCTTCTGCCAGCTTCCCTTTTTTATATACTCAAAGCCCCGCCTTCCTCATGTGCGTGGACCAATAAAAGCCTACAGCTACTTCTGCCCTACAATTGGTCCCTGACTTCCCGCAGGTGAATTAGAGCTGCCAGGAGGCCCAGATACCCAGGTGCCTCAAAGCTTTTTAAAACCTCTAAAATTGGGGGGGGGGGGGGGGACATTATTCGCTGTCCCCGGCTCTTTCCTGGCATTGTAAAGGCTGCTGAGCTGTTAAAGTTGTACTTGGGGAAAACAGTTGAAGGTCACTTCTAAAATGTGCCTAACTCAAGTCCCCCGCTAGCTCTTAGCCTTAGCATGGAAGGTGGTAGCATGCCCTACAGAAATTCAAAACGCATTGAGTTGCACTTTGGTCAGACACTAGTGTTAGATTGAAGATTGGAACCTCATACAACACTGTCTTCATCCACATCCACCTGTGTGCCTCATTTAGTCCATGGCTCACAAGAATGCAGCAGAAGCCAGGAAATCACCTGTGAAGACTTGGGTTTTCACTATGCTCAAACTACATGCTGGAAAGTAGAAACCTCCAGATATATTTTCTTATCCTAAGATTTATTACCTTATTAGGTAGAGTCAGGAGAGAGAAACCTTCCATTCACTGGTTCACTCCCCCAAATGGCCAAAACGGCCAGAGGGGGCTGATCTGAAGCCAAGAGATTTTTCTGGGTCTTCCATGCTGGTGCTGGGCCATCTTCTGCTTTCCCAGGCCATAGCAGAGGATCCGTAGCTGGATCAGAAGTGGAGCAGCCCAGACTCAAACTGGTGCCCATATGGGATGCTGGCACTGCAGGCAGCAGCTTTACCCACCATGCCACAGTGCCAGTCCCAAGATACACACCTCTAGGAAGCCAGTTCCACTTATACATGTGTGGATGAAAATACTACATGTTAAGGCCATAGTGATCCACTTCACTATAAACTAGTGATTTAATAAATGGAGAGAAGAAACAACTCTTCCTTATAGAAGAATCTCATGTAAAATAGAAAAGGCCTCACTCTTCCAGCAGGTGCAATTCATTACCTTGCCCTTGAGGGCCAACAGGTCTTACAGACTCACTTCCATAAACTAGAGAAGAGAAAGGGGGAAAAAATAACTTTACAATGAAGAGACTGGTAGACACTCACTTAAGCAAGTGAGCCAGGTTAGAATCCGCAGTGAAAAGCTGTGTTATTGTTGTATAGTCCCTGACCCAGTGTGCTAAGAAGGGCATAGCATCCCTGTGGCACATCAGCTCACAACCACTAACTCCAATCTCCTAATGAGAAACACATTGAGGAAGATTCTACAAGATCCCGATTGCTACTTGTCAAGGTCACGAAAACAAGGAAAGGATGAGGAAATGCCACCTACTCCAACTAAAACTCAGTGACTAAAGTCAAGGTGGAACCCTGGATGGGATCCTAGTACAGGAAAAATACACGGGGGTTCTTCAAAAAAGCGCATGGGAAATGCATATTGTGAAGGAACTGTGAATTTCACAAACTCTTGCATCCGCTTAAATTTACATCTTAAAACTACTTTTCTCTGACCTTTTCTGGAGTACCTTTGTCTTACCTGAAAAATTTGTCAACTCCAAATAGTTTGGAGTTTAATAAGTAATGTAGAAACAGATCTCTTGGTCTGACAAATGTACCACAGCTATATAGACACTAACAGTAGGGTAAGACAGGTGAGAGAAATATGGAACTCTCTCCTAGCCCTACAAATGACTTCTAAAACTAAAATTATTCCTAGGGAAGGGCATTTGGCCTAGCTATCAACACAGATAAGCTGCCTCATATCTGAGTACTTGGGATGGATTCCTGGCTCTGGCTCCTGGTTCCAGTGCTGCTACTGTGAACTCCAGAAGGCAACTGTGGTGGCTCATGTAGATAGGCTCCTGCCACCCAGATTAGAGACTCAGACTGAGTTCCTGGCTCAAGGCTTCAGTGTCCTGCCTAGCCATCACAGCCTTCCCCGGAGCGAACCTGTGGATGGACTCAAGCTCTCTCTGTTTCTCAAATGTTTTTCTTTTTTTATTTTAACTTTTTAATATAAATTTCCAAAGTACAGCTTTTGGATTACAGTGACTCCCCCCCATAACTTCCCTCCCACCCACAACCCTCCCATCTCCCGCTCCCTCTCCCACCCCATCCACATCAAGATTGATTTTCAATTATCTTTATATACAGAAGATCAATTTAGTGTATGTTAGGTAAGGATTTCAACAGCTTGCACCCACACAGAAACACAAAGTGTAAAGTACTGTTTGTGTACTAGTTATAGCATTAACTCACATTTTACAACACATTAAAGACAGAGATCCTACATGAGGAGTAAGTGCATAGTGACTCCTATTGATTTAACAATTGACACTCCTATTTATGATGTTAGTAATCTCTCTAGGCTCTTGTCATGAGCTGCCAAGGCTATGGAAGCCTCTTGAGCTCTCCAACTCCAATATTATCTGGACAAGGTCATAGTCAAAGTGGAAGTTCTCTCCTCCCTTCAGGGAAAGGTACCTCCTTTGATGGCCCATTCTTTTCCACTGGGATCTCTCTAGCAGAGATCTTTCATTTAGTCTGCTTTTCTGTGTGTGTGTTTTTTTTTTTTCTTTTTTTTTTGCCAGAGTGTCTTGGCTTTCCATGCCTAAAATACTCTCATGGGCTCTTGAGCCAGATCCGAATGCCTTAAGGGCTGATTCTGAGGCCAGAATGCTGTTTAGGACATCTGCCATTCTGAGTCTGCTGGGTATCCCGCTTCCCATGTTGGATTGTCCTCTCCCTTTTCTATTCTATCGGTTAGTATTTGTAGACACTAGTCTTATTTGTGTGATCCCTTTGACTCTTAGACCTATCATTATGATCAATTGTGATCTGAAACTGATCACTCAGACTAGTGAGATGGCATTGGGACATGCCACATCTTTAATTTTTATTTAATGAATATAAATTTCCAAAGTACAGCTTATGGATTACAATGGCTTTCCCTCCCATAACTTCTCCCACCTGCAACCCTCCCCTTTCCCGCTCTCTCTCCCTTTTCATTCATATCAAGATTCATTTTCAATTCTCTTCATATACAGAATATCAGTTTAGTATATATTAAGTAAAGATTTCAGCAGTTTGCACCCACACAGAAACACAAAGTGAAATACTGTTTCAGTACTAGTTACGTCATTATTTCACACTGGACAACACATTAAGGACAGAGATCCTACATGAGTAAGTGCACATTGACTCCTGTTGTTGACTTAACAATTTGACACTCTTGTCTATGGCATCAGTAATCACCCTAGGCTCTTGTCATGAGTTGCCAAGGCTATGGAAGCCTTTTGAGTTCTCCAACTGATCATATTTAGATAAGGTCATAGTCAAAGTGGAAGTTTTCTCCTCCTTTCAGAGAAAGGTACCTCCTTCTTTGAACTGTTCTTTCCACTGGGATCTCACTCCCAGAGATCTTTCATTTAGGTCACTTTTTTTTGCCAGAGTGTCTTGGCTTTCCATGCCTAAAATACTCTCATGGGCTCTTCAGCTGGATCCAAATGCCTTAAGGGCTGATTCTGAGGCCAGAGTGCTGTTTAGGACATCTGCCATTCTGAGTCTGCTGTGTATCCCGCTTCCCATGTTGGATTGTTGTCTCCAAGATACTAGTCTTGTTTGTGTGATCCCTTTGACTCTTAGACCTATCAGTGTGATCAATTGTGATCTGAAACTGATCACTTGGACTAGTGAGATGGCATTGGTACATGCCACCTTGATGGGATTGAATTGGAATCCCCTGGTATGTCTCTAACTCTACCATTTGGGGCAAGTCAGCTTGAGCATATCCCAAATTGTACATCTTTCGTCTCTTATTCCCACTCTTATATTTAACAGGGATCATTTTTTTCAGTTAAGTATCAACACTTAAGAATAACTGTATTAATTGCAGATTTCAACCAATAATAAGTAGAACAAACAAAAAAATACTAAAAGGGATAAAGTATTAAGTTCATCAACAGTCAGGGCAAGGACTGATCAAGTTACCGTTTTTCATACTGTCCATTTCACTTCTACAGGTTTCCTTTTTGGTGCACAGTTAGTTGCCACCGATCAAGGAGAACATATTTGTCCCTTTGGGATTGGCTTATTTCACACAGCATGATGCTTTCCAGATTCCTCCATCTTGTTGCAAATGCCCAGATTTCATTGTTTTTTACTGCTGTATAGTGTTCCATAGAGTACATATCCCATAGTTTCTTTATCCAGTCATCTGTTGATGGACATTTAAGTTGATTCCAGGTCTTAGCTATTGTGAATTGAACTACAACAAATATTGAGGTGCAAATGGCTCTTTTTTTCTCCCCTTTAATTCCATTTGGGTAAATTCCAAGGAGTGGGATGGCTGGGTCCTGTGGTATTGCTGTATTCAGGTTTCTGAGGACTCTCCAAACTGTCTTCCATAGTGGCTTTACCAGGTTGCATTCCCACCAACAGTGGGTTAGTGTCCCTTTTTCCCCACATCCTCGCCAGCATCTATTGTTGGTAGGTTTCTGTATGTGAGCGATTCTAACCGGGGTGAGGTGAAACCTCATTGTGGTTTTGATTTGCATTTCCCTGATGGCTAGTGATCCTGAACATTTTTTCATGTGTCTGTTGGCCATTTGGATTTCCTCTTTTGAAAAATGTCTATTGAGGTCTTGGCCCATCTCTTAAGTGGGTTGTTCTGTTGAGTTTCTTGATCTCTTTGTAGATCCTGGTTATTAATCCTAATGTCTGGTAGAATTCAGCAGTGAATCCATCCAGTCCTGGGCTTTTCTTTGTTGGGAGGGCCTTTATTACTGTTTCGATTTCTGTCTCAGCTATGGGTCTGTTTAGGTTTTCTGTGTCTTCAGGGTTCAATTTAGGTAGGTTGCATGTGTCCAGGAATCTATCCATTTCTGATAGATTTCCCTGTTTGCTGGCATACAACTCTTTGTAGTAACTTCTGATTCTTTTTATTTTGACAGGCAGAATTAGACAGTGAGAGAGAAAGGTCTTCCTTCTGTTGGTTCACCTCCCAAATGGTGACTACGGCAGACGCGCTGCACCAATCCGAAGCCAGGAGCCAGGTGCCTCCTCCTGGTCTCCCATGTGGGTGCAGGACCCAAGCACTTGGGCCATCCTCCACCGCCTTCCCAGGCCACAGCAGAGAGCTGGACTGGAAGAGGAGCACCCAGGACAGAATCCAGTTCTCCAACCGGGACTAGAACCCGGGGTGCCAGCGCCGCAGGCAGAGGATTAGCCTAGTGAGCTGCAGCGCCGGCCAATTCTTGTTTCTGTGGTGTCTGTTATGTTTCCTTTTTCATCTGATTTAATTGATTTGGGTCTCTTTTTTTAGTTGGGCCAATGGTGTGTCAATTTTTTTTTTTTTTTTAAAACCAGCTCTTCGTTTGGCTGATTTTTGTAATGTTCTTTTGGATTCAATTCTGTTGATTTTCTTCTGGCTTTAATTTCTTTTCGACTAGTTTTGGGTCTGGTTTGCTGCAGTTTTTCTAGATCCTTGAGATGCATTGAAAGCTCACTTATTTGGTGCCTTTCCAATTTCTTGATCTAGGCACCTATTGCTATAAACTTTCCTCTTAACACTGCTTTTGCTGTATCCCATATGTTTTGATATGTTGTGCTGTTGTCCTCATTTATTTCCAGAAAGTTTTTGATTTCTTTTTCTTCTATGACCCAGTGTTCATTCAGGAGCATGTTGTTCAGTCTCTGTGTTTGCATATGCTAAAGGGATTCCTGAGTTGCCTATCTCCAGCTTCATTCCACTGTGGTCTGAGAAGATGCATGGTATGATTCTAATTCTTTTTGAATTTGCTGAGACTTGCTTTATGGCCTAGTATGTGGTCAATCCTAGAGTAGTTTCCATGTACTGCTGAGAAGAATGTAAATTCTTTTAAGTGTAGGATTGAAAGTTCTGTAGGTATCTGTTGGATCTATTTGGGCTATAGTGTCGATTAAATCTACTGTCTCCTTGTTGATCTTCTGTCCGGTTGATCTATTTCTGAGAGTGGAGTATTGAAGTCCCCCAGTACTGTTGTATTGGAGTCTAAGTTTCCCTCTAAGTCCCTTAATATATCTTTCAAATAAACCTGTGCCCTGTAATTAGGTGCATATACATTGATAATCATTGTATCTTCCTGTTGAATTGATCCCTTAATCATTTTATAGTGCCCCTCTTTGTCTCTCTTAACAGTTCTTGGTTAAAGTTGATTTTGTCTGATATTAAGATGGCTACACCTGCTCTTTTGTTTCTGTTGGCATGGAATCTTTTTCCAACCTTTCACTTTCAGTCTGCATGCATCTTTGATCAGAGAACCAGGCTGATTTCCTGGCTCAAGGCTTCAGCGTCCTGCCCAGCCATCACAAGCTTCCCGGGAGTGAACCTGTGGATGGAATCAAGCCCTCTAGCTCTCTGCTTCTCAAATGTTTTTTAAAAATAAAAATTATTCCTGGATAAAAAATTTACTTACAAGAAAAATAAATGCAATGTAAAATGTGCCTTAAAATTCTAAAAAAAAAAACAAGAGCCTTGGAGTGGGCATGGTGAGGCAGGAGGTCAAGCTACCTCTTGGAACACCCACATCCCATACCGGAGTTCTGGTTCAAGTCCTGGCTCCTCTGCTTTCCATCCAGCTTCCTATTGTGCCTGAGAAGGCAGCAGATCATGGCCCAAGTACTAGAGTCCCTGCTACCCTCATGGGCGACTGAGATGGAGCTCCTGGCTTCAGCCTGGCCCAGCTCTGGCTGTTGCAACCATCTGGGGGAGTGAATCAGCAGACGGAAGATAATTTCCCCCCAACCCTGTCACTCAACCTTTCAAAAATAAAACTTTTAAAAATAAACAGAATAGGCCAGCACCATGGCTCACCAGGCTAATCCTCTGCCTGCGGTGCCGGCACCCCGAGTTCTAGTCCTGGTCGGGGCACCAGATTCTGTCCCGATTGTTCCTCTTCCAGTCCAGCTCTCTGCTGTGGC
The DNA here is from genome assembly GCA_949820135.1 of Sylvilagus floridanus. Taxonomy (NCBI): domain Eukaryota; kingdom Metazoa; phylum Chordata; class Mammalia; order Lagomorpha; family Leporidae; genus Sylvilagus; species Sylvilagus floridanus. The sequence goes on from OX463238.1 coordinate 94,909,390, forward strand.
CTGAGAAGGCAGTGGAGGATGGCCCAAGTGCTTGGGCCCTGTGCGCGTGGGAGACCAGGAGGAAGCACCTGGCTCCTGGCTTTGGAATGGTGCAGTGCACTGGCCATAGTGGCCATTTGAGGGGTGAACCATCAGAAGGAAGACCTTTCTCCCTGTCTCTCTCACTAAGTCTGCCTGTCAAAAATAAATCGACAGAATAGGACCAGCAATGTGCCAAAGCAGGTAAGGCCTCCACCTGCAGGGCTGGCATCTCATATGGGCTGTCTGTGTCCTGGCTGCTCCTATTCTGTTCCATCTCTCTGCCATGGCCTGGGAAAACAGAGGATGGTCCAAGTCCTTGGGCCCCTGCACCATGTGGATGACCCAGCTCCAGCCATTGTGGCCATCTGGGAAGTGATGGAAGACCTCTGTCTTTCTGTTTCTGTAACTTTGCCTTTCAAACAAATGTCTTTAAAAAGTAGAATTAAGCATGAGCCTTTTAAAATCTTGCACAGGCCAGCACCGTGGCTCACTAGGCTAATCCTCTGCCTGCGGTGCTGGTACCCCAGGTTCTAGTCCCAGTTGCTCCTCTTCCAGTCCAGCTCTCTGCTGTGGCCCGGGAAGGCAGTGGAGGATGGCCCAAGAGTTTGGGTCCTGCACCCACATGGGAGACCAGGAGGAGGCACCTGGCTCCTGGCTTCGGATTGGTGCAGCGCGTCTGCCGTAGTCACCATTTGGGAGGTGAACCAACAGAAGGAAGACCTTTCTCTCTGTCTAATTCTGCCTGTCAAAATCTTGTACGTATCACAAACTGCTCTAAATACTGTTCCCCCAAATGTCTTGGAGGCATTTTCCATTACTAGGGGTAATTTAGAACAAATGTTTGAAAATCTTCAAGCTTAGCTAGATGAATCATACAGCTGCTTGGAGGACACACAAGAACGGAAAAAACGGAAGCCGAGAGGCCAGCTGGAAGGGAGCTGGGATGCAGCCAAGTCAAACGCAGCAGGTCCACAGACAAGTAAGTGCAACTTGACCTCATGCAGGCCTGTGACTGCCACCAGTGCTTCCTGGGAATCTCCTGCTGTCTTGAATTTGCTCCTATCTGTAGTCAAGAGATCCTTTTCTAAGGAAGTCAGGTGGCATCAGGAAAATTGCCAAGCACGCTTGAGAATGTGTTTTTCAAAACAAAAATTAAAAGCACCCACTGGGAGGCAGGGTCAGTAGCAGTTAAGAGAATGGGCTTTCAAAGTGCACAAATTGAAGTTTAATTCCCAACTCTACTACCTGCTAGTTCACTCTCGAGGTTCTGTTTTTTCAACTGAAATGGCAATAAAAACAGGGTGTGTTCACAGGATTGTTGGGAGGGTTACTCAGTATTGTTTGAATCATCTGGAACAGTTGATGGCACACACACAACCCTAGTACCTAGATCTGTTCTACAGGCTATACACGTTGACTCACCGAGTCCTCACCACAATCCTCCTGTTGCTCTTTGTGTCCCACATGTGGAATGTGGGCTACAGGAGAATGAGTAATTGTCCTAAGGTAACACAGCCTAAGTGGAGAGGCTAGATTCAAACCCAAGCAGTCTGGCTCTAGAATTTTTGCCTTTAGCAGGCACACAGCATGGCATTGTATCTTCATTAGGGAGGGAAAACTTGTCTCTTCTGTTAGAAAGAAGGAGATGAAAAAACTTATCTCCATAAAAGGGAAAATGTCAGCCCCACTGTGGACTTGTAAACATATAAATAATGCAGAAATGAACTTGAAACAATGTCATTCATGCCCAAGGGCCCATCATGGTAGCACTTGTATCTTCATATTCCAAATTCAGGAAGAATTTTCAAATAAACATCATACACTACTGTGGGAAAAAAATGAGCTTATCAAAGTCCCCGACACAAGCTTAGTCCAGTATTTTCTTAGTTGATTTCCTGAACAGAAAGCTCAAATACCAGCTAGTCCAGTTCTAATCCTGACATGTGACAATCCTTACTATAGAGGAGTCGGCCAACATTCCAGTAACTCATCACTCTTCAAGGGCAAAAGCTGAGGCCTTGGACCAAGCCTGAGGCAATGTTCTTGATGGCTCCCACTGCTCCCCATCTTAAGTAGGCGACAGCCACAAAAGTGGAAGCCTGGCTTGGGCTCCTAATTTGACCAGCCTATCTCTAATTTACTACCCAGTGTTAAGCTACCACCGTAAATGACTATTTCAGCCACACCATGGCTCACTTAATTCCCTCTTCCCCTCTGGAAGATTTTTATATACCCATGTTATGTGTAAGAAAAATAAACTTCAGAGTGATTAAGCAGATTTATGCAAATTATGGATCTGGCAAGAGGCAGAACCAGAGTTAGAATTTAGACCCGGGAAGTTTGAATTCCAAGGCCTTTCTCTAAGCGCTAAGTATGGTGGCTGGGTTGGGTGGAAGTATTGGGCTGGCAGAGCGAGCACCAGCTTCTGTGACCCTGTTATCCTTCCCATGGGAGATCCCCAAAACCCCTAGAAAGAAAATCTCTTCCTGCCACGGGAGCTGTCCTCAGGGTTTGAGGCACAGGGAAAAGATGTGGGAAAAGTGTTCCTACCTTTAGTTCAACAGTTTCATGTCCATTCTACTACTCTGACACCAAAAGCAAACTGCTCCAGAATCCTAATCCACTCCCCTGTCCTCCAGCCCAAACCTGAGTCAGTGAGAGCAGCAGCAGGGTATGGCAATAGGGTTTGTGTACAGAGCAGTTCAAGTTCATTTTCTTAACTCGTTTTTCGAGCTGGACTAACTTCAGTAGATTATTCCCCAGAATGATCCTGCTACTCTCACTACACCATGGGGCTTGCCTGAGTCCCACGCCTGCCAACTCAGGAAAACAAGGGCACCCGGGGGGACAGGTGGTGGTGGCAGGAGCCCCGACCTACACAGCACAGCAGGAAGGCCTCTGTGCTGATGACCTGCCGTCTGGAAGCTTGGCTTTGTTACTGTCCAACTCAGTATTTGGCTGGGGCTGGCGGAAGCGCATATGCAGAGAATGCCCACAAAAATCGTTTGGTCTGGCCCTGCCAAGACAGCCACAGGCAGGGCTCAAAATTCAATAAGTCTGTGGCAGGCTAATTCTTAAGTTGCTAATTGTGTATGGCCCATGAATGCTATAAATATCTAAATGGCCCCCAGCAGGAAAAAGGTTCTCCACCCCTGTATTGCATTCTGAAAATGATACTGAGCTCTGGCATGTACAAGGCTGATAGAGTATGTATGGAAATAGAAATTCCCTATTCCATGACACAGCTGTCTTCCATGGCTCCTGTTTTGGATGGCAAAGAGCTGCAGGTTCTGTCCAGGAAGATTTTCTCTTGAGCCCTTCCCTCCTCCCATCCACCCCACCCTAGAATAACCTCCTGTTATCTCTCTGTTCTGCCTTCCCTGTTTTCATGGCCTCTGGGCCCACTTTCTAAACTACCCTTCACACTGCACCAAGAGTGCTCTTCCTGAAACACAAAGCCCTTCCCTGACCCACGCCATGGTTGGTAAAAACAAAACCACCATGGCCAAAAAGAGGAAAAGGCTATTTACTGCATCATGCCCCCCCTTGTTCCCTTCCACCAATCACTCAAATGCCACCTGCACCTTGCCCTCCTAGCATTTTTCCGAAGCTGTTCCTTCTTCCAGTACATCTTTTTTCACCCTCCCCATCCACCTGGCTCATTCCTACTTTGTTTTTTGTTTTGTTTTGTGTTTTTGATAAAATAAGGTTTGATTTATAGTCTAGTAAGGGGGAATCCTTAACTTGCAAGACAACTCGTGAGCAGTATGTACACTGTATTTTATTTCCATGGAATGGAATCAAACAGACTGAGACTAGAGTGAACTAGAATCAGCAAATGCCGGGAACAGTAGGAAAAAGACAAACGGGACCTAGACACACAAACCCCTTCACTGGGATCTGCTGACCGCAGCCATAATCGGGACTGGATCACAGTGCAGACAGGTTCCTGGACAGGATGAAAGAGTGGGGCCAGGGCTTGGGGGGTGGGGGGTATCTGCACTAGGCTGTGGGTTTAATACCAGGTAAAAGTTGCTCTCGGTATTTACTTAAAATATCAGTTGGTTCTATATCTTAGAAATACACACATTACTTTATGAATCGCTTTGCAACACTGACATCAGAAGTAGAGACAATCAGGTTCAAACTTCAGTAGCAGGAAATAAGTATCAAAACATCACTGGCCCTCAAGACAAAACCTCCACCTCATCCAACCCTCCCTTGCTGTCCCTCCGCCAAGTAACCACCCCTGACCACTGGCTGGTGGCCCTGGCTTCACTGTTGCTGTGTCTCATACATACCGTGAGACCGTCACGTGGGCCTCTCACAGACCAGCACCACGGGCTTAAATAGCTTCCTGAGAGGAACAGGAGTGAAAGATGCCCAAGGACGCTGCACTGCCAGTCTGTCCCCACTTTTGTATGCCACAAACTTCAAGGATGCGGTCTCTTCGATAGGAGCGATGAATGAATAGCTTTTCAGGAACAATTAAAGGAGGGGAGTGATTCTGATTATTCCAAATTGGCCATCTTCTCCACATAAAGCAGTTCAGATACAAAGTCTGTCAAACACGGGTGCGGGAGACCAGGAGGGGAAGCCGGGTGGGCCACCGTGTGCCCAGGGGTTCAGCCAGCTGTCTTCCTCCAAGAAAAGCTGCCAGGTTGGGCTGTTTGGGTTTAAAAACTCTTGGTGGGGACAGGGAATCCCTGAAGGGGATACATCTTTTTTAAAATGGGAACAGGGAAGGAGAATGGGAGCTGTTGTCCAAGACCATCTACGTAAAAATAAAATTTAAAAAAACCCTCTTAAATGGTTCTGAGGGTTCTAACAGCAAACAGAAGGAGGCAGAGAGGAGGTAGAGACTTAATTTCATTGCTGGCCCGCCCGGTGCAGCTTAGCTGGCCCCACTCGGAGCTGCTTCCTGTTGGGCTCTTCCAGTTCCAGTTCCGAGCTGCAGTCCGAGGCGCCATCGAAGGCAGAGGTGGCACCGCCCTTGGTGCTGGTGTGCAGGCTGCCGTCTGAGGGGCAGTTGGGCACTCGACCTCACCTTCTCCAATGCACGGACTTGCTGCTCCAGGAGAGCATTCTGCCACTTGAGGTCGTCGATGTCTTGCTGGTGTGTGCGGTTTTTCTTTCGCATATACTGGATTTACTCTGTGGCTTTGTCTAGGATTTGGGCCCGGCTTGCCTTCTCTCCTTGGAGTCCCGAAAGCTGTGACAGCTGCCTTTGTGGTCCCCACGTTTCCATTCCAGTGCGCTATGATGAGCCCGTCTGTCAGCTGCAGATTGAAACCTCGGTTGTTCTTCGTGCTCTCCACCTCGATGACCTCGTTGTCGCTCGTTTCCTACGGCCCAGGGAGTGGCCAATGCAGCGGTGGCGGGAAGGGAGGGGGAAGTTGCCACCACCAACAAGCCGAATGCACCCCATACTCACACCCCCAAACACAGTCGAACCACTTCGCTGCAGCACCGGATCAACGGTGGTCCCCTGCCACATCCCTACTCCTCTTTGAAGGATCAACAAAAGTTCTGTCTCTTTAGGATGTATTTTTCTGCTAGATTTTTGTATGGGTACATTCAGTGTTACCACAAATACCATAAACCATGTGGCTTATAAATGACATGTATGTCTCATAAGTCTGAAGTCCAAAGTCAAGGTGCTAGCACTTTCAGTGCCTAGTGAACCTGGTTTGTAGATGGCACTTCTTGCTATGCTATACATGGTAGAAGGAGCAAGGCAGAGTTTGGGGTGGGGTGTCTCATCCTGAGTGAGCGACTGCATTCCCAAAGTCCCTGTGCCCCAACTCCATCACCTTCAGAGAAGATTCGAACATAGTAATTTGAGAAGGGCACAGACAGGCCATATCTAGCTCCTAGAGAATAAAGAAGGCCTATCGTGTCCCTTCAGATCAAAAATGCTGGCACAGCTCTTATCACAGCCCACTGTCCCATCTGTTCGCTCAGCTGTTTCCTTCCCCAGCAATAAGCTCATGGAAGGCAGAGTCTTGATCACCTTTGCATCCCCAGTCCCCACGATAGCTTCTGATCAGATATGCATACCCAATCATGGTTGTTGAGGAAACGAAGGCATGAAAAAATTCTAGGTTGCTCTATCTAGAAGCCCTCATAGTTGACAGCCTCAAATGGTGTAATTGAGGAGAATTAAATTAAGGGACTATTTTTTAAAGGTGTAGATTAGTAAATGAAACCCACAATAAACCAAGCATCCCTAGGGCTGACCACAGCAGAAACAGTGGGCGCCTCCAGGCATGAGGAATTCCTAAAACCAGAACCCAGAGAGGCTGTAGGGGAAGACCAACGAACAGGGTGTGTCCAACCTGCAGTGACTGGCATGATGGGAACTGAACTGGGTCTCCTCCTTTGTTCCAGTCTCCTGATGCTGCCACTTACAGGCCCAGCCACCCAACTGCCAGACAGCAAGGGTGCCCATACTGCAAACAGTCTGGATCAACCAACCTCCCTGGGCATGGAGGCAGGTGGAGTGCAAAGAGACCTACGAGAGCAAATGGAAAACACCCAACACAGTTTCATTCCAGAAAGGAGCCATTCACTGAATGCCAAAGGCTAAGAACTTTGAGAATAGGATAAGGCAAAAAGATTGTCTTAGCAGTTGCTAAGTCTTGGTTCTAGGAAGACAGTTGCACCAGCCAGTTGTAAAGAGCAGTGAGCTGGCAGGTCAATTTCTTGCAGAAGAAACACATTTATCAGGACAGAAGGAGAAGCAGGGAAGGAGACGGAGCTTGACTGCATTCTTGGGGTAGATCTAGGAGGAGGAGGAAGACAATGGCTGATAGAGCCATGTTGTGGTCCGGTGGGTTAAGCCACTGCTTGTGAGGCAGGCCCCCCATGTCAGGTCCAATTTGAGTCCAGCTGCTCTGTTTTCCATTCAGCTCCCTGTTAGTGTGTGGTAGAGCAGTAGAAAATGGCCCAAATATTTGGGCACATAGCACCCATAGGAGAGTCCTGGATGGAGTTCTGGGCTCCAGACTTCAGCCTGGCCCATCCCTGGCTGTTGCAGCCATTTGGAGAGTAAACCAGTGAGTGGAGGGTCTCCTCCCTCTGTACCTGCCTCTGTCTGTAACTCTGCATTATAAATAAAAATTTTTAAGAAGCAGAAAGAGTTGAAGATGAGTCTAATAGGGACTTTCCAAGTGAAATTCCAAGAAATCTGTGCTGAGGTCTCACTGTGATCAATGACGGTTTAAACCTACAGTAACAGGGAAAGGGGAAAAACCCATGATTCAGAGTAGATCGATTTTTTGAATAGAAGCTAATGAAGGGATTGAGTTGGCATCAAAATTGGTACATGACTGCAAAAGGAGTCCAAGAAGACAGAGGACAAACTAGGATTAGAGAGGAAGTGGCTGAGCAAAGGACACAGAGCTGAAAGAGCAGGACCCAAGAGTGTGACTCCAACTTCGGGGCATTTTCATTTGAAAGTTGAAAGTCCTCTTATTATACATCCTACATAGACACAGGGGTAGGTGTGGGCAAAGACCTGCCTCCCTGCACACAGAAACTAACTGTATAATTCTTTATTTGACACAGAGCTAGACAGTGAGAGAAAGGTCCCCCCTCCACTGGTTAACCCCCCACATGACCGCCATGGCCAGCACCGCGCCGATCTGAAGCCAGGAGCCAGGTGCTTCCTCCTGCTCTCCCATGCGGGTGCAGGGGCCCAAGCACCCTGGCCATCCTCCACTGCCTTCCCAGGCCACAGAAGAGCTGGACTAGAAGAAGAGCAACCAGGACCAGAACCCGGCACCCATTTGGGATGCCGGCACCGCAGGCGGAGAATTAACCATGGGAGCCACAGTGCTAGCCCCCATCTTTTTTTAAGATTTATTTACTTAAGAGGTAGAATTACAGAGAGGGAGAGACAGAAAAGTCTTCCATCTTCTGGTTCAAATCCTAAATGGCCACAACTGCCGGAGTTGAGCCAATCTGAACCCAGGAGCCAGGAACTTCTTCAGGGTCTTCCATGCAAGTGCAGGGGCCCAAGCACTTGAGCCATCTTCTGCTTTCCCAGGCTGCATAGCTGGTAAGATTGATCAGAATGCAAGTCATGGCAATCTGTATAAGAGTACTAAAAATTTAATTGGAGGAACCAGTGTTTATGATGCAGTGGAATGCCCACATCCCATATCAGAGTATCAGTTTGAGTCCTGACTACTCCACTTCCAATCCAGTTTTCTGACATTACTCCTGGGAAGGCAGTGGTAGGTGGCACAAGTACTTGGGCCCCTGCCACTTACTTGGGAGACCTGCATGGAGTTCAAAGTTCTTGACTTTGGCCTGGTGCAGACTGGGCTGTGGGGCATTTGGGGAGTGAGTCAGCAGAAAGAAGAGCTGTGTTTGTGTGTTTCTGTTTCTGTAGTTCTGCCTTTCACATAAATAGACATTTTTGGGTGGGTTCCATGGCTCACTTGGTTAATCCTCCATCTGCTGTGCCGGCATCCCATATGGGCACCAGTTTCTAGTCCTGGTTGCTCCTGTTCCAGTCCAGCTCTCTGCTGTGGCCCTGGAGAGCAGTAGAGGATGGCCCTGGTTGTTTGGGTCCCTGTACCCACATGGGAGACCAGGAAGAAGCGCCTGGCTCCTTGCTTTGGATTGGTGCAGCGCTGGCCGTGGTGGCCATTTGGGGAGTGAACCAATGGAGGGAAGACCTTTCTTTCTCTGTCTAAAACTCTACCTGTTAAATAAAGTCATCTCAAAAATATTAAAATTCACAGGAAAATAGAATTAAAAGACAAGTTTATTTTGGTGTAAAAATTTTGAAATCCATACATAGTTTTTTTCCATGAGCTTTTGGAAGTCCCTTGTATTTCTTCATAATCCCAAAGCTACTCTGAATACACGTATTCATTTTAAGCACTTAGAAAGTAGGTAGGGGATGGGTGTTGTGCATACAGCAGGTTGATGTACTTGGGATGCCCACATTATATATACCAGTGCCAGTTTGAATTTCAGCTACTCTTCTGATCAAAATTTCTGCTAGTGCATCCTGGGAGGCAACAGATGATGTCTTGAGTGCCCACACGGGAGACTAGGACAAATTTCCCAGCTCTGGGCTTCAGTCTGGCTCAGCCATGGCTGTTGAGGCCATTTGGGGAGTAAACCAGTGAATGGAGGATATCTGTCTCTCAGCCTTTCTCATTCTACCTTTCAAGTAGATGAAAGTGAACTTTCTAAAAGGAAGGGTTTGAACCTTTCTAAATGAAGACCCACAAATTGAGGTATCTTTTGAAGCTGGGTTACTTTCAGCTCCAACACTTCGAGTCTTATTTCAAATCTGCCTGGATTTTGCATCTGAATTCCTTCTGTCCTCCCTACCACAGTAGCTGTTGTATCATACCTTTCATTTTCACACGTTCCCTTTGAAATTGGACGACCAGTGGGAGCTTTGGGATCCCACGGCGCTTCGGCAGGATGGCATATGTCACCCGAGGACCCCATGAGGCTCCCAGCAGCTGCTCGTCTCTGAGCCTGATCCTCTCTGGGCTGCCTCAGATCCACGAGCTCAGACAAGGAGACCAGACTCTCCCAGTATAACAAAGGAGTGATTCTTTTTCGCGGTTCATGTTCCTAATGGGGATTTCTCTAGGCACTTAGATTTTGGTACTTTTTTTTAATCCCACTGTCACTTCATCTGGCAGGAATTGGTGTTCAGCTTTTATCTGAGTGTTCTCAATGAGCAGGTCTAAACTGCTGGTTTGACATCTTAGACTTTTCGTCAAAACACTTTATCCATGGATATCAAAGCACTCGGGAACGTTGTTATTACGTTTACATCATCTGAGTCTTGAAGGTGTTATTACTCCCTATTATAGACAAGTTACTTTTCCATGTACATTTTGTAACTATCTAAGTCATAAATCAGTAGCAAAACCGAGACTAGGAGCCAGTGTTCCTGACTCCAGGTGAAATGAATTCATCTCCTAAAAATATCCTGTGTTCTCTCTCCATATGCTCAAAGCCACTCCTCCCTACAGGATAAATTACCAGTGTGTTAAAGCGAGAAACCTGGGCCAGTCTCCTGTTACAGCTCTGCAAGTGGATCCCAGTAGACGAAGGCATTGGAGGTAGAGCCAGACAAAGCCCAGCTACATTTTCTGCTTTCTTAACATTTTTATATTCTGTATTTGAAAGGAAGAGTTACAGATACTCACTCGCTCTTGCACGCTCTCATGCTCACTCACAGGGGGGGGGGGGATCTTCCATCTGGTGGTTCACTCCCTAAAAGGCCGCAACCGCTGGGGCTGGACTAGGCTAAGGCCAGGAACGTGGAACTCCATCAAATCTCCAATGTGAGTGGCAGGGGCTCTAGCACTTGGGCCATCTTCTGTTGCTTTCCCAGACAGAGTAGCAGAAAGTGAAATCAGAAGTGGAGCAATCAGGACTCAAACCGGTGCTCATGAGATGCTGGCATCGGAGGTGGTAGCCCAATCCACTGCACCACAGTGCTAGTCCCAGCTCCATCACTTCCTAGCTGGGAATTCTTTTAGGCAAATTCCTTCACATGTCCGAGTCTTAGCTTTCGGTAAGTTGGTTGCCACTACTTGTGTGTACCATATCGACTCCCCTTTCTGTCTTCTGCCAGAAACCTACTTGGCTCCAAGTGCGAGTGTGCCCAGGTGGAAATCCCTGCTTGCCTAGGATCTCCTGGAGATGTCCATCCCTTATGGGACAATGTTCTGAGCAGTGAATCGTAAACCACAGGTTTCTTAAGATTTCATTTATTTTAAGGGCAGAGATACAGAGAGAAGTAGAGAAAGCTCTTCCACCCACCGGTTCACTCCCCAAATGGCCACAACAGCTTGGGCTGGGCCAGATGGGAGCCAGTAGCTGCTTCCAGGTCTCCCACAGGGGTGCAAGGGCCCAAGTACTTGAGCCTTCCTCCTCTACTTTCCCAGGGCATAAGCAGACACCTAGATAGGAAGTATAGTCAGGACTTGAACTGGTGCCCACATGGGATGCCAGCACTGCAGGCGGCCACTTTACCTGCTACGCCACAGCGTTACCCCCTCCCCAAGGGTTTCTAATGAGCTTTGCTCCCCTCAGTAAATGCCCACCCCTCCTCTTCATCCTGTCTGGTTCCACTTCCCTTTTCTTTTTCAACATTGAATTCTCATTTCCCTCTATTTCCATGATGTTATTCTTGGATGACATAGCCTATCAGTACTTGGAATGAGAATTCTCGCTCCAATACCAGCCAAAGATATTTCCAAATGCCATTCTTAGTTCTTCCCCAGAGAGTCTTCCATGTCAGTCTTACACAGAAGCCCAAAGTTTTGGTTTCTTTTCAGAATTTCTCTATTTTAGGAACAAGGTATACTGTCTGCTCTTGATTCAGACTCGGTTCTCTTTTCGGTTCCTCTCAGTCCTAGAGACATTCGGGACCATCCTGGCCACAGGACAGAGGAAAGATCAGTCTTTGACCTTCACCTCCCTTTGCTGTTCTCCCGCCAGCTGCCACCCAGGAAACGAAAACGAAGCTCTCCACCAGCAAGGCTGGGGTGCTCTCTGGCTCCTCGCTGCGCCAGGAAAGCCCTATGAGGTCTAGATAGCCACTTATTCCTCTGACTCCCTCCCTCCAGCAAGATGTGCACTCTTATCCCAGGCCATCGGTCTTCTCAAGCCATCTTGCTACAGTTCTTGCTCTTGAGTTCCTGCAACCCTAACCTTTCATTGCCTTAGGCATGATTTGGTTACAGCTCAGCTGGTGCTAGATCCTGGCTTATTGCACTATCCCTTGTGGTTTCCCTACACCCTACCCTAACCTTTGAAAGTAGTCCTTCTATTAAACCCTCTCTGAATTATCCTAGTTTGAGTGTGTCATTAACTGCACTGAGAACACTGACTCAGACGAGGACGTCAAAATGATCCTTTTTTTTTTTTTTATTGCTCCATGTCCAGGGTCCTCGCACTGAAGGGACAGGTGTGCAGAATTCCCTCTATTGTGACCCAGCAATGCAGTTTTCCACTGTCTCTACTCCTCACCCCAGGCTTTCTCCATCCATGTTTAAAACTTGTCTAGTATAGATCTTTTTCCCAGGACTTGACTTCTCACAAGACAGTGAGTTTGCTTGTGGTGTAGATACATTTCTAGCAGGATGACACAATGTTAATAGCCTTATCTGAAACTGCAGCCACTGGTCATCTTTCCAGACCATGTCCACTGACCCCAGTAGTCTGAATTAATCCATTGCTGTTCCAGACTACAAGGAATCAAATGAAGCAAATCCACCTAGAAGTGCAGGCTCTACTTTAACTCACTACAGGGGAAAAATAAGCTGCAGGCTTCAAGAATCTGCTATTTCACTTTTATTTAATGAATATAAATTTCTGAAGTACAGCTTATGGATTGCAATAGCTTTTCCCCACCATAACTTCCCTCACCTCTCACTCCCTCTCCCCATCCATTCACATCAAGATTAATTTTCAATTCTCTTTATATACAGAAGATCAGTTTAGCATATACCAAGTAAAGATTTCAACAGTTTGAACCCACATAGAAACGCCAAGTATAAAATACTGTGAGTACTAGTCATAGCATTAAATCACAATGTACAGCACATTTAGGACAAGGATCCTACATGAGGAGTAAGTACAAAATTATTGCTGGCTGGGGCTTGAATAAATGTAAAACCTTCTGCTAGGATTGAAAAGCACAACTCCAGAGGGATTCTGAGTGACCACGCCATGTCACCCTTGGCCACCCTCAGTGTCTAGTGTCAGAACTGTTCTCTTAATGTACTCGGTGAATATTGATTTCACAAGCACTATCTCACTCAAACCAAAGTATTAAGAATTGATAGGTAAAGGAGAATGTCTACTTAATAATTCTCAAGATCTATTATGGGAACTTATACATCCATGCCATAAATTATGGAAACCAGATAATGTATTAGCTGGCTTCAAGTAACAGACAATCCAAGATAACAGATTAAACCATGAGAATATTGTCTAACAAAAAGAATAGTCTCTATGTCATCAAGGAATGATATCTTCTAGCACGGTTGTTCGAGGCCTCATAGCTACAAGATAGCTGCAACTCCAGACATAAAGACTCTATTCAAAGTTAGAAAACAGATAGCTATGGCCGGCGCCGTGGCTCAACAGGCTAATCCTCCGCCTTGCGGCGCCGGCACACCGGGTTCTAGTCCCGGTCAGGGCGCCGGATTCTGTCCCGGTTGCCCCTCTTCCAGGCCAACCCTCTGCTGTGGCCCAGGAGTGCAGTGGAGGATGGCCCAAGTGCTTGGGCCCTGCACCCCATGGGAGACCAGGATAAGCACCTAGCACCTGGCTCCTGCCATCGGATGAGCGCGGTGCGCCGGCCGCAGCGCGCCGACCGCGGCAGCCATTGGAGGGTGAACCAACGGCAAAGGAAGACCTTTCTCTCTGTCTCTCTCTCTCACTGTCCACTCTGCCTGTCAAAAAAAAAAAAACAGATAGCTAGGGGGTGTGTGTACACAAGCATGCTCTTGTGCACATGCATACATCTTAATTTCCACTTTATTTAAAAGACAGATCTTCCATCTGCAGTTTTGCTCCCCAAATGCCTGCAATAAATGGGGCTACAGCAAGCCAAAGACAGGAGTTAGGAACTCGGTCTAGGTCTCCCATGTGGATGACAGGGAACTAACCATTTGGCCACCACCTACTGCCTCCCAGGCTGTGTGTTAGTGGAAAGCTGGAATTGGAAATGGAGCCATGACTTGAACCCAGGCATTCACCTAGACTGTGTGCATCACAAGTGGTGGCTTACCGCTACACCCAATGCCTGCCCCACCTGCTGTATGTCCACAAAGCTTTCTCTTGTGTAGGTAGCTTCTCAGAAGCCCCATTGGCCAGAACGGGGTTATGTGATCATTCCAGCATCAGCGGGGCCGGGAAATCAAGTATGTGACTGTCCAGCCTTCTTCCATGGAAAGTCTGTGCAGAACAGGAGCTCTGGAGATGGCTTTGGATGCTGTGCAGGTGCACCATGCGGATCCTCTTTCAAGAAGATGCTCACTGCCAAACCTCAAGGAGGACAATGACAGCCTAGCCTCCAGCTGCAGTGCCTTCAGGACCTGTTACATGTTTGAGTGGAAGCAGGCCATGCCTGGGTAACCCCCAGCCAGTACTAGAACAAGCTGGGAGTGCTGGGGTCTGGCCCTGTATACCTGTGTGGAGCCCCTCTCCCTGGCAGTCTCCACTCCAGAGCTCCCTATTGGATCAGTAGAGACTTGCACAGATCCACACGGCTCAGTTCTGCTCTTCACTCCTTTTCCTTTCACAGGTATTGGACTTGTAGCACAGGAGGAAGACTTCCTTTTACCTCCTCCTGTTTCCTCTTTTCTGTCACGATTATCACCTCCACCACCAATAGACCTCCTACTCCACCTCAGTATCTGTCCTTCAGGAGCTCAACTGACAGCAATGGGTGGCAACATCATGTTTATTCTCTCTAAGGAGATCCCCATGGAAATCAAATAATATTTGAGTTAGAAGGATTTTAGATGAAAGCAAGCCAAAGCCAGGTGGGTCTGACTAATCCACTGCCCTGTGGGGGTGTTCCCAATCTGGGTGCTCTTCTCTCCTATTTCAGAAAGGACATCCACAGCCCAACCTCCATGGGCAAATACAGGCAGCGCTGGCCTCAATGCTGACTCCTGTTACTCCATTTCCATCGCAGTCATTCCTGTCTGTTGGCCTATGTTTCATTGCCGTACTGACTCCATAGGGCATGCTATAGGCAAGCCTGGGGGCCTAAGGGACGTTCTGTATTTTTGTTCAATTGGCTTGCTCTGTTCTGCTTCAAGAAGAATTCTCCACTATCTGCTCTCTTCCCTTACATGCTGACTTTACAATTGCAATTCTCAAAGTCCTTTAAAATAGGATCTCTGGAACATTATCCTTGGGTGGTTTCATTTCTTGGTTCCTTCAGCCTTCATTTAGGAAGCCTCTGCTCTGGGCCAGTATCACAGCAAGTGCTGAGCACACAGCAATGAACAAGACCCAAGTACTCGCCCAAGAATCTCATCAAGGCTGTTTTTAAGCTAAACTAATGAAGAAAACTGGAAGAATGGAAGTTTGAGCCAGGAGAAGAGTGAGCCACTCATCAGACCCTTTTTATAACCTAAATATTTTTAAGCTTTGCATCCACAGATGCCTCTCTGTGTGTGCCAGCTACTCTAAAGTGCTACATTACAAGATCTTGGTCAACAAGGGACCACGTGTGCGATGGTGGTCCTATAAGATTCTTATCACTCAGTGACAGCATGATCATCTGGGTCTGCATGAGTGAGTCACTCTGGTGCTGTGCACACTTAGGGGATTTCTCTGTGGTGCAATCTCAGAAGGTATCCCCCCTTGTGAAGTGGCCTGTGGCTGCATTAAATTTGGATGTGGCCATTGACTGCCATTCTGAGCTGCTTGCCCCTGTCTGACAACATCCTCCTATCCCCTCTGCAGAGAGCTCCCTGCTTGAAATCACTTCTCTGTCACAGGGCTTAAGAAATAATGGAGCTGCCCAGATGGAGATTACTTCTGCACCAGGCACACAGGCAGCACGTTCCCAAGTTCAAGTTCACCTGCATTAGCTTGCTCTCCCTGTTCCGGTTTTGGAATGTGACTGTGCCGAACACCTTTCTTCCTGTCCTTGAAAGCTACCCGTGCATGTTTCTCACCATTATGCATGCAATCATTTGTCCGTTCTCTCCTTCTGAAGTGAAAATTACCCGAGCTCAGAACAGACTTGACCGGATCACAGACCGCGTGTAATCTTCAGCAAGATTACAGCGAGAAATAATGACAGCCCTCAAGTCCAGCATGTGAGAAATCCTTTCCCAGGAACACAGGAGTCTTGCCTGCTTTCAGGGCTTTTTGAATGAGCATGGCAAAGCTAGTCTTCCTCAGAAAATCACTAACCCAAACCCTTCATTTTATAAGCAGCAGAACTAACGCCAGAGCTGTAAAATAATTTGCCTGCATCAGACGACTATTGGACAGATCTGGGACTAAATCCCAAGCTTCCTCCTCCCAGCCCCGGCTCTTTGCAACAGCTGCCCCACCCTGAATCTGCCTGTCTCACTCTATTCCACAGCTAAGGCTGACCCTTCCATTGTCTGATCCCCACCATGTCCGTTCTCTCATGTTCTGTCACCCACACCTGCCTGTCCTCCCCTCCCTCTCTTCCTCATAAGAGGTTTTACATATTTAGTTCTGCATTGCTCCCCTTAGTTTTCCTGTCTTTCCTATTAGCAAAATAAAACTAATATGTGATGTTTATATCTTCTACATGCAGTGCTTTTAAAAAAAAAACTTAAATGTTTGCAGAAATTCTGATCAATCTTTAAAATTGGAACTTTATGAAAACGCTACAGATTGGGTATATGCCAAAATGCTTGGTACCAGAAGTGTTTCAGATTTTGTATTTTTTTCAGATTTGGAGATACGCATGCAAAGTGAAATCTTGACAATGGGACACAAGTGTAGAGGTGAAATTCCTTTGTCTCATATCCTATACAAATGACCTGAAGGTAATTTTATAGGATGATTTTAATTTTATGCATAAAACAAAGTTTCATGACGTGGGATTTTTCACTTGTGGCTTCGTTTCAATGCTTTAAAAATTTGATTTGGGAGTATTTTGGATTTTGGATGCTCGGCACGAATAAACTCTACTAGAAAAATAACCCTACCAGATTTCCAATACTTCATAGCAAAGAACCCTCCGCATGAGCAGAGGGGACTGGAATGATTACAAAGATGCCCTCAGGACCTCAAGAGATAGGAGGCTCCTATAGGAGAATTACAATAATCATTTCAGATGATGCTACTCTTTGAGGTAGCAAGGGAGATGAATGAGATTAAAAACAACAAAACCAATGGTGTCCTGTCACATGAACTGGAGAAAGTGGTTTGGGAACAAGGTGCTGCGTTGTGTTCATCAGAGGATGGGACGATGCTCAGGACCAGTCCCAACATCTGCTCCATCGCCGTGCTCTGTAAGCACTGACTTTCAATCATCGGTTTGTTTTCCATTCTGCCAGCAGAAAGGGCATGGGTTAGACGTGGGCATTGCCATTCTAGAGCAATGGGAATGGGAAACCCTCAGTGTAAAGTGAGTTGTTCTCCCCATCACCTTTCACTAAGAAGCTGTTCTGTCCCATGATAGACTAGCTCTGGGCCAGCAGAGTTGAGGTTCTGACACTGACCTCTGGTGACCCACAAAGGTGCTGTCATTGTCACCATGAGGTCTAGTCTCATGTCCAGCCAAGCTCCTTTTTGGCATTTCTGCAAGTTGATAAATAACTAGTATCTATTGAGCGTAACTGCATGACCTTGAATATGGTTGGTCATCTGCAGAGGATCTCATTGGCTTCAATAAACCAGGAGTAGTATTGGGCTGAGGCAGTGGATAAACAGTTCTGCTTCCTTCTGTACTGTTTTTCCTGGCTTTCTAACAGCATCAACAAAGGGAAGGAGAGCAGTCCAGAGAGCCTGCTGGGAAAGGCCCTGGGAAGCACACACTCTTCTCCCTCATTCCTCCTGCTGGCCCATTTCACTTGGTACTCGAGCAGCCCTGACTGGTCCCGGGACTCTTTGTCCTGGAAATTAGAGAGGAGCCGTGTCCTTGAAGCCAAACAGGGCTCCTGCCCTAAAGTGCAGGCAACAGCTGTTAAGCAGCTGCCCCATTGTGCTCTAAAGCTGCTTAGTGCAGGAGGCAGGGGGAAAGGGGATGGCCCCTGGAAGCGATGTGACAACTATACACCATGGGGACAACAGCTGGCAGGTACCATCTATCAAGACACTTGTGACATTAGAATGGAGCCATGACAGATGAAAGAACAGTATCTTAAGGAGTTTTCCACATAAAATGAGACCCCAAGATCTCTTTCATGTAAGAAATTACAAGAAATAAAAAGGAAGAACTAAGGTGGCCGGTAACCACAGGTGTGCAGGCAGGTAAGACATGACTGCCTGTCATCCTTGCCTCCTACCCCTGCCCTGATGCCCCACCCTAGCGTGGCATAGAACGTTCCCCTGCAGCAACCAAGGTAAATGTCTGCTTCTGGAGCCAGGGCCCAAGTTCAGGCACAGCACCGCTTCGTACAGTTGGCAGCCTGACTGGCCTTTGATCTCCTTTCCTCCGTGAGACACGTCAGCCTCGCTCCTCTTTCATGTGCAAGACGGGACAAGAGCTAGGGGCAGGCAGGTGTAGCTGCAGGCAGGGCTTTCTCCAAATCCCAGAAAGGCTTCTGCCTGCCCAGGCTGGAGGGGAGCCACTGCAGTTGCTTGCCCGCTGACGATGGGGAAAAGGCTGCCCATTCTGCTGGCTGGGGACGTGTGTTGCCCAGTAGTTGGAGCTGGAACATGCGACCCCAGGGAAGGCAGGCACAGGTTGCTTATGGAGGCCGTTCCTGGACTTGATGCTTTCCCCCTGCCCTCTCTTTCTGCTATACCTTTCTCTGAACCCTTTAGGGATCTAATGATCCTATTTGCTTTCTTGAACCCTCCTCACCCATCCCCATCAAAATTCTTGGCTTGAAAAGTATGCAAACTGTCAATGACAAATATTACTGATGGGATTATTAATCCATACCCCCTTTTCAGGAGAGCAGGACAACACTACACAAACTGGGGGGTATATTCATTTTTAATATTTATTTTTGAAAGGCAGAGTTACAGAGATGGGGAGAGAGGACTTCCATCCACTGGTTCACTCCCCAAATGACTGCAACAGCCAGAGGTGTGCCGATCCAAAGCCAGGAGCTTCTTTCAGTTTCCCATGTAGGTGTGGGGCCCTCTTCCACTTGGGCCATCTTCTGCTGCTTTCTCAGGCCATAGCAGAGAGCTGGATTGGAAGTGGAGCAGCTGAGACTCGAACTGGTGCCCATATGGGATGCCGGCACTGCAGGCTGCAGTTCTACCTGCTATACCACAGCACTGGCCCCAAGGTATATTCTTAAACCCAAGAATTTCACTTCTAGTAATGTCGTAAATGATTACACAGGTAAGCAGAAATATATGTACAAGAATGTTTACTGTTGCTTGGTTAATATACAGACCAAGTTGAAGTGACATATACATCCAACTGAAGGAAATTGGCTCAATATCACGAGTGTACAATAAAATATTCCAAGGGCCACCTATGTGGCATAGCAGGTAAAACTGCAACTCATGGGGCCAGCAGCCAATTCAGGTACCAGTTCAAGTCCCGACTCTGCTTCCAGTCCAGCTCCCTGCTAATGCACCTGGGAAAGCAGCAGAATATGGCCCAAGTACTTGGGCCTCTGCACCCATGTGGGAGACCAACAGAAGCTCCTAGCTCCTGGCTTCTGCCTGGCCCAGATCTAGCCATTGCAGCCATTTGGGGAGTGAACCAGTGGATGGATGATTCTGTCTCTCCCTCCCTCTCTGTATATAACTTCAACTTTCAAATTTTTTTACAATAAAAAAATCCATAGCCATTAAAGGATGTATGCCCATATCTACTGGCACTGATGTATGCCTGTGACACATTGTTAAATAAGGAAAGTAGGGCTGCTGCTCTGTATGCTCACCTGAAACCATTTATATAGAGGAAACATGTGTTTACACTCACATGATAAAAGCAAAACGATGAATAACATCCTGTTGACACTACTGTATGGAATCATAGGCATTATCCACTTTGTCTATATTTACATATATATTTACATATATATTTACATTTCTAATTGAGGTTTTTATGGTTTTTATTAAGATTTTTTATTAGAGTTACAGACAGTGAGAAAAAGGTCTTCCCTCTGCTGTTTCACTCCCCAAATGGCCGCAACAGCCAGCGCTGCGCCGATCCGAAGCCAGGAGCCAGGTGCCGCCTCCTGGTCTCCCATGCAGGGACCCAAGCACCTGGGCCATCTTCCACTGCCTTCCCAGGCCACAGCAGAGAGCTGGACTGGAAGAGGAGCAACTGAGACCAGAACCCGGCACCCATATGGAATGCCAGCACCACAGGCAGAGGATTAACCTCTAATTGAGTACTTATGAGAGGCAGAGGGACAGAAAGACAGGTGGATAAGAAAGAAAGCTCCCATCTGCTGATTCACTTCTCATATGCCTGCAGTGGCAGGGGCTGGGCCAGACCAACGCTGGTAAGCCAGGAACCCAATCGGGTCATCCACAGGGGTGGCAGAAACCCAATTAGTTGAGCCACCACCAAATCTCTGAGTGTATGAGTAAGTAAGAGGCTGGAATTGAGAGCTGGGTATTCCAGTGTGTGTTGTAGGAGTCTTTTAAGACTTATTTGAAAGGCAGAGTTACAGAAAGGCAGAGGTTGAGAGAAAGGTCTCCTATCCTCTGGAAGAGGTTCATTGGAACATCTTTGGGAAGCTGATTCATTCCCTAAATGGCTGCAATGGCTGGAGCTCAGTCGATCCGGAGCCAGGAGCTTCTTCTGGGTCTCCCACACAGGTGCAGGGGCCCAAGAACTTGGGCCATCTTCCATTGCTTTCCCAGGCCATAGCAGAGAGCTGGATTGGGAGTGAAGCAACCAGGACTCGAACTGGCGCCCACATGGGATGCCGGCACTGCAGGCGGAGGCTTCACCCGCTACACCACAGTGCCAGCCCTGTAGGAGTCTTGACCAGTGTCTTGACCACAATGCTAAAAGCCACCTTTGTTCACACTTTCACAAAGGAGATACACTAACAGAAACAAAATGTTGATGTATATTTTGACACTTTTGAGGAAATCTGTGCAGTGCCTTCACATTGCCAACAACTTGTATCTGCAGAGCTTCACAGCTTTGTTTTCTCCCTTTGCTTGTTCCATCTTCACAGCCCTGTGAGATGGGAGAGGAAGCTGTTCGTGTCGCATGAGGAAGCACATTTGCTAAAGTGCTGCAAACAGATCCTATGCAGTCACCACTGACAGTCGGGGAGGGAGCGCTGCTCCATGCCGATCTGTGCAGAGGTGACTGGACCTTTGAAAGGGCAAAATGAAAGAGGAGGGGAAGTGAGCAAGGATGCAAGTGAGAAACGGCAAAGGGTTGGTCAGTGTGCAATCATGATCAGGCCAGCTGAGTCCAGCTGATCTGAACTTCTGAGAATTGTTGGCTAACAGATTTTTTAAAGTTTTTCTATTGGTTCATTTTTACATATTTGTGAGGCAGAGATGGAGAGACCAATTTTCTGATTCATTCCCTAAATGCCCACTATAAGTGAGGCAGAGCCAGACTGAAGCCAGGAGCCCCGAGCCCCATCCAGATCTTCCACCTAGCTACTTGAGCCATCACAGGCTGCCTGCCATGGTGCTCATCAGCAGGAAGCTAAAGTTGGATGTGGAGCCAGGACCCGAACCCAGGCACTTGGATGTGGGATGCAGCTATCCCAAGTGGCATCTGGGGGAAAGACAGAGGCCCTGACCTTCCTAGTGCTTACATGCTAAGGTCTTGAGAAAGTGACTCCTGAGGGACAGCTGTTCCATATGCACTCAAGGGGACAAAGAACGCACAACCGAGTCCTTTTTAGTGAACACTCCAGGAAAGGGAGGTCAGGGCTCTGTGGCCGGGTGTTGCCTGGAACAGTGAGTTCTCATGGCTCTGTCTCCACGTGGGAACTCCAAGGAGACACAGGACCGACCCGGAGCAGTAACCTAGGGCTTCCAGGAGGCATGCTAGAGTCTGGTCAGGTCTCTTCACGCGGAGGTTGGGGAGCCTTTTGCTGTTCTCAGTATCCCTATTTCCAGATGAAAACAAAATCTTGGATCCAAGGTGGCTGAATAGGGTATAGCTGATGTGGGATAAGCAGGTTGACAGTTCAAGTTCACGAGCTGGATGACACCCCTCCCCCACTCTGTATTACCATATCCTCCTACCTGTCAGTCAGATGACCCCTTCCCAGGAGGTACTTCCCCTTACCCAGGACCTGGGGGCAGTATTATAGAAACACTTCCATTTTTCTAAGCTCATAAAAAGCTGGGTAGGACAGAAGCACTTTCTCCTTGGATCCAGAGTCAGCAATGGTATGAAAAGTCTCTACCTTCCATGGCCCACTCTGCCTGAATAAAACCCTCATGTGCCTGTGCATTCTTCACTATGAAAATAAAGCTTATCACACTGCATTCATGTTTGTGCCTGTGCTTAGATTCCCCTCCTAAGTAAAAGGCAAGAGTCCAGAATAGAAATTTATGTCCAACCTAGCCCACAACATAGCCACACTAACTTAAGCTTCTGTGGGATATGGGAAAGACAAAGGTAGGACTGTATTTCCAAGGGTCGGACTGATGGACAATTTTGGCACAAAACTGAAATTCTATGGGAGAAAAGATGGAGATACTGCTGCTGTCAGCCGTCCAGCACATCCAGCTGCTGACTGCGTGCTGCCAACCTACCAGGTCAAGGTCGGAGGAGATCACCACGCACCACGCTGCTCAGTTACGGCTGAGAGGGAATTCCAGTCACCCACTGACCTTCACTTCAGCCTGGAGAGCTGACTGAGCTTGGAGCAGGGAAGGTACACTGCTTTCCTTTCCCCACTGCCCAGCCCTCACAAAGCCCTTACTTGGCAGTGAAAAGCCACACAGCGTGCCTCTAGTCTGCTACCAGCACCATAGTCAGTCGGGGCAATGTGTGGGGCAAAGGACAGATCCCTTACATCCTGCAACCATGGAAGTTTCTGGGCTTTGGCCTCAGAGCTATACTCACACTTTGTACCCAGGGGGATTTGCCATAGCTCGTGGGGGCTAACACCAGAAGCAGCCCATAAAAGAATCCGCTCCCATCTGGGGAGATCGGGTAATGACCCCACTATACCCTGCAACACCATGACCAGAAGAATTTGTTCTAAATTTCACAGTGCCACTAAAATCCCACCAGTGGACACAGGGAAAAACCTACCCACATGCCACTTCTCTAGACTCATAACCTCCAGAGTAAAATCTCCCGCATACCATTGTAGTCCTGGGACTAGGACTAAGGTTGTTGGTATTACAAGCCCTGCACGAGCTGGACTCTCCTAGAAGGACTTGAGGAAGGGTCCATCCATAACACAGTCCTAGAGCCACAGCAGTGGCTCTCTGGGGCCAAAGATACACATCCAAGGAAATCCTTATTCATCTCAAACCCACGCTTCTAACCCCATGAACTGAGTAAACTAGGTGAATATTTTTTAATAAAGAAAAAACCAACTCTCAGAAATTAAGTGGTGCGGCATCTCGGAGTGCCACATGGAGCTCTGTTCCAGGTCAACAGCCTAGCATTCTGCCTCAAAGGAGGGCGTAGCCCACAGACCCCAGCGACAGCACCAGCAGAATCCACCTCAGCATTTGCGTCTGGGCCAAGCTCTTCCCGGGGACCCTTCAGCCAATGATGCAGCACTAACCTGGGCTCTCCCAACAGGCAACTTCTAGCCCCAAGCCAGCAGAGTGTGTGTCAGACCTGTGTCACAGTCCAGAGTTTTCCACGCCCACGCCTCCTGCTGTGGGTGAGGGGGTATTAATTAATTTGCTCCTGTCATGGTCATGCACAAAGACCAGAATTCCAAGTGCTGACAGGTATATACGGTAAATTTTATTCAAAAAGTGAAGAAGTGAACACGCACATACACACCATGCGCGTGGGTTGCCCCACACAGATAAATGCTCATTAGGAATTTTTCTCCCAAAGGAAGAGGTAGGGGAGGGAGACAGGACTCCTGGTAGCACCTCCAGCCATGGTCAGCAATGGAAGAGAACACCCCCCCCCCGCATTGTTGGTCTCTTTTATGAGCTTGGGGTGGTGCCTCTCCAGGTGTGAAGCACCTGGGAATTGTATGACACCACCGCAAGATCAACAGGGAGCTCAATGTCCATGTTTTCATGGCATCTTCTTAGATCCTGGATGAAGCAGATGCATCCTGGGGAAAGGGTCATTTTGATTGACAAGTAGGAGGATAGAATTACACATGGGGACTTGTGACTTCAGCAACCCTAAACTAACATCCTGCCTATTAATCTCACGTTATTCCTGCTCCCCCTTCCTCAGTCACAGGCTTCACCCCAACCACCCTTTTGTGCTCCTGGCTTCCTCTCCGTGTCTGTTTCACGAGGCACCTGAATTAACACACGTGGCTCCCCGGAATCTACACTCGGGGCCTACAGGTGCTTGCTCAATCCCTGTCTCAAATCCGTTTCTCCATCCCACTAAAGAGTAAACCGTACTGGAGATATTTGCATCTTAAGCAGACCTAAAGTGTGTTTCTAACAGAAAGGCATCTTAAATGTGAGAATCACAGCATGAGCCAGAGGGAAATAGGAATACAAGAGGCCCCGGGGGAGAGGCTGGGCCACCAGGGCCTCCCTGAACTGACTAAACTCACCCCCATGACCTCTTTGTTCCATTTAGAAGATCAGAGACAGATGCAGAAGCAAGGTGAACACTAACAGGGTAGCATGGATGGCTATTGTGTTTACGTCACTTGGCAGTAGATCCCGACTCTCCAGTTAGATGATGAGCTTCTCAAGATGAGAACTCAACTATTGAACTTGACTTCCCGTTCCATCCTCGGCCCAGGACAAGACTTTCTACATCATGGTAGAGCATGAAGAGTTGACCAAGTGAGTCCTATCTTAACAGGAAGTAGTTGGGGGGAGCAGAATGTGAGGTAACAATTATGACAGCCAGTATCTACTGAAGATGTGTTAGGCCAAACTCTGGACTGTGAGCCATCTCATTTAACACACGGTGACTCCACGAGGCCGTGCTGCGGACGGTGTGCACCGTGGTTCTGAAGGGGCACTCTTCTGGTCTGCACTGGCAGAGGCCGTGGAAGGATGCAAGGTTGGACACAGAACTGAGCTGCAATGCAGGCCCCCAACAGCTCTGGGGCCAAAATGATCCCTGTGAGATGACTCGTGTTGGACCGGATCCTCCCATCTGAAGCAGGCAGCAGATGCGAGCCCTCGTGGGCAGAGTGTGACACTCGGCGAGCCCATCCTTAAGCAGAAGTTTGCTTGCTGAAAGCATTCCCCACAACCAGGCATCTGTGTCCCTCACAGGCAACCACTGTTATCAGACCCTCCACGCAGATGGAGGCGCTGAGCACAAATGGTTGAGTGACGATTCTGCCAGGTCACTGAGAGGCCAAAGCCAGACGCAAACCCTGACAGTCCCACACTGTGTCTCTGCTCTTCAAGTCTCTGTCTTCCTAACAACCAAGGTGCTCATCACGTGGCTGAGGACTGTGGCCTCCTGCACGCCCCTGACCTCACAAGGGGGGCTCTGTCCTTGCACATGGGAAAGTCCACGTTTACTAACTACAAATTGCTGCAACAGAAGTGGAAAAGATAGTGTTGGGTGTGATGCCCACAGAGAAATGCTGACACATGCTTTGGGCCAGCATCACACTTGGCACATCAAGGGATAGAAAGGAAGCAGAATGCACAGTCTCTTGTGAGAAGCCGAGCGTCTAGGCAAGGGGTAAACCACATACACACACACAGAATAATTATCGGAGACATTCTACCAAATGAATGAGAACATGAGAGATGATGCTAGGCTGAATAACTGCAAAAGAGGCAAAAGGGAAGCAAGTCGGGAACAAGAGTTCTCCGTTGCTACAAAGTTCCACCTGTAACAGCAAGTGCCTGTGGGCCTTGGAACCCAGAATAATGACAAACTATAACCTAAGTGTAAAAAGAACTAGACATAGAGCAGTGGGGAAAGAGCCACAGGCCTGGTGCAAAGAGGTCTCTGGAGCAAATTCAAATCCCCAGGTTTGGATGAGTCCTTTCTTAGCCACTAGACTACCTTGGATGTTCACATTATTTTTTCAGCCAGAGTTAGAGAGAGAGAGACAGAGAAAGGTCTTTTTCCATTGGTTCACCCCCTAAATCCCTAAATGGCCACTACAGCTGGTGCACTGCACCGATCTGAAGCCAGGAGCCAGGTGCTTCCTCCTGGTCTCCCATGTGGGTGCAGGGCCCAAGTACTTGGGCCATCTTCCACTGCCTTCCTGGGTCACAGAAGAGAGCTGGACTGGAAGGAGCAACCTGGACAGAACCAGCACCCCAACCGGGACTAGAACCCGGGGTCCTAGCACCACAGGCGGAGGATTAGCCTAGTGAGCCGCGGTGCCGGCCCACATTATTGTTTTAATCTGGCTCCTGAGTGAAGCTACTTTATAATCAAAAAACAGAAAAGCAGGATTTATTTTACTGGTATCATGGGTAAGATTTTCTTTATAAGAACTTCTGTTATTTCATTAATTCAACAGCTATTTGAGCACCATCAACATTTCACTGTTGGTAGTCATGCAGCGTTATACTTACAAGCAGTGTTCAGCAGACAAACGTGGTTTGAATTACAGCATGTCACTGGACCCGTGTTAACGTACTTCTCCAATGCTCAGTGTCTTCCTTCGTTAAGTGGGACTAACAGCAGTGCTGGTCTAACAGCTTGAGGTAAGGATTAAATAATTCATGTAAAATGCCTGGCCATACTCATATTGTTATTAAGTGGCCAGTAAAATTACTTGTTACCAGTAATAGCAGCGGCAGGCCGGGTGTGGTCCAAATGTTGTGCTTGGTATTGGGCATTTAACAAAGGAGACATACAAACCCTGCCTTCTCAGAGCAGGTAGGTGAGGTAAGCAGACAAGAGGGGAGATAAACAAAACATCAACCAATAGGGTAAAGAAAAATATAGGAATGTAGTGCATTGGGCAAAAGTCAAGGGATTCTGGAAAGATTTTAGAGGACAGGGACATCCTCACAACCTTTAGAATTTCTCCTGTTTGCTGGGAATTGTTGGGTTTTGCCAGTAGACCACAAGTTTTGTTGAAGGCAGGGATATTGTATGCTGTTTGGTATCATTTAGCAAGCTGTTAAGATGGTGCCTGGAGCCAGCACTGTGGCATAGCGGGTAAAGCTGCTGCCTGCAGTGCTGGCATCCCATATGGGCGCTGGTTCAAGTCCCAGCTGTTCCACTTCTGATCCAGCTCTCTGCTGTGGCCTGGGAAAGCAGTGGAGGATGGCCCA
The DNA here is from genome assembly GCA_949820135.1 of Sylvilagus floridanus. Classification (NCBI taxonomy): domain Eukaryota; kingdom Metazoa; phylum Chordata; class Mammalia; order Lagomorpha; family Leporidae; genus Sylvilagus; species Sylvilagus floridanus. Next base: position 94,936,417 of record OX463238.1, read on the forward strand.
AGTGCTTGGGCCCCTGCACCTCTGTGAGAAGACCCAGAAGAAGCTCCTGGCTTCAGATTGACACAGCACTGGCCATTGTGGCCAACTGGGGAGTGAAACAGCAGATGGAAGACCTCTGTCTCTCCTCCTGTAACGGGCTACGGGATGCTGACGCTTCAGGCCAGAACATTAACCCGCTGCACCACAGTGCAGGCCTCTCTTTCTAACTTTCAAGAGGCATTCACATTTAAAGATCTGCAAGGAGAGTGAACGAATGAATGAGTGAATGGAGGCACTCCTAAGGTGATCCTGGAGGGCGCCAGGGTGCGCCAGCCCTGGGTAACAGTGTGGCGAAGACACTGCTGTGAGCAAAGCGCTGGTGAGCGGGAGAAGTGTAAGGGGCTGGAAAGCATGTGTGAGTGGACGCCAGGAGACAGGGCCAAGGAGGGAGCCAGGACCCCAGCAGGTCCTCTAAGCCACGGTAAGGAGTTTGAACTTGATGCTTCGGAGCAGTGAAAAACCATCAAGGATTTTAATCGAAGGAAGTCTATAATCAGTGTGTGTGTTTTAAACTTCATTCTTTCGTCTGTGCACATGCTAATAACTCAAATCCATTTTAGGGGAAAAAAAATTCAATTTTTTCAAGTCACCTGTAACTTGACCATCACCCATGTGGTCCCTCTGCTCTCTGGGGCATGGCTAAGGGTACAGCCACATTCAGCTGGGCTTCTCAGGCTGGGGCTGAAACTCCCTCATCCCCCGGAGTCCCTCTCCCATGGCCTCTCAATGCAGTAACCTAGCCTGAGCATGTCTGCAACACGGAGGTAGAGAAGGATAAAAGGAAGCTGCCAGGCCTCTGCAGCCTGGACGTGGCCACACACGGAGTGACTTCCACCACCCTTCTGCAGGCAAGGCTGATCACAGGCCAGCTGAACTTCAAAGGACAAGACCCCACTTGGTGATGCAAGACTCGATCATTGGCTGCTCTACTGAAAAACCATCTGTCACATGATCTTACCTGCTAAACACAAAACTGATTAGTTGTTAACCATGTCTGGTATTCTAAGTAAACTGACTTTAAAAGTGACAGATGCAGTCACTTTGTCCACTTAAGAATCTAAGTAGACTACGTAGATAAGCTGACAAATGGCATGGAAAATGGGGGAGGTGGGAGATAGAGGGACACCATATTGGAACCTAGTGCTAAGATGCAAGGAATTGAAGGAAAAAGGCGGATACTAGACAAAAACAATGGCTAGAATTGTCATGAGAAGTCTTCTGCAACCAATGCTTCTATAGTTATGGGGATAACTGAGTGAGTGTGACAGGTAATTAAAACGTGTCCAACCTCACTCCCCAGGGGGAGGGAGAAGTGGGTCATCCTCCAGCATGCGCAGGGCAGAGGCAGCCAAGTGCACACAGCACATCCCAGGAAATGACAATGATGCTGCCTAGTCAAAGGGAACCAAGCCTGAGGCCAGAAATGGAGGCTTTCTCCTTACCCTCTGCTCCGACAGAGAGGAGCTTGATTCTCAGTTTACACATCAGCCGTGGGAAATACTGAACGGCTCCTGGACCTGTGAGTTCCTGACAGTGCCTTAAGAGGAGGGATAATGACTGCATTCCCAGCCCTCTTCCTAATCCCCACCACAGCATTGCCTTGGTCCTGTCTTCATCACCTTTCTTGGATTTCTGCAGAGTTCCTGACAAGCCTCCATGCTGTCCTCTCTAGCTGCTCAGATGCCACAGCCACCTTGCTTAACATACCTCAGCGCCAGGAAATGGCAAGAAAAAAGGCCACAAACGGGTACAGCCTTCAGATCGGGAAGGGACTTGCGAGCCAGGACCTGGGTTTCCCCGTGAATGAGAAGGCCCAACTGAATCCCTTTTCAAAGGAGACGTGGTCAACCTGCCATGTTTTAAAGATATGCAGGCAGCAAGGCAGAGAGCAGGAGTAAGCCCGGAGGCCTGGGGATCACGGATTATTACAGTAACCCCGCTCACAGAGCGCAGGTCTGAATCATGCCAGCAGCAGAAAAAGAGGTGCAAAGGAGAGAAATAATCTCATGAGAGAGGCTGGTAACCACCAGTAAACAGGTAGAAGAGAAAGGGATCAATAAGGTTCCAACTTGAGCAGAGGGAATTGTCATTCTCTAAGATATACAAGGAGTGCAGGTTTAGGAGTACTCGCCACCTCCCCTGGGGAATGGCCCCTGGGGAATACACAGGTGGAGGGGTGGAGGGCGTGGTAAAGAGGTCTGATTGAGAATGCTGAATCCCAGAAGGGGGAGTAGAGGCAACCATGTTGTGTCACCCAGAAGGACATTGGGTGAGGAAATTAACACCATCCAGAAGGAACGAAAGCCGGCTTCAGATCGGGAAGTCACAAATAACCTCACGTCTCAAACTCCCGATCTGAGGCAGAGTACCTTGTCTTCGATTTACTACAAGGATTTAGTAAGGAGCATCTTCAAGCAGATGCTTCCTGGGCAGGTAGTAAACTGCCCGTATCAGGGGACAAAGGGACTTCTAACCAACCAGAGACAATAAAGGTCTACAAAATAAAACTACATGAGCAATCTATGCAAAAAGTAACAAAAGCCCACCACTAGCAAAACCACCTGAGACAAAAAAGCCAGAGGGCTTCAACACAACGAACCCCATGCTTATGCCCCAGGCAGCTTTCTGATGAGACCTTGGTTTGCCTCCAAGGAGATGGTACTGATCTGCCAGCCAGGGCATTCTGGCCTACTTGAGCCCTGTCGCCTCTCACTGTAAGTGAACGGGCATTCAGGTTCACGCAGGAGCCTCTGAGAGCTTGCTGACTACAGTGCACTCCCCAGAGGCCAACTTCCAGGAGACAGACTTGCGGCATCTTGACCACAGGGTGGTGGGGAACTGTTCCCTAGACTGCAGCCCGTGGCCAGTTAGGAGTCTGACCCTAGAGACACCCCAACCTCACTTCAACCCTTCTCACAGAAACACAAGCATTGCTTTTACCAAAAGACTAATAGATGTGATTACATACAAGGAAGAGAAATCATTTTATTTTGAATTATAATCTATTATCACTTCAGAAAGATCCATTTCAGAAAACATCCAAAGGATGTTGACTTACCAATAAAAAAGCAAGTCATCAATGTATGATTTATAATACAGAATACACAATAAATTATATTTACATGCAATGACTACACTATTGCGCACACACAAGATATAAAAATACAGTATTTTATGTACATTTTTAAAGATTTACATTTTCATGTACACTTTATAAAGTTAAAAATCCTCTGCACAAAATCTTCTGTGTACAGAGTTGAAATATCCCTCATTCTATGGCTGTATCACCACACAGATTTGCTTAAACTATAATACTACCAACAGTTCGCATGTTTACTTCATGTTCATTCTTGGCACCCATACACTAACACATTTTCGAAACGTGAATTTCAAAGGAAATAAAATATAACCATGCAGATATCTTTTCATATAAGAAAATGAGAAAATGTGCTATAGATCAACATTTATCAATTCCTTAGTTACCTAGTTCTGGCCCAACTTCCTGTATTGCTTTCATACAGGTACATGCAAAACTAGCAGTTTATGGATTTTTATTTAAAATAACATTAACGTAATACTACAGTCTGACAATACTTATGCATTAAGAATGCAAAGATCTAAGAGTCTAGCCTGTTTTTTTTCTGCTTTAGCAGAAACCTCAAGTAAACATTACATACTAAAATTCACAGAAATGTCAATATTGTAATTCCTAACGTTTTAAGATCTGTATCAGATAGTACACTGATCATTTAAAAAGCAAAACAACGACAAAACAGCTGTTGGACATGTAAGAGTACTGTGTATTCCATTGAGAACAGGGGAAGGGAGCGTCTGTGGGTCCGCTAGAGCTGGACCCACTGTCCCTGCTCAGGAAGCACGTGCACACTTCCAGTCTGTCAGCAGATACCTGAAGCTTTATAAAAGGTGAGGATACGTTATACTATTTGTCTTTAAAAATCTTGAAGTAACAAAGGCATCAGCACCTCCCTTCCTCCCCTAAGTAGCTAAAGATCAACGAGAAAAATAAAGTGCCCATGTCCAGAGTACTGTTAACTGTTTAAGAGGCACTAACCCATTTGATGGCTTAGGATTAAATATGAAAATAGGTCACATCTGATCTGAACAATAAATAGAAGTCAGGTACTCTAGTCCGGGGGGAGGGGGAGTGCTGGACCGAGCACTACCGACTCCCCCTGGGTAGCGCTGGAGCCTGTGAAACCCCCTTTAAATTCTGACCCAGAGCGAAGAGATTTCTAGGACGGGAAGCACAGCGTCTGCGCCACTGTGAGGTTGAAAAAGAAGGCGCACTCTTGGTCGCTGGGAGAACTGCTGAGGCTCTCTTCTCCGCTACTCATGTCTTCACCGGAGTCCTCGCTGAGCGGGGAGAGACCAAGAGGACACCATGACTTACAGCACACAAATGCTTCACGGCGAAACAAACCTGAACCTGCCATGGCCTACGCGAGGACCTCTAGTCCTTGAAGTTCTGTAAGCAGATCTGAAGCTGTAGAGACAATTTAACTTACAGCGACTGCCTGGTCTACTGTAATCTGACTAGGAAATACAGATTCCAAGAGGTTTAAATAAGTGACTATTTGCCAAACTATTACTCGTGTGTCAATTAGTAATTATAGCCGTAACTAACAATATTATAAGTATTTTAAACCCAATAAATGCAAACCAAAGATGACACATTTATTGCGTGGTCTGTTTATAGAGATGTAGTTCTGGCATCAATAATTGCATTACTGTTACTCTCAAATATCAAACCAAGCAACTAACAAGTAAAACAATAGAACTTCCGGGCCTTTGTCTCTATAGCATAAAAATATAAAATTAAATAATTCACTTTGCAAACAAATAACTCAGCTTGGACTGAAACAATGACCTCTGACAAGACCCTGAGAGTATCCACAGAAGACTGCCCCCTTAGTGGGAGGTTCTCTGTCTCTTCCTCAAGCATGGTAGCAGAAACACTAATACCATGAAAAAACCCAGAACCCTTCAGTTTCGTTTCACTTTAGAAACTAAACTACATTTCGAAGGGGAAGGGAAATGAGGGAGATTAAAGAACAGACTAAAGGAGAGAGGTCCTGTTTTCCTTATCGACTTTCTGCTTAACTGTCACCTGCAGACACAGTGCTGACAGTCGGGACCTTCTCTGCTGAACTTTGTAACGCTCTCGGGCTGCATCCTGAGCACCAGTCAGTAGCTCCTGCAGGAGTCAGCTGAGCTGAGGAAGCTGCTCACCTCCCACTCTCGAAACAGCCGCCCTCCGGGATGGTGGGCAGCTCGGGCACACTGTAGTAGCTGTTGTGCAGGTTCTGGGCTGTGCGCCTGGACACGATCCAAACCAACTTCTTGAGATCGGGTTTGCAGCATTCAGGAGAGGAATACTCAGCTAGGCATTTAGAGACTAACTCTCTCCAGTAAAAGAACTCGGTGTCATTTATCTGGAAAAAAAGTATTATAATGAAGAGGTTACAGCAGTTCTCAAACCCTGGTGCACCTTAGCAATGCGGGACAATCTATTAAAAAAATACATCTTGATGCCTGGCTCTCATTTCCAGATATTGATTCCATTGGTAAGGAGTGCAGTCTGAGCGTCAAGATTTCTAAGTTCCCCAGGTGATTGTAATATGCACCACCTGCTTTGAGGACGAGCACTATAAGTAGAAATTACATGGGATTCAGGACACAGAGCTCTGCCTATTCTAAGAAACCACAATAGACCCATAAACATGAGGTCTATTAATAAATCCACCACCAACTCAACTCTTTAATAGTTCCAATTCAAAACAATTTCACATTCCTTTTG